>CP125976.1:523104167-525504167 GCA_030063025.1 Avena longiglumis
AACCCCATAAGTAAACTACCGTGAGACAAAGGGAAATTGGTATCATATGTAAGTGGTTCATTCGATCGCAAAGTAATCGTAGAAATATGTGGGAGCCATAAGAATTTCCATTCCTCTATTGGTTATTGTTCGAGAAGTGTCTCGATCATGTCCGCATAATTCACGAACCGTAGGGAGACACACTTAAGGATCTCGACGTTGTTTGAGTAGTTATGGTATTATGAGAAAGAGACCGAATGTTGTTCGAGTCTCGGATGGGATCCGGATATCACGAGGTGATCCGGAATGGTCCGAGAATAAGATTCATATAAGGAAAGTCCCGCTTCGGAGTTCGGGAATGATTCCTGTTTCATCGGGAATGTTCGAAGGTTCGGATTGTCCAAGACTGGGAGGGCATGAATGTGTCATTGAATGATTGCATCATGTACTAAGTGTTCTTGCTGTTCCAAAACTGAAAAGTCAAATCGCCAATTTGAAAGTCAAACGCTAAAACAGAAACTGTGGAAAACAGAAACTGGGAAACAGAAACTGGGAAACAAGCAAGAGGAGGTTGAACTAACTTGGAGGAGGAGTCCTCTCCTCCAAGCCAAGTGCCAGCCTAGGCCGAGTTGGGGAGGACTCCTCCTCCTCAAGGCCGCCAGCCCTCCACTCTATAAAAGGAGGCGGGCCTCCTCTACACACAAGTTCCTATCCTCTAATCTCCGGTTTAAGCCCTTTTGGTTTAGAGCTTCTAATTGCTTTAGCTCGCGGTTTAGAGCCTTCTAATTGGTGTGTCTAATCTCTAGACCACTAATAGCCTCTCATCATACTCCACCATACTCGCCCGCTTAAGGCGAAGCCCTCGGGATTTCCCCTCTACTTCCTGTACATTCACGCCAGTCACGCCGAATCGCGAGGAGAGTGCTACAACCTCACGCTTGCTAGAACAAGGGAGAGGAAGGTCTTCGCCGAAAATTTAACGCGGTGACCGATCAAGGAAGCGCCGAACGCAGCCGAAGGATCGCTCACACGATCTTGAGATCGGAAAGAGTACTACATCACCCACGAATCCGGCCTCGTTAAACACTTTGGAATCTTCGAGGTGTTATTCCATCGACTGCTGCTACAATCTAATAGATAGATCTTGGCTTGTTTGTTTGTATGCTATAGAAATTTTTGTTTTCCATGCTACGAACCCTACAAAGGGTATCGAGCCAGGTCTATATGTAGATCTGCTGACGAGTAGAACACAATGGTCATTGGGGCGTTGATGCTTTTATTGTCGATTGCTTTTGTGTACTTTGCATCTTTGCGGTATGTTGGGATGAAGCGCCCGGCTAACCTTACATGACATCGCTCATGAGACTTGCTCCACGCTTGACATGCAACTTGTATTGCATAAGTGGCTTTATGGTGCCTGTTTCTCCTAGCATAGTTAAGATCCAATTTACAACGGGTGATCAACAATGCTAGTATCAATGTTGTGGTTCTTGTTCGTAAGTTAGAATGACACTTATTGAAAGCCCCAAACCACGTAAAATATGCAAAGAAAGTAGGCGTCTAACTTTGTTTTGCAGGTGTGCGTGATGTGATATGGCCATGATTGTGATTATATTTGATGTATGCAATGTTCCTTATTGTAAGTTGGCAACCGAGCCGATGGTTGTCTTTAATTTATGTTAAGACCCGCTGTCTATTCAAAGTAGTTGTAATAGTTAGCCGTGATCTACAACCATGAAGAAGCGCCATTGACCTTGATGCAATGCCGGTGATGATGGAGATCATGTTCGTGCTTGAAGATGGAGATCGGAAGCACAAAGAAGAAAGGCCATATCATATCACATATTATTGAATTGCATGTGATGTTAATACTTTATGCATCTTGTATTGCTTAGTAGACGACGGTAGCATTATAAGATGATCCCTCATGCACATGAATTTCAAGTCATAAAGTGTTCACCCTTAGTTAGCACCGTTGCTAAAGCTTGTTGTTTCGAAGCACCACGTGATGATCGGTGTGTTAGATTCCGCAAGTGTATACAACGTGAGCAGCGATTTGCTCATGCGGAAACTAAGGTTTGATCTTGACGAGCCTAGCATGTACGTACATGGTCTCGGAACACGGATCACCGAAAGTTAAAGCATGAATCATATAGTAGATATGATGAACATGACGATTGTTCGCTATTGAAACTATATCAACTCTCGTGATGATCGGTGTTGATATAGTGGATTTGGTTCGTGTGATCACTAAAACAATGTGAGGGATGTTGTTTTGAGGGAGTTCACCTAGTTTAATTTCATTAATTAATTTGAACTCAATTTGTCATAAACTTAGTCTAAACTATTGCAAATATGTTGTAGATCAATGGCAGCCCCTACCATCAATTTTAATGCCTAGAGAAAGAAAAGTTGAAAAACAATGGAAGCAACCATGGATTGGTTCCGCATTTGAGGATTGTCCTCACAATGTAATTTGACCTATGTGCCGATGCACCGGGTGACCCACTGCAATGATGCTCCCGATGAAGTAAAGAATGTTTACCTCGCTCTAAGAATCAAGACTATCTTGTATGGTTTAGAATTGGAGCTCGTAAAGGTTTGAAGAGTCGACCCATATGATATTGTCAAGGATCTCAAATTGATTTTTGAGACTCATGCGCAATTGAAAGCTATGAGGCTTCCAAAAGTTCTTTAACTGCAAGATGGAAGAGGGCAGTCTGCTAGTGAGCATGTGCTTAAGATGTCCGGGCACGCAAACAAACTTCAAAGCTTGGGTATAGTGATTCCTAATGCTTTGGGGATTTACCGTGTCCTCCGATCACGCCACCAAGTTAAGGTGAACTTTGTGATGAACTACAACATGCGTAACATGAACAAAGAGTTGTAACTGTTTGCTATGTTAAAATCTGCAGAAGTGTAGATCAAGAAAGAGCACCTAGTGTTGTAGGCCAATAAGACCACCAAATTCAAGAAAGGCAAGTCTAAGCAAAAGGGACACTTCAAGAAGGGTGGTAAGAAAGTTACCACGCCAGCGAAGAAGACCAAGGCTGGACCCAAGCCTAATACTGAGTGCTTTTACTGCAAGGGAGAAGGTCACTGGAAGCGGAATTGCCCAAAGTACTTGGCGGATCTGAAGAACGGCAACATCAAGAAGAAAGGTATATCTGATATACATGTTATTGATGTGTATCTCACTAGTACTCGTAGTAGTGCCTGGGTATTTGATACTGGTTCGGTTGCTCATATTTGTAACTCGAAACAGGTGCTGCAGAATAAACGGAAGCTAGCGAAGAACGAGGTGACGATGCGCGTGGGAAACGAATCAAAGGTTGATGTGATCGCGTCAAGACGCTACCCTTCATCTACCATCGGGATTAGTTTTATACTTAAATAATTGTTATTTAGTGCCTGTTGAGCATGAACATTATATCGGGATCTTGTTTATTAAGTAGACGGTTACTTGTTTAAATCAGAATAATGGTTGTTCGATTTATATGAGTAATATGTTTTATGCACATGCACCTTTGATAGATGGTCTATTCTTATTGAATCTCGATGGTGGAAATACACATAACAACAACATTGAGGCTAAACGCTTGAAATCAGCGATAATTCGACCTATATATGGCACCGCTGCCTTGGTCACATTGGAGTGAAGCGATGAAGAAACTCCATTCCGATGGACTTTTTGAATCACTTGATTTTGAATCACTTGAAAGATGCGAAGCATGTCTGATGGGAAAAATGACTAAGACTCCATTTTCTGGTATGATGGAGCGAGCTACGGACTTATTGGAAATCATACATACCGATGTGTGTGGTCCAATGGGTGTAGCATCGCGCGGTGGTTATCGTTATGTTCTTACCTTCACGGATGACTTGAGTAGATATGGGTATATCTATTTCATGAAACATAAGTCCGAAACTTTCGAGAAGTTTAAGGAGTTTCAAAGTGAGGTAGAGAATCAACGTAACAAGAAGATTAAATTTCTACGTTCTGATCGTGGAGGTTGTGGCATCCCGCAAAACCACTACTAGAAAATCGCGTTGAATTTGTGCATTGCATCGTCATCATCATGCATTGTTTGCATAAAACTATTTTCGCAGTCGTTTTGTTTTCTAAACGCCCATCTTTATTCAAACCAAACCCCTGGTCTCCGGATTACTGTTTTGTTGCTATCGGGTTTGCAACGGCCCAATTAAATTAAATAAAACATTTAATTATTTAGCGGAAGGGCAGTCGAACGGGCGAATCGACCAACGACCACCCCGCTTTAACAATCGCCCAACGTCAGCCCACCTAAATCCTAAAACTACCCAACTCTCTACCCACCCCAGCCCACCTCACCCCCCAATCGCGGATGCCAACTCACCCCTCCCCAACCCCCCACCAACCACTATCTGACACCTAGCCACCCCTCTTCTCTTTTTCTCCCTTCCCCCACATTCCACCACACACACACAAGCCCCACACGCGGCCACACCCACAGCCACCGCCTCCCGGATCCCACCTCCCACCCCTCTTTTCCTGCGTTCACACACCCGCCTGTGGCCCACCTCCCGTGGCCCACCAACCCCAACCTGTGGACCCCACCGCCCCTCCTGTCCCCCACTCACGCAACTGTCCCTCGCGCCTCCCTCCCACTCGCCGCCGCCCGCTTCGCCTCCGCTTCACTGCCGCCACCAAGCGTTTCCCCGCTGCCGCCTCCGCCCGCCTCCGCCTCCCTTTCGCTTCCCAGTAGCCCGCCTCTCTTCCTCCTCCCGCTGCCGCCCGCCCGTTGTCCTGCAACCGCCGCGCCTCCTGCTCCGCCCGCCTCGACCCCGCCTGCCGCTCCCCTGCCTCGGCCGCTCGCCATCCCGGCCACACGACGGCCGAAGCTCACCGAGCTCCCGCCTCTGCCGCGCCCGAGCCCTCCTCGCGCCCGCCCCGCTCCGCCAGCGCCGCGCCGCCAACCTCCTCCACTCCGTCCGCTGGCGCCCGGCGCTGGCCTGGCATTTCCGCAGCCCCGCCGACTGCACGCGCTGCCGCCGCGCTGCCGCCTTGCTCCGCGAGCGCCCGCCTCCAGCAGCCGCCCCATGCTCCCATCTTCCGCGCCGCTGCCCGTCACGACCGGCTCTGGCCCACCCGAGCACGACTGTCACTGCCGCTTCCCTCGCATAAGCCCTGCCGCGCGGTGCTCCTCCGCCACACGGGCCTGGCCCTCCCGGCCGCCAGCGCTGCCTCGCCCGCTCAAGGCCCCACGGCCCCACGGGCCCCGCCTCCAGCCCCTCACGAGCTCCGTGCCGCCCGCCTGTTCAAGAACCGCCGCCGGCCCGCATCCGCTTTCCGGTGTCCGCTGGCCTCCTCCCGCAGCGGTCGTTGGCCGATGCCTCGCCGACTCACGCCTCCGGCCGGGAACCGTGCCGCCAAGCTCGCCAAGTCCAGGACATATGATCCGCACCGACAAGATCTTCGATGCAGGGGACAACAACAAGGAACCGCGACACTCCAAGTTTCTCCGTCCGGCGTCCAAGACCGTGGCGCCGCGACCGCCATCACGTTACGAGACCCAAGAACCGCCAAGACCACAGGCGCGAGACTTCAAGGCCGTACCGAGCCGAAGGTGTCCGGATAATCCCCGACGAGAACTCCATCCCGGAACATCTAGCACTCCGACAGGGAACCCTGGAGACCCCGGCGTCGAGCCCCAAGTTCGTCCCCGATAATCAAGGTGGAACCCCAAGACCCCGATGCCCCGATCCGAAGCGCCAAGGTCTCCGCCATGGGATCAACAAGATCATCACGAAGCGCCGAGTACTTCTTTCAGAACGCCAGGATCGTCAACATGACCCGACAAGGTCCTCGTGACGACAAGAACGACCTCGACCGGAAGAATCCGATGCGCCCCGACGCCGAACCAAGTCCAGCTTCCCGGAACGCCAAGACCTACCCCGAACCCGAGAACGCTTCACGAGACCGTGTGTCCGAACCTCGGACCGCATCGAACCCCGAACCCCGGAACCCCAAGTTCGTCGAACCCTAACAAGATCGTCGAGACCCCTAATGTGTGAACCTTTTCCTCGATACCCTATTTTTATAAATGATATCAACTTGTTGCATTAAATCAATCATCTCGCATGCATATCTGTGGTTTGGGGGCCTTATGCCGATTCACCTAATAAATAACTATGGGGCCCATGTGCGGGCAAATCTAGCCTTATATTGGCCTCCTTTAAAACTTGTGTAGCGAACCGGTGATATATTCTGCCTTGTTAAACAACATTTAAATTGCGGGGTAAATAAATAACATGAACCACCTAATTAAATGTCGGGACCCCGGTTCCACTTAATATGACCTAATTGCATCGCACCTTTTGCCATGCCATGCATCATACATGCATCATGCCGATCTTCTGCCGTTGTATAAAATATTGCATCCGGTGTTTCTTCTAGTGTTTTGCTTCTTCATGATAAGGCCGTTGAGTTGATGTGAGCTTAGCGATCTTCTGTTGAACCTTCAACAATGTTTGCGGTGACAGCATCCCTCTTTCTACCTATCTTACTTTTATAGTATTTACTTCCCTCCTGTGATCTATTGCTATACGTGTTTGCGATGCTTTAGTTTCCGTGACTGTGATATTCCCCAGCCCTATATTGCCTTGGACACACCCTATTACCCGTTGTTTGGTAGATAGTTGGACTTATGCCGTAGTCGCTTGCTCAAAGTCTTGTGCGTGTCGTCATATGCCAGCTTGCTGATGTATTTCCGCATGTTGATGTTGGAGATGATTCTAGTTTTACTTATCGTCACTTTAATTTCTGTTTAACAACTAAAATTGAATAAGCAGAGGCATCGTGGGTGATAGATAATATTTGGTTTCGAACGCCCACTTGTGTCCCGTGAAGACCCAGTACTTGATACTGCTTGATTTTCGCTGCTATCCACATCCGGGAGGTATATGGGACCCCTGGCCGAGCTTGATTCATTCTTATTTCTTGGGGCCACAAACTAGTTTGAGGTTTTATTTACGATCCTGTATTTATGCCATGTTTTACCGCTTTATTTACGATTGTGCGGTACTGCTTGTCTTGTTAGGATCGGACCACGATTCCGCTGTGTCGACAAGCCCCGCTTGGGGTTCCCATCGTTCACACGGCCCCGCCAAACCTTGAGGCCGCCTCGAGCTTGCTTACGTTATGGTTCTACTTAAGGGTGGCCTCAAATATTTCTCAATCCTGTGATTGTTCAACGTGAAAGCCTCGTTGGGTTTTGATTTGGTTTTTCCGAGGTTGATCGGCGGTGTTGCTATTGGTGCACCCCGCCGGGTAAAACTTTTCTCGGCCGTGTCCGCGGATATGGACGACTTGGAGCACAGTATCTCGAACATAGACAAGCATAACTAAAGTTTACTGCTATAAATTTGACTTATAATGACTAGTAATTAGCTTCACTATAATGGAATGGCTAATTAATACTGCCCACAATTGCTTGTTTGGTTGTCGCTTGCGACAATTGTACCTGACTAGTAAGTATTGCAACTACAACGAAATGGCTGAATAAAAGTACCAACAACTGCTGGGTTTTGGGTTTTCTCATGCTATCTCAGATCGATTAGTAATTGTTGCAACTATAACGGAATGGTTAACTAAATGTGCCTTACTTTATCGCGATTATCTAAACCTGACTAGTAAAGTGCCGCAACTATAACCGAATAAGTAAAGCGCCAACCGTGTGAGTTCCTCGGTTGACTTCCTCGGCGGTCTCGAGAAACGCTTAGGAAGGGTTTGTTTGATGATAGTATCGTGTTGGATCCGAATAGGTCCTTCTTACCCCTCTCGATTACCGCCAGGTGTATCGAGTCTCTATAGGTTGTTTAGTGCATCTTTGCGCCGCTTGATCCACCATACCTATGTAGGCGAGGACCGCGAATTCTAGCATCGCCGTGTCTTGGCCTCGATCGACGCTCCTTCTTTTTCCTTTGCCCTTTGCGGCACCCTTTTGTTTAAGCAGGTTTTGAGATCGGCGTCGTTAGTGGTTACCCTTCCGGCTTGGCTCGGGGTTATGGACGCCATTGGTTACTCTTGGGGCTCTTAGCCCCATTTGCATCTTGTCCGTGATGGGACTCTATCATTTTCAAGGTGATTTGGATCTCTGTATAATATCTGTATTCTTGACTCTTTGAGTCGCTGTTATATAAATCTGTTCTGGGTCCCATCGAGGATTGTGTAATGTTATTACTTCGTTTCCACCCATACGAAAGTGCTGGTGAGCACCTTTGAATCGTTTCTATGCG
Source organism: Avena longiglumis (assembly GCA_030063025.1). Classification (NCBI taxonomy): domain Eukaryota; kingdom Viridiplantae; phylum Streptophyta; class Magnoliopsida; order Poales; family Poaceae; genus Avena; species Avena longiglumis. The sequence continues at coordinate 523,112,424 of CP125976.1, forward strand.
GGTTTTGGTGAATTTTTCCCAAACTTGCATAGGTCCGATCTGAGGGTGTTCTGAGTGGTATCGTAGCTCGGCGATTGCGATACCCCTGAAGTCCGACTGTAGGATAACCTAGCTAACGGCAGTAGAAGTGTCAAAACTATTTTTGAAAATCGGTTGGATAGTTCTGATTAGGTCTGATTTTACTCCTTACCCTCTGCTATTCTCCTCTTATCTCGGCGTGTTTTGAATCCGCTCGTCTCTTTCTTGAGTCCGAGAATTCTCGTGGTTGGGTTTCGTCGTACCTTGAGGTTTTCCTTCCTTTTTATAACGGTGTTGCTATCTGGTCTTCATGCTATCGAGGAATCCTTAAATCAGGAGCCATTCTTTGTTCCTTGCTTGTGCTATCCGGTGTTTTCGTGACGACATCCTCTCGCGGATCCGATGCAAAGCCTGCATCACTCCTTTGTTTCCGAACCTCGATTGTCGAGATCTTCAGTCTGATTCCGAGAATGTTGCACGCTTTTTCACTGATTGTGCGGAGTAATAGTTTGGGTGCGTGATGGATTGGCCCCCATGCCGACTACCCTTTCTATTCGCTTTTGTACATTGAAGTGGACGAGAGTGCATCGGTTCCCTTTTTCTATCGAAGTTAGGGGTGGCTATGTTTGTTGATACCTCTACCTTCGACCTTTTTGATCCGGAGAGTTCTCCCGACGATCACGGACAACGACCTCTTGTTAGTGGTGTCGCGAGGAACTACGAGCGAGGCGCAGATCGCCGACCTTCCTTCCGATACCATGAGGCGGATCTCGAGGCGAGATCCTTGTTAGTGGTGTCGAATTGTGGCATCCCGCAAAACCACTACTAGAAAATCGCGTTGAATTTGTGCATTGCATCGTCATCATCATGCATTGTTTGCATAAAACTATTTTCGCAAAGCCGTTTTGTTTTCTAAACGCCCCATCTTTTATTCAAACGCCAAACCCCGGGTCTCCGGATTACTTTGTTTTGTTGCTATCGGGTTGCAACGGCCCAATTAAATTAAATAAAACATTTAATTAATTTTAGCGGGAGGCGTCGAGCGGGCGAATCGACCCGACGACCACCCGGTTTAACAATCGGCCCAACCGTCCAGCCCACCTAAATCCTAAAACTACCCAACTCTCTACCCACTTGACTTCCACCTCACGACAATCGCGGATGCCAACTCACCCCTCCCAAACCCCACCAACCACTATCGACACCTAGCCACCCCTCTTCTCTTTCTCCCTTCCCACATTCCACACACACACAAGCCCCACACGCGCCACCCACACAGCCACCGCCTCCCCCAGATCCCACCTCCCGGCCCTCTTTTTCTGCGTTCACACACCCCTGGCCCCCACCTCCCGTGGCCCTGCCCAACCCCGCGTGGACCCCACCCTGGCCCCGCTCCTGTCCCCCCACTCACGCAACCGTCCCTTGCACCTTCTCCTCCTCCCACGCCTCGGCCGCCCCTCACCTTTGCTCGCTCCCCCCATGTCCCCGGCGTTCCCCATCGCCGCCTCCGCTCGCCGCCTCCGCCTCCTGCCTTTCGCTTCCCAGTAGCGCCTCCGCCTCTCTTCCCTCCGGCCCTTTCGCACTACCATGCCGCCGTTGTGTCCGTAACCGCCTGGCCGCTCTCCCGCTCGCCCGTCGCTCCAGCCCCAGACCCCGACCCGGCCGGCTTCCCTCCCGTCTCGAGCTCGCCATCTCGCCTACACGCCGGCGCGCCTCGAGCTCTCGTCCCGGCCGGCGCGAAGCCTCTGCGCCCGCCCAGCGCGCCGCAGCCGCGCCGCCAACCTCCTCCCTCCACCCGCTCCGGCGCGGCGCCCATGAGCCCTCCAGTTCCCCGGCCCCGACCAGCCTGCACCCGCGCTGCGCCGCCGCCCCTGCTGGCGGCCGCGCGCCGCCGCCCTGCTACGGCGCCGCCGACCTCCGCCCGGAAGCGCCGCCCGCAGCTCCGCCTCCGCGCCCCGTCGCCGTCGGCCGGCGCCAGGCGCCCGGCTCCACCCGAGCACGACCTGTCACCGTCGCCTCTTCCCGCACGCCAAGCCACCGCGCCGGTGCTCCTCCGCCGCCATGGGCTCCGGCCCCCACCAGCGTCCAGCCGCGTCTGCCTGCCTCGCGTCCGGCCCGCCACGGCCCCGGCGGGCCGCGCCTCCAGTCCTCATGGCGAGCTCGTCTTGCAGCCCGCCTCGTTCAAGTTCGCCGCCGGCCGCTGCCGTTTCCCGGTGTCCGCGGCCTCCTCCGGCAGTGATGGGTCGTCGATGCCTCGCCGACCTCGCCTCCGGCGCTCGAACCGGTGCCGCCAAGCTCGCCAAGTCCGGGACATATGATCCGGCACCGGCTAAGATCTTGATGCAAGGGGACAACAACAAGGAACCGCGACACTCCAAGCTCTCCGTCCGTCGAAGGCTGAGGCGTCGACGCCATCACGGATTCAAGAAGAACGCGCAAGACCACAAGCGCGAGGCTGCAAGGCGTCATCGAGCGAAGGTGTCCGGATAATCCCGGCGAGAACTCCATCCGGAACATCTAGCACTCCGGCGAACCCTGGAGACCCGTCGAGCCCCAAGTTCGTCGATAATCAGGTGGAACCCCAAGACCCGATGCCCGATCCGAAGACCGAGCGCCAAGGTCTCGCCATGGGATCAACAAGATCATCACGGCGCGAGTACTTCTTTGAGCCAGATCGTCAACATGACCCGACAAGGTCCTCGTGGCGACAAGAACGACCTCGACCGGAAGAATCCGATGCGACGCGAACCAAGTCCACTTCCGGGCAGACCTACCCCCAGAAACCCGAGAACGCTTCCGCCGAGACCGTGTCCGTCGAACCCTGGACCCGGCGACCGAACCCCGAACCCCGGAACCCCAAGTTCGTCGAACCCTAACAAGATCGTCGAGACCCCTAATGTGTGAACCTTTTCCTCGATACCCTATTTTTATAAATGATATCAACTTGTTGCATTAAATCAATCATCTCGCATGCATATCTGTGGTTTGGGGGCCTTATGCCGATTCACCTAATAAATAACTATGGGGCCCATGTGCGGGCAAATCTAGCCTTATATTGGCCTCCTTTAAAACTTGTGTAGCGAACCGGTGATATATTCTGCCTTGTTAAACAACATTTAAATTGCGGGGTAAATAAATAACATGAACCACCTAATTAAATGTCGGGACCCCGGTTCCACTTAATATGACCTAATTGCATCGCACCTTTTGCCATGCCATGCATCATACATGCATCATGCCGATCTTCTGCCGTTGTATAAAATATTGCATCCGGTGTTTCTTCTAGTGTTTTGGTTCTTCGCGGATAAGGCCGTTGAGTTGATGTGAGCTTCGCCCCGATCTTCGGTTGAACCTTCAACAATGTTTGCAGGCGAGCATCTCCCTCTTTCTACCTATCTTACTTTTATAGTATTTACTTCCCTCCTGTGATCTATTGCTATCTGTGTTGCGATGCTTTAGTTTCCGTACCTGTGATATTCCCTGCAGCCCTATATTGCCTTGGACACACCCTATTACCTGTTGTTTGGTAGATAGTTGGACTTGCGCGTCGTAGTCGCTTGCTCAAATGCTGTTAGTGTCGTCATATGCCACGATTCTTGATGTATTGCCGCATGTTGATGTTGGAGATGATTCTAGTTTTACTTATCGTCACTTTAATTTCTGTTTAACAACTAAAATTGAATAAGCGAGAGGCATCGGTGGGTGATAGATAATATTTGGTTTCGAACGCCCACTTGTGTCCCGTAAGACCCCGAGTACTTGATACTGTTCCTTGATTTTCTGGCGCTATCCACATCCGGGAGGTATATGGGACCCCGAGCGAGCTTGATTCATTCTTATTTCTTGGGGCCACAAACTAGTTTGAGGTTTTATTTACGATCCTGTACTTATGCCATGTTTTACCGCTTTATTTACGATTGTGCGAGTGCGCACCTTTGTCTTGTTAGGATCGGACCACGATTCCGCTGTCGACAAGCCCGTTTGGGGTTCCCGATCGTTCACAGCCGTCCACCCAAACCTTGAGGCCGTCTCGGAGCTTGCTTACTCCGTTGCGGGTTCTACTTAAGGGGTGGCCCCCTGAAATATTTCTGAATCCTGTGATTGTTCAGTCGTGAAAGCCTCGTTGGGTTTTGATTTGGTTTTTCCGAGGTTGATCGAGCGTGTGTTGCTATTGGTGCACCCCGGCCGGGTAAAACTTTCTGAAAGCCGTGTCCGCGGATATGGACGACTTGGAGCACAGTATCTCGAACATAGACAAGCATAACTAAAGTTTACTGCTATAAATTTGACTTATAATGACTAGTAATTAGCTTCACTATAATGGAATGGCTAATTAATACTGCCCACAATTGCTTGTTTGGTTGTCGCTTGCGACAATTGTACCTGACTAGTAAGTATTGCAACTTCTAGCGAAATGGCTGAATAAAAGTACCAACAACCTTTGGGTTTTGGGTTTTTCTCATGCTATCTCAGATGTCGATTAGTAATTGTTGCAACTATAGCGGAATGGTTAACTAAATGTGCACTTGCTTACTTTATCGAGCGATTATCTAAACACGACTAGTAAAGTGCGCAACTATAATGAATAAGTAAACTGCCAGCGTGTGAGTTCCTCGGTTGACTTCCTCGACGGTCTCGAGAAAGCGCCAGGAAGGGTTTGTTTGATGATAGTATCGGTTGGATCCGAATAGGTCCTTCTTACCCCCTCGATTACCGATGTATCGAGTCTCTATAGGTTGTTTAGTGCATCTTTGCCGCTTGATCCACCATACCTATGTAGGCGAGGACCGCGAATTCTAGCCTCGCTGTCTTGGCCTCGATCGACGCTCCTTCTTTTCCTTTGCCCTTTGGCACCTTTTTGTTTAAGCGGGTTTTGAGATCGGCGTCGTTAGCGGGGTTACCCTTGGCCTGGCACGGGCAGTTATGGGCGCCATTGGTTACTCTTGGGCTCTTAGCCCCATTTGCATCTTGTCCGTAGTCGGACTCTATCATTTTCAAGGTGATTTGGATCTCTGTATATAATATCTGTATTCTTGACTCTTTGAGTCATTTGTTATATAAATCTGTTCTGGGTCCCATCGAGGGACTTGTGTAATATTATTACTTTTTCCACCATCGAAAGTGCTGGTGGGCACCTTTGAATCGTTTCTATGCGGGTTTGGTGAATTTTGCCCAAACTTGCATAGGTCCGATTCGAGGTGTTCTGAGGTGAATATCTAAGTTACGAGTTTGGCGAGCATTTGAAGAAATGGAATACTTTCTGATTGACACCGCCGAACACCACAGAATGGTGTGTCCGAACATCGTGTCGAACTCTCTTAGATATGGTTCATTCTATGATGTCACTTCTGATTTACGCTATCATTTTGGGGTTATGCATTAGAAACAAGCATTCACTTTAAATAGGGCACCGTCTAAATCCGTTGAAACAACACCGTATGAATTATGGTTTGGCAAGAAACCTAAATTATCGTTCCTTAAAGTTTGGGGATGCTGAAGCCTATGTAAAGAAGTTCTGACCGGACAAGCTTGAACCCAAAGCGGAAAAATCGTCTTCATAGGATACCGAAGGAAACTATTGGGTATACCTTCTATCATAGATCCGAAGGCAAAATCTTGTTTAAGAATGGATCCTTTCTAGAAGGAATTTCTCTCGAAGAAGTGACTGGAAGGAAAGTAGAACTCGACGAGGTTGTCGAACCTTCTCTCGAAATTGCAAGTAGCGCAGCCGGAAGAAGTTCTGGTGCCTGCACCAATAGAGGAAGCTAATGATGATGATCATGAAACTTGGGTTGAAGTTGCTCTGAGCCTCGGGAGGTCAAAGAACTCGTACCACTCCAGTTGGTATGATCCGTTATGAGTGTCATGTTGGTGGACAACACCGATGACCCCGAGACATATGAGGGAAGCGATGATGAGCCGATTCCAATAAATGGCAAGAAGCCATGAAATCGAGATTGGATCCATGTCGAAAACTAAGTATGGACTTTGGTGGACTTCTAGGATGGCGAAAGGTGTCGAGAACAAATGGATTTTCAAGAAGAAAGCAGATCTTGATGGTAATGTTATCTATAAAGCTCGACTTGTCGCAAAGGTTTCGACAAATTCAAGGAGTTGACTACGATGAGACTTTCTCACGATGCGAAGCTAAAGTCTGTGAGGATTATGTTAGCAATCTGCATATTATGATTATGAGATATGGCGGATGGATGTCAAAACAGCATTCCTTAATGGAGATATTGATGAAGAGTTGTATATGATGCAACCCAAAGGTTTATCGATCCTAAAGATGCTAACAAGGTATGCAAACTTCAACGGTCCATCTATGGATTGAAGCAAGCATCGAAGTTGGAATCAACGTTTTGATAAGGTGATCAAAAGTTTTGGTTTTATACAAACTTATGGAGAAGCTTGTATTTACAAGAAAGTGAGTGGGAGCTCAGAGCATTCTTAATACTATATGTGGATGACATATTGTTGATTGGGAATGATGTAGACCTTCTTAATAGTGTCAAGGAATATTTGAATAATAGTTTTCAATGAAGGATCTTGGCGAAGCAACTTACATATTAGGCATAAAGATTTATAGAGATAGATCGAAGCGCCAAATATCATTGTCACAGAGTACATATTTGGACAAAGTTCTAAAGAGGTTTGGAATGGAAGAAAGCAAGAAAGGGTTCTTGCCCATGTTGCTCAATCGACCTTGAGTAAAACTCAAAGTCCGACATCGGCGAAGATAGAGAAAGGATGAGTAAGACTCCTATGCCTCACCATAGGATCTCTAATGTATGCCATGCTATGTACTAGACCCGACATTGCATATCTGTTAGTTTAACTAGCAGATATCAAAGTGATCCGAGTGGATCATTGGACAATGATCAAAAACATCCTTAAGTACTTGAGAAGAACTAAGGATATGGTTCTTTCTTATGGAGGTGATGAACATTTCGTTGTTAGCAGTTACACCGATGCTAGTTGGAACACCGATCCGGATGATTCTAAATCACAATCTGGATACGTATTTATTTTGAATGGTGCAGATTAGCTGGAGGTGCAAAGCAAAGCGTTGTGGCGAGATCTTCAATGAATCGGAATACATGGCTGCCGGAGGCTTCGCGAAGCGATATGGATGAAAGAGTTCATTCTGAGCTGGGTGTGGTTCCTAGTCTGTTGGACCCAATGTCTATCTCTTGTGATAACATGGGCACCATAGCCAATGCGCAAGAACCAAGGTCACACAAGAAGGTGAAGCACATCAAGCTGCGTTTTCATGCTATTCGAGAACATATCCGGGATGGGGATATAAAGATTTGCAAAGTACACAGATCTGAATGTGGTGGATCCGTTGACTAAACCTCTCCAGGGGCAAAACATGACCAACACCAAACTGCCATGGGTGTTCGTATATTACCATGTAATCTAGATTAGATGACTCTAGTGCAAGTGGGAGACTGTTGGAGATATGCCCTAGAGGCAATAATAAATGTAGTTATTATTATATCTTTGTGTTTATGATAAATGTTTACATTCATGCTATAATAGTATTAACAAGGAAACATTGATACTTGTGTGATTTGTAAACTTAATTTGAAGTCCCTAGTATAGCCTCTATACATCACTATCTTGTTGGTTGATAAATGATTGTGGTTTCCCTATCATGAACATTGAGATGTTATCAACAACAAGATCATATCGTTAGGAGAATGATATGGTGGACATACTCCTATAGATAAGCGTAGCATAAAGATCAAGTCATTTCAATAGTTCAATTGCTATGCTTTACGATACATAGTAACCTAATTCCTTCGACCATGAGATCATGCATATCACCTTTACGGATGGATGCTTTGATGACATCAAACACCACCGTGGCGGGTGGCTATAAAGGTGGCATTGAGTGTTGGAAAGTATTGGTTGAAACACATGGATCAAGAATGGGATTTGTCCATCCATATGACGGATAGATATACTCTGGGCCCTCTCGGTGGAATGTCATCCAATTAGCTTGCAAGCATGTGGTGGGTCACAAGGGATCACATATCAGGAGCGAGAAAAGAGTACTTATCGGTAACGAGGTTGAACTAGGTATGCGGAGATCTGACGATCATAACCTCGGATAAGTAAACTATCGTGAGACAAAGGGAAATTGGTATCGTATGTAAGTGGTTCATTCGATCGCAAAGTAATCGTAGAAATATGTAGAGCCATATGAATTTCCAGATTCCTCTTGGTTATTGTTCGAGAAGTGTCTCGATCATGTCCGCATAATTCACGAACCGTAGGAGATACATAAGGATTCGACGTTGTTTGAGTAGTTATGGTATTATGAAAGAGACCGAATGTTGTTGAGTCTCGGATGGGATCCGTGATATCACGAGGTGATCCGGAATGGTCCGGAGAATAAGATTCATATAAGGAAAGTCCGTTTGGAGTTCGGGAATGATTAGGTGTTTCATCGGAATGTTACGGAAGGTTCCGGATTGTCCGGCACTCCGGGGGGGGAAGGGTAGATGAATGTGTCATTGAATGATTGCATCATGTACTAAGTGTTCTTGCTGTTCCAAAACTGAAAAGTCAAACTGCCAATTTGAAAGTCAAACGGCTAAAACAGGAAACTGTGGAAAAGCGTGTGGAAACAGAAGCTGTGGAAACAAGCAAGAGGAGGTTGAAACCAACTTGGAGGCGTCCCTCTCCTCCAAGCCGTGGCCAGCCTAGGCCGATTTGGGAGGGACTCCTCCTCCCCTGGCGCTAGCCCTCCACCTATAAAAGGAGGCAGGGCCTCCTCCTCTACACAAGTTCCTATCCTCTAATCTCGGTTTAGAGCCGTTTTGGTTTAGAGCTTCTAATTGCTTTATCCTGCGGTTTAGAGCCTTCTAATTGGTGTGTCTAATCTCTAGACCACTAATAGCCCTCTCTCATACTCCACCATTCTCGCTCCGGTTTAAGGCGAAGCCCTGCGGGATTTCCCCTCTACTTCCGGTACCACGCCGTTGTCTTTGCGGAATCGCGAGAAGTGCTACAACCTCCATTTTCTTTGGAACAAGGGAGAGAAGGTCTTCGTCAAATTTAACGCAGGAGCGATGTGAAGCCATTGTTGCAAGCGCCGGAAGGATCGTCTACGATCTTGAGATCGGAAAAATCGACTACATCACCCGAGAATCCGCTCGTTAAACACTTTGGAATCTTGAGGTAAGTTATTCCATCGACTCGTTGCTACAATCTAATAGATAGATCTTGGCTTGTTTGTTTGTATGCGATAGAAAATTTTTGTTTTCCATGCTACGAACCCCTACAATTTCGGTGGGCCTCCTCGTTGTTCTCCGTGAAGGGAATATGCCCTGAGAGGCAATAATAAATTGTTTATTATGTGTATTCCAAGTATATGATAGATGTTTATTTTGCATGCTATAATTGTATTAATACGGAAACGTTAATACATGTGTGTTTAATAAACAAACAGAAAGTTCCTAGTTAAGCCTCTCTCATAAACTAGCTCGTTGATTAACAAGATGATCAAGGTTTCCTGATCATGGACATTGGATGTTGTTAATAACGGGATCACAACATTAGTGTAATGATGTGATGAACATTAATCCGAAGTATAGCATTACGATCAAAGTCATTGAGTTTATATTGCTATAACAACTTACGAAGTGATCCTAATCCTTAGACCATGAGATCATGTCAATCACTAACACCGGAAGAGTTTCTTGATAACATCAAGCGTCACACCGTAACAGGTGATTATAAAGATGGGTTCGAACTAATAAAGTGTTATGTTGAGGCTCATGGATCGAGTGGAATTTGTTCATCCCGATGACGGATAGATATACTCTGGGCCCTCGGTGATATCACATTGATTAGCTTGCAAGCAAGTGATTTGATCACTAGAATGTTATATCACGGAACGAGAAAAGAGTGCATGTCGATGCGAGATCAAACTAGGTATGGAGATACCGATGATCGAATCTCGGACATGTAATATATCGTGAGACAAAGGGATTAAGATACTAGCGTAAAGGTTCCGCGATCACAAGAAAGTCATCGTTGAATGTGTGGAGTCGGTATGGGTCTCGGATCCGCTTCGATTATTGATCGAGAGGGTCTCGATCATGTCCGCATTATTCACGAACCGTAGGGTGACACACTTAAGAGACACCGACATCCAATTGGAGCAAAAGTTTCATGCGAAAAGAATAAACAAGCGCGGAATTTATTTCACTAGATACCTAAATAGGTTTTGGGTGAAATTGCATAAAGTGGTTATGCATGTGAAATAGAATTCTAGCAAGGGTTATTTGTGAATGTTTGTCATTAAAGTAATTGACAAAATTCTGAATAAAATAAAAGAGTTTTATTTAATGAGAGGTTGCATTAAATTTGGTGGAAATTTAATGGGATCTTTGAGTGGGATTTTGAGTGGAGGAATTTGGAGGAGTTTTGTGAGTGGAGTGTCCACCCACATGAAGAGGGGAGGGCAAGGGGCAGCCCCCATGCAGCCACCCCTTGGGGTTCCCCCTCCTCCTATAAAGGCCCCTCCTCTCACTTCTCACTCACACCTCCTCGTGAAGGATCTCTCTCCCCTCTAGAATTTATCCCCATGGTCTCGGACTAGCGAGATACATGTTCCGGTGGCTATTCGGCAAGAAAGAGTTGTGCTTCCGCTGCATCGCTGGAGGCGAGGCGGAGGTTGCTCGGTGCCTCGAGCGTGTGTCGAGCACGGATGCGTTCTGATTTGCGGCGCTAGGACTTCCTCTCGATCTTGAGATCGGCAAGAGATCGTCTACATCAACCACGAGTTTGGACTCGTTAAACTTTGTCGGTCTTCAAAGGTATGTTCTCTACGGATATACATCCGCGTTGTTTGTATCTAGTATAAATAGATCTTGGTATATAGTTCACATAGGAAAATTTTTGTTTTCTATCTGCGAACCCTTGATGGTATCGAGCGGATCTATGCGTAGATACTTTACAGGTAGTACACATATGAGTATGTGGCGATGATGATCATGTTGTTGCTCCTTTCTTGTGATTTTGGATATTGGTAGCATAGTGGGATGAAGCGGCCCGGACAAACTTTACATGTCCTCGCACATGAGACTGTTCCACGCTTGACATGCAACTAGTTTGCATAAGTGGCTAGCGGTGTCATCTCTCCTACTATAGTCAATATCTATTTTGCAAGCGAGTTGTCAACAATTTGATTATCCTCGTTGTGGTTCATGTTAAATGGTAAGAACGGTTCTATCTCGAAAGCCCTAAGCCACGTAAAACTTGCAATGGATAAATTAGAGGCGTCTAGTTTAGATTGTTGCTGGGCTAGTGTTATGATATGGTAGTGTTGTAAGTAGAAGTATGAGATGATACTCTTACAACACACATAGCGTGTAAAACCCATAGACTGTGGATTTACACATATAGGTATGATAGTGATCATACCACGATGCATATGATAGAGATCATCTGCGGGAACCATATAATTTCACTAATAAACATATGATGTTTGATTGCATCTTATATTGCTTGTTTAGCGCTTTGTTAAGCATAATAAGATGATCCCTCATTTAAATATCAAGATAAGAATGTGTTCTTCCTTTAGTATGCACCGATTATGTTTTAAAGCTCCAAGACATCACGTGATGATCGGGTGTACTTGGATCCTCGACCATACTTGGTGTAAAAGCAGTTACACGCAAATACTAAGGTTCTAACTTGGCGAGCCTAGCATGTCGACATGGCCTCGAACACAGACCGAAAGGTTAAGCATGAGTCATATAGTTGATATGATGCCCATTTGATGCTCGCCTTTGAAGCTATACCGACTCACGTGATGATCGGACTTGGTGTAGTGGATTTGGTTCATGTAATCACCAAAAGGACACGAGGGATGTCGCTTTTGAGTGGGAGTTCATTCGTAATATAGATTAGTTGAACTCAATCTATCATACACTTAGTCTAAACTTTACAAATTCTGTTGTAGATGGCACCACACCTTTTAATTTCAATGCGTTCATGGAGAAAGAGAAACTAGCAACGAGCGGTAGCAACTTCTTGAATGGGCCATGAATTTGAGGATTCTCCTCTCTTGCACAAAAGCAATATGTGCTAGAAGCGTTAGGCCCCACCTTTGACGATGCCCACGAGGAGAAGAATGTCTATCGACTCGTCGGGAGGACCACAACTTAGTTCATTGCGGCATATTGTATGGGCTAGAACCGAACTTGGCGTTTGAAACGGCAATGATTTTGATACAATGGTTGAGTTGAAAATGATTTTAGACACACATGCTGCTGTAGAGAGCTACAACGCTTCAGAAAAGTTCTTTAGCTGCATGATGGAAGAGAACAACTCCGTTAGTGAGCATGTACTCAAGATGTCGGGTTCTGCCGATAAGCTTGTGTCCTTGGGAATAACGATTCAATTGACTTAGGCATCCATCGTGTTCTGCGGTCTACGCCACCTAGCTATAAGAGCTTCGTGATGAACTATAATATGCAAGGCATGAAGAAGTCTCTCCCGAGCTTCTATGCTTAAAAGCTGCAAGTGGAGATCAAAAGGAACATCAAGTGTTGATGATCAATAGGAACACTGGTTTCAAGAAAGACAAGAAGGAAAGCGGAAGGAAGTAAGGCGGCAAGCCTGTTGCAGCGCTGAAAAAACCCAGTTGGACCTAAGTCGATACAGTGCTACTATTGTAAGGGGAGCCCTTTGGGCATGCCCCAAGTATCTGGCGGACAAGAAGGCTTCAAAGGCAAACAAAGGTATATATGATATACATGTTATTGATGTGTACTTGACTAGTGCTCGCGATGCACACTGGGTATTTGATACGGTTCGGTTGCTAATATTTGTAACTCAATCGAATCGGGGCTGCGGAGCAGACCGCTAGCAAGGGGTGAGGTCAAGATGCGTGTCGGCAATGGATCAAACGTTGATGTGATCGCCGTCGGAACGATACCTCTCCACTTACCGTCGGGATTAGTCATAAACTTAAATAAATGTTATCTGGTGCCTGCACTGAGCATGAACATTGTATCTGGATCATGTTTGATGCAAAGTGGTTATTCATTTAAGTCTGAGAACAATGGTTGTTCCATTTATATGAATGAAATCTTTCATGGTCATGCACCGATGATGAATGGTTGAGTTCTGAGAGAGCTCGATGATAATGTTACACATATTCATAATGTTGATGCTAAAAGGATTAAACTTGATGATGATATATCCATATATATGTACTTTGCCGTCTAGGTCATATTGGCATTAAGCATGAAGAAGCTCCATTCGGATGGACTTTTGGAATCACTTGATTATGAATCATTTGACACATGTGAGCCATGCCTTATGGGCAAGATGACTAAACGCCGTTTTCCGGTTCAATGGAACGGGCGACAGATTTATTGGAAATCATACATTCTGATGTATGTGGTCCAATGAGTGTGTCGGCGCGAGGTGGATATCGTTATTTTGTTACTTTCACGGATGATTTGAGTAGATATGGTTATATCTACTTAATGAAACACAAGTCTGAAACCTTTGAAAAGTTCAAGGAATTTCAGAATGAAGTGGAAAATCATCGTAATAGAAAGATCAAATTTCTTGATCCGTGTGAGGTGAGTATCTAAGTTACGAGTTTAGCACTCACATGAAAGAGTGTGGAATTGTTTCACAACTCACACCGGAACACCACAATGAAATGGTGTGTCAACATCGTACTTTATTAGATATGGTTCGATCTATGATGTCTCTGACGGACTTGCCGTTGTCATTTTGGGGTTATGCACTAAGCTGCTGCATTCACTTTAAATCGGGCACCATCTAAATCCGTTGAAACGACACCGTATGAATTGTGGTTTGGAAACAAACCTAAGCTGTCATTCTTAAAGTTTGGGGTTGCGATGTTTATGTGAAGAAACTTCAACGGATAAACTCGAACCCAAAGCGGAAAAATCGTCTTCATAGGATACCCTAAAGAAACTATTGGGTATTCCTTCTATCACAGATCCGAGGGCAAGGTTTTTGTTGCCAGAATGGATCCTTTCTAGAGAAAGAGTTTCTCATGAAAGGTGTGAGTAGTCGGAAGGTAGAACTTCAAGAGGTTGTGGAACCTTCTCTTCAAAGTATGGCGAGTAGCCTTGGCGGAAGTCGTTCGGAGTTGGCTCCACCTGTTGAAGAGGGAACGATGATAATGATCATGAAACTCGAAAGAGTACTACCGAACCTCGCGAGTCAAACAGACGCGTGCAGCTCCGAGCTGTCGGAAATCTGTCATAAATTTCATGGTTGATGAAAATAATGACCTGCGACGTATGAAGAAGCGATGATGAGCCAGTTCCAACAAATGGTTAGAAGCCATGAAATCCGAGATGGAATCCATGTATGAAAATCAAGTTTGGAACTTGGTGGAATTACCTCACGACCGAAGGCCGTGGAGAACAAATGGATTTTCAAAAAAAGCGATGCTGATGGTAATGTGACCATCTATAAAGCTCGACTTGTCGCATAAGGGGTTCGACAAATTCAAGGAGTTGACTACGATGAGACTTTCTCTCCGTAGCGATGCTAAAGTCGATTAGGATTATGTTAGCAATTCTGCACATTTCGATTATGAAATATGGCGGATGGATGTCAAACCGTTTCTCAATGGTAATATTGAAGAAGAGTTGTATATGATACAACCAAAGGGTTTGTCGATCCTAAGGATGCTAACAAGGTGTGCAAGCTTCACGATCCATCTATGGATTGAAGCAAGCATCACGAAGTTGGAATCTCCGCTTTGATGAGGTGATCAAAGAGTTTGGATTTGTCCAAACTTATGGAGAAGCTTGTATTTACAAGAAAGTGAGTGGGAGCAATGTGGCATTTACGATATTATATGTGGATGACATATTATTGATGGAAATGATATAGAACTTTTAACAGTGTTAAAAAGTTATCTAAACAACAAATTTTCAATGAAGGACCTAGGTGAAGCGTCATACATATTAGGCATAAAGATCTATAGAGATAGATCTAGGCGCCTAATAGGGCTATCATAAAGTACATACCTTGATAAGATTTTAAAGAAGTTTAAAATGGACGGAAGTAAGAAGGGTTCTTACCTATGTTGCAAGGCAAGACATTGAGTAAGACTCAAAGTCCCGGCGGAAGAAAGAGAGATAATGGACAAAGTCCCTGCTTTGACCATAGGCTCTATAATATGTGCCATGCTATGTACAAGACCGGATGTGGCACACGCTATTAGTTTGACTAGTAGGTACCAATCGGATCCGAGTTGAACTGGATAGCGGTCAAGAATATCCTTAAGTACTTAAGAAGAACTAAGGATATGTTTCTTGTATACGGGAGGTGAAGAAGAGCTCGTCGCTAAATGTTATGTCGGCCTAGCTTTGACACCGATCCGGATGACTCTAAGTCTCAATCCGGATAAGTATTTCTCATGAATGGCGGAGGGTTAGTTGGAGGAGCTCCAAACAACCTGTGGTAGTAGCGGGATCAACAACGGAGGCGAATATGTTGCTTTGCTTGAGCGGCTCGAAGCGATTTGGATGAAGGAGTTCATATCCGAACTAGGAGTTGTGGCAATCGCGTTGGACCCAATGGTGATCTATTGTGACAACAATGGTGCCATTACCAATGCCAAAGAGCCAAGGTCTCACAAGCATTCCAAGCATATTAAGCGCGGTTTCACTCCATCCATGAGCATGTCAAAGATGGAGATATAAAGATTTAAAGTACATACGGATCTCAATGTAGCAGATCCGTTGACTAAAACTCTCCTAGAGCAAAACATGATCAACACGAACTCAATGGGTGTTAGATATATCACTATGTAACTAGATTATTGTCTCTAGTGCAAGTGGGAGGCGAAGGAATATGCCACGAGAGGCAATAATAAATTGTTTATTATGTGTATTCCAAGTATATGATAGATGTTTATTTTGCATGCTATAATTGTATTAATACGGAGCGTTAATACATGTGTGTTTAATAAACAAGCGAAAGTTCCTAGTTAAGCCTCTCTCATAAACTAGCTCGTTGATTAACAAGATGATCAAGGTTTCACGATCATGGACATTGGATGTTAATAACGGGATCACAACATTAGTGTAATGATGTGATGAACATTAATCAGTATAGCATTACGATCAAAGTCATTGAGTTTATATTGCTATAACAACTTACGAAGTGATCCTAATCCTTAGACCATGAGATCATGTCAATCACTAACAGGAAGAGTTTCTTGATAACATCAAACGTCACACCGTAACAGGTGATTATAAAGATGGGTTGAACTAATAAAGTGTTATGTTGAGGCTCATGGATCGAGAGTGGAATTTGTTCATCCGATGACGGATAGATATACTGGGCCCTCTCGGTGATATCACATTGATTAGCTTGCAAGCAAGTGATTTGATCACTAGAATGTTATATCACGGAACGAGAAAAGAGTGCATGTCGATGCGAGATCAAACTAGGTATGGAGATACCGATGATCGAATCTCGGACATGTAATATATCGTGAGACAAAGGGATTAAGATACTAGCGTAAAGGTTCCGCGATCACAAGAAAGTCATCGTTGAATGTGTGGGAGTCGGTATGGGTCTCGGATCCGCTTACGATTATTGATCGAGAGGGTCTCGATCATGTCCGCATTATTCACGAACCGTAGGGTGACACACTTAAGAGACACCGACATCCAATTGGAGCAAAAGTTTCATGCGAAAGAATAAACAAGCGCGAATTTATTTCACTAGATCTTAAAGCAGGTTTTGGGTGAAATTGCATAAAGTGGTTATGCATGTGAAATAGAATTCTAGCAAGGGGTTATTGTGAATGTTTGTCATTAAAGTAATTGACAAAATTCTGAATAAAATAAAAGAGTTTTATTTAATGAGAGGTTGCATTAAATTTGGTGGAAATTTAATGGGATCTTTGAGTGGGAGTTTGAGTGGAGGAATTTGGAGGAGTTTTGTGAGTGGAGTGTCCACCCACATGAAGAGGGAGGGCAAGGGGCAGCCCCATGCGCGGCCACCCCTTGGGGTTCCCCCTCCTCCTATAAAAAGGCCCCTCCTCACTTCTCACTCACACCTCCTCGTGAAGGATCTCTCTCCCCCTCTAGAATTTATCCCCCATGGTCTCAGACTAGCGAGATACATGTTCCCGGTGGCTATTCGGCAAGAAAGAGTTGTGCTTCCGCTGCATCACTGGAGCGAGGAGGCGGAGGTTGCTCGGTGCCTCGAACGTGTGTGCGAGAACGGATGCGCTGCTGATTTGCGGCGCTAGGACTTCCTCTCGATCTTGAGATCGGCAAGAGATCGTCTACATCAACCACGAGTTTGGACTCGTTAAACTTTGTCGGTCTTCAAAGGTATGTTCTCTACGGATATACATCCGCCCGTTGTTTGTATCTAGTATAAATAGATCTTGGTATATAGTTCACATCGTAGGAAAATTTTTGTTTTCTATGCTGCGAACCCTTCACTCCGGACACACATCCTCTTGGCTTTTTGTCGAGACGTGTATCGGGAGAGCAGCGGGGAGGTGCTACCGAAATTCTGCTTGGATCGGGGTAGAACCAGGGATAACTTACCCAATCTACTGATCCGGCGGCTGGTTAGGACCCTCTTTTCCTATTGGACATGTAGGTTGATGAATGCGTAAAAATATGAAGCATTTAATCTCATGTTTGATATAAAATGTTATATTTGTTGTTTGTCTCCCAACAAAGCAGAAGAGGATGGCTGATAATGGGTGGATGTCTTGGCCGTATTAGTGCGACTAATAAAATGCAGGGCGATTGGGTACAAACACTCATTTGTTAGTGAATGAGTTAGCGTGGTTCAAGGCAATGGTTCGGGCACTTTGTCCTCGCTCATTGCACTAAGCGTCATCGTCGGGAAAGGATGACATGTACAAACACCTTATGCAATATGGGTACATGTCTAACTATATCATAAGTCGACTTTTCTCGATGCGACGTGAGAGGTGAGGTGATGCGTGACTCAATGGCAATGAGCACGATGGGATTAGAAACATGCTAGATAATCTTATCGATGCCGACCAGCCGAATTCGCCACCTCCACGGGAGGAATCACGACCGGAGGAACCGCTAGAACCGGAGGAACCGAGCAACCGCGAAGGCCTTCCTTGCTAAGAGGCCTATGCGAGGGTGCAAAGATTTCTCATGATGCCATCTCTCGGTGTCTAGCCGACAAGTGCGGTTCGCCACCCGTTCTCACTTTGAAGCTAATCGAGAACATGTGGTAACATGTTGCCAAGGGCATTATACGCCTAAAACCTTTCACGAACGAAGAAACTCATGAAGGAGCTCAACATGGATTATGAAAAGATAGATTGTTGTCCAAAAGGCTGCCTTTTGTTTTGGAAACAGTTTGAGGGTGACAATCTTGCTCCATTTGTAAGGCCTCTAGATATGAAGAGATAAAGGGAAGGATGGTCGGTGAGGCGTTGAAGGTCGCTAAGAAGATACTTGGTATCTCCCATTCATAAAAAGAATCCAGTGACTTTACTCGGCGAGGAGATGCCAAGCAGGATGACGTGGCACAAGAAGGGAAAAGATACGGTGGACTACCAGACTACACATGTCCGGGCTTTACGCCTTGTTCGATCTTGTCATCACCAACTTTTGGGTAAGGCATATTTCTCAAGTTATGTTCATACTTGATGACCCCACCGTGCTAACTCATGACTCTTATGCATGATTGAAGTGCTTTTACGGTGTGGCCGAGGAGGACCAGGAGAAGGCGCAAAGGACTTTGCTTGGGGCTTGTGGGAAGTTGACCCCCCAGGTGTGGTACAACCAGAAGGTCACGGCCGCTAGCCACTTCTGGGCTGACAGGGGCGTGAGGGTCAGGAAGGAAGACATTGTCGGTAGGAACCCTAATCCTGAGTACTCGATGACACCAGAAGAGTACATGTCGGTGAGTAAAATGTCAATAAGATTCTACATTGCTGCTAAGTTGCCATTGCATTGTCTGGAGTTGAGTATTTCATTTTCAGGTTATCCCCGATTGGGCCGAGCCGCATCGACTCGCATGGGAGGAGCTGGTTAGGACGAGGTGGCTCAGAGAAGACGAGGAGTTTGCAGCCTTGTCGAGGCGGAACGCGGATAACCGAGGCGATGGTGGACATTGCGGGAAAACCGCAACTTTGACCGCTTCAAGGGAAGGTGGTACATATATACATGAACGACCTCGTGTATTTCTCGTCATGTTTGTACTTCATATGCATAATATTTCTTTTCGCGATCTGGTGGCGAGGCACAACCCGGGAGGTGATTCATGACGTCGCCGTCTATGAGATGATGCGCCAAAGAAGCCCAATTACTCGAGCCTCAACCCTCATTGCGTGTACTTGACTCGCCTAGAACGACTTGGGGAACTACATCACGATGGTGAAGGCTCGTCACCCCATGTGGATGACCCCATTCACGCGGAGATCGACGCAGTCGTTGGTCCCGTCGGGCACGAATTGCAGCATGGGCCTTCAAGATTCTGAATAAGAAGGTCAAGCCTACCCTCGACGAGCTTCAGCCGTCTCAAGGCTACCTACCCGCCGACGCCCCTATCCCTCGTGGCCTCGTCGCTCCATGAGGGGCGTAAGTTTTCTCGTTCTCATCATTTTTATAACTTTTGTTCCTGCATGGCTAACCAGCGACGAGATTCCTTGTATTTGAAATTGTAGCCTGAGTTAGACGCGCCTCGATACCGTTTATGAGGAATATCGGTGGCCTTTCGGCAGATCGGGGCGCTTACATCTACATGCAATACGTAAATGTAAGTCCGAACCTTTATTTTGCAAAGATACAAGTCCCACTTCCCCGTTTGTTGTACTATGGCCTGACTTCTAAACTATCTTGCAGGACATGATGGTGAATATTCAAACTGGCTAGAATAGAGATTTAGGGCCCGTGCCTCCCATGCCAGGTCCGGCGCCATTTTTGCAATCGAAGGAAAGCTTCGCTAGGACCTACTACGCATCGACACCGGTAAGTTCTTTGCTGACCCACTGGTTATCGCTTTACTTTACCTCGCAAGTTGCTAACATGTAGGCAACATGTAGGGAACGGGAGCTTCTGGGAACCGACACTTTGGCCACGCCTTGCCGGATGGGCGTCAGATCACACCGCTTCATGACAATGGTCCATCTCCTGGCCATTCTGCAGGTGGTTCTCCCGAGCTTCACACTTCTCCTACTCCCTCGCCAGGTGGCTCTTCTGCTGCTTCTACTGGACGCAACCCTCGGCAGAGGTCGCCACTTTTCACCAGGGGAGATCTCGGGTACACCTCGTCTCCTCCAGAGTTGTAGGGATGTGTGATAATGTATGAGCGATGTATGGATGATGTATGAACAATGTGTGATATGACCATGTGTGATATGAACAATGTTTAATATGAGCATGTGTGATATGAACAATGTTTAATATGAGCATATGTGATCTTGTATGACTGATGTGCTGCTGTGAGTGCTGCTGCTGCTGTGTAAAAATAAAAAAAAACTATGAAGGTGCTACGCCGACGGCAATGCCCTCGGCGTAGCCCTATGCCATGTGCCATATGGTCAGGACTACGCCGAGGGCACTGCCGTCGGCGTAGCACCTGCCCCTACGCCGAGGGCAGGCCGTCGGCGTATCTCCTTCCTGGGGGAGGCCACGCGTCCACTTACGCTGAGGGCGAGACCGTCGGCGTAGCTACTTCCTGGGGGAGGCCCAGCGGGGGCCACGTGGCGACCTACGCCGAGGGGCCGTCGGCGTATCCGGTCGCTTAGCGGCCGTTAACGGCAAGCGCCGCCGTTCGCCGGCGACCGTTCGCCGACGGACGCGCTTACGGCCAGCGTAGTCCTCGCCGACGGCCATCCGATGCCGACGGTCGTTTAAACTCCGCCGAGGAGGTCCGCCGGAGGCTACGCGACGGCTGCCCTCGTAGCATCATGCGGCTATACTGCTACGCCGAGGCGTTTTGCCGTCAGCCTGGCAGTCGCCTCCTGTAGTGCGGCGTTATTTGTGTGCGTAAATAATGCATATACAGGGCGAGCCAGGATTTGACATTGAGGGGGGCGAAGATATCGATGATCATATATAAGATTTTTTTCTCATTAAGACAACAACTATCTATCATTTTGTGTTGGAAGAACTGTTTGGATAAAAAACATAGCAGTATATTAAAGTATCAGCATATAACTGATATTAATATGTAGTACTAAATCTTAGACAATACAAAACAAAAGATTAGTTTATACTGGATCAACTTTATCTCTACGTGTATAAAGCCTGATAATTCCATTGCAGGTGAATTTTCTATTATTATTTCCAATTATTATGCAATAATTTGTCATCATCACCGAGCAGACATCAAACAAAATACACATATTTTTTTTGTAAATTAATCAATTAGACTATAGGTTATACAATCTATCGATAAAATACTAACGATTTGTACCTTCAATCAAAGTGAGGAAGATTGATTCCTATACTAGATATCACAACATGCTTGTTGTTGGCATTGCGGCATGATTAACAAAGATACAAACTGGCAAACAACATGGCTGGCTAGCATGCCGTCGACCGTGGCATCGCGTGGCGTCTGGCTACTGAGTAGGAGCGAGGGATGGTGGCAGACATCCAGTCAATTGATCTGAACGGTTGCATATGGTTCTAGCTATTAATCTAGTTACAAAAACGAAGAACGTTAGGACATGTTACTACGGTTGACTAATAAAAAGACTTCATGGGCTACATTTGGCTTTCAGTATAGAGAAGCATGCCAAATCAAATAAATTTAAGCTTAGTGTTAATTAAGCCTATGAGACCATTAGTTTAGTACTGAAATATGCACCTATATATTGAGGGGGGGCGATGGTTAGGGGGGGTCTAGCCCCTGCTAGCCCCCCCTTGGCTCCGCCCTGCGTACGTAGTCGGACAGCTCCATTCAATATTGTTGACCATAAAACGTAGAGAGATTATATTAAACTAGTAATGCAAACTACTCCCTCAAGTAGAGATTATTGAACAAGTAATGCGAACTACCCCCTCCATCCCAAACTATAAGGCCCCTATGGATTAGTAGAAAGTCAAATCTTTTAAAGTTTGATCAGGTTTATATAGAAAAATATGAAAATTTACAATACCGGATAAATATCAGCAGATTCACCATAAAGTATATGTTTTTAATGTGTTCATTCCATATTGTAGATGTAGATTTTTTTTTTTTAATATTTCGTCAAAATTAGTAAAATTTAATTTTTGACTATCCTTAGGCGCCTTATATTTTGGAACAAAGGGAGTACTAAACAATATGAACATATCAAATCAACAACTAGACTTTCTTCTATTAGCTGCATTTAAAGAGACGAAACTTTGAAGTCTGTGTTTACGCATTTTTGAGTCTGCGATACTATGTTTGTAAAGCAACTATGTCTGACAAATAGTTGATGTGGAACACGGGATCTACATAGCCTTTTTAATGAATATTCTGAAAACTTGATTTCAAAGTTTCAAAAACATCCGTAAACAACTATGTACACTACGAGCTTGCAAATTTTCATTGTGAAATATCCCATATTTTGGGCTCATCAAAATCGGACAAATTTTAGGACATTCGAACCTTGTATTGTTCTCGTCCTAGATTTCCATATTTGTCTTTTTTGCTGAGGGTGAAATATATGATATTTCATATTGGAAATTTATACATGAATACCAGTTTACTAATGAATTGTTTCAAGTTGAGAGATTGTTTTGGATAAAATAAAAAATTTAGAACCAAAATTGTGCTTCAGAGAAAGTTCAGGAGCCAAAGATTGAAGATGCCATAATAAAAAGTTAGCGTGAAAGGTCATATATAGTGGCTGGAATGTAGCGCTCCACATTTACATTTCATGGATTGTACAAAAGTAGAAAGTGGTAACTTCAGCCCATATAAGATTCACCACAACGCAGATGCTAATATTGCATATGTATTCAAGCTATAGTTAAAGGAATTAAATTCAAGTGCAAACCATGTACTTTTCCAGTTTTCCTGACTTCAAGATCTGAGATAGGAACATATATATGAGTCCTATCAATGTGTTTGTAATACCATGGTGTCCGTTTTCCTTCTCGGAACATGCATGTGACCACCGTGCGCAGATATTAAAAGGCTGCCGGAAGCAAACCGAATGTAAGTGAGTGTGTGCCAATGCGTGTATGGAATAGCCTATAAATTGGCCCAAGTTCCGCAAGAGATTAAGTCAAGGCCAAAATTGCTGCCTACTAGTTAATTAGGAGTAAGGAATAGACAAATGAGGATGCATGTGTCAGCCATTGTATACCTTCGACATAAGCTTTGTGGTCGAAAGGAACTTCCTCGCACGTACCTGCTCCTCCACCCCTCCTCCTTCCGCGCCCGTGCGGCGGCGCCGCGCCGCGCCGGGCGGCCTCCCCTCCCCGCCGAGCCCTTTCTCCCGTGGTCTCTCCTCCCCGCCGCCATCGCCCGGATCGTCGCCAGCAAAGACACAGGAGCGTGGCGGCAGCGTCCTGATCGCGATCTGGCGGGAAAAGCGCGGCGTCCGTCCGGCTGGTTTGCGGTGGTGTCGGTGATCCTCGGCCCAGATGCGGGCGGCAGCGACGGATCTGGCTAGCCACGATCTGTCCCGTACGTTGTCCTCGACGCCGGCGCCCAGGCGATCCGGGCCTTGTCCGTGACACTAGGACGCTTGGGGCATCTTCCCCCGGCATGGTGGTGGTGGTGGCCTCCTTCTCAATCGGAATGGTAGGCCGGGTGGTCTTGCCGTCTTGCGGCGGATCCTGCTAGTTTCCGGCGGGTGGCATGGGGGCTGCTGGCTCGGTTTCAATAAAGGAGGTGGTCCTGGATCCCCCTCAAGCCAAGACGATAATCTACCGGATGTTGGTCTCCATTGATTTGATTTCTGTGTCGTGTTCTGGAAGGCTCCGCCGGCGAACTCTATAAGTGCTATCATGCTGTGAGTTTGCTGAAAGGATTGAATTCGGTCGTACGCACCCATGTTTTACCCTGATCGTTTGGTTTCAGAGGGTGTTCTTCGAAGCTTTGTTGGATGTTATTATCATGGGGCATGTTCTCGTTCCATGGTGCTGACGAAGAAAGTCATGGAGACCGAGATCTGAGGACAGACAATGGTGGTTCTAGTCTGGGTGGTGATGAGGAATTGGCTAGGTGACTTATGAATTTGAGCAGCGGCATGCAAGTGGGGGCGACTGAACAGAAGAGGTTCATGGTCCTACCTTTCAGGGTCTGGCCTTAATTGGTTGTGCCTGACAATGGCCTTGTTAAAAGTATTGTTTTGAGAGCGCGAACTTTTTTCAAGGTGAAAACCTAGATCTTTGATCGGGCGATGACGGTGTTTGTGCACTATTCCCTTCTTGGAGGCGTCGTTTTTGGAGAAGATGGACTTCTGGTGCTATCTTGATGGTGATAGTACTGTTGTTTCAATGAATGAGTCACTGTAGCGGGACTTTTCTTTTTTATAATTCTTTTTCTTTGTTGTGTGTATCTGTATGGCCGCTAGGGTAATGCGTTGTTGCAGAGGCTGTGTGTAATTGGTATCATCTGATATTAATATATGCTTCTTAAAAAAATGTTTTGTGGTCTTGGGAGGTATCAGGACTTCGGTTGTGCCTACATGTACAAAAACAGCTGCTACGGTATAGCACTTCCGTACAACTTGTGCAGAACCTGTTCTGAGTGAGAAGGTCTCGCGATGTTCAAATGTTGTCCTACTGGCTTTTTTTTTCGGCGATAAGTAGCATATGTTAGTAGTGGATTTTAAATGCCCAACCTACCATTATGTTCTATATATGTCATATATACCATCATATATACTATGTCAAAATAGAACCAAACTTCTTGCTAAAATAGAACCAAATTGCTTTTGCTCCAATCAATATAGGAGGCAGCATATAATAGATTTTCCAATTATTTGCGCCATCACCCTAAAAGTACCTAATTAACCTATATACAATTACACCTAGTAATATAGTGTATGACATATTCTTTACCGGTAGACTAGCAGTAAATAATGGCACGGTAGCTGCTTATTCATCGGTAGTAGAATGTAGGCTTGCGGAACATCAGGAACTGAATCAGGTAAAACTTGTGTATCACCAGCAAAATGCAGCATCACATGTGTGTGCGCTAAATATTTGTTATAGCCCATTGTGAGGATGTACTAGAATCCTTTATCGCCTCAATCCATCTTGGTGATATAAACGTAGAGTATCCCGTGACATAGAAAAGGCATACAAAACAAAAGCAACAATGATGGAACCAAAGGTAATGCGACCATAATACTGGCATGGATGATATTCCGTACTTTTGTTAGTCTGCATATGATTTTTTTCTGGGTTGTTGTGACATTAATTGTTGGATGTTTCGCAAAAAAAATCCACATCTATGGAGAGTTGGGGGACAAAAGCGACGTGCTGTGATCGTCGACGGTACTATACTCATTATGTGGTCAAGTGGGTATGCAGATTTAGTTCTCAATCATTTTCATCTTAACACTTGCAGTTAGTAAACCGGCGGTTCATTTTCCACATTTCCAGTGTGATATTTTTTAAGAAGTGGAAATTTCATCATTCATATATATGTTCAACGAGCCAGACGGTAGAAGGGTGAATTGAAACTATAAATTGACACAAAATTTCGCAGAGTGTTGAGAAAAGAGCAATTTACCATATGATTTAATCCATAAAAACAGTAAATAAAGCATGACTAATAATATAACGATAAAAGTAATCGTGCATTGTAACAGATAGATTGTAAATAGTAATTATAAACAGATTGTTATACATAATATAAGAGATATACTTTACAATAGAAGAAACATGATCTGAAGAAGATGAATGAAAAACACACACGGTGTAGAAGATGAACCACTCGTGTTGGTGTTGTCAGTCATGTCATCGAAGAGGTCGTCAACATCGGGGAAGAAGTCGTTGTCCGGAAAGTAGTCATCAATGTTCGTTATGAAGCAAGTAGTCGCACGACATCGCTCCCCAAATACCTTATCGCCTCTCTCTCGTACAGGATCGCAAGAGGAGGGGTTTCAGAGGCCTACTGTCCCGTCTCGTGTTGCATGCCGCAAGCAGGGATGGGAAGACTTGGAGATCACACAAGCTCTGAAACTGGAGGCGCATGTAGGTGTTGTTGTGTTTTGTGCACAGAGGAGCGACCTCTCTTATATAGGCACCAGAGGGACAAGCGAACATGCTAAGAGAGAGACAACTCGCACGTGATGCATAGGTGGATCCTTGGCTCGGCTCATTCCCAGAACCCATGGCACACGAGCATCGAGGCAGCGGGGGGAGGGGCAATGTGAGACTAAACTTTTATTCCACCTCTTGTTATGCATGAATGAGTCAAATGGGTCTCTATGATTTCAGTAACTATTGCAATATAATAAATATGTTAGTCCATATTAGGCAAAATTCCAACATAGATTAGGTATGTTTGGAGGTTTTTCGGCTGGTGTTTTTACCTCTAAAACACAAGGCATCTTATTAGCTTATAGCACATATTTGTTTCCTTCCATGGTACTTTTTGAAAAGGCAGTGATCCATTATGGTATTTTAGAGCGAAATAAAAAAAAAGTAGTACCGACTTGAGTGTAACATTATGCAATCTGAAAAGGCATATCAAATTATCATTCAGTACAAATCCTCATTGCGGCAGAACCAAAATCTCAAGCTTGACCAACCAAGATCGTGTCTTTGAATAAGCTTGGAGCATGGGTACAATGTATAATAAAGCTAGAAAAAGTAGATTGGTAGGGAATAGCACACCTCACCAGGGGTGGCTCGTATCTCATTATATATCACCGAAGGTTACAGGATAAGTACCAAGGTAGGTACGTGTTACAGCTGTACATGATCAATCGTTAGTTAGGATACTAACAGCAACGATCTACTTGATCTACACGCGAACAACTAACTCTATTATCTAACACTCCCCCTCAATCACAGCCGATGAGGTTGAGATTGTATCGAAGACTCCGGAGTTGTTGCGTGCCAATAGGTTTGGTGAAGCCGTCAGCGAGCTGATCTTGAGAAGAAACAAACCGAACCTCCAAGGCCTTTTGAGCTACTCTTTCTCGAACAAAATGAAAGTCCACCTCTATGTGCTTTGTCCGTGCATGAAACACCGGATTTGCTGCTAGATATGTCGCTCCGAGATTATCACACCATAGCACAGGAGCTCGACCTTGGTATATCCCAAGCTCACCCAAAAGTGACTGCATCCAAATAACTTCAGCTGTAACATTTGCAAGTGCCTTGTATTCTGCCTCGGTGCTTGATCTGGCCATAGTAGCTTGCTTCCTGGAACTCCACGAAATAAGATTGGATCCAAATAAAACAGCAAAACCACTTGTGGACCGCCGATCATCAGCTGAGCCTGCCCAGTCTGCATCTGAAAACGCACTGACAAGTGTGGAGGAGGATTTGCGAACCCGGAGACCAGCCGCCCTCGTGTGCTGTATATATCGCAAAATCCTTTTAACAGCGTCCGAGGAACATCAGTGGGTGTGTGCAAGAACTGACAGACTTTGTTTACCGCATATGAGATATCTGGCCTGGTGAGAGTAAGATACTGTAAGGCTCCAACAATACTCCTATATTTTGTGGCCTCCTCCTCTGACAAAACATGACCTTCCACCTTAGACAACTTCTCAACAGACGACATAGGGGTATTCGCCGCCTTGCACTCAAGCATGCCAACCTTCCTCAGAATATCAGCGGTGTACTTGGCCTGAGAAAGAACAATTTCCTCCCCTGATCGAGTTACTTCAATTCCTAAAAAGTAATGAAGATCACCAAGATCCTTGAGTGCAAACTCTGCCCGAAGATCATGAACCAACCGAGTGATGGCCTGAGGAGATGAACTAGTGACAACAATGTCATCCACATACACCAACATATAAGTGATGATACCACGATGATTGTAGATGAACAAAGAAGTGTCAGCTCGAGAGGGTACAAAACCAAGTTCCTGAAGCCGAGAGCTAAGGCGAGAATACCACGCCCGAGGAGACTGCTTAAGTCCATACAGAGCCTTATCCAGCTTACAAACATGCTGCGGAAAGCGTGCATCCACAAAACCAGGAGGCTGACGCATGTAGACATCTTCTTCCAGAACGCCATGGAGAAACGCATTCTGCACATCCAACTGTCGTAGCATCCAACCACGAGAAACAGAAAGAGATAATACCAGGCGAATTGTAGCAGGTTTAACAACGGGACTGAAGGTGTCTGCATAATCAATGTCATACCGTTGTTTATAGCCTTTAGCCACTAGTCGTGCTTTGTAGCGATCAATGGATCCGTCAGCACGATGCTTTAACTTGAAGACCCACCGACAATCGATGAGATTACGACCAGACAAGTCAGGCACAAGGTGCCACGTCTGATTCCGCAGAAGCGCCTGATATTCTTCATGCATGGCGGCTGTCCAGTGTTTATCCGCTAGCGCCTCGGCCAGCGTGTCCGGTTCTGTCGGAGTAGTAGCGATGGCCGCAAAGCCGCGTTTCCTCGGATCATACGTGACCGTACCGTCTGTACGAATCAGTTCCTGGCGGAGATTATCCCTTAAACGGGTGCGCATCGGGTGCACCGGAGGAGGCTGACGTGGCGGGCTCGGAGTGGCGTCGCCAGCGCTGTCCGGGGAAGCAGGAGACCCACCGCCAGGAGAAGACGCGTCGACTGCGCTATCTGCCAGCGGAGGGGATCCCTCACCAGGAGAAGGCGTATCCACAGACGAGGGCGTGCCGTCCGCGTCGAAGGGCGGGGTCAGATCAGGACGACAGGGCGACAGTTGGAGGGACACGCCTCCTGCGGGATCCATGCAACATGCACGCGCGCCAGATCGAGACGCGGAAACTACACCAGCATCGGAAGGCAAATCATCGGGATTAGCAGCAAGATCCTGTCGTCGTGCGCAATCATCTTTGCCAAGGGACTCTGTAACCTGCACGGGAGAAACCGGAAAAATTGGCTGGGA
Organism: Avena longiglumis; assembly: GCA_030063025.1. NCBI lineage: Eukaryota > Viridiplantae > Streptophyta > Magnoliopsida > Poales > Poaceae > Avena > Avena longiglumis. The sequence continues at coordinate 523,141,476 of CP125976.1, forward strand.
GGCCAAATCAGTGCACACCGCATTGGGATTAAGAATACCAACATCAATACTAGTACTAGTAGTATCTGTAGACCCCACAGGTTCCAAAGGAGGCGTGGCTAGAATCTTGGCAAGAAGTTCGGGTGGTGTGGACGATGGATTTTCAACAGAAAACGGAAAGCAATCCTCGTCAAAAACAACATCACGTGAAATATAGATTCGGCCAGAAGAGACATGTAGGCATTTATACCCTTTGTGAAGTGGACTATAGCCGAGAAACACGCACCGTTTAGAACGAAATTGAAGCTTATTATTGTTGTAGGGACGTAAACAAGGCCAACAAGCACAACCGAAAGTTCGTAAGAACGAATAATCCGGTGAAGTGCCAAAAAGGCGATGAATGGGGGTGGTGTTGTGAATAGTGCGGCTAGGTAGTCTATTAATTAGGAAGCATGCAGTGATAAACGCCTCATCCCAAAAGCGAAGGGGCATACAAGCGTGTGCGAGAAGAGAGAGGCCTACATCGACAATATGACGATGTTTTCGTTCAGCCGCTCCGTTTTGTTGATGTGTATGTGGACACGACACATGGTGCGCAATACCTATTTGTTTGAAGAAGGCATTGAGTTTTTGATACTCGCCTCCCCAATCTGTCTGCATACAAAGGATTTTATGATGCAAAAGACGCTCAACGTGAGTTTGAAATTGGAGAAAAATGTGAAACACATCCGCTTTACTTTTTAGACAATAAAGCCAAGTAAATTTGCTAAAGTCATCGATAAAGCTTACATAGTACTTGAAACCACCGGAAGAGGTGCACGCAGGCCCCCACACATCTGAGTACACGAGCTCAAGAGGAGCATGAGAAACACTAGATGATCGAGGGAATGGAAGCTGATGACTTTTCCCTTGTTGACACGCGTCACACACAGAGGTTTTATTCAACTCACTAGAGAAAGGCAAGCTATTATTTCTAAGAACTTGATCCACCACTGGAAGGGCGGGATGGCCTAAACGGCAATGCCAACGATCACGACCATGCTTGACGGCGGATAGGGCTTTTATTGGAAAATTTGCTTGATTGTTGCTGCGAATTGGATAGAGGCCACCTTCACTTGGACCGCGAAGAAGAACCTTCCTCGTAGCTCGACCCTTAATAAGAAAGTAGTGAGGGTGATATTCAACAGAAACATTGTTATCATTAGACAACTTATGAACGGAAAGCAAATTTTTATTGGTATGAGGAACATGCAAAACATTGTTGAGGATTAAGGATTGATGGGGCGACTAATACTAGAAGTACCAATATTGAAAATTGGCATACCTGATCCGTTGGCTGCATGCACTTGTTCCTTGCGGAGTACCGCCGTGCATGGTCATCTTGTCGAGGTCGCCTGTGATGTGGTCGGTGGCGCCACCGTCCGTGTACCATGCTGGATCCACGGTGGTGTTGTTGACGGAGTGACCTCCTTCCGCTGGGTGAAGGAGTGGTCGAACCGCGCCGCACGTGAGCACCTCGTGCCCATCCTTCTTGCGAGCTGGCGGTGATGCGCTTGCCGCTGCCACCACCTTGGTTGCCACGCTGTTCACCACCACCGCGCCGCCTCCAGATTGATTGCCGCTCGACCGCCACCACGGCCACCACCGCCACGCCCACCTCCGCCGCCTCTGTAGCCGCCACCACCGCCGCGTGATACGTTGTGCACCGAGGAGCCCGTACCGGGAAAGTGCGCCTGGTTGACGTCGTGGCGAAGCTCGTAGTCGAGAAGGTGTGAGTAGAGGTCGTTCACCGACATGGGCTCGGTACGAGTGGTGACGCTGGTGACGAGAGCGTCGTAGGAGTTGTCCAGCCCGGTGAGGAGGTAGATGATGAAGTCCTCCTCGTCGAGGTCCTTGCCGGCGGCCGAGAGAGCATCGGTGAGGCCCTTCACCTTGTTGAAGTATTCCACCATGGTCATCTCCCTCTTCTGCAGCGTAGCGAGCTGGCGACGCAGCTGCATCACCCGAGCCCTGGAGTGTGTGGCGAACTTGTGCTCGAGAGTACCCCAGACGGCGGCTGCCGTGGACTGGAACAACACCAAGCGCAGCGTGTCGGGCGACAGTGTGGACAGCAGGAAGCTGAGGCAGTTCTGGTCGCGCGAGAGCCAGCTGAAGTATGCCGGGTTGACGGTGGGTGTTACGCCGTCGATGCCGACAACCATCTGCGACGGCATGGCCTCCGTGCCATCGGCGAGCCCCATCCAGTGTGCGCCGCGCAGGACGGGCAGGACCTGCGCTTTCCAGAGGAGGTGGTTGTCGTGGGAGAGCTTGACGGTGACGAGGCCGGCGAAGGACGACCAGCTAAAGGAGGATGCCGGGGGCATCATGCTGGCGGCCATCAGGGGGCCGGCCTGGGTGCTCTGCGGCGGTGCCGTCATCTGCGGCGAGAGCATGTTGACGGTGGGGGTGTAGCGTGGGCTGGAGAACGGCATGAGCATGCCGGAGACACCCGAGATCGGATTCATCGGGGTGAGGCTCTGTGAGAGCTGGTTCCCCGAGATCGCGGCGGACGAGACCGGCGCGAGAGGTGCCAAGTTTGAGACACCAGCGGACGTCACCGGAAGAGCCGCATCGGAGATAGCCGGAGCGGTAGCATCGGTCGCCGCTGGGAGAGTTGCCGTGGACTGGTTGGTCGTCATGGATGTGGTTGGGAAGATGGCTCTGATACCATATAATAAAGCTAGAAAAAGTAGATTGGTAGGGAATAGCACACCTCACCAGGGGTGGCTCGTATCTCATTATATATCACCGAAGGTTACAGGATAAGTACCAAGGTAGGTACGTGTTACAGCTGTACATGATCAATCGTTAGTTAGGATACTAACAGCAACGATCTACTTGATCTACACGCTAACAACTAACTCTATTATCTAACACAATGGACCGGTTCTTTGCCCAGAAACGGTTTCAGCTTAAGCTGCCCATGGTATCACTTATTATGCTGATTGCTTTATTGCGCGGTCACAACTTGAGTAATCACAATAATGCGTCAACCAGTGCCACCAAGTCAATTGCATGTGCTTTCTCTGGGGTGATCAATCATGAATGAGATTGCACGGCTGGACAAAGAAAAAAAAGATAACGACTATGCCTTTAAAAGACAGCTGAGAGCCTGCAATGTGTTCCTGAAATTTGTAAGGGTAATGGGTGGATCTCAGGGATAGTAGATAGTGCACCGTCGAACCAAAGTGAAAGTTGGAAGCTAGAGAGGCGGATGAATGTTCCAAATATGGTTGTCCATACACACATGTGTGGTGTACGGATGTACTATAGGTGTAGTCTTGGAAGGTGTCAGGAAATCAATCCTGACGAGCGCCCCTACCTGGACCTTCTTCTGAGTTCTATATCTTATAGCGGTCAAGGACTTAGTTGCTTCTTCTAACAGATCAGCGAACGACATAGAGTCCCTTGGCAGATTGAGATTGAAGATGTGTACTATTGTTTTAAGAGATTGAATGGATATATGTGCAACCCTGGTGTCTGCATGTGCACCAATTGTTTTGCAAAAATAAAAACAGATTAGCTGTTTAATAAAATGGCTGTACATTTGCATGTTGAGGAACTTCTCCTATTGCCTTAGTTAGATTCAGTGAGGAACTTCTTTTTCAGCTCCTACATGTCCCACACGGTAGATACGTTCTGCATGTATGCCACTCTCAGATGTTGGGCATGCATCAAGGGCACATCTAGCACAATCTTGTGCTCCGCGGAGATGTTAGCTACACAAAGGAACTATCGATATTACGTTCCGCGGTGATGTTGGGCACACGCCAAGGGGACGGCCCAGACATGGGCGTTATTGACATCATGCTGTGCATACAGGATGAACACATACACGTCAAGAATAGGGCCGGCACGCAGAGTGTTATGAAAAACACATCATCATGTTCATACTGCACCACTCGACAAAGATGACTTGATAGACAAAGATCAAGATTACTCGTGCGGAACATACTCCCTTGTCAAGAATATATATAAATACTACCATAATACCCTCGTCGCACAATTTCATGTTGGTGATTTCTTCATTTGAGATCATCTTGAGGACGATCCTCCCAATTTATCAGATGCACCAATCGTTTCTTCTCCGGTTTAGATCCAAATTGGTGGCAAAGACGTGTAAAAATTCATGGGACATAAAGTTAACATAAAACCTACATAAAGAACAAAATTCATCAAACAAACTAAACAGTGACAGTTCATGGGATATTTCAGGATAATTCTCGAGAATATGATTAGCATTAGACTCAAAGAAAATTTTAGTACAAAATGGACTCACTAGGAAGCTACACCCGGAGCATGAGGATTCATCGCCAGGGCTAAGTGGAGTTAAGGAGCGTGAAGGTACTTTTTTTGGGCTGAGTGGAGGCTTCATGCGGAGCAAGCGTGCTTCGTCGGGGCTGAGAGGTGTGTTCACCCCAAGCACGAGGACGCTTCACTGACGCTGAGTGAACCTTTGTGATAAAGTGGAGGACTCCTTTATTTTGCTATGAATCTGGAGCATATTCTAAACATACAAATTAAATTAAGCGCATAAGTGTTGACTTGTTAGATTAGGCACATACCAAATTATCAATTTGTATTGATTTCCCTCCCACAACATTTGGTGTCGCACACCCTTGTGGAGGCGACGTTTTGAGGTCCTTGTGTTCCTTCCCCGGCATGAAAACCTATGGATGTGGTTGGAGGTTCAACCAACAGTCGTGGAGACATCGTTGCTGATCCTAACCTTTTTGTCGGAGGCGAACAACTTTGGTGAGATTGCCTATGTCGGATCTGTACCTTTGTTTTCGCGTGATAACTTGCATTGAGGACTTAAGATTCACTCGCTCACTCGCAAGATCAGTATGGTACAACAATTCTTCTTCCTTCTGGTTGTAGAATGTGCAATTTTTTCATGATCTAGGAGGCGCTAGGTGGCATTTTCCGCCAAGACAATGGTTGTGGATGATTGTTGCTCTTGTTGGATTTTTTAAATAGCATTTCTATGGTTCATGTGTTGGTTTGTGCATCTTGGACACTTTACTATGATAGAACTGGCAACCCCCTCCAATACCATAAACTCCTAAACAGGAATGCTAGTTAGCTTCTACACATATGTCTCCTTGAACTTATTTGAAACGTTGATGCTCCTGCAATTATATTCTAGATGGTACAATCTGACTTGAGTACAACACTATACAGTCCTCAAATCCTACCAACTAATTGTTCAGTATAACTATCCAATTTGCGGCATAAATTGGCATATTCGCTCACTACCATGTCGATCTACAAAACCTCAAGCGTGACCAACCAGGCTCAGCTCTTTGACTAAACTTGGAGCTCGGTATGTAAGTTTGGTTGGTTTGACAAACCAAACCTCAACCTTTTCTGATGATTTCTTATGCGCTCTCTAGTTGCACAGTCGACAGCCTAAAAGTAGTCATAGTAATGCATCTGCCAGTGCCACCATGTGAGTGCATGTGTTCTTTCCAAGTGATCTACCATGAATGAGGCTGCACAGATGCACGGAAAAACCATGTCGGCGACTGTGGCTTTAAGAGGCAACTGAGAGCCTGCAAATGTGTAACACAGTGGGACTGGTGGAGCTCGGACTTCAGGAGTAGAAGATAGTGTGTCGTGCTGCTAGAGAAAAAGCGAAAGTTGCAAGCTAGAGAAGACTATGAATGTTCAAAGCATGGTTTGCCATGCACAAGTGGTGAACCAGTGTGTATCTAGTCATGAAAGGTATCAGGAAACCAGTCGTGCCGAGCAGTTGAGTTCTCCCGGCGATTAGGATCTCGTTGTCTTCTTTTTTGGGAGCAATCAGAAGGAGCTCTATCTTTTCAAATAGATAGAGGGAAAACAAACCACACAGTATAGGAGGGCATGTTTTGGTTAAGGTGAAAACATGCCGAAAACACCGCAAAACGGACAAACCTAAAATGCCTACTCAGGCTCCGCGGGAATGGTAGGCCCAAAGGCCGCGAAATCTTGGGCGCGCTGGCGGATGTCCTCCCTCGCAATCTCAGCCACCTCGACATAAGTCAGATGCCGGCTAGTGAAAATTTGTTTGTTTATCTCTTTTCATGTGTTCCAAAGGACATGTAACATATGACCAATTAATCTTCTTTTCGTGTTTGTTGGACTTCTAGCAATCAGATTGTCCCACCAGTCCATCTGGATGCCTTCTCAAATAGTGATTGAGTTCTCTTGGCGATCAGGATCTCGGTGTGTTCTCAAATAGTTATTGTCAGTGTTGATTATGCTGGTTCTTCTAGCAGATTGAGTGGATATATGTGCAACCTGATATCATGTGCACCAATTGTTTCCGCGAAATCAGTTTCAAAAAAAGTTCTTTCCAATAAGTAAAAATATACCTGGATGTTTTTCTTATTAGATGTTCATTTAAATGTTGCACAATGTACGCTTCTAAGAAATGTGATCGTACATGTTCCAGAAGGTTATCTTCATTTCAAATGTTCTTTTTTTTTTAAAATAGGGAGCATAGCCCCGGTCTCTGCATCAATCGATGTACATAGCCACTTTAATTGTAAATTACATAATTTAAAGTTTCACATCTCAAGGATCGCTCAGGGTGTACATTAGAAATCAACAACAGAAAAAAGAAGGATCAAGCCTCCAATCCCAATTATTTGGCTTGGCAGCCCGGGGATCCAATCCAAACAGGCCCTTACCATCCATACGGTCCAAGCCCCTTATCCGTCAAAAGCAGAAGGTCATATCCCAAGGTATATACATGTCGGTGTGAATATAGGTGGTAGATGATAAAGTGCCAATTCTTGGGATTTAGTCTGCACACTCAATCTAAGTGTAGTCATAGTAATTCATTCGTCAGTGCCACCATGTGAGCGCATGTGATTTTTCTAGGGCCATCATGAATGAGATTGCACGGTTGCAGCAAAAAAAGACAACAGGCTATGGTTTTAGGAGGAAGCTAAGAGCTTGTGATTCTTCTTAAATGTGTAAGAACAACGGGTGGAGCTCTGGGACAGGAGATAGTGTTTTCTTGAACAAAAGAGAAAGTTTGACGCTACAGAAGCCGATGAATGTTAAAAACATGGTTTTCCATACACATGTGGTTGTATGGATGTGTGTGTAGTGTTGGAAGGTATTGGGAATTCAATCGTGGCGAGCACCCCTACGCGAACCTTCTTCTGAATTCTATCTCCTATCTATCAAAGACCATGTTGATTCTTCTAGCATATCAATCAACCAATAATAATAGTGAGTCCTAGGCATATTGGTAGTGAAGATGATGATTCTTGTAGCAAATTGATTGGATATATGGGCAACCTGGTGTGTGCGTGCGTGTGTGTGTTTTCCCAAAACAATAACAGAGTATGACCTTTTAAGAAAAAAATTGATTAACATTTACATGTTGCTTGATGCAGTGTGATCCTAAATATTCCAAAAGGCACATTTTAGAGTCATGCCAAGGGGTTTCAGATGAAAAACTTGATCCGCCAGCCGAACAAGAGGCAGTACCAAAAAAATCAACAGTGAAACCCATAGAAAAGGGGGAGCTAAACTGGCAGTCACTTCCTGTTACGCCAAAACAATTCCAGACTCCATATAACACTTTAAAGTATAAACATACAGACTGATTGGTTCAACCTAAGCATGGTATAAATCACATCAACGGTCTCATGTGATTACGAAAAATGCCAAGTCAACAAGCAAATAAGGCAGAAACAACACGCACACCAATTACCAGAACACACTTGCGGACCCATATTCACTACCGAGTGATGCTTCCTTTCCATCCAAAACGTAGTCTATCCGTAAAGTATTATTATGCTACCAAGTATGATCTAGGTGTCAAAAAAAACAAAAGGTAAGTTAAAAGTACAAAGGAAGTCGCCTAGAGGGGGGTGAATAGGTTTTTAAAATTATTACGGTTTAGGATCAAGTAAATGCGGAATAAAACTAACGTTTAATTTATTAAGCACAAAACATAGCCACTAAGTTAACCTAAGTGCACCAACAACATATGCTAAGCAATACAAGCAACAAGATGGTAGCAAGGTATAAATACTTCAAGCACGATGGCTATCACAATGTAAAGTGCATAAGTAAAGGGCTCGGTTGAGAGATAACCGATGGACGCGGAGACGAAGATATGTTTCCCGAAGTTCACTTCCAAAGAAGCTACGTCTCCGTTGGAGAGGTGCGATGGCGCAATGCTCTCCGAACGCCACAAATGGCTCACCCCGAGGTGTGGTGGCTCGATGCTCACCCAACGCCACACAAGGCCTCACCCCGGATGCGGAAGCAGGCAACTCACCGACGCCACAAAAGACTCACCCTATTCTCCCGAGTGCGCACCACAAATGGCGGCACTCGCTCCACTATGGGACGCTTGAGGGCGGTCACCGAACCCGTACAAGATTGGGGCTAACTCTACAACTCAATTGGAGGCTCCCAACAACAAAGCCACAAAAGGCCACAAGACCACAAAAGGTCAACAAGACCACAAAAGGTCAACAATCCAACCACACAACCGTCTAGGGTTCCAAGGAACCCAAGAGAAACAAGCTCACAAGCTTGAACTCGCCGAATCTCCGAGGAGAACTCAAACCTATGCAGCAAATGTAAGGGCAAGTCCTTCTCTCCCAAATTCCAACAAAGCTACAAAAGCTATTGGGGGAATAAGGGAGGAAGAACACAAGAGGAGAACACAAAACTCTCCAAGATCTAGATCCTAATGATTCCTTCACAAAGAAGGGATTTGACTTGGGGGGATTGTAGATCTAGATCTCCTCTCACTTTTCCCTCAAAAAGATGTAAGAATCATTGGAGGGAGAGGGAGTAAGAGAGCTCAAATAGGTCAACAATGGTGGGCAAAAACGAGCTCAAAAGATGGGGAACCATTGGGGAAGAAGCCCCCCTTAAATAGGACAAGGAAAAACTGACCGTTTGGGCCAGATTCGCGCCCCACCGGAACTTCCGGCCCCCCACTGGAACTTCCGGCAAATAGAAACACAAGTTACTGATCCTGATCGGAACTTGGGCCGGAACTTCCGCTCAAGCAAAAATGCAGGATAGCATTGCACAAAAACTTTAATAACGTTTGATTTCGGACTCTGTTTTTGATGATCTTGGGCTCGTTTTGAAGAGAACGAAAAGCTCTATAAGATTATGCAAAGAAAAATCATAGTCCAGAATGGAAGGATAAAACAAAATTGAGAAAGTTATGACCTCTCTAGAAGCGATGAACCGGTAAAACCTCCAAAACCCAAAACACAAGAAGATGAGCTTGGAAACTCCGATTGGGATGAAACCAATTTTGTTGGGAATATAAAACCAAGAGAACCCAACAAAATGTTAAATATTTGATACCACCAAGGGAGAAAATATCAATTATATATATGTGAAGTATCCCCCAAGGTGTGGAGCCGGAAAACTCGCAAGATCAAAAAACCGCAATAAGATATGCAAGGGAAATCCTTGGACGATGAACTAGAGCTTGTTATGATGATGGCCACAAGCTCTAGATCCTCTCATGGACAAGAACCAAATAAAAACCAAGAAAGATGATGCTATGAATGCAAAGGTTTGAGCTCTCTCCGAACGATGCAATCAAGACACCCGCTTGAGAGCCCCTCTTGATAGTACGGTTATCTATCCTAAACCCGGTCTCCCAACTAACAACACTAGACCGGCAAAAGAGAATCCCTATCAAGAACATACCTTTTCCTTGAGCAACCCACTTGAACTTGATGTAGACCGTCTTGTTCTTCTATAGTGGGAACACCTTTCTTGATAGCTCTTGCTTGATGAAGATGAAGACTTGCGAATCGCTCCCCCATACTCCATGGGGAAACCTCTCTTTGAACTTGTCTTCATCACCCCATAATCATGAGGATGGCAAGCTTCAAGCATGAGATCTTCTAGAGATGGCGCATATTGAGGTCACCCTTCATCATCTCTTCTTGAGGTTGATCCATCTTGATGCAACTCTTTGCACATGTCTTGATCAACCTTCAAGCTCCTTCTTTCTTCATGATTCCAATGGGCACAAAGCCCTTAGACATTTCTTCATCTTACAACCTTGAGACCAACACAGGTCCCAAGCGATGCCAATGGACAAACCTATAAGTGAAACTCATTTTTCACATTAGTCCATAGAGATTGTCATTAATTACCAAAACCACACATGGGCCATCCATGCCCTTTCATAAGTGGTGTTCCAAGTGGAAAACACATTCAGTTTAACTCTGCGTCTATCGAGCTTATGGCTGGTCTGCACATTTTGTTTTATGATAGTAGGCCTCACATGGTTGATGCATCCATACTCCAATCATTTTGCACATTGAAGTAACGGGATCACGATGGAAGATAAGCTCATGTAATGACAGTGTAGAAAGAAAATGAGGTGCATAGTGACATAGCGGTGGGCCTTAATATCAATTGATTGTTCATCACAAATCTCCAATTTAAAGCTCAGATTCAATCTAACTACCATATTTGTTGGAGGATTTCTGATGCACGATCGAGTTGCATAGTGTACAGCCTGAAAGGAGTCGTAGTAATACATTTGCCAGTACCACTGCGTGAATGCTCTTCCTGGAGTGATTAATCATGAATGAGGCTGCACGGTCGCACGAAAAAAGTACACAACCACTATGGCTTTAAGAGGTTGAGAGCCCGTGGAGCTCCTGGAACGTGGCGCAACAAGTTGCAGGTTAGAGTACCCGACGAATGTTTAAAGCATGGTTTTTCATGCATAAGTTGTGGTGTACATAGGCTTGGCGGGTATCAGGAATTCAGTCCTGCCAATTGACATCCTTCTCGTAGCAGAGCAACCCGATTTAATTTGGTCAGGAGGATAGTTATACCGACCAAAAGGTTAGGGTGTGGCTCGCATCTTGGTGATGCTCTACATCCTAGTGGAAGGCCAAAGGGAAAGTCATGCTCCTCGTATCAGTTCCCTCAAGTACCAAGGTAAAATCAAAAGGCACGCTTCAGAGCATCTCCAAGATGGTGAAATCGAAGGCACCTCTCACAACAGAATCAGAAGTGATTTGACACTAAAGAGACCTTCTTGCGAGTTCTGTCTCCTGGCGGTCAAGGATGTTATGCAAATAGCAACTTGTATTAGGCTAGTCATAGTGGGAGTAACTTAGCTAATAACATGTATGATCATGCCATGCCACCTAAGTAAAACGGTGACATGACATCTATCTATTATATACTAAAAGCAGTATAAGGATATTTTTCGAGGCACCACGTTGATCTACATCATCCAAATTATCGTGATGGTTAGATCTAAAATTTACGGCTGATATTTAACACACGATTATAAGTCACATAACCTTTTTGACAAAGAGATATGTTAAAATAACACGTGCCATATTTTTGAACTGATGTGTCAAAGTTGGACTTAAAAAAACAATGTTCAAATCATATTGCTTACGCTAAAAAAATACATACGCTAGCCAACCAGGCTGACGTGGTACGTAATTTTGTCAAGTAAAAAAAAACTGGCTGGAACGGATAGCTGTGATCGGAAAAAAAAATCCAAGCCGGGTGGAACGAACGTGGTGGTGAGGCAAAGAAGTGCTAGAATATGGAGTTTATGTCAAAAATAATGCTAGAATATAGAGTTTTTTGGGGTGGGGTGGCAAGGTCTAGCCTTATGTTGTACGATTAAGTACACACATATGGCAGCTTAATTAAATTGATTATCATTCGACTGGTACACACTCAGAAATTGCTTACCGATGTTTGGACTAGCTGAATGTCAAGATTGAAGAAGTCATCACATCAGTCCTACTATCAATGTGTCTAAAATTGAGGCTGAGATTTAGCCGAAGAACACAAGTAGTAATTAGTTATCGTGTAAAGAACATTTATTTCACAATTTGATTCTACAAGTCCGTTCTAAATTCATGTAAAAATAAAAGACAATTTGTTTCTATAAAATCCACTCCAGATTCTTGTTTAAAAAAGGAGTCCTTGATGTATATGGATGGAGATGAATTGTTAGGAACCAATGGCATCAAAATCAGGTTTAGTTATACACTAATCTAATTATCTTCCTTAAGTTTATTAACTTCTAGACTACAAACATGGAGACAAATCAAGCTTGCCCACACTTTTTTCTTAAACGCTCTTTTCATATCTTCTTCTGATAAGATGCACTTCATTAATTAGAAGGTTTAAACATTACATCCCATATCTGCATAATTGCCATGCACATCGCAATCGCTCTTTTCATGTGTGCATGTACGTCAATTGTAACAACACTCCATATGTATTTATTGGATACGTAGAAAAACGAAAAGGAAAGCCATCAAAGAAGATTCCTTCTAAAAACAAAGCTTTGTCCAAGTCTATTTTAATTTGGACTTCAAAGGAAAGTCCCGAGTATTAGACTAACCTCATTTTTTGTCAAAGCCGTCAAAGGAAAGTCCTATGTTCTTTAGTGTCTTCGGCGATAAATATGCAGAAAAGCAACTCCTAAGTATTTGACTAACCTCATTTGTTTTGTTAGAAATCCTCAAGAGACGCCCTCCTTAAAAGTAGGACCCTAAGATCCATGGGTGCACTTTTTATAGAGATATAAACGTACAAGTAGGAGACATGAGAATCAATGGTTCCATGGAATAGAAAGCAATGGACGCACCACTACGATGATGGTAAAATAGTATATGCACATATTGTTGAAACATTGTCGTGAAAAACATATGAACCTAATAGAGAAGGTGCCTCAACAACACGCGAGAGGTCCATCTGGACAAGAGTGAAGATAAAACAAATATCATTGGGGCCACTCTTTTCTAAAGTTGCATCATTGCATTTTTTGAGAGAGTATTTTGCTGATTTTAGAAGAGATTGGAAATCAATTTTTTTTATTTGACACGAATGCTTTACATGCTAGCTCCACCCATAGGGGGTGGTGAAGGCAAGGCAACCCGAAGAATATTTGAACAGTAGATTATCACCTGCGACATGTCTTATTTTTTTGAGATAAATATTTTGAGAGTTTTGCACTCACATGGGAAAGGTGAAATAAAAAGATTGTAAGTTTTTGGTCCATATTGTAACATACAAAACATATATTATCATCATATAAAACAAATAGAGATTTCAAATTAATTTATCATAATGTAGAAATTCATACATGAAAATATTATATATATATATAACAATATGGTCAAAGGGGAGACATAATAGAAATTCTGATGAACAATGGATGGATCAGTCAGTCAAATGAACCATATTTTCAATTAGAAGAACATAACCAATACATCAACATAACTATGCCTAAACTAGATCAAAACCACCAGATTAACATAATTGTAACTATAAGCATGTCACAAACTATAGATCTTCATACATGTAGGCTCAGTCATGCCCTATGGAAAGAAGGATAACTCGACGAATATATTTGGTCTTCATAATCCTACGCAAAAAACCCAGTAAACATCTAATGTCGTCATCTCAGCAGTGCGGCTCAAGGGGTGTGTCGAAATTGTATCCCAAACATGCATGTCAACACAAGGTTGGTGCTCAGAATACACGGGACAATTTTAAATTCACATATGATTCACCCACCATAATTGTACTCATACATATAAGAACACTAAATCTTCTTAATCATATACTATGTAGTTGGCTAGCGACACACCGACAAGACCATCCAAGAAGAGACAAGCAATGAAAGATGCGTGCCGTATCTGAAGGCATATAGCTAAATAGAAAATTGCTTAGTTCCTTTTTGTTGGCTACTTATATTGTGTACAAATGTGTATTGAGAAGTTATGGTACAAACCTACCTTTGAAAGATGAGATGACTGAGGGTTGAAAGATTGACTTATATAACTTTACGATTTAACTTCACAACGGGAACTTCATTATAATGCTATAATTGGATTGAGCTGGATGATACATCTAAACAATGAATAATTTCATGAAAGTGGACGAGTTGGTGTTGTTAAACAGGTATGTTCTTCCACATGAGAATGAATTTTGAATTTTGATCTTGAAAACTAACATGTAGAAATGCTCATTTTGTTTAGAATGGAAAAAGTGAATGAGAACAAACATCTAAATACGAATCGTAGGGAGTTCTGACTGATGAAATACTTAAAATGTTTAAGTCACACATAACATTAATTAGGATAACATTTATGATGATTATAGTTTATATAATTTAAAATTGTGTTTCTAGATCAATTTTGACACATTCGAGATGATGCCCTCGCATTTGCGAGGGCCACCATGCTAGTGATAATTAATATGAAAAAAGAAAGAGAGACAGTTACTTAGCTAGTTACCATAACATCACACCTAACAAGATCATCTGATCGAGTCTACAACCTAACTAATTAGGTCTTGTATGAAACCACATACATTTATTATCCACTATAAAGGTAGTAACATGAACTAGTACCATGTGCATGTTACTAATCTAAATTACTTAGCACTATAACTAGCCTTACCGGAGGCCAAAGACCACAATATAAGTACATCTGACTTGAGGTAGAAGAAAGTAAATCTACAAATATGGACTTCTAGAGACCTAGACCAATACTCCTTAACACCACCCCTCAAAATGTATGCAATAGCATTGCATTTGAAGAAGTGAAAACTAGAAAAGAATGATAATCCAAAGTCCGCATCTTTAAAGTGTCGTTGTAGCATGAATAGTTTTCAAAACCTGCTAAGTCAAGCCACGGTCAATCGAAGAAAAAATCGACACAAATCGAAAGACAGTCAGAAAACAACATGTCGCAAAAGATCATAGCACAAGAAGCCAACACCAAAATAAGGTCAACATGCAAAAGAAAGGTACGTACATCAGTGACAATGTGAAAAACGGCGCATCAAAGAAAGACACACCGCATCAAGAGAAGATGGGTTGTCAAAGTGGTAAATATAGACAAGAAAAAGAAAGACTTTTATCCATCATTTATGATTTGGATTTAAAGGCTGAAACGACGCTGCTTACAGATATTGAAAGAATAATTGAAGGATGCTAATGAGAAGGTGACAAAACTAAGGCGGGATGAAGAGTCCAAGTAGGCACAGCGTCCAAAGTTAAACATATTTAAGAAGGAGGTAATAATATTAAATACTTTTATTTAATTGCCAACGGCAAACATAGGAAGAAAAAAAATTCCAATTAGAACAAGAGGAAGGAACCATTGTAGAAAAGGAACATCTAAAAGTCTATATTTCCGAGTACTATAAGAAACTATTCAGGGAGCCGACTTTCATTAGTGTCACTCTTATGGAGGAAATAAATTCTGACATTCCGCAAGTTTCTACCGAAGAAAATGAGATCTTAACCAGAAGCTTTAGTGAGTAAGAAGTATTCAAAGTCATTTAGTTGATGGAACGTAATACGGCTTCTGGGCCCGATGGATTTCATGCGGAATTTTATCAAACTTTTTGGGCTGTGGTTGAATAAGACTTGATGGCTATTTTTGCACAGTTGCATGAAGCCGGATTACCATTATTTAAGATTAAATTTGGTGTTGTCACCCTGCTGCCCAAAAAACAAACTACGACCCAAATACAACGAAGGTAGTAACAAACCGTATTTCTATGATTTCTCACAAAATTATTAAACCAACCTAGATAGCTTTTATGTCTGGTCGGCATATTCTAAAAGCTGTGGTAGTCTTACACGAGACTATTCATGAGATACATAGAAAGAAAATGGATGGGGTGCTATTCAAAATTGATTTTGGAAAGGCATACGATAAAGTAAAATGACCTTTCTTACATCAAGTGTTTCGAATGAAAGGTTTTGATCCTTTATGGTGTCAATGGATTGATAATTTTGTTCGAGATGGAAGTGTCGCCATGCGTGTCAATGATGACATTGGTCATTACTTCCAAACTAGAAAGGGTCTACGACAAGGAGACCCTTTATTCCCTATGCTTTTTAATATTATAGCGGATATGCTCGCCATTCTTATTGCTACAGCCAAAGAGAATAGACAGGTAGCTGGGTTGATACCTCACCTGGTCGAGGGGGAGTGTCAATTTTACAGTATGTTGATGATATAATCTTGTTCATGGAACATGATCTTCAGAAAGCGGTCAACATGAAGCTCATACTCTGCAGCTTCGAACAATTATCGGGACTGAAAATTAATTTTCATAAAAGCGAGATTTATTGCTTTGGCGATGCTGCTAGCCAAGAGCAAATTTATAAGGAAATCTTTGGTTGTGAACCAGGACCCTTGCCGTTTAGATACCTGGGGGTACCTATACATCATATGAGGCTACGGAATTAAGAATGGAATCCAGTTGAAAACAGATTTGAAGGTAAATTAGGTTGTTGGCAAGGGAAATTATTATCCTACTGGGACAGACTGGTGCTAATCAATTCAGTCATATCTAGTATGCCTATGTTCATGATATATTTTCTTTAAATACCAAAGGGTGTGAGAAAAAGATTAGACTTCTAGCGTCCACTTTTTTTTGGCAAAGTGATGAACATAATAAGAAATATAGACTAACTAAGTGGAACATTATTTGCCAACCCAAAGATCGGGGGGGCTTGGGCATAGAGGTGCTAGAATTGAAAAATATATGCTTGCTTAGCAAGTGGTTGCACAAGCTTAAGGCTGGCAATTTTACCCACGGGTACCCGTACCCGCATGGATAGGATATGGGCATACTTTTATACCCATGGGTAATACCCATACCCTTCCCGTTAAGTCATGGGTACCGGCATGGGTATAGGTGACGAGGTTTAATCTCGTCAATGCCCATTATTATGGACTTGGGTTTTGGAGAAGATGAGGATGCTGGAGATCGTGAAACGGTTAATGACAAGCAACTGGACACGAGATTTACCAGTTCAGGCCCCGAGGAAAACCCTACTCCTGCTTGTCTGCTCTTGATTACGGCGGAACCGAAGGTTACAGGGTGCGCAGATTCGATCTGGCGTGGATGCGTGTGCGAAAGTATGAGTCGATAGATCTAGGGCGTGCGCTCCTGGCCTTTATATAGACTTAGGCAGGTCCCGGGCGTAGTCCTAGTCGGTTGCAAGTTCTAGGGTTTTACCCCTTTGAATTTCCTATCTCCTCTAGTCTTGCTCTCCAAGGATCCGAAGACGTCATGGGCCTTGGCCACCCGAAAATCTTCATGGGCCAGCGTATGTCTGTTGTGGGCCTTCCTTGGGCTGGACTTGGTATGCTGAAGTTACGTACCCGTAGGATATAACTATTGGAGATATGCCCAAGAGGCAATAATAAAGTGGTTATTATCATATCTTCACACTTATGATAAATGTTTACATACCATGCTATAATTGTATTAACCGGAAACATTAATACTTGTGTGATTTGTAAACTAAAATAAGAGTCCCTAGTAAAGCCTCTTGTTAAACTAGCTTGTTGGTTAATATATGATCATGGTTTCCTGATCATGAACATAGAGATGTTATTAACAACAGGATCATATCATTAGGAGAATGATGTGATGGACATACTCCTATAGATAAGCGTAGCATAAAGATCAAGTCATTTTAATAGTTCAATTGCTATATGCTTTCTGATACATAGTAACCTAATTCCTTCGACCATGAGATCATGCATATCACCTTTTCCGGATGGATGCTTTGATGTCATTAAACACCACACCGTAACAGGGTGGCTATAAAGGTGGCATTGAGTGTTCAGAAAGTATTGGTTGAAACACATGGATCAAGAGTGGGATTTGTCCATCCATATGACGGATAGATATACTCTGGGCCCTCTCGGTGGAATGTCATCCAATTAGCTTGCAAGCATGTGACGCTCACAAGGGATCACATATCACGAACAAGAAAAGAGTACTTATCGTAACGAGGTTGAACTAGGTATGCGGAGATACCGACGATCATAACCTCGGATAAGTAAACTATCGTGAGACAAAGGGAAATTGGTATCGTATGTAAGTGGTTCATTCGATCGCAAAGTAATCGAGAAATATGTGGAGCCATATGAATTTCCAGATTCCTCTATTGGTTATTGTTCGGAGAAGTGTCTCGATCATGTCCGCATAATTCACGAACCGTAGGGAGACACACTTAAGGATTCGACGTTGTTTGAGTAGTTATGGTATTATGAGAAAGAGACCGAATGTTGTTCGGAGTCTCGGATGGGATCCAGGATATCACGAGGTGATCCGGAATGGTCCGGAGAATAAGATTCATATAAGGAAAGTCCCGTTTCGGAGTTCGGAAATGATTCCGGTGTTTTCATCGGGAATGTTCTAGAAGGTTCCGGAATGTCCGGCACTCCGGGGGGGAAGGGGTACATGAATGTGTCATTACATATTGGAATGATTGCATCATGTACTAAGTGTTCTCGCTGTTCCAAATAAAGGATTAAATTGAATCCTAAAACTGAAAAGTCAAATGGCCAGTTTGAAAGTCAAACGGCTAAAACAGGAAACTGAGGGAAACAAGCAAGAGGAGGTTGAAACCGACTTGGGGGAGGAGTCCCTCCTCTCCAAGCCGGCGCACCACCTAGGCCGAGTTGGGGAGGGACTCCCCTCCCTCCCCTTGGCCGCCGGCCCTCCTCCACCTATAAGAGGAGGGGCAGGGCCTCCTCCTCTAGACACACAAGTTCCTATCCTCTAAATCTAAACCCTAGCCCTAGACTCCGGTTTAGAGCCGCTTTGGTTTAGAGCTTCTAATTGCACTAGCCTTCGGATTAGAGCCTTCTAATTGGTGTGTCTAAACCCTAGACCACTAATAGCTCTCTCATACTCCACCATACTCGCTCCGGCTTAAGGCGAAGCCCTGCGGGATCTCCCCTCTACTTCCGGTACCACGCTGTTGTGCTACCGTAATCGCGAGGAGAGTGCTACAACCTCCATTTGCTTTGGAACAAGGGAGAGGAAGGTCTTCGTCGAAAACCGAACGGTGACCAATCAAGGAGCGCTTAACGCAGCGCCTTGGGAAGGATCGTCTACACGATCTTGAGATCGGAAGAGTACGACTACATCACCCACGAGAATCTGCTCGTTAACCGCTTTGGAATCTTCGAGGTAAGTTATTCCATCGAATCGTTGCTACAATCTAGTAGATAGATCTTGGCTTGTTTTTTGTATGCGATAGAAATTTTTTTTTCCATGCTACGAACCCCTACGATGGTATCGAGCCGTGTCTATATGTAGATCTGTTGCACGAGTAGAACACAATGGTCATTGTGGCGTTGATGCTTTTATTGTCGATTGCTTCTTGTGTACTTTGCATCTTGCGGTATGTTGGGATGAAGCGGCCCGGGCTAACCTTACATGACATCGTTCATGAGACTTGCTCCACGCTTGACATGCAACTCGTATTGCATAAGTGGCTTCTGGGTGCTGTTTCTCCTAGCATAGTTAAGATCCAATTTACAACGGGTGATTGACAATACTAGTATCAATGTTGTGGTTCTTGTTCGTAAGTTAGAACGACACTTATTGAAAGCCCCAAACCACGTAAAACATGCAAAGAAAATTAGAGGCGTCTAACTTTGTTTTGCAGGGGTGTGCTGTAATGTGATATGGCCATGATTGTGATTATATATGATGTATGCAATGTTCCTTATTGTAAGTCGGCAACCGGAAGGAGCCATATGGTTGTCTTTAATTTCTGTTAAGACCCGCGTGTCTATTCAAAGTAGTTGTAATAGTTGAAGCCGGTGGACGACAACCATGGAGAAGCATCATTGACCTTGATGCAATGTCGGTGATGATGGAGATCATGTTCGTGCTTGAAGATGGAGATCGGAAGCACAAAGAAGAAAGGCCATATCATATCACTTATTATGAATTGCATGTGATGTTAATCCTTTATGCATCTTGTATTGCTTAGTAGACGACGGTAGCATTATAAGATGATCCCTCATGCACATGAATTTCAAGTCATAAAGTGTTCACCCTTAGTTAGCACCGTTGCTAAAGCTTGTTGTTTGAGCACCACGTGATGATCGGGTGTTATATTCTACAAGTGTATACAACGTGAGCAAGCAGTTGCTCATGCGGAAACTAAGGTTTGATCTTGTGAGCCTAGCATGTACAGACATGGCCTCAGGAACACGGATTACCGAAAGGTAGAGCATGAGTCATATAGTAGATATGATGAACATGTTGATTGTTCGCCATTGAAGCTATATCAATTCTCGTGATGATCGGTTTTGATGTGGTGGATTTGGTTCGTGTGATCACTAAAACAATGTGAGGGATATTGTTTTGAGTGGGAGTTCACTTAGATTAATTTAATTATTAATTAGAACTCAATTTATCATAAACTAAATCAAAGTGAATTTGCATAGTTGTTGTAGTCATTGGCATCCGTTTACCACCTTGCGCTTAGTTATAATTGAGATGATAGAACTGTAGAATTACGGTTAGTTACTTTCTGACTGGTATCGTATTGTTTTGAAGTGTTAATCTAAAGTTTAAAAGTCCTATTGCAAACTTTCAAGAAGTTCCGGTTACTCCATGAAGTTTAATAATTAGTATTAAATCAAGAGTAACAATTCCAAGTGTTAGTATATAAGAATCATGTTTGTCTCCATGATTCTTGATATTCAAAGGATTCTCTTAATATCAAGGTTATCTAGGATCTGAAAGAGTTGTTTGAAACCATGATGTGTGGAAGATATTGTGATATCTGAAGCGAAGTATTGGTTACAACATGATAGAGTATAATATGGCAAAGTCATGTTCTCATATTTGATGAGAATTTGCAAAGGTTGGAGACACTAGTTGTCCTAATCGTCCAAAAGGATTTGGAGAGCAACATTATACTCATGATTCACCGTTATAAGCTAAAAGTAGCTTGATCATGGATAATTCCATGATAAGGATGAATATTTGATGTAGGTAAAATGTTTACTACACCAAGAGATTACTAAATAAAGGAATTTGAAAGAACACCAAACATTTGATGATGGTGATCTACTTCAAAGTGCAAGTCCAAAGACATTGGTTTTTAACTATACATGTTTTGGACTATGTGTCATATGTATGACTCCACTATTGATGTTGATAGATTCTTTCAAATAGAAAAGGAAATACTGAAAGAGAATCTCATAAATATATGGCAGAAAAGAAAAGACTAGAATTGTTCAGCTTGAGTACATAGATGATATACGTGTTATGGCTATATTATTTGCTTATTAAACAATGTGGTTCTTAAGTATTTGATACTGAATTTGTTGGTGTGAATCGTCATACGAAACAACACAATTCATGAACTACAATGGCCTAAGTAACTAGCAAAAGAATATGTGATGATGTTCATCGAGAACAAATAAAGGGTTATTGTGTTGCTCGTTAAAA
This sequence comes from Avena longiglumis, assembly GCA_030063025.1. NCBI lineage: Eukaryota > Viridiplantae > Streptophyta > Magnoliopsida > Poales > Poaceae > Avena > Avena longiglumis. The sequence continues at coordinate 523,162,779 of CP125976.1, forward strand.
CATCAAAGCTTGCCTTCAAGATTTATTTTATCAGGTATTATGAGAACAAAAGGGTTGTTAAAATAATTGTCGTGATCCATAAAAGATGGATGATTCACAAATCTCGTTGGAGAAATCACATCCATAAAACTAGTGCTAAAAATGTCGAAAGACAAATTGATTGAAAGATCACTTAGGAAGTGACGTCGCCGTTTAAATTATATTGAAAAGAAAACATGAAGAAACTCCATGTGGATGGAATTTTGGAGTCTTGTGAATTTTGATCACATGACGCTTGTAAAACTTTCCTAGAGATAATTAAAACTTCGTTCGTAGGCCAAAAGGGAACGAATAACTAGCTTGTTGGAACTTGTACATATTGTTGTACGAAATCCATTATGTGTAGTGAAGAGCGATGGATTTCAACTTCATATGCTTCCTCCGAAAATTTGAGTGAATATATGAATATTTACTTAATAAGGATGAAGTATGAAACATTTGAAAAGTTCAAAGACTTTCAAGATGAAGTGCAAAATCATTGTAACAAGAATATAAACAGTTTATGATAAAGATCATAAAGGAAGATATTTGAGTTACAGAGTTTAGCATAATACCTAAGATTTAAGGAATCGTTCCGTGGATTTGCATTTCCCGAAACACCATAAGAGTATGGAGCGTTCGAGATATGTAATTAAACCTTGTTTGAAATGGTAAGATCGAAGGTGTAATTCATAAAAATGCCATTGTATTTTAAAGATTAAAAGATTTAGAGATTACCGTTTTTCCACTGAAAAGAGCTCCATCATAATCCGTTGAAATGACACCATATGTTATGGTTTGGGATAAAACCCAAGTTGTCCTTTCTTAAACATTGGTTTGCTATGCATAAGAAAGATGTGTGCAACCAAAGTCGGATGAACCTGTCTTTGTATAACTGTTGAGTATTCCTCCATAACACCAGAGACAAAAGTGTTTGTCGCTTAGAACGTCAAGTTTCTTTGGGAAGGAATTTTTCGTGAAAATTTAAGTGGGAGGACAATAGAACTTTGATAAGGTTAAAAGAACCTTAGCTATATGTGCAAAGTTGCGCAAGAAAGTGTGTTCGAGGCAGAACAATGCTCATGGCTCACGTGCCTCAAAGGTTGTGGTCACAGAGATCTAAGTTCCTATTGAAACAAGTAGATCGGATAAACAATCAAATACCAAGATTTGAGGGTTGAATCATTATTTGAGAATAATGAACTGACTACATGCAAAGAAGCGATGATGGGACCTGACTCCGTCAAATGGCTTGAAGCCATAAAATCCGTGATAGTTCCATACACCAGAAATCAAGTTTTGAACTTGAAGGACCCTCGAGAAAGGTGTAAGACCTTACAGTTGTGTTTGGATCTATAAATAAAGAGACATGGATGTTGCACATCTATGAAATAGTCGACATGTTGGGAAAGAGTTCACAACAATGTTCAAAGGTTGTATATGACAAGATTTGATCTTTCATAGTGATATTTAGTCTAGACGGATTAATGTAGCAACCACTACATATAATTTATTATATGGTAGTTGAATAAACAAAACAAGTTCTTCTAATAGAATCGTTACCTATGACATGTGCATAACACGGTCCATAGGGTTTTGTTAATTTAAAGGATGCTAAAAGCATATGCAAACTTCAATGGTTAAAGTGAGCATCACGGAGTTGGAATCTTCACTGTGATGAAACTGTTAAAGGAGTTTAAAAGTTCATCAGAGACGATGAAGATGCTTGCATTTGCAAGAAATTAAGTGGGAGCGCTAAGACATGTTTCTAATACATTATGTGGAAGACATATTGTTGATTGGAAATAATGTATCTTTTATTAACACATATTAAGAATTTCATCCCGATGAAAGACTTAGGCAAAACTCAAATATTTGGCATCAATAGACGCTAATATGGTTGTGCTGAAGTACATAGACAAGATATTGAATGAGTTCAATATAGAAACTACAAGAGAGGTTCTTGTACGAGAAAGGATTGAATGAGTTCAATGTTGATGATATATTCAAGTGTATTGACATTTGGTAAAGTGAAACAAATAATCAAGTATAGATTGATACTTGATATATGAAATCACAAAGAGTATTTATATCAATCATCTTGTGATATGTACAAATCAGATATGTCCTATGCTCTAAATGTTGTGAGCATATACCAGAATGATTCGTAAGATGATCATTGGACAATAGTAAGGATATTCTTATGATCTTTTGGAAGAACTAAGAGCATAATATTTGTAGAAGTGACAAATAGATGGTTAGTTCATTGTAAAAGTACTACATTGATACTAGTTTTGTCACAAAGTACAAATTAAGTTTATCTCAATCTAAACTAAGGGTCGCACAATATAATGGAAAGTGAGTTCCATAATGGATTTGGATGAGTTCCAAAGTTAAGACATTGTGACAGATACTACAACAAAAGGCTAAGTATATGACTGCTATTTTAGCAGCAAAAGAGGGCATTTGTGTCAAGTAGTTTGTTATCAAACTAGGTGTAGTTCACAGTGGGATAATACTATGAAGATATATTGTGTGACAATATTATCAACATGTTTTAACCCCAAAGAGCTAAAGGTCACACCAAAAGACCAAAATTATACAAAGCCATCTCATTAGAGAATGAGTGATGCGTAGAGACGCAAAGACATGCGATTACACGGACCTGGAAGTGTCAGATCCGGAGATCAGTTGACCACTAGCAATCGTGTACATACAACACCGGAAAGCCATAGGTGTTGAATACACAAAGGTTTGAAACTAGATTATTGACTCTAGTGCAAGTGGGAGACTGTTGGAGATATGCCCAAGAGGCAATAATAAAGTGGTTATTATCATATCTTCACACTTATGATAAATGTTTACATACCATGCTATAATTGTATTAACCGGAAACATTAATACTTGTGTGATTTGTAAACTAAAATAAGAGTCCCTAGTAAAGCCTCTTGTTAAACTAGCTTGTTGGTTAATATATGATCATGGTTTCCTGATCATGAACATAGAGATGTTATTAACAACAGGATCATATCATTAGGAGAATGATGTGATGGACATACTCCTATAGATAAGCGTAGCATAAAGATCAAGTCATTTCAATAGTTCAATTGCTATATGCTTTCTGATACATAGTAACCTAATTCCTTCGACCATGAGATCATGCATATCACCTTTTCCGGATGGATGCTTTGATGTCATTAAACACCACACCGTAACAGGGTGGCTATAAAGGTGGCATTGAGTGTTCGGAAAGTATTGGTTGAAACACATGGATCAAGAGTGGGATTTGTCCATCCATATGACGGATAGATATACTCTGGCCCTCTGGGTGAAATGTCATCCAATTAGCTTGCAAGCATGTGGTGGCTCACAAGGGATCACATATCACGGAACAAGAAAAGAGTACTTATCGATACGAGGTTGAACTAGGTATGCAGAGATACCGACGATCATAACCTCGGATAAGTAAACTATCGTGAGACAAAGGGAAATTGGTATCGTATGTAAGTGGTTCATTCGATCAAAGTAATCGAGAAATATGTGGGAGCCATATGAATTTCAGATTCCTCTATTGGTTATTGTTAGGAAGTGTCTCGATCATGTCCGCATAATTCACGAACCGTAGGGAGACACACTTAAGGATTCGACGTTGTTTGAGTAGTTATGGTATTATGAGAAAGAGACGAATGTTGTTCGAGTCTCGGATGGGATCCGGGATATCACGAGGTGATCCGGAATGGTCCGGAGAATAAGATTCATATAAGGAAAGTCCGTTTGAGTTCGGAAATGATTAGGTGTTTTCATCGGGAATGTTCTAGAAGGTTCGGAATGTCCGCACTCGGGGGAGGGTACATGAATGTGTCATTACATATTGGAATGATTGCATCATGTACTAAGTGTTCTCGCTGTTCCAAATAAAGGATTAAATTGAATCCTAAACTGAAAAGTCAAATGGCGTTTGAAAGTCAAGCGGCTAAAGCTGAACCGAGGAAACAAGCAAGAGGAGGTTGAAACCGACTTGAGGAGTCCCTCCTCTCCAAGCGCACCACCTAGGCCGAGTTGGGGAGGACTCCTCCCTCCCTTGGCCTCCTCCACCTATAAGAGGAGGCGGGTCCTCCTCCTCTAGACACACAAGTTCCTATCCTCTAAATCTAAACCCTAGCCCTAGACTCCGGTTTAGAGCCGCTTTGGTATAGAGTTTCTAATTGCACTAGCCTTCGGATTAGAGCCTTCTAATTGGTGTGTCTAAACCCTAGACCACTAATAGCTCTCTCATACTCCACCATACTCGCTCCGGCTTAAGGCGAAGCCCTACGGGATCTCCCCTCTACTTCCGGTACCACGCCGTTGTGCTGCCGGAATCGCGAGGAGAGTGCTACAACCTCCATTTTCTTGGAACAAGGGAGAGGAAGGTCTTCGTCGAGTACCGAACGTGTGACCGATTGGAGCGCTGCCGAACGCTTGCGCCGGAAGGATCGTCTACACGATCTTGAGATCGGAAAGAGTACGACTACATCACCCACGAGAATCTGCTCTCGTTAACCGCTTTGGAATCTTCGAGGGTAAGTTATTCCATCGACTCGTTGCTACAATCTAGTAGATAGATCTTGGCTTGTTTGTTTGTATGCGATAGAAAAATTTTGTTTTCCATGCTACGAACCCCTACAATAACCATGTCAGTAGCCCTCGAGTGATCAGTCGAATCGTAGATTTGGCTGAGGACTCTTCCATCCTTCGGGAGCAGCTATATGTTAATAGTATATGTGTGTAGAGATTGTTGATGCGTGTGCCTGACTCACCCGACGGATCAGGGTCAGTTAACTGTCTTAGGACGAAGCAACACGATCTTCTTCAGGTTCGGGTCCCTTAACCCGGGTCTGGAACATATGCTGGAGTAATTCAACTCAGGCCGCGGAGGACTTATAGGAGTGGAATTCCAGTGATTTTAATTGGTGTACCAACGCGTCCGTCGGGATTTTTCATCGTACCTGCTGGTACGGATTCATACTAGCAGAGCGCAGTCAGGTGCGTTGCCAGGCCATCAGATGATATCTGTAGGTCTTATCTTTGCGTCGCAGACGCAGCATCCGAACATTTATCACCTCGGAGGTGCTTCGGGTGGCCAAGGAGATTGTCACTCACTCAGCGTTTTGTTGGGGCAGAGTTGCCAAAAAGTTTTTGCGTGCTGATCCGAAAGATCGCAGTCGAAGATTTCATAGGGTGCGACCAGCTCCCTATGGGAGTAGCCCCAAGTGTCTGCTCGAGTCGTGACTCGACGGAGACTTTTAGTTCAAGCATTGTTTCAATCATTAGGTCCGCAGGACTCGCAAATTTCCGGATGCTTAAATCCATCCTCCCTATGGGAGTATCCCCCGAGTCCGTAGTGGAGTCGTAGACTCGTCGTAGGACTCAGAGAAATAATTTTGTCCTTATTTGTCTGTCGGGTGCGCGGCCAGCGCTCTTGATAGGAGTAGCCCCCAAGTATTTAGTCGAATCATAGATTCGAGTGAGTACTTTTAACTGTGAAGCCGAAGTGGTGCTAGTATAGCTTTTGATGACGTCAGTGCTTACGATCGATGACCACCGCCGTAGCGCCATGGGGAAAACAAAGGAATCCTCATCTGTGGTTGGGACCAGCGCCGCCGGAGGCAAGAAGAGCACCGCCGCTGCTCGCGTCACCGATGGTGGCTGGCGGCGATCAGAGACGTGGGAGAGCGATCTCCATAACTGCTAAAGTGGGCCTGATCCGCAGATACGGCCGTCAAACTCCCGGCAATGAGGTAATCCCGTCCCCATCTGGGTACCGGGTTATGTTTCTTGCTTTCGTCTTGCGTGGGTTTCGTATCCAGTCCATGACTTCCTTCGGATGCTCTTCTTCTATGGGGTTCGGTTGCATCATCATCTCCCAATTCTCTTCTCCACATTGCTTGTTTTATCACCCTTTGCGAGTCTTGGCTGGGCATTGAGCCACACTTTGGCCTCTTCCTAAGCTTTATTCCGTGAAGAGGCGATCTGTTCGGATGGTGTGTATCCCATTGGGGTTTCATCATCTCCCTCAGTCCCAATGTGCAATTCTTTTCCTTTTCCATGTCGAATCTGTCCGATCTTGCGGAGGAAATGGTTTTACATCCGTGACTCCGTCTTGCTGGCAAGATTTTGGTCTCGTTCCTTTTGACCCCTCCCAATTGATTGAGAAGAAAAGATCCTGGAAAAACCAAATCTTAGACGGTGAGGTGGCGGAGATAGAGGCCCTGTACCGTCGGGTGGAGGATCTCCAATTGATTCCTGAGAAGGAGGTGAACGGTGTCGACATCATCCGGACGTTTATTGAGCGTCGGGTGCAGCCTCTCCAAGCGAGGGTGCACCCGATGTTTCTTTACTCTGGGCGCCGTGATTCGACGAGGGTTTCGAGTGAGAAAATCTCCGAGGTGGAACTTTACAAGGCTCTTCGCGCGCTGTTGAAGTTCAAGGCCGACGAAGAAATCCCGGGGAAGTCGCTGACTCCTCCCTTTTCTTCGACGTTGGTCGTACCGAAGGTGTAGATTTGCGCACGTAGTGCTCCCCTTTTGTTTTTGTCAGCTGTGTACTTTTTCCTTTGTTTGCTAACAAAGTTCCTTTTCCTTTTGCAGAGCTTCAAAGTGCCGGGCATGGCACCACCGTTGCCCGAAAGGTATCCGAATGCCCCGGATAATGAAGTGGTGGATTCCGTGTCCGAGCTACCGTCAGCGCGATCCCTAGCGGAGGATGCCGACGAATCGAGTGAGGACCATTCGCGCAAGCGATCACGGAGCTCTAGCGAGTCGTCAGATGCCTCGACTCCTCCGACTCCCAGAAATCCTCTGGGCCTTGAGCGTCATGATGATGTTCATGGGGGTTCTTCCTCTCCCCTTCCTGCCATTCCTGTGCGGGCTGTTGCTCCGCACCCGCCAGCAAAGCGGAAGAAGGAAGAAAATAAGGAGGAGAAGAAGGAAGAGAAAAAGGAGGAGAAGAGGGCCCGAAGGGCTTCTCCTATCTTCGACCTGAGCGTGTTGGGCTCGTAAGTTTCTTGTTGCCATTGTTGTCCTTTGTTCCCTTGTTATTTTTGCATCTGCGTTGATTGGTTCGTATGCAGGCAATCCTCCGACGGCTCTAGTGATGGTGCGCGGGAGATGATGGGGGAGTCGAACATTGCGTCGCCTCCTCCTCAGACTGTGGCGACTTCGGGTGATGCTGCTCCAGTTCCTCCTGTGCAGGAGAGGCTGGTGTTTGCGCCTCAGAATTTCGCAGGCGGGCCTGCGGGTTCGCCTTCGGAGCACGTAAGTTTTTCTGCTTTATGTTACGGGGGGAGCCCCCGGGTGTCTTCGTATGCTGATGTTGTTTTTGCTTCCTTGTGTTGGGCGTAGCCCCCAAGTCCTGTTCTTACTGCTATTGCCTTTTGCTGCAGCCTTTTGTCCACGAGGCCAAACGGCTAGTGGAGGAACGCCTGATGCTGGAGGCGAAACTGCGGCAGCTTCAAGGTATTCGTCTGTCTTGTAGTACTTTTTCTTGTTTATCCTGGTCCTGTTCCTTGACACTTGCTTGTTGGAAATGCAGAGGAGCATAATGACTCTCAGGTCGACGCTCTTAAGAAGAGCCTTGGCCAATCGGAGCAGAAGGCCGGCTTGCGGTCTGAAGAGCGCTTTGAGCTGGGAGCGGCCGAGCGAAGGAGCGTCTGCAGCAGGAGGCTGCAGATCGTGAGGAGCAGCTGGCCATCGTTGCTGCTGCTCGTGAAAGAGGGGTGGCAGATAAGCTCATGGCTGCTGCCAAGGCCATTTCGGGTGCGTACAAGCTTGTGGACTTGTTTCTTTTTCTACGGATCTTCTTTTTATGCTGCCTTTCTTCATGTTTTTCTTCTTTTTTGTCTCAGATGCCGCAGGCATCGAGTTCGACCGCGGTGCTCTGGAGCACGGGAGTGCTCTAGATGATGCCACTGTAGCGGTCGAAGACCGCTGCAGCACCGTCGTCAACTCCTTGTCAAGGCGAAGAGGTCCTTGGTCGCTTCTACCAGAGCTCTTCCGGCGGCGCGCCTTGAAGATGTGGATGCCTGGCGGAAGGCTCTGTCGGTCGAGCGCTGCTGTATAAGCAGAAGGGCATCGGCGCGTCCGTCGGGCTGGCGATGGCCATGGCGGCTGGGGCAGAGCTGGACCTGCCCCAGATTACTTCTCGGATGCCGACGGCTGCAGATGGATCCGAGGTAGCCTTCGCCGCCTACTCCGCTCGCTGCAGACGATATGGGCCCAAGCTCATTGACTTGCTGTCTGAGTACGCATTGCGGCAGCAGGGCGAGGCCAAAGCTAGGCAGTCTGGTTCTGAGGCGACTCAGTGTCCTCCGCCTTAGGCATAGTAGACGTAGGGTAGTTTGTAGTCTATTTTTGTTGTAAATATCTTTTGTAGTACCATCCTTGTGCCAATGTGGCCTTAACCTTATATTTAATGAATTCCTCCGAGTTGTGCTCTATCCTTGGCTGAATGTCTGTGTGCCTTCTTTTTTTCTGCTGCTATAGGTTCCTTCGGGTGCTGACCCAGTTGACACTTCATCCGAAAGGCCCTTGCGAGCATCATTGGATGATTCCTCGCAGCTCGCTTTTCTTGAGATCGCGTCGCTTGGAGAGAGATTTGCTTGGGTTACTGTGTCGCCGACGTTTGGAAATCCAAAAGACCGTGGTGCAGCGAGAGGAGTATTTGATGGCGGGCTGGGCTGTCCGAGCAGCTGCAATGTAAGTTGATCCTTCTTTCGGGCTGTAGCTCAGTTCTTCGGGTGAGCCTGCTGGCCTTATTCTTGTTTTGTGCGGTTGTCGCAGGTGCCAATCTTGCTCCGAGGGAAGAAAAGGAGCGTATCGCTATTCGAGTCAATTGCTTGACTCAACAGGACATGGAGGCCGGCGGCTTCTTCTGGATGGATCGTGATCGCGCCATGGTTCTGGCGACGGTGCAGGATCGTGTCTACCAGGTTTCGCGGGTGCTCGGTGCTGCACGTCATGTTTCCTCGGTGCTGCACGTCATGTTTCCGTTGGATGTCGTGCCAACGACCCTTGCAGGTCTTCTGACGAAGTTTCGGAGTGCCAGCAATGTCAAGGAGCTGGTGCGGCAGCAGCTCGTCGCAGGGGTGAAGGCTGCCTTGTCTCTTGTGAGGGTGCACCGCCCTGACGTAGATTTGGCTGCTGTGGCGACTGGGCCACCTCCTCGACCAGATGGTGGCGAGTGGAACATGCGTCCGCATTACGCGGCTGTAAGGCAGTATGCCGAACAGATTGTAGATTTGTTTGAGCAGCGTGCTCAGGTTATTCTTCAGAATAGGTAGGACCTGAAAATAAACAGATAGATGTAAAATTTGTATATTGCGGCTGGGCGTTTATGTGCCCTTTGTTGTAAAGGTTTGCTTGTTTGTGAGCACGCAGTGCTTTGATTGAGTACGTGTCCTTTTTGTTTGCCTGACGTGGTCAGCTACTCGGGTGTACACGTTTTTCCTCAGTCGATGAAATCGTGAGGTGGGGGGAGCCCCCGAGTGCATATGTAGCATGTAGTAAAGTTGCAGAAAATAGTCAATCGAAGGTTGGGGGCGAGGTACTTAGCTTTATTTATATCGTAATAGAGGAGGTACATGGTTCGGCTGAGTAGCCTTGGCTGAAAGCCTTATTGAAATTAAAAAAGGGGGTAGGTTGCTATGGGTAGAATCGTCGCAGGTGCGAGACGTTCCATGGGTTAGAGTATGCGACTCCAGACTCCACGTGCTTGAGGCGATAGGCGCCACCTGGGATGACCTCGGTGATGGCGTAGGGTCCTTCCCATGGTGAATCGAGTTTGTTCGGTCGCTTTTGCTTGAGTCGCAAGACGAGGTCTCCTTCGACGAAGGACCTTGGGCGCAGCCGGCGGCTGTGATAGTTGCAGAGACTCTGCTGGTACACCGCTGATCGAGCGGCTGCTATATCCCGCGCTTCATCGAGTGTGTCGACGGCGTCTTCGAGTGCAGCCGTGGATTCGGCTTCGCTGTACGCGACGACTCGTGGAGCCTGATGGCGTACTTCGGCTGGTAGCACTGCCTCAGCTCCGTGTACCATGAAGAACGGTGTGTAGCCGGTGGAGCTGTTTGGCGTAGTCCGTAAGCTCCACAGGACAGACGGTAGCTCTTTCGTCCAGTTTCCAGCTTTGTGCTCGAGTGAGCTCATGAGGCGCTTCTTGATGCCGGCGCCGATTAGGCCGTTGGCCTTTTCCACTTGCCCGTTTGTTTGCGGGTGTGCCACTGAGGCATACGTGATATTGATCCCGAGGCCTTCACAGAAGTCCTAAAATTCTTCGGAGATGAAGTTCGATCTGTTGTCGGTGATGATGCTGTGCGGTACGCCAAACCTGTAGACAATGGATTCAAAGAACTTGACGGCGGTTTTGCCCTTCTGGTTGGTGACTGGCATGGCTTCGATCCACTTGGTGAATTTGTCGACTGCGACCAGGAGGAAGACGTGTCCTCCCTTCGAGGATTTTGGCAGTTTGCCGATCATGTCAAGGCCCCATTGGGCAAAAGGCCAGGCTATGGGTATGGGTCGGATTCGGACCCAGTGCGTGCGGTTTGTCGGCGAACCGTTGGCACCGTTGCATCTTCGGACGATGTCCTTCGTCGCTCATGGCCTTTGGCGGTAGAATCTGCTAGCGAGCTTTGGCGGCGAGGAGGCTACTGCGTGGCCGCAGATGCCCTCGTGGATATCTTGGAGTATGGCCTTGCCGTCGTTGATGGTGACGCACCGTTGTAGTACACCCGTAATGCTGCGTTTGTACAGCTCGCCGTTGATGATGGTGAAGGCTTTTGACCGACGGGATACGCGTCGGGCATCTGTCGGGCTGTCTGGCAATTCTCCGTTTATCATGAACTGGAGGTATGGGCGTGTCCAGGTTTCTTCGACTGCCATGACCTGCATCAGGTTGACCATGGAAACTTCGGTATCCAACTTTTCGGGTCCTTCATGACCTTCGGGTAGCGTAGCCCCCGAGTGTTCTGCTTCTTCGGGTGATCCCTTGGGGAATTTCCGCTTGATGGATGGCACGCAGATCTGTTCGAGGAACACACCTGGTGGTACCTTTGCACTAGTGGAGCCGATGTTGGCGAGTCTATCGGCCTCCTCGTTGCTCTCTCTTCCAACGTCGAGTTCGCGCCCGTCGAATTCTCCTTCGAGTGTGTTGTAGCGCGACGCGATCATGTTTTCGGCGTGTCGTCACACTCATTCATCGTCTGCGACAAGGTTGGAGTCACCGTAGATGACCAGCGTGCGCCACATATTTTGCCATCTTCATGCCATGGATGAGGGCTTCAGATTCGCCTCGTTGTTGGAGGCTCAATTTCATCCGAAGGGCGTGCTTCATCTTGTCACCTTGCGGGAGGTCGGTATGACTCCTGCTCGGCTTCGCGTTTGGAGCCGTCAAAATGCATTGTCCAGATGCGACATGTCCGGGATGTCGGCAGCAGCTCCATCCGAGGCACCGTGAAGTCCGGAAGGACTTGAGATTTGATTGCGTGTCGTTTCTCGTAGACGATGTCCAAAGGTGATAGTTCGATGCCCCACAGGGCCACGCGTCCTGTGGCCTCTGGGTTATTCAGGATGCTGTTCAGGGGTGCCTCGTTGACGACCATCGCCTGATGCTCCTGGAAGTAGTGGCTCAGTTGTCGAGCCGTCATGAACACGCCGTAGGCCAGCTTCTGGTAGTGCGGGTACCGCTGTTTTGTTGGAGTGAGAACCTCGATGAGGTAGTAAATTGGGCGTTGTACCCCGTGGGTCTTGCCTTCTTCGGGTCGTTCGACCACGAGTCTGGCTGCTATGTACAAAGAAGGGCTCGCGCTCTTTGGCGTGACCAAAGCAGGCGAGGTGGAAGGAGCCGCTGAGGCTTTCAATGCGTCGTTTCCGGTGTCCACTCGAACTTGTTCCTTCGCGCAATGGTAAAATGGTAGGGACTTCTCGCCCATGCCGATGAACTGCTTAGTGCCGCTACTCGCCTGCGAGCTGAACGCCTTGAGGTTTTTCGCTTCTCCATTGTCATGATAGCTTTGATTTTCTTCGGTTCGCCGATCCCTCGTTGAGAGATGAAGTACCCGAGGGACGCAAGGCGCACTTTTCTGGATTGAGCTTGATCCCAGTGGCGATCAAGGTTGTCGAACGCCTCGCGGAGATCATCGATAAGTGTTCGCCTCCTTGGTTTTATGACTATGTCGCCGACATAGACTTGGACGTTCTGACCGTCCTTGAGGCCTCGCATGCATGCATGGTACGTGTCACCTCGTTCTTTAGCCCGAAGGGCATTGTGTTGTAGCGTGAAATCGAACGGTGTGATGAACGTTGTTTTCTTTTGGTCTTCGCCTTGAGTTGAATCTTGTTATAGCCTGAGTAGGCGTCGAGGAGAGCTTCTCACCTGCAATGAATCGATGATCGGTCGATCCGAGGAAGAGGGAAGTGGTCCTTTGGGCGAGTGTTTGTTTAGTGATGAAGTCCACGCACATCCGCAGGATGTCCGTGTCCTTCTTGGGACCATCACCGTATTTAGCCACTCGCTTCCTTGATTTCCCGGATGAAGTCCTGCGAGTAATCTGTTGATCTCCTTGCCGATAGCTTCGCTCGTGGCTCCGGCCTGATGGACCTTGATGGCTTGGTGTCCGGGAAGACATTGAGTGCATGCTTGAATTCCACAGGAACTGGCATGTCCGCAGGACACCAGCGAAGATTTCCAGCGCCACGGAGGAATTCGACGAGCTCTTGATCTTGAGGTCGTTGGCGATCAGCGCCGTCTTGGGCGTCTCATCGGATGGACCTGCACTTTCTTGGTGTTGACGGTGGAGTCGAAGGACATGTCAGTGCGTTCTGCCTTGTGACCGGGTAGCCCATTGTCCGTCACCTCGCGAGCCTTACGAGTTCGCCTTGCATGCCGAAGGACCGGGAGATTTTGTTGAAATCCTGTCACATTGGTCCGATCGGGTGAAGCTCCGTGGACTGTGATGACGCCTTGTCTGGTCCGCATCTTGAGTAGTAGGTATGCGTGTGGGGCGGGAACCTTGCGAATGCTACACGTCCCAGGATGGCATGGTATTGCGACGACCAGTCCACTACTTCGAATTCTAGGCGCTCCTGCCGAAAGTTGTCCGGCTTCCCGAAGATGACGTCGAGCCCTATTTTGCCCAGGGGGAAGATGCCCTTCCCTGGGACAATGTCGTGGAACGTTGTGTCTGATTGTTCCAGGCTGCATTGCGGGATCCGCATAGCTGCTAGAGTGCTTGCGAACATTAGGTTGATGTCGATGCCGCCATCCATGAAGACGCGACTCATCTCGAAGCCTCCGATCTGCGCCTCCAAAGTGGCAGCATGACCGGGCGAGGATCTGGCAAGGGTGATCCGCGAGTGAATGTGATGCAGACTGATCCGGAGGTACTCGGGGATTGCGGGAGTTTCCACGGCCAAGTTGATTTGTCGGGTGATTTTCTTCGCACCCTATTTGTTGGGCGCCCCTTCGTATCATGTTGAGTGCTCCTTTTGGTGGGGTATGCACCCCGGATTGTTTTGATACTGGTGCGATCGTTGATTTGGGCCTCAATAGGCGGTGGAGGAGCTCCGTGTGCTATTTCACTGGCGCAGTGCTTCGAGCAGGGATTGGAGCTTGTTGCCTCATCTGCACCATGCCTTCGCTGAGTTTCTGGAACTCGCGGCAGTCCTTGAGCATGTGGCTAGCTTTCTTTTTGCCATCCTGTTTGTCGATGTAGAAGTGGATGGTGCATGGACCCGAAAGTTTGTCGAATGCTGAGGGTCCGTTGTCGCGGTCGCGGCGTTGCCACGACTGCGTTGGTCGTCCGTTGTCGCGGAAGTTTCCGCTGCGGTATCCTCCGCTGTTGCGGCTGTTGTCGTTACGGCGGTCGGCGTAGCCGGCCGCGACCATGTCGGGTCCGTCGCGGTCCTCGTAGACACGCGATCTCCTCTTGTTGCGGCGTTTTCGGCCGTAGTCGTCCTCTTCATCTGATTGCGCTTGCTGGATGCAATCTTCACCGTCTGCTGGAGATTTCCATGAGCTGGTCGAGTGTCTTAGGCTTTACACGTCAAGTTTCTCCTTGAAGTATGGGCGCGCTGACGCCCCTCAGCGCGTCGATGGCCCGCTCTTCGGATATGTGTGCTGCGGAGTTCTTGGTTGTAGACCAACGTAGTATGTACGAGCGAATAGATTCACCCGTTCTCTGAGTGCAGGCTCGCAATTCTTCGATTGAGGCGGGCCTCTTGCTGGTGCCTTTGAAGTTTCGGATGAAGCTGTAAGCGAGCTCCTCCCAGCTTCGGATGGATCCTGATGACAGGCCGCTAAGCCAGAACCGTGCCGCGCCTGTTAGCTGCAGCTGAAAGCATTGCATGGCGGTTTCTTTGTTGCCTCCGTGGAGCTTGACGGATGACAGATGGTCACTGAGCCAGGACTTTGGACCTTGCGTGCCGTTGAACTTCGGAGTATCCGAAGGAAGCTTGAAGTTGCGTGGCATCTGTGTTCGCCGAACGGATCTGCTGAAGCATCGAGCCCCGCAGAGTTCTCCTTCGTCTTCATCCATCTCAGATTCAGACGAGCATGCGCGTTTAGCGCGTGCTTTATCGATCTTGCGCTGTGTAAGCTTGTATCTGGCGTCGTAGTCGCTTTTATGGAGGTGCGAGCTCTTCTTCCTTCGGGGAAGATCGTGCTCCTCTTCCTCTTCGGATGAGGGGGTGGGACTCCGGTCGCGCCTGGCCGGAGCTTTCTTCTTCGGTTCCGCCGGAGCGTCTTCGTGGAGCGCAGCTCCGATTAGTCCTAGTCCGGTGAGTGCGGACCTATGCATGGCCCTTTTCGGGTCCCCCTCCGGAGGTGGGTGAGCCGCGAGATACGCAGTGGCTGCCATGATCGCAGCTTGTGGCGTCTTCGGGATGGTGTTGCCGTCAGCGTCCATATCCATGAACGATGTGTGGAGAGTTCGGGTCACGTCACGCCGCTCCTTGGGGTCCATGTTTTCCACCCGAGAGCGGTGCTTGTTTCCCTGGTTTCCGTTTGTGCTAGAGCCGGGTCCCATGGCGGAGCGCAGCTCGTCGCACACCGGACTCGTAGGCTGCTTGCTTGCGCTTGTCGGCGCCTCCCGCATCTTGACTTGCTTCTTGTGCTCCTCGATGAGGAGGTAGTGGTATGCCCTCGGCGAGATCACGTGGGGAGTCGGTAGGACTATTTCGCTGCGACGCGGCGTGCTTGACCCATCCTTCTTTGCTAAGTTGGATGAGGTGGCCACCGTTTTCCCCGTTTCGCCCGTTTCCACCGTTTTCACCGTTTCTATCCTGCGGGTTGGGGTTGGGCGGCGGGTTAGGCGTTTCCTCGTCGGTTTGGATGACTGCGGCGCACAGATAGCGCCTGCAGATTGGTTGGCTGCTGCCGCAGCTTTCGGATCCGGAACCGTAGGTCCCTTCATCCGAAGGTGGATCGCATAGATCGGAGTTGCTGCTGCTGCTATAGTACTCATCTGTTGATGGTGACGTGCGCAGCACGGGGTGTGGATCCCATGAAGCGGGCCTGATTGACGGCACGGGCACCCGCCGTGGAGGCGGAGGTGCGGTTCTCCCACCTGGAAGAAGAAGCTCCCGAACAAAATTTCGAGTCCGTCGCCTACGTGCTCGAAATCCTTCATTGTAGCCGAGTGGGCGGTGAAGTCGGCGCCGAAGAGGAGGTGATTCTCTGTAACCGCGGAGTTGTAGATCGATCGGGTTGGAACCGTCACGACCGCACAATCAGCAGCCCCAATTCCCAATTGACGAGGTTTAATCTCGTCAATGCCCATTGTTATGGACTTGGGTTTTGGAGAAGATGGGTATACTGGAGATCATCGAACGGTTAACAGACAAGCAACCGGGGACACGAGATTTACCTGTGTTCGTGCCCCGAGAAAACCCTACCCCGCTTGTCTCGCTCTTGATTACGGCGGAACCGAAGGTTACAGGGTGCGCAGATTCGATCTGGCGTGGATGCGTGTGCGAAAGTATGAGTCGATAGATCTAGGGCGTGCCCTCCTGGCCTTTATATAGACTTAGGCAGGTCCCGGGCGTAGTCCTAGTCGGTTACAAGTTCTAGGGTTTTACCCCTTTGAATTTCCTATCTTCTCTAGTCTTGCTCTCCAAGGATCCGAAGACGTCATGGGCCTTGGCCACCCGAAAATCTTCATGGGCCAGCGTATGTCTGCTGTGGGCCTTCCTTGGGCTGGACTAGGTATGCTGAAGTTACGTTCCCGTAGGGTATAACCATGTCAATAGGGTTATACCCGTGGGTATACTCATATCCTGCCCATTTAGAGTGACTTGTAAAATTACTTGTAAAGCTTCAACCAATGCGGCTGATTAGCCTAGGGACAAGTATGAGATTATGATTTGTAAACTTTGATAATTGCCATGTACTCGTCTACCTATTATTGAGTAGAGATACTTATTTTTTTTTTGTCAAATACGATATTGATTAATGTAAAATTGTGAATAACTTGTATACTATTGGATCTACCCGTCAGGTACCCAATGGGTACGGATATCCATCGGGTATGGGCATGGGTAAAGATTTATACCCACGGGTATGGGTATGGGTAAAGTTTTCTACCCATTGACTACACGGATATGGATATGGTATTGCTCTATCCTGCCCATACCCTGCTCCTTGCTATCCTTACGCAAGCTGTTGTCAGGACAAGGGGTGTGGCAAGAATTGCTACAGAATAAATACCTACGAACGAAAATGCTAGCACAAGTTGAAGCTAAACCGACGGATTTACCTTTTTGGAAGGGACTAATGGGAGTAAAAGATGACTTCTTTGCCCGCGGTACTTTTAAAATTGGTGATGAGAAAGGCATTAGGTTCTGGGAAGATACTTGCTAGGAGCGATGTCGCTCTCCCAACAATACCCTTCTCTTTACACTATTGTGCATAGGAAAAATGTTCTTGTGTCCAATGTTTTATCCCACAATCCGATCAATATTACTTTAGACGGAGCTTAACAGGAAATAAATGGGCATGGTTGTATCTATGTGAGAGATTAATAGAAATAACTTTGGCAAATAATCCCGGTAAATTTATATGGAGGCTAACTGAGAATAGGGTCTTCATTGTTAAATCAATGTATAAGGATCTCATGAATGGTCATCATGTTTCCCACTAGATATCTATGGAGGTTAAACTTACCAACAAAATTAAGATTTTATGTGGTTTCTTAATAAGAAAGTGTTATTAACAAAAGATAATCTTGTGAAAAGGAATTGGAATGGATGTAAAAAATGTTGTTTTTTTACGCTGATGAAACAACTGAACATTTATTTTTATCATGTCCGTTTGCTAAGATTTTGTGACGTATGGTGTTCTTCACATTTAACCTACCTCCTCCAACCAATATCACTAATTTGTTTGGAAATGCGCTAAATGGGATATAAAGGAAGAATATGTATAGGTATTTCGGCCATATGTTGGTCCATTTGGAAATATCGAAACAACTTTATTTTTAACAATGCTGGTGTTCCATCTTTTTTTGTAGGTTATTCTTATGGCGGCGTACTGGATTCAGCTCTAGGCTCTTCTTTTACCCGAGCATCCGCGGTAACCCATGGTTTCTGGGTGCATCCGTCTTGTGACGGTTACTACGGATTTTTTCAACCAATCTTCGTGCCTTCATTCTAGTAGATTGACTCGTGTCTAGTTCCTCTTTTAGAGTACGACCTCGTGTGAGAACTTTTTCTTTATTCAGATGGTTGGTATTTGTATCAATCTTATCAGATCCTTGAGATGTAATATTTGGATGTTTTTTTAATACTTATTAATAAATGGCTGTGTGCATCCTAGGATGTACAGGTAAGAGATTCTCCCATTTCGAAAAAAAAAATATCATATCAAAAGAATCGAGCATTGCACACCAAATCACAGCCCAAAAAACCGGCAACAAAAGAATCTCAACGAAAAGACAAAGGACGTAGATCAACCAGCAACGCAAAATAGGCTGACGATAAAGGTATGGTTGATTCAGATGAGAAGAGAAACACAAGAGAACAACCGACCTGGTGACGCGACAAAAAAAAGGATCATTAAGCGCCAATTACAAGATCAGGTATGAGACTTGTTCGAAATGGACACTATCAAGAATCACGGGAGAGTGAAGAAAATAGACTTGTCGGATGACAACATGACACGCTTTTCTTTAGAGCAGCGGAAGAACAGAATCATCCCCAAACACAACCCAACATAAGCCGTCGCGCGATCAACACAGCCCAACAACATCGCATGGAGCAATAGCCAGGAGCTAGCCCAGGAGCAAATACGCCATCTCGGGATCAAGTCAACGCTCATGAACAAGGGATCCCCGCGAACGGCAGAACACAAACTAACGACTGAGGAAAATAGCAGGGACTGCGGAGGGCCTGTGATCTCCAAGCGCCAGCGGAGAGCGGCACGCCAACTGAGGTCCAACTGGAGGCGGCGGCTGCCAGAGTCCTTGTCGATCTGGAACTGGGGCAGTGAAGAAGAAGAAGAGACGTGGCCACGAGTACGTCCTAGTGTCTCGCGGTCAGAGAAGGTGTGGCCAAAGTACTGTACTAAAATAGAGCCTCGCTTCTTGCTTTTTGGTTGGCCGGTTTTAGTGTTTTTGGGCAGCATTTCTAGATGCGTTAAGCGCAGAGGTGTGTATGTTCTTATAACCTACCCTCATTTCTCTGCAAACGTAGGAGACTTCCCCCTCCTTTCATAGAGGTTACAAATCTTGAGTGAAAAGAACTCTTTTCTCCTTATCACTTTTGTAGTAGAAGTCTAGTCCTTTTCCGGCATTGTCGCACCTAATATCAATTAATTGTTTAGCACGAATCTCCAATTTGAAGCTTAGATTCAACCTAATTACCATATTTGTTGGAGGATTCCTCTTATGCACGATCGAGTTGCCCTAGAGTACAACCTAAAAGTAGTCGCAGTAATGCATGTGCCAGTGCCACCACGTGAGTGCATATGCTCTTCCTGGAGTGATCGATCGTGCACTGAATGAGAGCCTGCGAGCCTATGGCTTTAAGAGGCGGCTGAGAGCCTGAGGAGCACCTAGAAAGCGAGAAGTTGCAAGCTAGAGGTAAACTGGTTTAATTAGGTTAGGGGGTTAATCATACCAAGCAAAAGGTTAGGGGGCGGCACATATCTTGGTGGAGCTCTTCGGACTACTGAAACGTCCAAGGCGGAGTCGTGCTACTCGTATCAGTTCCCTCAAGGTCCAAAGGGAAGCCAAAAGGCACGCCTGAAAACCTCTCAAATTGAGTAAAATCGAAGGCGCGTATGACAACAGAATCAGACGTGATTTGACACTGAACAGGCATCTTCGCGAATCACGTCTCCGGGCGGTCAGTGGTACTGTTGACCCAGGATTAGCATATAATTTTCCTAGCAGGTTGAAAAATAAAATATATATGCAACCTGCTTGTCCATCTGGATGTTGCATAATCTACGACTTTCATGATCCTACAAAGGCTATTTTCATTTCCAATGACGTCAACCAAACAGTAAAGGCAGAGCTGGATCAAGAAGACTTGAGGTTAGATCTTAGATAAATGGTGATCTAAATTAGGAAGTCAACCAAACAGTCAGCCTGATCTATTGCATTCATCGGATGTGATTTAGTAGTGACTTTCTATTCCAGAAAAACAATTCAAAACTCGGTATCACTTAAAACATAAACGATTCAACCTAAGCATAGTATCATTCGCATATGATACTGTCTTGTTACAAGCATGTCACCACCATAGAGTCAATATTTGGCCTTGGAATTCGCCAAAGTCCTACAGATATCATGCCAAATGCATGTGCATATGTCAGGCATGGTATATCTTCGACCATGTGCTGCATCTGTGTGGTCGGAACTTGGAAAGAGAAAAACGCCAGTTTGGTCTATGAACTTGCCATGATTGAGAGCATTGCGAACTGTGGCTCACGAAGTTGCCCCGCACGAGCGTTTTGGTCACTCTGTGACTGCTACCTTTAGTTTTTTGACATGGCAGACATTTTTTTGGCGAATAGCACCCTAAAGTTTGTTTTTTGTTCATCTACGGGCTAGGGATTATATCAAGCAGGTTATGCTACCCTTTGATCCCCTGCCCTCTCCGCTCACTCGCCACCGGCCGTCGCCCCTTCTTTTCCCGCCGTGAGGCAGCAAGCGCCCTTGCCCCGGTCCCTCTGCTTTGCCTCATGCGGGCTTTTTACGCCTTGCCAGCTGCAGACAACACGCAGCCGTGCTGCCTAGCTCGACCTCTGTGAGTACCCAACTCGGCGATAGCAACACAAATTTCCCAAGATCATGTCCTTAGTCGTGCCCATGACCTGGACGGCCTCGCCACGGTGCTCGCTGAACAAGCCTCGTCCACCGAGTCCAAGATCTCATGTAGCTATAGGAAAGTGAAATTGGGGATAGAACACGACTTACACATACAACAAGCTAAACAATTTTGTATCTTGGTTGCTAAATGCTACAAACTAGGACTATGTGATGTACATGCGAGGCATGGCATGCTGGACGGGGATGTCAGGCGTTGGAGTCAAACTCGGTGAGGCTCGCGCGGTACAAGTCCGGCCAGGAGCAGTGTAGCGGCACGACGGACCAGCTACAGGACGAGCTAGATAACGTGAGGGAGGGCCAAGGCGGGAGGGCTGGTGTGTAACCACCACAACGTTGTTGGTGGGGGCCGCCGCGCTGCGCCATGCACACAACATATGCACGCTGAGTCGAGCACCCCCGGCTCCACGCCATGTTGGTCGCTGCCTTCACACGTTGCGGTTAGTGCGACACGTGTCGTCATCCCCCATGGCAAGGTGGCTGGGCTCAGCAAAGGCCACAACCACGGGAAGGAGATAGGAGCCACGCCGACAAATGGTGCAGGACGATGGCGGTCACGGCGTGCTTCACCGCCCGGGTACGACGGGAGCCCAGCTCGGACACCACGATGAAGATCAACACATATGAACAACGAGAAGGAACAAACATTCAAGGTGTTATTTGCAAAAAAATACGTCTGCCACGTCAAGCCGTCACGGTGTGACCAAAACGCTCGTGCGGGGCAATTTCGTAACCCACAGTTCGTAGTTTGCAAGTTCATGACCAATGCTCGCAATCGTGGCAAGTTCATAGACCAACTTGGCGTTATTCTCAACTTGGGAAATATTATTTGGCCTTGAGTTGTGCCGATTCAAATCGTGTGTCTCTATTGTGCGTTACTCATTTTGAGTGATTTGAAGAAGGTGAGGCGATGCTTAAATGTTCTATTTCCATGTTAGTAGGGGATTTATTAATGGTAGTATGTGAAAAAGGAGAAAAATCGTTTAAATGAATTTTGTTATTATATAAAATTATGTTCTCCGATCGTAGGACAACCAGTGGAGAACAGATCCAAGGAGACGGGTATTGATGGTTTCCTTTCTGAACAAAACGCTATATATACTGGTTGGTGCTTATCATGACATATACTCCTATATAAATGGAAGAGTAAAATCCAACCCCCTAATACCTCATGATGGAGCTAGTAAAGTGATGAATTCCCTGATGTGCCACTCTCTCGACCCATCTATCCCCCCTACCCCTAATAGTTCATAAGGAATATTTTCAATTGGTGTAGAGGTCGGGGCTTTTCTCCTTTTCGAAAAAGAATGGCAGTGAAGAATGCAACTTCTTTAGTAGAATGTAGGCTTGCGAGACATCACGGAAAAAAGAGACATTAGGAACTGAACCACATAAAATCTATATATCTCGAGTAAAATGAAGCAGCATCTACATGCGCTTAGATTGGACAAGTTTGGCCCTTTGTCGCCTTTTCCATCATGGTAATCGAGCAACCTCTTGAAGAATTTGGAGAGGGGTACTGTAAATGTTCTCAAGCAAGAAGGTTAGCTTGTACTCCCTCCGTTCCTTACTTGGAATGAGGCAGGAATTAGTTGTTCCGGTTGCTACCATGTGGATTAACCACACACCTCAAGTGTGACCAACCAGGCTCGGCTCTTTGAATTACCTTGGAGCAGGCATGTATAAGTTTGGTTGGTTTTACCAACCAAACCTCAACTAATATCCTTTATTTTTCGAGGATTTCTTATGCCCGCTCGAGTTGTAGGGCCGATGCCTTAATGCAGGCATAGTATAATGCGACTGGTAATGCCACCATAGTATAGTGCTGGCCCAGAGAATGCTTTGGTTAAGAAAAGGAGGACATGGGTAAAGTTTCCAGAACTACAAAAATATCATGAATTTGGAGGATAACTCGGTATCTTAAACTGTAGTATTCATTGCCTCTAAACATTATCAAAGTATATTTGAGACCATAGTATCCATACTGAGCTCCTAGACCAGGCCGAATGCATGTGCTCTTTCTGGAGTGGTCGATCATGAATGAGGTTGCACGGTTGCGTGAAAAAAAAGTTCAGCTACTATATCTTTAAGACGCGGCTGAGAGCCTACAATGCTCCTAGAATGTGCAAGCGCGATGGGGAGAACTAGGTGGTAGGACATAGTGTGCCCCTAGAGCAAAGTGAAAGTTTCAAGCTAGAGTAGACGACGAATGTTCAAAGTATTGTTTGCCATGGACATTGTTCTCCATTCTTTTTACTAGACATAGCATTTGCTTGATTGAGAAATTTCTACATATTTGGTAGATTCGAATATATCTAGCACTAAAATATAATTAGATATATTTGAATCTAGTCAAATGTGAAAATATTAATTTGGATCGAAGTAGATTTTTTGATGTTCGCTCGATCGTGGGCTTCTCACGGAAACCCACCATTTTTTTTTGTTTACCCACGGGTGTCCCGCATAGCCTTTTATGTGGGCTTGGGTAGTGGGCTCCGTGGGCAGCTCACTCCCACCTGCACCCTGAGTGGGGTATCAGGAATTCTGTCCTGCCAAATGAGTGTGCTCTCCTTGCAAATGGTACAATCATGTGTGCATGTGCACCAATTGTATCCAGAATATTAAAATGGCATTCAATGTTTTTACTAGTAGATGTTCATTTGAGTGTTGCATAATCCAAGCTTCTTCGAAATGTCATCATGCAAATTCCAAAAGGCTATTCTATTTCCAATGGGCTTATAGCTTCTATGCGACGTCTTTACAAGGAATTGGAAGGAAAGCGACATCGTTGCAAAAAATAGCTGGCATGCGACGGTTGTGAGGCGGCAAATAGCTCCCATGCGACACTTCTACTTAACCCCACGAGACCGTCAATCTAATTCGAATCAGCTGAGCACAAGGACCCACACCTCTCCACGTCACGGCGGAACTCACCGATGTCCACCTCATATCGTGGGACCCACCACAGTGGTCGAAGAGAGCCGTTGGCCCGATCCGCCCTCGCACGAGCACTCTGCCACCGCTCCAGATCTCATCCCTTCCGCTTTCTTCTCCGGCAGCAAGTGCGGCAACGTCGGCGAGGATGTCGAATGCTTCCTCCCACCGCTCATGGCCTCGGTATGGTGCGGTGCCGATGAGGAGGTGCCCGTGCCTTGCATCACGCCAAGCGGCTTGTCACATCCACCGACAAGAACGACAACATTGGCCAGGAATTTGTGAAGTGTGAGAGCAAGCCCGAGCTGGGAAAGGTGAGATCTGAGTGTTCTCAGCGCCAATTTCTCGCTTTTTCTTTCGAAATTTCATGTATTTCATCGAATTTGGGATTTAGGGTTCATCTCTGCGATTTCAGGAACTGCCAAAATGTGGGAATTTTGAGTGACTTGATGAGTACATCGAGCGAATTGGGGAGGTAGCATCCGAGCTCGAAACCCGTCCGTGGTGGAGCAATTGGGATGTAGCAACCCATTTCCGCTGGTACTACGGTGGATGCGGAAGTGAAGGCCGAGCTAAAGAAGATGAACAAGCTAAGGCAAATCATCGAATTGAAGAAGGACAACTGATGGCGGTTTTTATTTTGTGTAATTTCTCTCGGATTAGTTTATCTCCTCATCGTTAGTCATTAGACAGCGCAGTTAGTGTTCGAGTGATGCTTTGTAATGGATGTAATGGTCTATGTCTTTGGCTTGAATAAAATGCAACACAAATTCGGACTAGTTTTGAGCTGCTCTGTTTTCGAAATCAGTGTTCCTTTAGTTTCGCTGGCCATTTAGTGTTCCTTTTATCAATGTGGGGCGCCGCAGTGCGGGAGGGGAGGGTTGAAAAGTAAAAAAACAATTGACGAGGATTGAAAAAGGCCAGACCCAAATATAACTTAGCAATGCCAAAATGGACGTATCCAGGCCCAATAGTAACTATATGTTGATTGGGCAAAAAAAATGGTACTCACGTTACAATCTAAATAGGGACGTGTGGATATCGCAGATACTCGTGCTCAGGTTGCAATCTTTTTTTTGCAAAAGTAAATATATAAATGAAGTCCAAGGACATCCATTTAACTAACATAACTTGGGCGCTCCTTTAACTTATGTAAATATGTAAATGTCTTATTTGAAAATGAACCATGTGTTGTATGAACTTGTTTTTGTGTATTTTGTTTTATACACTTGTAAATATATAAATATTGCACGAGTATTATATGAACTTGTTTTTGTGTCTTTTGTTTTATATACTTGTTGTTTTGGGTGTTTTGACAAATGACAATACAATAAAACACAGATTACAATAAAACAAGGGGATAGATAATATTGGGATAACATTACTTATATTAGATAGGGGGGGATCGATAATATTACAATAAAAAGAAAAAAGTACAATAATATAGAAGGGAATAGGCGCCCCGCCTAAACCCTGGGCTAGCCCCTAAACCCTAACCCTAGCTACCCTACTCCATCGGCGGTGGAGGCGGTGCAGCAGCCCGCGGCATTCCACGCCGGCCTCTCCGCTGGTCCTTCTGTTCTCCCGGAAGGCCCGGCCATTGGCCTCCTGCCTCCTCCTCCTTTAAATCATGCCTTTTCTTCAAGGCGCGATGGGCCTCCTTCTCCTCCCACCTGGCGATAGCAGCCTCCTGCTTTGCCTCGTCCTTCGCCGCCTTAGCCCAGTAGGCTTCGGAGGGGAGGTCGCCGCCGCCGGGGAGGTTGGGGACTCCCGGGTTGGTGACGATGGCGCCCTAATAACCCCAGGGGCAGGGCGGGGACTTCTTCTTCTTGCCACGCTTGGGCGCGGGCGCCCGCCCCACCACCGCCAGGTCCGGGTGGTTGTCCTCGCCGCCACTTAGGTGTCGGAAGGAGGCGGAAGAGGGAGGTCGCCATGGTCGGAGTGTTTGGGGGCTGGGAGGAGGCAAAGGGACGGGCTCGAGGTTGAAGATGAGGGGCAAGATGAGACGAGGAGGCAAAAGCGTTTTGCCTATTTATTGAGGGCGGGGCGTGAAGGGCGGCGTGGGAATCCAGCGTCGCGTTGGCGCAGCCGAGACGACGCTGCGTCTTGTGTTGCGTGTGGGAAGCGGGCGTGATCAATGCGAAGAGAGAGAAAATAGCTAGGATGCGACGATCAGAACCCCGCATCGCCGCCCGCATGCATGCATGCATTAATGCGAAGAGAAAAAACGTCCAAGGTAGTTGTTCATTGGCAGAAAAATAAAAGGAAAATATAATTTGGCCTTGATTTACTTGTAATAAATGCAAGAATCTAGTACCACGGTACTCGCTTTTTTACACGCAAGAAAAATCGGTGGCAGTAATATTGACTTTTCGTATGGCGCATGAACCAGATGGAAGTAAGTTTGACTGAAGAAAGTTGTTCGACGTACACTTATTTAATGGGGCAGTGCTGTTGAACGAAAAATAGTTAGACTGCGATGCTAGGGGCAGCTGCTGCATGCATGGTGCAGCTCGCCCCAAGCATGCCACGCCGGTCCAGCGTTGCATGCAGACGCCGAGACGAGACGCGCCAAGCATGTAGGGGAAGCGTGATCAATGCGAAGAGAGAAAAAATAGCTAGGATGCGACGCATGTAACCCCGCATGCCGCCGCCTGCATGCTGCATGCATGGTGCAGCCCGCTCAGCGCCCTCGCATGCCACGCCAGTGAAGGAATATGCCCGAGAGGCAATAATAAATTGTTTATTATGTGTATTCCAAGTATATGATAGATGTTTATTTTGCATGCTATAATTGTATTAATACGGAACGTTAATACATGTGTGTTTAATAAACAAACGAAAGTTCCTAGTTAAGCTCTCTCATAAACTAGCTCGTTGATTAACAAGATGATCAAGGTTTCGATCATGGACATTGGATGTTGTTAATAACGGGATCACAACATTAGTGTAATGATGTGATGAACATTCATCCGGCAGTATAGCATTACGATCAAAGTCATTGAGTTTATATTGCTATAACAACTTACGGTGATCCTAATCCTTAGACCATGAGATCATGTCAATCACTAACACCGGAAGAGTTTCTTGATAACATCAAACGTCACACGTAATGTGGGTGATTATAAAGATGGGTTCGAACTAATAAAGTGTTATGTTGAGGCTCATGGATCGAGAGTGAATTTGTTCATCCCGATGACGGATAGATATACTCCGGGCCTCTCGGTGATATCACATTGATTAGCTTGCAAGCAAGTGATTTGATCACTAGAATTTTATATCACGGAACGAGAAAAGAGTGCATGTCGATGAGATCAAACTAGGTATGGAGATACCGATGATCGAATCTCGGACATGTAATATATCGTGAGACAAAGGGATTAAGATACTAGCGTAAAAGGTTCCGACGATCACAAGAAAGTCATCGTTGAATGTGGGAGTCGATGGGTCTCAGATCCCGCTCGATTATTGATCCGAGAGGGTCTCGATCATGTCCGCATTATTCACGAACCGTAGGGTGACACACTTAAGAGACACCGACATCCAATTGGAGCAAAAGTTTCATGCCGAAAGAATAAATAAGCAGGAATTTATTTCACTAGATACAAACAGGTTTTGGGTGAAATTGCATAAAGTGGTTATGCATGTGAAATAGAATTCTAGCAAGGGGTTATTTGTGAATGTTTGTCATTAAAGTAATTGACAAAATTCTGAATAAAAAAAGAGTTTTATTTAATGAGAGTTTGCATTAAATTTGGTGGAAATTTAATGGGATCTTTGAGTGGGATTTTGAGTGGAGGAATTTGGAGGAGTTTTGTGAGTGGAGTGTCCACCCACATGAAGAGGGAGGGCAAGGGGCAGCCCCATGCGCCTGCCACCCCTTGGGGTTCCCCCCTCCTCCTATAAAAGGAGCCTCCTCTCACTTCTCACTCACACCTCCTCGTGAAGGATCTCTCTTCCCTCTAGAATTTATCCCCATGGTCTCGGACTAGTGAGATACATGTTCCCGGTGGCTATTCGGCAAGAAAGAGTTGTGCTTCCGCGCATCGCTGGGCGAGGCGGAGGTTGCTCGGTGCCTCGAACGTGTGTCGAGCACGGATGCGCCGCTGATTTGCGCGCTTAGGACTTCCTCTCGATCTTGAGATCGGCAAGAGATCGTCTACATCAACCACGAGTTTGGACTCGTTAAACTTTGTTGGTCTTCAAAGGTATGTTCTCTACGGATATACATCCGCCCGTTGTTTGTATCTAGTATAAATAGATCTTGGTATATAGTTCACATCGTAGGAAAATTTTTGTTTTCTATGCTGCGAACCCTTCAGCTCGGTCCAACGGTCAATGGAGTGTGCCAACGTTGTACGTTGTATTTATTACATATTTAGATTTTGATATTTTTTTTTAGGCTGGTCATAGTGACATGCATACTCCCTCTGTCCACAAATAAGTGTACGTTTGGCTTCAAAATTTGTCCACAAAAAATGTACTTCTACCTTTCCAATGCACTTGGGCATCCACTATGTAGACCATAAGGCTATCCACAAGCCAAAAAGTAGTCCATATGGCTATCCATATACATAGTGGAGGTTTACTTTAGAAGATTTTCCTTAAGGGTGACCTACAAGCTTATGGGTTGCCCACAAGCAATAAACAATTATTTTACTCTCTCCTCTCTCTCTTGCGTGTGTGTACTTTAACAGACATGTGGGTCCCAGCTTATGGTGAACTTGACATTATAGCCATTTCCATAAGTTGTGTGGATCCCATCTTATAGCAAAGGTTCCACCTTATACATAGGTGATGTGGTATCATGCATATGTTATTAGTCTAAGTTACTACTACATAGTGCAAAATAACATAGATGTGGTATCATGCAAAGTCTCATTTATTACAATAAACCTGAGGGGAGTAAGTTTGACTGAAGAAAGTTGTTACACGTACACTTATTTAATGCGACGGGGGGAGTAAATACGCTGCAGCGCTGTTGCACGTAAAATAGCTAGACTGCGACGCTAGGGGCAGCTGCATGCATGGTGCAGCCCGCCCCGCCCAGCGTCCTCGCATGCCACGCTCGGTCCAACCGTCTGCCACGCTCGCATGCCACGCTGTTGCACGTAAAAACGATGAAGCCAATCAGATTCCAGAATCATCCATCCCACGGATCGCCAAGAGCTAGCCACGAAATCCTTCTAAGAGACGTCAACCAATCAGGTTGCAGAACAAGCCCTTCCACGGATCGTCTAGAGCCACCCGCGGAATCCTTCTAGAAGACGCGATCGGACGGCCACAGTGTCGCTCTAGGGTTAGATCTACGGTCCTCATTCGGCCTTAGGGTTAGCGGGGTTTAGGATGCAGTCAACGGGGTTTCACAAGTTTGACCAAACATTCAAATGTGCATAACTAATTCAAAAAAAAATCAAAAAAATACAAAACCTTCGCATGGTGTCATGTTATGTGACATAGTTGTGAGGAAAAATATCAAACTTGGTCTATTGATCATATTTCAAAAAACCCTTCACAAAATGACCTATCTCCTCCGAGGTTTTCTGGCTTTCGGGTCAAATGACCAATGATATGGCTAGAATCAAGGCATAGTTTGTGATAATGTGCCCATATTTGTCATGCATGTCTATAATGGGATGACTAACAATGTTGTAGCACAAAGTTTTCCTTTTCGACGCACAGAAAAATCATTTTCTATTTTCTGAGTGACGAAAGAGGGGGGATTTGTGAAGCAACCACCAAATTGAAGTTTCAAAATGGTAACATCCTATTTTTCAAAAATACTAGACCACCTATAATGTACAATTTCCCAACTTGAGTATCTCAAACCTTTTATTCCATCTCTGGTGAAAAAGACAAATCCTGCCGAATCTACCGGAAGTGGGTAAGATATGAACTACAGTACATGATTCCATCTTGATGATTTTTGTAAAAATAATTTTAGGTTCACAATATGCTATTTCATTAGAGATCCAATGCTATTTTTGCGAGCCTCATTCTAGCTAAGAATATTTATGAAAACCCTTCAAGTTTGACCAGACATTCAAATGTGCATAACTAATTCAAAAAAAATCAAAAAAATACAAAACCTTCGCATGGTGTCATGTTATGTGACATAGTTCTGAGGAAAAATATCTAACTTGTTTTTAGAAATGGTCAAAAAAAACTTGCGTAGAAATGGGGTGGTTTACCCTAGCTTTGGAGCCCATTTCTACCCCATTTTGGGTGAGGGTGAGTTGTACTTCACAAAAGGGATCAGGGTGAGGATGAGTTGTATTGTACATATGAGAAAAACGTTGGAAGCTCATACAAACATAGAAAAGTGACATAGCTACATTTGTTGAAATTCAAATTTACCATCATATTTGAATTTTGTCCAAATTATCAACAAGTGACAAATTATTATAATAACAAATGTTTACAACAACAAGTGCCAAATTATTACAACAACAAGTGTCAAATGTTTACAACAATAACAAATGTTTACAATAACAAATGTCTATTTATTTTGGCTCTTCTTACCCCTGGTTTTCTTCTCCTTCATAAGTTTCACACCACACAATAGGTTTATGCTCTTCTTTTTCTTACCATTACCATCTGGCCTCCCCACAGCACGTCCAAGAGTCTCCTTCACCTCCTGCACATCCTCAACAACCTCATGATCATGATCCAGAGCCTCATCAACATGGTCACTTTGCACCAGAGCCTCAACAACATGGTCAGTTTGCACCAGAGCCTTAACAACTTGGTCAGTTTGCACCAGAGCCTCAACAACAGGCTCATTTTGCACCAGAGCCTCAACAACAGGCTCATTTTGCACTAGAGACTCAACAACAGGCTCATTTTTCCCCTCATTTTGCACCAGAGCTTCCAAATCAGAAACGGTGTGCCCTAAAGCCTCAACAGTTTGCACATCATCCTCCAAAACAAGTTCAGATTGCACCTCAAAGAAGACCAAACATGATCCGTTAGTTCTCTTCTTTCTTTGGCCATTGATTCTTGCCCTTTCACGGCCAAGATTCGTTAACAACAAGAGGTGGGCCTTTTTCCACGCCTCCCTCGAAAACAAGCAAGTTAGTTGGGAAGAAAAATCATCAACAAGAAATGGGATAGATTTTGGATGAACATACTTTGGCTTTTCAAAGTTGTATCTGCACTTGGTAGAGCCAGCTCGGTGTCCAAGTTCTTCACGAGTTTGCATCTATTCTTGTTACCTTTTGGGCCCTTTTGGCTTGGCATCTTTCTTTTCATCTTTCTTTCCCTTCTTGCTGCTCCCACCTTTCTCAAACCAAGCCTTGAATCTACTCGCTTGGGCTGCCAAATTTCTTTTCATCAAAGGAGGACACAAGGAGAACTGAATGTCCACTTCGTGCCACCGAGATCGATCTGTAAGTCTGGAATTGGTGTTCCATATGCAGCCTTGAATTTTGCTGAGAATAATACTCATGCAAATATGGGTGCATATTTAGCTTGTGTTTGGAGGCCAAGAAAAGTATGGCATGCTCACAAGGCTTCCCGGGTGTTGCCACTCAAGGCATGTGCATTCATGCAATTGAGTGTCAACAACATGCCTCTGCCAGCCTTTGTATCTCGACTTCAAAGACCCCACAATGAGGATTTCTCAACACGCAAATGTGCAAGATTTGCTCCTATTGACCACACAGTGCACAACATCGGAAGCTTATCTCCTTGAAGAACATCACCAAGCCTTCTTCTCAATTCCCACAACCTCATGATCATGATCCTGATCCGTCAACCATGTCATGGAGGCAAGTCTTTTAACTCCTTCACTTTGTTGTTGAAACTTTCGCCAAATTATTGTTGATATGATCACATTTGATGGCGTGTTAAAACCAGACTGTACCATAAAAGAGAATGGTAGGTTTCCAACCATGTACAAAACTTGACCCTATCCTCCTCGAGCATGCCTTAATCTTCTCAAGGTGATATGAATGTGTTCACTTTGGTGTAAGATCTTGCTGCCACATGCGCCCAAAATCATCTCCTCTGAATTTTTGATCAAATTAATCCACATATGGTCAAGCACTCCTCCGTCAAAGATGAGGAAAACAATCTTCACTGCATTTTCTAAACCTTTACATGCATCTGTGCACCGCCAATGGAGAGACTGGCCCTATGCATCTTTTAATCGCATCATGAACCATGTCCATGATGCCTCATCTCAGTGAAACATGCCAATAGCTACTGTGGTACATCCAATTGTGTCCATCTAAAGCATTGCATGTCGCTAGTTGACCATTCCACTTTCGTCAAGAAATATGAGTCTATACTCAAATATGGGCAAACCTGCTTTGAAGCCATCGATGCAAGGCTTTAAAGCCATGAAGAATTTAGAGAAGAAGACTTTCCCATCACCGTTACCTCGATTCTATCTCCACAACACCGCCAGTGACCTCTTCTACTTCTTTGAAGTTATAAAGCATTCGAAAGGTATTTGCCCAATCACCATATAGCTCTTTCATTGCCCTTTGCTTTGCCTTCCACACTGTAGTATAATTCAGCTTAATGGGGTACTGCTTTTCCAAGTCTATTTTCAGTCTCTTTGCAGTGATGTTTGGTGTTGTGGCTAAAATGGGCTTGATCTTTTCTGCAACCCATAATTGTGATGTCATCTTTGTAACTGTTTGAGAACTTGTAATGCAAGTACGAGGTTTTGGAATTTGATTCACTCTTATTGTCCTTCCATCAGGTTGGTGTCTAGCAGATATATACCACTTGCAAGGCTTGGCACCACCATCATAACCTATGCATTTTGCATAGAACTTCTTTTTATCAGTCCACATAGTCTTGGTAGCAAACTCACGCGTTGATCGCATATGTTCAAACACATCTGAATTCATCCATGCTTGAAACAATCTCCCAACTTCAATAACTGGGTCCTCTTTGTCATAAATTACTAGCTCATCATCATGTGCATCATCTACATGAAGCAAAGATTTTCCAACAACTCTAGATCTATATCTGCCTCTTCATCTCTTAAATGGTTGTCACCATCATTTGCGCCTTCATCCTCTTCTTCTCCTTGTCTCTGTCATCTATAGGAATGCCAAAAAGCTTTGCCATTTCAATGTCATCTATTGGTGCAATGACCAAATCGGGCGGTCATGTATCTCAACCGAATTCCAATCAACGATTACAATCCTTTGTGCATTACCATCCAGCCTCCCCTTGTGCATTAGCATCATCCTCCTCCATTAACACTTCCAACTCAGTAAGTATAGGCATTACTTGCCTTTGTGCAGCCCAATCATCCTCGACCATCTGAGCAGCAGCTTGAGGCCACATATCCAACCCTCGAATCGGTTTCAGATCAATGAGCTCGCTAAAACAGAATTTTGCTTGTCCAACTGCTTAGCTCATCGATTTCATCAACTATATGTTCTCTGTCTCAACCCTAACATAGTCACATTTGCAATCATCAAATCGTAACAAAGAAACTTCTTGCTCGCCCCCAAACCACACTATACCCAATTTTTTCCATCATTTTCCTTACGCCTCCTCTCCCATGTTTATTAGCTCTTGGGGATCAACATGTTCTAATTCCACCTCCCATTTAACAACCGTGTCTCTCTCAATGATCTGCGTCATCATCAACTAAAATTTCCCTAGAGGAAAGAAATTGATGCGAATTGAAGGTTTGGCGGCAACATCGCTCCCCTGTT
Source organism: Avena longiglumis (assembly GCA_030063025.1). Lineage (NCBI taxonomy): Eukaryota > Viridiplantae > Streptophyta > Magnoliopsida > Poales > Poaceae > Avena > Avena longiglumis. Next base: position 523,195,776 of record CP125976.1, read on the forward strand.
TTGGCGGCACTGTGAGCTAGCGGGCGAACAAAGAGATCAACCTTAGAGAAATTAAGTGAAGAGATACGGATATACCGATTAGAAGTCCCTCTCCATGCTCCATATCGCCCCTCGCCTGCTCAAGACACCGCCTCCACAATCTAGCATCAATGGGCACGCTCAGATCTCGAATTGAGAAGAATGGGAGAGGAATTAGCTTTCAAATGGCACTCACCACTTTTTTCGTCGAACGAAAGCGCCGCCGCCTAAATTAATTGTCGTGCCGCCGCCGGCGGCGCCGAGAACGATGGGTGAGGTCCGCCGCCACCGTCGGGGAAGCTACAGTCAGTGTGACGCGCGCTCTCGGTCGAAAGCGGTTGGTTTGACTGGCTTGACTGACTGTCCCAACCAACCGGTTTGGCTTAACCCTAATATTGGAACAAAGTTAAATGTGTCCTTACGACCGTTTTAAGGCCCATGTGGCCCTGGGATATTAGCTGCCTCACAACCGTCGCATGCGAGCTATTCTTTTCAACGATGTCGCTTTCCTTCTAATTCCATGTAAAGACGTCGCATAAGAGCTATAAGCCCATTTCCAATGGATGCAAAACAAACAGCAAAAGGCTGAGCTGGATCAAGATGGCTTGAGGAAGATGACTAATGGCAAAAAAAAAAGATAAAGAAGGCTCAAGAAAGATGACTAGTCGGCGTGGCCCAAACCGAGTAGGCCAGACCAACTAGAAGCTGACACTCAGCACTGTCGTTAGGGTGCAGGCCAACTGGCCCACTTGGCTTGGCCGTGACAGACTGAGTCCAGTCCTTTTTCCCACGCAGACTATCTGCCATTTGTGCGAATTCCCAATTTTGCGTATTATTTTCCAAGATAAATAAAAAATATGTATTATTTAAAAAAATAGCATTACAATTCCAGACTCCATGGCACTTTAAAGTATGAACATAAAAACTGATTGGTTTAACCTAAGCACAGTATAAATCACATCAGCAATTTCGTGTGATTGCGTGAACTGCCAAGTCAACAAGAAAATGAGACAGAAATAACATGCTCATCAATTACCAGAAGACACTTGCGGACCCATATTAAGTACCGAGTGATCCTTCCTTTTCATCAAAACATAGTCTACCCTTAAAGTATTATTATTATGCTACCAAGTATGATCTAGGTGTCCTAAAAAACAAAAGGTAAGTGGTGTTCCAAGTGGAAAACACATTCAGTTAAACACTGCCTTCATCGAGCTTATGGTTGGTCTGCACATTTTGTTGTCTGACAGTAGGCCTAACATGGTTAATGCGTCCATAGTCCAACCATTTTGCCAAGTGAAGTAATGGGACCATGATGGAAGACGAGCTCCTATAATGATATTGTATATAGAAAATGAGGTATACAGTGACATAGCGAAACTATATGCAGCCCGTGGGCCCTGATACCAATTAATTGTTCAGCACAAATCTCCAATTTAAATCTCAGATTCAATCTAACTACCATATTTGTTGGAGGATTTCTGATGCACGATCGAGTTGCATAGTGTACAGCCTGAAAGGAGTCATAGTGATACATTTTTAAGTGCCACCACGTGAATGCATGTGCTCTTCCTGGAGTGATCGGTCACAAATAAGGCTGGACGATCGCATGAAAAAAGTACACAACCACTATGGCTTTAAGAGGTTGAGAGCGTGTGGAGCTCCTGGAACGTGGCGCAAAAAGTTGCAAGCTAGAGTAGTCGAGGAATGTTTAAAGCATGGTTTTTCATGCACAAGTTGTGGTGTACGTAGTCTTGGAAGGTATCAGGAATTTAGTCCTGCCAATTTACATCCTTCTCGTTGCAGAGCAACCCAATTTAATTTGGTCAGAAGAATAGTTATACCGACCAAAATATTAGGGGGCGGCTCGCATCTTGGTGATGCTCTACGTCCTAGTGGAAGACCTAAGGGGAAGTCATGCTCCTCGTATGAGTTCCCTCAAGGCCCAAGAGAAAATCTAAGAGCATGCCTGACAACATCTCCAAGACAGTGAAATCGAAGGCACCTCTGACAACGGAATCGGAAGTGATTTGACACTGAATAGACCTTCTTGCGAGTTCTGTCTCCTGGCGGTTAAGGATGTTAAAAAATAGAAACTTGTATTAGGCTAGTCATGGTAAGAGCAACTTAGGTAATAACATGCAGACTCATGCAATGCCACCTAAGCAAATTGGTGACATGGCGTAATAATTGATGTAGAAAGAGAGGGAGGTAGTAATTTAGCTAGTTATCATAACATCACATATATCAAAGATCATATGAGTCTATAACCTAACTAATTAGGTCTTGCATGAAACCACATACATGTTATTACTCACTATAAAGATAGTAACATGAAGTAGTAACATGTGCATGTTACTAGTCCAAGTTACTTAGCACTATGACTAGCCTTACCAAGATCAAAGGCCACAATATAAGTACTCCCTCTGTTAGGGATTATAAGGCCTATGGACCACTTTGATAGGATTAAGAAATCAATAACTCACCCTCTTAATTACTACATGCACCAATAGTTATACATGCATGAGAGAAGAGAAGGAAAAAGAAGACCATGCACTGAATGAGAGATGGCAATAAATGAGAAAGGACTTGTAATTCCTAACATTTTAAAAAAGCTCTTAGGCCTTATAATCCCTAACAGAGGGAGTACATCTGACTTGAGGTAGAAGAAAGAAAATCACAAATACGGACTTCTAGAGACCTAGACCAATACTCCTTAACACCAACCCCCAAAACGTATGCAATAGCATTGCATTTGAAGAAGTGAAAACTAGAAGAAAATGATAATCCAAAAGCCGTGTCTTCAAAGTGTCGTCATAGCATGAATAGTCTTCAAAACCTGATGAGTCAAGCCACGCTCAATCGTGTCAAGCTTCATGCACTAGCCAATGCAACCAAAAGTCCGAACTGATGAAAAGGGCTAGTGCAATCCACTTATACACTTCAACACCCCCTCTCACGTGTGACGGGGAGAAGTCAGCACGTGCAATCGGAAGAGAACGACGGCGCGTGAAACTCACGTATGACACAATAGGCCTATACGTGGACAAAGAGGGGTGACAGCAACTTTAGGATAAATTGCGAAAGCCAGGACTCGAACTCGAGACCTTAGGCTCTGTTACCATGTCAAGCTTTATGCACTAGCTAACGCAACCAAAAGTCTAAACTGATGGAAAAGGATAGTGCAATCCACTTATACACTTCAACAGATCGAAGAAAAAAATCGATATAAATAACAGTAAGAAAAATAGCTTGTCACAAAAAATCATAGCACAAGAAGCCAACACAAAAATAATGTCAACATGCAAAATAAAGGTGCGCACATAAGTGACATGCTCCGCTAACCGAACAAGAGGAGATACCACAAGAGGGAGTACAAAAGAAAGGTGGTTCATATGGAAAACTTGATTCGCTAGCCAAACAAGAGGGAGTACCACAAAAAATCAATAGTGAAACCCATAAAAAGGGGAGCTGAACTAGAAATCACTTCCTGTTACGCCAAAACAATTCCAGACTCCATAGCACTTTAAAGTATGAACTCACAGACTGATTGTGAGAACTGCCAAGTCAACAAGCAAATGAGACAGCAACAACACGCTTACTGATTACCAGAAGACACTTGCGGACCCATATTCCATACAGAGCGATCCTTCCTTTCCATCCAAAGTGTAGTCTACCCGTGAAGTATTATTATGCTACCAAGTATGATCTAGGTGTCCTAAAAAACATAAGATAAGTAGTGTTTCAAGTGGAAACATTCAGTTAAACACTGCCTTTATCAAGCTTCTGGTTAGTCTGCACATTCATGTAATGCTAATGTAGATAGAAAATGAGGTACATAGTGACATAGCGTAATAATATGGATGCAGCCCGTGGGCCCTAATATCAGTTAATTGTTTGACACAAATCTCCAATTTAAAGCTCAGATTCGACCTGATTGCCATATTTGTTGGAAGATTTCTTATGCGCGATCGAGTTACATAGTGTATAGCCTGAAAGGAGTCGCGGTAATTCATTTGCCAGTGCCATCAAGTGAATGCATGTGCTCTTCCTGGAGTGATCAATCATGAATGAGACTGCACGGTCGCTCGAAAAAACACACAACGACTATGGCTTTAAGAGGCGGTTGAGAGCCTCTGGAGCTTATGGCTAGCAGAGCAAATCGGGAGGTTGCAAGCTAGAGAAGTAGCCGATGAGTGTTCGAACCATGCTTGTCATGCATAGGTGGTGGTTTTGTCGCGTATATTGTAGTCTTGGAAGGTATCAGGAAATAAGTCTTGCCAATTGAGCTAACTCTACTAGCGGAGCAAAATGGTTTAATTATGTTAGAGGGTTAATCATACCAAGAAAAAGGTTAGGGTATGTGGCAGGAGTTGCTGCATAATAAATACCTCCGAAACAAAACTTTGTCACAAGTGACTACGAAACCAACTGATTCTCCCTTTTGGAAAGGCCTGATGGGAGTGAAAGACGACTTCTTATCACGAGGCTCTTTTAATTTAGGAAATGGGCAGCAAGTGCGCTTCTGGGAAGACACCTGGCTGGGTGACACCCCTTTAGCATGCCAATTTCCTTCACTGTATAATATTGCTCGACGAAAAAACGTTCTTGTTGCCGATGTCATTACACCAAGGCCTCTAAACATTGAATTTAGAAGGATTTTGTCAGGACACAAGTGGACCGCTTGGATAGCGTTGGTTCAACGGCTTATGGTAGTAACTTTGTCTGACGAACAAGATGTATTTTTTGGAAATTATCCAACGATGGATCTTTTTCAGTCAAATCAATGATGCGGACTATATGAATGGGCACACGGTTTTTTTGTGTAAGTATATTTGGAAGCTCAAAGTTCCACTAAAGATCAAGATCTTTATGTGGTTCTTGCATAAGAAAGTCATCCTCACGAAAGATAATCTAGCTAGACGAAACTGGATTGGTTGTAAGAAATGCGCCTTTTGTGATTCAGAGGAATCAATCAACCATCTATTTTTCGATTGTCCCTTCGCAAAACTAATTTGGAGAGTTATCCATTTCACTTTCAATATTCCACCCCCAACCAATGTTACGTATATGTTTGGAAATTGGTTGAATGGAGTGGACAAGATTTCAAAGAATAGAATTAGAATTGGTATTTGCGCTTTAATATGGGCTATATGGAACTGTCGAAATGATATTGTCTTTAACAAGAGCATGGACTCTAATTTTTTACAGGTTATCCGTATGGTGTCACATTGGATCCACGATTGGTCTCTCTTGCTTCCGGGTGCGCAGCGGGAGCCTATGCGTGCTGGATGCAACCGTCTGAAGACGGTTACACGGGCTATATACAGCCAGGCTAGGTGGCAGCCTTTTAAACGTCTTTATAATGCATAGACGTGTATCTATTTTATTTCGCTGGCTAATTCATGTGACGCTATGTGATCCGTGAGATGTAAACTTGTTACTTTTTCTTGCGTAATAAAGAGGGATCTGTGCAATCGATTGATGTAGAGACCGGGGCTATGCTCCCATTTCACAAAAAAAAAGCAAAAGGTTAGGGGGCGGCACATAAGTTCCCTCAAGGTCCAAGGGAAAGCCAAACCAAAAGGCACGTCTAAGAATCTCTCAAGGTTAGTAAAATCGAAGGCGCGAATGACAACAGAATCAGACATGATTTGACACTGAACAGGCATCTGTGGTACTGTTGACTCAGGAGTAACATATAATTTGCCTAGCAGGTTGAAAAATGAAAATATATATGCAACATGCTTCTCCATCTGGATGCTGCATAATGTACGCTTTCACGATCCTACAAAGGCGGCTATTTTCATTTCCATTGGCGGTAACCAATCAGTGAAGGCAGAGCTGGATTAAGAAGACTTGAGGTTAGATCTTAGATAAATGGTGATCTAAATTAGGAAGTCAACCAAACAGTCGCCTGATCTGTTGCAGTCATCGGATGTGATTTAGTAGTGACTTTCTATTCTAGAAAAACAATTCAAAACTCGGTATCACTTAAAACATAAACACACATCTCCGATTCAACCTAAGCATAGTATCATTCGCATATGATACTACCTTGTTACAAGCATGTCACCGCCATAGAGTCAATATTTGGCCTTGGAATTCGCCAAAGTCCTACAGATATCATGCCAAATGCATGTGCATATGTCAGGCATAGTATATCTTCGACCATGTGTTGCGTCTGTGTGGTCGGAACTTGGAAGAGAAAAACTCCAATTTGGTCTATGAACTTGTCAGACTGAGAGCATTGATCATGAACTTGCAAATTGCGAACTGTGGATCACGAAGTTGCCCCGCGTGAGAGGTTTGGTCACTCTATGACGGCTACCGTTAGTTTTATGACATGGTAGATAGTTTTTTTTTGCGAATAGAACCCTAAAGTTTATTTTTTGTTCATCCTACGAGCTAGGGATTATATCAAGCAGGTTATGCTACCCTTCGATCTTGGTTGCTAAATGCTACAAACTAGGACTATGTGATGTGCATGCGAGGCATGGCATGCAGGATGGGGATGTCAGGCGTTGGAGTCAAACTTGGCGAGGCTCGCGCGATACAAGCCCAGCCAAGAGCAGTGTAGCGGCACGACGGATCAGCTATAGGACGAGCTAGATAACGCGAGGGAGGGCCAAGGCGGGAGGGTCAGGGAAGAACCACCACGACGCTGTTGGTGGGGGCCACCGCGCTGCGCCATGCACACAACCTATGCGCGCTGAGTCGAGCACCCCCCGGCTCCACACCATGCTGGTCGCTGCCCTCACACGGTGTGGTTAGTGCGACTCGTGTTGTTATCCCCCGTGGCAAGGTGGTTGGGCTCAGCAAAGGCCACAACCACGAGAACGCGTAGCTTGCTGACGGTGGCATGAACTGATAGCCCACCTGAAGGAGAGAGGAGTCGCGCCGACAACGGTGCAGGACGATGGCGGTCACGGTGTGCTTCACCGCCCGGTTAAGGCGGGAGGCTAGCTCAGACACCACGATGAAGATCAACACAGATGAACAACGAGAAGGAACAAACATTCAATGTGTTATTTGCAAAAAAAATGTCCGCCACGTCACAAAACTAACGGTAGCCGTCACAAATGTGTGACCAAAACGCTCGCGCGGGGCAACTTCATGATCCACAATTCGCAATTTGCAAGTTCGTGACCAATGCTCGCAATCGTGGCAAGTTCATAGACCAACTTGGCGTTATTCTCAACTTAGGAAATATTATTTGGCCTTGAGTTGTGCCGATTCAAATCGTGTGTCTCTGTTGTGCGTTACTCGTTTTGAGTGATTTGAAGAAGGTCAGACGATGCTTAAATGTTCTATTGCCATGTTAGTAGGGGATTTATTAATGGTAGTATGTGAAAAGGAGAAAAATCGTTTAAATGAATTTTGTTATTATATAAAATTATGTTCTCCGATCGTAGGAGTAAAGTTCTATATTATTTGACCCTTCCAGTGGATAACAGATCCAAGGAGACGAGTATTGATGGTTTCCCTTTCTGAACAAAACGCTATATACTGGTTGGTGCTTATCACGACATATACTCCTATATATATGGAATAGTAAAATCCAACCCCCTAATACTTCATGATGGAGCTAGTAAAGTGATGAATTCCCTGATGTGGCACTCTCTCGACCCATCTATGCCCCCCCCCCTACCCCTAATAGTTCATAAGGAATATTTCTAATTGGTGTAGATGTCGGGGCTTTTCCCTTTTCGAAAAAGAATGGCAGTGAAGATTGCAACTTCTTTAGTAGAATGTAGGCTTGCGAGACATCAGGGAAAAAAGAGACATTAGGAACTGAACCACATAAGATCTGTATATCTCAAGTAAAATGAAGCGGCATCTACATGCGCTTAGATTGGACAAGTTTGGCCCTTTGTCGCCTTTTCCATCATGGTAATCGAGCAACCTCTTGAAGAATTTGGAGAGGGGTACTGTAAAGGTTCTCAAGCAAGAAGGTTAGCTTGTACTCCCTCCGTTACTTACTTGGAATGATTGTGCTCATACACTAGTATTCTATCTAGATGGAAAAAAGGAACAAACTGACTTGGGTGTAACAATATGCAGTCCGCAATTCCTAATATCAATTAATTGTCAAGTATAGTCTTTAATTTGAGGCAGGAATTAGTTGCTCCGGTTTCTACCATGTGGATCAACCACACCCCTCAAGCGTGACCAACCAGGCTCGGCTCTTTGAATTACCTTGGAGCAGGCATGTATAAGTTTGGTTGGTTTTACCAACCAAACCTCAACTCATATCCTTTATGTTTTGAGGATTTCTTATCCCCGCTCGAGTTGCACGGCCGATGCCTTAATGCAGGCATAGTATATTGCGCCCGGTAGTGCCACCATAATATAGTGTTGGCGCAGAGAATACTTTGGTTCAGAAAAAAGAGGCCATGGGTAAAGTTTCCAGAACTACAAAAATTCCATGAATTTAGAGGATAACTCAGTACTTTAAACTGTAGTATTCATTGCCTCTAAACATTATCAAAGTATATTTGAGACCATAGTATCCATACTGAGCTCCTAGACAGGGCTGAATGCACGTGCTCTTTCTAGAGTGATCGATCATGAATAAGGCTGCACGGTTGCATGAAAAAAAAGGTCAGCTACTATATCTTTAAGACGCGACTGAGAGCCTGCAATGCTCCTAGAATGTGCAAACGCGATGCAGAGAACTAGGTGGTAGGACATAGTGTGACCTTAGAGCAAAGTGAAAGTTTCAAGCTAGAGTAGACGATGAATGTTCAAAGCATTGTTTGCCATGGACATGTGGGGTATCGGGAATCCAGTCCTGCCAAATGAGTGTGCTCTCCTTGCAAATGGTACAATCATGTGTGCATGTGCACCAATTGTATCCGGAAAATTAAAATGGTATTTTAATTGGATTCATGCCACTACAACTTTCGCAAGTTGGAAAAATGCCATCACAAAAACTAAAGTTAGAAATATGCCATTACAACTTTCCCATACCTCTACATATGCCATTTTCATCACTTTGGAGGATAACGGTTCAACAAACACATGTATTTCACTGTGTATTTCCCTATTGACTACTACTCTCATGGCGAATTTTGGCACTACTAGTCATCTCATCTAGATGCAAAACAAAATCAGGCATTGATTAATAGTGTGTACCGGTCCTTATCACAGATAGCCTCTCAAGCCAGTCTCCAATCATGATTTTGCCACAACGTACTTATTCTCCATCTCTTAAAACTAGCTACTCGATCCAATTTAATTAGCTTAACCAAGCCCAATGCTTTGCGGTGTTGCTGCTCCACTGCTTGTTGTTGACGCTGCTACACTGCTCGCTCCACAGCGAGGCAACAGGCTTAGATCAGGTTCAGGGAGGACGAAATAGCACACAGAGGAGGCGTACATTCTACATGCCAGGCCATCCATTGCCCTAGCTATTACTCCATCCACGGGAATCAGTAGCTTGCTCACCCGCGAAGGGGCTCCCTCTAGCCATGGCGTCCACATTGAGACAGGACACCCGCCTCCGTGTGCTGCCTCTACGTCAGGCGCGCTTCCTGCCACCGCCGCGCTAGGGTTCATACGCATGAGTGACAACGGGGGATGGATGCGGTTCCTGCTTCGTGAATCGGGTGGGGAATTTTTCGAGTTTGGTAATAGTCACATATAATGGTACATATGAGAGTATACGGGTAGTATATGGTTCGGTATTAGAGAAAATGGCATATGTAGAGGTATGAGAAAGTTGTAGTGGCATTTTTCCAACTTCATTTTTTGAAATGGCATATTTCCATGTTGTGGAAGTTGTAGTGGTATGACTCCAATTAACCCATGTTTTTACTAGTAGATGTTCATTTGAGTGTTGCATAAACCAAGCTTCTTTGAAATGTCATCATGCAAATTCCAAAAGGCTATTCTATTTCTAATGGATGCAAAACAAACAGCAAAGGCTGAGCTGGATCAAGATGGCTTGAGTAAGATGACTAATGGCAAAAAAAGATAAAGAAGGCTCAAGAAAGATGACTATGTGAAAATTATGTGAAGATGTGTTATTCCCTGGCTGGGCACATCGATGCGTGTTATATAAGCCTCGGTTAACCAACCACCGAGAGGATCACAACTGATTACAACAGAAATATTTGCTAGAGATAAACTCTGTCAACAACAGTTAACCATCGTTTATCTTATCATATGATAAACGTGGTTTACAAGAATCCTATATCGTTTACACACCCCCTCAATCATAACTTATCTAAGTTAAGATTGTTTATAAATACTTCAAGCTGTCGAACTGTCAGGGGTTTAGTGAACCCATCTGCAACTTGATATCCTATAGGTATGAACTTGATATCTAATAACTTTTGAGCTACTCTTTCTCTTACAAAATGATAATCTACTTCTATATGCTTAGTTCTAGCATGAAATACTGGATTAGCTGAAAGATAGGTTGCACTCATATTATCACACCATAATTGAGCAGCAGAGGGAGTATGAACTTTTAGTTCATGAAGAAGGGTTTGTACCCACATCACTTCTGTTGTGGCATTAGCTAGAGACTTATATTCAGCTTCTGTACTTGACCTTGAGACAGTGGCTTGCTTTCTTGCACTCCATGAGATTAAATTAGAGCCAAGAAAAACAGCAAAGCCTCCTGTAGATCTCATGTCATCAGGACAGCCTGCCCAGTCTGCATCTGAAAATGCACTTACTAGCATAGAAGAAGATTTACTAAATCTTAACCCAATACTGGATGTAGCCTTGAGATATCTTAAGATTCTTTTAACAGCAGTCCAATGTGATGAAGTTGGTGCATGAAGAAACTGGCAGACTTTATTAACAGAGAAAGATATATCTGGTCTGGTAAGTGTCAAATATTGTTATGCACCAATGATACTTCTATACCTTGATGCATCTTCCTCTTGAAGAGGAATACCCTCATGAGCCGAGAGTTTCTCACTTGTAGACATGGGTGTATTGGTAGGCTTGCACGTCATCATGCCTACTCTTTTGAGTACATCAGAAGCATATTTTTCTTGTGTGAGTAACATCCCATCATGCATCTTCTTAAGTTCAAGGCCTAAGAATTAATGTACATCACCAAGATCTTTTAAGGCAAACTCCTTTTGCAGATCTCGAAGTAGAGCTATTGTTGCATCATAGCAAGAACTAGCAACGATTATATCATCAACATAAATGAGTACAAAAACAGAGATATTCCTTTTGAAATAAAAGAATAATGATGTATCAGCCTTGGAAGGAGAGAAACCAAGTGCTTTTAGTTTTACACTCAATCTTGAGAACCATGCTCTTGGGGCTTGCTTCAACCCATATAATGCTTTATCAAGTTTTCAGATGTAATTTGTTTTTCCTTTAACCTCATATCCTAGTGGTTGTCTCATATACACATCTTCCTCCAGAACACCATGGAGAAACGCGTTCTTCACATCTAGCTGTCTGAGACTCCACCCCCTGGATACTGCAATAGACAACACAAGGCGAATAGTGGTCGCCTTGACCACAGGACTAAAAGTGTCCTCATAATCAATCCCATATCTTTGTTTGAATCCCTTAGCAACTAGACGTTCCCTATATCTATCTATACTATCATCAGCTTTATGTTTAATTTTATAGACCCATTTACATTCTATTACATTTTTGCCAGCATATTGTGGAGGAACTAAGTGCCAGGTTTTGTTTTCAATAAGTGTTTGATACTCTTCATCCATTGCATGCTTCCACTGTTTATTTTTAAAAGCTTCATCTAAGTTTTTAGGCTCTCCCGTGGCTGTGAAGTTTGCAAATTTTACCATATTGTGATATTGTTTAGGTTGAATTTTTCCCGTTTGCAACCGAGTAGCCATGCGCGGAATAGAGGCCACTGAATTCTCACCAGACAATCTTGATGTAGAGGATCCCCGTCGAGGTGTGGAAGCACCCATATCCACGCCGGGATCGGTGTCGCTAGCCGCAGTGGATCCAGTCGAGTCGGTGTGGCATGTTGATGCTGTGGAGGCAGACGCAGAAGATCTCGGTGTCCCGGTCGACTCCTGCAGTGTGGCCGCTGCTGGGATCACATGAAAGCGCGGGCGGCCGTGCTGGCGTGGCACCTCCGGATTCGTCACGCACCGTATGACAGGATCTGGCCAACGCGTTTTTGTCAGCTGACGACGCGGTTTCTGCAGCACGAATCATGTTGGGTCCCACCGAACCATTGGCTTCTGTGTCGTTGCGATTCAGCAGCAAAATCGGCATGAAATCATGCCCTTATTCTTGATTTTCTTCTGAATCTGTGACAAGATTTTTTGCAAGCTCACAAACAGTTTTAGCGAGATTAACAGGATCATTAGGCACAGTTGAATCAGTACTATTATTCTCTCCCCGTTGATCGACTGTGTCAGGATTGCGAACTATAGAAGGGAGAAGAAGGATTTCATCCTTAAGACGTTGGCCGGCATTGGAGTGTAATAATGAGAAGGGAAAAAGTGTTTCATCAAATATGACATCACGTGATATATATATATATATATATATATATATATATATATATATATATATATATACGGCCAGATCCAATATGGAGACACTTAAAACTTTTGTGAAGATTGCTGTAGCCAAGAAATACGCATTGCATGGAACGATACTGAAGTTTTCTAGCATTGAAAGGTCGAAGGTTCGGATAACACGCACAACCAAAAATGCGCATGGAAGAGTAATCAGGCTTAACTTTTTCAAGTGTTTCTAATGCAGTAGAAATATTGAGCAACTTTGTGGGGAGACGATTGATGAGATATACTGCAGCAATGAAGGCCTCGTCCCAATATTTGAGAGGCATGGAAGCGTGAGCTAGGAGGGATAGTCCTACTTCGATGATGTGACGATGTTTTCTCTTAGCTGAACCATTTTGCTGATGAGTATGATGACATGACACATGGTGAGTGATACCAATTTGTTTAAAAAAGGAATTTAAACGCTCATATTCTCCTCCCCAATCGGATTGCAAGGTGATTATTTTTCGCTCAAAATGTCTTTCAACAAGAGCTTGGAATTGATGAAAAATGCTAAAAACTTCAGAACGATGTTTGAGCACATAAATCCATGTGTACTTGCTGAAATCATCAATGAAGATAACATAATAATTTTTATTGTCAAACGAGTCAGGGGCAGGCCCCATACATTGGAAAAAATCAACTCTAATGGATGATGTGAAACACTAGTGGATCTAGAATAAAGCAATTGATGACTTTTTGCCTTTTTGTCAACACCCGGATTTTTCAATCCTAGATGCCTGTTATGCCATACATCGCAATCCCAGGATTACCATTTTTGCGTGACATAACAGAATTGGATACCATATTACATCATCCATTACAAACGATACATAAGTTCTTACACAAATAGGGATCTCATGATCCAGTTCTTAATACAACTTCAAGCAGCGGAATACATAATAATAACGGTAGTGTAGGCGAAGCTCCATCTTCGGGATCACAGGCAATGCTGACGATGGGAGATGATCCTAGTTGTCGTAACCTTTCTGGGGTCCATCTTCCAAGTACTCCTCTTCATAGTCTGGCCATGGGAATAGCCAGGGACAAAGTCATAAGTACTCTTTAAGTACTCGCAAGCTAATACTAACAGGTAAAGGGGTTTTTGGATAATAGGACACTAGGCTCTAGGGTTGTTTTGCAAAATCCAGATTTATCTCTACTAAGTTCCGAAGCTAGTCAAAATTTTATAACTCCTAGGTGGGATCTTGTAACTCAGGTCACAACTCTGTTGTGGTCAAGTCAAAGTCTCAATTCATTTCACAAGTCATTTTGAAAAGTCTGACGGGGGAACAATATGGCCACTCCAACTGTCCATAACCGCGGATGCGGCTATTCGAATAGTTTGACACTCTGCATAGATTGTACACTTTCACCACAACATTTGATACATCCGTCAAGAACAAATCCTAAATTAACCATACTCAGTATGCGGATAATCAATCCTAACCTTTCAATTACACGCCCTAGTATAAGCACCTCTCCTGTGAGTTTGGCCACCCAACCATGACCAACTGTCATCTTGGGTACTGCACAGGTGGACAATCTTCACAAGGTAGCCTCAGCTCAGACCTTGGCCGTGAGGGAACTAATACTAAGGTATATAAGTTTCAAACAAGCCCTACCCAATATTCGGTATTGCGGTTGTACGATAAAATTGGAATGGTATCGCATCCGCACAACCATCGTTTATAAAGGGCTAAGGCTCATGCCTCAATATTTTATCACCAAAATCATCAAGTGTTCGGAAACACAGGTCCAAAACATTTCAATAGAATGATCCATCATTCCAAGGTTTTCATAACCATTTTTCCACCAAGTAAACCCATCTAAAGTTGATCAAGTGTGTGCTTAGCACTAGCATCTACAGGTGGGGGTAGTAGTAATGAGGGGTGGTAAACTAGTGGAGTTTCAACTAAGTACAACCTTATATCTTAGGCTGATATCAAGGTTTCTAACTTAGGCCACATTTATGCTCTTTATGCAACCTTCAGAATCTTTCTAGTATCTACAAGTCACTTAAGTCAACTCTAAGTTAAAGCTTTGATAAAGAAATAAAGTATAAAGCTTGCAAATAAAACTAGGATTGGTTTATCAAGTGGGTATGATCACATATGCTTAAGGCATATAGTAGGCATAGTAACAAGCAAGTATTTGCTTGCACAAAATCAGTATAAGCTTGCTAAATTGCAAGTGTTAGCTTGCATAGGTCAACTTGATTAGTAAGGCTTGATAAAGTAGAATGTATTGCAAGTTTTAGCTTGCATTGGTATAGTATCAGCTTGCCTTGTGCAGAGCAGTGGTTGAAGTTCTCCTCGGCTTCTTCTTCGTAGTATCCTCCTTCCTCCTCGTATCCTTGGTCGGTACTAGCATCTATGAATAAATACGAGGTACACAATCACCAAACAATACTTAACTACTTGCAATCATCACACACACGGGTCCTATAGATGATCTAGCATCATCTCTAACCTTACAAGGTTAAGGCTTGATTTGATTCCTTTTATTTTTAGAAAAGTAATTTCTACTCATTGAAAAACTACTTAAGATTTAATATTCTCTCAAACCAAACATGGGATCATGTTGACACATGTCATCACCACATATTGTAGTCCATGGGAATGTGATTTAAAGTGGTGTCACAATTTAATAAGGTTTTACCCTTTTATTTTAATTAATTAATGTGTCTAGAAATGCTTATGTAGCATTCTTTCATTACTTGAACATTATTTCTGCAAGTAAACCTATATATTTTTATATATTCTGAAAGGTATGGTTAAATGTGATTTTTGAGAGTTGGAATCAACTCAAAAGCTATTATGGTTTAAATTTGAAAAATGTTTGAATGCAGAAAAGCTTCTGCCTTGTTATTTTTACCATGGGTGATCTATAGATCCAAATGACTTGAATCCAACGGGCTTGGATTCAGCATTCACAGACCTTTCCAACAAAATTGGTTTCATTCAATTTGGTTCACTGAATCGATATGGGTTGATTTTTGAAGTTGGGTACAGAAGTGTGTTTTAATTGAAATGGAAAAAGTTTAATTTGAATAACTGGGCTGCGCGGGAAAAGTTAAAGGGCCGGCCTGCTAAGCGCAGTTCTCCCGCGGGTTGCTTAAGTGGATGTCCCCACTGCCGCTGACACGGGCTGGGCGGTATGGGCAACGGGTCGCTCGATCCGATTCTAATCCAACACCGAGTCATCGACGCGAGAGAACGCCGACAGAACGAAACCTAACGCGCTGGGGGTCTTGGGGCTCACCGGTCTTGGCGAGGGTCGGCGAGGCGGGCAAACGACGAAGTCGACGACGGCGAACTCAGGGGTGGTCGCGGCAGCTCCTGGGGTGGACGAAATCGATGGCTCCCTTCTTCTCCAGAGGCGGCGGGATCCGGTGAAATTCCGACGGGGTGGTGATCGCCTTGCTCTGAGAACGGTGTGGCACGACTAGTGAGGAGAGGGGAGTGAGATGGTGTGAAGAAATCGAGCGGGGTGGCCTCTATTTATAGTCGAGCGAGGGGACCGTCGGGGCGCACGGTGAGCTCGTCGGGGGCGATGTTACAGGCGGCTGTTGGCATGGGCAAGGGTAGGGGACGGTGTGGTGTCTCCTGGTGATGCTCAACGACATGGTTTTGAGGCATGGGGTGGTGCGGCTTGGTATGGAACGGGCGATGCTCTGCGCGGCAGAGGCAGCGTCTTCGACGGCGGGCAGTGGCTGTGTGGCACGGGGTGGCAAACGGGGATGTCTGGCGGTCTCCTGGGTCGGTGGCGATCGTGGGTGCACGCGGTGAGGGCGGCGCGCGGTCTGTGGGCGCTGGTCGAGGGTGGTGCTCTGGCGCACGCTCGGCATGGTCTCTGGTGGTCTGGGCGCGGTTCGTGCGCGTGGTCCAGGGCTTGGCAACGCTCGCGGCTGGGATAGTGAGTGGCGGTGGACGGTGGGCTGCCTCCCAGACATGCTGGCTAGGCTTGCTGCTGCTCCTAGCTTGCTGTCGACTATGGGGTGGCAAGGGTGTGCTCGGCTGTTCACCATTGATGGCAATGGCAAGCTCATAGTGGTGTTAGTGCTTGGTTGATCTTCCTAGATGATATACTGAGCTGGTTGTGAGCTAGAGAGGGAACCAGTTAGGCAAGAATCACTGCTCACAATAGTGTTTGATGTTTGTTTGATTTGTGTCTGCAACCTGTTTGATGAAATGGCCGCATGAAATCAAGTTTTAAATTTTGAAAAGATTTTTGGTGGGTTTGCTAGATTGGTGCTGGTGAGTCTGCAGATGCTTGGGTTTTGAAAGTTGAGCTTGTTTGAGTGGTTTTTTGAAAAAGTGAGATCTTCCCATATGATAAAGATTCAATTTTGAATTGTCATTTAAACCATGCATTTGAAAGTTTCTGGATGATCACAAAGTGGGCCTTGATACTTTGTTATGAGTACATTCAAGGGGTGCAAAGATCCAGAAAAATTTCCATTATGTTCTGAAAGTTTGAGACAGCCAAAGTAGGCATGGGAGTTAAATTGGTCAAAATGACCATTCATTTAATATATGTGTTTTGATTTACTTGTCTTTAGGAAAAGTGTGGGAAATGTTTTAGATGATGTTTATTTCACCTAATAAACATTTTACAAACAATGAAACAAACAAACAAGGTGGTTTTAAAAGAATAAAAAATCAATGCATACACATATGCATGCATTCATAATTTTATTTAGAAAAGTTTTTGTTAACCCTAATTTTGATGATTAGAGTTTGATGATCCAAGCTTAGTATTTTTGGGATGTTACACTTTTGACATGCTTCACAAATAGACTCATTATTCTCACTAGAACATGGAAGATTATTTGTGCTAATAATTTGCTGAACAATAGAAGATGTCGGGTGGCTTAAACGACTATGCCATCTATGCTGGCTTGACGACTACATAGGTTTGCTTGGTGGAATATGATGATGGTGGTGTGGATAGAGGTTAGAGTCCCTCTATGCAAGGTCCATTAGCCAGAATTTTCCTCGTGACCTTGTCCTTAATGCAAAAGAAATCAGGGTGAATTTCAACGAATACATGATTATCTTTGGTGAATCTATGAGCAGAAATAAGATTTTGAGTGGCATCAGGAACATGGAGAACATCTTTTAGATGAAGATGTCGATCAAAAGTTGGAATAATATAATGACCAATGTGGCTAATATCCATACCTGCACTGTTTGCGGTGTGAACCTGCTCATTGCCATGATACTTGTCATGAGCATGGAGCTTCTCTAGCTCGCTGGTGATGTGGTCGGTTGCGCCTATATCCATGTTCCAGCCGCCATTGCCACCATAATTGTTGTAGCCACCATTGTTGTTGTAGGTGGCAGCGTCGGCGTTCCTCTCGCGGGGAACAAAGTCCTCATCGAAACGGTACCAGCAGTCATTGACTACATGGCCCGTGACATGGCACAGCGGACAACGTGGACGGTTGCCGCCATTGTTGTTGCCACGGTCGCGGCCGTTGTTGTTGTAGTTGCCGCGGCCGTTGTTGTTGTAGCCACCGCGGCCACCACCATTGAAGTGGTTGTTGTTGTTGTAGTTAGAACCACCGTTGAAGTTGTTGTTGTAGCCGGCGTTGCTGTTGCCTCCATTGTTGCCGCGGCCTTGCTGGCCACGACCTCCTCCACGGCCAAACCGACCACGTCCACCACGCATGGCGGCGTTTGCCGAGGACTGCGATGATCCCGATCCACGGAGCATATGATGTCGACTCTCAAAGGACAAAAGCCGTGAGTATAACTCGCTCACCGTGATGGGATCTGTGCGTGCGAGGATGGCGGCAATGAGGCCGTCGTAGGTGGAGTCCTTGAGGCCAGCGATGATGTAGGAGACCATGTCTTCATCATCGAGGGGCTTTCCGGCGGAGGCCATCTCGTTCTCCAAGGTCTTCATGATGGCCACGTACTCGGTCATGCTCTTGGTGCCCTTTTCTGCCGTGGTGAGGGAGTTGCGGAGATTGGTGGTGTTGGCTCGCGAGCTTTCCGCGAACATCTCGTTGACGATGTCCCATAGTGCAGACGCCGTCTTGGCCCTGATGACATGGGGAAGAATTTCAGGAGAGAGCGATGAGACGAGGAAGCTCAGGACCTGTTGATCTCGAGCCACCCAGACACCGTAGTCCGGGTTCTCCTGCTTGGTGGTGGTGTCGCCATCCTTGACGATAATCTGCTTCGTCGGTGCTTCTTCATCACTATCGAGGAAGGCTTCAAGCCTGGCGCCCCTGATGGCCGGCAGCACAATGGCTTGCCACCTGACGAAGTTGTTTTCCGTGAGCTTGACCGATGGGTTGTTGGTGAAGGGAGAGCTCGGCGTGGATGAGGCGGAGGTCGCCATGAAATCAATCTAATCTAGGGTTTGAGGTGTATCAGCGAGAGGGGCTAGATGTGGTTGGAGTTTGGCTCTGATACCATGTGAAAATTATGTGAAGATGTGTTATTCCCTGGCTGGGCACATCGCTGCGTGTTATATAAGCCTCAGTTAACCAACCACCGAGAGGATTACAAATGATTACAACAGAAAGATTTGCTAGAGATAAACTCTGTCAACAACAGCTAACCATCGTTTATCTTATCATATGATAAACGTGGTTTACAAGAATCCTATCTCGTTTACAGACTAGTCGGCGTGGCCCAAACCGAGTAGACCAGTCGGCTTGGGCCAGACCAACTGGAAGCTGACACTCAGCGCTGCCATTAGGGTGCAGGCCAACTGGCCCACTCGGCTTGGCCGTGATGGACTTAGTCCAGTCGTTTTTGCCCACGTAGACTATCTGCTATTTGTGCGAATTCTCAATTTTACATATTATTTTCTAAGATAAATAAAAAATATGTATTATTAAAAAATAACATTACAATTCCAGACTCCATAGCACTTTAAAGTATGAACATAAAGACTGATTGGTTCAACCTAAGCACAGTATAAATCACATCAGCGGTCTCATGTGATTTCATGAACTGCCAAGTCAACAAGCAAATGAGACAGAAACAACACACCGCAAAAGAATCCGATGCGGTGTGTGCTTGACTGAGCGTTTGTCTCCCTGGAGTGGGAGTCAAAATTCCCGTTGGTTGCTCTCAAGGCTGAGACGCCTCAGAGCTCGGACCACACACCCCTGCTGCTGACCACGGTGGAGGGCAGCAGGAAAAAGGCATTGCGCTTTTTTTAAGCGGTATGGTTCGAGATCGCGGAGTTCAAAGACCAGGTGGGCGCGTGGTGGGATGATATCGCGCCCTCGCTAGGGCGCTATAGAGGCCCAGTTGAGTGTTGGCATGAGCTTGAGGTGAGCCTGCGCCGGAAACTCATGGGATGGAGCGCCAATATTGGTAAGAAAATCAGGGAGGTCAAAGCAGACTTACTGAACCGTATCCAGGGGTTGGATTTACGGGTTGATGAATGTGGTCTGGATGAAGAGGAGTTGGCGTTGTGCTACTTCCTTGAGTACCAACTGCTCCAGGTCCTCAGATGTGAGGAGGAATACTGGAGGCAACGCGGGAGGCACAATTGGATCCTATTGGGCGACGCTAACATGAATTATTTCCATGCCATTGCTAACGCAGAAGACGCAAGTGTGCGATCACCAGCCTATCGGTGGACAATGGGGTTATCTGAGCTAAAGAGGGCATCCAGAAGCATATCTACGAGTTTTACATTTCACTCATGGGAACGGAGGAAAGCAAACCTCTCAAACTCGGTGAGATGGCTTGGCAGGCTGGGGCCATGGTTTAGGAAGAGGAGAATGAGCTCCTTATCCGCTCCTTCTCAATGGAGGAACTCTAAGATGTGATTAAGGGCACCAAGACTGACACAGCGTCGGGCCCTGATGGTTTCCCAGTGATCTTCTTTAAAATATTCTGCCCAAGGATTAAGGATTTGGTGCTGCAAATTCTCAATGGCTATGCTCTAGGGACGGTTGAGATTTCTAGGCTGAACTTTGGTATCTTGTCTCTCCTGCCTAAGGTTTCTGGAGCTAATTCCATCAAGCAATTCCACCCCATCGCGCTGATTAATGTGCTATTCAAGTTTATTGCCAAGGCGTATGCGTCTAGGCTTGCCCCAATTGCGCACCGGGTGATCGCTTATTCCCAAACGGCGTTCATCAAAGGGATATTCATCATGGATGGGGCCCTGGCTCTGCATGAGATCATTCACGAGCTTAAGTCCAAGAAGTTGCCGGCGATTCTTATGAAATTGGACTTTGAAAAAGCCTATGACCGTGTGAATTGGCAATTTCTGAGGGAGGTTCTGCTGCAAAAGGGCTTTGCTGGGGCGGTAGTGCACCGCCTCATGCAATTGGTTTGCGGGGGGGGGGGGGAACTGTGATTGCCATTAACGGCGAGATAGGGGATTTTTCCGCAACAGGAGGGGAATGTGGCAAGGTGACCCGTTATCCCCCCCTCTTCGATTTTGTGTCAGATGCGATGGATTTGGTCCTATCTAAATCCAAGGTCTCTAGGCACATCTGTGGGGTGGTTCAGCACCTTAACCCTAGGGGCGTCACGCATTTGCAATATGCTGATGATACTATGATTATGCTTGAGAACTCTGAAGCGACGGTCATCAACCTGAAATTCATCCTGATCTGCTTTGAGTTGATATCTGGTCTGAAGATTAATTACCACAAGTGTGAAGTAATTGTCATGGGTGGAGAACCTGGGGATCAAGCTAGAGTAGTTGATCTTTGGAATTGTCAACAGGGAGCCTCTCCTTTCACCTATCTGGGTTTCTCTATGTCTGACCAAAATCTCACGATCAATGATTTGCAACCTCTGGTGGCGGCAGTGGGGAAAAGAGTTGAACCTTGGCAGGAGAGATTCATGTCCTCTGCAGCTAGGTTGACTCTGATTAACGATTGTTTATCCTGCCTCCCTACCTTTGTCATGAGTTTGTTTTTGCTTGCGGATGGTACTCATGGGGGCTTCGACTCCCACCGGGGCAGATTTTTCTTGGAAGGTCAAGGTAACAAAAGAAAGTACCACATGGTGTGCTAGAAAGACATTTACAAGCCTAAAGATCAGGGTGGCCTTGGGGTGACCAACACTAAGAAGATGAGCATTGCTTTAATGCTCAAATGGGTGTGGAGAATCCTTAATGGTGAGAATGAAGATTTGTTGTGGTTGCAGTTGCTCAGAGCTAAGTATAGGGTTAACGATCTGTTTGTCTCAAACACTACGGGTGGCTCCCAGTTCTGGCATAGCATCCACAAGATTAAGGATCTCTCCAAGATTGGAGCTTCGTTCTCCACAAGACTCAACTCTAATGTCAGGTTTTAGACTGATCTGTGGACTAGCTCAGAACCCCTGTGTGTGAGGTTCCCTAGGTTGTTTTCCATTGCTGCCGACCCGGGCCTGTCTATCGCCAGGGCGTACGACGGGGCTTCCTGGTCTCCAGCCTTTAGACGTACCTTCGATAGTGCTGAGATTTACCCCCCCCCCCTAACTTGCTTAAGCTTTTGCTTGACATTATTGTCTTATAGCCGCGTTCGAGTTGGTAATATACAAACGGTGGGGCTTTTGCCCCCTGTCAATCTCGAAAAAAAGGAACAATGTGACTTGGGTGCAACAATATGCAGTCTGCAATTCCTAATATCAATTAATTGTCAAGTACAGTCTTCAATTTGAGGCAGGAATTAGTTGTTCCGGTTGCTACCATGTGGATCGACCACACACCTCAAGCTTGACCAACCAGGCTCGGCTCTTTGAATTACCTTCAAGCAGGCATGTATAAGTTTGGTTGGTTTGACCAACCAAACCTCAACTAATATCCTTTATTATTTGAGGATTTCTTATGCCCGCTCGAGTTGCACGACCGATGCCTTAATGTAGGCATAGTATAATGTGCCTGGTAGTGCCACCATAGTATAGTGCTGGCCAGAGAATGCTTTGATTCGTAAAAAAGAGGCCATGGGAAAGTTTCGAACTACAAAATGCCATGAATTTGAAGGATAACTTTAAACTTTAAACCTGTATTCATTGCCTCTAAACATTATCAAAGTATATTTAAGACCACGGTATCCATACAGTATTCATTGCCTCTAAACATTACTCCCTCATTCCCATTTTAGGACGCCTATTAGTTTTGGTCAAAGTCAAACCTCATAAAATTTGATCAACTATATAGATAAATAGATCAACATCAGCAACATAAAATACATATAATAAGAAAATATATTTCATAATAATTCTAATAGCACTGAGGTGATATTGTAGAGATTAATATTTTATTCGATAAACTTGGTCAAAGGTTATAAAGTTTGACTTTGATCAAAACTAATAGGCATCCTAATTTAGGAAGGAGGGAGTATCAAAGTATATTTGAGACCACAGTATCCATAATAAACTCCCAGATTGGGCCAAATGCACATGCTCTTTCTGGAGTGGTCGATCATGAATGAGGTTGCACGGTTGCGCGAAAATACAAGGATCAACTACTACTATATCTTTAAGACGCGGCTGAGAGCCCTCAATGCTCCTAGAATGTGCAAGCGCGATGGGGGGAACTAGATGGTAGGACATAATGTGCCTAGAGGTGGGAAAAACTGGTTTGAACGGTTTAGCTGGTTTGGGTCGGTTCATTTTTTTGAACTAGATTGGAATTCTAGATTCAGTTTGATGAACAAAAAAAGTCCACATAACCCCCCTATATATCAAGTTTGGGACACTAAACCCCTCTAAGTTTAGATTGGGGCACTTAACCCCCTAAGTATCAAATACCGGATAAATCACCCCCTAACGATGTTCAAGGCAGTTTTGGAGAGCAGTTTTGCTGACATGGACGTGGTTTAAGGACCAGGTGTAACCGTGTAAGGCTCAGTCTAAATCACCCCTTCCATCTGTCGCTTGCGACCTAGTCTCGACCGAGATGCCGCCAACGCCAATACCTCACTTGGCCAACTGCTCTGCACACACAATTGCTTGCCGGGCCGACGTCAGCCGATGCTCCCGCTGAATACCCGACACCACATGCATCTACTGCCCCTGTACACATGATTCATGCATGGAAGAGATGTTGCTACTGTATACATGCCACACGCATGGGCAAGAGCCAGCTGCTAGGCTGTGAAGGCACAATTATCTCACTGTAGTCGTCAGATGGAGACCCTGTTAATGCATGCGGAGCGGGCAGGAAGAAACGGAGCAGCACAACCGCGAAGATTTTCATCTGCCTGTACGGGAACTTGCAGCTGCCCATGAATTGGCCGTCCAGGACGTGGAGGCGCCGCAGCTGTGCTGTGCTGGAGAGTGGAGAGGGTGGAGAGATCGTCGCTTATAGTGCGACGGGGTGACCGGACAATGCTTTCCTTCTCGACCAGGCACGGCATGAGGTTGCTCCTGACCAGGTGGGCAACGCGACCAAGTGCCTACACCAGACCAGATTCCACCGTGGCTAAAAGCCAGAGTCCATCATGGTCAAAACAGCCCAAAAAACAGCCATTGACGTCTAGGGGGTAATGTGTCCGGTTTTAGATAGTTAAGGGGGTTAAGTAGCCCAGTTTTTTTTTTTGACAGAAACAGCACTTTATTGATCAAATAACATCAATACAAATTGTCCCCTGGATACAATCCGGAATAGAATAAAAAATCTCACTAAGGTTTAGAGAAGAACAAGATTTAGCTAATAGATGTGCTGCTTCATTCAACTCCCGCCTCACATGAATGAAAGAGGCGGACAGAAAATCTTTGGCCAAGAACTTGATATCATCAACCAGAATTCCCACAGACGACCGGTCCCTGGTTATGGAGTCGAGGCGTTGGATCAGCGAGAGGCAGTCCGTCGCGAAAATAGCTTTGGATACCCCTTCATCACGAGCAAGCATGACAGCTTGACGAAGTCCCATAGCTTCTGCATACTCAGGTTCATGTGTCCTTGCAAAAAACTGATGGCAAGCAACAGAGCAAGCCCCCAGATGATTACGAATGACAACACCAACGCCCATACCTTTGGAGTCCTTGAAAATCGCCGCATCAGAATTAACAAGGACAGAATCCGGAGGCGGTGGCGTCCACTTTAGAGGTGAAGCTTTAGATACACGCCTTTGGTCTGACTCCTGTTTGAGCAGGTTTGCTTTGATCAGGTCTATGTAAGCGACAATTTTCCCACACGTGCGAGTCGGGTTTGGGAAAACACCATCTCTGCGAGCTTCATTCCTTGCTTCCCAAATATGCCACAAACCAACAGCCAGTGTGGCTGCTTGCATCGATGGCGGCGAGAAATCGAAGATCCATTGTTTGTGTCCAAGCTCTTCCGCATCACCGCAGAGGGATGTGCTGTTTCACGACCGCCATACCACTCGCGCATCTTGGCATGACAACATTGCATGCTCGATGTCTTCCACGCGATCACGAACACACGGTCCTATCTCGAACTGGCGTTTCATCACCGTACACGCTTGGAAGAGCGATTGTGAAAAACGCCATAAATGAATTTTCATCTTCCCTGGCGCTTTAATGCTCCATATAGATTTCCAATGCTTCTCTGTTGCCTTCACATTTGATGTATACCCCTTGCCCGTTCTACTCTGAGTCTGAAAGAATTTAATCGAACGAGCAAAATAATAAGCAGAACGAACTGTGTAGATGCCATGCTTTGTGAATGGCCAGCAGACAAAGTCCTCCCCACCACTGCGAGGAAGACTAATCTGAAGGATCTGTGCTGCCACAGCTGGGGAGAAGAAAGCATGGACCGTTTCTGCACACCACTCGCTTCCATCCTCATTTAATAAATAGTGCACATCGCCACTTGGATCGGTGAAGATGGTTTCAGCAGCTCTGGAGGGAACCGAGGCACCCAGTTGTCACTTACTATCTTGACAGTCTTGCCATCACCAATGCCCCACCGAACACCCTGGGCTAGAAGATCTCTCCCATGAAGAATACTTCTCCACGTGTATGACGATGTTCTTGGCTTTGGGGCATGCGTAAATCAGTGTCAGGGAAGTACCTTCCTTTGAGAACCCTCGCACAAAGAGATCCAGGGTCAGTTTAAACATAAGGGGGTTACGATCCTAGACCCAATAGATAGGGGGGTTGTGTGAACTTTTTTCTAAGATGAACTAGCTCCGCATTGGCCGGTTTATACGGTTTGGCCGGTTTGAATATTTGCCCACCCCTAAGTGTGCCCCTACAGCAAAGTGAAAGTTTCAAGCTAGAGTAGACGATGAATGTTCAAAGCATGTTCAAAGCATTGTTTGCAATGGACATGTGGTGTTCCCGTGTGTGTAGTATTGGAAGGTGTCGGGAATTCAGTTCTGCCAAAGGGGTGTGTTCTCCCTGCGGCTGATATGATCCTGTCTGCATGTGCATCAACTGTTTCGGGAAAATCAAAATGTATGATCCTGTCTGCATGTGCATCAACTGTTTCGGGAAAATCAAAATGACATTCGGTGTCTTCTACTAATCATGAAAGAAGTGTATCTAGAATCTTTTTAATGTGTAGATTTATATAGATTCAGAGTGAACCTACACTAAAAAAGGTCTAGATACACTCTTTTGACAAAGCAAAGCAAACAGCAAAGACAGTGCTGGATCAAGAAGGCTTGAGGAAGATGACTAATTGGCAAAAAAAAATGCTCAAGGAAGATGACTAATGGCAAAAAAAATATGGCTTTAGAACTTAGATCAACTGGGATCTAAAACAAAAAATCTAAGACAAAGAACAATTGCCTGGTCAATCTGTAGCAGTCCCCAAGAAAATGGATAAGTGAATTGAAACAATTCAAAACTTCGTATTGCTTAAAGCATGAACACAAACCTCTGGTTCAACCTAAGAACGGTATCATTCGCTTCAGTGTACATTTGATTGAACACAGCCATGTTAAGAAGCAAATGAAACAGAAAAGGCAAGCTCGTTAACCAGAAGACAGATCACAGACACATATTCAGTACTGGATGACATACTTTTTCCAGCCAAAACACAATCTAGTCATACAGTATTATGCTACCATGTATGATTAATAGATGCCTTAAGAATAGAAAAGGCAGGGGATGCCAGGAACAGAGGACGTCAGTGCTCCAGGTGGAAAACACATTCAGTTAAACGCTGCAGTTTGCTTGCATCGAGCTTCTGGTTCGTCTGCGCCTTCTGTTTTCTGACAGTAAGCATCTTGGTTGCCGCATCCAGACTCCAACCATTTTGCATGGCATCTGCATTGAGGAACAAGGAAACAATTGTCATCAACAGCACTGACATGAGTAAAAGCAACTGTTCAACAATATATAATTGATTGAAAAGAATGTGCCTAACTATTTTATGTGTGATATTGATCAAGTAAAGCAACCGTGCAATAATGTAATCAAATAACTAATGAAACATAGTTTACCGGCTTAACTTAAAACCCACCAGGAATTTTCGTAAATTAGAATGGTATAAGAAATGATGCGCTTGATAATTCAAGTAAACTGCAAAGACAAAAGTAGTTGGTTGCATCCAACATGACCACTGACTCTGCATGGTGGTTCTTAACAGCAAGTTGATATGGATATCATTTAAATAATACTACTCCCTCCGACCCATATTAATTGACTTGGATTTGTCAAAATTTGGATGAATCTAGACACCATTTAATATATAGGTTCATCCAAAATTTAACAAATCCAAGTCAATTAATATGGGTCGGAGGGAGTACTTAGTTCCTGTTTTGTATAAAATTCAAGAAGTTTATAATTGTGCAAGCAACATTATTGTTCTTCTATCAGTTTAGGAAAAAATTCTAACCATGTTTCTAAAAAAAGATTCTAACTATGAATATGTCGCAAATGATTGGGTCCCAGTCCCACACTTGGCTCGGAAATTTGGGTCACAAAAAGAAATCTGCACTTCTATGCAAGTTGGCAAGGAAACAACAGGGTCAATGTGCAGTGTCCAATGCAGGAAAAAATATGGACAATATTTGACAGCCTGAAATGGAATTTACTGCCATGCACGAAAAGTTTTGCCTTCGTGTTAACGTGAAACAGCATGGGAAGGACATTGTAACAAATGCAACCTTATAGCAGAAGAACAGTATGCATATAAAATTTAAAGGGGTATCCATTATTCGCTTCACAGGCCAAAAGATTGGCACTTGAAGATTTACAGCCTGATAGGTCTCAGGGCCCAGGCAACATGTCAGTGTGACAAAGGTGACAAATGATAAAGTGCCAATCGTTGGGGTCGTAAATCTAAATTTACCAATATTTTAAAGAGGAAGCAGAGCACTTACACCTTAAAATAAAGCATACTCATAGCACTATCAGAAGGAACGTAGAATATATACATCATAGATGGTTAAATAGTAGATGGATAGACAGAGTAAGAGTGGTCATGTTGTTATCGCAATGTAAGTTAGATATATCAGAAGGATAGGACTTCTGAAATAGGTAACTGGGTGTTTGCTAAATCAAGGATAACACGACATAACAGACAACTAAAGTCCCCTTTTGTAGATAGTAAATCACCTTGCTCGGAAACAAAACTAGTGTTTATTTTACGTATGAGGGTAACACTTCATACGGAAAATGTATTCTAAGATTAAGGAATGCAATGTACATGCTTCAAAAAAAACAACTAAACATGTTAGAATGCTCAATAGGTAAAAAATACTTGCAAATTCGCTATTAAATAGCTGGATCCGAAAACGTACAATTAGTAGCATCCTCCTCGCTCATCCCCATGAAGTGAGCCACATCCGCAACGCTGATTGTGGAATACGCAGAAGTCAACAGCTCAAATATCCTCTTTCTGTAGCTTTCTACATATGAGAAACAAAAGTGAAAATTTTGAGTAAACCAGTAAAGTAATAACGTAACTGAAAACAAAAGGTCATACAATTACTAGCAAGTATTATGACTTCAACGTAAGACCAGATGACCAGCAACAGGGAAATCTTAACCACGTGATAAGTTCAGAAGTCAGCTTTTTTTGGCAGGAAATTGGCATAAAGATTCATAAAATAAATTAACCTCTCTATATCTATAATTATACCACAACAATACAATGTAAGTACTATAGCTGGCATAACTGTACTTTTCAAACTGTAACTTAAGACAAATCCTGCATGAAAGTGTACAGCCTAATTACATCTATTTGTTGCATCGTGTTGTTGATTAGACAAATGGTCCAAATCTGCAGTACTTCGGCACGAAATATTGATCTCTTATCTAAACACTATTAGAACCATATGTGTATACATTGGAGATAAAAAAACAGTGTATCGGCCATCTACGGGTCCAATATTCATATATGTAGTAAGCTCTTCAACAACCAGACCATAATAGCACAAACCTGAACTACCAATGTCAGATTCATATTAAGTGAGGATCTTGTCCAAATTATACAGATCAAAATTCTCCATGAATACTACATAAAGACCACCCACTTATCTCTCTGCCCCCCATCCCGGCCACAAAACAAAGCTGCCACAGCTCTACCAAAGCAAGCAATCCAAAGTACCCTACAATACACAACTAGCAAAGCAAACATACATACCATGCCACACAGCAAAATCAAGAGCATTACCTATGAAGGCGGACACAAAATCAGCAATTTCAGGGCCCCACTCGAACCCCTGGGCAGTCGTGTAGACTCCAGCGTTGTCACGATTCCAGAGGCACTGGCCAATCTTCCAGACTGCGGCAAGCTCCGGATGCGCGTCCTTCACCTCCTGAGGCACCGTCTTCCACAGAAACCTCGCGCTGTTCCTGCTCACATCCAGACCACAGAGCATTGGCACATAAACCCTAGGTTAGAACCCAAATCCGGACGCGGAAATTAACAAAAACAAAAGGGGGAGCAAATCACATACAGGTCGTTGAGGTAGAGATGGGCGAGGAGGTGGACCGCGTAGGGCCATCCGTCGGTGGCGGCGCCCTGGGACGCGACCTGCGAGTCGATTCGTAGGACGCGTGAGGGGAGGGAGTTGGGGAGACGATTCGTCGGTAACCCTTACGCGGGTGGAACGGGGGAAGAGGGGCGTGTGCGTACCTGGAGGAAGAGCTCGTCGCATAGGGGGGCGAGGTCGGGGTAGGACTTGGCGGAGAGCGCGGCGTGGACGGTGGAGAGATCCATCGGAGGAGATCGCCGGCGCTGAGGGGACGGGAAGAGGAGGGTTTTGGCCTCTGGATTGTTCGACTCGAGTAAATTGGGGGCAGTTTCTGGCGTCTTTTTTTCCGGGGAGAATACAGAGGATGTGTACATATCAAACTCTCCGATCTGGCCCAACCAGCTTTTTTATGGACCAGCCCAATCACTTTGGATGGCTTTGTTCGGTTTTGATTTTTTTAGCTTGAGCCTTGAAGTGTTCAGTTTGAATCCAAAATGCCATACTGGTTTGCCAATTTTCAGTAATTCAGTTATTCATTGAAAAATAGTGATCTAATGATTATTATTTAACTAATTAATTATTGAACAGTTCTTTTACAATCAATATCATTATATATTCATTAGTAGCAAATAATACATATGGTAGAGATACATAAGTTGTCTCCGGTGAAAAATAGCAAATGTTTGGAGTCTTCGAACTCTTTCTTCTTATAAGACATAATCTTGTATTTTCTGAAGACAGTTAAAACTAACAAATACTAAACCATAACCTATCAATACCAACGAAGGTTTTACCATAATTTTAATTTGAGTCACAGTGTTGAAATCCTACGTGCACGTGCAATCAACATCGGCTGGAGTATCAATACTAGTAATACGGGAAAAGCAATCAAGTGATCACGTTGTTGGCAAACCAAAAGTACGAATCTCCATTGTTGAGGACATAGAAGTAGGGACATATATTACGAGGATAATCATCCCCGTTGCAACAATGAGAAAAAAATCTAAAATCAATCTGGCGAAGCAAAATCTAAAAGACCATATCTATATAAGCTTAATCTTTTAAAACCACCATCAACATTGGGAGGAGATCTCATCGTCGAATGCAGGGCCAAAGATCACTTATTATAGACGATGCTATATCAAATTCGTTGCTATGAAATACTAGTATTGCCATATTTATTTGTGTTCTTCTTAAGAGCATCTCCACTCATGGGCGGGTTCTGGCGCTCAAAATCACGTCCAACCCCTTCCCCCTCCAATTTCTTTCAGCGTCGGCACAGGCCATTTTGTTATCCGGTGCCCCCAGACCGAACCTAACACATAAGGGGGGCTAGCGGGGCGCCGGATGTAGCTGAAAACGCCGCGGGCCAGCCCTGACAGTGGGAAAAAGCCGCCTCGTCCACACAGCCCCTTTGTTGCTGCCCTATGTGGCCAATTCACACTATGACTAAGAAACTCGCTTGCAAAATCCCTCAAACCATATATTCGAATCATTACAATATGTTTCTCATGACTACACGACAATCATCATACATAATCAGTGCGTTGAGCCGCCCTTTGCAACATATAAATTTTCAAAAAATCACTAACTTGCACCATCAAAAAGAAACTCCTTGTGCTCAAGGGTGTTAAGAGCAAGATACTTTCCCTCGGGAGATATTTTGAGTGCGGAATTGAAGAAAGGGAGTTCTTTTACTTGGCAAAGCATATATTTTGGAATAAAAAGTTTGAAACTAGGCATATCTTGCGAGTTGGTGATGGCAACACTATAGATACATGGACAGATGAGTGGATTCCGAATTTCTCAGCAAGGAAAATCATCACTTTGAGAGGGCATAATCTTATCTCAAATGACTTGATTGATTTGGTTACTAATCAATTTAATGAGAATTTGGATAACCAAACTTTTGGCCCATTGATGCAAAGAGGGTTTTGGCAATTCCTTTACCATATTTTGGAATGTCGTATTTTGTGGCCTGGAGTTTGACGAAGACGGGCATATTCACGATCAAAATTGCATATTACGCCGAAAGGGAAGCAAAATTTGGTGGAAGATTGGATCACAGACAACAACAGGGTAGGTCCAAACCACATCTCTTATGGGGTGTGATATGGTCTATGCACATCTCTGCTAAGATAAGAAGATTCGTTTGGAGAGCTATGCATGGAACAATGCATGTGTGTGCCATGTTAGCACATCGGCACATCAAAATCAGTGTGCAATGTCTGATTTGCACAGAAGGAGCTGAAGATATTAAGCATCTTTTATTTGAATGCCCACGAGCTACAGATGTCTGGGACTTGATTTATTGATCAAAGATGCATGTGAAGCTGATAGACCAGGGTCGGCAGTATTAGAGTTTCTGCTTTTTCACGAACGAGTTCATCAGTTCTAGGTTTACAATCATCAGCATAAATTTTCGGTCTAGCTAGTTGGTACTTATGGTGGGAGAGGCGCCATGTTGTTCATGGGGAACAAGTTCAGACACCGGAGTGTACGTCAATGGCTATTCAGTGTTAGTTATACAGCTGCATATTCACCAAACCGAAAATAAGGAAGGAGGATGGGAAAAAACCGAGAAATATTTTGTGAAGATAAACGTTGGCGCCAGTTTTGATGTTGATATGTTAAAGGGAAGTATGGGTGCTATAGCCAGGAATAGTAATTAGCAAGGGACATTTTATAGCTGTGTGTAATGCAGAGCTCGATCATGTCATGATGTCCTCTCAACAGAAACGCATGACATGAAGCTTGGATTTGAGCTAGCATGTATTTTGGGATGTAACAGAATCTATAATCTATAATAATAATATCTAAATAGG
This sequence comes from Avena longiglumis, assembly GCA_030063025.1. Classification (NCBI taxonomy): domain Eukaryota; kingdom Viridiplantae; phylum Streptophyta; class Magnoliopsida; order Poales; family Poaceae; genus Avena; species Avena longiglumis. The sequence continues at coordinate 523,227,959 of CP125976.1, forward strand.
AGCGACCCACTAAGTTGATTTCTCTAGCATGCAAGGATGCCAAATCATCCCAATTCTTCGTATTGGTTGTCCCATGTCCCCACTATCATGCAGCTATGCCACATAATTATTTTGTTTTTGTTTTTGTACACTCTTATATTAACCGGGAGGATTAGAGTTGTGAGGGAAAACGCCACCTCAGCTCCCAAAAAATTCCTTTTGGTTTTGATTTCTGCATGATAATTATTCATTACTCCTAGGGATTGGACGTTCACTTCCTCTTCCATTTTGCATCGTGTCCCGTTGATGTGGTGCAGCCAACGCCTCATGCCCATCAATTAACTCTCGGTCTATAACTGAAGAGTTATTCCCCAAAGAGAGTACTTCAATCTCTTCCATCTCTAACCGAAGAGCTATTGTGGTTTCTCAAGGAAATTTATACAGCCACTCATCCATTGTAATCTCCTTGGTTGTACATCTCCTCTCCGATGCTTATCACCTTCCCCTCCACCCAACCATCGACAACAAGGATTTTACCCAGCATGTCGTCCTCATGGCGTCCTCTTGGTGGACAATGTGAGATTCTTTCCACATGGCGTCCTCCTCTCTTTTTTTCACCAATTGTTTTACCTATCAGATACGTATTTGATGAAATGCCCAACTCTTCCTCTATACTCTAGAACGAAATCACTGCCTGTATCCATGTTTTCTCTCTATATATCATCACCCCACTTCCAGTTTAAGTTGGTTATTCAACTTACTCTTAGGGTCTTCTTCATATAGATTGTTTCTCGACCAAGTTAGACTGACGAAATGAGTGATCAAATTAGATTTCTATATGAGGATCTCGGTTTTTTCTCAACAAAAACCAAAAGAGATGAGGATCTTTGTATGACCAGCATATTTCAGGTGCCTAGCCTCTTTTTTCGTATTACTATAATATTTCAAGAATCATTGGAATGAGTTGAAAATAGAGGTAAACAAACTATGCTCTGAAGCTATAATTGTACTCCCTCCGTTTGGAAATATAAGACGTTTTAGGTTTGTGAAGGAGATGTATCTAGACACCTTTTAGTGTATAGGTTCAAATGAATCTAGACACTAAAAGGTGTCTAGATACATCTCCTTCACAAACCTAAAACGTCTTATATTTCCAAACGGATAGAGTACATCAGAGGCCTTGAGTTTCACATGGGATTTTGGACTTTGTCCAGGGTTGTTGTCAGTTACAGGCAACCAAGTAACCGTACTTGCTTAGGGTTTTTTTTTTGGAACAAAACAGGTAATATTGACTCATTTTATTTAAAAAGTTCGAAGAGAATTAACTGGTTCATTTGCATAGGAACCGGCCGAAAACCAGTACAAGTGCACCAATATCGTCATGGAACACGACCATATTGGACATGTTGTGAATTGGGGTATGAGCAACTTGATATTCAAGGGGGGAGGGGGGCAAAGGCCAATACATGTATAGGTGTGGAAAAGGCAAATATGCCAAAAGGTCCTTATACAATGGGCAAATATAAAGAGGGACTACATACTCTAACACCCCTCCCCCTCAAACTCATGGTGGGTCAACAACACTAAGTTTGGAGAGGAGAAAACCATGTTGTGCTCTAGTCTGGGTCTTTGTAAAGAAATCTGCCAACTGTAGCTCGGAAGGCACATACTCAAGAGCTAGAACCTGATCATGCACAACAGCGCGCACAAAAGAGCATCCACACCGATGTGCTTGGTGAGCTCATGCTTCACCGGGTCATGTGCAATGATGATAGCACATGTACTGTCTGACAGGAGAGGAGTCAGCGTAGAGACAGGAACATCAAAATCCTTCAGTAACCAACGTAATGTTAACATCCGGATTTTTAATCCCAGATGCCTGTTATGCCATACATCGCAATCCCATGATTACCATTTTTGCGGGACATAACAGAATTGGATACCATAATACATCATCCATTACAAACCGTACATAAGTTCTTACATAAATAGGGATCTCATGATCCAGTCTTAATACAACACAAGCAGCGGAATACGTAATAATAACGGTAGCGTAGGCGAAGCTCCATCTTCGGGGTCATAGGCAATGCTGACGATGGGAGATGATCCTAGTTGTCGTAACCTTCCTGGGGTCCATCCTCCAGGTACTCCACTTCATAGTCTGGCCACGGGAATATCCAGGGACAAAGCCATGAGTACTCTTTAAGTACTCGCAAACTAATACTAACAAGTGAAAGGGATTTTTGATAATAGGACACTAGGCTCTAGGGTTGTTTTGCAAAAGCCATATTTATCTCTACTAAGTTGGGAAGCAACGAATGCTAGTTAAGGTTTTATAACACCTAAGTGGGAATTTGTATCTCATGCCACAACCCTGTTGTGGTCAAGTCAAAGTCTCAATTCATTTCACAAGTCTTTTGAAAAGTCTGACGGGGGAACAATATGGCCACTCCAACTGTCCATAACCGCGGACGCGGCTATTCGAATAGTTTGACACTCTGCAGAGATTGTACACTTTCACCACAACATTTGATACATCCGTCAGGAACAAATCCTGAATTCACCATACTCAGTATACGGATAATCAATCCTAACCTTTCAGTTACACGCCCTAGTATAAGCACCTCTCCTGTGAGTTTGGCCTCCCAACCATGACCAACTGTCATCTTGGGTACTGCACAGGTGGACAATCTTCACAAGGTAGCCTCGGCTCAGACCTTGGTCGTGAGGGAACTAATACTAAGGTATATAAGTTTCCAGTCAAGCCCTACCCAATTCTCGGGTATTGTGGTTGTACGGTAAAATTGGAATGGTATCGCATCCAGACAACCATCAGTTTTATAAAGGGCTAAGGCTCATGCCTCAACATTTTCATCACCAAACTCATCAGGTGTTCGGAAACACATGTCAAAACATCTCAGTAGAATGATCCATCATTCTAAGGTTTTCATAACCATTTTCACCAAGTATTCCCATCTAAAGTTGATCAAGTTTTATGCTTAGCACTAGCATCTACAAGTGCGGGTGAGTACTAATGAGGGGTGGTAAACTATTGGAGTTTAACTGAGTTTAATCTCATGCCTTAGGATGACATCAAGATTATCTAGCTTAGGCCAAATTTTATGCTCTTTATGCAACCTTGAACTATATCTTTCTAGAATCTACAAGTCACTTGAGTACTCTCTAAGGAAGTAGCTTTGATAAAGAAATAAAGTAAGAAGCTTGCAAATAATACTAGGATTGGGTTATCAAGTGGATATGATCATATATGCTTTAAGGCATATAGTGGGCATGGTAGCAAGCAAGTAGTAGCTTGCATAGGTCAACTTGATTAGTAAGGCTTGCAAGTATTGGCTTGCACAATATCAGTATAAGCTTGCTAAATTGCAAGTGTTAGCTTGCATTGGTCCACTTGGTTAGTAAAGCTTGCCTTGTGCAGAGTAGTGGTTGAAGTTCTCCTCTGCTACCTCTTCGTAGTATCCTCCTTCCTCCTCGTATCCTTGGTCGGTACTAGCGTCTATAAATAAATACGATGTACACAATCACCAAACAATACTTAACTACTTGCAATCATCACACAAAAGGGTCCTATAGATGATATAGCATCATCACTAACATTACAAGATTAAAGTTTGGTTTAATTCCTTTTATTTTTAGAAAAGTAATTTCTACTCATTGAAAAACTACTTAAGATTTAATATTCTCCAAACCAAACATGGGATCATGTTGACACATGTCATCACCACATATTTTAGTTCATGGGAATGTGATTTAAAGTGGTGTCACAATTTAATAAGGTTTTACCCTTTTATTTAAATTAATTAAAGTGGTTAGAAATGCCTATGGGGCATTCTTTTATTACCTGAACATTATTTCTATAAGTAAACCTATATATTTTTATATATTCTGAAAGGTATGGTTAAATGTGATTTTTGAGAGTTGGAATCAACTCAAAAGCTATTATGGTTTAAATTTGAAAAATGTTTGAATGCAGAAAAGCTTATGCCTTGTTATTTTTACCAAGGGTGATCTACAGATCCAAATGACTTGCATCCAACGGGCTTGGATTCAGCATTCCCATACCTTTCTAACAAAATTGGTTTCATTCAATTTGGTTCACTGAATCAATCTGGGTTGATTTTTGAATCTAGGTACAGAAGTGTGTTTGAAATAAAATGAAAAAGGTTAAATTCAAATAACTGGGTTGTGTGGGAAAGGTTAACGGGCACTGCTAAGCAGCGCTTCCGTGTGTAAGTGGTTGTCCCCACGCATCGATGAGACAGTGCGAAGCGGTATGGCGATGTCTTGCGTTATCTGGTTCTAATCGAACGGCTGAGAGTCATCGTCGACGTTGGGCAACGCCGGGGAGACAGAAACCTAGCACAGCCAGTGGGGGTCATTGGGGGCTCACCGGGGTTCAAAGTAGGGTCGGGCGAGCAACGAAGTCGACGACGGCGAACCTCCCGGTACGGCAGCTTCTCCTAGGGTGGCTCAATCGCTGGCTCCTTCTTCTCCGATGGCGCGGGCTCCGGTGAAATTCCGGCGATGCCTTTCGCTTTGCTCCGGGAACGGGGTGGAATGATCAGTAAGGAGAGGGGAGTGAGATGGTGTGTTCAATTCGGCTGGGGGTGGCCTCTATTTATAGTGGAGCGAGGGGACCGACGGGGCGCAAGGTGAGCTCGTCGTGGTCGACGGTACAGATGGCTATCGGCGTGGGCGACGGTAGGGGGCGGTGCGGTGCTCCCTGGCGATGCTCAACGACATGGGGGCGAGACGTGGGGCGGTGCGGCTTGGTCTGAAACACACGATGCTCTGCGCGGCAGAGGCGGCGTCTTCGACGGTGGTATGGGGCATGGGCGGCGAACGGGATGTCGGCGGTCTCTGGGTGGTGGTGATCATGTATGCACGCGGCGGCGGCGCGGTCTGTGGGCGTCGGTCGGCGTGGCGCACGCGCATGCTCGACATGGTTCTTTGGCGGGCGCGGTTCGTCTTGGTGGTCGAGGTTTGGCAACGCCATGGGACAGAGAGTGGCGGTGGGCTGCCTCCTAGACAAGGTTGGCACGGCTAAATCTCTTCCTAGCTTGCTGTCTCCACTGGGGTGGCATGGTGAGCTTCGGCTATTCACCATTGATGTCATTGCCCAGCTTACAGTGAGGCTAGTGCTTGGTTTAACTTGCTAGATGATCTACCGAGATGGTTGTGAGCTAAAGAGGGAACAAGTTAGGCTTCAATCACTGCTCACAATAGTGTTTAAGATTTCAATAATTTATGTCTGCAATTTGTTTGATGAAATGGCCGCAAAAATTCAAGTTTTGAATTTTGAAAATATTTTTGGTGGGTGTGCTAGGTTGGTGCTGGTGAGTCTGCAGATGCTTGGGTTTTGAAAGTTGAGCTTGTTTGAGTGGTTTTTGAAAAAGTGGGATCTTCCCATATGATAAAGATTCAATTTTGAATTGTCATTTAAACTATGCATTTGAAAGTTTCTGGATGATCACAAAGTGGGCCTTGATACTTTGTTATGAGTACAATCAAGGGGTGCAAAGATCCAGAAAAGTTTATGTTGGGTTCTGAAAGTTTGAGACAGCCAAAGCAGACATGAGAGTTAAATTGGTCAAAATGACCATTCACTCATTTAGCTTTGTTTTGATTTATTTGTCTTTGAGAAAAGTTTGGGAATTGTTTAGATGATGTTTATTTCACCTAAGTATCCATTTACAAAAAAAGGAACACACAAACAAGTTGGTTCAAAAGAATTCCAAATGAAGTGCATACACACATGCATGCTTTCATAATTTTATTTAGCAAAGTTTTTGTTAACCCTAAATTTTAGGATTAGAGTTTGATGATCCAAGTTTAGTATTTTTGGGATGTTACACGTAACCATGTCACCTCCGCGGTCAAAAGAGCCATAGCTCGTAAATCAGCCTCTGCACTCGAGCGGGAAACTGTTGTCTGTTTCTTCATCTTCCAAACAATGAGAGAACCACCAAGAAACACACAGTAAGCATAGAGTGAGCGGCGATCCGATGGATCACTCGCCCACGTAGCATCCGAATAGGCTTGGAGTTGAAGGGAGTTGGAGCGAGGGAAGAAAATATGGTGAGAGATCGTTCCACGAAGATATCATAAAACATGAAGAAGGTGACTGTAGTGGACCGAAGTGGGAGCAGAGACGAACTGACTCAGAATATGGACAGGGTAGGAGATATCTGGATGAGTGATGGCAAGGTAGACAAGGCTCCCAACCAGATGACGATAGCGTGCGGGATCAGTCAAGGGATCACCATCAGAGGAACGGAGGTGAACATTGAGCTCCATAGGAGTCTCAACAGTGCGCTCATCGCTAAGAGCAGCACGAGCAAGCAGATCCTGAAAATACTTTTCCTGGGAGATATAGAAACCATCAGAGGTAGAGGAAACCTCGATCCCAAGAAAGTAGCGAAGAGGGCCAAGATCAGACATAAGGAACTGCTCACGGAGACGAGCCTTAACAAAGGCAATGTACTCAGAGTCTTCGCTAGTAATGATCATGTCATCAACATATAGAAGAAGAAGAGTCCAACCACGAGGAGAAGTGTGGACAAACAAAGCAGGGTCATGGGCGCTGGGTGAGAAACCCGCAGTGGTGACCACGAAGGCAAAACGCTCAAACCAGGCGCGAGGGGCTTGCTTAAGTCCATAGAGAGAGCGCCAAAGACGACAAACCATGCCATCAGGGACAGAGTACCCAGGAGGTGGCTGCATAGAAACCACCTGACGCAGCTCGCCATTGAGGAAAGCATTCTGCACATCAAGCTGAGACACAGACCAGTGTCGAACAGAGGTCACAGCAAGAAGAGTGTGAACTGTGGTCATGTGAGCCACAGGGGCGAAAGTCTCATAATAGTCGCGGCCATGTTCCTGCTGAAAGCCACGAGCCACAAGACGCGCTTTATAGCGCTCAAGAGAACCATCAGAGCGAGTCTTAACCTTATAGACCCACTTGCACATGATGGGACGGACATGGGGAGGGGGATAAACCAAGTCCCACGCGCTAGTGCGCTCAAGCGCAGCAATCTCCTCGGCCATCGCAAGTTGCCACTCGGGGTGGGCAACAACATCTCGATAAGAGGTCGGCTTAAGGACAGCAGAAAGACCAAAATGGTCAGGAGAATAGCGATCAGGTGGGGGACGAGGCCGAGCATGAAGATCATAAGTTGTCTGAGAGGAGGAAGACGGCACATCAGAGGTTGATGGCCCAGCAGTAGAATCATCTAGAACTCGTGGATGACGAGAATAGTAGAAAGGAAAAGATGGATGAGACGGAACCATCGGAGAAGGTGAAGACATGGTGGATATCAGAGAGGACGGTGGAGAATCAGGCGACAAAGGAGAAGCTGACAAGGGGGGAGAAGAATCTGTGGGGGAAGAAGGCATAGAATCAGAAGCAATGGGACTCGGAGGAGTAGGAACTTGAGGCACGGGGGGATGTGTACTAGGGAAGGCGAGAAAAGATATGTCCTCGACAGATAAACTCGAGGAAGATGGTCGTGGATATAAAGGAAGAGACTCATCGAAGGTCACATCCCGAGAGATACGCATCCGACGAGCAAGAGGATCCCAACACCGATAACCCTTATGCTCATCACTGTATTCGAGAAAAACACACTCAACAGACTGAACAGTGAGTTTGGTGCGTTCGCGAGGAGCAAGAAGAACATAGCAAACACACACAAACAACCTAAGCACAGAATAATCAGGAGAACGGTCAGAAAGACGCTCTTGAGGAATACCACCCTGTAAGGCAGCCGATGGCTGAATGTTGATGAGATATGCAGAGGCGGAGACAGCCTCAGCCTAGAAATGGGGCGGGAGAGAGGCGATGATTATCAGCGCACGCGCTGTCTCAAGGAGGTGACGATGTTTGCGTTCAGCGACGCCATTATGGGCATGAGCACCAGGGCAAGAGTGCCCTGCTCAGCAAGAAAACCACGCAACATCTGGGAAATGTACTCACCAGCCGAATCAACACGAAAAGAATAGGAGTGGAGAACTGGGTGTGAACCATGGCAGCAAAACGTTTATAGATAGAGAGAACCTCGCTGCGAGAAGTCATAAAGTAAAGCAAAGTGTAGTGAGAAAAGTCATCAATAAAAATAACATAGTAGTGATGACCCCCCTTTGAAGCAAAGGGAGCAGGACCGCATACATCAGAATGAATTAAGTCAAAGGGACGTTGAGACACTGACTCACTAGTAGGATAAGGTAACAGAGTCTGCTTGCCAAGTCTACAACCCTGACACGGTAAAGATACATCTCCTGAGACATGCCCCAGGAGACCTCGGTGAACTAGAGATGACAAACGAGAACCACATAGATGACCGAGACGGTGATGCCATTGTTGAAAAGGTGCAGGAGCGGCAGCAGCAAGAGCATGAGAGCTGGTGGAAGTAGAGGGAACACGAAGCCAGTCGAGCTCCCAAAGACCCCGAGAATCATGGCGCCGAGGGCCAGCCCCAAGTAGAACCTTCGTACGATGATCTTGGACAGAGCAAGAATCAGTGTCAAGAATGACACGACAACCAGAATCAGTAAGTTGAGCATCGGAAAAAAGATTCATGGTAAGACGCGGAACATGAGAAACACCAGGGACAGAAAAGCAAGGAGTGGAAAGAGTGCCTCGACTAGCAACAGGAAGAGAGGTGCCATCAGCGGTGAGAACATGAACAGGAGAATCGATAGGACGAAGAGATGACAAGGCAGAGGAGTCATCAGACATATGAAAAGAAGCTCCAGAATCCAAGACCCATGGGGATGTACCTGACCGTGTAGATGGTGACGGTGGCTGCTCAACACTAGGAGAACCAGTCACAGAGCCTGCAATGCCCGACGAGGAAGAGCCAGAAGCAGCGAGTAGACGCTTTAGCTGCACAATATCCTGGTGGGTTAGGGAGACGGTGGCTGGGGTCGGTGGAAGACCACGGGGGCTAGACGCAGAGGCACGCTCCATATCACGTTGTTTCTTGAAACAATCAGACTTAGGGTGGCTAGACCTCTGACAATAACCACAGAACTGACGAGAACGAGGGCGTCCCGAACTACCAGAAGGAGGGCGACCCCTACCACCAGAAAAGGGGCGACCACCACCACCAACATAAGGAGGGTGACTACCATCACCAGGAGTAGGTAGAAGTTGTGTCGTAGTAGTCGACGGAGCAGGAACTCGAGTAGCGAGCACAGTGGGAACTCCAAATAAACCAGCGCCACGAAGGCGAGTCTCCTCAGCACGAAGCTCAGCAAGTACCTCCAAAAGGAGAACACGACCCCTAGTGAAAGTACAAAGGAAGTCGCCTAGAGGGGGGTGAATAGGCTTTTAAAAATATTACGGTTTAGGCTCAAGTAAATGCGGAATAAAACTAACGTTTAATTTATTGAGCACAAAACCTAGCTACTAAGTTTACCTAAGTGCACCAACAACCTATGCTAAGCAATACAAGCAACAGGGTGATAGCAAGAAATAAATACTTCAAGCACGATGGCTATCACAATGTAAAGTGCATAACTAAAGGTCTTGGTTGAGAGATAATCGATGGACGCGGAGACGAAGATTTGTTTCCCGAAGTTCACTTCCAAAGAAGCTACGTCTCCGTTGGAGAGGTGTGGTGGTGCAATGCTCTCCGAACGCCACAAATGGCTCACCTCGAGGTGTGGTGGCTCGATGCTCACCCAACGCCACACAAGGCCTCACCCCGGATGCGGAAGCACGCAACTCACCGACGCCACAAAAGTCTCACCTTATTCTCCCAAGTGCGCACCACAAAAGGCGGGCACTTGCTCCACTATGGGACGCTTGAGGGCGGTCACCAAACCCGTACAATATTGGGGCTAACTCCAAAACTCAATTGGAGGCTCCCAACAACAAAAGCCACAAAAGTCTACAATGTCACAAAAGGCCAACAAAGCCACAAGAGGCTACAAGACCACAAAAGGTCAACAAGACCACAAAAGGTCAACAACCCAACCACACAACCGTCTAGGGTTCCAAGAACCCAAGAGTAACAAGCCCACAAGCTTGTACTCGCCGAATCTCCGAGGAGAACTCAAACCTATGCACCAAATGCAAGGGCAAGTCCTTCTCTCCCAAATTCCAACAAAGCTACAAAAGCTATTGGAGGAATAAGGGAGGAAGAACACAAGAGGAGAACTCAAACCTATGCACCAAATGCAAGGGCAAGTCCTTCTCTCCCAAATTCCAACAAAGCTACAAAAGCTATTGGGGGAATAAGGGAGGAAGAACACAAGAGGAGAACACAAAACTCTCCAAGATCTAGATCCCAATGATTCCTTCACAAAGAAGGGATTTGACTTGGTGGGATTGTAGATCTAGATCTCCTCTCACTTTTCCCTCAAAAAGATGTAAGAATCATGGGAGGGAGAGGGAGTAAGAGAGCTCAAATAGGTCAACAATGTTGGGCAAAAACGAGCTCAAAAGATGGGGAACCATTGGGGAAGAATCCCCCCTTAAATAGGACAAGGAAAAACTGACCGTTTGGGCCAGATTCGCGCCCCCACCGGAACTTCCGGCCTCCCACCGAAACTTCCGGAAAATAGAAACACAAGTTACTGAACCTGACCGGAACTTGGGTCGGAACTTGGGCCGGAACTTGGGTCGGAACTTGGGCCGGAACTTCCGCTCAAGCAAAAACACAGGACAACATTGCACGAAAACTTCAATAACTTTTGATCCCGAACTCCTTTTTGATGATCTTGGACTCGTTTTGAAGAGAACGAAAAGTTTTAAAAGATTATGCAAAGAAACATAATAGTCCAGCATGGAAGTATAAAACCAAATTGAGAAAGATATGACCTCTCTAGAAGCGATGAACCGGTAAAACCTCCAAAACCCAAAACACAAGAAGTTGAGCTTGGAAACTCCGATTGGGATGAAACCAATTTTGTTGGAAAGATAATGACGAATAGAATCCAACAAAAAGTTGAAATATTGGGTATCACCTTGGGATAAAATACTATGAATATATATGTGAAGTATCCCCCAAGGTGTGGATCCGGAAAACTCGCAAGATCAAAAACCGCAATAAGATATGCAAGTGAAATCCTTAGATGATGAACTAGAGCTTGTTATGATGATGACCACAATATCTAGATCCTCTCATGGACAAGAACCAAATAACAACCAAGAAAGATGATGCTATGAATGCAAAGGTTTGAGCTCTCTCTGAACAATGCAAACGAGACACCCGCTTGAGAGCCCATCTTGATAGAACGGATATCTATCCTAAACCCGGTCTCCCAACTAACAATACGAGACCGGAAAAAGAGAAGCCCTATCAAGAACATACCTTTGCCTTGAGAATCCCACTTGAACTTGATGTAGACCGTCTTGTTCTTCTATAGAGGGAAAACCTTTCTTGGATGCTCTTGCTTGATGAAGATGAAGACTTGCAAATTGCTCCCCCATACTCCATGGGGAAACCTCTTCTTTGAACTTGTCTTCATCATTCCATGAGCACGAGGATGGCAAGCTTCAAGCATGAGATCTTCTAGAGATGGCGCATCTTGAGCTCGCCCTTCTTCATCCCTACTTGAGGTTGATCCATCTTGATGCAACTCTTTGCACATGTCTTGATCAACCTTCAAGCTCCTTCTTTCTTCATGATTCCAATGGGCACAAAGCCCTTGGACATTTCTTCATCTTCCAACCTTGAGACCAACACATGGCCCAAGTGATGCCAATGGACAAGCCTACAAGTGAAACTCAATTTACACATTAGTCCATAGAGATTGTCATTAATTACCAAAACCACACATGGGGGCATACATGCCCTTTCAATCTCCCCCATTTTGGTAATTGATGACAATCCCTTAGCGAGGGTTTAAATATGACAATTAACGACCAAAGCGGTTGCCCCAACATCAAATACTACACAAGTATGTGATGTTGGTACAACCACAATATATAGAGCAAACTCCCCCACAATCTATGCATGTGTGATGAACTTGAATTTCATTGCATAGATTGCCAACTGTTACCGTTGGTTGAGTTTCCTCTATATATTCAACATGCAAAGCAAACACAAAGATGCAAGAGCATGAGAGGCAAATGCTTAAGAACACACTCAAAGCAAATCCCAACTTCCCTTAAACCCTCCAAAACTTCTCCCCCATTGGCATCGATTGCCAAAATGGGTGAAAAGTTGTAGACGGTCAACATAGTGAGAATTCCTACAAAGGTGTGTATATGCACAAGTCAAATGATGAGAACTAGGGAGGAAGTAAAAATATATTGAGGACCCAAAGAAAGCAAAAAAGAAAAGAAAGAAAAGAAAAGGGCTTCAACAAATGAAGCGAGCAATCAAAAGATCCAAAAGAAACAATTGAAACACCATCAAATGATGTCAAAAGGGAACAACAACCAAAAGAGTGTTTAAATAAAAATAGAGAAGCTCCCCAAACTTTGTGCAAAGATTAGAATACTTGTATTGAATACAATATGCACAAATATGGAATCCTTGCTCCCCCATAAGCATTTAAACCACAAGAAACGAGAAAGAAGGAACATTTGCATCATTAAATGAATTATAGAAGCTCCCCAAAAATTGTGCACCAATTATAGTAATTATATTTGGAAACAATGTGCACAACCATGGAATCCTAACTCCTCCAAAAACATTTAACAATGAACACAAAATACAATAATTTGGAAACCACCGAAGAATCAAAATGAAGTAAGAGATGATTTCCAAGAAATGCAAAAACAACCAAATATTGATCTTCTCTTGTGTGTATACATTTTTAGGTGGAAAATATCACAAAGACATATAACCACAAAGAAACATGAACACACAAGATAGATACTCAAGAAAGCACATGAAGACCCAAAAAAAAAGAAGTCATAGAATATACCAATAAGATGTTTTGCTTGAAAGCATGCCCAAGGGCTCAAATATATCTTATTGTACATCAATGAGCTTCAAACACCAAAATACCCTATACAACACAAGTATTCTCAAGGGAAGAAGAGGATAGAAGGAATATATGGAGAAAGGCAACAAGTATCACAAGATAGAAATCAACTTGGCAAAAATACTCACTATTGCACATGAGAGATATTGAGGAAACAATATGCAACCAAATTGATAGATTGACATATTTGGGATTAGTGAATCATGAGCATGATTTAGTATAGTCCCCATTATATGCACTCATCTCAACAAACACACATTTGCAATAGAGAGAACTCCTCAAAGCCAAAGCAAGAAATCCTACATATGGAAGAACACAAATTCATGCCAACAAGCAACCTACACAAGGTTGGGAACAAGATATGTATGCATGAGAGAGATATACTTGTTACCGAGATATAATTGGTAGGATGAAGAAGATATGAATTCGTTGATCATCCTAGCTTGCATCCAACTGACATGTAGACGCCACTTCTTCCTTGTTCAAGATACAAGCACCCAATATATATCTCCAATGTACCTAAAACACAATTAAGTACACTATGGTCCCCAAACACATTGGGTCTAAAGTAGTTAGTGAAACTATAATACATAGGAGAGCCCCCACACAAATATGTGCATATTGATATGAAATTGAATTTCATGCACATCTTAGCCTATTAGGATTTGGTGGAGTTTCCCCTATATATTGGATCAAAGGAAGCAAGCATGCCATAATATATACACGAAGTAAATATGCATTCATAGGCTTTCAAGAACCAAAAGGAGATACAATTTGAACAAAAACACCATGTAAACCAATAAGACACACACAAATTTGTGACTCGACAAAAGGTGTCCAAATTGTATCAAAGAGCCAAATCAACACATGAAAGAACAGAAGTTCAACAAATGAACTCGAAAGAGCCAAAGAAAAAGGATAAGAAAAATACCAAGGCTCAAGGATTATCTCATCCTAAAAGAACAAAACAAGTGAAACGGAATGAGATAAAGCCAACTCCCAACGAGAGCAAGGAAATAATAACCAAAACAAACTCTTCACACTTTTCATTATGGCACACAAAGTACCAACACAAAAAAGATCGAGCTTCCAAGAAAAAAAAGGATCAAATCAAGAAGCATAAAACAATGTTCTAGATAATATAGGAGAGCTCCCCCATAAGTAGAGCATTATATATAATTTTGCCTTTGAATGCAAAATGCCCACAAATTAGATCATCACTACTACCTACACTAAGTAAAACACAAGGGAAAATAAATAAATTAAGAAGATCCACAAGAGGCAAGGAAAGCTTGGGAGAAACTAGACAAACATTTTATTGGCCAAAGATAAGACAAAAAGGAAAAGTCCAAAACGAATATGATTAATGAATTCTACCATATATTAAGTACTAATTGTCCAAGGACAAGAAGTAATAGGGATAATTTTCCCGAGGTAGTTTGCAAGGATATCCAAGATCATATTCACACAAAGAAGCATATAACAAGGCAGGAATTCAACTTGATGCTTTGAAAGAGATTCTTGATTGCTTCAAATAGTCACACAATCACTAGTGATTGGATTAAATATAAGCAAGTGGTTCCCATGAGGATATATAGATCCAAATATGAGGAAGCACATACCAAGAATCACTCTCTCGAACAAGATCCAAAAGATGAGCAATAAAAACATTTAAGCAAATTGGAACTTGTATGAGCAATTGTGCCACATAGGAACTAGATAATTCTCAATATCAAATCTAAGTGGCACTACCTCAAATTTCCACATTTTCTAGGTTTGTAATATGCACAAAGCATATGACTCCCCCATAATGTGATAAACCAAGAAATCTCAACAAGAGGCAAAAAGATCAAACTAGAGGTATTAATGGACATTGTGGAAACTTGAGTTTCTCATGAGAGAGACAAAGCACATAGAGACAACAAAATGACTACTAAGTGGTTTTTCTCATGTACACACATTTTAGGATTGTGGAATGCCCAAGCATGACACTCCCCCAAAACGGAATAGTCCATTAATCCCTCACAAGAGACAAATAAGATACCTACTAGAAACAATAAAGGCTCAAAACCAAGAAACACAAATACATGGTGTGCCAAACAACATACACAAAGATAATTCATAGGTCAATATAAGTAAGTGGGAAGAACAACATGTACAAGCACATGCAAGGTACAAAACCAACACATGCATAAGGGAGCAAGTAACTATAAATGTAAAGGAGTTTAGCACAAGTTACCGGAAGGAGGGACATTGGATAAGGAATAGAAGCATGATAACCAATGACTTGACTTTGACAACAAGAATATAATTAAGATCTCTCAACTCTTCATAAGATAGCCAAGTCTCCAATGCCCTCCAAAAACACCTATTGATCAAGTTTTAGCTTGTTGGTCCCCAACCAAGTTGGGTCCTAAGAAGTTAGTCACAATAGGCTTGGCCACCCAAATGGTTATTTTCTTGACACCACTTTGGGCACCAACAAATTTGGCAAACACATTGCCACCCTCGTCCTTACGAAGTGAATAAGCATCATCAAACAAGATAGGATGGGATGAGGAGATACCCATGGTGCATGAGGAAGAAAGGTGCCCCTTCTCACGACATATGTAGCAAGTTCTTCTCTTGCCGTCTTTCTTCTTGGGAGGAGGTGCACCATGAAGAAGAGCTTGAGGCTTCTTGGGAAGTGTCCCATCTTGATCTTGTGGAGGAACTTGAGGCCGCTTCCCCCGTTGCTTCTCACTAAGAGGCTTCTTCTTCAATGGGCAATCCCTCACATGATACCCTTTTGTAACATCCCAAAAATATCAAACTTAGATCATCAAAACACTAATCATCAAGTTTAGGGTTAACAAAAACTTTTCTAAATAAATTCATGAATGCATGTATATGTGTATGCATGGATTTTGAATTTCTTTAAAAACCACCTTGTTTGTGTGATCCATTGCTTGTAAAATGTTTCTTAGGTGAAAAGAACATCATCTAAAACATTTCCCACACTTTTCCTAAATACAAGTAAATCAAAACAAATATATTAAGTGAATGGTCATTTTGGCCAATTTAACTCACATGCCTACTTTGGCTGTCTCAAACTTTCAAAACCTAACAGAAACTTTTCTGGATCTTCGCACCCCTTGAATGTACTCATAAGAGTATCAAGGCCCACTTTGTGATCATCCGAAACTTTCAAATGCATAGTTTAAATGACAATTCAAAATTGAATCTTCTTCATATGGGAAGATCCCACTTTTTCAAAACCCACTCAAACAAGCTCAACTTTCAAAACCCAAGCATCTGCAGATTCACCAGAACCAATCTAGCAAACTCACCAAAATTCATTTCAAAATTCAAAACTTGAGTTCATGCGGCCATTTCATCAAACAGGTTGTAGACACAAATCAAACAAAACCACAAACACTATAGTGCGTGTTTTGAGCCTAACTTGTTCCCTAGTTAGCTCACACACAAACCAAGAGATCATCTAGAAAGATTAGCCCAACACTAGCACCCCGTGAGCTTGCCATTGCCATTAATGGTGAACAGTGAGCACCCCATGTCACCCCAATGTGGACAAAAGCTAGAGCATCGAAGCCTAGCCGGCATGTCCGGGAGGCAGCCACGTCCACCGCCACCGCCTGTCCCACCGCGAGCATTGCCAAGCTCGACCACGCGCACAAGCGCCCAGACCATGCCGAGCATGCGCCGAGCACCACCCGACCAGCGTCCCGCATCGCCCGCCCTCACCGCACACGATCACCACCGACCAGACCCGCCAGACACTCCGTTTGTCGCCCGTGCCATACCACCGCCCGCCGAAGATGCCGCAGCGTAGCGCCGCCGCGTTCAGACCAAACCACACCGCCCCATGCCTCGCGGTCATGTCGTTGAGCATCGCCAGGAGACACAGCATCGTCCCCTACTCTTGCCCATGCCATTAGCTGCCTGTAACGTCGCCCCCAACGAGCTCACCTTGCGCCCCGACGGTCCCCTCGCTCGACTATAAATAGAGGCCACCCCCGCACGATTTCTTCACACCATCTCACTCCCCTCTCCCCACTGACCGTGCCACACCATCCTCAGAGCAAGGCGAGCACCACTTGGCGAATTTCACCGAGCCCGCCTCTGGAGAAGAAGGGAGCCAGCGATTGAGCCGCCCAGAGAAGCCACCGTACCGGGAGGATCGGCGTCGTCGACTTCGTCGCCCGCCTCGCCGACCTCGCCCGTACCCGGTGAGCCCCAGCACCCCCAGCCACGCTAGGTTTCGTTCTCATGAGCTGTCTCGCCGACGATGACCCTCAGTTGGATTAGAACTAGATCGAACGACCCACGTTGCCCCATACCGCTTCGCCCAGCCTGTCACCGGCGGTGGGGACACCCACTTACGCAGCCAGGAGCACTGCGCTTAGCAGGCCGCCCGTTAGAATTTCCAGCCCAAAGCAATTAAAATTAAACCTTTTTCTTTTTAATTTCAAACACACTTCTGTACCCAACTTCAAAAATCATCCCAGGTCGATTCAGTGCACCAAATTGGATGAAACCAATTTTGTTGGAGAGGTCTGTGAATGCTTAATCCAAGCCCGTTGGATTCAAGTCATTTGGATCTGTAGATCACCCATAGCAAAAATAACAAGGCAGAAGCTTTTCTACATTCAAACATTTTTCAAATTTAAACCATAAAAGATTTTGAGTCCATTCCAACTCTCAAAAATCACATTTAACCATACCTTTCAGAATATATAAAAATATATAGGTTTACTTGCGGAAATATTGTTCAAGGAATAAAAGAATGCTACATAAGAATTTCTAGCCACTTTAATCAATTAAAATAAAAGGGTAAAACCTTATTAAATTGTGACACCACTTTAAATCACATTCCCATGGACTACAATATGTGGTGATGACATGTGTCAACATGATCCCATGTTTAGTTGGAGAATATTAAATCTTAAGTAGTTTTCCAATGAGTAGAAATTACTTTTCTAAAATAAAAGGACATAAACCAATCCTTAACCTTGTAATGTTAGAGATGATGCTAGATCATCTATAGGACCCTTGTGTGTGATGATTGCAAGTAGTTAAGTATTGATTGGTGATTGTGTACCTCGTATTTATTCATAGACGCTAGTACCGACCAAGGATACTACGAGGAGGAAGAAGGATACTACGAAGAGGAAGCCGAGGAGAACTTCAACCACTGCTCTGCACAAGGCAAGCTTATATTGACATTGATGCAAGCTAACCCTTTCAAGATACTATACCTATGAAAGCCTAATACTACTAGCGAATGTGCAAGCTAACACTTGCAAGATACCCTATTGTTGCCACAAACCCATGCTTGTGATATGAATACTATATACCTTAAGCGTATGTGATCATACCAACTTGCTAAACCAATCCTAGTTTTATGGCAAGCTTCTTACTTTATTTCTTTATCAAAGCTTACTTAGAGTCTACTTAAGAGTTTGGTAGATATTAGACAGTTGTGCTCAAGTTTGCCCTAAGAGCATAAAATTTGGCCTAAGCTAGAAACCTTGATCTCAGCCTAAGATATAATGTTGGACTTAGTGAAACTCCACCAGTTACCACCCCTCATTATTACCATTCCCAACTGTAGATGCTAGTGCTAAGCATAAAACTTGATCAACTTTAGATGGGAGTACTTGGTGGAAAATGGTTATGAAAACCTTGGAATGATGGATCATTCTATTGAAATGTTTTGGACATGTGTTTCCAAACACTTGATGATTTTGGTGATGAAAATGTTGAGGCATGAGCCTTATCCCTTTATAAAACTGATGGTTGTCTGGATGCGATACCATTCCAATTTTATCGTACAACCACAATACCCGAATATTGGGTAGGGCTTGACTGGACACTTATATACCTTAGTATTAGTTCCCTCACGGCCAAGGTCTGAGCTGAGGCTACCTTGTGAAGATTGTCCACTTGTGCAGTACCCAAGATGACAGTGGTCATGGTTGGGAGGCCAAACTCACAGGAGAGGTGCTTATACTAGGGAGTGTAATTGAAAGGTTAGGATTGATTATCCGCATACTGAGTATGGTGAATTCAGGATTTGTTCCTGACGGATGTATCGAATGTTGTGGTGAAAGTGTACAATCTCTGCAGAGTGTCAAACTATTCGAATAGCCGCGTCCGCGGTTATGGACAGTTGGAGTGGCCATACTGTTCCCCCGTCAGACCCTTTTTAAAATGACTTGTGAAATGAGTTGAGACTTTGACTTGACCACAACAGAGTTGTGACCTGAACTACAAGATCCCACTTAGGAGTTATAAAATTGTGACTAGCTTTGGAGCTTAGTAGAGATAAACCTGGCTTTTTGCAAAACAACCCTAGAGCCTAGTGTCCTATTATCCAAAAACCCCTTTACTTGTTAGTATTAGTTTGCGAGTACTTAAAGAGTACTCATGGCTTTGTCCCTTGCTATTCCCATGGCCAGACTATGAAGAGGAGTACCTGGAGGATGGACCCCAGGAAGGTTACGACAACTAGGATCATCTCCCATCGTCAGCATTGCCTGTGACCCCGAAGATGGAGCTTCGCCTACGCTACCGTTATTATTACGTATTCCGCTGCTTGATGTTGTATTAAGAACTGGATCATGAGATCCCTATTCGTGTAAGAACTTATGTATCGTTGTAATGGATGAAGTACTATGGTATCCAATTCTGTTATGTCTCGCAAAAATGGTAATCCTGGGATTGCGATGTATGGCATAACAGGCATCTAGGATTGAAAAATCCGGGTGTTGACACCTTCTTCCTTGCACTTGAAGCACACAATGTTGGCCGGATTCTTCACTTGTCCTTGGCCCTTCTTCTTGTTGCCCTTGTGCTTCAACGAGATAGTGGACTTGCTCTTGGTGTTGGATTTGAATCCAAGCCCAGTCTTGTCACTTGGGGGGCGTCGCACACTCAACATATTCTTGAGCGTGGTCTTCCCTTCATGACACCTTTTCAAGTCATTCTTCAAAGAAGTGACTTGAGCCTTAAGCTCATTGACTTCCTCTACATGGTTAATATCAACAACAATACTAGAGGAAGTAGAAGCTTCATTGTTAGAGCAACAAGGCAAAGGATGCAATTCATCACAAGATTTAGCATGGTTGTGAGAGGATGAATTACAAGGACTAGCACATGGAAATATAACATTTGGAGTAGATATAGTGATAATGTCCACATGAGGCCCACTAGATGTTACCTTTGACATAATTGCCTCATGAGCTAACCTTAGCCTACCATGGGAGACTAGAAGATCCTCATGCGAGCTTGAGAGCTTGGCATGACTTTCTTCTAATTTCCCATAGTTGCTCGTTAGCAAAGCAAGTTGAGCCTTTAGCTCAACATTCTCCTTCAAGATAGATGCTTCACAAGAAATAGAGTTAGTAGCACAAGCATCATCATTTAAAGCAAGAGGCGAGGTTAACTTGGAAAGCTCTTTAGAATAAGAAGCTTTAAGTTGCTCATGTGACTCGGTGAGTTTGATGAGATCCCCCTTGATGACCCTAGAGCCATTGTTATGGTGCTCAAAATCCTCAAGGAGTTTGGCATAAGCAACTTCAAGTTCATCATTTTTAATTTGAAGGGCACATGCCACCTCAAAATCTCTATCATGAGATTTCTTCACTCTAGATAACTCTAGAGCAAAGGTCTCCTCAAGAGATTCCTTAGTGGCTTGTTCCTCTTCAAGGGATTCATTTAGGTTGGCAATTTCATTAGCATACTCACGCTCAAGACTACTTATTTTATCTATTTTGTCCTCATGCTCATATATTAGTTGCCTACTTTCAATAGCACAAGTCAAGATTTCAATGAAAGTAGAGCAAGCATTTTTATTAGGATGAAGAGCACGGAGGACTAGCCCTCCCTTCTCTTTTATAGAAGCAACATCATTATATACTTCTACATGATCAACATTCACATCATCATGAGATATATTGGAGTCCAAAGGAGAGGTTACCTTTGAACCCTTAGCCATGAGGCACAAGTGAACATTGGAAGAAGATGATGATGAGGGAACACATGAAGCTCTAATGACAACTTTGCCTTGGCCCACACATTCTTCACTTTCCTCTACATGGTTAGCAACACAAGAACTAGAGGAAATGGAAGCACATTTATCATGACAATAAGGAAAGCAAGCATATCATCATGAGATATATCCAATTCATTTCTACAAGATATGCAAGGGCAATCAACACTAGGATGTAAATCACATATGGTCCTACAAGTGTTCATGCCCAAAGATACAACATTGCAATGAGATAGAGACAAAGAATCATGAATGGGAATCTCACTATCTACATTGCAAGTTCTATCACCACTCACCATATCATTACCTTGTGACAACTCACATGTTGGTGTAGTGGAAGAAGATGAGAACTCATCGCGGCCGGAGGTGGATGGAACACAATCATACTCATTAAGCTTGGACACATCATATTTTGCTTGAAGCTTGGTCCATATATCATGAGCATTCCGGAAAGGCATGATTGAGGAAAGAACTACAAAGCTCACAACATTAACAAGCACATTAGATGCTTGAGCTTCGAGATAAGAGTTTGTCTTCTCCTCCAAAGATAGATTTTGGGGATCCTTAGGAGGCGACAATCCCATATCTAGAATGCGCTCAATGTTTGGGTCAATGGCCCGGAAATGACTAAGCATGCGAGTACGCCAAACATCATAATGTGTGCCATCAAAAGTAAATGTTTGAGAGTGCACTAAACCCCTAGGATACATCTTTACTCTCGAGGCGGTGAAGCCTAAAAGCGAGAGACCTCGCTCTGATACCAATTGAAAGTACAAAGGAAGTCGCCTAGAGGGGGGTGAGTAGGCTTTTAAAATATTACGGTTTAGGCTCAAGTAAATGCGGAATAAAACTAACATTTAATTTATTGAGCACAAAACCTAGCTACTAAGTTTACCTAAGTGCACCAACAACCTATGCTAAGCAATACAAGCAACAAGGTGATAGCAAGAAATAAATACTTCAAGCACGATGGCTATCACAATGTAAAGTGCATAAGTAAAGGGCTCGATTGAGAGATAACCGATGGACGCGGAGACAAAGATTTGTTTCCCGAAGTTCACTTCCAAACAAGCTACGTCTCCGTTGGAGAGGTGTGATGGCACAATGCTCTCCGAACGCCACAAATGGATCACCTCGAGGTGTGGTGGCTCGATGCTCACCCAACGCCACACAAGGCCTCACCCCGAATGCGGAAGCACGCAACTCACCGACGCCACAAAAGGCTCACCCTATTCTCCTAAGTGCGCACCACAAAAGGCGGGCACTTGCTCCACTATGGGACGCTTGAGGGAGGTCACCTAACCCGTACAAGATTGGGGCTAACTCCACAACTCAATTGGAGGCTCCCAACAACAAAGCCACAAAAGGCTACAATGCCACAAAAGGCCAACAACACCACAAGAGGCTACAAGACCACAAAAGGTCAACAAGACCACAAAAGGTCAACAACCCAACCACACAACCGTATAGGGTTCCAAGAACCCAAGAGTAAAAAGCCCACAAGCTTGTACTCGCCGAATCTCTGAGGAGAACTCAAACCTATGCACTAAATGCAAGGGCAAGTCATTCTCTCCCAAATTCCAACAAAGCTACAAAATCTATTGGAGGAATAAGGGAGAAAGAACACAAGAGGAGAACTCAAACCTATGCACCAAATGCAAGGGCAAGTCCTTCTCTCCCAAATTCCAACAAAGCTACAAAATCTATTGGGGGAATAAGGGAGGAAGAACACAAGAGGAGAACACAAAACTCTCCAAGATCTAGATCCCAATGATTCCTTCACAAAAAAGGGATTTGACTTAGTGGGATTGTAGATCTAGATCTCCTCTCACTTTTCCCTCAAAAAGATGTAAGAATCATGGGAGGGAGAGGGAGTAAGAGAGCTCAAATAGGTCAACAATGGTGGGCAAAAACAAGCTCAAAAGATGGGGAACCATTGGGGAAGAAGCCCTCCTTAAATAGGACAAGGAAAAACTGACCGTTTGGGCCAGATTCGCGCCCCCACCGGAACTTCCGGCCTCCCACCGGAACTTCCGGCAAATATAAACACAAGTTACTGAACCTGACCGGAACTTGGGCCGGAACTTCCGCTCAAGCAAAAACACAGGACAACATTGCACGAAAACTTCAATAACTTTTGATCCCGGACTCCTTTTTGATGATCTTGGGCTCATTTTGAAGAGAACGAAAAGTTCTAAAAGATTATGCAAAGAAACATAATAGTCCAGCATGGAAGTATAAAACCAATTGAGAAAGATATGACCTCTCTAGAAGCGATGAACCGGTAAAACCTCCAAAACACAAGAAGTTGAGCTTGGAAACTCCGATTGGGATGAAACCAATTTTGTTGGAAAGATAATGAAGAATAGAATCCAACAAAAAGTCGAAATATTGGGTATCACCTTGGGAGAAAATACTATGATTATATATGTGAAGTATCCCCCAAGGTGTGGATCCGGAAAACTCGCAAGATCAAAAACCGCAATAAGATATGCAAGTGAAATCCTTAGATGATGAACTAGAGCTTGTTATGATGATGACCACAATCTCTAGATCCTCTCATGGACAAGAACCAAATAACAACCAAGAAAGATGATGCTATGAATGCAAAGGTTTGAGCTCTCTCCGAACAATGCAAACGAGACACCCGCTTGAGAGCCCATCTTGATAGAACGGCTATCTATCCAAAACCCGGTCTCCCAACTAACAATACGAGACCGGAAAAAGAGAAGCCCTATCAAGAACATACCTTTTCCTTGAGAATCCCACTTGAACTTGATGTAGATCGTCTTGTTCTTCTATAGAGGGAACACCTTTCTTGGATGCTGTTGCTTGATGAAGATGAAGACTTGCAAATTGCTCCCCCATACTCCATGGGGAAACCTCTTCTTTGAACTTGTATTCATCATTCCATGAGCACGAGGATGGAAAGCTTCAAGCATGAGATCTTCTAGAGATGGCGCATCTTGAGCTCGCCCTTATTCATCCCTACTTGAGGTTGATCCATCGCAACTCTTTGCACATGTCTTGATCAACCTTCAAGCTCCTTCTTTCTTCATGATTCCAATGGGCACACAGCCCTTGGACATTTCTTCATCTTCCAACCTTGAGACCAACACATGGCCCAAGTGATGCCAATGGACAAGCCTACAAGTGAAACTCAATTTACACATTAGTCCATAGAGATTGTCATTAATTACCAAAACCACACATGGGGGCATACATGCCCTTTAACCTAGCAAATAGATTAGCCCGACGGGGCTCAAACTCCTAGCGAAGCCGAGATAAGAACTCATGGATACGCTGAGACTCCAATTTAGACCACGTGATCTGACAACATGAGCAAGTACCGTAGACAACAGAGCGGAGAGAGTCGAGCTGACGCCAGATGGCAGAACTCTGCGTGTAAAACTCATCAACACTGAAGCCACCCTGTTGAATATCATGCTCCTGACGGACCACAGAAGAGTAGATAGAATCGCCAGAGGGCTGATATCGCTGACGAAGAGAGTTCCACATCTCGGCAACAGAGCCAAGTTGAAGGGTTTCGCGGCATAGTAAATCAAAATTTTCTACGGATGCGAACAGAGGGAAAGCCAAGATCTAATCTAGGAGATGCAACCAACGAGAGAGATTGGATTAGATCTTCATACCCTTGAAGATTCAATGCGGAACGCTCGTTAAACGTGGGTGATGTAGTCGCACGCTTCTCCTCCTCGATCCGATCCGATCTAGCACCACAAGTGGCGGTGCCTCGTGAGATGCACACGCAGCACCTCGGCGTCTCCTCCTTCCTCGGACCAGAGTATGGTGGAGAGATAGATTGGATCTACAACATGACGGCGTGGTGTATATGGTGGAGAATTTCCTGCAGGCTTCGCCTACAAGCAGTCGGGAGAGAGAGGAAGGTAGCAAGGCTGCTAGGGCTTGGAGGAAGGTGTGTGTGGGGAGGCGCACCACCCTCTATATATAGAGGCGCCAGCCCTGCCCTCCTCCAAGCCTATCTCAAGTTTAAACAATTTAAACTCTCCCTTATCTAGAAATCCTATCTCTAGTTTAAGCGATTTAAACTCTCCTTATCTAGAAATCCTATCTCTAGTTTAAACGAGTTTAAACTTATCTAGAATCGGCTGGGCCCTATGGGGCCTTGTGCCCCTGGCCCAATGCGCAGGACACTCCCTCATAGGCCCATGCCCCTCCGGAAGGTGGGGCCACGTTGGTCCCCTTCCGAAGGTTCTAGAAGCTTCCGTATACCGATTAACCCGAACAATTCAACTCCAAAACTGCAATCCTTATATGAATCTTATTCTTGGACCATTCCGAACCTCTCGTGATATCCCGGATCCCATCCGAGACTCGAACAAAATTCATAAACCAATTATCCAATCTATCCTAGCGTCGAGATACGTTAAGTGTGTGACCTGCGGGTTCGAGAATATGCGACATGATCTTCTATCAATAATCAACAGGGTGCAGGCACCCATATTGACTCCCACACATTCATCGATGATCATATCAGATGAACCACGATGACAAGATTCAATCAATCCCATATATATATTCCCTTCGTCTCGCGATATTTTACTTGCCCGAGATTTGATCGTCGGTACCGTCATACCTAGTTCAATCTTGTTCACAGCAAGTACTTTACTCGTTCCTTAATCCGATATCACTTTGTGATTAACTCCTTAACCACATGCTTGAAAGAGGTGTTGATATCGATTACCGAGTGGGCCCGAAGTATATCTCTCCGACAAGGAGGGACAAATCCCATCTCGATACATACAACCCAACAGGTACTTTTCGATCACCCGAGAGACACCTTTATGATCACCCTCTCATAGGATGACGTTTGATGACCTCAAAGCTTTCTTCGGTACCAGGAGTTGCATTATCTCATGGTCTAAGGAATACAATATTTGACATAAGAAAAGCTTCGCAAAGATGAACACGATGAAACGATCTAATTGCTTCGCTTAGTTTGGGTCTGTCCATCATATCATTCTCCCAATGATATGATCTCATAATCAATTGACAACTCATGTCTATGGTTAGGAAACCTTAACCATCATTGATCAATGAGCTAGTCCATAGAGGCGTACTAGGGACACGGTGTTGTTCACAAACCACACAAGTATTAAAGTTTCCGCTTAATACAATTCTAGCATGGAATATAAACTTTATCATGAACAAGAATTATAATAATAACATCTTTATTATTGCCTCTAGGGCATAATTCCAACAGTCTCCCACTTGCACTAGAGTCAATAATCTAGTTTACATCTGGCAACAATCTCACACTGTGGCATCCCGCAAAAAAAAACCACTACTAGAAAATCGCGTTGATTTTGTGCATTGCATCATCATGACCGCATGCTCATGTCATCATGTCACATTGCATTTGAGCATCGTCATCATCATGCATATTATTTTACTTGAAACTATGTCGCGAAAGTCTACTATTTTCTGAAACTAGCCCTCCTTTTATTTCAAATTAAACCCCGGATGCTTCCGGATATTTTGTTTGTCTAAAATCTATTTGTAAAAGTTTATTGCAAATTAAATAAAAGCTATATTATTTTAGGGGGCAGTTGAACGGGCTGTCCCGACCCGAACGACCACCCCCGGAATTAAATCGGTCCACCTAAAACAGCCCCTCTAATTCCTAAGTTCACCAAGTCCTAATCTACCCACCCCTCCTCCACCTCACCTCGGCCAATCCCCACCTGACACCTCACCTCTCCCCTCCCTCTACCCTTTCCCACGCTGCCACCTGGCCTCTCTCCCTCTCTCCCCACTCACCCACGCGCTCACACACACACCCCACCCACACAGCACACAGCCCACCACGCACGCCCCCCCGGCCCCACACAACCCCCCACACCGACAGCCCCCCTGGAACCACGCCCCTGCCCCGATCCCCACGCCTCCCCTGGCCCACCCGCGCGAGGCCCTCCCCAGGACCGCCTCCCCCGAGCGAACCGCCCCTTCCCCAACCTCCCACCGCCGCCTCGCCTCACCCGCTTCCCTTGGCGGCCTCACCTTCCTCTCTCCTTGGCCCGCCTCCTTCTCTCTCTCGCCGCGGCGCCTCCCTCCTCGGCCCCCACCTCTCCTTGACCCAGCTCGCTGGCCGCCCGCCTCCGCCCTCAACCTCCTTCTTCCCCCTCCTCGGCTCACCGGCCGCCTCATGGCGCCTCGCCGTCGCCTCGCCCTGCTCCCTCTCCCCGCCGCCTTCCTCCCTGAGCCGCTCATGACCCGCCCTTCACGATCATGACCGCCTCGCCGCCGCTCCATGGCACCTCCTCCACCCTGCTGCGTCTGCTGCCTCCCCTCGGCGTTCTCCTCGCCCTCGGCCCCCGTCCATGCGCGCCCGTCCACAGGTGGCCCTCCATGAGCTTCCTCGCCGGCCCTCATCCCGCTCCGCTTGACGCCGGCGTCCCCTCCGAGCCTGCACCGCCGCCGCCCTGGGTGGACCCGCCTCCCCATCATGTTGCGCAACATGGGGTTCCTTGCCCTGTTGCCCTGTGGTATCGTCGCCCCACGTCTTTGGAGCCTTGCCGTTTCGGGTGAGTTAGTACTGTTGTAGGTGATAAGATGGCGGAGCTGCCAAGCCCAAGATGGAGAGCCGCACTAGTTGTCAAGGTCCGCAATGCCAAGATCTCGTCATCGACATGGTCGTGCTACCCGAGGATGCGCGTATATGACAAGTTCGGGAGCCTGATTCCATCGACGCCAATCCGAGCCCGACACCGAACCTCGAGAACTTCATCACGGAACACCAAGGCTTCCTCCCCGGAACCACCATGACCGTCTTCAAGGATCGGAGGAACAAACCCTGAAGCCCGATCCCGGCGCGCCCGAACCCGTCGAACACCAAGACCCTCGGGATCGCCAAGTTCTCCTTCCGGAAGCATCGACGCCCGTGCGACAAGATCTACTTCACGGATTCGTAGGACCCCGGTACCTGACCCACTCAAGTTCGCCATCGACCTCGAGAACGCCTACACGGAACAACAAGACGGCCTGCGTCGCGAACCCCCAAGACCCCGAGGCCCGAAGACCGATCCGAAGCGCCAAGACCTCAAGCGACCAGTTCGCCGAGAACCGCACCGAACCTGAAGCACGACAAGATCTGCCCCGTTGTTCGAGAACGTTCCCGCCAAGACCGACCCGTCGAACCCTGGACCCTGAGACCAACCCCGAACCCCCTCGAAACCCCAAGATCTGCCGAACCCTAATGTGTGAACCCCTTCCCGAAACCCTATTTTATAACATAATACAACTTGTCGCATAATAATTGTTCATGCATGCATCCTTGTCTGTGGTTTGGGGGCCTTAAGCCGATTCACCATATAATTAAATATGGGGCCCATATGCGGGCAAATCTAGCCTTATATTGGCCTCATTTAAATTTGTGTAGCGAACCGGTACTATCTTTTGTCTTGATAATGCAACATTTAAAATGAGGGGTAGCTAAACAACTTGAACCTATGAATTAATTGTCGGGACCCCGGTTCTGCTTAATATGACCTAATTGCATCGCACCTTTGCCATGTCATACATCATACATGCATCATGCCTGATCTTTTGCCGTAGTATTAAATATTGCACCCGGTGTTTATTCTAGTGTTTTGCTTCTTCGCGGATAAGGCCGTTGAGTTGATGTGAGCTTCGCCCCGATCTTCGGATGAACCGACAATGTTTTCAAAGCATCTCCCCTTTCTACCTATCTTGCTTTTCTAGTATTTATTCCCTCCTGTTGATCTTTGCTATCGTGTTGCGATGCTCTAGTTTCGTGCCGTGATATCCCTTGCAGCCATATATAGCCTTGGAAACATCCTATTACCATTGTTTAGTAGATAGTTGGACCCGCGTCGTGATCGCTTGCTCAGTGTTTTGCTTGTCGTCAAGTACCACAATTTGTTGGTGTATTGCCGCATGTTGATGTTGGAGATGATCATGGTTTTACTTCGTTCACTCTAATTACTGTTTAACAACTAAAATTGAAGTAAGTAAGCGAGGCATCGGTGGGTGATAGATAATGTTGGTTTCCTCACCACTTGTGTCCGTGGGACCCGAGTTCTTGACACCTGTTAGAGATCGAGCGCTAACCACGGTGGGGAGATATGGGCCCCCATTGATTATTACCTGATTTCAAAGTATTGTCTTGGGGCCACAAACTAGTTTGAGGTTTTATTTACTATCCTGTACTTATGCCATGCTTCTTGCTTTATTTAAATTGTGATGAGATAGCACTTGTCTTGTTTAGGATCGGGACACGTTTTGGTGTCGACAGGTCATTTGGGATTTCTTTGTCGTTCATGCGTCTACAAACCCTAAGTCCGTCTCGGAGGCCGACTTCATTGCGGGTGTACTTAGTGGGGTGCCCCCGTGCTTGCTTTGGGTGCAGGAACGTCATGACTTAGGCCCACGACATACCGATGGGTGTATGTTAACTGATCTGGCAAAAAGGGTCGAAGTGCTTGTGGATACTTTGGTGCACCCCTGCAGGGTTAAATCTTTTCGAGAAGCCGTGTCCGCGGTTATGGACGACTTGGAGCACAGTGCTTGATCATAGACAACTATAACTAAAGTTTATTGTTATAAATTGAATTGTATCCGATATGACTAGTAATCAGCTTCACTACAACGGGATGGCTAAGTAAAAGTACCAACAACTGCTGGGTTTTGGGTTATCTCATGCAATTGTATCTGACTAGTAAGTGTTGCAACTATCACAGAATGGTTAACTAAAAGTGCCCACTGCTTATTTTATCAGGATGACTATCTATACTTGACTAGTAATTGCTGCAACGATAACTGAATAAATAAAAATGCCAACGGTGTGAGTTCCTCGGTTGACTTCCTCGATTGGTCTCGAGGGGGAAACGCCAGGATGGGTTTGTTTGATGGTAGAATCAGGTTGTCTCCGAATAGGTCCTTCTTACCCCTCGATAACCGCTTGGTTGTATCGAGTCTCTATAGGTTGTTTAGTGCATGCTTCGCTGCCGCTTGATCCACCATACCTATGTAGGCGAGGACCGAATTCTAGCCTCGCGTGTCTTGGCCTCGATCTTGACGCTCCTCTTTTTCCTTTGCCCTTTGTGGCACCCTTTTGTTTTAGCGTGTTTTGAGATCGGCGTCGTTAGCGGGTTACCCTTCCGGCTTGGCTGGGCAGGTTATGGACGCCATTGGTTATTCTTGGGGCTCTTAGCCCCATTTGCATCTTGTCCGTAGTCGGACGCTCATCATTTTCAAGGTGATTTGGATCTTTGTCTGATATCTATTCTTGACTCACGGAGTCGTGTTGTATATATCTGCTGTGGGTCCCATCGAGGACTGTTGTGTAATGTTATTACCGTTTTCCACCATACGAAAGTGCTGGTGGCACCTTTGAATCGTTTCTGCGGGTTTGGCGGGTTTCGCTAAAACTTGCATAGGTCCGATTCGAGGGTGTTCAGTGGTATCGAGCTCGGCGGTTCGATACCCCACAAGTCCAGCCTGTAGGATAACCTAGCTAACGGCCGAAGTAGAGTGTCAAAACTATTTTTGAAAATCGGTTGGATAGTTCTGATTAGATCTGATTTTACTCCTTACCCCTCTGCTATTCTCCTCTTGTCTCGACGTGTTTTGAATCTGCTCTCTTATCTTTTCTTCGAGTCCAGGATTTGTCGTGGTTGGGTTAAAATCGTACCTTGAGGTTTCGCTTCCTTCTTTGATAACGGTGTTCTACCATCCGTGTTCATGCTTCTTGAGGAATCCGTCTGCTGTGGTACCATTCTTTGTCCTTTGTTTGTGCCTTCCAGTGTTTTTCTCCGACGGCGACATCATCGCCAGATCCGATGCGAGTCTGCATCAATCCTTTGTTCAAATCTTTGTTGGAGATCTTGATCTAAATTCTAAGGGTTGGTTGCATAATCTATCTGTTCTTATGCGAGTAATGCTTTGAGTGCGGGATGGAGTCGACCATACCACTACTCTTATCATTTGCTTTGTATATCGAATGGTGGATCGATGCAATCCTTACTCCGTCCATGAAAGTTGAGGTGGCCTTACCTTTAACTTCGTCGTTGTTTATCGAGTGTTCTCTTGAGCAGGATCAACGACGTCTTGTTGGTGGTGTCGCCGATTTCAAGAAGAAAGCATCATTGTTAGTGGTGTCGAAGATCTACACGGCGAAGATGCGAATCACCGACCTTCCTTCCGGTACCATGAGGCGGATCTCGAGAGATCCATTGTTAGTGGTGTCGGTGGCATCCATAAAAAAACCACTACTAGAAAATCGCGTTGATTTTGTGCATTGCATCATCATGACCGCATGCTCATGTCATCATGTCACATTGCATTTGAGCATCGTCATCATCATGCATATTATTTTACTTGAAACTATGTCGCGAAAGTCTACTATTTTCTAAAACTAGCCCTCCTTCTATTTCAAATTAAACCCCGGATGCTTCCGGATATTTTGTTTGTCTAAAATCTATTTGTAAAAGTTTATTGCAAATTAAATAAAAGTTATATTATTTTAGGGGGCAGTCGAACGGGCTGTCCCGACCCGAACGACCACCCCCGGAATTAAATCGGTCCACCTAAAACAGCCCCTCTAATTCCTAAGTTCACCTAGTCCTAATCTACCCACCCCTCCTCCACCTCACCCCGGCCAATCCCCCCCTGACACCTCCTCTCCCTCCTCTACCCTTTCCCACGCTGCCTGCCTCTCTCCCTCTCTCCTCCTTGCACACACACACCCCACCCACACAAAGACACAGCCCACCACGCCGCCCCCACAATCCCCCACCGACAGCCCCGGAACCACGCCCTGCCCGATCCCGCCTCCCACACCCCATGAGGCCCTCCCAGACCTCCTCCCGAGCGAACCGCCCTTCCCAACCTCCCGCCTCGCCTCACCGCTTCCCACGGCGCCCGGCCTCCTTCCTCTCTCTCCCTCCGCGCCTCCTTCTCTCTCTCTACTTGGCCGGCGACCCTTCCTCCTCGGCCCCCACCTCTCCTTGTGACCCGCTGCTTGGCCGCCCGCCCCCGCGCCCTCAACCTCCTTCTCCCCCTCCGGCTCCCACCCGGCCCCGCCTTGCTGGATCCGCCTCGGTCGCCCTCGCCCCTGCTCCCTCTCCCCGCCGCCGCCTTCCTCCCTACGAGCTCATGAGCCCGCCCTTCTCGCGATCATGACCGCCTCCTGCGCTCCATGCCATGCCCCAGCACCCCTCCTCCACGCTGCGTCTGCCCTCCCCTCGGCGTTCTCCTCGCCTGCTCGCCCCATCACGCCCGTCCTGGGCGGCCCTCAGAAGCTTCCTGGCACCTCATCCCCGCTCCGCGCACGCCGGCATCCCCTCAGCCCGCGCCGCCCTTCCTCCTCGCCACCGCGTCCCTCCTCCACGTCGCTGCAGCGCCGCCCTGGGTGGACCCGCCTCCCCATCATGTTGCGCAACATGGGGTTCCTTGCCCTGTTGCCCTGTGGTATCGTCGCCCCACGTCTTTGGAGCCTTGCCGTTTCGGGTGAGTTAATCTGTTGTAGGTGATAAGATGGCGGGCTGCCAAGCCCAAGATGGAGAGCCGCACTAGTTGTCAAGGTCCGCAATGCCAAGATCTCGTCATCGACATGGTCGTGCTACGAGGATGCGCGTATATGACAAGTTCGAGCCTGATTCCATCGGCAATCCGAGCCCGACACCGAACCTCGAGAACTTCATCACGGAACACCAAGGCTTCCTCCCCGGAACCACCATGACCGTCTTCAAGGATCGGAGGAACAAACCCTGAAGCCCGATCCCGGCGCGCCCGAACCCGTCGAACACCAAGACCCTCGGGATCGCCAAGTTCTCCTTCCGGAAGCATCGACGCCCGTGCGACAAGATCTACTTCACGGATTCGTAGGACCCCGGTACCTGACCCACTCAAGTTCGCCATCGACCTCGAGAACGCCTACACGGAACAACAAGACGGCCACACGGACGCGAACCCCCAAGACCCTGAGGCCCCGAACCGAAGACCGATCCGAAGCGCCAAGACCTCCGACAGGGAACCGACCAGTTCGCCGAGAACCGCACCCGAACCTGAAGCACGACAAGATCTGCCCCGTTGTTCGAGAACGTTCCCGCCGAGACCGACCCGTCGAACCCTGGACCCTGAGACCAACCCCGAACCCCCTCGAAACCCCAAGATCTGCCGAACCCTAATGTGTGAACCCCTTCCCGAAACCCTATTTTATAACATAATACAACTTGTCGCATAATAATTGTTCATGCATGCATCCTTGTCTGTGGTTTGGGGGCCTTAAGCCGATTCACCATATAATTAAATATGGGGCCCATATGCGGGCAAATCTAGCCTTATATTGGCCTCATTTAAATTTGTGTAGCGAACCGGTACTATCTTTTGTCTTGATAATGCAACATTTAAAATGCGGGGTAGCTAAACAACTTGAACCTATGAATTAATTGTCGGGACCCCGGTTCCGCTTAATATGACCTAATTGCATCGCACCTTTGACATGTCATACATCATACATGCATCATGCCCGATCTTTTGCCGTAGTATTAAATATTGCACCCGGTGTTTATTCTAGTGTTTTGCTTCTTCGCGGATAAGGCCGTTGAGTTGATGTGAGCTTCGCCCCGATCTTCGGATGAACCTTCGACAATGTTTTCAGGCGAGCATCTCCCCCTTTCTACCTATCTTGCTTTTCTAGTATTTATTCCCTCCTGTTGATCTTTGCTATCTGTGTTGCGATGCTCTAGTTTTCGTACCCGTGATATCCCTTGCAGCCATATATAGCCTTGGAAACATCCTATTACCTGTTGTTTGGTAGATAGTTGGACCCGCGCGTCGTAGTCGCTTGCTCAAGTGTTTTTGCTTGTCGTCAAGTACCACAGCTGTTGGTGTATTGCCGCATGTTGATGTTGGAGATGATCATGGTTTTACTTCTCGTTCACTCTAATTACTGTTTAACAACTAAAATTGAAGTAAGTAAGCAGAGGCATCGGTGGGTGATAGATAATGTTGGTTTCGAGCCACTTGTGTCCGTGGGACCCGAGTTCTTGACACCTGTTAGAGATCGAGCGCTAACCACGGTGGGGAGATATGGGCCCCATTGATTATTACCTGATTTCAAAGTATTGTTTGGGGGCCACAAACTAGTTTGAGGTTTTATTTACTATCCTGTACTTATGCCATGCTTTTGCTTTATTTAAATTGTGACGGATAGCACTGTCTTGTTTAGGATCGGGACACGTTTTGCGGTGTCGGCGGTCCCATTGGGATTTGCTGTCGTTCACGGCCGTCTACCCAAACCCTAAGTCCGTCTCGGAGACCGGCCGACTTCGTTGCGGGTGTACTTAGTGGGGTGGCCCCCCGTGCTTGCTTTGGGTCTGGGAACGTCAAGACTTAGGCCCCGCCGACATACCGATGGGTGTATGTTAACCGATCGGCAAAAGGGTCAAGTGCTTGTGGATACTTTGGTGCACCCTAGGTTAAATCTTTTAGAAGCCGTGTCCGGTTATGGACGACTTGGAGCACACGAGTTGATCATAGACAACTATAACTAAAGTTTATTGTTATAAATTGAATTGTATCCGATATGACTAGTAATCAGCTTCACTACAACGGGATGGCTAAGTAAAAGTACCAACAACTGCTGGGTTTTGGGTTATCTCATGCAATTGTATCTGACTAGTAAGTGTTGCAACTATCACAGAATGGTTAACTAAAAGTGCCCACTGCTTATTTTATCAGGATGACTATCTATACTTGACTAGTAATTGCTGCAACGATAACTGAATAAATAAAAATGCCAACGGTGTGAGTTCCTCGGTTGACTTCCTCGATTGGTCTCGAGGGGTAAATGCCATGATGGGTTTGTTTGATGGTAGAATCAGGTTGTCTCCGAATAGGTCCTTCTTACCCCCTTTGATAACCGCCAGTTGTATCGAGTCTCTATAGGTTGTTTAGTGCATGCTTCCGCTGCCGCTTCAGTCCACCATACCTATGTAGGCGAGGACCGCCGAATTCTAGCCTCGCTGTCTTGGCCTCGATCTTGACGCTCCTCTTTTCCTTTGCCCTTTGTCGGCACCCCTTTTGTTTTAGCAGGGTTTTGAGATCGGCGTCGTTAGCGGGGTTACCCTTCCGCTTGGCACAGGGGTTATGGACGCCATTGGTTATTCTTCAGGGCTCTTAGCCCCATTTGCATCTTGTCCGTAGTCGGACGCTCTGTCATTTTCAAGGTGATTTGGATCTTTGTGCCGTATATCTGTATTCTTGACTCCTGGAGTCGTGTTGTATATATATCTGTTCTGTGGGTCCCATCAAGGACTGTTGTGTAATGTTATTACTTCATTTTCCACCCGCACGAAAGTGCCTGGTGGGCACCTTTGAATCGTTTCTATGCGGGTTTGGCGGGTTTCGCTAAAACTTGCATAGGTCCGATTCTGAGGGTGTTACACACACCCATGGCACTGAGATGTTGATCATGTTTTACACGTGGAAGAGGTTTAGTCAATGGATCTGCGACATTCAGATCCGTATGTACTTTGCTAATCTTCAGATCTCCATCTGCTATATAATCTCGGATTATATGAAACTTGCGGTTGATATGCTTGGTCTTTGGATGATATCTTGGTTCCTTAGCGAGTGCTATGGCACCAGTGTTGTCACACAATATCTCCAGTGGGTCCAATGCACTTGGAACCACGCCAAGCTTCGATGATGAAGTTTCGATCCAAACTCCTTCACTTGGCCTGCGGCAGCCATGTATTCCGCTTCTCTTGTAGATCCCGCGATCACGCTTTGCTTGCGACTTCTCGACTCCAGCTCCTCCATTCAAAATATAAACGTATCCTGCGAGATTTAGAATCATCCTTGGGTGTCGAAACTAGCATCGACGTAACCTTTTACGACAAGTGTTCATCACCCCATAGACTAAGAACATTTCTTTAGTTCTATTTAGGTACTTTAGGATGTTCTTCACGGCTGTCCGATGTTCCACTCTGGATCACTTTGATATCTCGTCGAACTAAGAGCATTGGACACATCCGGTCTAGTACACATGGCATACATGATGGAACCTATGGTCGAGGCATAAGGCACTTTGCTCATAGCTTCCCTATCATTTACCGTAGCTGGACACTGAGCCTTGCTCAATATCTTACCTGACAACATAGGCACTGAACCTTTCTTTGCCTTATCCATTATGAACCTTTTCAGAACTTTGTCTAGGTATGTACTCTGGCTTAAAGCTATCAGGCGTCTTTGTCTATCTCTATAGATTTTGATGCCCAATATATAAGCAGCTTCACCTAGGTCTTTCATTGAAAAACACTTGTTCAAATAACTCTTCACATCGTTAAGCATGTTGATGTCATTTCCGATAATCAATATGTCATCCACATACTGATGCCGTAAGCGTCACCGAGCTCCCACTCACTTTCTTGTAGATACAAGCTTAGCAATTTGGAACAAATCCAAAACTCTTGATCACTTGATCAAAATGAAGGTTCCAACTCGAGATGCTTGCTTCAGTCCATAAATGGAGCTGAAGTTTGCATACTTTACTAGCATCCTTAGGATCGACAAAACCTTCGGGTTGCATCATATACAACTCTTCATCAATGTTCCCATTGAGGAAAGCAGTCTTGACATCCATCTGCCATATTTCATAATCATGAAACGCAGCAATTTCTAATAAAATCCGAATGGACTTAAACATCGCTACGGGAGAGAAAGTCTCATCGTAGTCAACACCTTGAACTTGTCGAAAACCTTTTGCGACAAGCCGTGCTTTATAGACGGTAACATTACCATCCGCGTCTGTTTTCTTCTTGAATATCAATTTGCACTCAACGGCCTTTCGGTCGCTAGGAGGGTCCACCAAAGTCCATACTTGGTTTTCGCTCATGGATCCCAATTCGGATTTCATGGCTTCTAGCCATTTCTCAGAGTCTAGGCTCATCATCGCTTCCTCATAGTTCGTAGGTTCACTGTCTTCTACTAACAAGACAGTCAAGACAGGGTTGCCGTACCACTCAGGAGGGGCACGCGACCTTGTTGACCTGCGACGTTCAAGAGTGACATCGTCCAAGCTTCATGATCCTTGTCATTAGCTTCCTCTATTGTTGGTGCGGCATGGAACAATTTCAGGTCTGCGCTACTCTCCAATTCAAGAGAAGGTTCAATAACCTCGTCTAGCTCTACTTTCCTCCCACTCACTTCTTTCGAGAGAAACTCCTTCTCAAGAAAGGAACCGTTCTTTCGACAAACACTTTGCCTTCGGTTACGTGATAGAAGGTATACCCAATAGTTTCCTTAGGGTATCCTATGAAGACACATTTCTCCGCTTTGGTTCGAGCTTGTCCGCATCAACTTCTTGGCGTAAGCTTCATCCCCAAACTTTAAGAAACGACAACTTAGGTTTAGCACCAAACCACAGTTCATACGGTGTCGTCTCAACGGATTTAGATGGAGCCCTATTTAAAGTGAATGCAGCGGTTTCTAATGCATAACCCCAAAATTATAACGGCAAATCAGTAAGAGACATCATTGATCGGACCATATCTAATAGGGGCGATTCCGATCGAGACACACCATTGCGCTGTGGTGTTCCGGGTGGCGTGAGTTGTGAAACGATTCCACTTGCTTTAAGATGCGTGAGAAAATCATAACTCAAATATTCGCCCCCATGATCGGATCGTAGAAACTTAATCTTTCTGTTACGATGGTTCTCCACTTCATTCTGAAATTCCTTGAACTTTTCAAATGTTTCAGATTTATGTTTCATTAAATAGATATACCCATATCTACTTAAGTCATCGGTAAAAGTGAGAAAATAGCGATATCCACCGCGCGTCGAAACACTCATCGGTCCGCATACATCGGTATGTATGATTTCCAACAAGTCCGTTGCTCGCTCCATCATACCGAGAACGGGTTTTGATCATCTTGCCCATGAGGCATGGTTCGCATGTGTCAAATGATTCAAAATCAAGAGACTCCAAAAGTCCATCGAATGGAGTTTCTTCATGCGCTTTACACCAATATGACCTAGACAAGATTGCCACAAATAAGTAGTATTATCACTATCTACTTTGCATCTCTTAGCCTCAATGTTATGGATGTGTGTTTCATCCCTTTCGAGATTTAGAAGAAATAAACCATTCACAAGAGGTGCATGACCATAAAAGATGTTACTCATATAAATAGAACAACCATTATTCTCCAATTTAAATGAATACCCGTCTTGCAATAAACACGATCCGAAATGATGTTCATGCTCAACGCAGCACATAATAACATTTATTAAGGTTTAAAACTAATCCCGAAGGTAAAACTAAGGAGAGCGTCTTGACGGCCATCACATCAACTCTTGATCCGTTGCAACGCATCGTCACCTCATCCTCGAAGTCAGCCGCTCATTCCGTAGCTCCTGTTTGAGTTACAAATATTAGCAACCGAACCGGTATCAAATACCCGAGCACTACAACGAGGGCTAGTAAGGAAAACATCAATAACATGTATATCAAATATACCTTTGATGGTGCCACCTTCTTGTCCGCTAAGTACTTGGACGATGCCCAAAGGACCTGTCCTGCAATAGAAGCACTCGGTGTCCGCTTAGGACCGCACTGAGCTTCTTCTCGCGAGGGCATTGCGCTTACGCCCCTTCTTGAAGGGCTTCTTTGCTCCCTTACCTTTCTTAAAGGAGGGCTTGTTGACCATCAACACATGAGTATCCTTCTTGATGTCCACTCCGCAGCCTTGACTTTGCGAAGAGCTCGGTGATCGTATCGATGGAACCAATCTGATTATGAGTCACTACAAAACTTTTGTAGCTGGGAGGAGTGATTGCAGAACCTGTCAATCTTGAGCTCCTCCGAATCGTGCATTCCGGTTGCTCAAGCGTTGAGTGTAGCCCGACATCTTTATGGCGTGCTCACTAACGGAACTCCCTTCCTCCATCTTGCGATTAAAGAACTTCTCGAGATCTCATATCTCTCGAGCGGGCTTGAGTCTCAAACATGGTTTTCGGCTCCTCGAGAATCTCAAAGGGCCGGGATAGGTTTCAAAACGATTTTGAAGCTCGGTTCCATAGCAAACAACATGGTGCTCTTAATCACACCATAATCATCTTTGCGCCGATGATAGACAGCTTTCTCATCGGTAGCGATTGCTTGGAGGGTCACCTAACGCTTTACCAAGGACATAGTCCTTTTGCCCGCCAGACAGAATGATTCTTATATTGCGAAACCAATTGGTGAAGTTAGACCCATTGTTTCTAAGCTTTTCCTTCTCAGCAAAAACGTTGAAGTTGAAGTTGGATTTGGCCATGTGATCTACAGTATTTGTAAGTACAATTTAGACTATGTTCATGATAAATAGTTCAACTTAATCAAATTACTAGATGAACTCCCACTAAATTCAACACCCCTCAAGTTGTTTAGTGAACACGATCCAAATTCACCACACATAATCCGATCATCACGAGAAGAGATGTGGTTTCAATGGTGGACAACAAAGTGTCGATCATATCATTCATATGACTCATGCTTAACCTTTCGGTTCTTGTGTTCCGAGGCCATGTCTGTACATGCTAGGCTCGTCAAGTTAGACCCAAGTATTTCCGTGTGTGCAAAACTGGCTTGCACCCGTTGTATGTGAGCGTAGAGTCTATAGCACTCGATCATCACGTGATGCTTGGAAACGACGAACTTTCATAGCGGTGCATACTTGGGGAGAACACAGTTTTATCTTGATCTTTATGAGGAATCATCTTATAATGCTACCGTCGCGATCTAAGCATGATAAGATACATAAAAGGATAAACATCACATGCATATAACTTTATGTGACATGGTATAGCTAATCTTCGCGCAATGATCTCCATCTTGTGCGTTCCGGCATGATCTCCATCACTCCACCATGATTGCCTCCACCACGAATAGCAACTACAACTATTGCTAACTACTTAGCGATAAAGTAAAGCTATTACATGGCGTATAAGAAGTTGAGTCGCAGGTCATACACAATTATAAAGACAACCATATGGATCCTGCCGGTTGTGTACTCATCGACATGCAAGTCGTGAAACATTACAAAACATGATCATCGCATACAATATACACATCACATCTTGGGCCATACCATATCACGAAAACACTCCTGCAAAAACAAGTTAGACGCCTCTACTTTGTTGTTGCATGTTTTACGTCTTATGGGAGTAGATGCTAAGAACGATTCTTACCTACGGAAAGCCACAACGGTGATATTATGGTTGCCAAACTCCGTGTTAATCCCATGACAAGTATAGTGAGAGAAACCGACATCCACCACCGCATGTGGTACAAGCCACACGTCAAGTGCGGAGCCGGTCTCGAACGACGCGTAAGGTTGGCCTGGACCGCTTCAATCTCACTATCCCGCGTCATAAGAAGAACACAAACAAGAGGCTTGCAACAGAAAACATCAACGCGCAACAACCATGTTGCGTTCTACTCGTGAAACACATCTACGCATAGATCTAGCTCGATACCATGAAGGGTTTGGCGGCATAGTAAATCAAAATTTTCTACGGATGCGAATAGAGGGAAAGCCAAGATCTAATCTAGGAGATGCAATTAACGAGAGAGATTGGATTAGATCTTCATACCCTTGAAGATTCGCACAGCGGAACGTTCGTCGGAACGTGGGTGATGTAGTCGCATACGCTTCTCTCCTCGCGATCCGATCCGATCCGATCTAGCACCCAAGTGGCGGTGCCTCCGTGAGATGCACACGCAAGACTGTCTCCTCCTTCCTCGGACCAGCGAGGAATGTGGAGAGATAGATTGGATCTACAACACGGCGTGGTGTATATGGTGGAGAATTTCTGCAGGCTTCGCCTACACAATGGGAGGAGAGAGGAAGGTAGCAAGGCTGCTAGGGCTTGGAGGAAGGTGTGTGTGGGGAGGCGCACCACCCTCTATATATAGAGGGGGCCAGCCCTTGACCCTCCTCCAAGCCTATCTCTAGTTTAAACAATTTAAACTCTCCTTATCTAGAAATCCTATCTCTAGTTTAAACGATTTAAACTCTCCCTTATCTAGAAATCCTATCTCTAGTTTAAACGAGTTTAAACTTATCCAGGATCGGCTGGGCCCTATGGGGCCTTGTGCCCCTGGCCCAATGCGTCCAGGACACTCCCTC
Organism: Avena longiglumis; assembly: GCA_030063025.1. Taxonomy (NCBI): domain Eukaryota; kingdom Viridiplantae; phylum Streptophyta; class Magnoliopsida; order Poales; family Poaceae; genus Avena; species Avena longiglumis. The sequence goes on from CP125976.1 coordinate 523,269,138, forward strand.
ATAGTCCCATGCCCCCTCCGAAGGTGGGGCCACGTTGGTCCCTTCCGAAGGTTCTAGAAGCTTCACAATACCGATTAACCCGAACAATTCAACTCCAAAAACTGCACGCCTTATATGAATCTTATTCTCCGGACCATTCCGAACCTCTCGTGATATCCCGGATCCCATCCGAGACTCGAACAAAAATTCATAAACCAATTATCCAATCTATCCTAGCGTCGAGATACGTTAAGTGTGTGACCTGCGGGTTCGAGAATATGCACATGATCTTCTATCAATAATCAACAGGGTGCAGGCACCCATATTGACTCCCACATTCATCGATGATCATATCGGATGAACCACGATGCCAGGATTCAATCAATCCCATATATATATTCCTTCGTCTCGCGATATTTTACTTGCCCGAGATTCGATCGTCAGACCGTCATACCTAGTTCAATCTCGTTCACAAAACGTTAGTACTTTACTCCGTAATCCGATATCACTTTGTGATTAACTCCTTAACCACATGCTTGCAAGCGGTGTTGATATCGACACGAGTGGGCCCAAGTATATCTCCGACACAGGAGGGACAAATCCCATCTCGATACATACAACCCAACAGATACTTTCCGATCACCTGAGAGACACCTTTATGATCACCCTCTCATAGGATGACGTTTGATGACCTCAAAGCTTTCTTCCGGTACCAGGGAGTTGCATTATCTCATGGTCTAAGGAATACAATATTTGACATAAGAAAAGCTTCGCAAAGATGAACACGATGAAACGATCTAATTGCTTCGCTTAGTTTGGGTATGTCCATCATATCATTCTCCCAATGATATGATCTCATTATCAATTGACAACTCATGTCTATGGTTAGGAAACCTTAACCATCATTGATCAATGAGCTAGTCCATAGAGGTGTACTAGGGACACGGTGTTGTTCACAAACCACACAAGTATTAAAGTTTCCGCTTAATACAATTCTAGCATGGAATATAAACTTTATCATGAACAAGAATTATAATAATAACATCTTTATTATTGCCTCTAGGGCATAATTCCAACACAAGTGTCATAAATTCAGAGGCAAACTGGGGGAGAACACTGGCAGTAAAAACAGCAACAACACGAGCATCCTCATCACACCACTGAGCATAAGAAGCCAGATCATCACGATAAGTGGCAAGAGCATCTGAGTAGTCAGATGCCTGACGGTCATAAGCAGTCATTGCGGCATCATCAGCAGACTTGCCTGTAGTCTTATCAACATCAGAGGCATCAGCTGCAAGAACAGGTGGCTACGGTGGTATAGGAGCCACATGAGCAACGGGGCGCGGCGGACAAGGGACCTCGCCAGAGAGAAGACCCCACTGACGGAGGCAACACATACGGATGCGTATAAAACCAACAAACTCAACATAGTTGGTGCCATCAAACGTCACCGAGCAGCGCGGAACAGCCACATATCCCGCAGATGAAGACGACATGACAGCAACTTCTTTTCTTCCAAAACAAATCAGGCCAAACCAAATCAGGCTAGATCAGGTTGGCCGCGAAACACTAGCAGTGTGCAACATCCCAAAAATATTAAACTAGAATCATCAAACTCTAATCATCAAATTTAGGGTTAACAAAAACTTTTCTAAATAGAAATATGAAAGCATGCATGTGTGTATGCATCCCATTTTGAATTCTTTTGAATTGCCTTGTTTATGTGTTTCTTTGCTTGTAAAAGGATTCTTTGGTGAAATAAACATCATCTAAACAATCCCCACACTTTTCCCGAAGACAAATAAATCAAAACAAACAAAATGAGTGAATGGTCGCTTTGGCCAAATTAACTCCCATGCCTACTTTGGCTATCTCTAACTTTCAGAACTTAACAGAAACTTGTTTGGATCTTTGCACCCCTTGATAGTACTCATAACAAAGTATCAAGGCCCACTTTGTGATCATCCAGAAACATTCAAATGCATAGTTTAAATGACAGTTTAAAATTGAATCTTTATCATATGGGAAGATCCCACTTTTTCAAAAACCACTCAAACAAGATCAACTTTCAAAACCCAAGAATCTACAGACTCACCAGCACCTACCTAGCACACCCACCAAAAATCTTTTCAAAATTCAAAACTTGAATTCATGCGGCCATTTCATCAAACACCTTGCAGATGCAAATCAAATAAAATCCAAACACTATTTGGAGCAGTGATTTGAGCCTAACTTGTTCCCTCTCTGGTTGCAACTAGGCTTTAGTAGATCATCTAGCTCATTTTTAAACGTCTAGCACCACTGTAAGCTTGGCAATGTCATCAATGGTGAACAGCCGCAGCCACCCATGCCACCCCAGTGTAGACATCAAGCTAGGAGAGGAACTAGCCGTGCCAACCTTGTCTGGGAGATCACCCATGCCTCACCGCCCCCTCTCGACCAGCCCTGCCTCAAAGACATCGACCAGAGCACCCAGGAACGCTACTGCCGCCTTTGTCAACCATGCGCATGCGCGCCAGAGCGCCACCCTCGAAACGCCACGCATCGCGCCGCTCTCCGCGTGCATACGCAATCACCACCGTCCCAGGAGACCGCCAGACATCCCCGTTCGCCGCCCCATGCCTCACAGCCACCGCTCGCCGTCGAAAACGCCGCCTCTGCCGCAGAGCATCACATGTTCTAGACCGTTTGCCACTGCCCCTACACGCGCATTAAATCCATAGAGCATCGCCAGGAGACCACCGATCGATCGCCACCGCCGGCCATGCCTCTAGCAGCCCGTAGCCATGTCACCACCGTTGCCTGCCCATTCCATTCGGTCTTGTCGTCGAGACTATAAATAGAGGCCTCCCTCGCTCAAACTCTTCACACCATATCACTCCCCTCTCCTCACTGATCGTTCCACCCCGTTCCCGGAGCAAGGCGAACAGCGCAGCGCCGGAATTTGGCTGGAGCAGGCCGCCTCTGGAGAAGAAGGGCGCCGTCGATTTCGTCCACCCCAGGAGAAGCTGTCGGTACCAGGAGGTTCGTCGTCGTCGATTGCTCGCCCACCTCGCCCACCTCGCCGAGCCCCTTTGAGCCCGACGACCCCCACCTGCCGCGTTAGGTTTCATCTCACGCCTTGCCCGACATGGACGATGAGTAGCAATGCTCGATTATACTTAGATCGTGGCCAATATTGCCCCATACCGCTTAAAGAGCCACCGATTGGTGGAACCCTCACCGAGCCCCACGTCATGGAGTGACACTAGGCCGCCCGTCATATTCCAAGAGCCCAGTAGTTTGAATTTAACTTTTTCCATTTTAATTCAAACACAGTTCTGTACCTAGTTTGAAAAATCAACCCAGCTCGATTCAGTAAACCAAATTGAATGAAACCAATTTTGTTAGAAAGGTATTGAAATGCTGAATCCAAGCCCGTTGGATTTAAATCATTTGGTGTTGGAGATATGCCCTAGAGGCAATAATAAATGTAGTTATTATTATATCTTTGTGTTTATGATAAATGTTTACATTCATGCTATAACAGTATTAATAAGGAAACATTAATACTTGTGTGATTTGTAAACTAAATTAGAGTCCCTAGTAAAGCCTTTTTATAATACTAGCTTGTTGGTTAATAAATGATTGTGGTTTCCCTATCATGAACATTGAGATGTTATTAACAACAAGATCATATCGTTAGGAGAATGGTATGATGGACATACTCCAAGAGATAAGCGTAGCATAAAGATCAAGTCATTTTAATAGTTCAATTGCTATATGCTTTCTGATACATAGTAACCTAATTCCTTCGACCATGATATCATGCATATCACCATCACCGAAAGGATGCTTTGATGTCATCAAACACCACACCGTAACTGGGTGGCTATAAAGGAGGCATTGAGTGTTCGGAAAGTATTGGTTGAGACACATGGATCAAGAATGGGATTTGTCCATCCATATGACGGATAGATATACTTTGGGCCCTCTCGGTGGAATGTCATCCAATTAGCTTGCAAGCATGTGACTGGCTCACAAGGGATCACATATCATGGGAACGAGAAAAGATTACTTATCAGTAACGAGGTTGAACTAGGTATGCAGAGATACCGACGATCAAAACCTCGGATAAGTAAACTATCGTGAGACAAAAGGAAATTGGTATCGTATGTAAGTGGTTCATTCGATCACAAAGTAATCGTAGAAATATGTGGGAGCCATATGAATTTCCAGATTCCTCTATTGGTTATTGTTCGGAGAAGTGTCTCGATCATGTCCGCATAATTCACGAACCGTAGGGAGACACACTTAAGGATTTGATGTTGTTGAGTAGTTATGGAATGATGAGTAAGAGACCGAATGTTGTTCGGAGTCTCGGATGGGATCCGGGATATCACGAGGAGATCCAGAATGGTCCAGAGAATAAGATTCATATAAGGAAAGTCATGTTTCGGGGTTGGAGAATGGTTCCGGTGTTTTCATCGGGAATGTTCTAGAAGGTTCTGGAAGGTCCGGCACTCCGAAGGGGAAGGGTACATCAATGTGTCATAACAAGTTGGAATGGTTGCATCATGTACTAGGTGCCATCTCTGAGCAAAATAAAGGGATAAATCAAATCCTAGTTTGAAAAGTCAAACGCCAATTTGAAAAGTCAAACGGCAAGTTTGCTTGGTGGAGGGAGAGTAGGAAACCTACTTGGGGAGGAGTTCCTCTCCCTCCACCGCCGTCCAAGGAGGCCGAGTTGGGGAGGGACTCCCCTCTCCTTGGCTGCGCCCTCCCACCTATAAAAGGAGGGGCAGGGCTGCCCCTCTACACACCTTGCCTCACCAAACCCTAACCCTAGCCGCCGGCCACCAAGTCGCCGCCGCCGCCCTAGGGTTTCTCCCAAGCCACCGAGTTGGGGCTTTTACTTGCCCTAGCCGCCGGCCTAGCCCTCTCTCCTTGGTGCGTCTAAACCCTAGATCACCGAGGCCTCTCTCATAGTCCACCATACTCGCTCCGCTAAGGCGGTCTCGAGATCTCTCTACTTCCTTTACCACGCAGGTCTTGCCAAAATCGCGAGGAGAGTACTACAACCTCCGCTGCTTTGGAACAAGGGAGAGGAAGGTATTCATCGAAAAGTCTAACGTGACCGATCATGAAGCCACTTTAACGCAACGCTGGAAGGATCGTCTACACGATCTTGAGATCGGCAAGAGTACGACTACATCACCCACGAGAATCCGCTCTCGTTAAACACTTTGGAATCTTCGAAGGTGAGTTATTCCATCGACTCGTTGCTACAATCTAGTAGATAGATCTTGGATTGTTTGTTTGTATGGCGTAGAAAATTTTTGTTTTCCATGCTACGAACCCCTACATTTGGATCTATAGATCACCCTTGGTAAAAATAACAAGGCAGAACCTTTTCTGCATTCAAACATTTTTAAAATTTAAACCATAATAGCTTTTGAGTTGATTCCAACCCTCAAAAATCATATTTGATCATACCTTTCAGAATATATAAAAACATTTGGGTTTACTTACAGAAATAATGTTCAGGTAATAAAAGAATGCCACATAGGCATTTCTAGTCACTTTATTTAAGTAAAATAAAAGGTTAAACCTTATTAAATTGTGACACCACTTTAAATCACATTCCCATGGACTAAAATATGTGGTTATGAAATGTGTCAACATGATCCCATGTTTGGTTTGGAGAATATTAAATCTTAAGTAGTTTTTCAATGAGTAGAAATTACTTTTCTAAAAATAAAAGAAATTAAACCAAGCTTTAATCTTGTAATGTTAGTGATGAAGCTAGCTCATCTATAGGACCCTTTTGTGTGATGATTGAAAGTAGTTAAGTATTGTTTGGTGATTGTGTACCTCGTATTTATTCATAGACGCTAGTACCGACCAAGGATACGAGGAGAAAGGAGGATACTACGAAGAAGAAGCCGAGGAGAACTTCAACCACTGCTCTGCACAAGGCAAGCTAACACTTGCAATTTAGCAAGCTTATACCGATATTGATGCAAGCCTAATACTACTAGTTGATTGATCAAGCCTTACTAATCAAGTTGACATATGCAAGCAAATACTTGCTTGTTACCATGCCAACTATATGCCTTAAGCATATGTGATCATACCCACTTGATAAACCAATCCTATTTTTACTTGCAAGCTTTATACTTTATTTCTTTATCAAAGCTCTTACTTAGAGTTTACTAGAATAAATTGTAGATATTAGAAAGATAATTGAAGGTTGCATAAAGAGCATAAAACTTGGCCTAAGCTAGATAATCTTTATGTCACCCCAAGGCATGAGATTGTATTTAGTTGAAACTCCACTTGTTTACCACCCCTCATTAGTACTCACCCCCACTTGTAGATGCTAGTGCTAAGCATAAAACTTGATCAACATTAGATGGGAATACTTGGTGAAAATGGTTATGAAAACCTCTGAATGATGGATCATTCTATTGAGATGTTTTGACATGTGTTTCCGAACACTAGAGGATTTTGATGATGAAAATGTTGAGGCATGAGCCTTAGCCCTTTATAAAACTGATGGTTGTCTGGATGCGATACCATTCCAATTTTACCGTACAACCATAATACCCGAGAATTGGGTAGGGCTTGACTGGAAACTTATATACCTTAGTATTGGTTCCCTCACGGCCAAGGTTTGAGCTGAGGCTACCTTGTGAAGATTGTCCACCTGTGCAGTACCCAAGATGACAGTTGGTCATGGTTGGGAGGCCAAACTCACAGGAGAGGTGCTTATACTAGGGCGTGTAATTGAAAGGTTAGGATTGATTATCCGCATACTGAGTATGGTGAATTCAGGATTTGTTCCTGACGGATGTATCGAATATTGTGGTGAAATTGTACAATCTCTACAGAGTGTCAAACTATTCGAATAGCCGCGTCCGCGGTTATGGACAGTTGGAGTGGCCATACTGTTCTCCCGTCAGATGTTTTCAAAATGACTTGTGAAATGAATTGAGACTTTGACTTGACCACAACAGAGTTGTGAGATGAAATACAAGTTCCCACTTAGGTGTTATAAAACTTCAACTAGCATTCGTTGCTTCTAAACTTAGTAGATGTAAATCTGGCTTTTTGCAAAACAACCCTAGAGCTTAGTGTCCTACTACAAAAAACCCCCTACACTTGTTAGTATTAGTTTGCGAGTACTTAAAGAGTACTCATGGATTTGTCCCTGGCTATTCCCGTGGACAGACTATGAAGAGGAGTACCAGGAGGATGGACCCCAGGAAGGTTACGACAACTAGGATCATCTCCCATCGTCAGCATTGCCTGTGACCCCGAAGATGGAGCTTCGCCTACGCTACCATTATAATTATGTATTTCCGCTGCTTGAGTTGTATTAAGAATTGGATCATGAGATCCTTATTTGTGTAAGACCTTATGTATGGTTTGTAATGGATGATGTACTATGGTATCCAATTCTGTTATGTCTCACAAAAATTGTAATCCTGGAATTGCGATGTATGGCATAACAGGCATCTGGGATTAAAAATTCGGGTGTTGACAAGTTGGTATCAGATCCATCCTGACCATAGGAGACCCTACTTAGACTAGACGTTTGGAATCAAAAACTTAGTTTCAAAACCAAAGAAAGCAAATATTTACAAAAACTTATTCCCATTCTTATCACTTTGATTCTTTCATGAAAATTCATGTTCCTCAAAAACTCTTGCAAAATACATAAAATTTGACACACTTGATCACTCTACTAACTTACTCGTCTTATAGTCTTTTAGATGGACGTGAAGTACAACAAGTTTTACCAGTTGGGAAATGGAGGAGACCTTATCTTTGAGAGGGATTTGGACCAGCTTTCGGAACTTCTGGAGCGTCCGCACCCCGAGTTCTTCGGAGCTCAGCTCAATGATCAAGGAGGAGAAGATCTGTAGTGGCTAATTGTTGCAAGTCTCCGAGGAAATATTGAACCTCCCACTGCTGAGGGAATTCAGTTTACCTTAAGAGAGAACAACTGGCTCGATGGACTTGCCAGGGCCATGCAGGAAGCTCTTGCCCGTCTGTGTGGGCAGAGTATCAACCAGATCAAGGGTACCTGCTTTGAGTTTTGCCCAAGGCGTGATGCTAATGGACAGCCACTGGAAGCCCCATACTACCACGAGCTGAAGACCCAATTGGACCACCTTAGCTTCATGATGTACGATCGTCAGCAGGAGTTGGATAATTGCCATGACTACTCGAACCACAAGTCCGCCATTATCAAGACGAAGGATCAAACCATCGCCATGCTAGCAAAGGATCGCAAGTCTCGCCGTTGTCAGCTCGATAAGAAGGAGCGCATCATTGCCCGTCTTCGCCACCGTATCTCGTCTTTGGAGGAGACCATCCACGAGAGAGACATGCAGTTGGAAGAAAGGGAGAATGCCGGAGAGGATCTTCGTGGAGACCCCTACTCCTATCTCAGCGATGATGATGATTTTCTGGAGGATCAGGCTATGGATTTCTTCACCGATGAGGAGGATTTCGCCTTCATCAATGACAATGAGGATGATGAGGATGACGACTACACCGACTCTGAGGAGTAGTAGCACTTGAGCACTAGCGTAGTGAGTAGTATTCGGTCCCACTATATCGTAGTTTCCAGAATGGTTCCTAAAACCATCTGTTTACCTTGTTGTGGTGTGTGTTTTATCGGGTGCTATGAATGAATGAATAAATGAATAGCAAGTTGCTAGAAAATCTGAGTCAAACTTTAAAAACTTTTCAAAGTCCCAAAACCTTAGAAATTTCCCTCTTTTCTCATGATCTATCTCAATCTTCAGATGCCACGCGGAGGAAGTGGTTCATCCCCGGACCCGATGTTGCAGATCCTGCAAATGTTGGTTTCTGACCACGAAGCTGAAAGAGCCGAACGTCAAGCCAACCTAGCCACCCTGCAACAGATAGCTCAGCTAGCCCACAACAATCAAGGGCACGAAAATCAGGACAACCATAGATCTAAGATCAAGAATTTCCAGAACACCAAACCACCTGTTTTCACTAAGTCGGAAGAGCCCTTAGACGTCGATGATTGGCTGCAGACCATGGAAAATAACCTAGAACTCGCCGGAGTGGAAGCCAACGAGAAAGTTCTGTTCGCCACCCATTATCTAGCTAGAGATGCCAGAGCATGGTGGAACAGTGTTCGTGCCATGACCGGAGGACAGATGATGACCTGGGAGGAATTCAAAGTCAAGTTCAACAGAACCCATGTGCCACCAGGTTTGATCAAGAGGATGAGAGACGAATTCAGAGAACTGAGGGAAGGAAGGATAACCGTAGTGGATTATCGTGACAAATTCTTGTCATTAGCTAGGTATGCCCCGGATGAGATCGACACCGAAACCAAGAAGAAAGAAAGATTCCTGAATGGTCTGCATGATGAGATGCAGACTGTGTTAGTCAATATCCCCTTTGCTGATATTGAAGCCCTTGTCGACTCTGCCATCCAGATGGAAGGAAATATCAACCAAGCCAATGAGAACTGCAAGCGTCGCATGATGCATCAACCAGGAACCCATTAGACCCCAAAGTACCGCCCTAACCCATCCCCAGGATTTGCCCCGAGAACCAACAGACCCCCGATGAACCGTCCGACCTATCCCAACCGTGGAAACCCTAGGCCTGGAGGAAATCACAACAACCCCGACAACTCTAACAATTTCAACCGTGCCCCACCTAAGTTCAACAACAACAATGCCACCGCCAACACCAACACTGCCCCAAGGACTGGAAGCAATGTTGTGCCTGTTGCGGCAAAGGACAAGTCGCAAGTGACTTGTTATGACTGTGGAAATAAGGGTCACTAATCCAACGAGTGCCCCAACAAGAAGAATGCCGCAGCCCCCAATGCAAATGCCCCAGCTCAGCTGCAGCGTCGTGTTCAACCAGGAAGAAGGTTTGCCCTAGGGAATTCGCTCAACCGCAACGGCCGTCTTTTTCTCATGCATGTTGAAGAAGCTAAGGAAGCGCCAGACGTCGTGCTGGGTATGTTTTCTGTTAATTCAGTACTTGCAAGAGTGTTGTTTGATTCTGGTGCATCGCATTCATTTGTCACCGAAGAATTTTCCTGCACTAGTAAGATTCAACCAACAAAACTGAAGCATGTTATGATCGTTCAAATTCCCGGTTCAACCACCAAGGCTAGGCAAATTTACAAAGCCGTCTCGTCCGAATCCATGGCATAGATTTTATGCTAACTCGATAGTACTCGGAACTAAAGGTTTGGAAGTAGTACTAGGAATGGATTGGATGTCCAAACATAAAGGATTGATTGATCGTGCCAAGAAAGCCATCACCATGACCAAGATGACCGAATATATCAGTCGAGCATATATCTGAAACCTTACCTCGTCAATTCAAGTGCAACAAGAGTATAGCCCAACCTACCATTGACCAAGTCCGGATAGTCTGTGAATACCTCGATGTATTTCCAGATGTTTTGCCTGGTATGCCCCCAGATCGGGATATCGAGTTTATCATCGAACTAATCCCTGGAACAGGACCCATAGCCCAGAGACCATATAGTATGAACCCGTCTGATCTAGCAGAACTGAAGAAGCAACTTGATGCCATGCTGGAAATTGGATTGATTCAACCAAGTGCGTCACCATGGAGATCACCTGTTTTGTTTGTGGACAAGAAAGATGGAGGTAACCGTTTGTGTATGGATTATCGGAAGTTGAATGATGTCACCATCAAAAACAAGTAACAATTGCCCAATATAGAAGATTTGTTTGATCAGTTGACCGGTGCCAAAGTGTTTTCTAAGATTGATCTTAGGACTAGCTATCATCAACTCAAAATTCATGCAGAGGATATTCCAAAGACTGCCTTTACCACCAGATATGGATTATACGACTCGTCATGTCTTTTGGATTAACCAATGCCCCCTCTTATTTCATGAATCTCATGAATAATATTTTTATGGACTTCCTGGATAAGTTTGTCGTTGTTTTCATCGATGACATTCTGATTTATTCCAAATCGGAAGAAGAACATGAGCTACACCTCAGGACCATTCTTGGAACCCTTAGAGAGCATTAGCTGTATGCCAAGTTTAGCAAATGTGAATTCTGGTTACAAGAGGTAGGATTCCTCGGTCACATTGTATCAGCCGGAGGAATTGTCGTTGATCCTGCAAAAGTGAAAGATGTCGAAGATTGGCAAGCCCCAACCACTCAAACCCAAGTTCGTGCATTTCTCGGATTGGCGGGATACTACCGCAAGTTCGTAGAAGGATTCTCGAGTATCGCCAGACCCATGACCCAATTGCTAAAGAAGGACAAGAAGTTTGAATGAACCAACAAATGTGAAGCGAGTTTTCAAGAACTCAAAAGGATATTGATTTCAGCCCCAATCTTAATCATGTCGGTTATCACGAAGCCCTTCGACGTGTATTGTGACGCATCCAAGATCGGTCTCGGATGTGTGGTAATGCAAGAAGGCAAAGTTATATCTTAGCTATCTCGACAACTGAAACAACATGAGCAAAATTACCCAACCCATGACCTCGAACTCGTAGCCGTAGTTTTAGCCCTGAAGACATGGAGACACTACCTGATGGGAAATCATTGTGAGATTTATTCGGATCACAAGAGCCTGAAGTATATATTCACTCAGAAGGAGTTGAATATGAGGCAGAGAAGATGGATTGAGTTAATCAAGGATTACGATATGGACATTCACTATCACCCTGGTAAAGCCAACGTGGTAGCAGATGCCCTTAGCAGATTGCCGTGACGCTTGAACTCCATGATTTTGATGGAGCAACCAAGCTTGCACAAAGAGATGGAAGATTTTCGAATGGAATTAGTGAGTGAAGGATTTTTGGCTAGCATAGAACTTCAACCCACTTTGATCAGCCAGATCAAAGAGGCGCGGAAAGGAAATGCTAGTATTGACGGAATCAAGCGTCGTATCGGTACAGGCAAAGTACCCGGATTCACGAAGACGAAGAAGGAGTTCTGTGGTACAAAGGACACCTTTGTGTACCAGCAGATTCTGAGTTGAAAGAAGTTATTCTCAAGGAAGCTCATGATACCCTTTATTCTATCCATCCCGAAGGAACTAAGATGTATCAAGATTTGAAAGAGCAATTTTGGTGGCATAAGATGAAGAGAGAAATCGGAAGCTATATCGCCAAGTGTGATATATGTCAGCGAGTCAAGGCCGTACATCAAAGACCCGCTGGATTGTTGCAACCATTACAGATTCCAGAATGGAAATGGGATTCTGTTGGAATGGACTTTATCACCGGATTGCCTACTTCTAGTAGGGGAAATGACTCTATCTGGGTCATAGTGGACAAATTTTCCAAAGTCGCCCATTTCTTACCCGTCAAGACCACATATCAGAGTTCGAAGCTAGCGGAGTTATACATCGCTAGAATTGTTAGTTTGCATGGAGTCCCCAAGAACATTGTATCGGATCGAGGAACTCAGTTTACCTCGAGATTCTGGAAGAAAGTCCAAGAAGGTTTAGGAACCCGCCTATATTTTAGCACCGCGTATCACCCTCAGACCGACGGACAAACGGAGCGAGTAAATCAAATACTCGAAGATAAGCTGAGAGCATGTGTGTTAGAGTATGGATCTAAGTGGGAAGACGGTCTGCCATTTGCAGAATTTTCGTACAACAATAGTTATCAAGCTAGTTTGCAAATGGCCCCATTTAAATTCATGTACGGAAGGAAGTGTCGCACCCCTTTGAACTGGTCGGAAGTAGGAGAGAGTCAGATTTTCGAACCCGATATCCTACGAGAAGCAGAAGAGAAGGTTCACAAGATTCGTGAGCACCTCAAGACAGCCCAGTCCAGACAGAAGAGTTACGCCGACAAGAGAGGTCGAGACCTCGCCTTCAACATAGGAGATTTTGTATATCTGAAAGTGTCGCCATTGAAGGGAATGCAGCGTTTCCAACACTTTTCCCGAATATGAAAGCATGCATGTGTGTATGCATCCCATTTTGAATTCTTTTGAATTGCCTTGTTTATGTGTTTCTTTGCTTGTAAAAGGATTCTTAGGTGAAATAAACATCATCTAAACAATCCCCACACTTTTCCCGAAGACAAATAAATCAAAACAAACAAAATGAGTGAATGGTCACTTTGGCCAAATTAACTCCCATGCCTACTTTGGTTGTCTGTAACTTTCAGAACTTAACAGAAACTTGTTTGGATCTTTGCACCCCTTGATAGTACTCATAACAAAGTATCAAGGCCCACTTTGTGATCATCCAGAAACATTCAAATGCATAGTTTAAATGACAGTTTAAAATTGAATCTTTATCATATGGGAAGATCCCACTTTTTCAAAAACCACTCAAACAAGATCAACTTTCAAAACCCAAGCATCTTCAGACTCACCAGCACCTACCTAGCACACCCACCAAAAATCTTTTCAAAATTCAAAACTTGAATTCATGCGGCCATTTCATCAAACACCTTGCATATGCAAATCAAATAAAATCCAAACACTATTTGGAGAAGTGATTTGAGCCTAACTTGTTCCCTCTCTGGTTGCAACTAGGCTTTAGTAGATCATCTAGCTCATTTGTAAACGTCTAGCACCACTGTAAGCTTGGCAATGTCATCAATGGTGAACAGCCGAAGCCACCCATGCCACCCCAGTGTAGACAGCAAGCTAGTAGAGGAACTAGCCGTGCCAACCTTGTCTGGGAGATCACCCATGCCTCACCGCCCCCTCTCGACCATCCCTGCCTCAAAGACATCGACCAGAGCACCCAGGAACGTCGCGCCCGTGCCTTTGTCAACCATGCCGAGCATGCGCCAGAGCGCCACCCTCGACAAACGCCCACAGACCGCGCGCCGCCCTCTCCGCGTGCATACGCAATCACCATCATCCCAGGAGACCGCCAGACATCCCCGTTCGCCGCCCCATGCCTCACAGCCACCGCTCGCCGTCGAAAACGCCACCTCTACCGCAGAGCATCACATGTTCCAGACCGTTTGCCACCGCCCCTACACGCGCATTAAAGCTATAGAGCATCTCTAGGAGGCCACCGATCGATCGCCACCGCCGGCCATGCCTCTAGCAGCCCGTAGCCATGTCACCACCGTCGCCTGCCCATTCCGTTCGGTCTCGTCGTCGAGACTATAAATAGAGGCCTCCCCCGCTCAAACTCTTCACACCATCTCACTTCCCTCTCCTCACTGATCGTTCCATCCCGTTCCCAGAGCAAGGCGAGCAGCGCATCGCCGGAAATATGACGGAGCAGGCCGCCTCTAGAGAAGAAGGTCGCTGTCGATTTCGTCCACCCCAGGAGAAGCTGCCGGTACCAGGAGGTTCGCCGTCGTTGACTTCATCGTTCGCCCGCCTCGCCGACCCTCGCCTAAGCCCCGGTGAGCCTCCGACGACCCCTACCTGCCGCGTTAGGTTTCTGTCTCGCCGGCGCCGCCCGACGTGGACGATGAGTAGCGATGCTCGATTAGACTTAGATCGTGGCCGATATTGCCCATACCGGCGTTTAAAGAGCCACCGACCGGTGGAACCCTGTCACCGAGCCTCAGCTGGTGAGTGACACTAGGCCGCCCATTAACAGCCTCACAGAGCCCAAGAGTTTGAATTTAACTTTTCCATTTTAATTCAAACACGCCTGTACCTAGTTTCAAAAATCAACCCAGCTCGATTCAGTAAACCAAATTGAATGAAACCAATTTTGTTAGAAAGGTCTTGAAATGCTGAATCCAAGACCGTTGGATTTAAATCATTTGGATCTATAGATCACCCTTGGTAAAAATAACAAGGCAGAACCTTTTTTGCATTCAAACATTTTTCAAATTTAAACCATAATAGCTTTTGAGTTGATTCCAACCCTCAAAAATCACATTTGATCATACCTTTCAGAATATATAAAAACATTTGGGTTTACTTACAGAAATAATGTTCAAGTAATAAAAGAATGCCACATAGGCATTTCTAGTCACTTTATTTAAGTAAAATAAAAGGTTAAACCTTATTAAATTGTGACACCACTTTAAATCACATTCCCATGGACTAAAATATATGGTGATGACATGTGTCAACATGATCCCATGTTTGGTTTGGAGAATATTAAATCTTAAGTAGTTTTTAATGAGTAGAAATTACTTTTCTAAAAATAAAAGAAATTAAACCAAGCTTTAGGTTAGTGATGAAGCTAGCTCATCTATAGGACCCTTTTGTGTGATGATTGAAAGTAGTTAAGTATTGTTTGTGATTGTGTACCTTGTATTTATTCATAGACGCTAGTACCGACCAAGGATACGAGGAGGAAGGAGGATACTACGAAGAAGAAGCCGAGGAGAACTTCAACCACTGCTCTGCACAAGGCAAGCAAACACTTGCAATTTAGCAAGCTTATACTGATATTGATGCAAGCCTAATACTACTAGTTGATTGATCAAGCCTTACTAATCAAGTTGACATATGCAAGCAAATACTTGCTTGTTACCATGCCAACTATATGCCTTAAGCATATGTGATCATACCCACTTGATAAACCAATCCTAGTTTTACTTGCAAGCTTTATACTTTATTTATTTATCAAAGCTCTTACTTAGAGTTTACTAGAATAAATTGTAGATATTAGAAAGATAATTGAAGGTTGCATAAAGAGCATAAAACTTGGCCTAAGCTAGATAATCTTTATGTCACCCCAAGGCATGAGATTGTATTTAGTTGAAACTCCACTTGTTTACCACCCTCATTAGTACTCACCCCCACTTGTAGATGCTAGTGCTAAGCATAAAACTTGATCAACATTAGATGGGAATACTTGGTGAAAATGGTTATGAAAACCTCTGAATGATGGATCATTCTATTGAGATGTTTTGACATGTGTTTCCGAACACTAGAGGATTTTGATGATGAAAATGTTGAGGCATGAGCCTTAGCCCTTTATAAAACTGATGGTTGTCTGGATGCGATACCATTCCAATTTTACCGTACAACCATAATACCCGAGAATTGGGTAGGGCTTGACTGGAAACTTATATACCTTAGTATTGGTTCCCTCACGGCCAAGGTTTGAGCTGAGGCTATTTTGTGAAGATTGTCTACCTGTGCAGTACCCAAGATGACAGTTGGTCATGGTTGGGAGGCCAAACTCACAAGAGAGGTGCTTATACTAGGGCGTGTAATTGAAAGGTTAGGATTGATTATCCGCATACTGAGTATGGTGAATTCAGGATTTGTTCCTGACGGATGTATCGAATATTGTGGTAAAAGTGTACAATCTCTGCAGAGTGTCAAACTATTCGAATAGCGTCATGTTATGGACAGCTTGGAGTGGCCATACTTTCTCCGCCGATGTTTTCAAAATGACTTGTGAAATGAATTGAGACTTTGACTTGACCACAACAGAGTTGTGAGATGAAATACAAGTTCCCACTTAGGTGTTATAAAACTTCAACTAGCATTCGTTGCTTCTAAAAACTTAGTAGATGTAAATGGCTTTTGCAAAACAACCCTAGAGCTTAGTGTTCTACTACAAAAAACCCTGCACTTGTTAGTATTAGTTTGCAGTACTTAAAGAGTACTCATGGCTTTGTCCCCTGCTATTCCATGGCCGACTATGAAGAGGAGTACTAGGAGGATGGACCCCGTGAAGGTTCTGACGACTAGGATCATCTCCCATCGCAAGATTACTGTGACCCCGAAGATGGAGCTTCGCCTACACTACCGTTATTATTACGTATTTCTGCTGCTTGAGTTGTATTAAGAACTGGATCATGAGATCCTTATTTGTGTAAGACATTATGTATGGTTTGTAATGGATGATGTACTGTGGTATCCAATTCTGTTATGTCTCGCAAAAATGGTAATCCTGGGATTGTGATGTATGGCATAACAGGCATCTGGGATTAAAAATCCGGGTGTTGACACAGTGGCTAGCAACCAGATGCCAACACGCTAGTTATAGGACCCAATTAGCTAGCTTGGATGGAGAGAATCCTTGCAGTAGTAGCTGACTATATGGTTATGGATCACGCCAGGACATGGACAGGGGCAGCCGACAGTGGACAAGGCAGTTCCGGCCGGCCGCCCGCCAGATAGGGACCTGAATCGAACGAGCCAGAAGCAGAGCATCAGCAGCTGACCCGCAATTAGATCTTGAGAAGAATTGAACGAGCCAGAACGAGATTCTTGGCTCAGGGGAGTAGTAGAGAAGATGGGATGGAGTGGAGAGAAGCCATCGGCCGACTTATTGACTA
This sequence comes from Avena longiglumis, assembly GCA_030063025.1. Classification (NCBI taxonomy): domain Eukaryota; kingdom Viridiplantae; phylum Streptophyta; class Magnoliopsida; order Poales; family Poaceae; genus Avena; species Avena longiglumis. The sequence continues at coordinate 523,286,350 of CP125976.1, forward strand.
GCGACGGCGGCAGCAGCAGCATGAGTTGCGCGTGCGAAGGAACCCTAACCTAAGCTCTGATACCATGTTGTGAATTGGAGAATGAGCAACTTGATATTCACGGGGGCCAAAGGCCAATACATGTACAGGTGTGGAAAAGGCAAATATGCCAAAGGGTCCTTATACAATGAGCAAATATAAAGAGGGACTATATACTCTAACAGGACACACAACCACAACCAACCTGACTACCCACGGGAAACAAAAACACACAAGAAAGACCCACGTCAAGGTTGCCACATAGCATTATCGTCATCACTCCTCAGCGACTCTGACTTTGCCAACGACTTCCAAAACAGAACCTCCCAGACGGCGTCGGAAATCATGTCGGCCTATGCCATCAATTGGCCACACGAGCCAAGGAGAGACAGTTCCGACTCAGACGACGAGCTTCACAAGAGAATTATGCTGATCTTGCGCCGACTGAGAACCTGCAGAGCCACTGACAGCCGGTCATCGTCGCCGCCTGGACACCATCCACCGCAGCTCCGGCTCCACCTCAACACAGCGAAGCAGGAGAACCCATCGTACACGCCGGGAAAACGGACTACCAAAGATCAGCCGTGACCCGACCTCCGCTCGAGGCTTCATCTTTGCCAAACTTTAACCTGGACCTTGCACAGCTGCCTGGCAACAAACCTCTTCATAGAACCCCGTCCGTAGGCGACTCTGAGACAATGCCCCCAAGAAGGAATGAGACACAGAAGCGCCTCCATCGTCCTATCCCAGATCCGAGGTTTCCCTCCGGAGTCATGGCCATAGGAGGGGAGAGCACCCCTCGACAATGCTCCCAAGAAAGACCGTGATACCCACAAGCATCACCATCGTTGGCTCCGACCAAACCGAAGAAAGGATTTCTCCTGGAAATCTCAGACACCTACAACCTGAAAGGTCGCCCTTGGACCTCCACCATGTGCTCAGACACCTACTTGCTTAGTTTTTGGTTTACAACTGGATGTAAACCATGCAGGACCACACACTCGCATCTATATCACTTCTACTAGCCTGCCAGGTGCGTTCCAGATATAATCCACACAACAACCTTTTAGAAATAAGGCACGTGGCCCGGCTTTATAGATAAAGCCCTGGAGGACTAAGGAAAAGATTTTACACAATACACCATATCAACTGGCCAAGCCAGGATAACACCAGCACAAGCACAAGTTCGACCACAACTCAACACAGAGTGGCAAGAGCACAGCTTAACACAAGCAGAACTATGGGAGACAGGAGGTGAAGCCTAAGGAGAAGGCTATGGCGAAGGCAGCAGGAGCTACTCCTCCAACACGACATGCATCTTATTTCTCTGCAAATAATATTCACTGCATCTATCTTCTGTGTGGAGCTGTTTTTTTTTTTTGCACTTCGATAGTGATATTTATCTTTTTATGGTACATTCAGTACACCTAATATATGATGCATGCCCTAAAGCCTTTTAATCTTTATAGATTGGCCAGATAGAGATGACAGTGGAGCATGTGATCATAAGGTACATAAATTTACTAAAAAATTACAGTTCATTTTGGGATAATGTTCTTCAATACATGGTATTCCTATTTTTTGAATGAATGCTCATCTTTATTTTTCTGTGCAGCTAAGTTAGAATAGTTATCTTTGACGATGTGTGCTCTTGCTTTTTGACTGTAACCATTCCCTGGAGTTATTCTGCAGAAGCATGCGAGGGATGTGTGCTATTTTTTTTAGGGGAACTACTCCTTGAAGTTATGTTGTGCTCTTCCAGTGAAGAAACATCAAGTCACCTTTTGTCTATCGGCCGATGATGTGTGGTAATTCAGAGAGCTAAATCTCACGGAATTTGGTGATAGAAAGGTGACACATGAAAAACTTCAGTAGCTTCCCCAAATTTATGACTTACTTTTTTCTGATTGCACTTTACCATCTCTGAATTTTTATAATGTGTTATATCCGATGAGACTTCTCAGGCATTTTTTATGCTCCAATTGTGTTTATCAGCATTAAAAAGCTAAACACCTATTTTACCTATTAGTGGGAACCTTCAATTTCTTTTGTTTCTATTATTTTCTCTTGAAAGTTGTTTGGTATGCTGATGCTAGACTTTCCCGCAGCAAAGCGCTCAGGGTATCATCTAGTTATTATAAGTTCTGACAACCATGATGCGATCAAAATTATGCGAGAATAAGGAAACTCTGCTGGAGTTGCAGCTGCTATTTTTGATGATTGCTATTATATATGCATCAAAGGAGCTAGCGATGGTCGAATTTGAACATGTATATCGAGAAGCTAATCAAGTTGCCCATGAATTAGCCATGGCTACGTTTTCCAGTTCTAGTACTTGGCTGGAAAAAACCCTCCTGATATTGTACCTCTTTTGATTAAAGATGAAACTATCATTATACTAAGAGATCAAAAGAGGCACTGCCCTTCGCTAATTTGGACTAGATGGCCGCAAATTAGGCTTGTCGGGGTATCATTGGGGATGGATCGAACGACCGCATACCCTTTCCTCTCTCAGCCCACTCTTGGTCTCGAGCTTATGGCAGAATCTCACCATGGAATCATCTATGGTGCTTAAGGGGGTGGGGAAGCAACGCAAAGCGTTGCAAAGGAGGAGGGGAGAGAGACACTAGGTTGCACTGTTGGATCCGACTAATTTCCACCATTTTCCTACTTTTATTGTGTGTTTTTTCATGTATAGGTTATTTCGACATCATTATGTTACAGTTATTTTAGTAAGACGTGTATTGTTTGCTACAGTATTTTGGGAGTTTAAATTAAACTAAAAAACAACTTTGCAAGGGTTGTTCAGAAAAAAACTCTCCCAATAATCTAGCTTGTTCTCCAAAGCATATTGGTGAAATTTTGACACGGGTGTGCTACAAATTTACATTTATGCGGTTTGGGTTCAAACCTGATGATATAGAAAAGGTTTCTGCAGGCTGTAACAATAACATTTTTCTTACATAGATATGCTGAACATGGACTTTTTTTCACGGACTGGGTGCATTAGTGTACGAAGCACCCAATCAGAAATCTAGTTCAACAAAGTTTGCACACATTCAAAACAACACGGTGAAACATCATAAAAGAACTTTCTGGGCTAAGATTTGATGATAAACACATTAAGGATGCTACAATGCACAGTTGGAACGATACCAGGTCTGACATAGAAGCAAATGGAAGAATAACCTAGCTACAAAATCATAACTAGCCTCATCCCCCACACTGGAGTCACTGTCAACTTTAAACATAAACCTAAGCAGATATAAAGTTACAACAGAAGATAACATTAATCTAGCAAAGATGAGACTTGTCGCATTCCATAGTTGATAGGCCAAGCCAATCTACTCTTGTGGAGCTCCTTGAGGGGGAGGTCCGCGGCCACGGCCACGACCACGTCCTCTGCCTCGACCTCGGCCCCTTCCCCTGTCACCCTCTGCACAGGAGATGAATAATTGTAAGTTTTGTTTGCATACAGAAAAGAGTGACATCAGTCACAATTGATGAGCAAACCATATGTCACAGAAAAGGAATTTATAACATCAAATCACTACTCTTTCTAAGAAGTCATTTTCAGTAATGTGGTGCTAGCAATAACAAAATAATAATGAATCAAAAGAGCCACAAAGCAAGAAACAGAAAGATAATTTGGAGTCAAAATAAACAAACTGATGAGAGCATTTATAGGTAAGCAAAATTCAAACAGAACTAACCATATCCTTGTGCAGGAGGTGCGTTATACTCCCCACCCTGATAACCACCAGCTTCTTCATTTACATAGCCATCACCACCATAACCTCTTCCAGGCCCAAAGGATCCACGCCTACCCCTTCCTCGCCCTCTGCCACGATATCCCCGTGGGCCCTCAAAGTCTCCATTCTCATTATCATAGTCTGCTCCTCCATTGTTAAAGCCTATATCACAATGGTCCAAATGTAAAAAAATTGAAGAATCAGGAAATAGGAACAAGGCCAACTTGACGATATATCTTAAACAGGCAGATATTTACCTCTGCCCCTTCCCCGGCGGCCACGTCCCCTTCCACGCCCACTTGGTAAGTCCTCTGCATCCTGATCAAAGTCAGTTGGTGCCCTGACCTGATCAGCAGGTATCGGTGGCTGGTAACTGCAAAATTTAAAGCTGTGTTAGTATACGTCATGGAGGAACTAGCACTGAGCTTAGAGAATCTATGAACGGATTATACATGATCAGTACGGCAAACAAGGAGCATTTAATTTCTTTTTGTAAAAGGCTAGTGTTGTTGAAGCAAGAAGTTACTACAAAGATATTTGAAACACTAAGCGATTTCAAACTATAGGACTGGACCAAGAAACAAAAAAAATAGGGGGAAAGGCAGATCCTACTAACCCAGGAGACGATGTATCCAGCTCCTTCTTCGACAAGGTAATGGTAATCAAGGAAACATGGCGAGTAGTCTCGAGACTGTCAAAAGGACATAATGCAAGAGCGTCAAAACACATTGCCGACCCAACTTAAGAAGAGTACTTAGTTGAAATTATCCAGTGCATACATGTTAAGGCCTTCCTCCAACGGTTCCCATGTGTCGGTAATATCAATTGACTCGATGGAGTTATTCTGATGGAGACCAACAATCCTTCTCTGCTCAGGGAATGCATGAACGGTAAGTAAACTCATCATAACTGCAAGGTGTGTTAAAAGGTGGCATTATGAATTCGTGTTTTACCTTGAGAAGCTCTACGATGGCCACTGTCTTGTTGATAGCCCTTCCCATAGCCTTGATAACAATTTCATCTGTGGCCTCGTCCTGTTGAGGGCAGAGAGTGAAGATGATTTAGGTACTTACAAGTAGATATTTCCAAAATAATTGTTCCAAAATTTAACGCGGCAATGATTGCACACACTAGGCACTAGCCTATGCCTGCTGAATTTCACTGGCCTCTAATGTATCCACATCCACACAGAAGTATTAGTAATAATAATAACTATTACAAGTAGTAAAACAAAATCTCAATACGGCAAGTGCAGACTCGATTAGTAGGTAGCATATCCAAGTAGTAGTGCTCGTAGATTCCTAAAAGTTGCATCCCAAAGCAAACCCTCCACTAACAGCAATAAACAAATCATGGCAACGGAAAGCGGTCCCTGCCTGAAAGAGTTCAAATAACAGAGCGAATACTAGTCGACCAACGCCTATGTAGCACCACAAGCAGGGGAAGCTGCAACCTCGATAGAGCCGTGACAAGAGCAGTGAACCTCGGCAGTTGGATGCCCTAACCAACATCTCGAGACACCTCCCGATTCGACACTTGCGCCGGCAGCGCACTGAACCCGCACTAAACCCTACGCCAAAAGTCGCCTCACACCGAAAAAAGAAAACAAAAATCGATTTGCCCCCTTCCCTGTAACCGAGCGTAGAGCAAGCAGAAGCGAGGCGGCGGGTTTACTTACCTGGAGCAGGGCGAGGGCGTAGGTGATGTAGTTGCGGGTGCGTCCCTGCGCGGTGATGCGGATCTCGTTGGCGCCGATGGCCGCCTCCTCCCGCGGCTTCTCGACCCTCTGGTACCGATCCATGGGTGCAGCCTCCGAACTACCCTATGCAAGCGCGGACGCGAATCAGCTCTCGCTCGAAACCCTGGGCCTCGGAAACGATGGATGCTTGTGGTTTTGCGGTGGATTGGATTGGAGAGAGTCGTGGTGGCCTGGCGGAGGTCGTCGGGGTGGCTGATATAGGAGGAGGAGAGGGGAGCGAGGAGGAGGAAGCAGAGACGGATAGGGTAGGGTTTGCGTGGGGTGGGGTGGCCGGTTCTGACAGGGACCCGGTTTGGGGGTCCGGGCCCGGCACGTTCTGTCCGCGTGCTTGCGTTGGGTGGATTGGCATTGGCTCCTTGCTCTGGTCTCCAGGAGGGGACGGGGAGCTGATCTGGACCGTCGCTGCTGTGATCGGATGGCGGCCAGGGAGGGGTTTTGTCCCTACCTGGTCAGCATCGACGCGTGTTTGTCTGCGTCATCCCGTGAGTTGCGAGTCATGTTGGTGTACGGTAAGAATCCTGGTTCAGGTTCCAAAGCTTGCAATGGCAAAGCGATCTCACCCAATCAGACTCGACACTCGAATTGGGTTCGGTACAGGCGTACGAAGCAGTTCGCATCCAGCATCATTGGTCGACACACACACAAACTCCGGTTGGACTTGAAATAATCCTATGTTCTGAAAATGACGTCGACGTGTCTAAATTTAGATATACCTATATACTCCGAAATAGTGTCTAGATATAGAATCGACTCTCCCTTCTCTCCCTCCCTTGCTACACTTGCTGAGAGACTCTCAAGAAGCTCTAGGCCAAAACAAAGCATCTCTTGTCGGTGTCGCCGGCTAGGGATGGCATAGGGGAGGTGCCGTAGTAGTAGGTATACTAGATGTAGGAGTGGTCCTAGGCGTTGAGCAGGACTCGGGATCCTGCGCGATCCAGTGTAGGGTTCTTCTCCTTGTTGTTGTTGCTTCTCTGGTTGGTGCATGGCGTCGAGGGAGGGCCTCCCATCTCTGCAAATAAAGATGGTGTTGTTGGTCATCTAGTGGTGCTTAGGTGTTGTGCTGCAGAAGCTCTCTTGGCTGGCTGCGGAAGTGGGGAGAGAGAAGCGGCGGCGGGAGTTGGGAGGTGTTTCTCATGGCCGGCCATGCTGACGTGGGAAGTTAGGCAGAGTTTCTCCTGACTGAACATGGTGACGAGAAGGAGAAACGACAAGATTCTTCCCAAGATCGGTCGATGGCGCCCGCCTGATGGGGTGGATCGATTTCGGTTTTTCCTTCTCCTGCTAGCCGTGGTGAAGTGCAGAAGGATGCGAAGAGCCCCGATGTCGGTTGTTTGGGAACTCGGTTGTGTTCTTGTGGTTGTGCGGTGTTGCGCACCCCGAAAGTTGTGTTGCTTGTCGGAGATTCCAAGCGACGGCAGCTCTGCGTCGCGCCTATCTTTGGCCAAAGAGGCCACTCAAAGCATGGAGTCGGTTGTCGCTCGTGCAACTTCTTCCTCCAGGCCGCCATGTCGATGCGGAGGATCTATTTCGATCTTCGTCTAAGAGCTCTCGCCAGCGTTACCTAAAGTGGTGTTGCCCCCTGTGGTGGCGCTGGTGCTCAAACCTGAAGGTCGCAGCTGACCTACGGTAAAGACAAATGATCCAATTATGTTCCTTTTTTACCTTGAAGATCCTATTCGTTAAAGTGGAGGGCCCAGTCTAAATTTTCTTCTTTTATAAAGTCTTTGGTGTAATTTTTTATCGAGTTCTTGGTGTAATTTATACACCACATTTAATGTAGTTTCCAACACTTTCGGGGACTTATCCGTAAAAAAGAGTGAGCCTCGTCTCACCGATGGAGTAAAATCATCATCGATGCAGAGATCGTTCGGCCGTATTTTTTTGCCAAATCTGACTTTTTTGCGAAACTTCAACCAAATCTCACCCCACCCGAAATTAATTCGAAATCTGACTCCTGGGTCGGTCGCCATTTTAAACGGCGCCGAAGATTTGCAGATCGGCGCCAAGACGAAGCAGTTGGGAGACGGCCTCGGGAGGTCGGCGCCATGTGATACGGCGCCGAACTCACCTCGACGCCGACCTTCCGAGGCTGTCTCCCAGCTGCTTCGTATTGGCGCCGACTTGCACATCTTTGACTCTATTTTAAACAACGCCAACCCCAGGTGAAATTCCAAATTAGTTTTGAATAGAGGTCAGATTCGGTTAAAGTTTTCAGATTTAGATAAATTTGATAAAAAAAATAGCGGTCGGCCGCTCCTGCTGTCCAACATTGCACGCGCACCGAATGTGCGGAAGCCGGCGCCTCGTTCTTGCGAAATCTGCCATTCTGACGTGTGTTCAACGCATGCCCTACGTTTTTTTTAGAGGTAATAACATCTTAAGTCCCACAAGTTACAGTCTAGGTGCAGATTAGTCACACAACTAGCAAATGTCTACTCCACCGTCCCACAACTAGCTTAACTGTAACAAACCTGTCCAATTAGTCTAAAACCGTGCCACGTCGTATAACAATCGTATTGCTACTTTGCGACAGGTCCTCGCTTTTCCTTGTGCACATATCACAATTTCACGAGTAAACTCGAAACGATGGCGGAGGCGACTCGGCAAGTAGGGAAAATCGAATCCCATGGCGGAGGAGTGACACTCGGCGGAGAAGACGGAGATAACCTACACCTCACACCGCAGCGTGGTGGAGGCATGCCCATGCCCATTCCGGTAGTGAGCATCGGCGCCTCGAAGGCATAGTCGAGGCGGAGGTGATTCGGCAGAGGCGAGTCTGGGGCGGGAGGACGCAGGCACATACGGAGGTGATTCGATGATACGGAGCTGTATGACAAGGTCATCTGTGCACTTCATGCTCATGGCCGAGGAGGTTAGGGAGAGGATGTTGGGGCCGACGGATGGCGGCCGAGCCTCGGTCGAACACGAGCTCAAGATGCAGCTCGCATCCTCTATGGCAAGCTAGATCAGAGGAACCGGCCATCCGCTTGGCCTGCACCAAATCATTGTGCGTGGAGACCGCCACAATTTGGTATGTTTCCGTTTTCCGATTCTGAAATTTAATCAATGTGTTAATTTTGGTTGTAGTTTGATTGAAAAACAGGCATGAACAGAACCTTGAGATATGCACAAGGATTTAGTTATCTTATTAGTTTGTAACATGTCCACTTAATGTGATAATGGTCTCTTCTTAAGCATACACTAGCACGTTCATACTGCTGAGTTGCGATGAAACCGATTGAGCACTAATTTGAAGTTCTAGCTTCAGCAGTTTCCGTTAGAATAATATTTTTTGGTAGAGCTACATTTCACTGGAAGAGTATTGTAGTGATTGTTTGTTATCCTTTCCATTCATGCAATGAGAAAAAGTAGTATGTATTACTCCTTATCAGTGAGATAAACATGCAATCTGTCTCTCTTTCCTTCTGATTTCAGAACATTGACAATCTTTCTCACTTCTCTATTTTCTCTTTATGAATGCATACAAACCAGAGCTTTACGATTTTATCACCTGAAACCAGTAAATTCTTATTTCTATTAGTTTTTTCACATGCCCCGTTTATCTGAACATAGTCAGATGGAAGCATCACATGTTTTTTTAGTTTGTTAAAGACAAGTGTGTTTGAATTTTGTAAGATTGGAACTATGCGTATTTTCGTGTTATCTGCTACATGTATATTATTATGTACCCTCAGAGTCACTTATTTTTATTTATTTTGGCACTAATGTATTTTTTGGTACTAATTTTAGCAATATATCCTCATAAAGAGCAATATATCTTCTTAGTTGGTTTCTAATCAGAAATAATTGGTACTGAAATTACAGAGAACAAGAATGAAGGAGTCAGAGAATGAGAGTATAAGGAAGAAGACAGAGTAGAAGAAGAAGGGAGGAGCCATAGTAGTAGTAGAAGAAAGGAGCCAGAGTAGTTGAAGAAGGGAGGAGCCATAGTAGTAGTAGAAGAAGGAAGGAGACGGAGCAGAAGAAGAAGGAAGGAGCCAAAGTAGTAGAAGAAGAAGGCAGAGTAGAAGAAGAAGGAAAGCTTTTTGTAGTGTTGTTTGGTAGTGAATGCAAATAAAATGTCGGGAAAGTATGTAATGGTGTTTGTAATGCACTTTGTAACCTCTTTATATGAAAACAGTGTATTGTGCTTGATCTTTGTTTGAAATCATTGTACTTTTCTTGGTCTTTCTATGACATCCTTTGTATGAAATCAGTGGGTTATGCTTGACCATAATACATGTTATTTTGTATTTACAAATCACTTCTGAGATTTTATTTTTCTTTGGTTGTGATCCATGGGATATGCCCTTTTATGTCATTTCCAAATCACTTATGATATTGGATGCAGCTGTAATATGTTTTTTTTTCATGCATGGTTCTTTTTCATACATGACAGGGACTAACATTTATCTATGGACGTAGGGCAATAGTGGCAAGCGTACATAAACTGCTCCTAAACTAACAACAAATCAGTAGCTTGTTCATATAAAAGTTTAGATAAAAGACTGTCCATCAACAAAAATTTCGCACAACAGTTTAAAATTTAGCCGAATGGAAACAGAACACTATAGCCCAATTCTACTAATCACCGTCCTACACATCTTCAACAACAATCAGTACATAGTAATTCACCTGAATTTGATTGATTAGGGCAACCTAAATTAACAAAAGCAAACAGTAATCTGCTCCAAAACTAAGAGGCAGAGCTCGGCAACTAGGCATGAACAGCTCAGAAATACAATGACTCAATTTGCAATGCCAAACCATCGATTCGACTTCCCAACGCCCGTAATCCTCCCCTATCATCGGCCAACGAATTTGATCATGCGCAGCTCAGAGAGAAGATTCGGTCGTCCCATACCGCAGGGATCTTCATTCCACTCATGCACCGCAGTCCCACGATCTCGTTGCTCCCAACCGCTACGAACGGCAGGGAAAAGGAGGCGACGTCGTGTGCATCTTCATGCCAAGAAACTAACAAAGAACACCGGAAAGGAAACCAATGCGAAATTAGCGATCGTCTTGAAGCGGTTGCCACTCTATTATCATGACAGGCCTGCTCAAAACACGTGGAAGGACCAGCCCAATATGATATTTTCCTACAAGGACTGTCGCAAAGTGGCAAATACTCGCTTGACAACATGGCACGGTTTTAGATTAATTGGACGGGTTTATTATGGTTAAACAAGTTGTGGGACGACGAAATAGACATTTGCTAGTTGTGGGACTAATCTGCAGCTAGTCTGCAACTTGTGGGACTAAAAATGTTATTACCTCTTTTTTTTATACAGCAGAGCAGACCATAGCGCATTGCCCTGCCTGCACGTCGTCGGGGCTCAGCTCCGTACAGGCTACGGCCCAGCTAGGCTCGTCTTTTCTTCCTGAGGCTGCCAAGTTCTCGCAGGCTCAAGGTCCAGTCCCGGGAACGGCCCAGCTATACACTTTGGAGAGGAATATGCGAACGCCGCTCGTGCCATGCTTAATTTTTTAGTCCCGTACCGGAGAGACAAGCCCGCACTGCCCAGCTCAAATAGCACCGCGGCGCAGATCCAGCGTGCCAATATGAAGGCACACCCCGTCCCGAGAGTACTCGTGTGCTGCTGGCCCCTTGCGCTGTATGTGCACTAAGTGATTAAAAAATCATGAAATATTACTGCACTATATGCAGTACCACTGAGGCGGGTATCGTAATTCTTATCATATGCATAATCCTAGTACTATGATACTATCACTAGGACCAGCCTGATCAATACGGGTGCCATCAATGATAAAAAACGCACTACATATGCGCTTAGCTTTTTTTTTCTTTGAATTTGTTTTGACAGCAATAGAAATTGCGCAGAATGGTTTTTTCCTTTGAATTTGTTTTGACAGCAATAGAGATTGCGCAGAATGGTTTGAAGATGTAATCGTTTCCACCGTCCCAAATACATATGCGCTTAGCATTTTATCCTTTGAATTTATTTTGACAGCAATAGAGACTGCGCATAATGGTTTTGAAGATGTAATCGTTTCCACCGTCCCAAATACATATGCGCTTAGCATTTTTCCTTTGAATTTCTTTTGACAGTAATAGAGATTGCACAGAATGGTTTTAAAGATGTAATTCTTATCATATGCATAATCCTAGTACTATGATACTATCACTAGGACCAGCCTGATCAATACGGGTGCCATCAATGATAAAAAACGCATTACATATGCGCTTAGCTTTTTTTTTCTTTGAATTTGTTTTGACAGCAATAGAAATTGCGCAGAATGGTTTTTTCCTTTGAATTTGTTTTGACAGCAATAGAGATTGCGCAGAATGGTTTGAAGATGTAATCGTTTCCACCGTCCCAAATACATATGCGCTTAGCATTTTATCCTTTGAATTTATTTTGACAGCAATAGAGACTGCGCATAATGGTTTTGAAGATGTAATCGTTTCCACCGTCCCAAATACATATGCGCTTAGCATTTTTCCTTTGAATTTCTTTTGACAGTAATAGAGATTGCACAGAATGGTTTTAAAGATGTAATCGTTTCGACTGTTCCAAATACATATGCGCTTAGCATTTTTTTTCTTTGAATTTCTTCTGACAGCAATAGAGATAGCAATAGAGATTACGTAGAATGGTTTTGAAGATGTAATCGTTTCGACCGTTCCAAATTGCCCGACAAACCAGAATGGCAGAATGACGATCTCTATGGCAAAAGGTTTGTTGATTGCTTGCTTAAGACTAACTATATACTTCCTCCGTTCAGAAATAACTGATTTGGGTTGTCTAAATTTGAAAGTATCTATATACTAAAATACGTCTAAATACATTTGAATATAAACAAAATCAAGTCAGTTATTTCTAGAGGGAGGGAATAGTCATTATGGATTGGGTAGCTTCGTCTGCTTAGCTGGCTTCTTAAAATAGTTTTAGCCTCTCGAAGCTATTCTCTAGCTATGTTTGTTTGTAACATACTTTTATTTGAAAAATTATAAAATATGAAATTGTGTTTTTAAGACCAACATCTTTTGTCTGAGAGATGATTTAAGGTACAGTGCGGTTTGAGAGAGAAAATTGCTGGTAACACTTATTGTTATTATTTTTGTACGGAACACAATTTAAGATTATTTTTGCACAAAACTCAAAGTTTTGTTGTAAACTGTTACACAAAACACTAATCTTTTCATTATAACATGATAAATACCAAATTAGGCTTATGGGGCCCAGTGGGAGTGCCTCCTTACGGTTCCCCCACGGGCAAAACAATGAAAAGGCATCGATGGCGCATCTCAGCCCCACGTCTGGCCCACCGACAGTGAAGGAGTCCTAGGCTCTGGCCGACGCCCTCCACCGATGCACCCTCCATGCTCTCGATTGGTGGGCTTTGGTACGAGGCATAATCATCTATCCTCCACGAGGCCTGTGATGGCCTTCCATGGCATAAGCCCGGACTTGTCCCGGTCCGGCGAGGCCACCGGCGCGTGCGCGACAAGTAGATGATCTCATCCATCCATCTAGCACCATGGTTCGTGCTAGCTCATCGACGAATTTGCCATCGAATGTCTTCCATTGTCTGACTCTCGCTCTCAAATTCGTTTTGTGTGATGGCTCTCTCCTTCTAATCTCTCAGTTAGCTTTGGCTCGCTCCCTTGGTCAAGACCACATGAGGAATTGGACTGAAACGCCGAGCTGCCATCGTCTTCTTCTTGCCCTGGTTTGATGTGATCGGATGGTGGTCAGAGAGGGGTTTTGTCCCTACCTGGTTAGCATCGACTCTCCAATTGCCCCCACACAAACGCAACACCCAACGATACACCGTATGGATTTGTCCATTTCTTGGCCAGAATCACCCCATTTCTTTTCCAAACTTGGACCGGATTTACGGTGAAACAGATCGCACGGACGCGTCCTCTCTGTCCGCAGACGGGCCCGCACGCCATCCCCACACAGCTCCCCACCAACACCCATTTTTTTTTCACCACCGAGCTGCCATGCTCCGCCCTCGGCGCCACCGCCCCGCTCCTGGCCCTACGTCCGCGCCCGCCGACGCAGACGCGGTCGTGCGTACGCCGCGTCGGCCTCCCATCGCCGACCGCCGCCGGCCCCTCCCAGCTATTCTGCCGCCGCTGGCCCAAGCAAGACGAGGCGAGCGGGCTAGGCTGCTGTGGCCGTGCAGGACGGGGCGAGTGGGAGCGGGTGTGGGCGAAGGCGGATCCGGCGCAGGAGTTCCAGGACGGGGCGCACGGAGGAGAGGCGCGGCTGGGCGTTGGTGCAGACGAGGGCGCGCAGCCGCGGGCAGCGCGGCAGCAGGCGCGCGGACGACCGACATGGCGGAGGAGAGGCTGGCGCGGTGGAGCTTGGTGGAGGTTTGCAACAGTGCGACGAGGGGCTGGACATTGGTGCAGACGAGGGCGCGCGGCCGTAGGCAGCGCGGCACACGGCGGAGGAGAGGCCGGCGCGGAGTACCTTGGCAGCGCGGCACACGGCGGAGGAGAGGCCGGCGCGGAGTACCTTGCAGCAGTGCGGCGAGGTGCGACGGGGTGATGGCGAGCTCTCTGCGCACCCGGCCTCGCTGCCTCCACATGCAGCCGTCGTCAGAAGTCAGCTCCCCTACAGCCTAGCCAGGCTCGACTTTCTTCCCGAGACTGCAAATTTCCCACAGGCTGAAGGTTCAGTCCCGGGCTCCCGGGCTGGGCCCAGTAAATACACTCTGGCAGTCTAGCGTCAGGACTCGCAGAGGAATGCGAGCGCCGCTCGTGCCATGCTCACTTTTTTTAGTCCCGCACCGGAGAGACGAGCCCGCACTGCCCACCTCAAATAGCGCCGCAGCGCAGAACCAGCGTGCCAATATGAAGACACACCCCGTCCACGAGACTACTCGTGTGCTGCTGGCCCCGTGCATGGGTATGTGCACTAAGCGATCAAAAAATCATGGAATATTACTGCACTATATGCAGTACCACTGATCAACATGGGTGCCATCAATGATACACAAGCGCATTACATATGCGGTTGGAAATACATTTTTTTTTGTTGAACCTCTTGGCTTGACAAAACTATGTGAAAGAAGGTATCACGTTCTACACGAGATACGCGGGGCAGAAGAACTAACTTGAATCCCGGAGGACAGGTAGCTCCGGCATCTGAACTTGTCAGTATCAAAAGATACAAGCTGACAGTTAATGTTAACTCCTTTTTGAATTTCTTTCGACGGCGATAGAGATTGAGCTGAATGGTCTTGAAAATGTAATCATTTCGACCGTTTCAAATTGCCCGCCAAACCAGAATGATGATCTACGTAGCAAAATGTTTATCAATAACCTGTTTATTAAGACTAGGGTAGCTTTATTTCCTTAGTTGTTTTTTTGAAGGGAAATGATTCAGTTCCCTGGGTCGATCCGCTCACACGTGCCATGTATCGGTGCGACACCACACCGCCGGGCAGCCGCCGCACCCTCCTCCACACCCCACGCTCTCCTTCTCAGTTGTGCGCTCCACCATCGTGCCCTCGCTCCCCGCTCCGCTCGCATAGTGGTTGTGGCCAACGCCTTGCGCCATCGCGCGCTCCGCCTTGCGCCTTCGCCATGACGTTCTCCTCCGTCGTGCCCTCCTCCGCCACGCTCGAATGGTAGTTGTGGCCAGTGACACCGCGCGCCTTCATCGTCGCCGCGCCGTCCTCCATCCCGCGTCCTCTTCTGCCGCTAGCCAATGATGCTGTCACTAGGGAACAATACCATAGAGAAATCATTTTTCTAAGAGGCGATTCAAGGTACAATGCGGTTTGAGAGAGGAAATTGCTGGTAACACCACTTGTTGGTGTCGTTTTTGCACACAAGACAATCTAAGACTATTTTTTGCACAAAACACAAAGTTTTGTCGTAAACTATTGCACAAAACACTAATCTCATCATTATAACAGGGTAGATACCAAATTAAGCTCATGGGGCCCGGTGGCAGTGCCTCCCACGTGTCTCCTTACGGTTCACGCACGGGCAAAACAAGAGTTGTTAGCATAAAACCACCGCATTACGAGCAGAATTTCAACTATGCTATCACTTTTTGTTCTGCGGACAAAAATCTATCATATTTTTTTCTAGATGTCTCATAAAACACTAAACTGGCATTGAACGCAAATTAATAACCATTCTGACATTAGGGAGAACATGTAAAGCTGATGTGGAAATATTGATGAGCCCCTTCATATTATTAAAAATAAAAAATCTCATAAAAAACAAAGAAAGGGGATGTCTTCTTCTTCCTCTATGCAACCCTCTCCCACCTAAGCACGTCGTCGGTGCGCCGGAGCCCATCAGACGTTGTTGCCGCCTCGGATGCCCCCTGCGTCTCCGCACTTGGATGATTTTCGCCTGCCTGGATGCCCTTGGTGCCGCCACCTCCCTTGGATGCTCGAGCAGTGCCGGGTTCCTGGATGCTTGTGCGCCGCCGCCCCTGGATGCTTCCGCGCCGCTGCTTGATGCTCGTGTTTCAAATGGATATCGCCGGAATTGTAGAAGAAGGGTGGTGCACGGCTCGGTCTCGTGGATGACGTTGCTCTGGCGCCCTATCGTGTCGCCAGCTGGTGCTACCCTTTATTCTTCCTCCTCCACACCGCAAGAATCATGTCGGGAAGCCTCGAACGCTTCATATTTTTCCCAGTCATCTCCGACGCTTGACGGTGTTTGTTCTCCGATTCCGACCAATGTCGTCATCCGTCGGCCCATTCGATACCTCCATTGAGAGGATGGAGGCGCATTCCTCCGGAACCTTTCATCCTGGACTGACGGCACGGGTGGTTCAGGTGGCCGGTGGCGCGTGTGGAGATGGGCCCGGCAGCGTGGGTCAAGCCGGGGGACCCTTCTACAGATAGCGTGGGTGGATCTAGGGCTTCCTCTCGCCAGCGGCTCCTCCCGGATGACCATGGGGGCAGCAGGGGGTGATACGCCCAATTTGCATCACCATTCTATATCATAATTTACCTCTATTCATTGATATTTGTCTTATTATGAGGTATTACTTATGGCTTTTCATCTGTTTATGCATATTGGTTGATTCTTGGAGGATGGACTGCCGAAGTCTGTATTCTGATGGAAAAGAAGGCGTTTTGGTGCAATTTCACAAAGATCAGAAAAATATGAAAACATATTATTTTACCAGAGGACGAAGAAAGCCAGAAGGAGGGACGAAGAAGGGCCTCAGGGGGCCCACACCCCCTAGGCGCGGGCCCACCTGACCCCGTGCCTAGGGCAGGTGTGGCCCACCTTTTGTCAACACCCGGATTTTTTATCCTAGATGCCGGTTATGCCATACATCGCAATCCCAGGATTACCATCTTTGCGAGACATAACAGATTGGATATCACAGTACATCATTCATTACAAACCATACATAAGGTCTTACACAAATAAGGATATCATGATCCAGTTCTTAATACAATTCAAGCAGCGGAATAACGTAATAATAACGATAGCATGGGCGAAGCTCCATCTTCAGGGTCACAGGCAATGCTGACGATGGGAGATGATCCTAGTTGTCATAACCTTCCTGATGTCCTTCTTCATGATACTCCTCTTCATAGTCTGTCCACGGGAATAGCCAGGGACAAAGCCATGAGTACTCTTTAAGTACTCGCAAACTAATACTAACAAGATAAGTGGTTTTGAATATGATATACTAAGCTCTAGGGTTGTTTTGCAAAAAGCCAGATTTACCTCTACTAAGTTCAGAAGCAAAGAAAGCTAGTTCAAAATTTTATAACACCTAAGTGGGAACTTGAATTTCATATCACAACTCTTTTATGGTCAATTCAAAGTCATAAACCATTTCATAAGTTATTTTGAAAACATCTGACGACGGAACAGTATGGCCACTCCAACTGTCCATAACCGCGGACGCAACTATTCGAATAGTTTGACACTCTGCAGAGACTGTTCACTTTCACCACAACATTCGATATATCCGTCAGGAACAATCCTGAATTCACCATACTCAGTATGCGGATAATCAATCCTAACCTTTCAATTACACGCCCTAGTATAGGCACCTCTCATGTGAGTTTGGCCTCCCAACCATGACCAACTGTCATCTTGGGTACTGCATAAGTGGACAATCTTCACAAGTTAGCCTCAGCTCAGACCTTCGCCGCAAGGGAACCCATACTAAGGTTTATAAATTTCCAGTCAAGCCCTACCCAAATTTCGGGTATTGTGGTTATACGGTAGAATTGGAATGGTATCGCATCCAGACAACCATCAGTTTTGTAAAGGGCTAAGGCCCATGCCTTCAAATTTTCATCATCAAAATCATTTGGTGTTCGGAAACACATGTCAAAACATTTCAGTAGAATGACTCATCATTCTAAGGTTTTCATAACCATTTTCACCAAGTATTTCCATCTAAAGTTGATCAAGTTTTATGCTTAGCACTAGCATCTATAAGTGGGGGTAAATACTAATGAGGGGTGGTAAACAAGTGTTTCTTATCTAAGTAAATCTCATGCCTCAGGATGACATCAAGATTATCTAACTTAGGCCAAATTTTATGCTCTTTATGCTATCTTCAGTTATCTTTCTAGAATCTACAAGTCACTAAGTAAACTTTTGATAGAAATATTTTAATAAATAAAATAAAATAAAATACTAAGATTGCAAGTAAAACTAGGATTGGGTCTCAAGTGGGTATAATCACATATGCTTAAGGCATATAGTTGGCATAGTAACAAGCAAGTAGTAGCTTGCATAAGTAGGGTATCTTGCAAGTGTTAGCTTGCTTAAGGAGTAGCTTGCAAGTATTGGCTTGCTAAAATATCAGTATAAGCTTGCAAAGTTGCAAGTGTTAGCTTGCCTTGTGCAGAGCAGTGGTTGAAGTTCTCCTCGGCTTCTTCCTCGTAGTATCCTCCTTCCTCCTCGTATCCTTGGTCGGTACTAGTGTCTATAAATAAATACGAGGTACACAATCACCAAACAATACTTAACTATTTCTAATCATCACACAAAGGTTCATCCTAGATAGATCTAGCATCATCACTAACATTACAATATTAAAGCACTTGTCCCATTCATTTTATTTGAGAAAAGTAATTTCTACTCATTGAAAAACTACTTAAGATTTAATATTCTCCAACTAAAACATGGGATCATGTTGACACATATCATCACCACATATTTCAGTACATGGGAATATGATTTAAAGTGGAGTCACAATTTAATAAGGTTTAACCTTTTTATTTTAATTAATTAAAGTAACTAGAAATTACTATGTGGCATTCTTTTATTACTTGATCATTATTTATATAAGTAAACCTATATATCTTTATATATTCTGAAAGGTATGGTTAAATGTGATTTTTGAGAGTTGGAATCAACTCAAAAGCTCTTATGGTTGAATTTTGAAAAATGTTTGAATGCGGAAAAGCTTCTGCCTTGTTATTTTTACCATGGGTGATCTTCAAATCTAAATGGTTTGAATCCAACGGGCTTGGATTAAGCATTCCAGTACCTTTGTAATAAAATTGGTTTCATGTGTTTTGGTTTAGTGAATCGAGCTGGGTTGATTTTTGAATCTAGGTACATAACTGGGTTTGAAATTAAATGAATAAAACTAAATTTGAATTGTTGGGTTCTTGGGAGGTTTGACCGGCCCACTATGCAGTAGCATGCTGGCTGGTTAAGTGAGCGACCCCACTGGCCGCTGAGACAACGAGTGGCGGTAAGACGGGTGATCTAGGTCGCACGATCTAACACTAATCGAACGGCTCTGGTTCATCGTACACGTCGGGCAGTGCTGGCGAGACAGAACGCTAGCGTGGCCGGTGGGGGTCGTGGGAGGCTCACTGGGGATCAGGCGATGGTCGGCGGTGGGGGCGAACGATGAAGTTAACAACGGCGATTCTCCTGGTACCGACAGCTTCTCCTAGGGCGGCTCCGATCGACGGCGTCTCTCCTCCTCTGCAGCGGCGAACTCCGGTGAAATTCCGGCCACTTGGTGCTCGCCTTGCTCCGGGAGTGAGTGGGGGTATCAGTGAGAGGTGGGGAGTGAACTGGTGTGAAGAAAACAAGTGGGGGAGGTCTCCTTTTATAGTGGCTGAAGGGGACCGAATGGCGCGAGTGGAGCTCGTTGGTGTCGATGGCACAGCGAGCTAACGGCATGGGAGACGATAGGAGGCGGTGCTGTGCTCTCTGGCGAAGCTCAACGGCATGGTGGAGAGGCGTGGGGCGGTGCGAGATGGTCGGAACATCGCGGGTGCTCTGAGCGGGTCCGGCGGTGATTTTAGTGGCGCACAGCGTCTATGGTACGCGCGGCGGCGAACGGGCATGTCTACGGGGTTGCTGGGGTGCTCGCGATCATGCATGCAAGCAGCGAGGGCGGCGGGCGGTTTGTGGGCGTGTGTCGCGGTTGGCGCACGTTGCGCCTTCATGGAGAGGCTGCATGCTCGGGCGGTGTGGTCCGTGGGCGGCGTTTCGAGGCTTGGACAGGGGGTGGCGGTGGACGGTGGTCAGTGCTCCAGACATGCTTGCTAGGCTTGGTGATGCTCCTAGCTTGCTGTCGACATGAGGGTGGTAAGTTAGGCTCGGCATGGTCACCATTGATGGCTATGCCAAGCTCACAGTGGTGCTAAGGCTTGTTAATTGGGCTAGATCATCTACTGAGAGTATAGAGTGAGCTAGAGAGGGAACAAGGTTGGCCAAAATCACTGCTCCTAATAGTGTTTTGTGTTTGTGTGTTTGCTGCTGACAAGGTGTTTCATGAAATGGCCGAAAGAAATTAAAATTTAAATTTTGGATTCAAACTTGGTGGGTTGGATAGGCACATACTAGGGAGTATTGGGTTAGTTGGATTGGTCAAGGGGCACTGGTTTGGTTGGGTTTTGAAAATGTGTGATCTTCACATATGATAAAGATTAAATTTTAAATTGTCATTTGAATGGGGTTTCCAAATGTTTCTGCAAGTTTGAAAGGTGGGATTTGATTCACTTTTACTTGGTCTAGCAAGGGGTGAAAATAATTAGAAAAGTTTTTGTTTGAAATCTTGGACTAGAAACACTCAAAGTGACCTAGTGAGCAAGATTGGCAAAAATGACCATATGCTTTATTTGATTTGTTTTTGATTTTCTCTTTATTTGTTTCTGTTTGGAAATGTTTTATATGATGTTATATTCATATTTGAACCATTCCTTGCTATTTAGGTTAATCACACAAGCCCATTCATGCATTCTTCAAATCATCACATACACACATGCATTCATTTGATTTATATTAATAAAAGTTTTTTTGTTAACCCTAATTTTAATGATTAGAGTTTGATAATCATTGTTTCATATTTTGGGGATGTTACACCTGCCCGACCTCCGACTCCGCCCCTTCTCCTATATATTCCCTCCAAAACCCTAAGGCTAGGGAGCGACCACAGATAGATTTCCGCCGCCTCTGGGGGCGGAAAACACCAAGAGAGAAAGATCTCTCCGACAGACAGATTTCTGCCGAGGGAATTCCTTCCCGGAGAGGGGAGACCGTCGCCATCAACACCGTCATCAAGCTAGGCTTCATCAGGATCATCATCATCATCCACACCATCATCTCCACCAGCACCATCATCACCACTCTGTCCCGCTATAACAATTGTGTTGGATATTGCTTTAGTTCTTAGGGGAAACTTTCCCGGTGTTGATTACTATTTTAGTTGATGCTTGTGAGTGGAACCATTGGATTATTGTTTATGTTCAGATTGTTACACATTATCATATCATCTTTGTCTTGATCCATATGATGTCTTGTGAGTAGTTCGTTTAGTTCTTGAGGACATGGGAGAAGTCATGTTGTTAGTAGTGAATATGTGATGAATTATTATTCAATGGTTTAACATTTAAGTTGTGGTGCTATTCTTCTAGTGGTGTCATGTGAACATCGACTACATGATACTTCACCATTTATGGGCCTAGGGGAATGCATTGTGTATTTGGCTACTAATTGTGGGGTTGCCGGAGTGACAGAAACCTGAACCGCCGTTAGGACACCTTTGCACAAGGGAGTGTAGGATCTTAGAGTTTAAGGCTGTGGTTAGATATATATCTTAATTACTTTCCTGTAGTTACGAATGTTTGCAGGGGATTTAATCACAAGTATGTATTAGTCCTAGGAAGGGCAGTATGTTAGCACAGGTTCACCCACACAACACTTACAACACCAAAGAAGAGTACTCAACTATTTGAAGCGAAAGAACTTGACAGAATTCCCATGTGTCCTCGAGAACATTTGGTCCTTATAAGTATTTCCACCGAATTGTCCTTTGCTAAGAAAGGATTGGGCCACTAGCTCCGTTTGTTTGTTACTTTTGTTACTTGCTCCTTGTTTTGTTGCCTTGTCAGAAAACCACTAAAAATCCATTTGCTAAGTATTCACAGGGATTTCCTGCTCCATACCACTGTTCAACACCTTATGCTCTTCGTTGGGATCGACACTCCTATTTATCAAAAGTACTACGATACACCCCCTATACTTGTGGGTCACCAGGGGGTCACAACTGCGGTGACACAACATACCACTGCATGATGTAGTACACTATAGTCGTTGACATAACACCAATGGAATACCGTTCCATCCGCATTTTATCACTCAGAGTGGTACAACAGAAAAATCGCGGGTCCAAGACAACACTTTAGATTACATATAACATATTACAAAAGATCCAGAGAACTTCCTCGAACAGTGAGGAATATTATACAGAAAGAACCAGAAAGATCCACTCGGAGTTACTTTACAAGTACTACTATTAAGATATGTATAAGGCTTGAAAGTACTACTATAGTATTGTTCTACAGAAGTAGGTTCTAGATTCTAGGAGTTTTATTTATATTCTACGCTTCAGCTTGTCTTCGATAGATTCCGGTAAGGTCTTCGACTCTGTTGATCTCCCTCAGGTATCTTCAAATCTTCAAGTAACTTATTTCCTGGGAACGCCATTGGTTTCTCCGAGATCTAGCAAGGGTTAAAAAGATACGTTGAGTACAAGCGTACTCAGCAAGTTCACTAGAAAAGGAGTGTTTGATGCACTATATCTACATCCACAGACCGTAGGTCATAGGCAATGCAAGTTTTCATAAACATTTCTTCAAAGGTTGCTTTTATTCTAAAAGGCTATGGCTGTCAGCCTTCACGGGTTTACCAGAACTTTCATGGAGTTCCTTCCCGTCGCGTTCGCAGCTCCTTCCTGGAACAGGGAGTAACAAGTTACAGTTCTTACACTCTACAGAGGTGCGTCACTTTACCCATGAGAGATCTTAGCTTTGTTGCACATTCGAGTTATAGGCTCGTTCACACTTCCTTGGTGTGAGGCCCAGACTAAGATCCAAGCCAATCATTGTCCTTCTCCGTGACCCCGCATACCCGACGGATTGCACAACGGACCTAGGATCAAACTTGTTTCCATTATCAGCCTAAGGTGTACAACCCTCATAGATACCAGAAGCCGTGGGACGTTGAGGGATCCCAACCATAACATGCTAACCCTCTACAAGAGGAGTTGCATCAACAGCCCGGACATCCGTTGGCATGCGAGAGAGAGCCGATCCAGCTGACTTCTCCGTCCCATTCCAAATATCATGGTTAACGCCTAATATACGACGCAAGAATCACTGGCGACATTTGTTGTTAAGTCCTAGATAATATGTTCCTTTATCACCGGAACTTCCATAGGAGGTTATTACCTCATGGTAAATAACCTATAATCATATTATTATGAAAATAGTGTTTTCTGACCTTTTTCAAATGCAGGTGATGACAACACTGGATTTGCAAAATACTTTACAGAAAATAATCAAAGGACATGAGCAAGTGTGAACTTGTCTTTTGTGATTGCAAGATTATGCACTCACGGTCTTCAAGACAATATAAGATCCAATATCTGAAATCAGCATCATTGGTCCGGTAAAGACTAATGTTTAAAGAAGCAAGATGCTATTATGCATAAGTAATGTAATGCAATTTCGTAAACTCGAATCCTGGGGATAACGTTGATCTAGGGTTTGGAAACTGGAAATGGTTTCTTTAGAATGTGTTGTCCTTTTAGATAAGTTTCATACTTGTGCTTCTTATTAAGGCTTGTGAGTGTGCGATTGATTAGTTTGGACTTGAGATGCTTTATGTCTTAATTGAAATAAACCAAAGTTAACTATAAAAACATAAGTAGTTTATTAGACATAATGTTTATAAGCCTTGAGACTAAAGTTAACTTTAAAAGGGTAAATAAACTTAAGGTGTAATTTGTTTTAATTATTCTCAAGTTTTGGGTTTATGATAAGTATGATTGAAGTGTGGGATTATTCACTTTACTTTCAAGTGAATGATTAGATTAAATTTGTTTTTCTATTATGAAAATAACATGCAACTATCAAATAAAGTATAATTTGTATGGTGTTGTTAAGGTGTTAGTTTTAAAGTCATGTTAATTATGATTTAGATGTTAAGATCATTCCCTCTTCATATAAGTGAATGATATATAAAAGTATCTTAAAGATTGTGGTCTTGAATTTTGGTTTAGGGTTTAAAAGAGTATTATAAAGTTAATGATTTATGCTTAAGTTTTATTATAAATCTTAGTTATGGTTTAGAACTTTAGTAATTAGATTTTAAGGTTTTGATATTTCTAAAGAAATATAATTATTTCTTATTTAAGAAATGTTTTTAAAGAATTTTCAAAATAGATAATAGACAAGGATTTATTACTTTAAAATATTAAAAACCTTTCTAATATTACATCTAATAATTTTCTAGTGTAATATATTTTTTCAATACTTTAAAAATGATTTTTATTTATTTTTAAGTAGTATTCTTATGTTTATAAAATTCCATCAAGGATTAAATGTCTTTGAATATTTACTTCATATTTTATTTATAAAAAATTAGGCTAGTATTTTTATAAATAGTATATTTATTTTTATACACAAAAATTATTTTTATTCATTTTTAGGATTTTTCCTTATTTTATGAAATTTCACTTAGGATTTAATGGTCTTATTATTTATTGAGAAAATTCCTTATTTAACACTCGCTTAAAACTAGGTTCCTTATTTGACACTAACGGTGTTAAGGAGAGACATGAAAAGACCTTTGTACCCCTAGGACATAATATGACCAAAATCATTATAGGACAATAGTCGCATATATTGTTACATATTTGGCCATCGATCTGCAACCAGGGTACGTGCTGCTAGGGGCGGGAAAAAACGGTTTCACGGTTTAGGTGGGTTCTGCATAGTTTATTTATTTTTATTAGAGTGGAGGTAAGGATTTGATTCGTGAACGAAAATGAACTACATCCACCCAGCCGGTTTCACCAGTTGCCTTGCTCGCTTGGTGTCATGTCCGCATGCAGCGGCGGAATCAGTGCACCACGACCAGCCCAAGATCCCCTACGGCCTCACCCAGCTGGACATCAAGCCACGGTGAGCACCTCTTCCGATCTGGCCTACTAGTTTGAGCTAGCCAATTTTGTAGGGAGCTTTTGATTCAGCTGATAGGCAGCTTGTTTAGCTAACGCATCGCATGAATTGATTCAGTATCATGCTAGCTTGGTTGTCTAATCATAAGGCCATACACCCTTTTATCTATGCTACTGTATTTAGCCGCGCCTTCACCCAAGCCCACAACGACGCCAAACCTTGCAGCAACAGCACCATGGCCTGACGGGCGCTCCACAGCCGTACCATTCCCTCCAGCCGCCGAGCCTTGGCTTCCTTTTCTAGCCCCGCCTTGGTCGCCTTCCGCCGTGGCTGGGTTGCCGTCCGTCGCCGCGTCTGGGTCGCCATCAACCACCACGCCTTGGTCCATGACCCGCAGCACACGCCGCTGCCGCTGGTATGGTTCAAGTCAGGTCGGTTCTGAACAATAGTGAATGAGAGGAACACGTTCTTCGATTCGGTAGCGATGGGCTTTTTCGTTCCAGGGTTAGGCCACTTGCAGGGTATTTTGGTCCATCCGATCATTTTTTGACGGAACAGTGGGAAGGAAGCAACGACAATGTCATATAAGGAAACTAATTTTCAGCACATGTCACATGGGGAAGAAATTTTTGTCCAGTGTCAAATAAGGAACCTCATTTTAAGGCAGTGTCAAATAAGGAATTTTCTCTTATTTATTTGTTTTATATTTATTTTAAATAAATAAAGTTATATTTTTTTTTGAATTCAAAAAAAAAATTATTAGGTAGATCTTATTTTTACGATGATTTAAATATTTTAGATGTATTTCTATGATTTTTCTATAATTATTTAGATCTTTAATTGTCAAAAGGCATTTTGGTAATTTTTATTTTATTCTTTAATTTTCTATTTTATTGAAATCTGGCCTATTTGAGTTGGGCACATGGGCCGATTCGGCCCAACTAAACCGGGCTTGGGGTCATTTTGTCCCTCGACCCACTCTCTCTCCCTCACCCAACACACGCAAGCACGCACGCACTGCCCCCTCCCGGCTGCTTGCGATGTCGCCACCGCCTCCAGCGCCGCCGCCTGCCTCATAGGCCATCACCGTCATCTCCCAGCGCCACTATGCCTCACTCTCCTCCTTCGATTTCCCACTGTTGTGGTGCCCAGTACTCGCGTGCCCTCACCCTGGGAGAAACCCTAACTTCTCCGGGATCTTCTTAGCCAACTCCGGCTCCTCAGTACCACCGCACGTCGGCGAGGCCTTGCTCTGGTTCTTCTCACCATCCCCACATTGCCCCCCACCCAGTATTGCCTCTGATGCTCACCTACTCATCAGACCCTAGCCCATTAGGCTCGACTACTGGCGCTGCCCGTGCACATCCGCAACCTCTGCTGCTCCTGCCATGGCTGGCCGTGGTCTCCCTCACCTTGGTGAGGTGGTAGGTCCGACCAGCCTTCTTCTTCATTGCTGACGCCTCCTTCAGGTAACCCCCTTGTCTCTTTAACTTGGTCATGTGTAGATGAAATGGCCTCTAAGGTGTGGTTAATCCAGGAATTCGAGTTGTAGTCTGGTTTGACATAGATGAATTCGATATTAGATAGAGGGTTTGGTTCATCTTAGGTACATACTTGTTGCCGATGGTAATGGTCTATTAGTAGATAATAGATTATGATTTTGAGTATGTGATCTGACAGTTTAATGTTTGTGCTTCTCAATGACCTTGATTGTGTGTTCTGCTTTTAAACATATGCTACACTTGGTTGTTGGGATAATCTGACGGTAATATAGAGATTTTTGTTGAGTGGTTCTTGTGTTGGGATTGCACATAGTGCTTCTTAATATTAAGAAGAGCATGATCTGATTTTAATAGTCAAGCATGTTAGGAAGAGGTGTCTGTAATATGTAGGAGTGTATATGTTATTGGAATACACGATTGTTGTTTGGTCAAGTGCACATCATAATGTCAACTTGATACTAGGCAATGGTGATGATAGGATTAATTTCTTAATCTGGTCCATGTGAAAAAATAATAGGTCACAAAGAGAGCTTGTTTTGTTGTAATATAATTAGGTACAATTAGTCTATATGTACCTATCTATTCAAGAAGTAATTCTCAAACAAGGTGTAGTTGAAGCACACAAGTGAACAAGTAATAGGTTATAGATGATCTAATACTTTTCCTTATGTAAGACAGTTTCCTAATGACCATATACATGGTCAAATATTTAAGTTCTTATGATTTATTTTCTTGAAATATGTGTTGGAGATATGCCCTAGAGGCAATAATAAAAGTGGTTATTATTATATCTTTGTGTTTATGATAAATGTTTACATTCATTCTATAATAGTATTAACCGGAAACATTAATACTTGTGTGATTTGTAAACTAAATTAGAGTCCCTGGTAAAGCCTCTTTGTAATACTAGCTTGTTGATTAATAGATGATCGTGGTTTCTCGATCATGAACATTGAGATGCTATTAATAACAAGATCATATCATTAGGAGAATGGTGTGATGGACATACTCCTATAGATAAACGTAGCATAAAGATCAAGTCATTTCAATAGTTCGTTTGCTATAAGCTTTCTGATACATAGTAACCTAATTCCTTCGACCATGAGATCATGTTAATCACCATCACCGGAAGGATGCTTTGATGACATCAAACACCACACCATAACTGGGTGGTTTAAAATGTGGCATTGAGTGTTCAGAAAGTATGGGTTGAGGCACATGGATCAAGAGTGGGATTTGTCCATCCATATGACGGATAGATATACTCTGGGATGTCATCCAATTAGCTTGCAAGCATGTGAATGGCTCACAAGGGATCACATATCACGGGAACGAGAAAAGAGTACTTATCGGTAACGAGGTTGAACTAGGTATGTAGAGATATCGACGATCAAAACCTCGGATAAGTAAACTATCGTGAGACAAAGGGAAATTGGTATCGTATGTGAGTGGTTCATTCGATCGCAAAGTAATCTTAGAAATATGTGGGAGCCATATGAATTTCCAGATTCCTCTGTTGGTTATTGATCGGAGAAGTGTCTCGGTCATGTCTGCATAATTCACGAACCGTAGGAAGACACACTTAAGGATTCGATGTTGTTTAGTAGATATGGAATGTTAGTAGGGATACCGAATGTTGTTCGGAGTCTCGGATAGGATCCGGGATATCACGAGGAGATCCGGAATGGTCCGTAGAATAAGATTCATATAAGGAAAGTCATATTTCGGAGTTTGGGAAAGTTTCCGATGTTTTCATCGGAGAGGTTCTAGAAGGGTCTAGAAGGTTCACCAGACCGGAAGGGGAATGGTCCATGAATGTTTCATGGATATGTGGAATGATCGGGTCATATCCTAGGTCACTTGGTGTTGGCATTTGCAAGAGAGAAATAAAGCTCTAAATTGAAAGTCAAACGGGAAGTTTGAAAAGTGAAACGGGAACAATGGTTTCCTAGTGGGAGAAGAAACAAGTCCTTCTCTCAATCCACCTTGGGTTTGGGTTTGGATTCAAACCCACACCTCCCAAGGCTGCCCCCTCTCATAAATAGAGGAGGAGGGCTGCCCCAACACAACACAAGCCCTAGCCCTCCCCGAGCCAAGCTGCCTTGCGCCACCGCCTCGCTGCGTGCCGCCGCCGCCTTGCGCCACCGCTGCCGCCATTGCCGCCCTAGCCGTCGCCGACACCTCCTACTCCTCCCGGATCTCTAAATCCTAGATTTCCGGGAAACCCTAATCCACCATAACTCGCATCCGGCTTAGGCGAAGCCCTGCGGTATCTTTCCTCTACTTCTGACACCACGCCGTCGTGCTGCCGGAATCGCGAGGAGAGAACTACAACCTCTGCTGCCTGCTGGAACAAGGGAGAGTAAGGTCTTCATCGAGTACCGAACGTGTGACCGACTGTGGAAGTGCTGCCGGAACGCAGCGCCGGAATGATCCTCTACACGATCTTGAGATCGGCAAGTGTACGACTACATCACCCACGAGAATCTGCTCTCGTTAACCGCTTTGGAATCTTCGAGGGTGAGTGCTTCTATCGACTCGTTGCTATAATCTAGTAGATAGATCTTGGCTTGTTTGTGTGCATGCGGTAGAATTTTTTTGTTTTCCATGCTACGAACCCCTACAAAGGGTATCGAGCCGTGTCTATATGTAGATCTGCACAGACGAGTAGAACACAATGGTCATTGTGGGTGGTGCTTTTATTATTAATTGCTTTGTGTACTTTGCATCTTGTGGTATGATGGGATGAAGCGAGGCTAACCTTACATGACATCGTTCATGAGACTTGCTCCACGCTCAACATGCAACTTGTATTGCACAAGTGGATTTGCGGGTGTCCGTCTCTCCCATCATAGTATAGATTCAATTTACAACGGGCACTTGATAGTTCAAGCATCAACGTTGTGGTTCTTGTTCGTAAGTTAGAACGACACTTATTGAAAGCCCCAAACCACGTAAAATATGCAAAGAAAATTAGATGCGTCTAACTTTGTTTTGCAGGGGTGTGGTGTGATGTGATATGGACATGCATGTGATTATATATGATGTATGCAATGTTCTTTATTGTAAGTTGGCAATCGGCAGAAGCCATATGGTTGTATTTTAATTCCTGTAAGACCCGCGTGTCTATTATTCAAAGTAGTTGTAATAGTTGATGCTGGTGGACGACAATCATGAAGCGGCGCCATTGACCTTGACGCCATGACGGTGATGATGGAGATCATGTTCGTGCTTGAAGATGGAGATCGGAAGCACAAGAAGAAAGGCCATATCATATCACATATTTTGAAGCTACATCAATTCTCGTGATGATCGGTTTTGATGTGGTGGATTTGGTTCATGTGATCACTAAAACAATTTGAGGGATATTGTTTTGAGTGGGAGTTCACCTAGATTAATTTAACTATTAATTAGAACTCAATTTGTCATAAACTTAGTCTAAACTATTGCAAATAAGTTGTAGATCAATGGCGGCCCCTACCATCAATTTTAATGCGTTCCTAGAGAAAGAAAAGTTGAAAAACAATGGAAGCAACTTCGCGGATTGGTTCCGCAATTTGAGGATTATCCTCAATGCTGGTAATTTGACCTATGTGCTCGATGCATCATGGGTGACCCGCTGCATCGCTTGCTCGATGAGGTAAAGAATGTTTTCCTCGCTCGGAAGAATCGATACTCCAGTGTCGGTGCTATCTTGTATGGTTTGGAATCGGAGGTTCAGAAAAGGTTTGAGAACCATGACCCACATGATATTGTCCGTGAACTCAAAATGATATTTGAGGCTCACACGGCAGTTGAGAGTTATGAGTCTTCTGAAAAGTTCTTTAATTGCAAGATGGAAGAGGGCATCTCCATCGGTGAGCACGTGCTTAAGATGTCTGGGCACGCAAGCAAACTCCAAAGCTTGGGTATAGTGATTCCTAATTCTTTGGGGATTCACCGTGTCCTCCAATCACTACCACCAAGTTACAAGAACTTTGTGATGAACTACAATATGCAAAGCATGGACAAGTCATTCCCAGAACTCTTCTCCATGTTGAAATCTGCAGAAGTGGAGATCAAGAAAGAGCACCAAGTGTTGTTGGTCAATAAGACCACCAAATTCAAGAAGCAAGGCAAGTCTAAGAAAAAGGGAAACTTCAAGAAGGGCGGTAAGAAAGTTGCCGCGCCGGCAAAGAAGACCAAGGCTGGGCCTAAGCCTGATACTGAGTGCTTTTACTGCAAGGGAGAAGGTCACTAGAAGCGGAATTGCCCAAAGTACTTGGTGGATTTGAAGAACGGCAACATCAAGAAGAAAGATATATCCGATATACATGTTATTGATGTGTATCTCACTAGTACTCGTAGTAGTGCCTGGGTATTTGATACTGGTTTGGTTTCTCATATTTGTAACTCGAAACAGGTACTGCAGAATAAACGGAAGCTAGCGAAGAACGAGGTGACGATGCGCGTTGGAAATGGATCAGAGGTTGATGTGATCGCGGTTGGAATGCTACCTCTTCATCTACCATCGGGATTAGTTTTATACTTAAATAATTGTTATTTGGCGTCTGCGTTAAGCATGAACATTATACCTGGATCATGTTTATTGTGAGACGGTTACTTGTTTAAGTCCGAGAATAATGGTTGTTCGATTTATATGAGTAATATGTTTTATGCACATGCACCTTTGATAGATGGTCTATTCTTATTGAATCTCGATTGTGGAAATACACACATTAATAACATTGAAGCTAAACGTTTGAAATTGAGCGATAACTCGACCTACATGTGGCACTGTCGTCTTGGTCACATTGGAGTGAAGCGTATGAAGAAACTCCATTCCAATGGACTTCTTGAATCACTTAATTTCGAATCACTTGAAAGATGCGAATCATGTCTGATGGGTAAAATGACTAAGACTCCATTCCTGGTATGATGGAGCGAGCTACGGACTTATTGGAAATCATACATACCGATGTGTGTGGTCCAATGAGTGTAGCATCGCGCGGTGGTTATCGTTATGTTCTTACCTTCACAGATGACTTGAGTAGATATGGGTATATCTATTTCATGAAACATAAGTCCAAAACTTTCGAGAAGTTTAAGGAATTTCAAAGTGAGGTAGAGAATCAACGTAACAAGAAGATTAAATTTCTACGTTCTGATCGTGGAGGTGAATATCTAAGTTACGAGTTTGGCGAGCATTTAAAGAAATGCAGAATACTTTCACAATTGACACCGCCGGGAACACCACAACGTAATGGTGTGTCCGAACGTTGTAATCAAACTCTCTT
This sequence comes from Avena longiglumis, assembly GCA_030063025.1. Taxonomy (NCBI): domain Eukaryota; kingdom Viridiplantae; phylum Streptophyta; class Magnoliopsida; order Poales; family Poaceae; genus Avena; species Avena longiglumis. Next base: position 523,318,073 of record CP125976.1, read on the forward strand.
AGATATGGTTCGTTCTATGATGTCACTTACATATTTACCGCTATGGTTTTGGGGTTATGCATTAGAAACAACCGCATTCACTTCAAATAGGGCACCATCTAAATCCGTTGAAACGACACCGTATGAATTATGGTTTGGGAAGAAACCTAAATTGTCGTTCCTTAAAGTTTGGGGTTGCGAAGCCTATGTAAAGAAGTTACAGCCGGAAAAGCTTGAACCCAAAGCGGAAAAATGCGTCTTCATAGGATACCCGAAGGAAAATATTGGGTATACCTTCTATCATAGATCCGAGGGCAAAATCTTCGTTGCCAAGAATCGATCCTTTCTAGAGAAGGATTTTCTCTTGAAAGAAGTGACTGGAAGAAAAGTATAACTCGATGAGGTTGATGAACCTTCTCTCGAACTTGCGAGTAGCGCAGCACCGAAAGTAGTTCATGTGGCGCCTGCACCAATAAGAGAGGAAGCTAATGATGTTGATCATGAAACTTCGGTTGAAGTTACTACAGAACCTCGAAGGTCAACGAGAACTCGTACCACTCCTGATTGGTATGATCCCGTTATGAGTGTCATCTTGGTGGACAACACCGATGACCCTGCGACATATGAGGAAGCGATGATGAGCCTAGATTCCAATAAATGGCAAGAGGCCATGTACGAAAACCAAGTATGGAATTTGCTGGACTTACCGGATGGCCGAAAGGCTGTCGAGAACAAATGGATTTTCAAGAAGAAAACAGATGCTGATGGTAATATTACTGTCTATAAAGCTCGACTTGTCGCAAAAGGGTTTCGATAAATTCAAGGAGTTGACTACGATGAGATTTTCTCACCAGTAGCGAAGCTAAAGTATGTGAGGACTATGTTAGCAATCGCTGCATATTATGATTATGAGATATGGCAGATGGATGTCAAAACGGCGTTCCTCGATGGAGACATAGCTGCTTCGGAGGCTTCACAAGAGGCAATATGAATGAAGGAGTTCATTACAGAGCTCGGTGTGGTTCCAAGTGCGCTGGACCCAATGTCTATCTACTGTGATAACATGGGCGCCATAGCCAATGCGCAAGAACCAAGGTCACACAAGAAGCTGAAGCACATCTGAAAGAACATTTCTTAATCCCTAGTGTTTTGTGTGTTAGATAACAATACCAAGGATCATTTAATGTGTGTTGAAGTGTTGCAGCTCTATTTGAGAATAAAGGGAAAAGGACTCTGCCTTTGGGGCGGATAATCCGGCCCCACAAGGGGCGGATAATCCGCCTCCCTTTCCTAGCAGCGCAAGCCCCGTAGGGCGGAATTTTGGCTGGATTTTCCGTCCCCGCCGGATAATCCGCCCCTCAGGAGGGCCGGATAATCCGCCCCCCCTGCTCATCGCCAAGGCGCAAGCCCCAGAGAGGGGGCGGAGTTTTGGCCGAACTTTCCGGCCTGGCCGGATCATCCGCCCCTCAGGGGGGCCGGATTATCCGCCCCCCAAGATCTTCACCAAGCTTCACCAAGGCGCAAGCCCCAGAGAGGGGGCGGAGTTTCCCCTGGAGAATCCGCCCTTGGGGCGGAGTTTTCCTGAGATAATCCCCCAAGTGGGCGGATAATCCGCCCCCAAAGTTGTGCAACGGCCAGATCTGGGGTGGGGTATTTAAGCCAGCCTTCCCCTCCTGCCAGAACTCTTGATTCATCTCGAAAAAGACCAGATCAGATCTGAAAGCTTCATCCAAGAGTGCTCCACCTAGATCCACCCAAAGGCCCCATACCTTGGGGAATCGAAGGAGTAGAACTCGATCTTCATCATCAGCAATCAAGCGCTTCATCTCATCTCCATTCATTTGGAGAACCTCCGATCTAGTATTTCTTGCAAATATCTAGATCCTCGTTTTCGTTTATATTGATAAACCTTGTTCTTGTGGCAGCTTGTTGTCATCTCGGAGCCCCAATTCTTGTGGGTGTGTGCCCCAATAGTGTTGTAAAAGGCACCGGCCTCGAAGGGATCCAATAGTGGAGAAGGTGGATCAGCCTCTCGTGGCGAGATCCATCGGAGAATAGGGTGAGGCCTATTGTGGTGTGGTGGTCTTAGAACCGCCCACCCCTCCAACGCAGATGTACTTCCCTTAACAAGGAAGGAACTGCGTAAAACAAATCTCGTGTCCGCGTGCTCCACGGTTTCCTCGCCTCCTCTTTACGTGCTTAGTAGTTAGGGTTACATATAGGGAAATTCTCGTAGTTGCATATCTAGAGAATTTACTTTGTGTCAAGCCTAAAATTGAAAAAGTATTAAAAATTGGTTAGCACCTATTAACCCCCTCTAGGTGCCCATACGATCCATTTCAATTGGTATCAGAGCCTCGGCTCTTATTTGAGCTTAACCTAAGAGAAGTATGGGTTCCAAGGGAGATGGGAGTGATGCTCCGGAGGTAGTCACCATGAACGATCTCAAGATGTTGGAAACAACCTTGGTGAGTTCAATGGAGGCTAAGATGGAAGAGATGCGTCAATTGATAATGCGTCTCTCCACATCCGCAAAGATCACCTCCATCTAACTTCGAGGATACCACTCCAATCCAAGGAAACGGGTAAAACTGCTTCCAAAGATAACGGTGGTAGGTGATGATACTAGCAAGAGCTCCTCGAAAAGGATAGCGGTAAGGATGGATACAATGAGGTTTCTCATGTGTATTCCCCGATCCGCCTATTCCTCACCCACATATACATAATAGGGGTGATCCACCCAAACTTTCAACATCTACTTTCTCTCAATGGCAATTTTTGATGAAATCTCATGTGTGTAGTTCCTCCATAGAGTTGTGGAAGATCATCGAAAATGGTCTTCACGTTGGAAATCCTAACAATCTCACAAGAAGAGAAGTGGTCGATAGCCAACTCAATGCTACACTCTACACATGATACAACTTGGTGGGTGACAAAGACATGCCACACATTCAAAGATCTTAGCACAGCTAAAGAAGCTTGGGATGCTCTCACCGAGCTCTTCATCGGAAATGAAAGTATGAGAAGGAATAGATATGATGCCTTGAGCAATGAAGCTGAAGGATTTTATATGCTGGATGGAGAAGACCACGAGGACATGTATAGGAGGCTCAAGGCAATAGCCACAACCTTCAGAAACCATGGTGCAACTCATGTTGATGATGCTTGGATCAAGCGCAAGTATGTCAGTGCTCTTATGCCATTTGAGCCCACAGATTTGAAAAGTCTCCAAGGTAGGCATAACTATCACCTCATGTCATCCAATGAGGTAATGCAAGAAATGGCCGCTTCAAAGTGGCTGCCAAGAATGTCAAGATGCTCGTGCTCGAGCTATGGGGATGCAAAGGGGGTCAACATGGCCTTGAAGACTAGTGTGATTGATCATGATGAATATGCGGTAGAAGGTCTGGACTGTCCCGAAGATATAAAAAGGATCCACGGACAATACTTGGCTCTTTATGCAAGAAACTTTTGGAAAGATCCAGCCAAGGCTAAAGCTGAACTAGATCGCAAGAGTGGAGCCTATGGAAGAAAAGAAAATGGTCCCAAGCTGAGAACATGCTTTAATTGTGGTGACCTGCGCCGTAGAAATGAGTGTCCATATCAAAGTAGAGAGGATAATGGAGGAAGACTCATTTTCAAGGACAAATCAAAAGCTCCAGATAAGAAACAGTTTGTAAAGAAGAATGCTCCTTTCAAGAAGCAACCAAAGATTGTTATAGTGGCTCAAGAAGAATATTCATCGGGGAGTGAAGATGAGGATGAGGACGATAGCTCTCAAGAGGTGGCTGCTATAGCCACCACATCTACATCAACATCTCTCTTCGACTCTCCGAACGAAAACATCATCAACAAGAATGCTACTTGCCTCATGGCAAGAAGCTCCGAGTAACTTCTTCTAACTCTTCTTTTCCCAAGGCTATGATAGACATGGATGATCCTGCTAGTCTTAAGGTTAAAGAAGAGATTATTGCTTTGGATTATTTCTATACTAACTTGCAAGGTGAGCACAAAGTTCGTTTTGAGGCTCTTATGGATCAGCTGGCCCAAAACGAAGCACTCCTCGAAGAAAAGGGCAGAATTGAAAGGGAGGATGCAATGGAAATTGCATCCCTAAAAAATGTTCTTGAAGAAGAAGAAGCTCGGGTATCTCTTGAAGAGAGGCTTGAGTCTATGGAAGAGTCACATGAAGAAATTGTGACTAAACTCGTTAAGGAACGTGATAATGCTGTCACCAAGGCAAAGAAGTTAAAGAAGGAAAGGATTGACTTTGGGGTTGCTCATGATAGACTCTCCGAGGAATTGGAGAAACTTGACAATACTCCTAAGGCGTTGAAAAACAAGTTCTCTATTCTCAATGAGTCACATGATCAGCTTCAAAGTCAATTGGCCAAATATGATACTCCTAGCTCGTCCAACTCAACATATAGTAACAAGAAAAATGCTAGTGTGGAAAAAGAAGTGATCAAGGACATCACTACAAAGGACAAAGGTGTGCTTGATGAAGTCCTTGGCAAGCAAAGGTCAAATCATGGTAAAGAGGGACTTGGGTATGTCACCAAGTCCAAGAAGAAGAAAACCAAGAAGAACAAGACCAAGAATGTGCAATTAAAGACAAGCACTGTTGAGAAGGTTGTCACAAAAGACAAGACTAATAATATTGGTTTTGCAGGGTCTCACAATCCGAATTATGAACTCTTTTGTGATGACTATGGCGATGTTTATGCTTATTATGTTGGTCCTTTTGATGAATATATTGCTTGGTCTATTTGGGTCCCAAAGACCCTTGTTACTAACATGAAAGGACCCATTGAAAAATGGGTACCTAAAACCAAGAAGTAATTTTCTTGCAGGGCTATGCTTCCGGTGGGTCGAAATGGGTGCTGGATAGTGGCTGCACTAGTCATATGACCGGAAGCAAGGAGATCATCACGGAGATGCGTCCAAATCATGATAATATCACAGTCTCCTATGGTGATAAGTCTAAATCTCAGGTATTGGGTCTTGGCAAGGTTGTGGTTGCCCACGATATCTCTCTCGTGGACGTCATGCTTGTTGAGACCCTTGGCTACAATATTCTTTCTGTTCGTGCCCTTGGCAAGATGGGTTTTGCTGTTTTTATCGATGATGATTTGGTGGTACTCTTATGGAGCAAGTCTCTAAAGGTCGCTTTCGTTGGATACGTCGAAAATGACCTGTATGTGGTGGACTTCTCGGGGAAAACCACTTCGGGTCCGATGTGTCTATTCGGAAAGGCCGACGTGGGCTGGCTATGGCATCGCCGTTTAGCCCATGTCAACATGAGAACTTTGCAAAGTCTCCAAAAGGGTGGCCACATCCTTGGACTAAAAGACAATGTCTCTTTTTCCAAAGATCGTGTTTGCAGGGCTTGTGTTGAAGGAAAAATGCATGATTCTCCCCACAAGAGGAAGACTATTGTGTCATCAAAGAGGATCTTGGAATTACTTCATGTGGATTTATTTGGTCCTCCTTCTCATGCAAGTCTTGGTGGGAAGAAATATTGCTTGGTCATCGTCGATGATTACTCAAGATATACATGGGTATATTTTTTTCAAGCTGAAAAGTGAGACTCAACAAACTGTCATCGACTTTGCCAATGAAGTTCAACGTCAACACAATGTTCCCATCTTGGCAATTAGAAGTGACAACGGCTCAGAATTCAAGAACTACACTTTAAACGAGTTTCTTAGCTTAGAGGGGATTAGACACCAATATTCCGCTGCGTACACCCCTCAACAAAATAGTGTAGCCGAGAGGAAGAACCGGACTTTGATGGATATGGCAAGATCTATGCTAGCTGAATTCAAGTCTCCTTATAATTTTTGGGTTGAAGCCATATCCACTGCTTGTCACTCTCTAACCGGCTCTACCTTCGGAAGATCTTGGACAAGACCCCATATGAAATACTTACCGGTAACAAACCCAACATCTCATACTTCAGGGTATTCGGGTGTAAGTGTTTCTTTCTTATTAAAGGTGTCCGTTTGTCAAAATTTGAATCCAAGGCTTTAGAAGGTATTTTTGTTGGTTACGGTGCCGAATCCCACACTAATAGAGTCTACAACAAGCTCACTGGGATTGTTGTAGAATCTTGTAGTGTGGAGTTCGATGAAAATAACGGCTCCTTTGTAGGGCAAGTTGATGTTTGTGATGCAGATGTTGAAATACCCCAAGATGCCATAAGAAGAATGGGCGTGATTTTTCCGCCCATTGAGGAACCCTTGTGGCGGATCGGAAGGACAATGATCCACACATGGAGCCCTCATCTACACAAGATCAACAAGCTCCTACCGTTGGAGACAATCCCACCAACACCACAATCCTGAAGACCATCCCTCGACAAGCTGGTAGTCCCAGGCCGGACTATCCGCCCCCTCCAAGGGGCGGACAATCCGCCCCTGGCACTCCAACTCGTTCCAGAGGATCCAAAGGAGAAGTCAACTACTCTGAAGCTCCCAGGCCGGACTCTCCGGCCCCCATGGGAGGATTATCCGGGCCTGAAGAAAATGTTCAGCAACAATCTTCCAGCAAGAATGTGATCAAGATCAAGGGCAAGGTAATCAAGACAAGGATACAACAATTGAATCCACCTCCTAGAAACAATAAGGACATTGAGGCTCGTCAAGGCAGTCTTGATCGCAACCTTGAACTAAGAGGTCACACTCTTGACAAGGTTGTTGGTGATCTACGACGAAGGGTATCCACTCGAAGAGAGCTTGCAAGCTTCTGTGATCATCAAGCTCATTTCCATGGTTGAACCGAAGAAGGTTGTTGATGCTCTTGAAGACCCCGATTGGGTTGTTGCAATGCATGAAGAATTAAATAACTTCGAACGCAACAAAGTTTGGAAGCTCGTAGAAAAGCCAAAGGATTGTCGCAATGTTATCGGCACCAAGTGGATCTTCAAGAACAAACAGGATGAAAATGGCATTGTTGTGAGGAATAAAGCACGACTCGTGGCTCAAGGATTCACTCAAGTAGAAGGAATTGATTTTGGCGAGACCTACGCTCCTGTGGCTCGCCTTGATTCCATCTGTATCCTTCTTGCATATGCAGCCCATCATAACTTTAAATTACAACAAATGGATGTTAAGAGTGCTTTCCTTAATGGTCCTCTACATGAGTTAGTTTACGTCAAGCAGCCCCCGGGGTTTGAGGACCCCAAATTTCCGAACCATGTCTACAAACTCGATAAGGCACTCTATGGCCTTAAACAAGCCCCACGTGCGTGGTATGAGCACCTTAAAGAGCTTTTGCTAGACCGTGGATTCAAAGTTGGGCAAATCGACCCCACTCTTTTTACTAAGAAGGTTAATGGGGAGCTTTTTGTATGCCAACTTTATGTAGATGACATTATTTTTGGCTCTACTAACCAAGCTTTTAACGATGAATTTTCGAAGCTTATGACCGATGTTTGACATGTCCATGATGGGTGAGCTCAGTTCTTTCTTGGATTTGAGATCAAACAACTTAGAGAGGAACCTTTATTAATCAAGCTAAGTACATCCAAGACATGCTCAAAAGGTTCAAGATGACGGATCTCAATGGCGTTGCTACCCCTATGCAAACAAAGTGTCATCTTGAGCTCAATCCCAAGGGTAAAGACGTGGATCAAAAGGTATACTGATCCATGATCGGCTCTCTCCTTTACCTTTGCGCATCTAGGCCCGATCGTGTTAAGTGTAGGAGTGTGCAAGGTACCAAGCCGCCTAAAGAAAGCCACTTAGTGGCGGTCAAGCGAATCTTCCGATATTTGGTTCATTACCCAAATTTTGGGTTATGGTATCCCAAGGGTTCAAGTTTCTCTATGTGGTTACACCGATTCAGATGGGCTGGTGACAAAGATGATAGGAAATCAACCTGGTGCATGCCAATTCTTGGGGTCTCTAGTGTGTTGGTCATCAAAGAAACAATTGTATTTCACTCTCAACCGCCGAAGTTGAATATGTTCTTCCGCAAGTGCATGTACTCAATTGTTATGGATGAGGCAAACTTTAAAGGAATATGGTGTCAATTGTGACAAAGTGCCTATTTTATGCGACAATGAAAGTGCTATCAAAATTGCTTACAATCTCGCAAACATACAAGAACAAAACATATAGAGATTCGCAACCACTTTATTCGGGATCATGTTGCTCGTGGAGATATTGCTCTATCCTTTGTGAGCACGAAGAACCAACTTGCTGATATTTTCACGAAGCCCCTTGATGAAGCAAGATTTTGTTATTTGAGGAATGAGCTAAATATCATAGATTCAAGGATCTTGGCTTGACTACCCTTGCACACTCACTTTCTCTTATTCATGTATTTGGTTTAGATGCGGGCATAGACATAGGGGGAGTGTGGTCCTAATTGATTGGGCCAACCCTCCCCCCATAATGCCGAAAGCAAGTCAAATCATTTCCCTTAATATCATTTTGTGATATGTGGGTCATCGATGAGCATTGGTTTTGAACTCAAGATACATCTTCGCGGTGTCATGCCATGCGCTCCAACATGGTGGCTTCGGCCACCGCCCTGTTCCTCGAGAAGAGTTGGTTTTTCATGGGTCCCGTTGGATTTTCTTGCATATCTCTTGTTCTTATGGAAAACACACTCAAATTTGGCTTTTGTTTGATTTGATTTTTGCAAATTTGGGTGTGTAGTACCATCTCAGTTTGATGCTCTCCACCCAAATTTGTAGCTTCGCTCTTCTTCCTTTTTGGCGTTTCGATGCCAAAGGGGGAGAAGTAGTTCTATTAGGGCTCGTGGATTTGCAAGGGTCGGGCATAAGCTTTTCAATTTTAGTCATTTTTATTTGCTTGCTTGTGCCTTTTTCTAGGATGAACTCAGTTGCTATTTGTGGTTGTTTGTGTAAGACTATGTCGTACTCCACAGTTTGGTACTATATTTGGTATTCACGGAATTCTGGATTTATCTATCATGGACCCCATGGAATTCTAGAATTATGGAGCATATTTGATGGCATATGGATTCATGGGATTATCCATGTATGCCCTGGCTATATTCTCATTCCGGTGGTATGACATTTTTTCCCAAACCTTAAAGTAGTGTTCTCCCTAGTGTGTGTATTTGTATTCAAATGCAAATCTTAAATATGCACATATCTAGGGGGAGCGTCTTTCATTATTTAAGGTGGCATTTGCCGGTTTTATTGCAAATCCTAGTATTGCAATCTAACACCAAAAAGGGGGAGATTGAAAGAACATTTCTTAATCCCTAGTGTTTTGTGTGTTAGATAACAATACCAAGGATCATTTAATGTGTGTTGAAGTGTTGCAGCTCTATTTGAGAATAAAGGGAAAAGGACTCTGCCTTTGGGGGCGGATAATCCGGCCCCACCAGGCGGATAATCCGCCTCCCTTGCCTGGCAGCGCAAGCCCCGTAGGGGAATTTTGGCCGGATTTTCCGGCCCCGCGGGATAATCCGCCCCTCAGGGTGGCCGGATAATCCGCCCCCCTGCTCATCGCCAAGTCGCAAGCCCCAGAGAGGGGGCAGACTTTTGGCCAGACTCTTGGGGGCAGTCGCAAGCCCTCAGGGTGGCTGGATCATCCGCCCCTCAGGGGGGGGGCGGATTATCTGCCCCCCAAGATCTTCACCAAGCTTCACCAAGGCGCAAGCCCCAGAGAGGGGGCGGAGTTTCCCCTGGAGAATCCTCCCTTGGGGCGGAGTTTTCCCAGGGGGCGGATAATCCGCCCCAAGTGGGGGCCGGATAATCCGCCCCCAAAGTTGTGAAACGGCTAGATCTGGGGAGGGGGTATTTAAGCCAGCCTTCCCCCTCCTGCCAGAACTCTTGATTCATCTCGAAAAAGATCAGATCAGATCTGAAAGCTTCATCCAAGAGTGCTCCACCTAGATCCACCCAAAGGCCCCATACCTTGGGGAATCGAAGGAGGAGAACTCGATCTTCATTTGGAGAACCTCCGATCTAGTATTTCTTGCAAATATCTAGATCCTCGTTTTCGTTTATATTGATAAACCTTGTTCTTGTGGCAGCTTGTTGTCATCTTGGGAGCCCCCAATTCGGTTGTGGGTGTGTGCCCCGATAGTGTTGTAAAAGGCACGGTTCCGCCTCAAGGGATCCAATAGTGGAGAAGGCGAGGCCTCTCGTGGCGAGATCCATCGGAGAATAGGGTGAGGCCTATTGTGGCGTGGTGGTCTTATAACCGCCCACCCTCCAACGCAGATGTACTTCCTTAACAAGGAAGGAACTGCGGTTAAACAAATCCACGTGTCTCGCGTGCTCCACTACGGTTTCCTCGCTCCTCTTTTACGTGCTTAGTAGTTAGGGTTACATATAGGGAAATTCTCGTAGTTGCATATCTAGAGAATTTACTTTGTGTCAAGCCTAAGATTGAAAAAGTATTAAAAATTGGTTAGCACCTAGTCACCCCCCCCTCTAGTTGCCCATACGATCCATTTCAACATCAAGCTACGTTTTCACGCTATTCGAGAGCATGTCCAAGATGGTGACATAAAGATTTGCAAAGTACACACAGATCTGAATGTGGCGGATCCGTTGACTAAACCTCTCCCGAGGGCAAAACATGACCAACACCAAACTGCCATGGGTGTTCGGTATATTACCATGTAATCTAGATTACTTGACTCTAGTGCAAGTGGGAAACTGTTGGAGATATGCCCTAGAGGCAATAATAAAAGTGGTTATTATTGTATCTTTGTGTTTATGATAAATTTTTACATTCATGCTATAATAGTATTAACCGGAAACATTAATACTTGTGTGATTTGTAAACTAAATTAGAGTCCCTGGTAAAGCCTCTTTGTAATACTAGCTTGTTGATTAATAGATGATCGTGGTTTCTCGATCATGAACATTGAGATGCTATTAATAACAAGATCATATCATTAGGAGAATGGTGTGATGGACATACTCCTATAGATAAGCGTAGCATAAAGATCAAGTCATTTCAATAGTTCGTTTGCTATAAGCTTTCTGATATATAGTAACCTAATTCCTTCGACCATGAGATCATGTTAATCACCATCACCGGAAGGATGCTTTGATGACATCAAACACCACACCGTAACTGGGTGGTTATAAAGGTGGCATTGAGTGTTCAGAAAGTATGGGTTGAGGCACATGGATCAAGAGTGGGATTTGTCCATCCATATGACGGATAGATATACTCTAGGCCCTCTCGGTGGAATGTCATCCAATTAGCTTGCAAGCATGTGAATGGCTCACAAGGGACCACATATCACGGGAACGAGAAAAGAGTACTTATCGATAACGAGGTTGAACTAGGTATGCAGAGATACCGACGATCAAAACCTCGGATAAGTAAACTATCGTGAGACAAAGGGAAATTGGTATCGTATGTAAGTGGTTCATTCGATCGCAAAGTAATCGTAGAAATATGTGGGAGCCATATGAATTTCCAGATTCCTCTGTTGGTTATTGATCGGAGAAGTGTCTCAGTCATGTCCGCATAATTCACGAACCGTAGGGAGACACACTTAAGGATTCAATGTTGTTTAGTAGATATGGAATGTCAGTAGGGATAACGAATGTTGTTCGGAGTCTCAGATGGGATCCGGGATATCACGAGGAGATCCGAAGAGTAAGATTCATATAAGGAAAGTCCTATTTCGGAGTTTGGGAAAGTTTCTGATGTTTTCATCGGAGAGGTTCTAGAAGGGTCTAGAAGGTTCACCAGACCGAAAGGGGAATTGTCCATGAATGTTTCATGGATATGATCGGATCATATCCTAGGTCACTTGGTGTTGGCATTTGCAAAAGAGAAATAAAGCTCTAAATTGAAAGTCAAACGGGAAGTTTGAAAATTCAAACTGGAACAATGGTTTCCTAGTGGGAGAAGAAACAAGTCCTTCTCTCAATACAACTTGGGTTTGTGTTTGGATTCAAACCCACCCCTCCCAAGGCTGCCCCCCTCTCATAAATAGAGGGGGAGGGCTGCCCCAACACAACACAAGCCCTAGCCCTTCCCGAGCTAAGCCACCGCGCCGCCTCGCCGTGCCGCCGTGCCGCTGCCGGCTCGTCGCCACCTCCCTAGCCGTCGCCGACACCTCCTCCTCCTCCTGGATCTCTAAACCCTAGATTTCCGGGAAACCCTAATCCACCATAAGTCACATCCGGCTTAGGATAAGCCCTGCGGGATCTTTCCTCTACTTTCGACACCACGCCGTCGTGCTACCGGAATCGCGAGGAGAGAACTACAACCTCCGCTGCCTGCTGGAACAAGGGAGAGGAAGGTCTTCATCGAGTACCGAACGTGTGACCGACTGCGGAAGCGCTGCCGGAACACGGCGCCAGAAGGACCGTCTACGCGATATTGAGATCGGGAAGTGTACGACTACATCACCCACGAGAATCTTCTCTCATTAACAGCTTTGGAATCTTAGAGGGTGAGTGCTTTATCGACTCGTTGCTACAATCTAGTAGATAGATCTTGGCTTGTTTGCGTGCATGCGGTAGAATTTTTTGTTTTCCATGCTACGAACCCCTACAATATGTTCTTTAGTTTTTTATGGTTTTCTTTTAGATCACTAATAAGATCATACTCTTGTTTATGTAGAGATTCTGGTCCTGCCTAGTAGATTACCCATGTTCATGTCTTGCATATATTATTCTGAAAAGAGAAAAATAACAGATTGTATTTCCTCACACAAGATGTAAGAGTGTGGTTAATATGCTTGAGCTAATAATTGTTTTTACTAGGACAGATATGCCAGACTTAAAGTAGTTTTTACACATACATTATTGATGTGTCTTATTTCTTGTTGATCAGATGTAAATTTCTTGGTATGTTTATTGTATAATAATTATAGCTATGTTGACTAGCTATATATTTTTTCAGGATAGGTTTCTCTTTCATTTAAACATTTGTAACAATTATAATATTTGTATAAAGTTATGCTTTATTTTGTTTTTGTTTTCTTTTTGTTGTGTTTTCAGGAAATGAAGAGAAGAAAGAAAATGTCAACTGTTGAAGGACATAAGAGAATAGTGGCTTAGGAATTTTTTTGTAATAAATATTGTAGTTTATTTTTCTGTTATAAATATTGTAAAAACATTGTATTATTATATTCAATTCAATAAAGTTTACTTATTTCATTTTTATTTTACAATTCTTTTGTAAAGATAATGTCATATATATTTTGTTGTAATAAAGAATTCTGTTATTTATTTCAATTATGTAATTTTTTTCCTACTTATTTGTTTCCTAATACTTTACTTTTATTTAACTATTGTAAAAGATCAATATAATACTATATATAATGATATAAAGAATACTTTTTATATCATTTTTGTAATCATTTAATTTCAAGTTATTAACTATTTCCATTTCCTATTAGTGAATTTTATAAATTCATTTGGATTTCATATTTGAAAATCATATACATGTTTGAACAAATCTTCCCTGAAACAAAGAATTTTACAAAGGTCATGTCGAAATTTATCGCGCTTGCTCTGAAGTTTCCTTCAGTACAAGAGAGATCCTGATCCCTCCATAGCTCTTTTAGTTTTGCGCGAAAATTACCCAGATTTTCTTATGCATGAATGCAATGCACAAATGATGGGGATGCGCCTACCGGGGTATACCCAGCAGGACGTTTCCGACTGGCCCAAGACCTGGCGAGTGGGCCTGCAGGACGGCGACTGGATCAAGGCCCGGCGTGGATCCAAGCGACTGGAAGCTGAAGTCCTAGGCGAGTAGATAGGCCTAGTCGGATTAGGTTAAACGAGTACCGAAGCCTTAACTGATTCGGTTGAGATATGTAAACCCTAGGTGAGGTGAGCCTATATAAACCTCCCTGCGGGGCGTGTAGAGATACGTTCCATCATACACCCAAGCGACTCGCCGCCTAGCCGCCGAGTTCGCCCATTGTACCACCTCCATAATACAATCTAGCGAGTAGGTCTTTACCCTCCGGGCCGAACCTAGGTAAAACCTCGTGTCTTTGCCCTCATCTCGCATGAGATGGTCCGCCTTGCCCTTCGTTTCTACTACTCGGCTGATTGCAGATTCCGCCGTGACCATTCCCACGACAACAAACCTATGTCCTTTCTATTTCTAGGTGCTAATCCTCGATGTTACAGACTATCCCCCTTAAAATAAACTTTGTCCTCGAAGTTCGCACCCTCTTACATTTCCGAAGATAAAATTGACTTCTTCAAATCCTGGTGACTCTTTTAAATCCGGGAGGAAGATAATTGTTGTATCTTCATTCAAGATTTTCCTTGGATCCTTTTCTGATTTGAAATGATCCAACTACCAATCTCATTTGATATATAGACTACTTTTGAATCTAGCACTCCTGCCCTGATTAGATCCTAGTGAATGTTTTCAGATTAGGATATCTATTCAAGAAGTGTCTAAGTTTTTTTTAGAAAGTCTCCTTAAGGTAAGATTCTGGTTTATACTTTGGCTAAATATATCTTGACTCTATTATTCATATATTTATGGTATACTTAGTCCTTATGGCTTACTTTTTAATAATTTTTTGGCTTTCCCTAAACTTTACTACGGATATCAACTCTCGATGCTTCATTATTCACTCTCCCCCTTGAGATGTTCTAATAATCTTCAGAAGAACAGATGGTACACCCGCATATTTGAGAAATAGCGGTATAAATTCTCTAACTCCTTAAATGCGTGTATAAGGTAACTTATATCATTAATAATGCCTTGACTTACCACTTGCTTTGTTGTGGTTGTTGCTGTTATTGACTTCATTTATGGTTTTATACTTCCGTTTTCCTGAAGATGTATCTTCTTCACCTACACCCTCCTTTGATGGTGATTTGATAGATTTTGTGTTTCCTCCCACTAATGTTCCATAAACCTCCTGATGATCCGGAAAACATGATTTCTTGTGTCCTAGGATTCCACACTTGTTACATTTCCCTTGAAATGCTCTTACATTCCTTTCTCCGATTAGATTAGGCTGAACATTTTGATTAGATGATAACCCCATTATTGGTTCTATTACTCCTGATGTTGATCCATGAGTTAACTGTGGTTTTAAGCAGTTCTTTTTCATGTGTCCTGATTCTCCACATTGGTAACATACTATCTTAGGTTTTGGACACTCCTTCAACACGTGGCCCTGGATTCCACAGTTGTGACATATCTTCTCTATTTTATATGTCATATGTGTATCCAGATAATTCTTCATCATATGTCCTTGGACCGACTGTTGTGGTTTGTTTTGAATTCTCTTTTATTTCCTTGGTGCATCAATCTCACCATATCCCGATATATGTGCACTATCCACCAATTCCTAGAACTCCTTTGCACGCACAATCTGTCTGCATCTTCATAATTGCTTGTAGTCCTTTCATGAAATTCTTTTGTCGTTTAGCCTCTTTGTTTACTTTCTTACTAATGTACTTGGATAAACGGCTAAACTCTCGTACATGTTTCAGGACTAGAAGATTCTTTTCTCTAAATCTTCATTCTCCTTCCTTTTCCCATTGTTCGATGAACAAATTCTTCTCAAACTTCTTTTTAAACTCAGCCTGTATTGACACCTCCTTCCGGATCACGAACTTGGACTTTTCCCAACACATGGTTGCGGTTCGTCAATAGTTAAGTTGCATAGCACCTTTTCTTCATCCTTGCATCCCACACTTTTAAGCTTACGGGATGTACCATTAACCAATTCTCCGCCTCCATAGGTTCTTCAACCATGGAAAAACTCCAGGGTTTGGTTTCTAAGAATTCCACCAGTTTAACCCTTGGATGTAATTCCTTGAATTGCTTCTCTTGTCTAACCTTTAAGGTCTCCTGAGAAAACTGGTTCTGCCTCTCTGTTTCAACCTTTCTTCCTTCTTCAATACTCCTCATATACTGAAGAACCTCCTCTTTGGTGGTTAAATACGGCTTTTGATTGGGTCCTTCCTTCAGAATTGCCTGGTTAGCCTCCTTTTGTTGTATCACCAACATCTCACGAGCCTTCATCTTTCCAACATTAAAGTGATAATTCGCCTCTCCCTCACGCGAACCCATTTTCCCTTCTAGACCTGTACATCAAGTAAGGACTCCATGAAACATCACGCATATGCCCATAAAGTTCAAACTTCCTGCATAGACCTAGTCACACAATAAAATCCAATAAAATCCAACAAATCCAAATATTACCTCTAGCAAACATACATCAAAAGCCTGTAGAAACAGTACTTAGAGTAAAACATCTTTTGTACTTAGGCTTTGATGTTATACCCTACAATTTTTTATACATCTTAGTGTATGGACTTCTACCGTTATACACTTATTTGTATGGCTCTTAATGTTCTTTGTCCCTGAAATTACACCATCTGCCCATTTGCAAAGGGATAACTTCTGGTAAATTTTGATCCGGCTCTAGAGATAGTTGGTTAAATCACTCTATAACTGGTTATAACACATTTATCCTTGGAGTTATACTAAACATCATCCTCACATTTCTACCCTTTGTTTCTAATCTTAACTTCTTTAAGCATATTTATTATAACAATGAATAATTCTCAAGTTTTAACTAGTTTCATAACCTATATAGATCTACTTGTACTACAAGAATACTGTCTTGTCATTCATGCCACTATGGATTTGGCATATTACATGGGGTTAGATAAGCATAACCCTATTTATTACTCTTAATAAGATTCTATTATTGATATAATAGCTTTTAGTTAATCAAAACATTAGTTACTTCCCCTACCATAACATGTTGTTTAAGGTTTGGGGGCATACTCCCCTGATATTTACCACTAGTATAAAGATAATGACAAAGTTATACTTCATTTCATGACTTCTCTTAGTAAGATAGCACCATGATTAACAACTCCCTTATGAGGTATTCTGACTTGGTGATATGCTACTTTAATTTAATGATATATAGAATAGTCTACTATAAGATATATTGCCTACTTACGAAATACTGGATAGGTACTTCCTGAATTAAATAGTAGATAAGTATCATTAATAAGAAAAGAAGTAACCTAAAAATTCCACTAAAGTGTGACAAGGTTATTCTCAAGTGAATATCCATCACTCATACAAGGAGTTATAGTGCAGATAAGATGACTTCCTATTGTCACTATCCAACCTACAGGTTCTACCCATTTACTAGGTTTCTAACCTAAGGTCAAAGCATATGCTCTGATACCAACTGCGGTGACCCAGCATACCACTTCATGATGTAGTACACTATAATCGTTGACATAACACCAATGGAACACCGTTCCATCCGCATTATATCCCTCAGAGTGGTACAACAAAAACATAGCGGGTCCAAGACAATACTTTAGATTACATATAACATATTACAAAAGATCCAGAGAACTTCCTCGAACATTGAGGAATATTATACAGAAAGAACCAGAAAGATCCACTCAGAGTTACTTTAGAAGTACTACTATTAAGATATGTATAAGGCTTGAAAGTACTACTATAGTATTGTTCTACAGAAGTAGGTTCTAGATTTTAGGAGTTTTATTTATATTCTACGCTTCAGATTGTCTTCGATAGATTCCGGTAAGGTCTTCGACTCCGTTGATCTCCCTCGGATATCTTCAACTCTTCAAGTAACTTATTTCCTTGGAAAGCCATTGGTTTCTCCGAGATCTAGCAAGGGTTAAGAAGATATGTTGAGTATGACCGTACTCAGCAAGTTCACTAGAAAATGAGTGTTTGATGCACTATATCTATAGCCACAGACCGTAGGTCGTAGGCAATGCAAGTTTTCATAAACATTTCTTCAAAGGTTGCTTTTATTCTGAAAAGCTATGTCCGTCAGCCTTCACGGGTTTACCAGAACTTTCATGGAGTTCCTTTCCCGCCGCGTTCGTAGCTCCTTCCCGGAACAGGGAGTAACAAGTTACAATTCTTACACTCTGCAGAGGTGCGTCACTTTACCCATGAGAGATCTTAGCTTTGTTGCACATCCGAGTTATAGGCTCGTTCACACTTCCTTGGTGTGAGGCCCAGACTAAGATCCAAGCCAATCACTGTCCTTCTCCGCGACCCCGCATACCCGACGGATTTCACCTCAGACCTAGGATAAAAATTGTTTCCACTATCAGCCTAAGGTGTACAACCCTCATAGATACCAGAAGCCGTGGGACGTCGAGGGATCCCACCCATAACCTGCTAACCCTCTACAAGAGGAGTTGCAACAACGGCCCGGTCATCCGTTGGCATGCGAGAGAGAGCCGATCCAGCTGACTTCTCCGTCCCATTCCAAATCTCATGGTTAACGCGTAATATACCGCGCAAGAATCACTGGCGACATTGGTTGTTAAGTCCTAGATAATATGTTCCTTTATCACCGGAACTTCCATAGGAGGTTATTACCTCATGGTAAATAACCTATAATCATATTATTATGAAAATAGTGTTTTCTGACCTTTTTCAAATGCAGGTGATGACAACACTGGATTTGCAAAATACTTTATAGAAAATAATCAAAGGACACGAGCAAGTGTGAACTTGCCTTTTGTGATTGCAAGATTTTGCACTCACGGTCTTCAAGACAATATAAGATCCAATATCTGAAATCAGCATCATTGGTCCGGTAAGGACTAATGTTTAAAGAAGAAAGATGCTATTATGCATAAGTATTGTAATGCATTTTCGTAAACTCGAATCCCGGGGATAAGGTTGATCTAGGGTTTGGAAACTGGAAATGGTTTCTTTAGAATGTGTGGTCCTTTTAGATAAGTTTCATACTTGTGCTTCTTATTAAGGCTTGTGAGTGTGTGATTGATTAGTTTGGACTTGAGATGCTTTATGTCTTAATTGGAATAAACCAAAGTTAATTATAAAAACATAAGTAGTTTATTAGACATAATGTTTATAAGCCTTGAGACTAAAGTTAACTTTAAAAGGGTAAATAAACTTAAGGTGTAATTTGTTTTAATTATTCTCAAGTTTTGGGTTTATGATAAGTATGATTAAAGTGTGGGATTATTCACTTTACATTCAAGTGAATGATTAGATTAAATTTGTTTTGCTATTATGAAAATAACATGCAACTATCAAAGAAAGTATAATTTGGATGGTGTTGTTAAGGTGTTAGTTTTAAAGTCATGTTAATTATGATTTAGATGTTAATATCATTCCCTCTTCATATAAGTGAATGATATATAGAAGTATCTTAAAGATTGTGGTTTTTAATTTTGGTTTAAGGTTTAAAAGAGTATTATAAAGTTAATGATTTATGCTTAAGTTTTATTATAAATCTTAGTTATGGTTTAGAACTTTAGTAATTAGATTTTAAGGTTTTGATATTTCTAAAGAAATATAATTATTTCTTATTTAAGAAATGTTTTTAAAGAATTTTAAAAATAAATAATAGACAAGGATTTATTATTTTAAAATACTAAAAACCTTTCTAATATTATATCTAACAATTTTATAGTGTAATATATTTTTTCAAGACTTTAAAACTGATTTTTATTTATTTTTGAGTATTATTCTTATGTTTATAAAATTCCATCAAGGATTAAATGTCTTTGAATATTTACTTCATATTTTATTTATAAAACAATTAGGCTAGTATTTTTATAAAATAGTATATTTATTTTTATACACAAAAATGATTTTTATTCATTTTTAGGATTTTTCCTTATTTTACGAAATTTCACTTAGGATTTAATGGTGTTATTATTTATTTGTTTTATATTTATTTTAAACAAATAAAGATATTTTTTATTAGGTACATCTTATTTTTATGATGATTTAAATATTTTAGATGTTTCTATGATTCTTCTATAATTATTTAGAGATTTAATTGTCAAAAGGCATTTTGGTAATTTTTATTTTATTCTTTAATTTTCTATTTTATTAAAATCTGGCCTATTTCAGTTGGGCACATAGGCCGATTCGGCCCAACTAAACCGGGCTTGGTGTCATTTTGTCCCCCGACCCACTCTCTCTCCCTCACCCAACACAGGCAAGCACGCACGCACCGCCCCCTCGTGGATGCTTGCTATGCCGCCACCGCCGCCACCGCCGCCGCCCGCCTCACCGGCCATCGCCGGCATCTCCCAGCCCCTCTATGCCTCACTCTCCTCCTTCGATTTCCCACTGCTGTGGTTCCCAGTACTCGCGCGCCCTCACCCTGGGAGAAACCCTAGCTTCTCCGGGATCTTCTTAGCCAACTTCGGCTCCTCAATACCACCGCACGTCAGCGAGTCCTTGCTCCGGTTCTTCTCACCATCCCCACATTGCCCCCAGTATTTCCTCTAATGCTCACCTACTCATCAGACCCTAGCCCATTAGTCTCGACTATTGGCGTTTCCCCTGCACATCCGCACCCTCTGCTTCTCTTGCCATGGCTGGCCGTGGTCTCCCTCACCTTGGTGAGGTGGTAGGTCCGGCCGGCCTTCTTCTTCATTGCCGACGCCTCCTTCAGGTAACCCCCTTGGCTCTTTAACTTGGTCATGTGTAGATGAAATGGCCTCTAAGGTGTGGTTAATCCAGGAATTCGAGTTATGGTCTGGTTTGACATAGATGAATTCTAATTTAGATAGAGGTTTGGTTCATCTTAGGTACATGCTTTTTGTGATGGTAATGGTCTATTAGTAGATAATAGATTATGATTTTGAGTATGTGATCGGACAATTTAGTGTTTGTGCTTCTCAATGACCTTGATTGTGTGTTCTTTTAAACATACGCTACACTTGGTTGTTGGGATAATATGACGTAATATAGAGATTTTTGTTGAGTGGTTCTTGTGTTGGGATTGCACATAGTGCTTGAATATTAAGAAGGAATGATCTGATTTTAATAGTCAAGCATGTTAGGAAGAGGTGTAATATGTAGGAGTGTATATGTTATTGGAATACATGATTGTTGTTTGGTCAAGTGCACATCATAATGTCAACTTGATACTAGGCAATGGTGATGATAGGATTAATTTCTTAATCTGGTCCATGTGAAAAAAATAATAGGTCACAAAGAGAGCTTGTTTCGCTGTAATATAATTAGGTACAATTAGTATATATGTACCTGTCTATTCAAGTAATTCTCAAACAAGGTGTAGTTGAAGCACACAAGTGAACAAGTAATAGGTTATAGATGATCTAGTACTTTACCTTATGTAAGACAGTTTCCTAATGACAATATACATGATCAACTATTTAAGTTCCTATGATTTATTTTCTTGGAATATGTTCTTTAGTTTTTTATGGTTTGCTTTTAGATCACTAATAAGATCATACTCTTGTTTATGTAGAGATTCGGTCACCTAGTAGATTATCCATGTTCATGTCTTGCATATATTATTCTAAAGAGAGAAAAATAACATATTGTATTTCCTCACACAAGATGTAAGAGTGTGGTTAATATGCTTGAGCTAATAATTGTTTTTACTAGGACAGATATGCCAGACATAAATTAGTTTTTACACAGACATTATTGATGTGTCTTATTTCTTGTTGATCAGATGTAAATTTCTTGGTATGTTTATTGTAGAATAATTATAGCTATGTTGACTAGCTATATTTTATTTCAGGAAGGTTCCTCTAAGTTTCTGGTGATCATATGTTCACTAGATCCTTTTAGTACAACTCCAGATCAAATACATAATTTCTTTGATGGTTTGGTAGTGTTTTTAGTAATCTATAACTGATTGACTTGCTCTTGGACAATCTGGTTGCTAACTAGCAACACTACTAATATCCTTCAACTCCCTCTCATAGCCTCTTTGTTAAATTTATTAAGAATAGATTTGTTATGCATTTTATCAACACAAGATCCTATTCTTCTACCTGCTGTTTTCAATGCTTTGGCAGTCCTAAATGGCGTCTTATACTATTTTGCATATTCCAGTATAAGTTTCTTGATGATTAGAAATTGATTTCCTTTTATTGCAAATATTTAATGGTTCTGGATGATAGTGCTATGATTTTGAGTATGTGATGCTGGACAGTTTAGTGTTTGTGCTTCTCAATGACCTTGATTGTGTGTTCTGCTTTTAAACATATGCTACACTTGGTTGTTGGGATAATATGACGGTAATATAGAGATTTTTGTTGAGTGGTTCTTGTGTTGGGATTGCACATAGTGCTTCTGAATATTAAGAAGAGCATGATCTGATTTTAATAGTCAAGCATGTTAGGAAGAGGTGTCTGTAATATGTAGGAGTGTATATGTTATTGGAATACATGATTGTTGTTTGGTCAAGTGCACATCATAATGTCAACTTGATACTAGGCAATGGTGATGATAGGATTAATTTCTTAATCTGGTCCATGTGAAAAAAATAATAGGTCACAAAGAGAGCTTGTTTCGCTGTAATATAATTAGGTACAATTAGTATATATGTACCTGTCTATTCAAGAAGTAATTCTCAAACAAGGTGTAGTTGAAGCACACAAGTGAACAAGTAATAGGTTATAGATGATCTAGTACTTTACCTTATGTAAGACAGTTTCCTAATGACCATATACATGATCAACTATTTAAGTTCCTATGATTTATTTTCTTGGAATATGTTCTTTAGTTTTTTATGGTTTGCTTTTAGATCACTAATAAGATCATACTCTTGTTTATGTAGAGATTCTGGTCCTGCCTAGTATATTATCCATGTTCATGTCTTGCATATATTATTCTAAAGAGAGAAAAATAACATATTGTATTTCCTCACACAAGATGTAAGAGTGTGGTTAATATGCTTGAGCTAATAATTGTTTTTACTAGGACAGATATGCCAGACATAAATTAGTTTTTACACAGACATTATTGATGTGTCTTATTTCTTGTTGATCAGATGTAAATTTCTTGGTATGTTTATTGTAGAATAATTATAGCTATGTTGACTAGCTATATTTTATTTCAGGAAGGTTCCTCTAAGTTTCTGGTGATCATATGTTCACTAGATCCTTGTAGTACAACTCCAGATCAAATACATAATTTCTTTGATGGTTTGGTAGTGTTTTTAGTAATCTATAACTGATTGACTTGCCCTTGGACAATCTGGTTGCTAACTAGCAACACTACTAATATCCTTCAACTCCCTCTCATAGCCTCTTTGTTAAATTTATTAAGAATAGATTTGTTATGCATTTTATCAACACAAGATCCTATTCTTCTACCTGCTGTTTTCAATGCTTTGGCAGTCCTAAATGGTGCCTTATACTATTTTGCATATTCCAGTATAAGTTTGTTGATGATTAGAAATTGATTTCCTTTTATTGCAAATATTTAATGGTTCTGGATGATAGTGCCTCCTTATGCAATCTCTTGTGTGTTGGATTAATTTTATTGGATGATCTTGACAAGATCAGCTATTATACTTGTATCTAGGACCTTCCAATGATGCAAAGGTTGAGGCACAGCTCTGGATAAGGACAGATATTGTGCTATGGTTTTCATTTCTTGATGATGATATTGCATAGCACCTCTATGCAGGACTTAGAGAAATCCTCTCTTTTCTATACTTTATTACCTACTCTACTTGCCCTTTTATATAAAACAGATAAGAACAGATATGATATGCACCATATCCTCCAAGACTCTTATTTTTCCTACCTTGAGCTTCCTGAAGCTTGTTCTTCTAAGTTTGTGCTTCTGGACTCTTAATTTCCTACCTGTCATTGGCTTGATGATCTGCTGCTGATAAGCCCCTGGGAATCCTTTCCTCACCTTAACCTTCTTATTGACCAGCTCCTCACCTTTCTCTATTCTTACTCTGATGATGGTGCTAGCTATTCTTTGTGGATAGATTTTGTATATAGCTGCTGGACAGCTGCTGGTGGGATGTTCTGGCTAGTTTGTATGGTTGTGGTGATGGAAATAGCTTGTCATAAACTGGGAGGAGCTAGATGAACTATGGTGGTGTTCTAAAGTGAGGATGTGGATGTGATGAAACTGGTGAGGTGCTTGGGTGGTGTTCTTGGCTAAGTGTGGTGGAAATGGAGTATCTAGCTTTGCTATTACGGTTGGCTTCTTCCTTTTCTATAGCTGGTGCTCTCCCTGAGGTGTTGATAACACATCAACTGCATGTGGTGTGTAAGCTGCTGCAACTGGGCCCCACTAGGTGCAAGTTTCCATACATGGATTCTTGGTTTTGTGGATTGGTTCCGATGGGTGATGATATTATCCTAGTTTGGCTTACTTTGTACTGAACTGGTGAAACTTGCCCCAGGCCAATGATGCACAGTTTTGAGGCCAATTTCTTTGACTAAGAACAGATACTAAGCATTGCTCCTTTTCTTTAACTCCATGATGAACCTGGCATATCAACTCTATGCCCTTATGAGAGTAATCCAATACACTGACCACCTCTATGTCTTGTATTTGAATTGTTTTCTTTTTTGTCTTATTATGCAGGAATCAAAATAGGAAGGATTGGAGAAAACAAGATTGGAGGATAAAGAGATCTAGCTAGATTTTTAGTTCTAATCTTTATTTTACTGATTGTTGTAATCTTTCTCTTTCATTTAAACATTTGTAACAATTATAATATTTGTATAAAGTTATTCTTTATTTTTTTGTTTTCTTTTTGTTGTGTTTTTAGGAAATGAAGAGAAGAAAGAAAATGTCAACTGTTGAAGGACATAAGAGAACAGTAGCTTAGGAATTTCTTTGTAATAAATATTGTAGTTTATTTTTCTATTTTAAATATTGTAAAAACATTATATTATTATATTCAATTCAATAAAGTTTACTTATTTCATTTTTCTTTTACAATTCTTTTGTAAAGACAATGTCATATATATTTTGTTGTAATAAAGAATTCTGTTATTTATTTCAATTATGTAATTCTTTTTCCTACTTATTTGTTTCCTAATACTTTACTTTTATTTAACTATTGTAAAAGATCAATATAATACTATATGTATAATGATATAAAGAATCCTTTTTATATCATTTTTGTAATCATTTAATTTCAAGTGATTAACTATTTCCATTTCGTGTTAGTGAATTTTATAAATTCATTTGGATTTCATATTTGAAATTCAAATACATGTTTGAACAAATCTTCCCCGAAACAAAGAATTTTACAAAGGTCATGTAGAAATCTATCGCGCTTGCTCTGAAGTTTCCTTCAGTACAAGAGAGATCCCGATACCTCCATAGCTCTTTTAGTTTTGCACGAAAATTCCCCGGATTTTCTTATGCATGGATGCAATGCACAAACCTGTGTCCTCTCTATTTCTAGGTGCTAATCCTGGGATGTTACAACAACGATGGCACTGTAGGGGTTCGTAGCATGGAAAACAAAAATTTTCTACCGCATGCACATAAACAAGCCAAGATCTATCTACTAGATTGTAGCAACGAGTCGATAGAGAAACTCACCCTCGAAGATTCCAAAGCGGTTAACGAGATCAGATTCTCGTGGGTGATGTAGTACATTTGCGATCTCAAGATCGTGAGCGATCCTTCCGGCTATGCTGCGTTAAGCGCTTCCGTAATCGGTCACACGTTAAATTTTCGGCGACCTTCCTCTCCCTTGTTCCAAGAAATGGAGGTTGTAGCACTCTCCTCGCGATTCCGGCTGTGGCGTGGTACCGGAAGTAGAGGGGAGATCCCGCAGGGCTTCGCCTTAAGCCGATGCGAGTATGGTGGAGTATGAGAGAGCTTTAGTGGTCTAGGGATTATACACACCAATTAGAAGGCTCTAAACCGAAGGCTAGGGCAATTAGAAGCTCTAAACCAAAACGGCTCTAAACCAGAGGCTTTGGCTAGGGTTTATATTAGAGGATAGGAACTTGTGTGTCTAGAGGAGGGGGCCCTGCCCCTCCTTTTATAGGTGGGAGGTGCGGCCAAGGGAGGAGTCCCTCCCAACTCGGCCTTGGGTGGTGCCGGCTTGGAGGAGGACTCCTCCCCAAGTCGGTTCAACCTCCTCCTTCCTCTTTCCCTCACTTTCTGTTTTAGCGTTTGACTTTCAAATGGCGTTTGACTTTTCAGTTTGGGATTCAATTTAATCCTTTATCCGGAACAAGAACACTTAGTACATGATGCAATCATTCCAATATGCAATGACACATTCATGTACCCTTCCCCTCGGTCGGACATTAGGAACCTTCTAGAACATTCCGATGAAAACACCTAATCATTCCCGAACTCGAAGCAGGACTTTCCTTATATGAATCTTATTCTCCGGACCATTCCGGATCACCTCGTGATATCCGGATCCCATCCGATACTCGAACAACATTCGGTCTCTTTCTCATAATACCATAACTACTCAAACAACGTCGAATCCTTAAGTGTGTCTCACGGTTCGTGAATTATGCGGACATGATCGAGACACTTCTCCAACAATAACCAATAGAGGAATCTGGAAATTCATATGGCTCCACATATTTCTCGATTACTTTGCGATCGAATGAACCACTTACATACGATACCAATTTCCCTTTGTCTCACGATAGTTTACTTATCCGAGGTTATGATCGTCGGTATCTCGCATACCTAGTTCAACCTCGTTCGATAAGTACTCTTTTCTCGTTCGTGATATGTGATCCCTTGTGAGCAGTCACATGCTTGCAAGCTAATTGGATGACATTTCACCGAGAGGGCCAGAGTATATCTATCCGTCATATGGATGGACAAATCCACTCTTGATCCATGTGTTTAAACCAATACTTTCGAACACTCAATGCCACCTTTATAGCCACCCGATTACGGTGTGGTGTTTGATGTCATCAAAGCATCCATCCCAGTAAAGGTGATATGCATGATCTCATGGTCAAGGAATTAGGTTACTATGTATCGTAAAGCTTATAGCAAATGAACTATATTAAATGACTTGATCTTTATGCTACGCTTAACTATAGGAGTATGTCCATCACATCATTCTCCTAATGATATGACTCTGTTGTTAATAACATCTCTATGTTCATGATCAGGAAACCATGATCATATATTAACCAACAAGCTAGTTTAACAAGAGGCTTTACTAGGGACTCTTTTATGTTTACAAATCACACAATTATTAATGTTTCCTATTAATACAATTATAGCATGGTATGTAAACATTTATCATAAGTATGAAGATATGATAATAACCACTTTATTATTGCCTCTTGGGCATATCTCCAACAGTCTCCCACTTGCACTAGAGTCAATAATCTAGTTTCAAACCTTTGTGTATTCAACACCTATGGCTTTCCGGTGTTGTATGTACACAATTGCTAGTGGTCAACTGATCTCCGGATCTGACACTTCCAGGTCCATGTGTAATTGCATGTCTTTGCGTCTCTACGCATCACTCATTCTCTAATGAGATGGCTTTGGATAAATTTGGTCCTTTGGTGTGACCTTTAGTTCTTTGGGGTTAAAAACATGTTGATAATATTGTCGTACAATATATCTTCATAGTATTATCCCACTATGAACTACACCTAGTTTGATAACAAACTACTTGACACAAATGCCCTCTTTTGCTGCTATAGTAGCAGTCATATACTTAGCCTTTTGTTGTAGTATCTGTCACAATGTCTTAACTTTGGAACTCATCCAAATCCATTATGGAACTTACTTTCCATTATATTGTGCCACCCTTAGTTTAGATTGAGATAAACTTAATTTGTACTTTGTGACAAAACTAGTATCAATGTAGTACTTTTACAATGAACTAACCATCTATTTGTCACTTCTACAAAGAATATACTCTTAGTTCTTCCCAAAGATCATAAGAATATCCTTACTATTGTCCAATGATCATCTTATGAATCATTCTGGTATATGCTCATAACATTTAGAGCATAGGACACATCTGATTTGTACATATCACAAGATGATTGATATAAATACTCTTTGTGATTTCATACATCAAGTATCAATCTATACTTGAATCTTTGTTTCACTTACCAAGTGTCAATACACTTGAATATATCATCAATATTGAACACATTCAATCGTTTCTGTGCGACAAGAACCTTTCTTGTAGTTTCTATATTGAACTCATTCAATATCTCATCTATGTACTTCTGGCACAACCATATTGGTGTCTATTGATGCCAATTATTTGGGTTTTTCTTAAGTCTTTCATCGAGATGAAATTCTTATCCTGTGTTAATAAAAAGATACATCACTTCCAATCAACAATATGTCTTCTACACAATGTATTAGAAATATGTCTTAGCGCTCCCACTTAATTTCTTGCAAATGCAAGCATCTTCATTGTCTCTGATTAAACTCTTTTAACAGTTTCATCATAGTGAAGATTCCAACTCCGCGATGCTCACTTCAACCATTGAAGTTTGCATATGCTTTTAGCATCCTTTGAATTAACAAAACCCTATGGACCGTGTCATGCACACTTCCTAGGTAACAATTCTATTAGAAGAACTTGTTTTGTTTATTCTACTACCATATAACAAAATTATATGTAGTGGTTGCTACATTTATCCGTCTAGACTAAATCGCTATGAAAGATCAGATCTTGTCATAGTCAACCTTTGAACATTGTTGTGAACTCTTTCCCAACATGTCGACTATTTCATAGATGTGAAACATCCATGTCTATTTCTTTTATAGATCCAAACACAATTGTAAGGTCTTACACCTTTCTCGAGGGTCCTTCAAGTTCAAAACTTGATTTCTCGTGTATGGAACTATCACGGATTTTATGGCTTCATGCCATTTTACGGAGTCAGGGTCCATCATCGCTTCTTTGCATGTAGTCGGTTCATTATTCTCAAATAATGATTCAACCCTCAAATCTTGGTATTTGATTGTTTACCCGACCTACTTGTTTCAATAGGAACTTAGATCTCTATGACCACAACCTTTGAGGCACGTGAGCCATGAGCATTGTTGCTTCCTCCGGAACACTTTTCGGCGTTGCGCAACTCTGCACATATAGCTAAGGTTCTTTTAACCTTATCAAAGTTCTATTGTCCTCCCACTTTTCTTTTCACGAAAAATTCCTTCCCAAAGAAACTTGATGTTCTAAGCGACAAACACTTTTGTCTCTGGTGTTATGGAGGAATACTCAACAGTTATTCGAAATAATCATACAAAGACAGGTTCATCCGACTTTGGTTGCAAACATCTTTCTTATGCAAAGCATACCAATGTTTTAAGAAAGGACAACTTGGGTTTTATCCCAAACCATATGGTGTCATTTCAACGGATTATGATGGAGCTCTTTTCAGTGGAAAAACGGTAGTCACTAAAGCTTTTAATCTTTAAAATATAATGGCAGTTTTATGAATTACACCTTCGATCTTACCATGTCAAACAAGGTTTAATTACATATCTCGAACGCTCCATACTCTTATGGTGTTTCGGGAAAATGCAAATCCACGGAACGATTCCTGAAATCTTAGGTATTATGCTAAACTTGTAACTCAAATATCTTCCTTTATGATCTTATCATAAACTATTTATATTCTTGTTACAATGATTTTGCACTTCATCTCGAAAGTCTTTGAACTTTTTCAAATATTTCACACTTCATCCTTATTAAGTAAATATTCATATACTCACTCAAATTTTCGGAGAAGGCATATGAAGTTGAAATCCACCGCTCTTGACTACACATAATGGATTTCGTACAACAATATATACAAGTTCCAATAAGCTAGTCATTCGTTCCATTTTGGCCTATGAACGAAGTTTTAATTATCTCTAGGAAAGTTTCACAAGCGTCATTTGATCAAAATCAAATAGACTCCAAAATTCCATCCATATGGAGTTTCTTCATGTTTTCTTTCCAATATAATTTAAACGGTGATGTCACTTCCTAAGCGATCTTTTAATCAATTTGTCTTTCGACATTTTTAGCACTAGTTTTATGGATGTGATTTTTCCAACGAGATTTGTGAATCATCCATCTTTTATGGATTACGGCAATTTATTTGAACAACCCTTTTGTTCTCATAATACCTGATAAAACAAATCTTGAAGGCAAGCTTTGATGTTTAACGAGCAACACAATAACCCTTTATTTGTTCTCGATGAACATCATCACATATTCTTTTGCTAGTTACTTAGGCCATTGTAGTTCATGAATTGTGTTGTTTCGTATGACGATTCACACCAACAAATTCAGTATCAAATACTTAAGAACCACATTGTTTAATAAGCAAAGAATATAGCCATAACATGTATATCATCTATATACTTGTCAACAATTCTAGCCTTTTCTTTTCGCCATATATTTATGAGATTCTTTCAAGATTTCCTTTTACGCTTGAAAGAATCTATCAACATCAATAGTGGAGTCATACATATGACACATAATCCAAAGCATGTATAATTAAATACCAATGTCTTTGAACTTGCACTTTGAAGTAGATCACCATCATCAAATGTTTGGTGTTCTTTCAAATTCCTTTCTTTAGTAATCTCTTGGTGTAGTAAACATTTTACCTACATCAAATATTCACCCTCATCATGGATTTATCCATGATCAAGCTACTTTTAGCTTGTAACGGTGAATCGCAAGTATAATGTTGCTCTCAAAACCTTTTGGAGGATTAGGACAACTAGTGTCTCCAACCTTCTGCAAATTCTCATCAAATATGAGAACATGACTTTTCCATATTATACTCTATCATGTTGTAACCAATACTTAGTTTCAGATATCACAATATCTTCCACACATCATGGTTTCTTAAACAACTCTGTCAGATCCTAGAGAACCTTGATATTAAGAGAATCCTTTGAATATCAAGAATCATGGAGACAAACATGATACTTATATACTAACACTTGGAATTATTACTCTTGATTTAATACTAATTATTAAACTTCATGGAGTAACCGAACTTCTTGAAAGTTTGCAATAGGACTTTTAAACTTTAGATTAACACTTCAAAACAATACGATACCAGTTAGAAAGTAACTAACCAGAATTATATAGTTCTATCATCTCAATTATAACTAAGCGCAAGGTGGTAAACGGATGCCAATGACTACAACAACTATGCAAATTCACTTTGATTTAGTTTATGATAAATTGAGTTCTAATTAATAATTAAATTAATCTAGGTGAACTCCCACTCAAAACAATATCCCTCACATTGTTTTAGTGATCACACGAACCAAATTCACCACATCAAAACCGATCATCACGAGAGTTGATATAACTTCAATGGCGAACAATCAACATGTTCATCATATCTACTATATGACTCATGCTCTACCTTTCGGTAATCCGTGTTCCTGAGGCCATGTCTGTACATGCTAGGCTCGTCAAGATCAAACCTTAGTTTCCGCATGAGAAAATCTGGCTTGCTCACGTTGTATACACTTGTAGAATCTAACACACCCGATCATCACGTGGTGCTTCGAAACAACAAGCTTTAGCAACGGTGCTAACTAAGGGTGAACACTTTATGACTTGAAATTCATGTGCATGAGGGATCATCTTATAATGCTACCGTCGTCTACTAAGCAATACAAGATGCATAAGGGATTAACATCACATGCAATTCATAATATGTGATATGATATGGCCTTTCTTCTTTGTGCTTCCGATCTCCATCTTCAAGCACGGACATGATCTCCATCATCACCGACGTTGCATCAAGGTCAATGATGCTTCTCCATGGTTGTCGTCCACCGGCTTCAACTATTACAACTACCTTGAATAGACACGGTCTTAACAGAAATTAAAGATAACCATATGGCTCCTGCCGGTTGCCGACTTACAATAAGGAACATTTCATACATCATATATAATCACAATCATGGCCATATCACATCATCAGACACCGCAAAACAAAGTTAGACTCCTCTACTTTCTTTGCATATTTTACGTGGTTTGGGGCTTACAAAAAGTGTCGTTCTAACTTACGAACAAGAACCACAACATTGATACTAGTATTGTCAATCACCCGCTGTAAATTGGATCTTAACTAGGCGAGGAGAAACAGGCACATAAAGCCACTTATGCAATACAAGTTGCATGTCAAGCGTGGAGCAAGTCTCATGAACGATGTCATGTAATGTTAGCCCGGTCCGCTTCATACCAACATACCGCAAGATGCAAAGTACACAAGAAGCAATCGACAATAAAAGCATCAACGCCCACAATGACCATTGTGTTCTACTGCAACAATGATCTACATATAGACACGGCTCGATACCACTGTAGGGATTCGTAGCATGGAAAACAAAAAATTTCTACCGCATGCACACACACAAGCCAAGATCTATCTACTAGATTGTAGCAACGAGTCGATAGAGAAACTCACTCGCGAAGATTCCAAAGCTGTTAACGAGAGCAGATTCTTGTGGGTGATGTAGTCGTACATTTGCCGATCTCAAGATCGCGTAGACGATCCTTCCGGCTGCGTTACGCAGCGCTTCCGTGAGGTCACACGTTCGGTACTCACGAAGACCTTCCTCTCCTTGTTCCAAAGAAAATGGAGGTTGTAGCACTCTCCTCGCGATTCCTAAAGACAACTGGCGTGGTACCTAAGTAGAGGGAGATCCCGCAGGCTTCGCTTAAGCCGGTGCAGTATGGTGGAGTATGAGAGAGCTTTAGTGGTCGAGGATTAGACACACCAATTAGAAGGCTCTAAACCGGCTAGGGCAATTAGAAGCTCTAAACCAAAACGGCTCTAAACCGAGGCTTTGGCTAGGGTTTAGATTAGAGGATAGGAACTTGTGTGTCAGAGGAGGGCCCCGCCTCCTTTTATAGGTGGGAGGTGCCAAGGGAGGGAGTCCTCCCAACTCGGCCTTGGGTGGTGGCCCGCTTGGAGAGGAGGGACTCCTCCCCAAGTCGATTTCAACCTCCTCCTTCCTCTTTCCTCACTTTCTGTTTTAGCTGTTTGACTTTCAAACCGCCGTTTGACTTTAGTTTGGGATTCAATTTAATCCTTTATCCGGAACAGAGAACACTTAGTACATGATGCAATCATTCCAATATGCAATGACACATTCATGTACCCTTCCTCCGGAGTGCTTGACATTCCGAACCTTCTAGAACATTCCGATGAAAACACCTAATCATTCCCGAACTCAAACAGGACTTTCCTTATATAAATCTTATTCTCCGACCATTCCGGATCACCTCGTGATATCCCGGATCCCATCCGAGACTCGAACAACATTCGGTCTCTTTCTCATAATACCATAACTACTCAAACAACGTCGAATCCTTAAGTGTGTCTCCCTACGGTTCGTGAATTATGCGGACATGATCGAGACACTTCTCCAACAATAACCAATAGAGGAATCAGAATTCATATGGCTACATATTTCTACGACTTTGCGATCGAATGAACCACTTACATACGATACCAATTTCCCTTTGTCTCACGATAGTTTACTTATCCGAGGTTATGATCGCTTGATCTCGCATACCTAGTTCAACCTCATTCGATAAGTACTCTTTCTCGTTCCGTGATATGTGATCCCTTGTGAGCTCACATGCTTGCAAGCTAATTGGATGACATTTCACCGAGAGGGCCCAGAGTATATCTATCCGTCATATGGATGGACAAATCCCACTCTTGATCCATGTGTTTCAACCAATACTTTCCGAACACTCAATGCCACCTTTATAGCCACCCAGTTACGGTGTGGTGTTTGATGTCATCAAAGCATCCATCCGGTAAAGGTGATATGCATGATCTCATGGTCGAAGGAATTAGGTTACTATGTATCAGAAAGCTTATAGCAAATGAACTATATTAAATGACTTGATCTTTATGCTACGCTTAACTATAGGAGTATGTCCATCACATTATTCTCCTAATGATATGACCCTGTTGTTAATAACATCTCTATGTTCATGATCAGGAAACCATGATCATATATTAACCAACAAGCTAGTTTAACAAGAGGCTTTACTAGGGACTCTTTTATGTTTACAAATCACACAAGTATTAATGTTTCCTATTAATACAATTATAGCATGGTATGTAAACATTTATCATAAGTATGAAGATATGATAATAACCACTTTATTATTGCCTCTTGGGCATATCTCCAACAGGCGCTCCACCTGGCGGCGGCGCTCCACAAGGAAGGAGACACAAACACATTTTTTTCTTTTTCTTTTTATTTTTCTAATTTCTAGGTATTTTTAAAATTTTCAATTGGGCTGACATACAGGGACCCATTCTAACTCAGCAAATTTTTCCACCTCATCCCAGACAAACGGATCCCTGTTAGTTTTCGTGTTAATTCGTGCTTAAGTTGAGTTTAGCCTTTTTTGCAGTCTCCGAGCAAAATGCGGGAGATTTTTGTTTCCAAAATGTAAAATGGTACTAAATCAAAAACAATGAAAAGCCATCGACTTATGTGATGCCCCTCTCCTTATAATCCCTCTGTTAGCTCTGCCTCGATCCCTTGGTCAAGACCACAGGAGGAATTGACCTGAAACGCCGAGAAACGCCGCTGCCGTCGTCTTCGTCTTGCTCTGGTTGGTGATGCCATCGTGGAGGAGAGGGGGAGCTGATCTGGACTGTCGATACTGCGATCGAGGGTGGTGATCAGAGAGGGGTTTTGTTTCTACCTGGTTAGCATCGACGCATGTTAGTTTGCGTTGCGTGATCCCATGAGTGACGAGTCAAGTTCGTGTCAGTAAGAATCGCGATTCAAAACTTCCCGATTTAGTTTGAGAGCTCTCGATGGTCGAAGGAAGAACTGGGTTTCATGGTCTCCGCCGATGGAAGGTAAGCTGATGATCGATGTGGATGCGGCTTTGTTCAATACATCACAGAGTATGGGTGTGGGTATTATGGTTCGTGTCCACTATGGGAAATGCATGCTTGCTTATCGCGACAAGTTTCCTAATGTGACAATCCCAGAGATGGCCGAGGCGCTGGCAATTAGATGTGCATTATCCTTTGTGAGGGATCAAGGGCTGGACAATCTTATATGTGCATCTGACTGCCTTTCTGTGGTACAGCGAGTGTGTTCTCCTGTCAAGGACCGATCGGCTTGTGGTGCGGTGATTGAAGATATCAAAAGGCTGCTCTCCTCTTTTCAGTCTAGCTCTGTTATTCATGTTTATCGTTCGCAGAATGTTGCGGCGCATGTTTTAGCTCACTTTGTAAAGTCCTCTAGTAGTTCTGTTTGGTATGGTGTGCCTCCTGATTGTATCAAGGATGTTCTGTGTAAAGACTCTATGGTTGATTGATCAATAAAGCATATTTCTTCGATCCATATTACTTGTCACTAAAATGGATGTATCTAGACATGTTTTAATACTAGATACATTCATTTCAATGATAAGTAATATGGATCGGAGGGAGTATAAAAAAACTAGAAGGTCTGCGATTGGAGAGCGACGAGGAGGTGCCCAGAGATCGATCGGCTATGCTCTGACGGCCGCTCCTCGCTGTCCAACGTTGAACGCACGCACACCGTTGTACGGAAGCTGATGACGCCGCATTCTTCTGAGATCTGACGTGTGTTCACACCATGCCCTATTTTGTTTTCTCTAGATCAGCGCGTCATCAGAGCTCAGCTCCCCTACAGGCTACAGGCCCAGCAGCCTAGCCAGGCTCGTTTTTCTCCCCGAGAGTGCAAAGTTTCCATTTCAGTCCCGGGTTCCCGGGCACGGCCCAGTAAATGCACTTTGGCGTCAGGACTCGCGGAGGAATGCGAGCGCTGCTCGTGCCATGTTCGTCTCTTTAGTCCCGTACCGGAGAGACAAGGAAACCCTGCCCACCTCAAATAGCGCCGTGGAGCGGTATAGGCGTTCCAATATGAAGGCACACCACGTTCACGAGGTTACTCGTGTGCTGCTGGCCCCGTGCACGGATATGTGCGCTTTAGCGATCTAAAAATTAGAAATACACTGCACCATGTACAGACCCACTGATCAATATGGGTGACATCAATGATACACAAGCGCATTACATATGCGGTACATCCTTTTTTTTGCTGAACCTCTTGGTTTTTTGACAAAACTATGAATTGTTCAAGGAACATCAAAAGATAAGAGGTGACGTTAGAGCATCTCCACTCCCCTACCCCCCCAATCCGTTTGCCTTATGAAATGGGCGGGCGATTCAAAGTTTTAAAAGGTCGCCAGAAATTAAGACATAGTTTGCCACCACCGGGCACTTCATAGTTCAGGCGATGCAACCGTCGCAAATCACCGGAATACACGTCCATCGGTGATCAAAATAAACATACGGGGGAACACGAAAATCAAACAGGGAGGGGATCATCCGCCGCGGTAGGAGGCACCTCCGGGGTCGAAGACGGCGAAACGTTGGCGGAACGGGGAGGGGATCATCTGCCGCGGTAGGAGGCACCTCCGTGGTCGATAGAGGCGAAACATTGGCGGAACATGGAAGGGATCATCCCCGCCATGGCGGCCACGCGCTGCGCCGCAAGCCCGCAAGAGCGGTCGCACGGGTCTGCTCCGCCCGCGCCTCCGTCGCCCTGCACGGCCTCGAGTTCTTCTCCCTTATCCAGCGGCTAGCGTTCTCCACCTGCCGGCGCTGGATGTTGAACGCCCACTTCATGTTGGTCATCCCCTTCGGTCGCTGCTTGTCGGCCTTCCCTTTCTTAGCTGGCGCCGACGCTTGGGGATCTTGGTACCTCTTCAGCGGCATGGTGGTGGCGGCGGTGGCACACGGGAGGGGAGAGGTGAGTCGGGAAAATAGCAAGAATGGGCGGCGATGGAGGAGAAAATGGCGGGACCGGGCGACCTAGAGGGGAAAAGGGAGGGAAAAAGGGAGCGAAAAGGGGGGCAAATTTTGGTGTCCCGCCGACAAGGCTGGCCTGCCAACCTTTTCAAGTTACGTCGGGGACCCCGATCGACCCCCCTCGTGTTGGGTTCGGCCTGGGGGCGCCGGATGTTTGGTTGGTCTGCACCGACGCCATTTCGGTTTTGAGGGGAAGGGTTGGGAGGCTTTTCCCGCGCCGGCGCCCCTGTTTCACCCTTAGGGGGCCTTTAGGGGGGGGGCGAGTGGAGATACTCTTAATGTCATTATCTCTTTGAATTTCTTTCAACAACGATAGAGGTTGAGCTGAATGGTCTTGAAGGTGTAATCATTTCAATTGTCCCAAATTACCCGGCAAACCAGAATGATGATCTACGTAGCAAAAGGTTTGTCAATGGCCTGCTTATTAAGACTATCTATGTGGGAATGAAGAATAGGGTAGCTTTGTTTGCTTTGTTGGTTTCTTGAAGGGAAATGATTCGGTTTCCCGGGTCGATCCGCTCACACGCGTCCTGTATCAGTGCGTTACCGTACCGCCGGGCAGCCGCCGCACCCTCCTCCACAACCCGCGCCCTCCTTCTTCGTTGTGCGCTCCTCCGTCGTGCCCTTGCTCTCCGCTCTGCTCGCATAGTGGTTGTGGCCAGCGCCTTGCGCCTTCATGCGCTCCGCCTTGCGCCTCCGCCATACGTTCTTCTCCATCATGCCCTCCTTCGCTGCGCTCGAATGGTAGTTGTGGCCGGTGACACCGCACGCCTCCATCGCCGCCGTGTCGTCCTCCATCTCGTGTCCTCCTCTGCCGCTAAGCAATGATGCTGTTGTCGGGGAGCAACACCATAGAGAAATCATTTTTCCGAGAGGCGATTCAAGGTACAGTGCGGTTTGAGAGGGGAAATTGCCGGTAACACCACTTGTTGGTGTCGTTTTTACACAGAACACAATCTAAGACTATTTTTTGCACAAAATACAAAGTTTTGTCGTAAATTGTTGCACAAAACGCTAATCTCGTTGGAGAGATACCAAATTAAGCTCATGGGGCCCGATGGCAGTGGCTCGTGCGTGTCTCCTTACGGTTCCTGCACGGGCAAAACAAGAGTTATTAGCATAAAATCACCACATTACGATTGAAATTTTAACTATGCTACCACTTTTTATTCTGCGGACAAAAAATTATCATATTTTTTCTGGTTGTCTCATAAAACACTAAACTTTTATCGAACGTGAATTGATAGCCATTCTGACATTGGGGACCACCTATAAAGCTGATGTGGCAATATTGATGAGCTCGTCCATATTATTAAAAATAAAAAATCTCATAAAAAACAAAGAAAGGGGGTGTCTTCTTCTTCCTCTATGCAACCCTCTCCCACCTGAGCACGTCGCCGGTGCGCCAGAGCCCATCAGAAGTTGTTGCCGCCCCACATGTGTAGCCCGCATTGCTGCCCCGGATGCCCCTCGTGCCTCCGCACTTGGATGATTTCCGCCTGCCTGGATGCCCTCGGTGCCGCCACCTCCCCTGGATGCTCGAGTAGTGTCGGCCGCCCTGGATGCTCGTGCGCTGCCGCCCCTGGATGCTTCCGCGTCGCTGCTTGATGCTCGTGCGTCGAATGGATATCGCCGGAATTGGAGAAGAAGGGCGGTGCGTGGCTCGGTCTCGTGGATGACGTTACTCTAGCGCCCACTCGTGTCGCCAGCTGGTGCTACCGTTTCTTCTTCCTCCTCCACGCCGCAAGAATCGTGTCGGGAAGGCTCAAACGCTTCATATTTTTCCCAGTCATCCCCGACGCTTGATGGCGTTTGTTCTCCGATTCCGACCAATGTCGTCATCCGTCGTCCCGTTCGATACCTCCATTGAGAGGATGGAGGCGCGTTCCTCCGGAACCTTTCTTCCTGGACCGATGGCGCGGGTGGTGCAGGTGGTCGGTGGCACGGGTGGAGCTGGGCCCGGCGGCACGGGTCAAGCTGGGGGGACCCTTCTACAGTCGGCGTGGGTGGAGCTGGGCGCTTCCTCTCGCCAGCGGCTCCTCCCGGATGGCCATGGGGGAAGCAGGGGGTCACAACAGCGGCGCTCCACCCGGCGGCGGTGCTCCACAAGGAAGGAGACACAAACACATTTTTTCCCTTTTTCTTTTTTCTAATTTTTAGATTTTTTTTTATTTTTTCAATTGGGCTAACATACAGGGACCCACTCTAACTCAGCAAATTTTGCCACCTCAGCCCAGACAAACGGGTTCGTGTCTGTGGCTTAAGTCGAGTTTAGTCTTTTCTGTAATCTCCAAGCAAAATGTAGGAGATTTTTGTTTCTAAAACATAAAACCCAATTGCTAAAAAGCGCTCGGAGGCTGTTTTGGTCGATCGAGCCTCCGTTTTATGTCCGTCGGATCGAGTGGATAGCACTCATCCCGCATCGGTTCCGACAGTTTTGCACCTAAGCGTCCCATTCGTACAGAAAGCGGTGGTTCTCCCCATCCACCGGTGCGCCGTCACACCCACTAGCGAGCGCCGCCCTCCACCTCCTCCCGCGCGCCGTCCTCAACCTTCCACCGGGCTAGCATGGGCGTCTAGCCAGAGGCACAGGCAGCCCCGCGCGATCCCGTTTCTCTATCATCCAATCGGCCTTGATCCCCAATCTCCTCGAGTGTGAACACGCCTCTCCCATCTCCGCACCCTTAGCGGCAGCTCTGATCCATCCCCCAGCCGTCCCCCATGCAACACTGATCGCCGGCGGCTGCCTCGGCCTCCGCCTGGAAGGGGAAGCGGTGGCTACAGCAGCCCGGCGGCAATGGTGCCCAGCGTCCCGCAGGTGGAGCCGGTCTTGACGCTCGGACAGGTCTCGCGCTAGAGCGACCCTGACCAGCGCCTCCTTTCTACTCCACCACTGCCGCCGGATACGAGGCCCCTGCCCCCTCCTTCCTCTCCTTCACCAACCCCCTCGATGCGGCTGCCGTTGCGAGAGGGCTCAGTGCGTCCAGCTTCCCCGTCGACGATGAGGTTAACTCGAAGAACTACCTCTGGCGGTGCCACCCGTGGAACCTTGAGGTCGACGCCGTCTCAACTCCACCAACTAGGTCGGCCAGGATTCCCTTCTCCCCTGCCTTATTCTTCTGGTGCCGTAATTACAGTATATGTCACCATTGATATGCTAACGATTCGTAAATGGTTGCCATAGAGCTTGGACAAGGCTTACAGTAGCCTAGGAATACATGCTGCGGGGGACCAGAGCTCGTTGAGGAGTGCGCCAATTTGGTGTGTTTCCTCAGCTGCAGTTTCTTCCATACGCCCATTTGGATTGTGAATTGTCATCAACAGTCGGCTTTTGTTTTCATGGATATTTGCAGGGTGGGTGCTAGACTAGGATGTCGAAGATGACCAGTACGTATGATCTCCCTTCTAGGTTGGTGATTTTGGTTTTGTTCTCATGAGCGATGTAGTGGTTACACTACGGATTTTCTTCCTGAGTGTGAAAAATATAGTGTAGACAGCGGAGCCTTTTAAGTACCGATTGAAATGTAGTTGAAAAGTATTATAAATTATAACATTTTTGTATTAATTCTGAGAAAAATTGTGTCCAATTTCCATTGGGTATATACACAATGTTTACTCGCTTGAGAAGTGCATATCATCAATAATCCTTATGTAAGTCCCGTTTGCATCCTTTATGCTTGATTTTTTTTAAAAAAAGTGGACACACAAATTGACCATTGCTGCAAGAAAATATTGATATATTGTTGCTTTAACTACTATTGCCATCATATAGTTATCATTTATAGTCAGCAAAAGTGTAGTTGCAGAGATGACGTAAGTTCGTGTTGGTTTTCTGTCCCATTATTATTTTTTGCCCAATTATGGACCTTTATTTTCTCGTTGCGTGCAACTAGAAACCAGAAAAGTTGTTAGGTTCTCGACACAGGGTGATAACTTACAGATAATGTCAATTCATTTGTGCTCATTTGCTTACATATCAGGAACCACTTTGTGTTTTTGATGTAACATGCTTCGAATTACTGCAACAGGGTGGTGGCAAGGATTCAACACGGGTTTAAGACAGACGCTCGCCAACTTCAGGGACAAGAGCGGCTACAGATGACTTCTAGGTGCATCTTGCCGCCTTCTCTTCTTTGAAATCACTTCAACTCTCTTTAGTACACTTGCTAGTCACTTTAGTGAAGTTGATTATCCCCGGTAATTAAGTTACTCATAGCGTTAAGTAAGTTACTCATAGCTTTAAGTAAGTTGTTTAATGATCATTTTCATCAATATCAAGCTTTGTTTTGTTGTAGTATACATGTTGTGTTTCACATTAGTAGAGTGAGAACAAGTTACTCATACCCTTAGGTAAGTTGTTTGCTGATCATTTGTATCAAAGGTTGAGCTTCCTGAATACCCCACCGAGCTATCCACTTCATAAATGTCAAGCTTCCTAAATCCCCCACTGAGCTGTCCACTTCACAATAAGGATTCTGCATGCATTTCCATTTCTGATACTTCTATGTTTTACTTTCATGCTTTTGTGAAAATTATGTTGGGATCATGACTACATTTTAGATTACTTGGTTGCGAGTTGCTTCCTTCCTTTTTAACAAAGTTATTTTATCACAATTCTTAAGTTGGTTCCACCATCTAGCTAAGTTATTTTTATAACCTAACCAACTTATTCTCGAAGCAATGTCGTGAGTTTGCATAGTGATTTAATTAAGTGGCTTTATCAAAATTCTCAAGTTGGTTCCACCATCTAACTAAGTTGTTTTTAGAACCTAGCCAACTTGTTTTCAAATCAATGTTCTAAGTTTGCATGGTGATTTAATTAAGTTGCTTTTATCAAAATGCTTAAGTTGGTTTCACCCTCTAACTAAGTTGTTTTCATAACCT
Organism: Avena longiglumis; assembly: GCA_030063025.1. Taxonomy (NCBI): domain Eukaryota; kingdom Viridiplantae; phylum Streptophyta; class Magnoliopsida; order Poales; family Poaceae; genus Avena; species Avena longiglumis. Next base: position 523,359,510 of record CP125976.1, read on the forward strand.
ACCAACTTGTTTTTGGAGCAATGGCGTTAGTTTGCATAGTGATTTAATTGAAGTTTCTTTTATCAAAATGCTCAAGTTGGTTCCACCATCTAACTAAGTTGTTTTTAGAACCTAACCAACTTGTTTTCAAATCAATGTTCTAAGTTTGCATGGTGATATAATTAATTTGCTTTTATCAAAATGCTTATGTTGGTTCCACCCTCTAACTAAGTTGTTTTCATAACCTATCAACTTGTTTTTGGAGCAATGGCGTTAGTTTGCATAGTGATTTAATTAAAGTTGCTTTTATCAAAATGCTTAAGTTGGTTCCACCATCTAACTAAGTTGTTTTTAGAACCTAACCAACTTGTTTTCAAATCAATGTTCTAAGTTTGCATGGTGATTTAATTAAGTTGCTTTTATCAAAATACTTAAGTTGGTTGCACCCTCTAACTAAGTTGTTTTTATAACCTACCAACTTGTTTTCAGAGCAATGGCGCTAGTTTGCATAGTGATTTAATTAAGTTTCTTTTATTGAAATGCTTAAGTTGGTTCCACCCTCTGACTAAGTTGTTTTTATAACCTAACGAACTTATTATCAAAGCAATGTCCTAAGTTTGGATGGTGATTTAATTAAGTTGGTTTTATTAAAATGCTTAAGTTGGTTTGACCATCTAACTAAGTTGTTTTCATAACCTTACCAAGTTCTTTTACAAGCAATGTCAATAATTTGATTAAGTTGCTTCTATCAACATGTTTAAGTTGTTTCCATCTTCTAGCAAAGTTGTTTTCATAAACTAATCAAGTTTTTACAAGAAATTCCCTAAATTGCATAGTGATTTGATTCAGTTGGTTCTATCAACATGCTTAAGTTGTTTTTAACAACATTATTAAGTTTTTTCAAGCAATGTCATAACTTTTGATGCTAAGTTTCCTACCAAAGGACGTTTAAGTTGTCTAAGCTATGAGTTTCCAAGCAATATGTTGTTAACTATGAACTGCATCACCAACTAAGTTGCCTATTGTAGTACTAATTTTGTGGAATATTAACATTACATTCTATTTTAGTTGTTTTGCATTGTATAAACTATGAAGCTCTAAACCAGTTTAGTGTTAAGTGCAGCATGTCAAGTAAGCATCTTCTAATTTGTTGCTTCTAATGATTGAATATTGCTTTTCTTGCAGAACATTAGAAACTAGAGAAAAATGAAGTATCAATATGTGGAAACACCAATAGAACCCTCCTAATATGTACATATTACCTCAGTATACGTTAGTTTTTAGCATGTCCTTGTGAAGATGCATTAAATTTCCTAACCTATATCGATCCCATAAATTTTACAAATTTGGTTATTATTGTGTTTCTAGGCTTATGGTTATCATGCACCCGGTTCATGAATCTACTCGGTTCTACAAATTTGGTTATTATTTTTTGCATGCACATGGTTGTGCTTTTCTTTGTTCATGGATCTACTCAGGTCCTATAGGTTTGGATTATGGTGTATTTCTAGTCATGGGGTTCTAATGAAATCCAGTATGCACAATTTTGTTCTTTTGTCTCTTCTAGGATCTACTAAGTTACTGCAGGTTCGGTTTATATTGTGTACTCCTAGGTTTGGGGTTCTAAATAAATTTGGGTTGCAACAAGATTGTGGTTTGTTTGTTCCTGAGATCTATTAAGTTGCTATCCAGATCCTGATGGATCAAATTAGGGAACCTATTTTTATGGGGTAAGTAGGAGTAAAAAAGTTGTGTGATTTCGTTTACCTTTTTACTTCATGTAGGAACTTCAATTGAAGTTTACTTTTTTTGCTGTGTAGCAACCTGTGAAGAACTACAGATCAATGGAGATCTGAAGGAGGAAGAAATAAGTGTGGTGCAAGACTACTTGGATCTGGGGAAGAGAAAATGATGCACGTTTTAGCGCACGAGAGTAGATGCCAGCTGCCTTTTTTATTCCGATCTGTTCGGGCCGACGTGACGGAGGGCTTCCTATTTCGTGAGGCTGGTTCGCATTTAACCAGCCTCCGGTGCCGCTTAGCCGCGTCCAACATAAAATGATACTAAATCAAAAACAATAAAAAGGCATCGACTTGTGACGCCCCTCAAGCGCCACCGTCGCCTTTGTCTTGCTCGGTTCGGCGATGTTGTCGTGGAGGGAGGGGAGCTGATCTGGACCGTCGGTGCTGCGATCGGGTGGTGATCAGAGAGGGTTTTGTTTCTACCTGGTTAGCATCAATCCATGTTTGTTTGCGTTGCGTGATCCCATGAGTGACGAGTCAGGTTCGTGTACGGTAAGAATCCCGATTCAAAACTTCCCGATGCAGTTTGAGAGCTCTGGATGGTCGAAGGAAGAACTGGAAGGTCTGCGACCGGAGAGCGGAGAGGAGGTGCCCAGAGATCGATCGGCTATGCTCTGACGGCCGCTCCTCCCTGTCCATCGTTGCACGCACGCGCACCGTATGTACGGAAGCTGATGACGCCTGACGCCGCATTCTTCTGAGATCTGACGTGTGTTCACACCATGCCCTATTTGTTTTTTCTATAGATCAGCGCGTCGTCAGAGCTCAGCTCCCCTACAGCCCAGCAGCCTAGCCAGGCTCGTTTTCCTCCCCGAGAGTGCAAAGTTTCCACTTCAGTCCCGGGCTCCCGGGCACGGCCCAGTAAATGCACTTTGGCGTCAGGACTTGCGGAGGAATGCGAGCGCCGCTCGTGCCATGCTCACTTTTGTTTAGTCCCATACCGGAGAGTCCAGGACACGCTGCCCACCTCAAATAGCACCGCCGAGCAGAACCAGCGTGCCAATATGAAGGCACACCCCGTCCACGAGACTACTCGTGTGCTGCTGGCCCCGTGCACGGGTATGTGCACTAAGCGATCAAAAAATCATGGAATATTACTGCACTATATGCAGTACCACTGATCAACATGGGTGCCATCAATGATACACAAGCGCATTACATATGCGGTTGGCAATACATTCTTTTTTTTGTTGAACCTCTTGGCTTGACAAAACCATGAATTGTTCAAGGAGCATCAAAAGATACGAGCTGACGTTAATGTCACTTCCTCTTTGAATTTCTTCCGACAGCGATAGAGATTGAGCTGAATGGTCTTAAAGATGTAATCATTTCGACTGTTTCAAACTGCCGAATGATGATCTACGTAGCAAAATGTTTGTCAATAGCCTGCTTATTAAGAGCACTTCCACTTGTTCCGAACGTAAATATAGTAGAATGAAACTAGTTTTCGGCCCGAAAGCGCTTAGTTTCTCACTCGAAATCCCAGGCCAAGTTTCCAGGTTTGGCCAAATTTTAATTATTCGGCAAACTTTGAGCGAATATAAGTGGTTTTATTAATAAAGGGCAAATTCGTAAATATTATATAAAATTCGGACGAACACTCGAATTCTAACTGCATTTATGCTAATAATAACTAAAAAAACTTAAAAGGCCTATGCCGATGCCGTTGGACGCCGCCTCACATGCCGAAGTTGCTGTAGAAGCTGGTGTAGCCGGTGTCCGCCTTGCCGTCATAGTCGGTGTCGGCGTCGCTCGGCTGCTGCGAGGGAGGGGGAGCTGCCCTGGCTTGCGTTGTCGTACCTCCACGGCTGGTACGAGGGGTCGGCGTCGTCATCGTCGTCGAGGATGACGTAAGGCGCGCTCTGGTAGGCGCTCGGCCTACTCCTGGCATGACGCTTGGCCTGGCGCTCGGCCTCCTCCTATTGGCGCTGAACACGGCGTGCCTCCTCCTATTGGCGCTGAACACGGCGTGCCTCCTCCTACTCCCAGTCTGCCCTGGACCAGGAGAGGATGCCCGGCTCCGGCATAGGCGGTGGCGGCACCATGTCATGCAGAGAACGATCCATCGTCATCCTGATGGCGAAGGAGTCCTCGTCGATGGGCACCGCCCGGTCCGTCCGCCTTCGGGTGGCGTCAAGCCGCCGGTCGCCGGCGTCGCGCGAGGCTCGTTGATGACGATCCCCCGCAATCGCGTCCTCCGCAGCAAGCGCTTCGGCGTGTCGGCCTCCCGCTTGACGGGCCGAAGAGGCTTGCCGCTGGTACGCGGCGATTGCGCCGCCATGGACCCGAACGAGCGCGAGGCCGAGGCAGCGGAGGATGACGAGATGAGGCTGGACATCCTCCTGGGTAGCCAGTTCGCAGGAGGATGGCGCCTCGCCCTGGCCGCGGGGGCAGATGAACGCGGGAAGGCCAGCCTGAGGCAGTTGCCAACGTGGATGTGATCTAGGATGGCGGTGAGCATCCATCCCGGCGCACTCCACCAGCACCGGCGCCCCGCCGTGCTATTGCGCTTCGGCGGCGAGCCGGGTGGCCCTTCGTTGTCGGCGAGCTCCCGGAGCTGGCAGTCGGCGAAGAACTGCTCCAAGTACGTGTAACACCCTCAGAATCGGACCTATGCAAGTTTGGGCAAAATTCTCCAAACCCGCATAGAAACGATTCAAAGGTGCCCACCAGGCACTTTCGTGCGGGTGGAAAACGAAGTAATAACATTACACAACAGTCCTCGATGGGACCCACAGGTCAGATATATCTATCAGCGACTCAAAGAGTCAAGAATACAGATATATTATACAAAGATCCAAATCACCTTGAAAACGATAGAGCGTCCAGCTACGGACAAGATGCAAATGGGGCTAAGAGCCCTGAAGAATAACCAATGGCGTCCATAACCCTGCCCAGGCCAAGCCGGAAGGTAACCACGCTAACGTCGATCTCAATACCTTAACAAAAGGGGTGACAAAGGCAAAGCGAAAACAAAGAAGGAGCGTCGATCGAGGCGATGCAGCGAGGCTAGACCAAGCGTCGGCGGGCCTACATAGGTATGGTGGGTGGTGGCGGCAGCGGCAGACGCACTAAACAACCTATAGAGACTCGATACAATGGCGGCAATCGAGAGGGGTAAGATTGACCTATCCGGATCCAACACAAGTTAACACCAAACAAACCCATCCCGGTGTTTCCCCTCGAGACCAAACGAGGAAGTCAACCGAGGAACTCACACGGTTGGCGTTTTATTTATTCGATTATAGTTGCGGCACTTTACTCAGGTTTAGATAATCGTCACGATAAAGTAAAAGGGCACTTTTAGTTGACCATTCCGTTATAGTTGCGGCAATTACTAATCAAATATGATAGCATGATATAATCCCAAAACCCAGCAGTTGTTGGTACTTTTATTCAGCCATTCCTAGTAGTTGCAATACTTACTAGTCGATACAATTGTCGCAAGCGACAACCAAACAAGCAATTGTGGGCAGTATTAATTAGCCATTATATTATAGTGAAGCTAATTACTAGTCATTATAAGCCAAATTTATAGCAAGAACTTTAGTTATGCTTGTCTATGATCGAGATCATGCTCCAAGTCGTCCATATCCGCGGACACGGCTTCGAAAAGTTTTACCCCCGGGTGCACCAATAGCAACACACGCTCGATCAACCTCGAAAACCAAATCAAAACCCAACGAGGCTTTCACGACGAACAATCACAGGATTCAGAAATATTTCAGGGGCCACCCTTAAGTAGATCCCGCAAGAGTAAGCAAGCTCGAGACGGCCTCAAGATCTCGTCGCTGGTCAGAAACGATCGGGAACCCGAAAGTGTGGCTGGGCTTGTCGATACCGAAAACACTCCGCTTACCTAAACAAGCAAAGGTGCTCCTCGCACAATCGTAAATAAAGCAGTAGCATGGCATAAGTACAGGATCGTAATAAAACCTCAAACTAGTTTGTGGCCCCAAGAAATAAGACTGAATCAAGCTCTGGCTCAGGGGGGTCCCATATACCTCCCGGATGTGGATAGCGCATAAAATCAAGGAACAGTATCAAGTACTGGGTCTTACGGGACACAAGTGGGCTCGAAACCAAATATTATCTATCACCCACCGATGCCTCTGCTTATTCAATTTTAGTTGTTAAACGAAATTAAAGTGACGATAAGTAAAACTAGAACCATCTCCAACCTCAACATTCGGCAATACATCAGCAACTGTGGCATAAGACGACACACATCAGTACTTGGGCAAGCCACTACGACGCGCAAGTCCAACTATCTACCAAACAACAGGTAATAGGGTGTGTCCAAGGCAATATAGGGCTGCAAGGGAATATCACAGGTACGGAACTAAAGCATCGCAACACAGATAGCAATACATCAACATGAGGGAATAAAGACTATAAAAGTAAGATAGGTAGAAAGGGGAGATGCTGCTTGAAAACATTGTCGAAGGTTCATCCAAGATCGGGCTAAGCTCACATCAACTCAACGGCCTTATCCGAAGAAGCAAAACACTAGAAGAAACACCGGATGCAATCTTTAATACAACGGCAGAAGATCGGCATGATGCATGTATGATGCATGGCATGGCAAAGTGCGATGCAATTAGGTCAAGATTAAGCGGAACCGGGGTCCCGACAATTAATTAAGTGGTTCAAGTTGTTTAGAACCCCCGCACTTTAAATGTTGTTATAACAAGGCAAGATAAGATACCGGTTCGCTACACAAGTTTAAATGAGGACAATATAAGGCTAGAGTTGCCCGCATATGGGCCCCATATTTAATTATTAGGTGAATCGGCATAAGGCCCCCAAACCACATGATATGGATGCAAGATGACAATTAAATGTGCAACAAGTTCTTATTATGTTATAAAATAGGGTTTCGGGAAGGGGTTCACACATTAGGTTCGACGATCTTGGTTAGGGTTCGACGGGGTTCGGGGACGGGGTCCAGGGTTCAGGGTTCGACGGCCTTGGCGGGATCGTTCTCGGACTCCGGGGGTTAGGGTCTTGGCGCATCGGGGTCTCGATGTCCGGGGGGGTAGAGCTTGGGTCGGTGCCGTTCTCGTTATCGCGAAGGTCTTGTCGGGTTCCACGGGGTCGGTCTTGCCGTTGCGAGGGTCTTGTCGGGCCTGCGCCACCGAGGCGGTCTTGGCGAGGGAAGAGGTACTGGGCGGTCTCCGGGTTCGGGCCTTGGCGTCCGAGGGAAGTTCCTGTCGTTTCCGAGGAGAAGATCTTGGCGTCCGAGGGTTTTCTCTGCGTCCGCGTGGTAGCTCTTGGGGTACTTGCGTCATCGAGTCAGCCTTGATGTTCCGTGAAGAAGACCTCGTCGCTACCGGAGAAGATCTTGGGATCCTGCGTCGAAGGCTCACGGTTAGGGGGTCTCGGCGAACTTGGCGTGTCGAGGTGCGGTCTTCGGATCCGTGAAGGAGGCCTTGACGTCCCATGTCGGAGTACTTGTCGTCCCTTAGTATTTTACTGTGGCGAGGTTCTTGTACCCGGGTTGGTTCCATCTTCCGGGAGGCATGACCACCACCACAGCAACCATCGCCTCCAAACATCATCTCCACTCCACTGATCACCTTATGACACCGAACGAAGATTACCGCACGGGTTGGTTCCACTTGGTTCCGACAAAAGGACAAACACCTTGAGCACGGTTAACAGGAGCACACCGAGGAACGCACACGCTGAGAGGCAGCGGGAAGAAGGCAAGAACGGGCTGGGACAGCCTACGTGGTGGGGCCACCGCTATGGGCCGGGGCGAGGCTGGCGGGCCAGGCACGGAGAGGGAGGGAGCGGCTTGAGGCCTGAGCGGGGTGAGGCGGGCGGACGGCGGCGTGAGGCGCAGCGGCCGGGCGGGCGGCGCTGCGGTGGGAGAAGGCGTGGAGGTGGCGGCTTCTTGAGGAGGAACCGTACGGGCGGCGAGGGCGGAGGCGGCGGCCCGGGAGGGCGAGGCGACGGCGGCGCCGGGGCGCGGTTGAAAGCGGCGTGAGGCAGCTGGGTGGCGAGGGGGCGAGGACGCGAGGCGCGCGGCGAGGCGAATCAAGGCGGCGCTTGGCGGGTCCGCTGGGGCAGGGAGCCGGGCGAGGGAGCGCAGACGGGCGAGAGCGGCGAAGGCGGAGGGGGTCGCTGCGAGGCGGAGCTAGCAGGGCGCTGGGGCTCGGAGAGAAGGCGAGGGGCGCGGACGGCGCCGTGAAGCCGGGCGTGGCGAGGCGCGGAGGAGAGGATGAACAGGGGAACGGGGAGAGCACGCGTGAGGAAGAGAGGGAGAGAGATGCGGCGCGGGTGGGGAGAGGCTGGGGTCGGCCGGTGGGGTCCACGCGGGCTGTGGGGTCAGGGGGCTGGGTGGCTTTTAGCGGGTCAAGTGGGTGGGTGTAGGCGGTGGGTATGTTTTGGGTGAGAGGGTGAGGTGGCGAGCTAAGAGCGGTGGGTAGGAATAGATTGGGTGGGGCTAGGTTTTAGGACAGTATTCAATGGACCGTTTGTAATCTTAAGCTGCTCGTTGGTTCGGTCTGCTCGATCGCCCGCCAAAATAAATAGAATCTTTTATTTAATTTAATTGGGCGTTTAACCCGATAGCAACAAAACAAAATATTCCGGGGACCCGGTTTTGCATTTGAATTAAGATGGGGCGTTTGGAAAACAAATCGGGGTTTTCGAAAATAGTTTTGGCAAACAATGCATGATGATGACGATGCAATGCACAAATCAACGCGATTTTCTAGTAGTGGTTTTATGGATGCCACACCGACACCACTAACAATGGATCTCGCCCTCGAGATCCGCCTCATGGTACCGGAAGGAAGGTCGGCGTCCTCCGTCTTCATGCTTTGTGTAGATCCTCGCGACACCACTAACGAGGGTTCCTTCTTCATCTGGGAATCGGCGACACCACCAACAAAGGGTCGTTGTTCCTGTTCGTCAAGAGAGCACTCCGGATAACCAAAAGGTCGAAGGTAGAGGTATCACAAATAAAGCCACCCCTAACTTCCGTTAGAAGAGGGAAGAGTTACATTGATCCACCAGTTCGATGTACAGAGCAAACAGTAAGAGTCGGGTAGGGTGATCAGTCCATCCCGGACCCAACTATCAACTCTATACACGGTTAGGAGAATCAGGCAACTCAACTCTCGAGATTTAGACTGAAGATCTTCATAGGTGGTACCCGGAACAAAGGGATGATGCCAGCAGAGATCATATGAAAGACACACTGATTAGGTTTCGCGATGGTTCCGTTGGCATGAACAACACGTGCTCAAGGTCGACTCCAACTTCACCAAAGCTCGTCCTTCTCATATGTTTTTCAACGACACTGATGTCCAGCAAGGAACACATGGGGATAAGAACAAAAGCTCGGAGGAAGGGTACAACAGACAAGTTGCAGATTGATGATCGTAGCACCTCCGTTACAAAAGGGAGAAAGCGAAACCCTGAAGGTACGACGGGAACCCGACCACGAGAATTCCTGGACTCGAAGAGAGAGAAGAGAGCGGATTCAAAACACGTAGAGGTAAGAGGAGAACAGCAGAGGGGTAAGGAGTAAAATCAGACCTATTCAGAACTATCCAACCGATTTTGGAAAATAGTTTTGACACTCTCTCATGCGTTAGCTAGGTTATCCTCTGGCTGGACTTGTGGGTATCGCAACCGCCGAGCTCGATACCACTCAGAACACCTCAGATCGGACCTATGCAAGTTTGGGCAAAATTCTCCAAACCCGCATAGAAACGATTCAAAGGTGCTCCACCAGCACTTTCGTGCGGGTGGAAAACGGTAATAACATTACACAACAGTCCTCGATGGGACCCACAGTCGATATATATCACGACTCAAAGAGTCAAGAATACAGATATATTATACAAAGATCCAAATCACCTTGAAAACGATAGAGCGTCCACTACGGACAAGATGCAAATGGGGCTAAGAGCCTCAAGAATAACCAATGGCGTCCATAACCCCTGTGCCAAGCCGGAAGGGTAACCCGCTAACGCCGATCTCAATACCGCTTAACAAAAGGGTGCCGACAAAGGCAAAGGAAAACAAAGAAGGAGCGTCGATCTTGAGGCCAAGACACCGAGGCTAGAATTGGCCCCTCGCCTACATAGGTATGGTGGATCGAGCGGCAATGCAAAGACGCACTAAACAACCTATAGAGACTATACAACCGCGGCAATCGAGAGGGGTAAGATTGACCTATCCGGATCCAACTCAAGCTAACACCAAACAAACCCATCTCGGTGTTTCCCTCGAGACCAAACGAGAAGTCAACCGAGGAACTCACACGTTGGCAGTTTTATTTATTCGATTATAGTTGCGGCACTTTACTAGTCAGTTTAGATAATCGCACGATAAAGTAAACGATGGGCACTTTTAGTTGACCATTCCGTTATAGTTGCAATTACTAATCAAATACGATAGCATGATATAATCCCAAAACCCAGCAGCTTGTTGGTACTTTTATTCAGCCATTCCGCTAGAAGTTGCAATACTTACTAGTCAGATACAATTGTCGCAAGCGACAACCAAACAAGCAATTGTGGGCAGTATTAATTAGCCATTATATTATAGTGAAGCTAATTACTAGTCATTATAAGCCAAATTTATAGCAGTAAACTTTAGTTATGCTTGTCTATGATCGAGATACTGTGCTCCAAGTCGTCCATATCCGCGACACGGCTTTAGAAAGTTTTATCCGGCCGGGGTGCACCAATAGCAACACACGCTCGATCAACCTCGGAAAAACCAAATCAAAACCCAACGAGGCTTTCACGACTGAACAATCACAGGATTCAGAAATATTTCAGGGGGCCACCCCTTAAGTAGATCCCGCAACGGAGTAAGCAAGCTCCGAGACGGCCTCAAGGTCTGGCTGCTGGTCAGAAACGATCGGGAACCCGAAGTGTGGCTGGGCTTGTCGACATACCGAAACACTCCGCTTACCTAAATAGATGTGCTCCTCGCACAATCGTAAATAAAGCAGTAGCATGGCATAAGTACAGGATCGTAATAAAACCCCAAACTAGTTTGTGGCCCCAAGAAATAAGACTGAATCAAGCTCTGGCTCAGGGGGGTCCCATATACCTCCCGGATGTGGATAGCGCGCAAAATCAAGGAACAGGTATCAAGTACTCGGGGTCTTACGGGACACAAGTGGGCGTTCGGAAACCAAATATTATCTATCACCCACCGATGCCTCTGCTTATTCAATTTTAGTTGTTAAACAGAAATTAAAGTGACGATAAGTAAAACTAGAACCATCTCCAACCTCAACATTCGGCAATACATCAGCAACTGTGGCATAAGACGACACACATCAGTACTTGGGCAAGCCACTACGACGCGCAAGTCCAACTATCTACCAAACAACAGGTAATAGGGTGTGTCCAAGGCAATATAGGGCTGCAAGGGAATATCACAGGTACGGAACTAAAGCATCGCAACACAGATAGCAATAGATCAACAGGAGGGAATAAAGACTATAAAAGTAAGATAGGTAGAAAGGGGGGAGATGCTCGCCTGAAAACATTGTCGAAGGTTCATCCGAAGATCGGGGCGAAGCTCACATCAACTCAACGGCCTTATCCGCGAAGAAGCAAAACACTAGAAGAAACACCGGATGCAATCTTTAATACAACGGCAGAAGATCGGCATGATGCATGTATGATGCATGGCATGGCAAAGTGCGATGCAATTAGGTCAAGATTAAGCGGAACCGGGGTCCCGACAATTAATTAAGTGGTTCAAGTTGTTTAGAACCCCCGCACTTTAAATGTTGTTATAACAAGGCAAGATAAGATACCGGTTCGCTACACAAGTTTAAATGAGGACAATATAAGGCTAGAGTTGCCCGCATATGGGCCCCATATTTAATTATTAGGTGAATCGGCATAAGGCCCCCAAACCACATGATATGGATGCAAGATGACAATTAAATGTGCAACAAGTTCTTATTATGTTATAAAATAGGGTTTCGGGAAGGGGTTCACACATTAGGTTCGACGATCTTGGTTAGGGTTCGACGGGGTTCGGGGACGGGGTCCAGGGTTCAGGGTTCGACGGCCTTGGCGGGATCGTTCTCGGACTCCGGGGGTTAGGGTCTTGGCGCATCGGGGTCTCGATGTCCGGGGGGTAGAGCTTGGGTCGGTGCCGTTCTCGTTATCGCGAAGGTCTTGCCGGGTCCCACGGGGTCGGTCTTGCCGTTGCGAGGGTCTTGTCGGGCCTGCGCCACCGAGGCGGTCTTGGCGAGGGAAGAGGTACTGGGCGGTCTCCGGGTTCGCCTTTGGCGTCCGAGAAGTTCTGCTTCGAGGAGAAGATCTTGGCCCGAGGGTTTTCTCTGCGCGTGGTAGCTCTTGGGGTACTTGCGCATCGAGTCACTTGATGTTCCGTGAAGAAGACCTCGCCGCGCTCGGAGAAGATCTTGGGATCCTGCGTCGAAGGCTCACGGTTAGGGGGTCTCGGCGAACTTGGCGTGTCGAGGTGCGGTCTTCGGATCCGTGAAGGAGGCCTTGACGTCCCATGTCGGAGTACTTGTCGTCCCTTAGTATTTTACTGTGGCGAGGTTCTTGTACCCGGGTTGGTTCCATCTTCCGGGAGGCATGACCACCACCACAGCAACCATCGCCTCCAAACATCATCTCCACTCCACTGATCACCTTATGACACCGAACGAAGATTACCGCACGGGTTGGTTCCACTTGGTTCCGACAAAAGGACAAACACCTTGAGCACGGTTAACGGGGAGCATACACCAGGAACGCACACGCCGAGAGGCGTGAGGGAAGAAGGCAAGAACGGGCGCGGGGAGGCCTGTGGTGGGGCCACTGCAATGGGTGCGGGTGCAGGGAGTGGCGGGCAGGCAGACGACGGAGAGGAGCGGGCGGGGCGGCTACGAGCGGGGTGTGGAAGGAGGCGGCGAGGCGGTGAGGCGCAGCGGTCCGGCGGGCAAGGCTGGAGAAGGCGGTGGAGGTGGCGGCTTGCGGAGGGAACCGGCACGGCTTGGCGCAGAGGCGGCAGGAGGCGAGGCGGCGAGCGAGGAAGAGGCGACGGCGTTGGGGCGCGGTCAGCTGGACGGCGGTTGGTGCTTGGTGGCGAGGGCGAGGACGCACGAGGGGGCGCGCGGGCGAGGACGAATCAAGGCGCGGGCATGGGTCCGGCGTCGGAGGGAGGGGGAGGGAGGCCGAGACGGCGAGGTGAGCGGGCCGGGCGAGGGGGTCGCTATGGGAGGCGGAGCTAGGGTGCGGCGGCGGCGAGGCGAGAAGGAGGCGAGGGGGCGGGATTGCCGGAAGCCGGGCGGCGGCGAGCTCTGGCGGGAGGAGAGGATGAACAGGAACGGGAGAGCTGGAGGAGAGAGGGAGAGAGATGCGGTGGTGGGGGAGAGGCTGGGTCGGCTGTGGGGTCCACGCGGGCGGGCCCAGGTGGGGGCTGGGTGGCTTTAGCGGGGTCAGTGGGTGGGTGTGGCAGGTGTGGGTTTTGAGAGGGTGAGGTGGCGAGCTAAGAGCTGGGTAGGAATAGATTGGGTGGGGCTAGGTTTTAGGACAGGGCTGTTCACCGACCGCTTTGTAATCTTCCTGGGCGGTCGTTCGGCCGGTCGGCTCGACCGCCCGCCAAAATAAATAGAATCTTTTATTTAATTTAATTGGGCCGTTTGCAACCCGATAGCAACAAAACAAAATATTCCGGGGACCCGGTTTTGCATTTGAATTAAGATGGGGCGTTTGGAAAACAAATCGGGGTTTTCGAAAATAGTTTTGGCAAACAATGCATGATGATGACGATGCAATGCACAAATCAACGCGATTTTCTAGTAGTGGTTTTGCGGGATTCCACAGTACGCGAGGTTGTCGGGGTCTTCACGAGGTCCGGGTCCTCCATCGCCACGATGGCGGCCTAGATCTCCTCCACCATTTCCTCGCCGGCCGGCATGGGCGGCACCGGGATGCCGCCGGCGCTGAGCTTCCAGTCGGGCGGGGACCGGAAGTCCGGCGGCGCCGTGTAGCCGGCGTCGTGGAGCATGCGGTGAAGGGTTTCTCAGCATAGTAAATCAAAATTTTCTATGGATGTGAACAGAGGGAAGCCAAGATCTAATCTAGGAGATGCAAACAACGAGAGAGATTGGATTAGATCTTCATACCCTTGAAGATTCGCGACAATGAACGCTCGTTAACGGGTGATGTAAACGCACTCGCTTCTCCTCCTCGCGGTCCGATCCAATCTAGCACCACAAGTGGCGATGCCTCCGTGAGATGCACACGTGCAGCACCTCGACGTCTCCTCCTTCCTTGGTCCAACAAGTATGGTGGAGAGATGGGTTGGATCTACAACGCGACGACGCAGTGCAATTGGTGGAGAGTTTCTGCAGCAGGGCTTCGCCTACACGCAGTCGGGAGGGAGAGAGAGAGAGGAGGGCAGCAGAGCGACTGGCTTGAGGGGAAGGTGTGGGGGGTGGTGCGCCCCAGCCCTCTTTATATAGAGGGGTGGGCGGCAACCCTAGCCCCTCCCCCAATCCAAGGCCAGCGGCCAAAGGAGGAAGAGTGGGGGGCAAGGAAACCCCCCCCTTCTAGAAGCTCCAACTAGGGTTTATCTCTAGTTTGGCCGGCTGGGCCCTTTGGGGCCTTGTGCCCCTGGCCCAATGCGGCCAGGGCACTCCCTCATAGGCCCATGCCCCCTCCCGGAAGGTGGGGCCACGTTGGTCCCCTTCTAGAAGGTTCTAGAAGCTTCCGGTATAATACCGATTAACCCGGAACAATTCCGAACTCTAAAAACTGCACTGCCTTATATGAATCTTATTCTCCGAAACCTCTCGTGATGTCTCGGATCCCATCCGAGACTCCGAACAAAAAACTCATAAACCAATTATCCAATCTATCCTAGCGTCGAGACACGTTATGTGTGACCTCGGTTCGAGAATATGCGTACATGATCTTCTATCAATAATCAGCTGGGTTCGAAACCCATTGACTCCACACATTCATCGATGACCATATCGGATGAACCACGATGTCGATTCAATCAATCCCATATATATATATTCCTCTCTCGCGATATTTTACTTGCCGAGATTTGATCGTTTGCATCACATACCTAGTTCAATCTCGCTCACGAAGTACTTTACTCGTTCCGTAATCCGATATCACTTTGTGATTAACTCCTTAACCACATGATTGCAAGCGGTGTTGATATCGATTACCGAGTGGGCCCGAAGTATATCTCTCCGACTTGGGAGGGACAAATCCCATCTCGATACATACAACCCAACAGATACTTTCCGATCACCTGAGAGACACCTTTATAATCACCCTCTCATAGGATGACGTTTGATGACCTCAAAGCTTTCTTCCGATACCAGGGAGTTGTATTATCTCATGGTCTAAGGAATACAATATTTGACATAAGAAAAGCTTCGCAAAGATGAACACGATGACACGATCTAATTGCTTCCCTTAGTTTGGGTATGTCCATCATATCATTCTCCCAATGATATGATCTCATTATTAATTGACAACTCATGCCCATGGTTAGGAAACCTTAACCATCATTATTCAATGAGCTAGTCCATAGAGGCGTACTAGGGACACGGTGTTGTTCACAAATCACACAAGTATTAAAGTTTTCGCTTAATACAATTCTAGCATGGAATATAAACATTATCATGAACAAGAATTCTAATAATAACATCTTTATTATTGCCTCTAGGGCATAATTCCAACAGTCTCCCACTTGCACTAGAGTCAATAATCTAGTTTACATTTGGCAACAATCTCATACCCATGGCACTGAGGTGCTGATCATGTTTTACACGTGGAAGAGGTTTAGTCAATGGATCTGCGACATTCAGATCTGTATGTACTTTGCTAATCTTCAGATCTCCATCTGCTATATAATCTCAGATTATATGAAACTTATGTTGATATGCTTGGTCTTTGGATGATATCTTGGTTCCTTAGCGAGTGCTATGGCGCCGTGTTGTCACACAATATCTCCAAGTGGGTCCAATGCACTTGGAACCACGCCAAGCTCGATGATGTAGTTCTGATCCATACTCCTTCACTTGACGCTCGGCAGAACCATGTATTCCGCTTCTCAGTAGATCCCGCAATCACGCTTTGCTTGCTTCTCCACTCATAGCTCCTCCATTCAAAATATACACGTATCCGTCGAGATTTAGAATCATCCTTGTCGATTGTCGAAACTAGCATCGACGTAACCTTTACGACAGCTGTTCATCACCCCATAGACTAAGAACATTTCTTTAGTCATATTTAGGTACTTTAGGATGTTCTTCACGGCTGTCCAAATGTTCCACTCCTGGATCACTTTGATATCTGCTCGTCAAACTAAGAGCATTGGACACATCCGTTCTAGTACACAACATGGCATACATGATAGAACCTATGGCCGAGGCATAAGGCACTTTGCTCATAGCTTCCCTATCATTTACCGTAGCTGGACACTGAGCCTTGATCAATATCTTACCTGACAACATAGGCACTGAACCTTTCTTTGCCTTATCCATTCTGAACCTTTTCATAACTTTGTCTAGGTATGTAGTCCGCTTAAAGCTATCGAGCGTTTGTCTATCTCTATAGATTTTGATGCCCAATATATAAGCAGCTTCACCTAGGTCTTTCATTGAAAAACACTTGTTCAAATAACTCTTCACATCGTTAAGCATGTTAATGGCATTTCCAATAATCAATATGCCATCCACATATAGTACCAGAAATGTCACCGAGCTCCCACTCACTTTCTTGTAGATGCAAGCTTCGTAGCAATTTGGAGAAAATCCAAAGCTCTTGATCACTTGATCAAAATGAAGGTTCCAACTCCGAGATGCTTGCTTCAGTCCATAAATGGAACGCTGAAGTTTGCATACTTTATCAGCATCCTTAGGATCGACAAAACCTTCGGGTTGCATCATATACAACTCTTCATCAATGTTGCCATTGAGGAACGCAGTCTTGACATCCATCTGCCATATTTCATAATCATGAAACGCAACAATTGCTAATAAAATCCGAATGGACTTAAACATCGCTACGGGAGAGAAAGTCTCATCGTAATCAACACCTTGAACTTGTCGAAAACCTTTCGCGACAAGCCGTGCCTTATAGACGGTAACATTACCATCCGCGTTCGTTTTCTTCTTGAAGATCCATTTGCACTCAACGGCCTTTCGGTCGCTAGGAGGGTCCACCAAAGTCCATACTTGGTTTTCGCTCATGGATCCCAATTCAGATTTCATGGCTTCTATCCATTTCTCAGAGTCTAGGCTCATCATCGCTTCCTCATAGTTCGTAGGTTCATTGTATTCTACCAATAAGACAAATAGCAACATGTGGTTGTCGCATTACCACTCAGAGGGGCACGCGACCTTGTCGACCGCGACGCTCAAGAGCGGATCGTCTGAAGCTTCATGATCCTTGTCATTAGCTTCCTCTATCGTTGGTGCAGGCGGCACTGGAACAATTTCAGGTGCTGCGCTACTCTCCAATTAAAGAGAAGGTTCAATAACCTTGTCTAGCTCTACTTTCCTCCCACTCACTTCTTTCGAGAGAAACTCCTTCTCAAGAAAGGAACCGTTCTTTGCGACAAACACTTTGCCTTCGGTTCTGTGATAGAAGGTATACCCAATAGTTTCCTTAGGGTATTCTATGAAGAAGCTTTTCTCCGCTTTGGGTTCGAGCTTGTCCGGCATCAACTTCTTGACGTAAGCTTCGCATCCCCAAACTTTAAGAAACGACAACTTAGGTTTAGCACCAAACCACAGTTCATACGGTGTCGTCTCAACGGATTTAGATGGTCCCCTATTTAAAGTAAATGCAGCGGTTTCTAATGCATAACCCCAAAATGATAACGGCAAATCAGTAAGAGACATCATCGATCGGACCATATCTAATAAGGTTCGATTTCGGCGTTCAAACACACCATTGCGTTGTGGTGTTCCGGGTGGCGTGAGTTGCGAAACGATTCCGCTTGCTTTAAGATACGTGAGAAAATCATAACTCAAATATTCACCTCCACGATCGGATCGTAGAAACTTAATCTTTCTGTTACGATGGTTCTCCACTTAATTCTGAAATTCCTTGAACTTCTCAAATGTTTCAGATTTATGTTTCATTAAATAGATATACGCATATCTACTTAAGTCATCGGTAAAAGTGAGAAAATAGCGATATCCACCGCGCGTCGAAACAATCATCGGTCCGCATACATCGGTATGTATGATTTCCAACAAGTCCGTTGCTCGCTCCATCATACCGGAGAACGGTGTTTTGATCATCTTGACCATGAGGCATGGTTCGCATGTGTCAAATGATTCAAAATCAAGAGACTCCAAAAGTCCACCAGAATGGAGTTTCTTCATGCGCTTTACACCAATATGACCTAGACGACAGTGCCAGAAATAAGTACTATTATCACTATCTACTTTGCATCTCTTAGCCTCAATGTTATGGATGTGTGTTTCATCCCTCTCGAGATTTAGAAGAAATAAACCATTCACAATAGGTGCATGACCATAAAATATGTTACTCATATAAATAGAACAACCATTATTCTCCGATTTAAATGAATAACCGTCTTGCAATAAACAAGATCTAGAAATAATGTTCATGCTCAACGCAGGCACATAATAATACTTATTAAGGTTTAAAACTAATCCCGAAGGTAAAACTAAGGAGAGCGTGCCGACGGCCATCACATCAACTCTTGATCCGTTGCCAACGCGCATCGTCACCTTATCCCTCGCAAGCCGCCGTCTATTCCGTAGCTCCTGTTTCGAGTTACAAATATTAGCAACTGAACCGTATCAAATACCGGGCACTACAACGAGGGCTAGTAAGGAAAACATCAATAACATGTATATCAAATATACCTTTGATGGTGCCAGCCTTCTTGTCCGCTAAGTACTTCGGATACTATGCCCAAAGGACCCTTGTCCTTGCAATAGAAGCACTCGGTCCGCTTAGGACCAGACCTGAGCTTCTTCTCAGTAGGGGCAACGCGCTTGCCTCCGCCTTTCATGAAGGGCTTCTTTGCACCCTTACCTTTCTTAAAGGTGGGGGGCTTGTTGACCATCAACACATGATTATTTTTCTTAGTATCCACCTCCGCAACTTTCAGCTTAGCGAAGAGCTCGGATCATATCGTGGAACCAATCGATTGTGAGCAACTACAAAACTTTTGTAGCTAGGAGGAGTGATTGCATAACTCACAATCTTGAGCTCTTCCGAATCTTGCAATCCAGTTGCTCAAGGCGTTGAGTGTAGCCCGACATCTTAATGGCGTGCTCACTAACGGAACTCCCTTCCTCCATCTTGTAGTTAAAGAATTTCTTAGAGATCTCATATCTCTCAGAACGGGCTTGAGTCTGAAACATGGTTTTCAGCTCCTCGAGAATCTCAAAGGTCCCGGCGAACTCCTCAAAATGATTTTGAAGATCTGATTCCATAGCAAACAACATGGCGATCTTAATCAAATCATAATCATCCTTGCGCGACTGATAAACAGCTTTCTCATCAGTCGGCGCATCTATAGCAGGGGCGTCACCTAGCGCTTTCTCAAGGACATAGTCCTTTTGTCCGCCAGCGAGAATGATTCTCAGAATGTGGAACCATTTGGTGAAGTTAGACCCATTGTTTCTAATCTTTTCTATCTCAGCAAAAATGTTGAAGTTGAAGTTGGACTTAGCCATGTGATCTACAGTATTTGCAAGTACAATTTAGACTATGTTCATGATAATAGTTCAACTTAATCAAATTACTAGATGAACTCCCACTAAATTCAACATCCCTCAAGTTGTTTAGTGAACATGATCCAAATTCACCACACCTAATCCGATCATCACGAGAAGATATGTGGCTTCAATGGTGGACAACGAAGTGTCGATCATATCATTCATATGACTCATGCTTAACCTTTCAGTTCATATGTTCCGAGGCCATGTCTGTACATGCTAGGCTCGTCAAGTTAGACCCAAGTATTTCAGCAGTGCAACTGGCATGCACCCGTTGTATGTGAGCGAGAGTCTATAGCACCATCATCACGTGATGCTTGGACACGATTTAACTTTCGCAACGGTGCATACTTGGGGAGAACAGTTTTATCTTGATCTTTAAGTGAGGAATCATCTTATAATGCTACCGTCATGATCTAAGCATAATAAGATACATAAAGGGATAAACATCACATGCATATAACTTTATGTGACATGGTATAGCCAATCTTCGCAAGAATGATCTCCATCTTGTGCGTTCCGCATGATCTCCATCACTCCACCATGATTGCCTCCACCACGAATAGCAACTACAACTATTGCTAACTACTTAGCGATAAAGTGAAACTATTACATGGCGATAAGAAGTTAACACAGGTCATACACAATTATAAAGACAACCATATGGCTCCTGCCGGTTGTATACTCATCGACACGCAAGTCGTGAAACATTACAAAACATGATCATCGCATACATTATACACATCACATCTTGGGCCATACCATATCACAGAAAACACTTCCTGCAAAAACAAGTTAGACGCCTCTACTTTGTTGTTGCATGTTTTACGTGGCTTATGGGAGTAGATGCTAAGAACGATTCTTACCTACGGAAAGCCACAGCGGTGATATTATGTTTGCCAAACTCCGGTGTAGATCCCATGACAACTATAGTGAGAGAAACTGGCATCCACCAGCCGCATGTGTGGAACAAGCCACACGTCAAGTGCGGAGCCGGTCTCGCGAACAACGTCGCGTAAGGTTGGCCTGGACCGCTTCAATCTCACTATCCCGCGTCATAAGAAGAACACAAACAAGAGGCTTGCAACAGAAAACATCAACGTCCGCAACAACCATGTTGCGTTCTACTCGTGAAACACATCTACGCATAGATCTAGCTCTGATACCACTAAAGGGTTTCGCGGCATAGTAAATCAAAATTTTCTACGGACGCGAACAGAGGGAAGCCAAGATCTAATCTAGGAGATGCAAACAACAAGAGAGATTGTATTAGATCTTCATACCCTTGAAGGTTCGCACAGCGGAACGTTCGTCGGAACGTGGGTGATGTAGTCGCACTCGCTTCTCCTCCTCGCGGTCCGATCCGATCTAGCACCACAAGTGGCGATGCCTCCGTGAGATTCACACGTGCATCACCTCGACGTATCCTCCTTCCTTGGTCCAGCAAGTATGGTGGAGAGATGGGTTGGATCTACAACGCGACGGCGCGGTGCAATTGGTGGAGAGTTTCTGCAGCAGGGCTTCGCCTACACGCAGTCGGGAGGGAGAGAGAGAGGAGGGCAGCAGGGCGACTGGCTTGAGGGGAAGGTGTGGAGGGGTGGTGCGTCCCAGCCCTCTTTATATAGAGGGGTGGGCGGCAACCCTAGCCCCTCCCCCAAGCCAAGGCCGGCGGCCAAAGGAGGAAGAGTGGGGGGCAAGGAACCCCCCCCCTTCTAGAAGCTCCAACTAGGGTTTATCTCTAGTTTGGCCGGCTG
Organism: Avena longiglumis; assembly: GCA_030063025.1. Taxonomy (NCBI): domain Eukaryota; kingdom Viridiplantae; phylum Streptophyta; class Magnoliopsida; order Poales; family Poaceae; genus Avena; species Avena longiglumis. The sequence continues at coordinate 523,380,779 of CP125976.1, forward strand.
GGCCCTATGGGGCCTTGTGCCCCTGGCCCAATGCGGCCAGGGCACTCCCTCATAGGCCCATGCCCCCTCCCGGAAGGTGGGTCCACGTTGGTCCCCTTCCGGAAGGTTCTAGAAGCTTCCTGGTAATACCGATTAACCAACAATTCAACTCCAAAACTGCCTTTTATATGAATCTTATTCTACGGACCACTTCGGAACCTCTCGTGATGTCTCGGATCCCATCCGAGACTCCTAACAAAAAACTCATAAACCAATTATCCAATCTATCCTAGCGTCGAGACACGTTAAATGTGTGACCCTGCGGGTTCGAGAATATGCAGACATGATCTTCTATCAATAATCAACAGCGGGGTCTGGAAACCCATATTGACTCCCACACATTCATCGATGACCATATCGGATGAACCATGATGCCAGGATTCAATCAATCCCATATATATATATATATATTCCCTTCGTCTCGCGATATTTTACTTGCCCGAGATTTGATCGTCGGTACCGTCATACCTAGTTCAATCTCGTTCACAGCAAGTACTTTACTCGTTCCGTAATCCGATATCACTTTGTGATTAACTCCTTAACCACATGCTTGCAAGCGGTGTTGATATCGACACGAAAGGGGCCCAGTATATCTCCAACTTGGGAGGGACAAATCCCATCTCGATACATACAACCCAACAGATACTTTCCGATCACCTGAGAGACACCTTTATAATCACCCTCTCATAGGATGACGTTTGATGACCTCAAAGCTTTCTTCCGATACCAGGGAGTTGTATTATCTCATGGTCTAAGGAATACAATATTTGACATAAGAAAAGCTTCGCAAAGATGAACACGATGACACGATCTAATTGCTTCCCTTAGTTTGGGTATGTCCATCATATCATTCTCCCAATGATATGATCTCATTATTAATTGACAACTCATGCCCATGGTTAGGAAACCTTAACCATCATTATTCAATGAGCTAGTCCATAGAGGCGTACTAGGGACACGGTGTTGTTCACAAACCACACAAGTATTAAAGTTTCCGCTTAATACAATTCTAGCATGGAATATAAACATTATCATGAACAAGAATTATAATAATAACATCTTTATTATTGCCTCTAGGGCATAATTCCAACATGCGGGCCTCCCAGGGCTGGAGCATACGCCAACCGAAGCCGTTCGCCGCTGCAGGGTCGTCGGGTACCTCTCGTCCATGGCTTTCTTCTCGTCGGAGTTGGAGTTCGCGGTAGAGGGGGAGTGGAGGAGCTGAGAGTGTGTGTTGTGAGCCGGTGAGGGCGCCGAATTTTATAGGTCAAAGTGGGCGATGAGGGCGGGAAGGGTGTAGCGGCGTGGGTGGGAAAAGGGGAAACGACAGGAAGTTATTGCCCGACGGTCTGCCGCCATAGCCGAGGCGGCGGTGGCGCACCATTATGGCGACGCGTGGTCGACGAGTCGTGCAGTTATTGCCCGGCGGTCCGTCGCGGGAGCCGAGGCGTAAGGATGACGATGACTCGGCTCCGAATTGGTGACTGGGCAGGTCCACGCACCGAGCCTTTTTTCGCTGAATTCGCTTCGTCCGGTGTTCCCAGGGCGTTCCGGCGCCTCGGGTTCGGTCTAGGAAGTCCGAACGAAAGTTGGGCCAAATCCGGATAAAACCGGCGTCCTAAAAACACGATTGGGCCAATTTTCGTCGTCCGGACGAAAAAACCGCCCTGGGAACAGCCTGTTGGGACCCGAGTGGAGGTGCTTTAAGGCTATCTATGCGGGCATGAAAAATAGGGTAGCTTTGTTTGCTTTGTTGGTTTCTTGAATGGAAATGATTTAGTTCCCCGGGTGGAACTGCGCTCACACGCGCCCTGTATTGATGCATCACCACATCGCCGGACAGCCGCCGCACCCTCCTCCACAACCCGCGCCCTCCTTCTCCATTGTGCGCTCCTTCGCCGTGCCCTCGCTCTCCGCTCCGCTCGCATAGTGGTTGTGGCCAGCGCCTTGCGCCTCCGCCATGAGGTTTTCCTCCGTCGTGCCCTCCTCCACCGCGCTCGAATGGTAGTTGTGGCCCGTGACACTGTGCGCCTCCATCGCCGCCGCACCATCCTCCATCCTCCATCATGCACCTCCATCTGCCTTAGGCAATGATGTTGTTGTCGGGGAGCAACACCATGGAGGAATCATTTTTCTGAGAGGCGATTCAAGGTACAGTGCAGTTTGAGAGAGGAAATTGCAGGTAACACCACTTGTGGGTGTTGTTTTTTGTACATAAGACAATCTAAGACTACTAGCTAAAATGCCCGTGCATTACTATGGGTCCTTAATTTTATTTTATTCTCAACATGATTCTTGAACTCTAAAAAGTTGCATAATCACCCCCTTAACGTTTTGAATAGATTGCAAAAGCATAATACCCGTACGTCGATATGGGTTGATTTTTTACTATTCAACTATCTCGTATAACCGGTGTGTCTAATGCCAGTAGCCGAAACCCTTATCTCCCGCATTCACTATTGACTTTTTCGTTTAGATAATTTTTTCCTTTTTTCCAGAGCTGCCAGAGACTGCACTGCTATGGTTCTTGGAATCAAGGTTGTGTTTGGTGGTTGCTCGCCTCTGCCTTTCGTAAAATTTTTGGGTTCTGGTTCAAATTTAACCTAAATAACACCCAAAATAAAAGTATCATATGTTGTAACTTCTGAAAACAAAACACGCGCCCTGAATCGGTGTGTCACCACACCGTCGGGCAGCCGCCGCACCCTCCTCCACACCGCGAGCCCTCTTTCTGCGTTGTGCGCTCCTCCGTCGTGCCCTCGATTCCCGCTCCGCTCGCATAGTGGTTGTGGCCAGCGCCTTGCGCCATCCCGCGTTCCGCCTTGTGCCTCTTGTTAGATGTACATATTTATGTATTGTATTTTCCCCATATGTTAGGGGGCTTCCTGCATATTTGATCTGTACCTATATATTGTGGCCTTTGGCCCCCAGAGAAATACAACTTGTCTATTCCTAACATGGTATAAAGATTTAGGGTTCATACGGATCTCAATGTAGCAGATCCGCTGACTAAAACTCTCCCTAGAGCAAAACATGATCAACACCGTGACTCAATGGGTGTTTCAGATTTATCACTATGTAACTAGATTATTGTCTCTAGTGCAAGTGGGCCCAGACCTGAAGGAATATGCCCCGAGAGGCAATAATAAAGTGTTTATTATGTGTATTCCAAGTATATGATAGATGTTTATTTTGCATGCTATAATTGTATTAATACAGAAACGTTAATACATGTGTGTTTAATAAACAAATGTAAAGTTCCTAGTTATGCCTCTCATAAACTAGCTCGTTGATTAACAAGATGATCAAGGTTTCGATCATGGACATTGGATGTTGTTAATAACGGATCACAACATTAGTGTAATGGTGTGATGAACATTCATCCAAGTATAGCATTACGATCAAAGTCATTGAGTTTATATTGCTATAACAACTTACGGTGATCCTAATCCTTAGACCATGAGATCATGTCAATCACTAACACCGAAGAGTTTCTTGATAACATCAAACGTCACACGTAATAGGTGATTATAAAGATGGATTCGTAACTAATAAAGTGTTATGTTGAGGCTCATGGATCGAGAGTGGAATTTGTTCATCCCGATGACGGATAGATATACTCTGGGCCCTCTCGGTGATATCACATTGATTAGCTTGCAAGCAAGTGATTTGATCACTAGAATGTTATATCACAGGAACGAGAAAAGAGTGCATGTCGGTAACGAGATCAAACTAGGTATGGAGATACCGATGATCGAATCTCGGACATGTAATATATCGTGAAACAAAGGGATTAAGATACTAGCGTAAAAGGTTCCGACGATCACAAGAAAGTCATCGTTGAATGTGTGGGAGTCAGTATGGGTCTCCAGATCCCGCTTCTAATTATTGATCCGAGAGGGGTCTCGATCATGTCCGCATTATTCACGAACCGTAGGGTGACACACTTAAGAGACACCGACATCCAATTGGAGCAAATGTTTCATGCCGAAAGAATGAACAAGCGCAGGAATTTATTTCACTAGATACCGAAACAAGTTTTCGGGTGAAATTGCATAAAGTGGTTATGCATGTGAAATAGAATTCTAGAAAGGGGTTATTTGTGAATGTTTGTCATTAAAGTAATTGACAAAATTCTGAATAAAATAAAAGAGTTTTATTTAATGAGAGTTTGCATTAAATTTGGTGGAAATTTAATGGGAATTTGAGTGGACTTTTGAGTGGAGGGAATTTAAAGGAGATTTGTGAGTGGAGTGTCCACCCACATGAAGAGGGGAGGGCAAGGGGGCAGCCCCATGTGCCGGCCACCCCCTTGGGGTTCCCCCCTTCCTCCTATAAAAGGATCCCCCCTCCTCACTTGTCCCTCACACCTCCTCGCGAAGGATCTCTCTCCCCCTCTAGAATTTATCCCCCATGGTCTCGGACTAGCGAGATACATGTTCCCGGTGGCTATTCGGCAAGAAAGAGTTGTGCTTCCACTGCATCGCTGGAGCGAGGAGGCGGAGGTTGCTCGGTGCCTCGAACGTGTGTGCGAGAATGGATGCGCTGCTGATTTGCGGCGCTAGGACTTCCTCTCGATCTTGAGATCGGCAAGAGATCGTCTACATCAACCACGAGTTGAACTCGTTAAGCTTTGTCGGTCTTCAAGGGTATGTTCTCTATGGATATACATCCGCCCGTTGTTTGTATCTAGTAGATAGATCTTGGTATATAGTTCACATCGTAGGAAAATTTTTGTTTTCTATGTTGTGAACCCTACACCACCATCTGCGGTCGCACACGCCGAGTGCCCTTCGCACCGCTGCAGCGTCAGCATGCCACCATCTCGCATCTGCCCATACCGACGAGACCGATCGGAGCCACCACTGACAAGACCGATTGGAGCCACCATCTGCGCGCGTCTGTACGCGCGAGTGCTACCGATCGGGCCCCGCCACCATCTGCACGCGTCTGCATGCGTCAGCGCCCCCTCTGCACCTCTGCACCGATCCGCCGACACCAGAGCATCTGCCCGCTCAGCGTCTCTCCGCCCGCGTCATATCTTCTTCAGATCGCTGGATCTTCGCCGCCGGCCGTCACCACTACCGGGAATTGGTCCCCGGCGGCTTGAATTGCGCTTCCCCGCCCCTTAGGCGCTGCCTTTTCTCCCGGCTGGCCAGAATTTCGCCGGCCTCTGCCTGCAGCTGCCGTTGACCAGATTTGCTTCAAAAAAAAGAGAGAGAAATATGTCTTCTGCATCGGTCTATGTTGTGATTCCTCGCTGCCCGGTAATCTTCGATGGCGCGAATTATCCTAATTTCGCTACCTTTATGTGCGTTCACATGTGCGGTCGCCGTCTTTGGGGTGTGCTCTTCGGTGAGGTCCCCTGTCCACCGTGCCCCCTGCTCCTGTGGCTCCTCTCCCGCCGACGCCGATTGTTCTCGGCACTGATGCTTCTCAGGAGGCCAAGGATGCTGCTCGGAGTGCTGATGATAGTGCTGTTGCTGCTTATGACCTGAAGCTCAAGCACTACTCTGCTGATCTCGAGTCCTATCGCCACGCTCTGACTGCCTACACTCAGTGGGTCGATGAGGATGCTCGTGTTGCTGCTGTTCTCACCTCCAGTGTTCTGCCCCAGTATGCTGCAGAGTTCATGAGTCTCCCTACTGTTGCCACTCAGTGGGCACATCTTCGTCAGCGCTATCAGCCGTCTGGGGATGCTCTTTACCTGTCTGTGGTTCGCCAGGAGCATGCTCTTCAGCAGGGTGATTCCACTATTGATGAGTTCTATACTCAAAGTGCTGCTATCTGGTGTCAGCTTGATTATCTTCGTACTGCTGTTTGTGGCACATGCTCGTGCTGCCAGATTGTGTGCTCGGATTTGGAGTTTCACCACATCTATGAGTTTCTGTCTCAGCTTCGCCAGGAGTTTGAGCCCCGACGTGCTCAGCTCAATGCTCGTGGTTGTGTTCCGCTCTCTGAGGTGTTGTTTGAGCTTCGGGCTGAGGAGACATGTCTCCGTGGTGCTGGTCTTCTTGCGGTTCCGTCTGTGCTTGCTACTCGTGGTCCTCCTATGCCGTCTGCTCCCTCGACTCAGCCACGGTCCTCTGTGCCGCCGCCAATACTACCCACTCCTCTAGGTCAGGGTCAGCTTCAGCTTCACTAGTCTCAGGGTCCGAGTCAGCACCCGCAGCCTCAGGGTCCGAGTCAGCACCCACAGGCTCGTGGTCAGGGTCGCTGTGGTTCTCTTCGTCACTGCTCTTACTGCAACAGGGATGGCCACACTTGGGCCACCTGTTATACACGGGATCCCGCCACGCCAAGACCAGGCTCGTGGGCGCCGGCTCCTTCCGGTCTTCAGAGTTGCTCTCTCGATCGTGACATTATCGAGTCTTCGCGGTCTACTTACTACAGGCTCTTATTTGATGGGCATCTGGTTCTGATCGATTCCTCGAATCATTGCGACCACCACCTTCTACACAGTCAGGTACGTCTCCGTGGTATTTGGATTCTGGAGCTTCTTTTCATATGACCTCTGAGCCTTATTTTCTGTCCGCTCTTCGTTCTCTCCCTTCTCCTGTCCGTGTTGTCATGGCTGATGGTACATCTCTTCCTGTTTCTAGTTGAGGCACCCTTTCTACTTCTTTTTTTCTGTTCCTGATATTTCTCATGTCCCTCTTCTTAAGATGAATCTGTTCTCTGCTAGCTAGCTTACTGACTCTGGTTGTTGCGTCATTCTTGATGGTGATTCTTGTGTTGTCCAGGACCGTCACACAGGCCCTGGTTGGAGCTGGCCCTCGCAGCCGTGACTCTTCAGGACTTTGGGAGTTAGACTGGCTTCGTGTTCCTTCCGCTGCCACTTCATCTGCCAGTTCTTCTCCGGTCGTCGCCTCTGCTACCAGCTCCTTTCAGCAGTGGCATCATCGTCTTGGTCACCTTTGTGACTCTCGCCTGTCGTCATTAGTTCATCGTGGTCTTCTGGGGTCTGTCTCAGGAGATGGGTCTTTACATTGTCAGGGCTGTAGGTTGGGTAAACAGATTCAGCTTCCCTATCCTACTAGCGCGTCTGTATCTCAGCGACCTTTTGATTTAGTTCATTCCGATGTTTGGGGTCCGGCTCCTTTCGCTTCGAAAGGGGGCCATCGCTACTATATTTTATTCATCGATGATTTTTCTCGGTACACTTGGTTGTATTTTATGCGCTCTCGCAGTGAAGTGCTCTCCATATATCAGCGTTTTGCGGCCATGGTTCGTACTCAATATTCTAACCCCATTCGTGTGTTTCGTGCTGATTCTGCTGGTGAGTATATCTCCCAGATGTTGCAGGTGTTCTTGCTGAGAAGGGCACCCTTGCTCAATTCTCATGTCCTGGCGCACATGCCCAGAATGGTGTTGCTGAGCGTAAGCATCGCCATCTTCTTGAGACCACTCGTGTCATGATGATTGCTTCTTCTCTTCCGCCGCATTTCTGGGCTGAGGCTGTCGCTACGTCGGCTTACCTCATCAATATTCAGCCTTCTGCCGCTCTGCAGGGTGGTATTCCTCTTGAGCGCCTATCTGGACAGTCTTCAGACTACTCCATGCTTCGCTTGTTTGGTTGTGTTTGTTATGTTCTCCTTGCTCCACCCGAACGCACCAAACTGACCGCTCAGTCTGTTGAGTGTGTTTTCCTTGGATACAGTGATGAGCATAAGGGCTATCATTGTTGGGACCCGTTGGTCGTCGGATGCGTATCTCTCGTGATGTTACTTTTGATGAGACGCGTCCTTTCTATCCTCGTCCCACCGCTGGTACCTACCCGGTGGAAGATATCTCTTTTCTTCTTTTTCCTGACACACCTCCTTCTACTCCTATTGTGTCTTCTTTAGGATCTCCTTCCACTGATGTCTCTTCTTCGACACTATCCTCCTCTGCTCCGTCTAGTTCTCCTAGTTCTCCTCGTTCTCCGGAGTCTTCCTCTGCTATTCCTTCTTCTTTATCGCCGTCTCCTGAGTCGTCTTCCTCTGATGAGCTTCCCTCTACTCGTCCTGTTCGTCAGCGTCGTGCCCCCATCCGTTACTCTCCCAGTCAGTATGGTCTTTCTGTTTCCTCTGAGCCGACTTCTTATCGGGATGCTGAGCATCATCCTGAATGGCAGCTGGCCATGGCTGAGGAGATTGCTGCGCTTGAGCGCACTAGCACCTGGGATCTTGTTTCTCCCCCTCCCAGTGTTCGTCCTATCACATGTAAGTGGGTCTATAAGATTAAGACTCGCTCTGATGGATCTCTTGAGCGCTATAAAGCGCGTCTTGTGGCTCGTGGTTTTCAGCAGGAGCATGGTCGTGACTATGATGAGACCTTTGCTCCTGTGGCTCATATGACCACTATGCGTACTCTTCTTGCTGTTGCTTCTGTTCGTCACTGGTCTATGTCCCAGCTTGATGTTCAGAACGCCTTTCTCAATGGTGAGTTGAGTGAGGAGGTTTATATGCAGCCTCCTCCTGGGTATTCTGTTCCCGAGGGGATGGTTTGTCGTCTTCGGCGTTCTCTTTATGGCCTCAAACAGGCCCCTCGTGCCTGGTTTGAGCGCTTTGCTTCTGTAGTGACTGCTGCTGGTTTCTCCCCTAGTTCTCATGATCCAGCGCTATTTGTTTACACTTCTCCTCGTGGACACACTCTTCTTCTTCTCTATGTTGATGATATGATCATTACTGGTGATGATTCTGAGTATATCGCCTTTGTTAAGGCTTGTCTTCGTGATCAATTTCTTATGACTGATCTTGGTCCTCTTCGATACTTTCTTGGGATTGAGGTTTCCTCCACTCCTGATGGCTTTTACATCTCCCAGGAAAAATATATTCAGGATCTTCTTGCTCGTGCTGCTCTTGGGGATGAGCGCACTGTTGAGACCCCTATGGAGCTTAATGTTAAGCTTCAACCTACTGATGGTGATCCTCTTCCGATCGACGACGTTATCGCCATCTTGTTGGGAGCCTTGTTTATCTTCTTTGTCACTCGTCCTGACATCTCTTATCTTGTTCATATTCTGAGTCAGTTTGTTTCTGCTCCTACCACTGTTCACTATAGTCATCTTCTCCGTGTTCTTCGTTATCTTCGTGGAACGATCACTCGTCGCCTTTTCTTTCCTCGTTCCATCTCCCTCCAGCTCCAGTGCTATTCGGACGCTACGTGGGCGAGTGATCCCTCGGATCGCCGTTCCCTTTCTGCTTATTGTGTGTTTCTTGGTGGTTTTCTCATTGCTTGGAAGACGAAGAAACAGACAGTGGTTTTCCGTTTGAGTGTTGAGGCTGAGCTGCGTGCTATGGCCTTGTTGACTGTTGAGGTGACCTGGTTATGGTGGTTACTTGCGGATTTTGGGGGTCTCTATTACCACACCCACTCTAGTTTTGTCTGACAGTACAGGTGCTATTAGTGTTGCACGTGATCCGGTCAAGCATGAGCTTACCAAGCATATTGGTGTTGATGCTTTTTATACACGTGCTCAGGTGCAGTTGGTGGATTTCTTTACGAAGGCACAGACCAGAGCGCAGCATGATTTCTTACTCTCCAAACTCAGTGTTGTGGATCCACCATGAGTTTGAGGGGGGGGGTGTTAGATGTACATATTTCTGTATTGTATTTTCCCCATATGTTAGGGGGCTTCCTGCATATTTGCCCTATACCTGTAATATATATTGTGGCCTTTGGCCCCCAGAGAAATACAACTTGTCTATTCCTAATACCTCTGCCATGACGTTCTCCTTCGTCGTGCCCTCCTCCGCCGCGCTTGAATGGTAGTCGTGGCCGATGACATCGCGCGCCTCCATCGCCGCCACGCCATCCTCCATCCCGCTTCCTACTCTGCCGCTAGGCAATGATGCTGTCGTCAGGGAGCAACACCATAGAAGGTGGCCTGCAGCCATGGCAGTTGTGGCCTCCGTGGTCGCCCTCCTCCGCGCGCCCTTTCAAGTGGCGGTATATTTTTATTCCTTTTTTGCTACATTTTTATATTCTTTCAGCTACATAACCGTATTTTGCTACTTTTGATATTCTCTGTGCTACACAGTTTTATGTAATTATTTACCCAGAAAAAATTGCTTCAATGATGCTACAATGACGCAATGTTTTTGTTACTATTGTTTTATGATTTTGCTACAAGAGGGCAAACATTTTTCTACGAGACCAGGTCTCCGGCAAGGTCCCGACAAAGTCTCTGACGAAATCATGTTTTCTATGTTAGTATAACTTTTTTTTTGCAACACTTTTATGGTTTTTTTACAGTAGCACAAACGGCATGGTCTCCAGGCGAAAGTCTCCAGCGACTCTCTGGCTAAGTCGGTTTTGCTATAGTAGCATAATCTTTTTTTACAAATTCTCCGGCGAGGTTTCTAACGTAGTCTCCGGTGAACACAGTCTTTTCTAAAGAAGAACCGTTGCTACAATGCACTAAATGTAGCAAAAGACGGACATTTTGTAGTAGACAATTTGTAGAAAAATCGGGAAATACGTATAAAAAAGAGGAGACACTTGGTTAGCTGGGGACTCAGGGGATGAAATCACCTGATCCTTGGGGATGCCTAGTACTGTCCTTTCTTGATGAAGTCTATCTTTGTAACATATTTTCATTTGAAAATTTATAAAATATGCAAGTGTGGCTACCTCGTGCACATCTAAAAAAAATTACACCCTTCTTGCTCTTGGCGATGTTTTTACCATTACTAGTAATCGAGCACGTGCATATGCACGTTATATATGTATAATACTTCTTCCGATCCAAAATAAATGTTGCTGTTGAAATATAAAGTTATATTAAATTAGTGACACTTTTTATCGTGAGGTAGTAACAAAACAAAACTTTACTTAAGTATATATTATGTCCATATTCAATAACAACTTTAATAACATACACATACATATTACAAAGAAAAAGGAAGAGACCAAAAACCAGCAGACTCACTCAGGCTCTTTGGGCTCTACTCACTTGATGGAACAAGTAAAAAAATAAAATAAAATAATATAGCAGTATTCAGCTATTTGATGTGTGTGGACGTATGTAAACTTTTCCGTGAAACAACAACAAAAAGTGGAGTGGTACACAAGCAGTTGACCTAAACAAGACTATGTCCTGAACTTTGACTGAAACAAGCAGTGTATTAGTATTATTAACAATAAAATTTTTTATGCATGCACACATGACACATAGAAGAAGACACACACACAGTATTCTATATAAAGTATATAATCATAAGTATGCCATATGTAATAAAAAAAAAAAAAAAAATAAAAAAAGAAAAAAAAAAGAATCACAAAGAATAAACACAGGAATTTTAAGGCGGTCATTTTTTCGATTCTTAATATAGATAAACCATATAACTGATAACAAATATCACAAAAACAAGAGCTGTAAAAACCTGCAGGATACAACAGATACAACATGATGACATGATTGGCCATGATTGATTAAAAAAAAATATAAAATTAATAAATAAGATTTATGTCGATTATGATCTATGAATCATGATCATATATATCATCAAATAGATATTATCATGATAGTAGAAATGAAAACTAGCAGAACCCCTCTCTAAATTTTTTCAGTACTACTTCACTGCATCTGGGGGGAGAGAGAAATCACTGAAGAGAAATTATGCTGAATCATCACTAAGCAGGTCAATAATAAGAATAGGAATAAGAAAAGAAAAAAGTCATGCACCAGCGTCAGAGAAATTGTTCATGCAGCATGATGAGTGATTGATAATATTGAATAAATAATACACAATTCCTCTTCTTTCATTCTTTCTTACAAGAAGACTGTTGTTGTTTGCACAGTCTGTTGTCTATTAAAGAAGACAAAGAAAAAAGAAAAAAGAAAAAAAAAAAAAAATATAAAAAAAATATGAATAACCTGTATTTATCTTTGAACTAAAAACATTTGAATCTCTAAACAACATTTTCGCATTGCAGCACCATATCCGCAGCTGCATGAGAAATCAAATAAGTGTGAAATAGGAAGTGTGTATTATAGGAAGTGTGTGTAATTTATCTTATCACACCTAATTATGATTCAGCACCTAATCTTACCTTCTATAAAAAAACTTGAAATTTTAAAATTTTTTAGGAGGTTTATTTTTTAGAAAAAGGAAATGGAGGAAAGTTTTCACCTTGTAAATTGTTGTTCACATTAACATCACACTATCACTGATCCCGAGTCTAATTCCGACACCTCAATGTATCACAGTGTGAGTTTACCTCCAACAAACATTAGAAGTGTGAGTTTTCACACAGTTAGAACACAGTGGTGGATGTTGAGACATGGAATGGATCCAAATAGAGATTGAAAAAAAAGGATAAATGGAAAAGAGTGGATAATAGGAGCAAATAGGAAGGCATATGAAAACTAGCAGAAATAAAAGAATATAAATAGCAGAAACTAATCCAATACTGCATAATGCAGGTGGATGCATATCTTCTCCAGTGTGTGCGTGCGTGGTGCTCAGCCAGAGTGTGTGTGAGGCGGCGCGGCAGTGGGGGGCGCGCGAGGTGTGGGGCGGGCGCGCGTGGCGCCTGGGGGCGGAGCGTGCGCGCCTGGGTGCGGGGTGGCGGGCGGCTGTGGCGAAGGCGGGGGCCGGGGCCTGCGCGGGTAGGCAGCGCGCGGGCCGGCGCGGCGTGTGGTGGCCTGGCGAGCGCGGGCGGGGGCGGCGTGGGCCGGGCCGCGGCGGCGGAGGGAGGGGGGGGCGGAGAGGGCCGCTTGGGGGAAAGCTGGCGGTGGGCGGGCGAGGGGGAGGCTAGCGCGGTGGTAGGCGTGGCTGAGGCGGGGCAGAGGCGCGGGGGCGGCGGGGTGCAGCGTAAGTGAGTGGGCGGGTGGGTGCATGTGATGGCGTGGGGGTGTCGTGGTGTCCGGCCGGTTGGGCGAAAAGGGGCGGGGAGGCGAGCCGAACGGGCGCGATGGCGGGCCCTAATACGGACGATGATTGTGTGTTGTATTAGTGGTTTTGTTGACTTATTTGTTTAATATTAGTCTAGATTTACTCTTTAGTGAATTTTATTTTGCACCAGGTTAGTTTCATTTTGCATTTGGCAAACAAAAAAAATCATTGAACAAAAATTATCTCGATGGGGCTATCAAGAACAAAACGAGAATTTTCATGCGCTTGGCAATCTATATACTTTCAAAATTCTTTAAAACCCTTTGACATTCCATTGACTTAGCAAAACTACAGGGGTAAAAATCTTGTTTGGAAGACTTCGTGGCTTAAACATCCCAAGCAAGATCAAAAGTTTCGCATGGCGAGAGCTCTTCACGGGATTCTCCCACTCAAATCAGTTTTGGTAAATCGCCTCGTTGGGACGAGGGGTAAGTGTCATGTTTGTACTTTGGACGCAGAGGACATAATGCACTTGTGCTTCAATTGCCCGCTAACCCGATCGTTTTGGGAAGGATTAGGTATTGCAAAAATTGGTAGAGGAAGCAATGATGGTTGACCGCTCTGGTTCGGAAATTCTTGAGTTTTTTCTAAGAGCATCTCCAAGGGAGTTTCTCATATTCAGTTCCATTTTATCTAGCGGTCCCTTGCTCTCTGTTTCTCTTGGATACCGGTAAAGACACTGCACGTGCCGACGTTCACGTAGATTTGAGAAGTTGATCCTGGGATCAGACTACACTGCACGGAAGCGCTTCATCAAATTCTGCATCTGCGTCTCTAGTGGTACCTCCGTAGCCTATTTCCTCGGTATTCCCCCACCACTACCAGGACCTTGCCATCATGTCCCGTTGTCGGCCACCATCAATCGTGTTGCCACTGCATCGCCATACCCGAGTTGGCCACCCACAGACAAAAGCTCGTGTGCCGCCCATCAGGGGTGTGACACCACCGTCACGACGCCCAGGGACAACCCACGCCTCCAAGAGTTGACATCGTGATGCCGGTCGAGTTCGTTGTCCCGCCATGGACACACAGCCGCCATCATCATCCTCCCGCGAGAGCAAAAAGGCACTAGGTAAGAGAGAGTACGTCGCCGTCGGCACCGTACGGGCTTTGCGTGGTAGCGAGGAAGACAAGTGGGGGAGAAGCGACATCATTGACGGCTAGGGTTGGTGTCTATGTCGCCCACACGCGGAGGGGAGGGGGTCCAAGGAGACATGACCCCTGGTACCAATTCTTCTCAATCTGGATGTAGAAGTTTTTTTTTTCGAGAACCCGCAACGGAGTGCGCATCTTTGAATTAAGTTGACAAGAACGCCACCACACTTGCCTTTCGGCTTACAACACATCCTACAACAGTGACGAACAAGCTCGCCTTGTCCAACCTCAAGCCAAGAATGGCTAGGGGGCGGACACTGAGGCTCCGGACCGTGTCACATCTGGCGCCAAACACTACCACACACGACCATACACCGAGATTGCCCAGACCAACGTACCACTACATGCGCCTAGAAGATGAAGCGAGCGAATGGCAGAGTGTGGCCGAACTCAGGAGGAGTCGATAAGAGAGTTTGGCGATGACGTACATAGCGCCCCGGGGATTCACACCTTGAGTAGTAGCCAATACCAGCGCGATCGCCGTCTCGAATGCGACAGCAGGGACACCCCTCGCAGCCTAAGCAACGCCTTCAAGAAGAAAACGACGTGGATGCGTTGCCGCTGCCCGGTCCGACAAGGTAGACTAGGGATTCCCCTAGCATCGAGGGGAGGGACGGCCAGACCCGAAGAACACGCCTCCAAGAAGGAAAATGGCGTCCGCAGGCGTCATCGTGGTCAGCATCGGAAGAACCGAGCAGGATTTTCACATAGGCCAGTGGCCGCTCCCCTACGACACGGAGAGATTTGCCATCTTGAACCACCACCGCAAGAGGCAGCTGATTGCCAGCTTGCCTACGACATGTAGAAGTTTTAGCAATTTTACTCTGGAGGGGTCAAGATCATGGACTCGATTAGGGGACCGGTCTCTCATTGGTCATGCTCGAATATGCATATGCCATTAATTAAAAAACAGTAAAACTTGCCTAGCTAGGAGCCTTCATAGCGATTTGACATTATTAACCGTCCGATTACGCTACCCGACGTCTCAGATCACTCGGTCGTTGAACGCATGTCCCTCACAGCGTTTCACTGCGGATGGATTGGCAGACCCAACGTTTCCGGTCTGCTACTCTGGAGACTAACCTGGATGACTTGTCGCTGATCGGGCCAAGACGTTGTGCTCGTGGCCTCGTGGGCCTCTTCGCCAGCTGAATCGCCGCTCCTTGTTTCATCCGATTCTTTCTCCGAAATCCCAGCCTAGCTAGGAAATATGAAGCTATTATATTGTTCAGAATTTGTCGTATTAAATGCTATATGGAAATATGAAGCTATTAGAGGTTGATGACGAGTTAAGTTGCAGCACTAACAAATTGCTTCCAAGGGTACTCCAATCTGTAGTTACATCCTGGTGATTCCTAAAATGGTTTTGTCATTTTAGGCTGAGAAGCTATCAGAAAGAGGTATTCCGACTTTTCATTGCTACTGTAGCTTCAGAAGCGCAGAAATAAATTTTGCTTACTGTTGCATGAGAAGGATCTGGTAAGGGACACATCAGATATTCATATGTAAGGGTTTATTTCTTGTTAAACTCTCAATTACTTTACTTTCGATTGTCTTTCAAGAAAACATATTTTGTTTGCATTGAAAATATAGGTTGATCCCATTAACTCGAGTGGATCCTTATATATTGCAGAAACATTAATTGGATTCAAATCAGCTGGCTATTGTTTCTGTAAAAACATATTTCCTTCTTTATGTATCCCTCACGATTATTCTGTCTTGAATAAACCTAGCAGATTATTATATGATGTGCCACTTCTCCTACAAATGATTTTGTAACTGTTTGGTACGAAATCTTGTTGTCTACTAGATTTGGCCATATGTCATGGCTTATTATCATTTCGACTCCCTAAACATTTGTTCCTTCAATCCAATATAACAAGTGTTTTCTATTGAGCCAGAGCTGATCAATTTATATGATGTGCGTATGTGCCATGGCTGGGGATGTAAGATGAAGTATTTCACATATTTACATGTATTATCCCTTATGGAGATGCTCCAATAGCAGACTAGAAGCAAATTTAGAACACTGAATGAACGAATTATGTATATTCTGTAACTGCGTATGCCCGCATCGCTCTTTACTTCCAGCTAAGAAAAGTTGCTAACTGAGTTTTATTTTCTTAGAAATTCCCTTTGACGAAATTTTAAATAAACCCCTTTTGTTGGTTCCTGGTTTAATATAATTGCAGCTTGCACTTGCTGAATTGATATCATAATGTTTGTGGTTACTTACATGTACATCAATTTGCATTCTATACATATTGATATGTTCGAACCAAAAAATGCCGATTGCATATACTGATATTCCACCATTTGTCATGCCTTGCAAAAATTCCATTTTTTCGGTGACTCCTTAACGTTATTATGCACGCATTCATTATGCGTTCCTAGGTTGAATATGAACATGTTTATTGAACCCTATCCAAACAATTAATTATTGTTTATAGATTCATCTAAATTTTGATAAGTTTGTGATATCCTTTTTAGGACGAAGGGAGTACCATCTTTCTAATTATTGTTCAATATATGTGTTTGTTTATGCAATTTCAACTTCTTTATTCAAGACTTTTTTGCATTTCCAAATACGGATCAACATATTTGGGAAATGGACAGGCGCGGCAAAGCGCGCTATCATGGTCTAGTTGCATTATAGAAGGGGCAGTGCTAGGCGTCCCCCGGGGATGGAAACTTCCCATCCCCAGGTCCCCATCCGTCGGATCGGCTTAGATCTACGGTTAGATCTTTTTCCAGTTGGTCCATCCCGCTTTTGCTACAACTATTCCTGTTTTTGCTACAATTGGTCTCGCTTTTGCTACGTGTAGCAGAAAACGGTTCGATCCAGAAAATAGAACAGACGGACTAGACCTCGCCGGAGAGTTCGCCGGAAACCTTGCCGGCGACCTTGTAGTAAAAATTTATGCTAATGTAGCATATCCAACCTCGCCGGAGACTTTCACCGGTAGACCTCGTCGGAGACCGTGTAGCAAAAACTTTACGTCATTGTAGCAAACCCACAAAACGTATGTAGCAAAAAAATATCATATTGTAGAAAATCCGAACTCATCTGACACCTCGCCGAAGATCTCGTTGGAGACATTTTAGCAAAACACAAAGATACACTTGTAGCACCGCCGCCCATCCGGACGTAGCAAAACCTCGACGCCGTAGGTAGCAGCGGCGGTGGTGGTAGCATGTAGCACAACCGTCGTCCGTATTTAGCAAAACACGACGCTACTTGTAGCACCACCGCCGCCCGCTGATGGCCCCATGTAGCAAACTTCGACGACGTAGGTAGTAGCGCTGGTGATCTTCGGTAGCAACCTCGGTGCCCTTGGGTAGCAACACCGCCGCGCGGCTGAGCAACTTCGCTGGAGAGAGGCCATGGAGGGAAGGTGCCACGACCTCCTCAACATCGGCACACAACACGGACCAGCCGCGACGGGAAGGCGGCGGGCGCCTGCTAAAGAGAGGAGGAAGCAGCGAGCTCCGGCGGCAAGCATCTCCGTCGTGGCCACTATCTCCGGCCAGCAGCGGCGCATAGGAGGGAGGTGGGGGAGGAGCTGCTCTGTCCAGCGGCGGCGCACAGCAAGGAGGTGGGGCAGGAGCTGCTCCGGCCAGCATCAAGGAGGTGGCAGCGCGCAGCAGGGAGGCGGGGAAGGAGGTGCTTCGGCCGGCGGCGGGCAGCAAGGAGGCAGGGAAGGACACGCTCCGGCCACTGCGAGGCTGCGAGAGGACGGCGACGTCAAGATCGAGTCCGAAAGAAGGTATAAAGACAAGGAAAGAGATGCGTCGATATAGGTCCACGCGAGACTTGCGGCTAGCGATCCGCGGGGGGGGGGGGGGGTCGATTAGTTTTATCCCCTGTGGGACTAATGTCGTTTTCCTTATAGAAGATCTCCTTACAGAGATAACCTGTCCCTAGCAGCCCCCAAGTGAGTGAGAATTACACGTGGACGACAAGCAAAGACCGGACGGAGAATGAGATCCAAAATTAAGTTGACAATTTTTTTTTTTTTGCATCACTCTAGTACCTTTCTGCTTGCACAGAATCATTGAGGATAAAATACTGTACCTGTCAACATGACAAGTGATTTATTTTCCTTGTGTCAACATAAATTTCAAGTGGATATTCTGGGCCCTAGTAAGGTCGCTAGCTAAGCTACCTGGACGAAAGCTAAGAAGAACCTACAATGCCCTAGAATGCTCCTCTACCAATGATTATCCAAATCTTCAACGCTAGTTGCTACTCCACTAATGAATGCCGCTGATCGCAAAATCATGAGATCGGACGATGACGCGGAAATGATGAACTACGCTCATCGGTCATCTCCGACCAACCTTATGCTCCCATCTCGAAAGAATTGGTACTAGTACTACAGTACTATTAAAACCAAACTAATCCCTGTATGAACTGCTGTCACTGCTCTGTCTCAAGCCACTCCCGCAGTGAAACAGAGGAGCAGAGGCGGCCCCGGCCCCCGCGTCGGAGCCCGACGACGTGGGCGACGTCCCGATGCTCCACGAGCCCAGGAAGCGGCCGTTCGCGCCGGCCCCCAGGTGCCAGCCCATCAGGCTGCTCGGCTCCGCCGCGCGCTCCAGGCAATCCACGGCGCCGCCTCCACGCTGCGGCTGCGACTCCAGCAGCGCCGCCGGCTTCGTGGACGCGGCCGCCGCGGCCATCGCGGCGTCTGTGGCGCGACGCGCGGCGGCGGCCGCGGCGTCCTCGGGGAAGTTGAGCTTGGCGCGGCTCCCGCGGAAGCGGAGCGCTGCGGCGTCGTAGGCGCGCGCGGCTTCCTCGGCGGTGGCGAACGTGCCGAGCCACACCCGCGCCGCCTTCTGCGGGTCCCGGATCTCCGCCGCCCACTTGCCCCACGGCCGCCGCCTCACGCCCCGGTACTTCCTACCCTGCTCCCCCGTCCCTTGGCGCGACGCGCCGACGCCCTGCTGGCGGCACGGCATGACGACCAGCGGCGGCGCCGGCCCAGGCAGTCCGCGGCCACCCGCGATGACGTGCGCGAGCGCCGACACGATCGCCGCGTTCTCTGCCGCCTGGGCCTGCTCCGAATAGGCCTCCGCCGTCGTTGTCGGCGATGGCATTGCTCCGTTACTACTCTCGTCGTCCCCAGTCGCGGCGGCGGCACGGCGTTCGAACATGCACATCATAGCTTTGCAGGTCAAGCATGACAAGTCCTATTTATACACGTGCTCCCGTCGTTTCCTTAAACCCCCCAACACACCATGATCCAAAGCAGCTTTCCTCAGAAGACGAAGCGAACTTGGATTAAGCCAGCCAGCCAGCCAGCTGATTAGTACTTGGATTAAACTCCCGTCAAGGGGTCAGCCGATAGCGACGAAGGTTCTCGGCACGGATGCCGAAGCAAATTAGGCCGCATTATGGCTGGCATAGTAATAATAAACAAACAGAGGGAGCGAAACCGACTTGGGCTTGGGCAAGCCCCTGCTAGTGCTTAGCCACGAAGGGATCTCTGGCTTCAGAATAGCTTGGCCTCTTCTTCCCTCCCGCTCTGCAAGGAAAACCTTTTTTCTTTGGAAACGTGTCTT
The DNA here is from genome assembly GCA_030063025.1 of Avena longiglumis. Lineage (NCBI taxonomy): Eukaryota > Viridiplantae > Streptophyta > Magnoliopsida > Poales > Poaceae > Avena > Avena longiglumis. The sequence continues at coordinate 523,400,422 of CP125976.1, forward strand.
CATGGCGGTCTTGGATTCTTGCTCTTTGCTTCGGCGACAGAAGTTATGACTTGAGTTTGAGTGCTTGACCGTATCTGGAAGTCAGAAGGTGACCGAGGCAGGCAACATAGGAATACGTCAGCAAAGCTCAACACCAATCGTTGGCACCTTCTCCTCCTCGGCCGGAACAAATTAACGCGTTGGACCCACTAACCCACAGTGGCTCATCGTTGCATTCAAGGGTTTTTCCTCTGGTTTCTTTCGCAAAATAAGACGTTTGGCAAAGAAAATGAGAGCATTTTCTTTTTCTTTCCATATCAAAGAAAACGAAAGAGACATCCCCGCAAAAAATAAGAGACATGACACATAAAGAATGTCTAAATATGATCCCAAATTAAAATAACATCATCCATAAGGTCCCAAATCAATATAACTAAGTTCACATTAAAAAAAATTCATAATATATTCATTGACTATTGTAGATGTTGACCTTTTTCTATAAATTTGGTCAAACTTAAACAAGTTTGAACTAGGATAAAATTAAGTGGAGCTGTATATATATACAAATGAATCACATATTGACAATCTCAAAAGTTACACCAAATCACCATTAAGATTGTCTAATTATTCTCTGACTTAAGCGTGAGATGAGCGACGCACTCTCAGCGATTTGAGGCATCCCGTGCGATCGCTTCTCTCTATGTGTGGGCCGTCTCTTTTCTCTGTCGCTGGACGTGGACCTCGCATGCGTGGTTTTCTCTCGCGCCGCGTCGCTCCTGGGCTTCGACATTTGCTGTGGCCAGGAGTTCATCTGGGGCGTGTCTGTGTTTTTTGTTCCTGACTGACATGTGGGCTGCTTTTTCAGGACCCCTTCTGTCAGCCACTTTGTAATTTGGGTGGGTTGTTTTTGGTTTGTTTGTTCGTGGGGACGGGGGAGGTTGTTGCCTGGTTATCTCCGGGGTTTGACCCGCTTCCTTTTTTTTTCTTTCTTTCTTTCTTTGCCGGTGGAGGATTGGAGACGGTTTGGGGTTGGAGACGGAGGTGTTGTTCTTGGTTTGTGATTTGAGGCATTTCTTTCTTTCCTTGCTGGTGGAGGATTGGAGACGGTGTGGTGTTGGGGACGGAGGTGATGTTCTTGGTTTGTGGGATTGGAGACCGTGGGATTCGAGGCGGCGGCGCTGTTCTTGGTCTACTCGGCTCTGTTTTGTCTTCGGTCTTTCCGCCGCTGAGCCGGTGCTGCGTCGCTGTTCGGTCGTCCTTCCTTCTTTAAGGTTCGTTTTCTTCTTCTCTTCTTGTTGTTTTTTTGATTTTTTGTGTGGCCGCTGTTAGTTGGGGCAAAATTTGGGTGTGCAGTGTGAGTTACGATGATTTGTACTTGAGTATTGTTTCTTTTTTTGGTTTTTTTAGGTGTAGGGGAAATCTTAGAATGTCAATGCATGTTGTTGGGTTTCTGCTGATGTATGTAGTTGGAGTTCACCATGGTAGAGGGATTGCATGTTTTTATTTTTCGGATGAATAAGAAGATTGAATATAGGTGCAAGTCTGTGAGGTAGATTACTGAAATCTGCACTTGCGCCCTCACCCTCCCTTTCTGCATGTTCAAGATTGTATTTACCGGGGATACAAAGCGGTCATTGTTCTATTCCAATAGCAGGAAAGGCAGAAAGTAGGCAGCTAATTGTTTATTCAAGTTGAGATTTTGTTCATAAGAGATACTTCTTACATTACACTGAAAAGGAATCTAAGTTGACTGTTTTTATCACCACTTACTTGAATTTACTGGATATTACTGTAAAAACTTCATTCGTTATATATGCAACATCAAGTTTCTAGCTCGAGTTCACCAAGGAAGAGAGCGGGATTGCATGTTTTTATTTTTCAGATAAATGAGGAGACTGAATATAGGTAAAAATTTATGAGAAAGATTACTGAATACTGCAATATTTTATGGTTTTGTTTGCGTAAAAGGTTCGGAAAGGTGTTTTGATGTACTTATTATCTGGAATATGGTGAAAATTTGTGTATTGTATGAGCTGAGAAATGCAAGTAGCCCATCAGACTTTGTGATTTTCTGCCGCACATATTGCTATGGAACAGGTAAGAGTCTATGTGTGTTTGTCGAAGGGATTTATTTTGTTTATATGGAGTATTAGATTTGATTTGTAGAGGTTGTGTACGGACAAAGAAAAGGTTAGGAAATGGAAGAAGGGAATTTATCTAGGCCCTTTGGTTTGCATGATGTTTAGCTGGACTGATTGTTTTGGTTCAGTTAGTTGTTATTTGTGGGTTGTTTGGTTTTGTTCTCTTTTCTGTTTGTTGGTCCATTCCTATTGATGATGTTCATTTCTTCCTATTGGTTTGCTAGCTGCCTGGATTGCTTGTTGTTCTTTGGTTTCCCTTGATAAGTTGATTTGGTATTCTGATGGGCGATGTTCCTGGTGGTTCGTGGGGGACCGGGAGGAAGCGTCCTGGTATGTTTATTCTGTTGCCATTTTTTCCTTTTTAGTTGAGGTATGATATGGTTAATTTGTGTACTGTTTTCCCCAGCGGTTGCGGAGGGTGTTGCGCGACGCCGTGTGATGCCGCGTTTGGTTTTGTCTTTTGTTGAGCCGGACTCTTCGGTTTCTAATGCAAGGCGTCGGTCTGGTCGGCGGCGGGGGGTTGTTTCTGTGCCGTTCACGTCGGTGCATTTTTTTTTGTTGGTCTGGCCGTTTCTTTATGGCCTGTCGGTACGTGTGTTCAATGTTTTTTTTCTTGTTGGTGTTTTGTTTTTTGGTTTCTTAGAAATTGTTTTTGGTTGCAGGCGATCTGTTATTTCCTTATTTGTCTGCTGAGATGTAGGAGGTGTCGTCTTCGGAGGAGACCTCATCTTTTTGGTGATTGTTTTGGGGTTTTCTTTGCCGTTTTCTTCCTCTGTTTTGGGTTTTAGGTTCTTCATATTCATATGTGTGTTTTCTGTTTTGTGTTTTAGGTGTTCGGCCTCCTGTGTTGGTAGATGGCCGGCTTGTTAGGATGTAGCGAAATAATCTTTCGGCTTATAAAAATCAAATTTTGCGTTTGTGCTAAGTCTAGAGCCAGCGGAGTTAAAAACAAAGTTGAAGTTTGTTCGGTTTATGCATACCGTACCTGTGTGTTTTTTTGAGGGAACTTTTTTTTTGAGGGAACCGTACATGTGTGTTTGATAGGTACACAGTCATGTGGACTAAAGGTATATTATGTTTTTTAATCAGAATTAGGCAGGGGCGTTGTGCGATCTGCCAAGAGCTGATAACCGACGAACCGTCCAATTTGACAGCTTCTGCTGTGTGTTCTGGCCATCTTCTAGAGAAGATTACGACAGATTAGGAACTCCGTTTTGAACAAGGCCTGACGCGTTAGATCTGTGGTCGTACCAGGAACAGAACAAAATGAATTGCTACGGCTATGGTGAACTAAGAAGATCACAAAGTTGGCCGGATCAGAGAATGAAAAATAACCGTTTCTGTGCAATGCGCTGATAGTGAACAGATTGATCTAACTTCTGTCGATGGCTGCGAGCTGCTCGGTACATCAAAATGACTATGGTTTGTTCCAGAGATGTTACATCCAGAAAGAAGCAGCCGTGAAGAGAAACACCGGAGACGTATTGAGGCGGTCGCAAACTTGATGGAAACAGAGGAAGAAACAATGGTGCGTGCGGACTGTAAACTGACAGTCAGCAGTAGTGAGATTGCGCCGACTTCACCAGAAGATTTCGAGCGATTGGAGTCACTGTTTCTTGTGCCGTTTGATTCCAAGAATTTTTGGATGTGGCCTCTACACGTACGTATTCGGGTCGGCGTCCAAGGAGTACGGATACCGCCGGAAAATTTGGAAGAACAGAGTGCATGCACAATGTTGCTCCCGTGCGTGCGACGGCCGCCTTCGTCTTTCGCCATGATTGAGAAGCCGTTGCGCTAATTAGTTCGATCATGCGTACAAGGACAGTCGTTTGTGCCATGCACTAATAACGACCAAAAGCAAAGGGTTCACAAAAAAAACACCAAAAGCAAAGGACTACCAAACAACCTCACACAGATAAAAATCCCTCACGACGCAAAGACACAGCGTAGCGTGGCGCGCCAGCCCGTCTAGTTTCTGGCAAATGTGCACGTCTTCAATACCATACGAAGCACACCATAAATTCAAAAGTAATTTTAGTTTGTGTCCAATGCATGGCCCATCTATCTCCAAACCTACTATCAGTCTTCATTTTTTAAAAAAAAACGTGATTAATCCATGTACACTATGCAAAGGCGCCACGTTCCAAAGAAAAATTATATTTTACACGAATTCATACTATATGGATTATTAGTTACTCTCTCTGATCCATAGTAATTGTTGTTGAGTTAGATGTATGTAGCACTTAGTATGGATCGGAGGGAGTATGAATTTTCCATGTTTTTAATCATTCGGTTCAATGAGACTCTAAACTTAGTATAATTTGTTGAAGTACTTAGACATCTTGTTCTAGAAGGTGGGATCATTAAAGTATTATTCTCATGTCTATAATATTTGACCTCGCCCACGTGCAATTGGACCCACAAACCTAGCATTTGTTTGGAGGAGTATTTGTCGCTGAAATATATTTTTACTTTAAATGTGAATCAAATACAAGGTCTTTACGAAAATAGCATTCTTGCAAACAAATCCTTACTGTCGTCGCTCGTCGCTAACCTTGTAGGTTAGATGTCATTACCAAACTGTTAGAGATATGTAAGACCTCCTCTTTCCTTTAGAGGTCAAAACGACTTAATACTAGGATTTTCTTATCTTGTTAGACACGACTAACACGTTCCTTAATAGAGTGTGGGTGTTATTTTATGAAGAAATCATGTCTAGAACGTTCGGGGGCATTCCAAATGGTTTTATCTATATAGGTCAACAATCTAGCAATGTGGGTCAACTGAATAATTGTATTCCATGCTAAACTACAATAGAAAGGGAATTTATTTCATTTGCACTATTGTGCAACTTAACTGAGTTGCCCCCTCTCCCACACACCACCAATTTCATCCCGACTTGTGAGGATTATTACAATCTTCATTCAGTCACATAATTACTCCCCACACCCATATGTCATTTTATCAATGTTGTTTCTATAATCTCTAGGGATAATGCAAGTAGCAAGACCGGTGTAGCGAACTAGGCAAACCATCTACAAAATATCATGGTGATGACACGTCTATGAAGTTGTAGCAAAAAGACTGGTCGACCGATAAGCCGATATGGCAGAGGACTAGTGGAAATGGATGGTGTGCCCAACCGTGCCAAAGCTGAAAGACAAAATCGTAAAATAACCCTTTAAAACAGGTAAAACATGACACTATGAAATATCAGACCTTAGAGAACTAAAAAATTCCGAGTTAGCTTATCAGGGTGATCAACGGAAGGAAGGGAGCCTAAACTTAGTATCTACTAGCCCTTGTGTGAGGGCTGTTCGCGCATGGTTGCATCCTTGCAGCCTTATAAGGGCTTGTTTGATTCATAGGATAGGAAAAGTATAGGAATAGGAAAAACATAGGATTGGGATGTCATGCCCATGAAAATCCCTATAGAGGAGGATTTTTTGTTGATGTGGCAAAGAATTTTTCCATGAGGTGTGATCTATTGTTGTTTTCCTATAGAATTGCAACTACAAGATTTATAGATTTTTTCCTATGGGTGTGTGTTCTATGAATCAAAAACACTAATAAAAAAAAAATCCCATAGGATTAAAATCCTACACAATTCCTATGTAATTCCTATGAATCAAACAAGCCCTAAGTCTTTAGTAGTTGTGTCGAGTTTTTTTTTTTGAAAGCTTGTGTCGAGTTAATATGATTGATAGGATACTTATATCAATAAGTTACAACTTTTTTGAAAGCTCATTTGAAAATAATTCTAAGATTAAACGTACTTGGTTCGAAGAAATTTGAGTATGAGTGACTGATTGAGAAGTTATTTCCAGATGTGCATGAGTGAGGACACAAAGTACGTGAAAATATTAGTGTTGGTCTATATGGCCAGTCTTACGATATACTCCTTCCATCCCAAAATAGATGTCTCGGATTTGTCAAAATTTAGATGAATTTATATACTCCCTTCGACCCATATTAGTTGACTTGACTTTGTCAAAATTTTAATAACCTATATACTTCCTCCGTCTCAAAATAGATGTCTCGGATTTTTTAAGATTTGGATAAATCTATATACTATTTAGATTCATTTAAATTTTGAAATCTGAATCATCTATTTAGATACGGAAGGAGTACTACTAATAGTGTCTGAATTTATCTAAATCTAATCAAATTTGAGTCAGCTAATATGAATTAGAGGGAGTACTAAATAGTGTCTAGGCGTGTCCAATAATGTTTCGTTGGTATGAGAGCCAATTCTCATGGTAACATGGCGTGTGCGGGTCGGTGCGTCACGTGTGTTGATATTGAACGCATGGACATGTGACAAGAGCAAGTTTATATAAAAACCTTATGAAAAATTTCATTTGGAAGTGTGAGTTTTCCGTCTAAACAACGCCTCGTATAAAAAATTGTTTTCAGTATCCAAATGGTTCTTCTCAATAACTCTATGTTATTTTTTCGGCTGACGGCTGCTAGTTGCAGCGTGCGCACGTTTCTTCCTCTTTTCGGAGACTTCGAGATAACGTGGAGTTTAGTGGAATTTGTCTGCACGAGAATGGTTGTCGGCTGCCCTTTCTTGACAAACCCGTGCTTTCAATAATTCAGCAGCTAGCGCGCGCATGTGGACATAGCCTGCATCTAGATGCGTTCAGCCGTACAGACTGTACGGATGGATCAGCGGCAAGGAAAGGCAGATCCGTTTCCTAGCTGAGCTGTTCAAACCCATACGTTGACTGTCTAGGACTAGGAGACAGGAGCATCGGGCATGAGTTAATTTTCCCAGAAAAAGAAAAGGACGGAAGTCGTCGTGAATCGTGATGAGGTTGTCTGCTCTAATCCTTGGCACTTTTTCTATACCACTATATAGTGTACCAATATAGATGCATGTGAGCCGTTAGATCTTTCACATCGGACGTCTGGCATTCAATGGGTTGAATTAAGTAACGGCGTGGCATTACATGCACCATTGGATCTTGTAATCTAACGGCCTGCGTTGCAGGGATTCGCAGTGCGCGTGTGCTGCTCTATTCACCTGGCAACAGTCATCTGACAAACCATGACAGGAGTATTTTAAAGGATACCACTTGGAGGATCGGGAGTCTTCTAGGTTGCTCCTCCCACCATGGCTTGCAGAGCTAGGATAAATTAAACACGACCATGCAAAACCACGACAGGGCATGTACACGCGCAAGAAAGCACTCCTCTCTACAAATAAAGATACATCCAGACTTCTAGAGAGAGCGTCTCAGCATTAGAGAGAACATGTTCAATTAATTTAACAAGTCCGGGAGCATACTTTTGCGAACTTGAAGTGGAGAGTTATTTTAACATAGAGGAAGAATGTATCCAAGAAAATTAAAATTTGAATGAATTTCTATTTTCCATCTTATGAGAAGCTGTTATTTCTTAATTATCGACCGACTTGCACACTGGGAAGCGCTAATTATTTTTGTGTGTACATCTACCCAATTTTGCATATAGTACATATCATCATACTTATTTATATAATTTATCATTGATAGAAATTCCTATATTTAAAAAATATTTTTTGACCATATTAAACGTTCCCAAGAGACTCGGTCAAATTCCCTAAATTTTCTATTGAAGTTGAATCATTTTTGTAAAACAAAAAATCCGAAGAAAATGAAAGAGTATAATTCCATGTAATTACCCATTGATGAAAGTACAATATTAAATAAATCTACTTATGTTTCTTGATGGAGATAATGGATCTTTTGAAAACAGGATTACTCATAACTATCGCATAGAAGGGAAGAGTGTCGCTATTAATGTGTCGGGGCAATCAACAAAAGACGAGTACAAGCGATAAAAGGTCGGTAAGAATAAATGCGCGCAAGAATTTCGTAGAAATATCACCACAATGTAAGTTAGAACGTGGATTTTCTACCTGGGATAGCTATGCACATCTAACGGCGGTTAACTGTATGTTAATACTTTTCCATATGGATAAAAAATAGACATGTTTCCAACCATACCGATAGAAATAACACATCATCCACAAATCCGGATAAAAAGTAAGACGTGACAGATAAAATAACATATTATTCCACCATCCAGATAAAAAACATGGCATCTTTCTATTCATAGCGGATAAAAATCACATTGTTCGGACTTCACCTTCCTGAAAAAGAGATGGTCGGTTCAGTGAACAATAAGTTTAACGTGAACAGCAAGTGGGTGCGCAGCTATCCGCCATGGTAGCTAGCTATTTTGCATATAAGTTAAGGAAGAAAATAAGAGATACATTAAGGAAATTTTGACCGAGACATAGATTTCAGTACATATACATAAAGATGATAATTTCTATTTTGTCAAACACATCCCACTTGATAGTGATATATAAGCGGTCTAAGGTTTTGTTACTGACTCGAGTTGTCGCATTGATTTTGATGGTATAACCTAAACGATTAACTGCGGTGAAATGTTGAAAAATATTCACAGCGTAAGTTTCTTATGACAACATTGATAATCTAAATTTGTTCAACATGCAATCGCATGTGCCATTTGCTAGTTTATCCAGGATCAGCAAAGCTTTTGCTCAGACTTGCACACTATAGGCATACCGTTATCCATTTGATTGTTTCCATGATTACGTCCGTGGCCACCGCATTTTCACCGTTCCGATTCAAACTGCCAATTTAAATGTTTTGATTTTGTTTATTTGGATTAGGCCGTGGGTTATTTTTTTTATTATGGTTCGGTCTGTCCGGCCAGCGCGATTCATCTGTTCACCCTGGCGGTTGGCGTCATCGCTGGCCAATTGGCTAATCCTTTACCAATCAGCTCGGACACACGAATTGACAAGTAAATAATACATACTCCCTCCGTTCCAAAAGAAGTGACTTGGGTTTGCCTAGATTTAAATATATCTAGACACTTTTTAGTACTAAATGTAGTGGTGCGCCTTGGCGCACGATCCCGGTGAAGTCGCATTGTAAGTAGTTAAGAGTTGCAAGGCACATAAAAAATCATAAGTATATTACAAAACATAGACGATAAATTCAAATTTACATTATACAGATATAGATGTTTAGTTAAGATTAAACAACACGGCCTTGAAGCCAAACTATATGACTGTCCATAGCAGGCAATATGAACCTTCAAAAACCTACGGAGAATGTAGCTAGGCAAAAGAACTCTGAGAATCTGAGTCATAGTTTGAAATGAATAATCACATTCAAAACCTTCTTCACCATAGGGGTATATATTGGTGGCCTTAAATTTCTGAATTACTTCAATACTCCCTCCGTTTCGGTTTACAAGGCCTACGCGTATATCTAGGTTATCAATGGCAGTAGCATACTTCAATACTCCCTCCGAAACGGAGTAGAGTGTTGTGCGAGAGTAGTGGCAATAGTCTTGATATCATCAATGGCAGTAGCATACTTCTCAAATTCAGAAAAAGATATCAAAAGCATTCATGATCTCCATCAGCTGGTTATTCTTCTTTATAATCTTCATGTTCATAGCTTTCAGTCTGTGAAGGAGGCACCTGTTGATTTTTCTCTCTTTCTCTAGCACGCTTGTTGGCTCTCTTTAAGAAGCTTCTTTTTAACAGTTTCCATGTGCAGCGCTATCAATTGCAGCCTCCAAAGTCTCTTCTGGGTAAACTAATAATGATCGCGAGGCAGACTTAGTTTGCATAAAATGCATTGAAGGATAGAACTGCACTTCCATTTCATAGTTACCTTAGGCAATTTACCTGCTCTTGTAGTGTGGACATGGAAGACACAGTTTTTTCATCATGGCTTCTAGAGTGGTAACCGTCGGTATCTCAACATACTCCATGGTTTCACAACCATGTATTGTAAAGATGTTTTTGAATAGTGTGCTAGGTTCATAGGAGCACAGTATTAGCTGCAGGTGCCTCGAAAGAAGAAGAACAAGATAACTAAGTAGGAAGTTCAGAAATTTGATCCCATAACCTAACACAAACTAAATATTTAAGCCTCTCAGTTGTCTACATGGTCGCATGTCTATATATAGCTGATGAGCAAATATTCTACTCCCTCCGTTTCAAAATATAAGATGTTTTAGGTTTGTGAAGAAAACGAATCTAGATTTCATTTAGTGTATAGATTCATTCTAAAGGTAAGTGAACCTACATACTAAAATAAGTCTAGATTTATTTTCTTCACAAACCTAAAACATCTTATATTTTGAAACGGAGGAAGTACAATCGAATCGTACAAAGCAATGAAAAATAGTATTAAGGAGATAAACATCTAGCTCTTATATACACCAGAGCATTTGTGTATTCATGCCATAGTTTTAGATTAAAAAAAAGATATATGCACCGGTATGTGTCTAGTGCTGAAGCTAAACATTGCCTCTAGTATGAAAAAGATATACACATGCTAGCATGTACCAAGTGTCAAAGAGAAAATTCTTCTAGGAATTATAACTTCCAACATAAAAACATTTCTTTTAGTTGGCTAAAGCATAAAAAGTGCAATGATACACGGACCTATATATATATATATATATATATTAGGAAAACTGGAATTAAAATACTAACACTCTGGTTACTTGTACAAACATCTGAACAAATAATGGACCTATATATAATATGGTGTTGCAAGAACATAAGAAACTACCATTTATCGAAGACTAGATTGAGCTTAAACTATAGTTTGAGGTATAGATAAATAATTTACAAAAGGATAGAATACGAGTTCAAGATTTAGGCCAACTGTTAGAGAATATATGTGCGATAGCAACGAATCGCTAAATGAAAAGTATTTACAAAGAAGAAAGACACTAACCAGATGGTCTCCCAGGCCGGCGCCAAAGGCTCGTCTCGGAGAACCACCACTCGACAGATCTCGCCGACAAAAAAACCTAGAGAAGACGATGGCGTAGGGGGAGACGGGGAATCAATAAGGTATAACCGGTCGAGCAATAGAAAAGCAAGAAGATATTTGTGTTGCAGACATAACGTCCTGGTAGCTAAAATGGGTTGGTCATGTATAGCTAAAGGCCCAATAGGCGTCAGGCGGCCCTGACGATAGGACTCGTCTTTTAAATTTCTTGTATTAGCTGGCAGGGTATTATGAAGAGTGAAGGTGTAGAAGCTCAATTTTATATCCAGAGGAAGGATTCCAACTTAGGTTTAAAAGTATGGCTTAGAAACATCTTGTCAACGATTAGTGCGTCGAGTTTCCTAGTTATTCTCCGGTAAAACAGCTTCGTTCGTAGTAGGAACCACAATAGTTGCATAGTAATATAAACTAATAAATATTCGCCGAAACTGTGGATGAGCCAGGATAATATATCGTACCTATGCTATGGGTATCCATTTCTTCATAGACTTCTAATAATATATGATAGAACAATAAAATTGCACCGACTATTTCTAGCTAGAAACCAGAAAACACACATATAGATTTTGATGGAGTTTTTCCAGCGTGAGAGAATGTAGCTTTTGGAGCATGATTCAGAGTAGGCCGTAATAATGTAGTTATTTTAACCATATATTAAACTCAGAACGGTCAACCTCTGTCATGATGTAAAGCATCAAATCACGAGAAATAATCCAGCGCAAACCTCTTCAATCTTGCAAAACTAAAAACGACATCACACAACTTAAAACCCAATCACTGGATTAAGATGAATGAATCTGAGCAGAAGAATCACTACCAATACTTAGAAATCCCTAGAGTACGAGAAGTTGGTAATGGCTTCAATGTAATCATATAGGAATATCCCCATTGTATAAGCCTCACATGAGTGAGACGTACTTATGATTATATGTAGCATACTTGGGTACAGTCATGGATAAAATGAAATCTGGTATTTACAAATTTTATGTGAATAAACACATAGATTCACCTGATGACCTGACTGCAACTAATTTAAATGGATCCTCAAATATAGCTTAAATACCAAAACCAGAAGTAATTTAAACTAAAATTAGAGAACCACATACGAATATATAGTAACTATAACCTTACATGAAGATGGAAAACACCATGTCCCTAATACAGAGGAAGTTCATGCTCCAGAAAAAATAACAAAAATCAAAGTTCTGAAAGTAAAAGTAACTTCAAAGTAATATTCGACATGAGCTTCTGTGGCGGCTGCAAGATTTCAACTAAGTACTACTTGGAAATATTTATGCGGTATGGAAAAATGCTCAAGGCTAGAAGCAGAGTTAACCCACATAGAAAGACCACTAATAATTAAGAATAACAATGAACATAGATCGCACAGTAAATTCTAAAATGCATGATCATTGCCTTGTACCTAACCAACTGAATTTGCAATGATCTTCATAGAACAACCCAAAATGAAAATCTAGAATATAGAAAAGAAACAAAAGAAAACACATATATGTATCAGTTTTCAGTAGCAAGAAAAGGGAGGTATTGGAGATCCAAAATAAAGCAAGTACCATATACTAATAGAAATAACATTAGTTTCACTCTGTTCAAGTAACTAATCACCACGAGAGCAACATTTTTACATATCACGCAGTGCAAGCAACAACTTATATAGCTGACCTTATAAATAAACTAACGTCTAGCAAGGAAAATAGCAGGTACCTTAGTTACCTCTATCAGATTATCGGGAGCTCATGAAAATATCTTGTTGGAAGACACGTGTCTGCCTAGAGTAGTCATCAGCTGCATGTTCTAATGAATCAGATTACCAGGCATTCATGAAAATATCTTGTCGGAACAATCTTGTTGTTATTAAAATTTGTAACTCATTTTAGATTGGACAGAACTGTATAGCCAATCATTTTAGATTGAACAATACTATATAAGAAAAGAGCATGAACAAGAATAAATAACATCTACCTCTTAACTCGACTTGTCCTAGTGAATAAGAAGTAGGATAATGAACTTACGATTAGTTTGACAGTCACATGCTCACTCATCCATAGACAGTCGATTCTTGGTTCAGATCAATCTCCACCTGCACACATGTTAGAAATCTAAAAACAAATTAGCCCAATCCAGATAAATTAGAATACAGAGGTGGGGCCGTGAACTAATAGTTATGATGGACAGTGAGACTACCCATTTAAAAACAAACTGTAGAACTATAAAACAGCCGAGACGATTTTTCGCCAACAGCGGCCTGCGTCTACAAACGTTTTACACCAAAACTGAATTAGCACAGGAAACAAAGACGTACCATACATGCTCAATTTACTTTTGTATCAAACAATTAGAAGGTACCACAACCTTAGTCAAATAACCAATTTGGATACGTGACATGTATGAATAAATGAATGCAGAAAACTGAACTTGTACTAACCTGGAGACTAAATAATAGGTCAAAAAAAGAAGATGTTGATGTAGGTTTGGAACTTCCGATCTTGCCAGGCTGACCCCTCGATGCCACCATGGAGATCAGCCGCGCCAGCGTCGTAGCTCCAATCTTACCACGCGGAGCCACTGTAGGAAGATCCGCGAGCTCAGATAGTGAGAGACAATAGCACAAAATTAGATACTGGATTGAGGCGTACTTGGCATTTGAGTAGGTTCCAAGGATGGACTGCAGCTGCAATAGCGATAAAATCATATGTGAACCAAACAAGCATCATTTAGTATAACAAATATATGTAAATATTAGCAAAATCTATTCAGCTTCCAATAAAACAAAAAAAACATATATGTATGGAGATTTGGTGGGCGTCTGAGGAGGAATCGTGAACTTAACTTTTTCTTCCCTAGGCATGCATGAGTCACCGATTGTAGACAAATTGGAAACCAAAAGAACAGTGTGGCTTTGGCCCACAAACTTTTGGATTCTTGCCCTATCAGATCGGCAGCAAGCAAATCAACACCAACACAAGCAAGAAGTCAAGCAGTCAAGCAAGAAGACAAGCAGTCAAGAAAGAAACAAGAACGTACACACAGTCGCTAGCAGCAAGCAAGCAACAATAAGGAGAGCAGGTACCTTTCCGGACGGTGGCGTGGCCAGGTCGTGAAGGTGACTCAAGAAGGCGGGGAGGGCAAATCCAGGCAGAAGAGAGGCTACGGCGGCGCATCGGGGTCCTCGTCGTCCTGCCAGGCCGATGGAGAGGAGACCATTGTGGAGGAGGGAGAAGAGCTCGGGTGAGGAGAAGCCGCAACAGCGAGGAGGGAGGTGCGAAGGCAGGGAACGGAGGGGAAACAGGGCCAGAGGAGGAAGGTGTAGAGGGCGGGTGGTGGCCAGGGAGGCCGAGCGACGCCAGCCGCCGCCACACACAGGGGGAAAAGGGTGTGGGAGGAGAAGAAGATGCAGGTAGGGTTTCCATTATTTGTGCCTTTTATACGGCCACAATAAGCAAGCGATCGATCGTACGGCCAAAACGGGCAGAGCTGTGTGGAGGCGATCGCGCGAACGGCCAGAACGGGCCGAGCTCTGTGGAGGCTCCCAGGGGTCTCCCTAATTACATTTTTAGATGTAGATACATTTGAATTTATACAAACCCATGTCACTTATTTTGGGACAGAGGGAGTAGATTGACTATCAAATAATATGGCAAACGTATGCCATTGCCCGTTGGGCATCGCTAACAAGTGGTGAGTTGATCTGAAATGTGTAAAATGAGACAATATCATATATAATGTCCAAAAAATGGCAAGTTTCTCCCAAAAAGTGGCATTCACCGTCGCCATTGTCCTTCAAGCATCGTGAGCCTTGATGGTCTGTTGCTTCCTCGCGACCCAAGCCCTACGATCGGGGTCAGCAATAGTATCCAGATCAGTGAGCATGATGGCATTCTCCTCGGTCATGATCTTGGTTTTGGCCTCCTTGGCCTTGGCCTCTGCCTCCAACACCCTAGACCTAATCTCAGCGTCCTTGGCCTTGGCCTCGGCGTCCATGGCCTTTGCCTTGGCCTCGATCTCCATTAGCCTAGCCTTGTCATTTGCCTCGTCCACCTCAATAGACCTCGTCTGGATCTCGACAAAAGTCTTGGCGGTTTCCTCTTTCTCTTTGTGCCGGCTCTCTTCCATATTGGTGATGGCCTCTTCCTTCTTCTCCAGGATATGCCTCAAGGTCTCCTGGAAGGCCAAGGACCTAGCCCGGAGGGGGATGTCGGCCTCCGTTGCCTTGTGGCCTCTAGGCCGGCGGGCACGGGCGATAGTCCCGTTACCTGCTGGGTTGCCAACGCATTCGCCATTGTCGTCTTCTAGGTTGACGACACCATCCCTCAAAGCATTGCCCTTGCCATTGCCCTTCTCTTCTCGTCAAGTTCTTTCCAAAGGGCATAGCCAAGCTTCCATTTTTGCAGTCCTTGATCAACCCCCAACAATGGGCAGCGTGAAAGCCTTGTTGTCATTCACCTTCTTAAAGTGCTACATTGCTTTCATGACCTACACATATGGATGCCAAAAATGGCTCAATGCATATGCAACACTTCGACAAAGAGAGAAAGATGTTTTACCATGTCAAGCAGCAACATGTCGCTTATTGGCCTTTTTGTCACCGTCTCGTACAATCCTTGGAACTTGCTACACTCGGTATGGCTGTGTAACATCCCAGCATATAGGAACCAACGAAGGGTATATTTAGGAATTTGTGATATTGCATGCATTCATTTGTGAAAAGGTGGGCAAAATTTTTCGCCAAATAAAAACCTTAAGTGATCAAAGTTTCTTTCATGCTTTGAGATTAGGTATAGTCTTGAAGGATTATTGTTATAGACTTTGATATGATCTTTGTGGACTTATGTGTTTTGGGAAATGGAATTTGAATTTAAACTTGAGTGTTGAATTTATAGTTCAAAAGAATTTAAATTTATGTTTGAGTATTATGCTTTAGTCAAGAGTTAATGATTACTAGTTTAAACTTTATATAAAGAAAACAAATAAGAATAAGAATCTTTATTTTATTCAATAAATAAGTTACACAAATGAAAATTATGTAAATGAGCAACAAACTTTACAATAGTAAAGAAATAAAAGAATAATCTTTGTTTATTGAATAATAGTACAATCTTTATTACAAAAGAATAAAAATAAAAAAGTACAAAAGAA
This sequence comes from Avena longiglumis, assembly GCA_030063025.1. Classification (NCBI taxonomy): domain Eukaryota; kingdom Viridiplantae; phylum Streptophyta; class Magnoliopsida; order Poales; family Poaceae; genus Avena; species Avena longiglumis. Next base: position 523,416,536 of record CP125976.1, read on the forward strand.
TAAATTAAAGATTACAATTGAATCGGAGAGTTATTACAAGTGACTATTCTATAAAGAAAAAGAAAAACCTAAACTAAAGTATTGATCTTCAAATCTGGTACCTACAAAATAAACAGAAACTTAAAAAAGAAAGAAAGTTAGGATTAGAATTATTTTACTCTCAGAATTGACAGTGAATTGAACTGTTCAAGATTTCATCATTGAGTAATCTTTTAAAGGGGAAAATTTCACCAATATGAAAGAATATATCTTTCATAATTTTAAGCCATAAGTCAAATAAACAGCAAGGAGGGGCAAGTTTCACCAGCCAGGTAAAAGGTAATTGTAACATCCCAAAAATATTAAACTAGAATCATCAAACTCTAATCATCAAAATTAGGGTTAACAAAAAATCTTTTCCAATTAAAAATAGGAAAGCATTCATATGTGTATGCATTACAATTTGGATTCTTTTGAAGTGCCATGATTATGTGTTTATTTGCTTGGAAAATGATTCTTAGGTGAAATAAACATCATATAAACAATCCCCGCACTTTTCCCAAAGACAAATAAATCAAAACAAACAAATTAAGTGAATGGTCATTTTGGCCAAATTAACTCCCATGCCTACTTTGGCTATCTCTAACTTTCAGAAATTAACAGAAACTTGTTTGGATCTTTGCACCCCTTGATAGTACTCATAACAAAGTACCAAGGGCCACCTTGTGATCATCCAGAAACATTCAAATGCGTAGTTTAAATGACAGTTTAAAATTGAATCTATTTCATATGGGAAGATCCCACTTTTTCAAAAAACCCTCAAACCAACTCAACTTTCAAAACCCAAGCATCTACAGACTCACCAGCACATGCCTAGCACACCCACCAAAAATAATTTCAAAATTCAAAACTTGAGTTCATGCGGCCATTTCATCAAACACCTTGCAGATACAAATCAAACAAATCCTAAACACTATAGTGTGCAGTGATTCTGGCCTAACTTGTTCCCTCTCTGGACACCACTAGCCTTAGTAGATCATCTAACAACCTTAACTAATCTCTAGCACTACTGTAAGCTAGCCATTGTCATCAATGGTGAGCAGTCTGAGTGCACCATTGCCACCCCATAGTTGACAGCAAGCTATGAGCCACACTAGCCTCGCCAACCTTGTCTGGGAGCAAGCTAGCACCCCACCGCCACTCCCTGTCCCAGCCGTGAGCGATGCCAACCCCTGGACCATACACACAGACCATGCCAAGCCGCTCTGCAAGCATGCCGAGAGTGCGCCCCGTGCGCCACGCTCGACAGAAGACCACAGACCGCACGCCGCCCTCGCCGCGTGCACGCGTGATCACCACCGTCCCGGCAACCCCGTAGACACGCCCGTTCGCCGCCGCGACCACGCCAGCGCCATCAAAACTCCCGGCACGCACGCCAGCACCGCAGCGTTCCGACCGATCAGCACCGCCCCACGCCTCTCCACCACGTCGTTGAGCTTCGCCAGGGAGCACATCAACGCCCCCTACCGTCGCCCACACCGATAGCTCTCTGTGCCGTCTACCATGACGAGCTCAGCCCGCGCCCGTCGGTCCCCTCTCGTGTAGCATCCCAGTTGTCTAACACCTGTAATGCTACTTGTTCTAGTAATAAAAAGGGTCACTTCCAACATATAATTGTTGCATCATCATCATGTCATGCCCATGTCATCATACCACCTTGCAGTTGAGCATCATACAAAACCCCTTTCTGGTTTGGTTCTTATCTCATGTGCATTACTAATTGTATTTGCCTCTTGATATTGTATTTGGCTCTTGATATATTGTTAAATGCCCAAGTTGAGTTGGGGGCATATCTCTTTTGAACTCCACCACCTTTTTCTCACCACCTTACAATTCCACCATCCAATTAATATGAGCTTGGGTTTTATTTGAGTCTATCTCTAGCTCATGTTGGTTGGTTGGATTCCAACCATAATCTTGTGCTTGGTCTTATTCCAATTTTGGAGATGCAAATAATATTGCCATGAAATGACCTTGTCTTCACAAGTGTCAGCAGGGCATTAAATATTCTGCATGGGCCATGCAAGTATCATCTTGTGCTTGTCTTCGGTTTTATTTGGTTTTGGGATGGATCACCTCTAGCCCTATCTCTTCTTTTGGTTTTGGCCATGTTATTCATGCTTAAAACCTAGCACCTCATCTCTCCCTCTCTCTCCCTTCTCCTTGTCTTGTTTTTGTGTGATCTTGTCTAAGCATGCATGATCAAGTAAAGGACCACTCCCTCTATCCTACCCCTCTCTTAAACCTAAACCCTAAGCCACCCCATTCCCCTCTAACCTACACCTAAACCCACCTATTTCAAACCAAACCCTAAGTTGTTTCTATCTTTTCTCCCTTCTAGCTACCTAGCATGGTCACATGAACCCCATGCCCTAGCTCACCACCCCCCTCTCTCTACCTGCTGGACCTACCTGGCCGCCCTACCCCACCTAGCTACCACCAAACCAGCCCTAAGGCAAAACCTGGCCCGAGCCTAGCTCCTAACCTAGCTAACTCGAGCTCCTCCCTCCCCTCTTTTTCTCTCTGCCTAGAAGCCCCACCGAGCCTGCCCTGCCTCCTTGGTCTCGCCCCTGGTCCCACCTGGAAGCCACCAGCCTGCACCTCGCCTGCCCCATGCCATGCACGTGAGGAGGAAAAAGGTGGCACCGAGGCCACCTTCCCCTCCCCCACGCAAGCCACACCGCCCCGTCCTTATCTACCCCAGCCCCCCCTCTCTCTGCTCTCTAGATCTGGCCGAGGCGCCTGGCTCTCCTCTCCTCCCTCTCCAACACGCCCCCAGCTCCCTCTCGCCGCCCACCGCAAGCACCACGTCTACCCCGCCCATCTATCTAGCCGGGCATGCACGCCGCGGACGCCGAGGAAGCCCCGAGGACCAGACGCCCGTTAAGCGTCGCCAAGGAGGAGAAGCCCCAGAGCATGGACGCCGACGCCGCACCGCCGAACCCTAGCTTCCCAGGCGTAGCGCTCGCCCGCCGATCAAGCGCGCCCGCCCAACCAACTACACCAAGACACCCGCGGTGAGTCCTCTCCTCGACCAGTCCCTCGCCGTCGCTTCCTAGCGCCGCGGCGATCCGTCGAACAGCCTCACGCGCGTGGACGACGCTGCTCACGCGTTGCCGCCGCGCAATGACTAGCTAGCCCCCGTGCGCTTCCCTGACATCACCACACACCACCGCGGCCGCGCACGCCTGACACGCCGCTGCGGGTTCGATTCCTCTCCGCCGCCGTGTTTTTGTTATCCGTCAGTTAGTTCAGAGGGAAGAAAAACAGTACCGAGGTCCTCTTTGCACAAAACCCCCTCCCAAACCTTTTTGTCAACCCGCGGTCCCCGAAGCCCCACCTCAGTCTCAGGGCGCGTTTTATGAAAAGCATCATCTGGTTTAGTTTATTTAACCCGCGGTCCCTCACTCTCTCGACGCGTGTGGGTCAAGAAGCCCTGGCCCCACATGTCTCATGTAATTCGGCTAGAGTAGGCTGGGTATAAAACTTTCCAGAGTCTGTTTAAAATTCAAATTATGTTTAAAATATTTCAAATTCAAATCTGATTCAGTTATAAATAACTTTTCCAATATTAGTCCAAACTATACAAATGATATATGTTTGGAGATCAGAAAAATGCCAGGATTTCAAATATGACATTCAAATTGCCTTTTGCACATTTAAAATTCCAAGTTTAATTAAATTACACCAATTGCCACTGGAACTAAAATGATTAATAACTTTTGTTCTATAATTCCAAATTTAGCAAATGATAGGTCTAAAATGATCAGCTCGACGAGACCTTTCTGTTTATGCTATCCATGACTTCAATTGCAGCATGCATCATCTAAAAATATAGGGTACAGTAGTTGTTATGACAACAAAATGTGATCCAAAACCCCCATTAAAATGTTACTACTTGTCTTTGTTGGAGATATGCCCTAGAGGCAATAATAAATGTAGTTATTATTATATCTTTGTGTTTATGATAAATGTTTACATTCATGCTATAATAGTATTGACAAGGAAACCATTAATACTTGTGTGATTTGTAAACTTAATTTGAAGTCCCTAGTATAGCCTCTATACTTCACTAGCTTGTTGGTTGATTAATGATTGTGGTTTCCCTATCATGAACATTGAGATGTTATCAACAACAAGATCATATCGTTAGGAGAATGATATGGTGGACATACTCCTATAGATAAGCGTAGCATAAAGATCAAGTCATTTCATTAGTTCGGTTTATATGCTTTCGATACATAGTAACCTAATTCCTTCGACCATGAGATCATGCATATCACCTTTACCGGATGGATGCTTTGATGACATCAAACACCACACCGTAACTGGGTGGCTATAAAAGTGGCATTGAGTGTTCGGAAAGTATGGGTTGAAACACATGGATCAAGAGTGGGATTTGTCCATCCACATGACGGATAGATATACTCTGCCCTCTCGGTGGAATGTCATCCAATTAGCTTGCAAGCATGTGACTTGGTCACAAGGGATCACATATCACGGAACGAGAAAAGAGTACTTATCGAACGAGGTTGAACTAGGTATGCGAGATACCGATCATAACCTCGGATAAGTAACATATCGTGAGACAAAGGGAAATTGGTATCGTATGTAAGTGGTTCATTCGATCGCAAAGTAATCGAGAAATATGTGGGAGCCATATGAATTTCCAGATTCCTCTATTGGTTATTGTTCGAGAAGTGTCTCGATCATGTCCGCATAATTCACGAACCGTAGGGAGACACACTTAAGGATTCGACGTTGTTTGAGTAGTTATGGTATTATGAGAAAGAGACCGAATGTTGTTCGAGTCTCGGATGGGATCCGGATATCACGAGGTGATCCGGAATGGTCCGGAGAATAAGATTCATATAAGGAAAGTCCTTTGAGTTCGGGAATGATTCCGTGTTTTCATCGAATGTTCTAGAAGGTTCGGATTGTCCTAAGACCAGGGGAAGGGTACATGAATGTGTCATTGCTCATTGAATGATTGCATCATGTACTAAGTGTTATTGCTGTCCCAAATAAAGGATTAAATTGAATCCTAAAACGAAAGTCAAATGTCCAGTTTGAAAGTCAAACGCCAAAACAAGAAACTGGGAAACAAGCAAGAGGAGTTGGAACCAACTGGAGGAGGAGTTGGACTCCTCGGTGGCCGGCACCAAGGCCGAGTTGGGGAGGGACTCCTCTCCCTCCTGCGCCAAGGACCCCCCTCCCATAAAAGGAGGGGCGGGGCTCCTCCCATAGACACATAACTTTCTACTCTAGATCTCCGGTTTAGAGCTGTTTTGGTTTAGAGCTTCTAATTGCTTTAGCCAACAGTTTAGAGCCTTCTAATTGGTTTAGAGCCTTCTAATTGGTGTGTCTAATTACTAGGCCACTAATATCCTCTCTCATAAGCTCCACCATACTATCTCCCTCTACTTAGGTACCACGCCGTTGTGTCTTTGGGAATCGCGAGGAGAGTGCTACAACCTCCATTTTCTTTGGAACAAGGGAGAGGAAGGTCTTCGGAAGGATCGTCTACGATCTTGAGATCGGGAAGAGTACGACTACATCACCCACGAGAATCCGATCTCGTTAAACGCTTTGGAATCTTCGAGGTAAGTTATACCATCGACTCGTTGCTACAATCTAGTAGATAGATCTTGGCTTGTTTGTTTGTATGCGATAGAAAATTTTTGTTTTCCATGCTACGAACCCCTACATCTTCCACACCTCACCATGCCATGCTACCTTATTGCCATGTAAATTGTGCATCATTCATCATGGCATGATTGTTTGTCTTATTCATATGCTTGTGCTCTATATTCATGTTGGCCTTGTTTGTTTGTTTTTCTCGGATAGACCTTTGGGTGGGTTATATCAAGAGAACCAGAGCACTACCCTCGCAGCACTTCCACATGCTTGCATACATACGACTATTGCCTCTATCTTATTCATGCATCATGGAGTCGCGATTGCATTAAATTGAATCCCAAGTATGCATCGCCTTTACTTTTAAACCCCACCAAGCTTGTTCCTCCATCCCATGAGCCATTCTTTGCGGAGTTGTTTGAGCCATGCAGTCGTGATGTGTAGGGTTTGTGAGAGTCTGATAGATAACGAGGTACTTAAACAACTTAACCTGAGTAGTAATGGGATAACTAATGAAAGTGGCACCGGTGAGCAATATCTGCTATTTGGTTTTTCCTGCTCACTTGTGTCCCGTAAGACCCCGAGTACTTGATTCCTGTTCCTTGTTTTATCGCGCTATCCACATCCGGGAGGTATATGGGACCCCCCTGAGCCACAGCTTGATTCCGTCTTATTTCTTGGGGCCACAAACTAGTTTGAGGTTTTATTTACTATCCTGTACTTATGCCATGCTACTTATGTATTTAAATTGTGCGATAGCACCTTTGTCTTTTAGGTAAGCGGAGTGATTACGCGGTATCGACACCCCGAGTTTTCGGGTTCCCAGTCGCTTGCAGCCATTGACGCAAACCTTGAGTCCGTCTCGAAGCTTGCTTACTTCGTTGCGGGTGTACTCCAAGGGGTGGCCCCCTGAAATATTTCTGTGATTGTTCAGTGAAAGCCTCGTTGTTTTGATTTGGTTTTCCGAGGTCGATCGGCGTGTGTTGCTATTGGTGCACCCGGCGGTAAAACTTTTCAAAGCCGTGTCCGCGGATATGGACGACTTGGAGCAGTTTCTCGATCATAGACAAGCATAACTAAAGTACCGCTTTAATCGACTAAGTAAATTGACTAGTAAATAGTGCAACACTCATGGAATGGTTAATAAAATTGCCAACGGATGGGGTTGTTAACTTCCTCGTTGGTAAGCGAGGAGGAGGATGGATCCGATGAGATTACCATTATAATGTTGTTCTTAATTCACGGACATCCGCCTATCATTGGTTAGGCGGATGGTTAGCATTTATCTAGAACTGCTAGGGTTTATCTTTCGGCGCAATTGCGTCACCCTGTGTGCGCAGTTTCCCTTTAGAGGCATTAAGACTTGCTGAGTACCCTTAGGGTCTCACACGATAAATTATTGGTTCAGATGGACATGTACCCCCGCAGGACGGATACTGGGTGGAAGAAGCCGAGGACATGGGCAACGATCGTTCGGTGTAGAGATTCCGGGAACGGGGATCCGTGAGACATGTAGTTGGGATCCGGGATATCACGAGGTGATCCGGAATGGTCCGGAGAATAAGATTCATATAAGGAAAGTCCCGTTTCGGAGTTCGGGAATGATTCCGGTGTTTTCATCGGGAATGTTCTAGAAGGTTCCGGATTGTGGGAAGGGTACATGAATGTGTCATTGCTCATTGAATGATTGCATCATGTACTAAGTGTTATTGTTGTCCCAAATAAAGGATTAAATTGAATCCTAAAACAGAAAAGTCAAATGTCCATTTGAAAGTCAAACGCCAAAACAAGAATGGGAAACAAGCAAGAGGAGTTGGAACCAACGAGGAGGAGTTGGACTCCTCCGAGTTGGGAGGGACTCCTCCCTCCTGCGCCAAGGACCCCCTCCCATAAAAGGAGGGGGGCTCCCATAGACACATAACTTTCTACTCTAGATCTCGGTTTAGAGCTGTTTTGGTTTAGAGCTTCTAATTGCTTTAGCCAACAGTTTAGAGCCTTCTAATTGGTTTAGAGCCTTCTAATTGGTGTGTCTAATTACTAGGCCACTAATATCCTCTCTCATAAGCTCCACCATACTGATCTCCCTCTACTTGAATCGCGAGGAGAGTGCTACAACCTCCGCCGCCTGCGGAACAAGGGAGAGGAAGGTCTTCGAAGGATCGTCACACGATCTTGAGATCGAAGAGTACGACTACATCACCCACGAGAATCCGATCTCGTTAAACGCTTTGGAATCTTCGAGGGTAAGTTATACCATCGACTCGTTGCTACAATCTAGTAGATAGATCTTGGCTTGTTTGTTTGTATGCGATAGAAAATTTTGTTTTCCATGCTACGAACCCCTACAAAAGGTATCGAGCCGTGTCTATATGTAGATCTACAATGGTCATTGTGGGCGTTGATGCTTTTATTGTAGATTGCTTTTGTGTACTTTGCATCTTGCGGTATGTTGGGATGAAGCGGCCGCGTGCTAACCTTACATGACATCGTTCATGAGACTTGCTCCACGCTTGACATGTAACTTGTATTGCATAAGTGGCTTTGGGTGCATGTTTCTCCTAGCATAGTTAAGATCCAATTTACAACGGTGATCAACAATGCTAGTATCAATGTTGTGGTTCTTGTTCGGTTAGAACGACACTTATTGAAAGCCCCAAACCACGTAAAATATGCAAAGAAAGTAGAAGCCTAACTTTGTTTTGCGAGGGTGTCTGATGATGTGATATGGCCATGATTGTGATTATATTCGATGTATGCAATGTTCCTTATTGTAAGTAGCCATATGGTTGTCTTTAATTTATGTTAAGACCGTGTCTATTCAAAGTAGTTGTAATAGTTGAAGCCGTGGGCGACAACCATGGAGAAGCGTCATTGACCTTGATGCAATGCCGGTGATGATGGAGATCATGTTCGTGCTTGAAGATGGAGATCGGAGGCACGAAGAAGAAAGGCCATATCATATCACATATATATTGAATTGCATGTGATGTTAATCCTTTATGCATCTTGTATTGCTTAGTAAGCATTATAAGATGATCCTCATGCACATCAATTTCAAATCATAAAGTGTTCACCCTTAGTTAGCACCGCTAAAGCTTGTTGTTTGAAGCACCGTGATGATGGTGTTCTAGATTGCAAGTGTATACAACGTGAGCAAGCGGTTGCTCATGTAGAAACTAAGGTTTGATCTTGACGAGCCTAGCATGTCTGGACATGGTCTCGGAACACGGATTACCGAAAGGTAAAGCATGAATCGTATAGTAGATATGATGAACATGATGATTGTTCGCCATTGAAACTATATCAACTCGTGATGATCGGTGTTGATGTAGTGGATTTGGTTCGGTGATCACTAAAACAATGTGAGGGATGTTGTTTGAGTGGGAGTTCACCTAGTTTAATTTCATTAATTAATTTGAACTCAATTTGTCATAAACTTAGTCTAAACTATTGCAAATATGTTGTAGATCAATGGCAGCCTACCATCAATTTTAATGCTCCTAGAGAAAGAAAAGTTGAAAAACAATGGAAGCAACTTGATTGGTTCCGCAATTTGAGGATTGTCCTCACAATGGTAATTTGACCTATGTCTTTGGATGCAGGTGACCCACGATGCTCCGATGAAGTAAAGAATGTTTACCTCGCTCGGAAGAATCCATAGTTCAAAGGTGCTATCTTGTATGGTTTAGAATGAGAAAGGTTTGAAGAGTCGACCCATATGATATTGTCGAGGATCTCAAATTGATTTTTGAGACTCATGCGCAATTGAAAGCTATGAGGCTTCAAAAGTTCTTTAACCGCAAGATGGAAGAGGGCAACCACAAGGAGCATGTGCTTAAGATGTCGCATGCAAACAAACTTCAAAGCTTGGGTATAGTGATTCCTAATGCTTTGGGGATTTACCGTCCTCCAATCACTACCACCAAGTTACAAGAACTTTGTGATGAACTACAACATACATGAACAAGACGTTGCGAACTCTTTGCCATGTTGAAATCTGCAGAGTGGAGATCAAGAAAGAGCACCAAGTGTTGTTGGTCAATAAGACCACCAAATTCAAGAAAGGCAAGTCTAAGCAAAGGGACACTTCAAGAAGGGTGGTAAGAAAGCTACCACGCCACGAAGAAGACCAAGGCTGGACCTAAGCCCGTGTTTTACTGCAAAGGGAGAAGGTCACCGAAGCGGAATTGCCCAAAGTACTTGGCGGATTCAAGAACGGCAACATCAAGAAGAAAGGTATATCCGATATACATGTTATTGATGTGTATCTCACTAGTACTGTAGTAGTGCACGGGTATTTGATGTTGCTCATATTTGTAACTCAAACACAGGTCTTTGCGACGGAAGCTAGCGAAGAACGAGGTGACGATGCGGTGGAACGGATCAAAGGTTGATGTGATCGCGATCGGCACGCGCTACCCTTCATCTACCATCGGATTAGTTTTATACTTAAATAATTGTTATTTGGTGCTGCGTTGAGCATGAACATTATATCGGGATCTTGTTTATTGCGTAGACGGTTACTTGTTTAAATCAGAATAATGGTTGTTCTATTTATATGAGTAATATGTTTTATGCACATGCACCTTTGATAGATGGTCTATTCTTATTGAATCTCGATAGTGGAAATACATATCAACAACATTGAGGCTAAACGCTTGAAATCAAGCGATAATTCGACCTATATGTGGCATCGTCTTGGTCACATCGAGTGAAACGTATGAAGAAACTCCATCCGATGGACTTCTTGAATCACTTGATTTTGAATCACTTGAAAGATGCGAAGCATGTCCGATGGGAAAATGACTAAGACTCCATTTTACGGTATGATGGAGCGAGCTACGGACTTATTGGAAATAATACATACCGATGTGTGTGGTCCAATGAGTGTAGCGTCATGGATGGTTATCGTTATGTTCTTACCTTCACGGATGACTTGAGTAGATATGGATATATCTATTTCATGAAACATAAGTCCGAAACTTTCGAGAAGTTTAAGGAGTTTCAAAGTGAGGTAGAGAATCAACGTAACAAGAAGATTAAATTTCACGTTCGATCGTGGAGGTGAATATCTAAGTTACGAGTTTGGCGAGCATTTAAAGAAGTGCGAATACTTTCACAATTGACACCGGGAACACCACAGCGTAATGGTGTGTCCGAACGTAATCGAACTCTCTTAGATATGGTTCGCTCTATGATGTCACCGCTATCATTTTGGGGTTATGCATTAGAAACAATGATTCACTTTAAATAGGGCACTGCCTAAATCCCGAAACGACACCGTATGAATTATGGTTTGGGAAGAAACCTAAATTGTCGCTCCTTAAAGTTTGGGGATGGCCTATGTAAAGAAGTTACAACAAGCTTGAACCCAAAGCGGAAAATGCGCCTTCATAGGATACCAAGGAAACTATTGGGTATACCTTCTATCATAGATCAAGGCAAAACATTCGTTGCTAGAATGGATCCTTTCTAGAGAAGGAATTTCTCTCGAAAGAAGTATTCGAAGGAAAGTAGAACTCGACGAGGTTGTTGAACCTTCTCTCGAATTGCGAGTAGCGCAAAGAAGAAGTTCTGTGGTGCACCAATAAGGGAGGAAGCTAATGATGATGATCATGAAACTTCGGTTGAAGTTGCTCTGAGCCTCGGAGGTCAACGAGAACTCGTACCACCTGCATTGGTATGATTCCGTTATGAATGTCATGGTGGTGGACAACACCGATGACCCGAGACATATGAGGAAGCGATGATGAGCCCGATTCCAATAAATGGCAAGAAGCCATGAAATCCGAGATTGGATCCATGTACGAAAACCAAGTATGGACTTTGGTGGACTTGGATGGCCGAAGGTCGAGAACAAATGGATTTTCAAGAAGAAAGCAATGGTAATGTTCATAAAGCTCGACTTGTCGCAAAAGGGTTTCGACAAATTCAAGGAGTGACTACGATGAGACTTTCTCACCGTAAGCTAGCTAAAGTCTGAGGATTATGTTAGCAATCGCATATTATGATTATGAGATATGGCGATGGATGTCAAAAAAGATTCCTCAATGGAGACATTGATGAAGAGTTGTATATGATGCAACCCAAAGGTTTTGTCGATCCTATAGATGCTAACAAGGTATGCAAACTTCAACGGTCCATCTATGGATTGAAGCAAGCATCCGAAGTTGGAATCAACGCTTTGATAAGGTAATCAAAAGTTTTGGTTTTATACAAACTTATGGAGAAGCTTGTATTTACAAGAAAGTGAGTGGGAGCTCAGTAGCATTCTTAATACTGTATGTGGATGACATATTGTTGATTGGGAATGATGTAGACCTTCTTAATAGTGTCAAGGAATATTTGAATAATAGTTTTCAATGAAGGATCTTGGCGAAAGCTTATATATTAGGCATAAAGATTTATAGAGATAGATCGAACGCCAAATATCATTGTCACAGAGTACATATTTGGACAAAGTTCTAAAGAGATTTGGAATGGAAGAAAGCAAGAAAGGGTTCTTGCCCATGTTGCTATCGCTCAATACCTTGAGTAAAACTCAAAGTCCGACATCGGCGTAAGATAGAGAAAGGATGAGTAAGACTCCTATGCCTCAGCCATAGGATCTCTAATGTATGCCATGCTATGTACTAGACCCGACATTGCATATGCCGTTAGTTTAACTAGCAGATATCAAAGTGATCCAGAGTGGATCATTGACAAAAACATCCTTAAGTACTTGAGAAGAACTAAGGATATGGTTCTTTCTTATGGAGGTGATGAATGTTAATGGTTACACCGATGTTAGTTGGAACACCGATCCGTATGATTCTAAATCACAATCCGGATCGTATTTATTTTGAATGGTGCGAGGAGTGCAAAGCAAAGCGTTGTGGCGAGATCTTCAACAATCCGAATACATGGTCGCTTCGAGGCTTCACAAGAAGCGATATGGATGAAGGAGTTCATTACGGTGTGGTTCCAAGTGCTACGGACCCAATGTCTATCTGTGATAACATGGGCGCATAGCCAATGCGCAAGAACCAAGGTCACACAAGAAGTCAAGATATCAAGCTGCTTTCACGCTATTCGAGAACATATCCGGATGGGGATATAAAGATTTGCAAAGTACACACGATCCGAATGTGGCGGATCCGTTGACTAAACCTCTCCAGGGCAAAACATGACCAACACCAAACCGCCATGGGTGTTCGTATATTACCATGTAATCTAGATTAGATGACTCTAGTGCAAGTGAGATGTTGGAGATATGCCCTAGAGGCAATAATAAATGTAGTTATTATTATATCTTTGTGTTTATGATAAATGTTTACATTCATGCTATAATAGTATGGACAAGGAAACCATTAATACTTGTGTGATTTGTAAACTTAATTTGAAGTCCCTAGTATAGCCTCTATACTTCCCTAGCTTGTTGGTTGATTAATGATTGTGGTTTCCTATCATGAACATTGAGATGTTATCAACAACAAGATCATATCGTTAGGAGAATGATATGGTGGACATACCTATAGATAAGCGTAGCATAAAGATCAAGTCATTTCATTAGTTCGGCCATATGCTTTCTCGATACATAGTAACCTAATTCCTTCGACCATGAGATCATGCATATCACCTTTACGGATGGATGCTTTGATGACATCAAACACCACACCGTAATCGGGTGGCTATAAAAGTGGCATTGAGTGTTCGGAAAGTATGGGTTGAAACACATGGATCAAGAGGGATTTGTCCATCCACATGACGGATAGATATACTCTGGCCCTCTCGTGGAATGTCATCCAATTAGCTTGCAAGCATGTGACTTGGTCACAAGGGATCACATATCACGAACGAAAAGAGTACTTATCAAGAACGAGGTTGAACTAGGTATGCGTAGATACCGGGATCATAACTCGGATAAGTAACATATCGTGAGACAAAGGGAAATTGGTATCGTATGTAAGTGGTTCATTCGACGCAAAGTAATCGAGAAATATGTGGGAGCCATATGAATTTCCGATTCCTCTATTGGTTATTGTTCGAGAAGTGTCTCGATCATGTCCATAATTCACGAACCGTAGGGAGACACACTTAGGATTCGACGTTGTTTGAGTAGTTATGGTATTATGAGAAAGAGACCAATGTTGTTGAGTCTCGGATGGGATCCGGATATCACGAGGTGATCCGGAATGGTCCGGAGAATAAGATTCATATAAGGAAAGTCCCGCTTTGAGTTCGGGAATGATTCCTGTTTTCATCGGGAATGTTCTAGAAGGTTCCATTGTCCCAAGACTGAGGGGAAGGGTACATGAATGTCATTGCTCATTGAATGATTGCATCATGTACTAAGTGTTATTGTTGTCCCAAATAAAGGATTAAATTGAATCCTAAAATGAAAAGTCAAATGTCCAGCTTGAAAGTCAAACGCCAAAACAAGAAACTGGGAAACAAGCAAGAGGAGTTGGAACCAACCTGGAGGAGGAGTTGACTCCTCGGGCCCGAGTTGGGGAGGGACTCCTCCCTCCTGGCCAAGGACCCCTCCCATAAAAGGAGGGGCAGGCTCCTCCCATAGACACATAACTTTCTACTCTAGATCTCGGTTTAGAGCTGTTTTGGTTTAGAGCTTCTAATTGCTTTAGCCAGTTTAGAGCCTTCTAATTGGTTTAGAGCCTTCTAATTGGTGTGTCTAATTAGGCCACTAATATCCTCTCTCATAAGCTCCACCATACTGATCTCCCCTCTACTTCCCAGAATCGCGAGGAGAGTGCTACAACCTCCGCCGGAACAAGGGAGAGGAAGGTCTTCGCCGAAGGATCGTCTACACGATCTTGAGATCGGGAAGAGTACGACTACATCACCCACGAGAATCCGATCTCGTTAAACGCTTTGGAATCTTCGAGGGTAAGTTATACCATCGACTCGTTGCTACAATCTAGTAGATAGATCTTGGCTTGTTTGTTTGTATGCGATAGAAAATTTTTGTTTTCCATGCTACGAACCCCTACAGTCTTCCACACCTCACCATGCCATGCTACCTTATTGCCATGTAAATTGTGCATCATTCATCATGGCATGATTGTTTGCTTGACGCATCTTATTCATATGCTTGTGCTCTATATTCATGTTGGCCTTGTTTGTTTGGTTTTTCTCGGATAGACACCGAAGTGGGTTATATCAAGAGAACCAGGAGCACTACCCAGATCCGTCCCTCGCTTCAACTGAGTTGACAGGCAAGCACTTCCACATGCTTGCATACATACAGTACCTATTGCCTCTATCTTATTCATGCATCATGGAGTCGCGATTGCATTAAATTGAATCCCAAGTATGCATCGCCTTTACTTTTAAACCCCACCAAGCTTGTTCCTCCATCCCATGAGCCATTACTGCAGGAGTTGTTTGAGCCATGCGAGTCGTAGAACAGCATGTGTAGGGTTTGTGAGAGTCTGATGGATAACGAGGTACTTAAACAACTTAACCTGAGTAGTAATGGGATAACTAATGAAAGTGGCACCGGTGAGCAATATCTGCTATTTGGTTTTTCCTGCTCACTTGTGTCCCGTAAGACCCCGAGTACTTGATTCCTGTTCCTTGTTTTATCGCTATCCACATCCGGAGGTATATGGGACCCCGAGCCACAGCTTGATTCCGCCTTATTTCTTGGGGCCACAAACTAGTTTGAGGTTTTATTTACTATCCTGCATTTATGCCATGCTACTTATGTATTTAAATTGTGCGATGATAGCACACTGTCTTTAGGTAAGCGGAGTGATTACGCTGCATCGACACCCCGAAGTTTTCGGGTTCCCAGCCGCTTGCCCATTGACGCAAACCTTGAGTCCGTCTCAAGCTTGCTTACTGCTATGGTGTACTCAAGGTGGCCCTCAAATATTTCTGAATTGTGATTGTTCACCGTGAAAGCCTCGTTGGGTTTTGATTTGGTTTTTCCGAGGTCGATCGAGCGTGTGTTGCTATTGGTGCACCGCCGGGTAAAACTTTCAAAGCCGTGTCCATGGATATGGACGACTTGGAGCACAGTTTCTCGATCATAGACAAGCATAACTAAAGTACCGCTTTAATCTGACTAAGTAAATTGACTAGTAAATAGTGCAACACTCATGGAATGGTTAATAAAATTGCCAACGGATGGGGGGGTTGTTCGTCCGCTTCCTCGTTGGTAAGCGAGGAGGATGGATCGATGAGATTACCATTATAATGTTGTTCTTAATTCACGGACATCCGCCTATCATTGGTTAGGCGGATGGTTAGCATTTATCTGTAGAACTGCTAGGGTTTATCTTTTCGCTGCAATTGCGCCACCCTGTTGCGCCCCTTTAGAGGCATTAAGACTTGCCGAAAATTCTTAGGGTCTCACACGATAAATTATTGGTTCGATGGACATGTACTTCGCAGGATTCGGATCGGGTGGAAGAAGCCGAGGACATGGGCAACGATCGCTCGGTGTAGAGATTCCGGAACGGGATCCGTGAGACATGTAGTTGGGATGTGCTTATTTCTATGGCATCTTATGCCGATTTATGCGTCTTATCCGTACTCGATTTTGTTTGCCGCCCGCATGATACCGATGTGTGTTGTATGAGGAAGTATCCTAAAATATAGATCTATCTAGGTCATTTGAATCTTCTTGGTATGCGTTGCTATATTTTCCTTTCTTTCTAGATGGTATGGCTCGATGTACTCTTGTATTGTGGCTTGCATACATACCCACTTGTGTATGTAGTTGATCCCTTCGCCGCCGATTCACGCCCGTCTGACAGTCCCGTTGAGAGGGTAGTGGTTGGGACGTCAAAGGACTACCAGTGAGTGGCTTTGGGGCCCCACCGCATTATTTCAACCACTACCGCTCATCCAGCTTGTATCTAGGAGCGTAATTCACCGAGGTAGTTACAATTGGTATCGATCCATCCGACCATCGTGGTTTCAGCCAAACGGTCGTTGTCGATCTAGCAAATATTTTGGTAGTTATGTATATTAGGGAAAAACAAAAGCCGAGAGTAGGACTGCTTCCACTTTTCTTCTTACCCTCCCACCCACCCTTTTTCTGGTAAGGAAGTGCAACGTTTTCAATCCTCTTCTCAAAATTCAAACTAGGATTCACGTGTTCTGGGTTTCCGTAGTACCATAGGTTGTGTGTGTGTGTGTGTGTAATCCCTTGTCTATCTGTTGCATCCAAGTTGTTATCTTATCTGCCTTTGGTTATCAACTGTTGGTACATTCCATACCGACAGGCTTATGCAAACCGACGCAATCTATCTTCCTCTTTGTATCCGACGCTTTCTTGTTTGGGGTGTTCGTTTCCGTAGTTACCAACCTTTAGGTTTCGTCGTGAGAAGAAAGGGGTTAGGATATGTGCTCCACTTGTTCATGTGCGGAGTAATGATTTGAGTGCGGGATGGAGTCGCGACCATACCACTACTCTTATCATTCGCTTTTGTATATTGAATCGGTAGAGTCACTAATCTTGATTCGTTAAGTAATTTTGCGCATCTATTGGTATTTTAATGCCGAAATTTGTGGAAAAATTTTCTTTGATATATTTGTGTACCACACTCCTTTTCAGTCGTGTGCGATATGCTTAATATCTTTTAGGAGCTATGAACTTTGTTGATATTTTAATATCATCTCAGTAAATTGTATCCTTTAATCTTGGTTAATTCCATCTTGGTACTATTTTGGATTATTATCATTCTCCATTATAGTACTGACTTGAGTTTTATATCAATGACAGGATGTCTCCACCACGCCGGACCGAAGAGGACATACCTCCGGAACTGGGCTCCGCGCTGTCAAACATAGCTAATGCTTTGGCAGCAATGCAAGAGAACCAGTAGCGCTTTGAGGAGAGCGTCAGGAGAAACGAGTTTGCTCCACTTCCTCCACCTCCCAAGCGTGGAGACATCAAGAGCTTCCTCAAATTCAACCCTCGTCAGTTTGATGTTTCTGACCGACCTCTGGACGCGGATGATTGGCTGCGTGAGATCTCAAGGTTGCTCGAGACTGGCGATGTTCGGGCAGAGTGGGTCAAGTGTGCTACTCACCTTCTCAAGGGAGATGCAGCTCTTTGGTGGGAAAACTACTTGAAGGCAAGCTGCTGGGTTCCAGCCAACTTGGGAAAGGTTCACTGGAGCGCGTTCAAAGAGCGCCTTCTCGGAGATTGTAATGGAAAGGATGAAGGAGGCTTTCCTCAACTTGAAGCAAGGAAATGATAACGTCAACACCTATATCAGGAACTTTATGAATCTCTCTCGTTATGGTGGTGATGAGGTATCTGATGACAAGAAAAAGCAGAAGAGGTTCAGGCAAGGGCTCAATGCATCGATCAAGTATGCAATCACACATGCAAGGCCGGCAACTTTCTCGAACTACAAAGACACAAAGACCTGCAAGAGGAGGCAAGGCAAATGTTCGAGGAGTCCAAGAAACACAACAGGATGCATCAAGCTCTGCGATTATGGCAGCTCCTTCTAAGCGTGTCTGGGTTCCTAACACCCCACCGTCGCTCCCAGCTCCACCAAGACCGCAAGTTTCGTCAAGGCCACCAAACTTCACCATCGCGGCTCCAGGCTACAACCACCACTACCCTGGAGCGCCTGGCGGAGTCCCTGGCTACGCGGCTCCACGTCCAGCTGGTGCCTGCTTCACGTGTGGAGATCCTGGACATCCCCACTGGAACTGTCCAATGAAGAACAAAGCTCTCCCTCCACCCCCCGCCAAGATCTGCAACAAGCTCTCCATCGGTTCGTGCACCACCGCCTCGGGCTCTCAACATCAACACCAAGCCCGGGTCTGCGGTTGTTCGTGCCAACTGCGTCAACGCCTCTCAAGCTGAGCTCGCACCTGGAGTTGTGATGGGTATGCTTCCCGTTAACTCAGTCCCTGCACGAGTTCTCTTTGATTCTGGTGCATCGCATTCTTTTGTTTCTATAAAGTTTGCAAGTGAGAATGAGTTAGTCATGGTTCCTCTCCAAAAGCGGTTAATGGTTCTTTCTCCTGGAGCAACAATGGCAGCTTCTAAAATCAGTCATGGCAATCAAATTGAGATTGGTGGTTCTTCATTCTTGGCTTCTTTGATTGTTCTGGGCAACTCTGACATTGATGTCATCTTGGGCATGGATTGGTTGACAGCAAATGTGATTGATTGTCTTTGAACGCCAATGTCTCTCAAGATTCTCAAGGCCATATAGTCTTTTCTCCAAGTCTGACTCCTGTTGTTCAGCTCTTTTCCTTGGCGGCTCTGAATAATGATGCTATGGAAGCTATTCAGAGTGTACCAGTGGTCTGTGAGTTCCCAGATGTCTTTCCTGAAGAGTTGCCGGGTATGCCTCCGGATCGCGAGGTTGAATTCGTGATTGAGCTTGAACTCGAACGGCTCCTATCTCCAAGCGGCCATATAAAATGGGTCCTTCCGAGCTGGTGAACTCAAACGACAACTTGATGAACAAGAGAAGTTGGGTTTTATTCAACAAGACTTCTTCTTGGGGTAGCCCAACAATCTTTGTGAAGAAGCGTGTGAGAACCGATAGGCTATGTGTTGACTACGGGCTCTAAATGCTAAAACCATCAAGAACAAATATCCTCTTCCACGGATAAATGATCTTTTGATCACCGGGTGAGCGTGGTGTTCTCTAAGTCGACTTGAGAAGTGGTTATCACCAAATCAAGATTCGCAAGGAAGATGTGCCCAAAACAGCTTTCACCACCCGCTATGGTCTGTATGAGTACACGGTCATGTCTTTCGGTCTCACCAACGCACCTGCTACCTTCTCGAGGCTGATGAACTCCGTTTTCATGGAGTACCTTGATAAGTTTGTCGTGGTCTATCTGGATGACATTCTGGTCTATTCCAAGTCTAAGGAAGAGCATGAAGAACACCTGCGGTGTGTCCTAAACAAGCTTCGTGAGAACCGCTTGTATGCAAAGTTCTCAAAGTGTGAGTTTTGGCTGCCTGAAGTAACATACCTGGGTCATGTTATCTCTGCCAAGGGCATTGCAGTCAACCCGGAAACCGTGAAGACAATAGTTGAATGGCTTCCTCCTGCTAATGTCAAGGAAGTGCGGAGTTTTCTTGGTTTGGCTAGCTATTGTCGTCGCTTTGTTCAGAACTTCTCGAAGATAGCAAATCCTCTTACCGATATCCTCAAGAAAGGCAAGAAGTACCTGTGGACT
This sequence comes from Avena longiglumis, assembly GCA_030063025.1. Taxonomy (NCBI): domain Eukaryota; kingdom Viridiplantae; phylum Streptophyta; class Magnoliopsida; order Poales; family Poaceae; genus Avena; species Avena longiglumis. The sequence goes on from CP125976.1 coordinate 523,436,384, forward strand.
CCTGCATGTCAAGAAAGTTTTGAGACACTCAAAGAGAAGCTCACTTCCACGCCAGTCTTGGTTCCTCCGGATACATCTAAGCCTTTCCAGATATTCTGTGACGCCTCTTTGCAAGGATTGGGTGCGGTCCTGATGCAAGAGAAACAGGTGGTTGCTTATGCCTCTCGTCAGTTGAAGACGCATGAGATCAACTACCCCACACATGACCTCGAGCTAGCAGCAGTTGTCTTTGCTTTGAAGCTATGGAGGCACTACTTGCTTGGTAACCGCTAGAGATCTTCTCGGACCACAAGAGTTTGAAGTATATCTTCACTCACCGATCTCAACCTTGGCAGAGGAGATGGATTGAAGCAATCAATGACTTTGATGTGACCATCAACTACACCGTGCAAAGCAAACGTCATGGCGTATGCGCTTAGCCGTAAAGCTTATGTCAACAACCTCATGGTGGAAGAGCAACCTCTCTTGTGCGAGGAATTCCGTCGGCTCAACGGAAATTGTGGAACAAGGGCATCTCCTGAACCTTCCGCTACTCCTCTCTTGGAAGAACAGATTCGCTCGTCGACTTGGTGATCCGCACACCAAAAGCTCATCTCTAAGCTTGACCTTCCAGTATGAGGCCTTCCACGTTGATGATCAAGGCACGCTCTTCTTTGAACACCGGATGTTTGTTCCAAACTACCCGGTCGAGAGACCAAGTTATCAAGGAGGCACATGATTCGGTTCTTTCTATCCATCCCGGCAGACAAAGATGTACATGGACTTGAAAACACAATACCGGTGGCACAGGTTGAAACGGTATTGTGCCAAGTATGTCTCGAGAATGTGATGTCTGCCGCAGAGTGAAGGCTGTCCATCGAAACCATTTGGTCTTCTACAGCCATTGAAACCTCCTAATGGAAATGGGAGAAAGTAGAGATGGACTTCATCACGGCTTTCCAAGGTCGCAGAAGGGCAACAATGCAATTTTTGTTGTCATCGATGTGCTTTCTAAAGTGGCTCATTTCTTCCCAAATCAAGGAAACAATTTCGGAATTCATTGGTGAGCTCTATATCAATGTAATTGTCTCTCTGTATGGGGTTCCACTTGAAACCAGTTCAGACCGTGGGAGCATCTTCACCTCAAAGTTCGGGAGAGTTTCCAAAAAGCTTTGGGAACAAAGTTGAACTTCAAAGATCGCTACCACCCTCAACGCAAGGACAAGTGGAAAGGATCAATCAGATTCGGAGGATATGCTTAGAGCTTGCGTCATCTCGCTTGGCATGAAGTGGGAGGAATGCCTTCCATATGCTGAATTCTCCTACAACAACAGCTTCCGTAAGAGTCTCAAGATGGCACCATTCGAGGCTCTCTATGGTCGGAAGTGCGAACTCCGATTGGTTGGTCGTGTGGAGAAAGAATCTGGTTTGGCCTCGACATTGTAACCCAAGCAGAGGAGAAGGTGCATATCATTCGAGAACTCAAGATTGCTCAAAGTCGTCGGAAGAGCAACTATGACAGAAGCACAGATATGGTATATGCCCCTGGTGATCTCGTACCTTCGTGTCACTCCCATGAGAGGAACACACCGCCTTTATCAAAGGAAAGTTGGCTCCTAGATACATCGGTCCTTTCAAGATTCGTGGTAGAAGAGGAGAAGTTGCTTATGCACTTGAGCTTAGGAAAAACTCAAAGTCCATGATGTTTTCCACATCTCTCACCAAGAAGTGCTTCAAAGATCCGGCAGACCGTGGATCATGAGCTAATCGACCTCCAAGAAGATCTGTCTTATCAAGAACACCCCACCAAAATCCTTGAGACCGCAGAGCGAAGGACTCGCAACAAGTCCATCAAGTTCTGCAAGGTGCAAGGGTCACACCATTACGCTGATGAAGCCACATGGGAGCGTGAAGATGAACTCCGTGTCAACCATCCTTCTCTCTTTGTGTCCTCTTCTTCTTCCTAGAATCTCGGGGCGAGATTCCTGTTTAGTGGGGGAGAGTTGTAGCATCCCAGTTGTCTAACACCTGTAATGCTACTTGTTCTAGTAATAAAAAGGGTCACTTCCAACATATAATTGTTGCATCATCATCATGTCATGCCCATGTCATCATACCACCTTGCAGTTGAGCATCATACAAAACCCCTTTCTGGTTTGGTTCTTATCTCATGTGCATTACTAATTGTATTTGCCTCTTGATATTGTATTTGGCTCTTGATATATTGTTAAATGCCCAAGTTGAGTTGGGGGCATATCTCTTTTGAACTCCACCACCTTTTTATCACCACCTTACAATTCCACCATCCAATTAATATGAGCTTGGGTTTTATTTGCGTCTATCTCTAGCTCATGTTGGTTGGTTGGATTCCAACCATAATCTTGTGCTTGGTCTTATTCCAATTTTGGAGATGCAAATAATATTGCCATGAAATGACCTTGTCTTCACAAGTGTCAGCAGGGCATTAAATATTCTGCATGGGCCATGCAAGTATCATCTTGTGCTTGTCTTTGGTTTTATTTGGTTTTGGGATGGATCACCTCTAGCCCTATCTCTTCTTTTGGTTTTGGCCATGTTATTCATGCTTAAAACCTAGCACCTCATCTCTCCCTCTCTCTCCCTTCTCCTTGTCTTGTTTTTGTGTGATCTTGTCTAAGCATGCATGATCAAGTAAAGGACCACTCCCTCTATCCTACCCCTCTCTTAAACCTAAACCCTAAGCCACCCCATTCCCCTCTAACCTACACCTAAACCCACCTATTTCAAACCAAACCCTAAGTTGTTTCTATCTTTTCTCCCTTCTAGCTACCTAGCATGGTCACATGAACCCCATACCCTAGCTCACCACCCCCTCTCTCTACCTGCTGGACCCACCTGGCCGCCCTACCCCACCTAGCTACCACCAAACCAGCCCTAAGGCAAAACCTGGCCCGAGCCTAGCTCCTAACCTAGCTAACTCTAGCTCCTCCCTCCCCTCTTTTTCTCTCTGCCTAGAAGCCCCACCGAGCCTGCCCTGCCTCCTTGGTCTCGCCCCTGGTCCCACCTGGAAGCCACCAGCCCGTGCCTGCCCCATGCACGTGAGGAGGAAAAAGGTGGCACCGAGGCCACCTTCCTCCCCACGCAAGCCACACCGCCTGGCCCCATCTACCCTCTCTCGCTTTCTAGATCTGGCCGAGGCGCCTGGCTCTCCTCTCCCTCTCCAACACGCCCCAGCTCCCTCTCGCCCACCGCAAGCACCACGCCTACCCCGCCATCTATCTAGCCGGGCGTGCACGCCGGACGCCGAGGAAGCCCGAGGACCCTCGTGACGCCCAAGAAGGCCGCCAAGGAGGAGAAGCCCAGAGCTCGACGCCGACGCACCGCCAACCCTAGCTTCCTGTAGCGCCCGCCGCCGATCAAGCGCTACCGCCCAACCAACTACACCAAGACACCATGGTGAGTCCTCTCCTCCTCGACCAGTCCCCTCATTGCCGCTTCCTAGCGCCGCCGTGCGATCCGTCGAACAGCCTCAATGCGCGGTGGACGACGCCGTTCACGCGTCGCTGCGTCGCGCAGCGACCTAGCTAGCCCCCGTGCGCTTCCCTGACATCAGCCACACAGCCACCGCAGCGGCTGCGCCACGCCGCGCACACGCCCGCGTCGCGGGTTCGATTCCCCCTCTCCGCGCCAGCCGCCGTGTTTTTGTTATCCGTCAGTTAGTTCAGAGGGAAGAAAAACAGTACCGAGGTCCTCTTTGCACAAAACCCCCTCCCAAACCTTTTTGTCAACCCATGTCCCTCAAGCCCCACCTCGGCCTCGTATGCGCTTTTATGAAAAGCATCATCCGTTTAGTTTATTTAACCCGGTCCTCACTCTCTCGGACAACTGGCGTGTGGGTCAGTAAGCCCCTGGCCCCACATGTCTGCGACCCGGGCTAGAGTAGGCTGGGTATAAAACTTTCCAGAGTCTGTTTAAAATTCAAATTATGTTTAAAATATTTCAAATTCAAATCTGATTCAGTTATAAATAACTTTTCCAATATTAGTCCAAACTATACAAATGATATATGTTTGGAGATCAGAAAAATGCCAGGATTTCAAATATGACATTCAAATTGCCTTTTGCACATTTAAAATTCCAAGTTTAATTAAATTACACCAATTGCCACTGGAACTAAAATGATTAATAACTTTTGTTCTATAATTCCAAATTTAGCAAATGATAGGTCTAAAATGATCAGCTCGACGAGACCTTTCTGTTTATGCTATCCATGACTTCAATTGCAGCATGCATCATCTAAAAATATAGGGTACAGCAGTTGTTATGACAACAAAATGTGATCCAAAACCCCCATTAAAATGTTACTACTTGTCTTCCACACCTCACCATGCCATGCTACCTTATTGCCATGTAAATTGTGCATCATTCATCATGGCATGATTGTTTTCTTGACGCATCTTATTCATATGCTTGTGCTCTATATTCATGTTGGCCTTGTTTGTTTGGTTTTTCTCGGATAGACACTGAGCAGGGGTTATATCAAGAGAACCAGGAGCACTACCCAGATCCGTCCCTCGCTTCAACTGAGTTGACAGGCAAGCACTTCCACATGCTTGCATACATACAGTACCTATTGCCTCTATCTTATTCATGCATCATGGAGTCGCGATTGCATTAAATTGAATCCCAAGTATGCATCGCCTTTACTTTTAAACCCCACCAAGCTTGTTCCTCCATCCCATGAGCCATTACTGCAGGAGTTGTTTGAGCCATGCGAGTCGTAGAACAGCATGTGTAGGGTTTGTGAGAGTCTGATGGATAACGAGGTACTTAAACAACTTAACCTGAGTAGTAATGGGATAACTAATGAAAGTGGCACCGGTGAGCAATATCTGCTATTTGGTTTTTCCTGCTCACTTGTGTCCCGTAAGACCCCGAGTACTTGATTCCTGTTCCTTGTTTTATCGCGCTATCCACATCCGGGAGGTATATGGGACCCCCCTGAGCCAGAGCTTGATTCCGTCTTATTTCTTGGGGCCACAAACTAGTTTGAGGTTTTATTTACTATCCTGTACTTATGCCATGCTACTTATGTATTTAAATTGTGCGATGATAGCACATCGCATCGCTTAGGTAAGCGGAGTGATTACGCGGTATCGACACCCCGAGTTTCGGTTCCGATCGCTGCACCATTGACGCAAACCTTGAGTCCGTCTCAAGCTTGCTTACTTGCTATGGTGTACTCAAGGTGGCCTGAAATATTTCAATTTGTGATTGTTCACCGTGAAAGCCTCGTTCGGTTTTGATTTGGTTTTTCCGAGGTCGATCGAGCGTGTGTTGCTATTGGTGCACCCCGCCGGTAAAACTTTCAAAGCCGTGTCCGGATATGGACGACTTGGAGCAGTTTCCGATCATAGACAAGCATAACTAAAGTACCGCTTTAATCGACTAAGTAAATTGACTAGTAAATAGTGCAACACTCATGGAATGGTTAATAAAATTGCCAACGGATGGGGGTTGTTCGTCCGCTTCCTCGTTGGTAGCGAGGAGGAGGATGGATCGATGAGATTACCATTATAATCGTTGTTCTTAAATTCACGGACATCCGCCTATCATTGGTTAGGCGGATGGTTAGCGTTATCTGAGAACTGCTAGGGTTTATCTTTCGCTGCAATTCGTCACCCCAAAGTTCGCCCCTTTAGAGGCATTAAGACTTGCCGAGTACCCTTAGGGTCTCACACGATAAATTATTGGTTCAGATGGATGTACTCACAGGACGGATACTGGGTGGAAGAAGCCGAGGACATGGGCAACGATCGTTCGGTGTAGAGATTCCGGGAACGGGGATCCGTGAGACCTGTAGTTGGGATGTGCTTATTTCTATGGCATCTTATGCCGATTTGCGTCTTATCCGTACTCGGATTTTGTTTGCCGCTTCCGCATGATACTCTGATGTGTGTTGTATGAGGAAGTATCCTAAAATATAGATCTATCTAGGTCATTTGAATCTTGTCGTATGGCGTTGCTATATTTTCCTTTATTTCTAGATGGTATGGCTCTGATGTACTCTTGTATGGTGGCTTGCATACATACCCACTTGTGTATGTAGTTGATCCCTTCGCCGACACGCCTGCAGAGGTCCCGTTGAGAGGGTAGTGGTTTGGACGTCCGAAAGGACTACCAGTGAGTGGCTTTTGGGGCCCCACCGTACTATTTCAACCACTACCGCTCATCCAGGCTTGTATCTAGGAGCGTAATTCACCGAGGTAGTTACATCTCGCCACTATAAATAGAGGTCTCCCCCGCTTGAATTCTTCACACCACCTCACTCCCCTCACCTCACTGATCGTTCCACCCCATTCCCGGAGCAAGGCGAGCAGCGCATCGCCGGAATTGCGCCGGAGCAGGCCGCCTCTGGAGAAGAAGGGCGTCGTCGATTTCGTCCACCCCAGGAGGAGCTGTCGGTACCAGGAGGTTCGTCGTCGACGACTTCGTCGTTCGCCTGCATCGCCGACCCTCGCCTGAGCCCCGGTGAGCCTCCCACGACCCCCACTGAGCCGCTAGGGTTCGAGATCGTCGGTGACTAGTTCATCATCGACGACGACCCTCAGCCGTTAATCTTACTTCTAATCCAACGCACCACATCGCCTGCATCGCTCGCTTAATGAGTCACGACCAGAGACCCGCCTGTCATTGCGCCAATGTGGAGTGACACTGGGCCGGCCCAATAACCCTTCTCGCGCAACCCACTCGTTTGAATTTAGCTTTTTCTTTTTAAGTTCAAACATAGTTCTGGACCTAGTTTCAAAAATCAACCCAGCTCGATTCAGTGAACCAAATTGAATGAAACCAGTTTTGTTAGAAATATATTGAAAGTCTTAATCCAAGCCCGTTGGATTCAAATCATTTGAATCTATAGATCAACCTTGGTAAAAATAACAAGGTAGAACCTTTTCTGCATTCAAACATTTTTCAAATTTAAACCATAATAGCTTTTGAGTTGATTCCAACTCTCAAAAATCACATTTGATCATACCTTTCAGAATATATAAAAACATATGGGTTTACTTACAGAAATAATGTTCAAGTAATGAAAGAATGCCACATAGACATTTCTAGTCACTTTATTTAAATAAAATAAAAGGTTAAATCTTATTAAATTGTGACACCACTTTAAATCACATTCCCATGTACTGAAATATGTGGTGATGACATATGTCAACATGATCCCACGTTTGGTGTGGAGAATATTAAATCTTAAGTAGTTTTTCAATGAGTAGAAATAACTTTTCTAAAAATAAAAGAAATAATCTTGTAATATTAGTGATGATGCTAGATTATCTATAGAACCCTTGTGTGTGATGATTGAAAGTAGTCAAGTATTGTTTGGTGATTGTGTACCTCGTATTTATTCATGGACGCTAGTACCAACCAAGGATACGAGGAAGAAGGAGGATACTACGAAGAAGCCGAGGAGAACTTCAACCACTGCTCTGCACAAGGCAAGCCTTACTAACCAAGTGGACCAATGCAAGCCTAATACTACTAGTTGATTGAGCAAGCTAACACTTGCAAGATACTCTACTTATGCAAGCCAATACTTGCAAGCTATTAACCTAGCAAGTTTATATTGATACCTATGCAAGCCAATACTTGTTTGTTACCATGACCACTAGATGCCTTAAGCATATGTGATCATTTCCACTTGAAACCACATCCTAGTTTTACTTACAAGCTTGCTACTTTATTCTTTATCAAAGCTCTTACTTAGAGTTTACTTGAGTAAATTGTAGATATTAGAAAGATAATTTAAGGTTGCATAAAGATCATAAAACTTGGCCTAAGCTAGATAATATTTATGTCATCCTAAGGCATGAGATTGAACTTAGTTAAACTCCACTAGTTTACCACCCCTCATTAGTACTTACCCCCACTTGTAGATGCTAGTGCTAAGCATAAAACTTGATCAACTTTAGATGGGAATACTTGGTGGAAAAATGGTTATGAAAACCTTGGAATGATGGATCATTCTATTGAGATGTTTTGACATGTGTTTTTGAACACCAGATGATTTGGATGATGAAAATGTTGAGGCATGAGCCTTAGCCCTTTATAAAACTGATGGTTCTCTATATGCGATACCATTCCAATGTTACCATACAACCACAATACCCGAGAATTGGGTAGGGCTTGACTGGAAACTTATATACCTTAGTATTGGTTCCCTCACGACCAAGGTCTGAGCTGAGGATAACTTGTGAAGATTGTCCACCTGTGCAGTACCCAAGATGACAGTTGGTCATGGTTGGGAGGCCAAACTCACAGGAGAGGTGCTTATACTAGGGCGTGTAATTGAAAGGTTAGGATTGATTATCCGTGACATCGAGTATGGTGAATTCAGGATTTGTTCCTGACGGATGTATCGAATGTTGTGGTGAAAGTGTACAATCTCTGCAGAGTGTCAAACTATTTGAATAGCCGCGTCCGCGGTTATGGACAGTTGGAGTGGCCATACTGTTCCCCCATCGGATGTTTTCAAAATTACTTGTGAAATGAATTGAGACTTTGACTTGACCACAATAGAGTTGTGGCATGAGATACAAGTTCCCACTTAGTTGTTATAAAATTTCAACTAGCTTTTCTTGCTTCTAAACATAGTAGAGGTAAATCTGGCTTTTTGCAAAACAACCCTAGAGCTTAGTGTCCTACTACAAAAACCCCCCTTCACTTGTTAGTATTAGTTTGCGAGTACTTAAAGAGTACTCATGGCTTTGTCCCTGGCTATTCCCGTGGCCAGACTATGAAGAGGAGTATCAGGACGAAGGACCCCAGGAAGGTTACAATAACTAGGATCATCTCCCATCGTCAGCATTGCTTGTGACCCCGAAGATGGAGCTTCGCCTATGCTACCGTTATTATTACGTTATTCTGCTGCTTGAGTTGTATTAAGAACTGGATCATGAGATCCTTATTTGTGTAAGACCTTATGTATGGTTTGTAATGGATGATGTACTGTGGTATCCAAATCTGTTATGTCTCGCAAAAATGGTAATCCTAGGATTGCGATGTATGGCATAACAGGCATCTGGGATTAAAAATCCAGGTGTTGACAGTAATCTGATGAAAGTAACTTTCAAATTCAGAACATATCCACAACCTATGCAAAGAAAGTACAAAGACACACAATTAAATGCATGGTGTGTCAACACCACAGCAACAACACAATCAAACAAAACCATCAACACAGTCGTGGGAAGCCAATCCCCACACCATTCCATTGTTCTTACACACCAAGCAAAGCAGCCACCAGCTAAACCAAGCCAAAGCCAAGCTAGATCACACCAATCAAAACCCTGGATCACATCACCAAAATGGTGACATAAGGAGGGGGTAGATCAGGTGGATAGCAAGAACAAGATCAAGCCACCAGGACCAGGAAGTGAAGGGCTAGATAAAGGACAAGCCAGGAGCTAGAAATACCAGGAGAGCACCAGATCAAGCTACCACAAGATCAACCATTGACAACCCCAACATCAAATAAGTGTGGAGAGTAAAATAGACCATCACATGATCTATCTGTCTAAGATTAGACAAGCATACATGATCTGTCTCTTACTCAAATTCTCAGAAAGCGCCCAAGTGGGGTGAATCCATCACTGAAGTTTTTAAACACTAAAAGCAATCATAAAAGTATATGGATCCAACTAAGGTATCAGGACAACATCATTGATCTAAGTTGTCAAGCTATATTTCAATTCAAGAATGAATATAGCCAAGATTTAAACTTCTAGGCACATCTCTTAAATAGGAGTAGCACCTTAGAATTTAATCTTATGGATCTATATAGGTTACCAAGCTTACAATCAATTTTCCCCAACTTTGATTCAAGAAACGGTAGCTGGTATCACTACCAGAACTAATCCTTGAGAAACAACAAGACAAAGGTCTAATCCCTAAACCTCAGACCAACATCATGGGTTCTAGGGATGCAAGGAAAGAGAATTCCACTTATCTATAATTCCAAGCCAACTTTAAGCGTGAGCAAGACCAAACCAAGTAATAGAATCTAATCTTGTGTGCCATACAAGGATGGTGTCACAAGAACAATTATAAACTAAGCAGGTTAAGCATCCAATCTTCATAGATACACCCAACCAACTATAAGTCATCTTCCTGACATCACAGGCATCATAATTAGGAAAATCCATCTACTTATCTGCACTATAAGAGATCATTTGATCTCAAGCTATATTTGAATTCTTAAGCCAACAATACTAATACAGTGACTTCATCACACAACACTCACTATCATTAACCAAGTAATGATAGTGGTGAGCTATTAAAACCACTAGCTTTCCCAAGTATTGCTTCTAGAGAAACTTTACCATCTAAATCATATAAAAATTAAGCCACAGAATCATCTGGTAAACCACTAGCATCACCACAGCTAATCATAGGCAGCAAGCCACAGCTGACAACCACTTAGCATGCTTAGGGACCATCAAAACTTGATCCAATCCATCAGATATCTAATTCACAGAGGGGTATGAACCCTAAGTAGAACAAACCATCTTAATCGGGATAGGACAGTAACCAGGAAGGTCACTACCAACATCTAGCAAAGGATGGACTAGCACAGAGAGCACGAGGGGAGAGGAATAACTTATCGAAGGTCCTCGCTGTAGATTAGAAGAGGAAGCAGAGGAGGCCGACGAACATGGCGGCATGGGAAGCACCCCCAAGGGGGCGCTGCAACCCACACAACACCACAACAGCGACCATAGACACGCATGGGGGCAAGGAGCATCCCCACGACACATGACAGCAGCGGTGCCGGCAGCACCAACGCCAACCCCAAACCCTAGGGTTCGGAACGACATCGATCTGGTCACAGGAGGGCTCCAGGTCCAAATCCAATTGGACAGGAGGGTAGAGCAGGGTCGACAACATCATCCTGCACCACGGAGGCAGCCAGGGAGGTCCACGGTAGCGTGAATCGCTGGCGGTGACACCGTTGACCACAGGGTCGGGGGAGGAGAAGGAGAGAGGTGAGCTCGAGAAAGAGACAAAGAGTGTTGGGCCAATACCCCTTCGGGGTGTTGTTTTGACTTTGCCCTACTAGGCCACAAGGGCCCAATAAACCCAAACAGCCAGCCCAAATATTTTAGAGCCTATTTTAATAATTGGAAAAAGACCAAAATGCCCCTGAACTTAAATAAATTCTAGAAAATAAAATAAAAGTCAAAAAATTATAAATAAAATATTTTTGGACTCACAATAATCCAAACTATCCAAATAAATTAAGAAATAAAATTTTTGACATATAAATTTTATTAAGAATTTTGTAATATATATTCCTTATGGAATTTTACAAAATTATTGAAAGATGATAAAAATAAATCAAAATCACTTTCATTACATATTAATATTGTAGTATTTTAGAAAAAAATACTAAACAAATATTTAATATCAATTTTTGGTATTTAATGATAATTCTTAAAGGAATTATTAATTAAATAAAATACAAATAAAAAGGAAATAAAATAAAAGAGTGCAATATTAAATAAATATTAAAAAATATTTATAAATTCTTTATTATTAAAAGAATTTCTATAATTTAAATAAATGAGGGAGAATACATATAAAGCTAAATTATGCATTACATTACTTTGCATAATCATTTTGCTTCTTTAAATATTGTCCTTACCGAGCAATAATGATGTTTTTGTAGACATAGAAGCTCAAAGTACAGTGCAAGCATCAGACTTCACTACCTTGCCATCACAAGGCAAGTTCATAACTTGCTCATGTCCTTTGAAGAGTCTTTATCAAAGTATTTGCAAATTGTGTGTTATCATCTATATTATAGAAAAAGAAAACAATATTTTCTCAAGATACTAAATCTTAGATATCATCCTAAGTGATGATATGATGGAGCAATAGAACTTAGGGTTCTAATTGCACTAATAATGAATAATAAGGGATTAATAACCCATGAAATCAGTGATTCTAGCGCCGTATATTACGCGTTAACCATGAGATTTGGAATGGGATGGAGAAGTCAGCTGTATCCTTTTCCTCTTGTATGGAGGCAAGACCTTAACGTGACGTTGTGATTCCTTGTGCGGATCCAACATATGGGTGGGCACCCTTACGCCCCACAATTTTGGTGTCTAGATTATCTTTGAATCGTGTTTAGGGATATAGTCCATGTAAATGGTACTATTCCGGGCATCACTAGGTCATAGAGTCTTCGGGAACTCATCAGGGTTTTAGCCTGCCCGAAAGGGGGTTTAACGAAGGTGAGCCAGCCCCGAAGGATCGTGCATACATATGAGGTCGCGGAGAGGGCAGTGATTGTCTTGAACTACTGGGCCCCACATCATGGAATTGTGGACGGGAAGGTACGCCCGGTTATGCAACAAGGAGTTGATCTCTCATGGGAAAAGTAACGCACCTCTGCAGAGTGTAAGAATTATAACTTGTTACTCCTGCTCCGGAAGGAGTTCTGAACGGCAGAAAGGAACTCCATGAAAGTTCTGGTAAACCTATGAAGGCAGATGGTCATAGATTTTTATAATAAAATCAACCTTTGAAGAAAGATTTACGAAAATTGCATAGTGCCAAAGACTGATAGTACGAGGTGGTAGATAGAGCATCAAACTTCCTACCTTGCATATAATGAATTTGCTAGGTAACGCTGTTACTCATCCTTTCCTTTGAATCCTTGCTTAGACTCTGAGAATCCCAAAGATACTCTAATGTATGAGAGTCAAGAGGAGGTCTTCTATGAAGAGCCCAACCTGTATGGAGCCGTAGAAGGGGAGGACTACGACATCGTCTACGGAGGAGAATTCCAAGAGTCCAAATAATTACTATAGTTCTAGTAGCCACTTGAGACGAGCATCGTGAACAATATATAACAATAAGTTGCTGAGCTCAATTTGGAGTTTAAGTTTTAAATTTGAAACTTCCGCTGAAACACTTATATTTTGGTTTGTAAGTTGAATCTTTTGGAAGTCTTGAACTTCCGGTATTGTAATAATAATAACGTGTGTATGTTTGTAATATGGACCCGCAATGTTTCGGTTGTACCACTCTGAAGGATGTGATATTTACGGAATGGTGTTCTGTGAATGTCATGTCAACGACTATAGTGTACTACACATGCAGTGATATGCTGGGTCACCGCAGTTGGTATCAGAGCAATATGCTTTGACCTTAGGTTGGAAACCTAGTAATGAAAGAGGAGACTCTAAAAAGAAATACAATGGGTATTCAAATGAGAATATTCCGTTATATGTTTTAGTGCGATAATTCTTTGTTATGATGAAATATATTATTGGTTATTAATAAAAATTATTTTCTTGATATATAGAGCTATGGCACTAAAGTTTCCAAAACACACTTTGGTAATGAAAGAGGAGACTCTTGATGATTATCAAGGATCATTAACGGACCAACTTCGTCAACTTTTAAAGATCTTTAGTTGTCCAGCCAGAATTCCAGTGAACACTATAACCTACTATGATGGCCGGATGTTATCCAAGTATCGTGTGAGTATCCAACTTCTAGAGGAGCTTGGATTATATCATGATCTACCTATAGGTGAAGGTAGGAGTCACTTAGCAGCATATCATGTTGCCATTGTGGAGGCGATAGCTAATATCCAGGAGCATAAATCCAAGGAGTTAGAAGGTAGCATATTTTCTGTGATACCTCATGATTCTATAGACTCGGATCCTATACCAGATCATCTTACTTTGGTTAAGAAGCATCCTAAGTTAGCTTCCAAGTTTATGGATAGATACCGAACACTTGTTGCATCTTTTTATAAGACACATCAAGTGATTGTCAAAGATAAAATGACATGTTAGAGGATCTAACTGATCCGAAAAGGAGGAAGCAGTTAGCATTCCAGTTAGAGAAGGAAGCAAGTAGTAGTGCAACACCTATCTTTAAGGATATACCTATAGATCCTGAATCTTTTATACCATATACTTATTCACCAAGTCTTGAACCTATACATGATCCTACTATGGATACGAGGTATGTAGTACCACAGGGTTCAGAGGATGGTTCTGATTCAGAACTTCCTATTGAGAATTCTGATGGTTGGAGAAGGGGATCTTATGAAGGACCTCATGAACACCAGATATCCATAGATGGTTCTGACAGAAATGTTGGACAATCTAGCTGGATGGGTGAAAAAATTAACCCTAGTAACAATAGTAGAAATGCCATGTCGATAGATAATCAGGATGAAGAAGAAGATCCTGAGGAGAGAGTGTTTGAATCATCAACATCTTCTTAGAACCTAGGGAATATACATTATCCGGTGTTTAACTATCTTGCCCAAAGGAGCAACTGGGGATCAGCAGGATCTGCGTATCTTGTTGACAACTCAAGGAATGAAGCCCAGGAGATGCAGGCAGGAGATAATGTTAAATATGTTTCTGAAGACTTTTCAACTGAGCTGGAGGGAGTCAATGTGCTCAGGTTGAGTAATGACTCAAGTCCTGACACTTCAGATACTGAGTATGTTCCTTCTGGAAGTCCATTTGTTTCACAAACTGTGCGACGAATGACACGTCATCACGGTTGGACATCAGGCATGTATGATGAGCGTAGTTACTACTAGAAGTAGGTAACTATTTAGAGGTATCAAGTACCGTGTATTGTACTCCAAGAAATAAGATAGTAAGATAAACAAGGTAGTGTTGTGATTATACTTATATGGTATATGTTGGAATGACTTTGTATTATTATGATATTATGTATAATATGTGAAATGCATATTTGGAATTTTCTTTGGATCTTCATTGTGTGACTAGTTCTGTGCGTAAAGTCGAGCTCAGAACACATGTGCATGATGTAATTATGAGTATTCGCTTTATGTTGCAGGACTAGAGGGTCATGAATACGGGTGTAGAAACCGAAACAGAGCAACAACGGATGGAACGAGAGGCCAAGGAGAAGGCCGATGCAGATGCAGCAAATCAGGGAGCATTACCACCACCAATGAGGCCGTTAATGGAGCAGAACTTTATGCAGTGTATGCAACTGATGCAAGAGACCCAGAACAAGTTCATCGAGGAGCTGCTGGTACGAGCAAATCAGAGGGCACCTGAAGGTGGTCTGATTTCCAGAATGCAAGGCCGTTACCTTTTGCATCAGCTCCTGAACCAATGGATGCAGAAGATTGGCTAGCAGATATAGAAAGAAAGTTGAAGACTGTAGGTTGCAATGTGTCGTGGTATTGCCGACGAGTACGCCATGGAGGGGTCCTCACAGTGCGTGTTTAGATACGTGGGGTAAGGCGGACGGTTGACGGGTACGAGGTAACACAACTTACCCAGGTTCAGATCCCACGACGGTGGCGGAATCCTACTCCTGCTATAAATCACTATAATGGCAATACGCCGAGTTACAGAGATAGGTTCGCTGTGCGAGGTGTGTGTAAAAACGATGCCCTAAAGGCTCCCATAGGACCGATTTATATAGTCGCCAGGTCCTAGGGTTACAGGGAAAAGTCCTAGCCGGACAGGTTACAAAGTCCTACACCGTCTATCACTAGTCTTGTGTATCTTGTACTCCAAGGCTCCGGGTACGATGGTGACTCCACCGTAGCCTTCCTTTATCCGGCATGGGCATCCCTTCTGGATCCACCTAACTGGGTCGCCCAGCAGGCCACAGGCCATGCTACCGACTATGGGCCACCCGGGTTAGTCGGATAGGAGACATGCTATGAGGATACCCATATAGAATATCCCCAACAGTAGCCCCCGGAGAACTCCGAGATATTGCGCCGTCTTGCCTCTTCCCGTGGAATGCTCCATCTAGATGGATGTCGGCAAATCGTCAAGCAATATCTTGTAGTCCTCCCAAAGAACCCTGCAAAGGTTTCTCCGTCTTCTATGAGTAAGTCGGAGAAATGCTGAATCTTCCATCGTACTCTTCCGTAGTCGGATTAAATCCGTCCACGCCGGAATCTTCGATGGGACGGCTCATCTACCATGTCAGTTATAACAACGTAGGCTGTAGGTCAACGACGCCTCGTAACTCACACATGCAGAGAACGCAATCATATCCGATTTTCCCGCGCGAGCGATACGAACCGTTGGCGGCGGCGGTTGGGGACGTGGCAATTTACCGCGCACGTTCACGAACACGTCGTCTACGCGGCAACCGTCCGATTAGCTGCACGAATCTTGACGCAGAGTAAGATAAATAGTAACTGTGGGACACTTGCCACTTTTTCACCCCATTCTCTCGCGTCATCATCTTCTTCCTCCAGCCGCACGCCTCCTCAAGCTCTCCGTGGAAAACCTCGAAGAAACCCTAGCCCCTCTCTGCACCAGTCGCATCCTCCCAGTCCTCCATGGCCAGCAGCAGCTCATCCCCGTCGATGGCGTCATCGAGCGAAGCCACGGTGAAGCCGGCGAGCTCCGTCGTCGTGCCCCCAGAGGGACTGGTTATCCCCGCGTCAGAGGTGATTGAAACCACCGGCGGCGACCATAATCTGGCGGCGCTAGAGCCTCTGGAAGAGGAGCCAGATTCACACAAAGGAGACTGGCGCGACTCGGACATCACCGGCCACGACATCCAAGAGATGGTCGCCGAAGGCTACCTTCCCGCGACGGAGGGGCTTGCCTGGCGGGCGGCGTCGGCCGGCGAGGTGACACCTTCTCCCCAAGCCGGAGAAAAGGTGTACCTCAAGGCTCAGCTGGTACGCGGTGTTTCTCTGCCCATCTCCCACTTATTTCTATCCGTCTTGAACCACTTCAAAGTCCAACCCCATAACCTCTCCCCCAATAGTATCCTAGTGCTTAGCAACTTCGCGGCACTTTGTGAGGGTTACCTAGGGATTAAGCCTAGGTTAGACTTGTCCGTGTACTTCTTCACCGTCAAACGTGAAGCCGGACATAGTAGGGAGGATCTTAGGAACTGTGACACCGTAATCTTCAAGATCTGACCTGGTCGGCGGTTCCCCGACATCGTCGGCCACGAGTCGTGCAAAAACTCGCAGCGGACGTACTTCTACGGCCCCGACATTCCTTTGGCGGGCCGAGAAGTGACGTACCCGGACTTCGTGGATGGAGCCGCCGCTGAAGTTTCCACATGGAGATCCCATGCCTCCCTTCCTTCCGACCTCAACGCTTCTCGCACAATAAGGCGGATCGAGTGGTTCATAGAGGCGAGTTTGACCGGCTTGGACCTAGCCATGTGCTGGTTCATCAGGCGAATCCAACCTCTGCAGCACCGCGCGAAGTTCATGCACGAGTACACGAGTGATCGAAAGGATTCCCTTCGGATCTCCGTGGATAACTTCTCGAGCGACTCCGTCAAGCTCCGTCTGAAGGACATCGTCAAGGTGAAGGATAAGAAGCGCGGCTTCACCATCACCTGCGACATGTACGTAGACGGCAAATGCCCAAAGGTAGGTATTTATTTTCCGTGTATGACATTGCTCCAGTTTATCCGTCTTGCCCGTGCCATCTTATCTAACACGATGATTTCTTACTTAACAGCTTAGCGATCTAGATGAGGACAACCTGGCTGCCCAAATCTATGATCCAAAGATGAAGGAAGTCACGGTCGTGTCCGACGACGATGCCCCGTTGGCGCGAAAGCTGAAGAGCTCCACCTCTGACGCTGCAGACGGAGGCAAGAAGAAGAAGACGGAGGGTGGAGCCTCCAAAAAGAGTACTGCCGCCCTGGATGCGGAAAAGAAGAAAGCCACCGGGATGTTTACCAAAGCGCCCCCCCTAGTGTAAGCCTCTCATTCTCTGACATTGTCTCATTTATCTGTCTTATTTCTGTACTTATGCATTTTGCACGTTTCAGGAAGAAAGCCACAACCAGCCTCAAGAAGTTATCCAAGACTCTTGGGGCTTCTAGAAATATCAAAGATATGCTGCATCGTGACTCCTCCTGCGCCATCGCCCCTGCTACTCCTGCCGTCAAGTCCTCCTCCGCTCCGACAAGCTCCCAAGTTCAGGAGGCACCAAGCCCTTCCGCCATGGAAGTGGACTCTGGCGCCTCTACCGAACTAGCTGTTGTCGGCGAGCAGGCGACGCAGGAGAGTGCTGCTCTTCAAATGGCTGAAGCTCCGGCTAAGGATGCCATCGGTAGCGACAAGGCGGTGGTGGGAGCTGGTACCTCTGCCGAAGGCGGCGCCCCTACTCCCCAGAAACCCTTCGATTTCCCGAAGATAGTTTACCCGGCGCCCACGCCGAGTAACACAACTCTTGTTCCTGGAGGAGTGTCATCATCTCCGACGTGCGGTCTTGAGGAGCTACTCCGACAAGCAGACATCTTGCAAGGAAATAGCATTTCCTTTGGCAAGCTGCTAGTCGAGAGCGCTACAAACCTCAGGATCATTGCACTTGTAAGTTTTACTTTACCTTTTTCATTTCGTATGAGTATGCCACTGTAGCCCCCGAGGATGTAGACGGAAAACCATAGGTTTTGCATCTATATGCTCTAAGAGTGACTAAGTTAGAAAAACTCTCACTGCAGCCCCCAAGCATTTAGATGGAATGAATTATTTCGACTAAATGCTTTAAGAGTATCATACACAGTGTACATAATTTTAAGTGTTGTAGCCCCCCAAGCCTCTAGTTGTAACTGAATTAGTTCCGACTAGATGCTTAAAGAAAAGCTAAACATATTCTGAGTTAAAAACTTTATATTGTAGCCCCCAAGCTCTTACTCGAGAACTGAATTAGCTCCGACTAAGTGCTTAAAGAAAAGCTAAGCATATTGCTAAGTTAAAAACTCTCGCTGTAGCCACCGAGCATCTAGGTGGGAAATTTCCGACTAGAAGCTCTAAGCAGACCAAACAACGACTTAACTTTGTATTTGCTTCCATAGAACGAGAATGCTCGGAGGGGCATGGCCAACGACAAGTATCAGAAGATGCGCGCAGATCTTGAAGCCGGAAAGGGTAAAACTGCCATCTTGAAGGAACAGATCATCAAAAACAAGAGTCTGTTTTCTTTTTGCGCATTTCCGTCTTACTTTTGTGCCCATAATCTCCGAGTACTCACTGTGTACTTTGTTTTCTCTGACTCGCAGAACATGTTGCCAAGGCCAAGGACATTGTCGAGCAGTCCAAGCATATCCAAGAATGGACAATGAGAACAAGATCCTGAAGGAGAGGAAGGAGATGTCAAGATGCACGAGGTCTCCATGAAAGCCTACAGACTCTCCGCCATGGAGATCAATCGCTGAAGGAGGAGCTTGCGATCCTAAAGGATCGAAGCAAGTTGTCGATGAGCAAAACCTTCGCCATAACGGCGCTTAAGCTCCTCCAACAAGAGAAGGAATCATGGCGGACACCGCCCGCGTGCTAAGGCCAGCATCTTCAGTAAGTGTCCTCCGCCTTGTAGTTCTGTAGTCTGGATACTTAGAATTTATTGAACTCATGCAATCCTTGTCAGAATTTTCAGCGCCTATGGGTTTAACCCGCTCGCCTCCTTCGGACAAGGAATGCATGGTTCTTGCCGGCAAATTCATCAATACCGCCATCGCCCAAGCCAAGGAGATTGCCAAGACCCTCCAGATTTATATCAAGGCCTCGGACTCCGTGACGAAGTACTCGGAGATTCTGCGCCGAGCCCCCGAGTGTGTCGCGAGCTGGAAAGCTTCATGCGCACGGGCTGGCACAAGGATGGCGCTGTCTATGGTGAAGGCACACTATGAAGATGCCGACATCGACACGGTGACTTCTGGTATCCCCGACGTGGATGATGACGACAAGGAGATCGATCACGAAGCCATCCTGTCATAACTCGCGGGTTATGACACCAGGGTTGCCGAGTTGGTGAATGTTGACGTCTTCGTGCCTAGGAACTTCATCGACAACGTCAACCAGGACTCCTCCGAGTCTCATCGTAGCGCCGACGTCGAGGGTGATTCTCCGGCTGGCGATGATGCGGCCTCCAAGTCTCCTGCGCCCAAAGAATGAAAAACACTTTGTAATTTTTGTTTTACCTTTGACGTGTGCACGGAAGAAACTTGGTGATGTAATCTTAAGGCGGAAAACAATGGTGCTCGTATTCTGCTACTTAAGAATTAATTCCCAGTATGCATATATTTTTTAAGGAAGTGCTGGCTTATCCATTACTTTGGTTCTTATGCTTGAATTTTCGTGAGTCGGAAGACTCGTTGTCGGAACCATGCGATTAGGTGATGATGCCCAATGGCACCGTCAATAACCTGAACACAAAATCGCCGACAATAAGTGCCGAAAGTCACTACTCCAGAATCCACATAAGAACAACAAAGAACGTGTAGACCAGAAAACTTAAGCTAACGCCCGTAGGCAGAATTTTCACAAGTGCAATCACAAGACTTGTGCATAAAGGTTTTATATGATCCAAAAATGAACGCTAAAGGAGGTAAAAGACTCAGCAATATGAGTGAACCAAAGAGCTTTATTTCATTGATCATATAAGAAGTACACAATTAGATAAAAAATACTAAGTGTAGAAAGGACATAGCTGTGCTATGTTCCATGGCCGATCAAGCTCCGGGTAGTCATCATCCGGGTCATGTCGCTTACGCTTATGATCCTCGTTGGGTCTATCCTTGAGTTCACGATTGTCGACAAGGTAGTAAGACCCATTGAGCAGCGCCTTGCTTATGATGAACGGTCCTTCCCGTGGTGGGGAAAATTTGTGTGACTTCTTCTGCTTAAGTCGGAGCACTAAATCCCCCCTCTTTAAACGAGTGATGCCGAACGCGGCGACTATGGTAGCTGCGTAGCTTCTGCTGGTAGATGGCGGATCTTTGGCATGCCAAAACGCGCTCCTCCTCGAGAAGGTCCACATCTAGGCGCCCGATTCTTCATCATCTTCGTTGTAGCGGCAACTCTTGGTGCATCGTGGAGGATGTCGGAAGGTAGGATGGCTTCGCCCATATACCATGAAATAAGGGTGTAGCCGGTGGATCATTGGGTGTAGTTCAGAACTCCACGGCACAGATGGCAATTCTTCCGCCTAGGCTCCAGCTGCTCTATGTAGCGGTGCCTCAAGACGTGGCTTGATTCCCTGCAGAATTAATCCATTGGCTCGCTTAACCTGACCATTGGACTATGGGTGTGCCAGAGATGCAAGGTCAAGTCGGATGCCTTTGTCCCAACAATAGACTTCCACTTCTCCGAGTGACAAGTTGCTTCCGTTGTCGGTGATGATGCTATGTGGGAGACCAAATCTCACCACTAGATCTCGGACAAACCTTAGGGCAGTTGCCCCATCAAGCTTTCTAATGGGTTTATCTTCTATCCATTTGGTGAATTTGTCAACTGCTACCAGCAGATGCGTAAATCCACACGGTGCCGTCTGTAACGGTCCCACCATGTCTAGCCCCTAGACTGCAAACGGCCAAGTTATTGGTATTGTTCGCAATTCTTCAGCAGGAACATGTGGTTGTCGGGCATAGTACTGGCATCCCGTGCATGTCTCAACCATCTTGTCAGCGCCCGCCTTCGTGGTCAGCCAGTAGAATCCTTGCCGGAAGGCTTTCGCGACCAGCGATCGAGGAGCTGCGTGGTGCCCGCAATCTCCGAGATGGATCTCGCGCAGGATTTCCATACCTTCTAGCTGGGAAACGCACTTTAGGTATACACCAGTAGTGCTCCTTTTATAGAGTTTCCCATTGATTATGGTATAAACCTTTGCTCGCCGTACTATTTGCCGTCTTTCGACCTCGTCGTCGGGCAAAGTTCCGTGTTCAAGATGCTCCATGAACGGTTTTGTCCAAGCCGGAGGGATCTTTGTCACCATGTTGACGAAAGAGTCAGCTCTATCCGGGTTGTCGATGTCGGCGCCCTTCACGGATGGTGTGCGTAGATGCTCTAGGAAAACTCCTGGCGGAATTTGCTTGCGTCCTGATCCAAGGTTAGACAGTAGATCAACCGCCTCGTTTTGCTCCCTAGGCACATACTTGACTTCGTAGCCCAAGAAGCTCTTGGCTATCTCGTCCACTTCGTCACGATATGCCGACATCATAGGGTTCTGCGCATTCCAGGTGCCAGCCACCTGCTGGGCAACCAAGTCGGAATCTCCACAGCAAACTATGCGCTTGATACCAATATCCTTGGCTACACGTAGTCCGTGAATGAGTGCCTCATACTCCGCCATGTTGTTTGTAGCCTCGAAGTGGATCTGCAGAACGTAGTGCAACTTATCTCCTTTTGGTGACTGTAGTAGTACACCAGCCCCCGAGCCGTTGAGCAACTTTGATCCGTCAAAGTGCATCACCCAGTACTCTGGTTCTGGCAGCGGAGTAACGTCTGGCATCTCCGTCCAATCTGCAATAAAATCCGCCAAAGTTTGTGACTTGATAGCGTCGCGTCTCTTGTAGGTGATCTCGAAGGCGGCAAGTTCAGTGCCCCACTTCGCGACACTTCCTGTAGCGTCGCTGTTATTGATAATGTCGGACAGTGGAGTATTGCTCACTACTGTGATTGGGTGCTCCTGAAAGTAATGCCTCAGCTTCCGAGAAGCGAGGAATACTCCATAAGCTATCTTTTGGTAGTGCGGGTAACGCTGCATGGACTCCGTCAAGACCTCGCTTACATAGTAAACTGGTCGTTGAACTCCGTGCTCATAGCCTGGTTCCTTCCGCTCTACCACGACGACGATGCTAATAACCCGGTTGGTTGCCGCCATGTAAATTAACAGGGGCTCTCCAGGCTCGGGTGCTGCAAGGATGGGCGCTGAGGAAAGAATCTCCTTGAGCTGCTTCAATGCTGCATTTGCTTCGTCTATCCACATAAATTTGTCCGCCTTCTTCAGCAACTTGTACAACGGCAGAGCCTTCTCTCCAAGTCGGCTGATGAACCGACTAACTGTTGTAACACAACTTGTTAGTCGTTGGATGTCCTTTAGGCATGTCGGACGGTTTATGTTTAAGATGGCCTTGATTTTCTCCGGGTTAACCTCGATTCCACGCTCGGAAACGATGAAGCCCAACATTTTGCCAGCTGGAACCCCAAAGACGCACTTCTTAGGGTTAAGCATCATGTTGTATTTCCAGAGATTATCAAAGGTTTCTTTTAAGTCGGAGATTAAGTCGTTTGACTTTTTAGACATCACCGCGATATCGTCTACATAGGCGTGAACATTCCGACCAATTTGGTCGTGAAGGCAGCGCTGCATTGTCCGCTGGTAGGTATCACCTGCGTTTTTTAACCCAAAGGGCATCGTGACATAGCAAAACGTGTCGTATGGGGTAGTGAACGAAGTGGCCAATTGGTCCGACTTCCTCATCTTGATCTGGTGGTATCCTGAGTATGCATCGAGAAAACACAAAAGTTCCGAGCCATCCGTCGAGTCAATGACTTGGTCAATGCGAGGCAAAGCAAACTGATCTTTGGGACATGCTTTGTTCAAGCCGGTGTAATCAACGCACATTCTTAATTCATTGGTTCCCTTTTTGGGGACAAGTACAGGATTGGCCACCCATCGGGTGTGAAGGACTTCTTGGATAAACCCAGCCTTAAGTAACCTAGCTATATCTTTGCCAATGGCGCGTCTCTTCTCATCTCTGAAGCGTCGTAGAGGTTGTTTTACTGGTTTACATTTTGGATCTATGTTTAAGTTGTGCTCGGCAAGTTCCCTAGGTACACCTTTCATGTCGGCAGGTTGCCAGGCAAAGATGTCCCTATTCTCACGGAGGAACTCGACGAGCGCACTTTCCTATTTGGGATCCAGGTTCGTCCCAATGGCAACGGTCTTGGAGGCATCGCCTACCACAAGTTCCACCGGCTTGGTCTCGATGGCGGCCTTGAATGCAGGAGCGGAGTCGGAGATCTGCTTCTTCGACGCGGGCATCTCTAAGTCATTGACCTTGCTTTGGATCTCCTTGAATTCTTCAACAGAGGATACCGCAACCGCCGTTGATCTTGCAGTCCCTTGCCTTGGTAAAGCTTCCGGATACAGTGATGACACCGTTTGGTCCGGGTATCTTGAGTTTGTTGTAGACGAAGCATGGCTTGGCCATGAACGTGTGGAATATGTCGCAGCCGAATATGATGTGGTACACGCTCTTGAAGGGGACCACCTCAAAGGTCATGCGCTCTTGGCGGTAATTATTGACGTCGCCAAAGGCTATCTGAAGTGTGATGCACCCAAGGGACCGAGCTTCCCAACCAGGAACTACGCCATGGAATACGGTGTTGGTCCGCCTCCGTCAAGTTCATCATCTGCAGTGTATCCAGGTACATGATGTTGATGATGTTTCCACTGTCCACCATGCACTTGGTGAACTCCACGCCATCAATCAATGGGTTGATGACCATGGCGTACTGGTTCTCCGTGGGCACAAGGTCTGGGTGGTCCGTCCTGTCCCAAGTGATTGGAACCTCCGACCAGCGCAGGTATTGGGTAACTGGGGGGAGAGTGGCCATCAGGATCCGTAGAGAGGTATTCTGTTGTCGGACGGTGGGGGTGCCAAGGAAAGTGTGGTAGACTGGGGCCTTCTTCGTGAAGGGGTTCTTGCCTTTGTCGTCGCTCTTGGCGGCGTGCTTGGGGTCAACGTCCTCGTCCATGTCACTTGAATCCTTGGACTCCTCCTCCTTCTTATTCCCCTTGCCCTTGCCTCGCGGTCTATTCTTCCGACTTTGCTTGTAGCCGGCCTCCGGGTCTTCCTTGAGGTCGTTGACGAACTTGCAGTGTTGATTGGTATGGGTGGCCTTACCATTGATATCGAGGTGTACGAGGCACGGCATATCGCAGTACTCCTCGTACGTTTGGGGAACGCGGAGCGGCGCCGAGTTGGTTTCACTTCCTCGTTGCTGCCCGCGGCCTGCTCCCCTTCCTCGGCCATGTTGTGCGCCTTCTCCTCGTGCTGCAAAAGTCATAGCGACCATGTCGGTAGATTGCTTTTCTTCTAGAGCGGTTTTCCGCTTTGTACTGCTATTCCTCCGAGATTGGGTTGGAACGGCCGTTGCCGGCAAAGAGCCACGAGCATCGTCGTTGGCAGCTGCGAACTCACTAGCTAACTGAATCATTTGATTCAAGTCAAGCCCATGATTGTCCTGCAAGCGCTTTAGCTTATGTCGGAGTAACGTGCCCCTTTCCAACCCATCAATGAAGGCGGCTATAGCGGTCTGAGCGTGCACTCCTTCGCAGGAATTCTTCATGTCCAGCCAGCAGGAGAGGTAGGCGCGAGATGTCTCGTCTTTCTCTTGCACGTATCGCTGTAGATCGCCCATAGTGCAGGGACGCTTGTATGTACCCTCAAAGTTCTTGGTGAATGCTTCTTGCATATCCAGCCAGTTGTAGATAGATTTCTCCGGCAAGTCGTCGATCCATTGACGGGCCGTACCCGCCAACATTAACGGGAGGTACTTAACGGCGACGTTGGGGTTGCCTCCGGCAATCTCCACCGCGTTGTTGTAGTCCTGCAACCATGTGGCGGGCTTGGCGGTGCCATCATAGGGCTTGATGGTCTTGTCAATCCGGAAACCTTTGGGGTAAGTTGCGGACCGTATTGCAGGTCCAAAGCAACGTGGTCCCAGGTATGGTCCTTCCCGGGCCTCGTGGATCTTATCGATCCGCGAACATGCATCGTATGGCTCCGGGTTCTTCTTCTTGTTGTCAACAGGGGAGGGGCTGCGTGAATGATGCGGGCCTCATCCGCCCTGGTGACTGCTTGGTGGTGACGGGGGCGGAGGTGGCGGTGTGTTAGCCTTCTTGGTGTTACCCTCCTGCGATGCCTCACGCCTGTCACGGTTGCTTGTCGGACGCTGAGGGTCGTGGTGTGACCTGCTCTTGTGTCCTTGGTGGCGCTCTTCATCATGACGGGTCTGCGCCGCGTTGTCGCGGATGACGATGCCGCACTGCTTTGGAGGGGGCATATCCGTACGATGGTGAGCCTTGTAATCTTCCTGATGTCGGGGGGATCGGGGCGGTGGCGATGGGCGGCGAGGTCGGGCTTTTTCTCCGTGGTTGGAGGATATGGGGATAGCATCCTTCCTATTGCGCGCATCCCTCCGTCTTCGTTCTGATGAACCCGTCTGTGATCCGACGTCCTGAGGAGATCTGTCCCTTGGCGGTTTGTACTGGCTAGATCGGCAGAGCGCTGGGTCAGACTCAAGCCTCTGGGAGGTGGCCTTTTCCTGCTGCTTTACCGCCTTGGCCACTAGGTCATAGACCTGTTCTACTGCCTCAGGCGATCTATCCTGCCTGTAAGGGTCTTGGCGACGGCGAGGTTAAGGAGTGGGGTGGGCATCACCTGCTTGCCTTCACTATCAATGTATGGCTTGGCCTGTGCCGGCTTCGAGGGAGCCCATCCTAGGCTGCGCCGTACACCAGGATCGTTGATGACGCGAGCTGGAGCCTTCTTAGCCTTCTGCTGCTGCAGCAGAGTCTTGTACTCGGCTTCCATTGCTCTAGCTTTCTCTATGGATTTCTGCGTGTTGACCAGATCTCGATCTAGTTTAGCGCCTTGCTCCGCGATGGCTTGCTCCTCCTCCAGCAGCTGCTGGCGCTTCTCGTCAAGCTGAGTCACGTTCCGAATATGATCAACGGTTAGTGGCTCAACGAGGAGATTACCGTACATCACTCTATCAGCTGGAGTAACATGGGCTGTTGCCGACGTGGATGCTGGAGGCAAGTTTGCGGTGTTGTTGTTGCTCGGACCGGTGCCGAGGTCCTGCGGCTGCTGCACTGGATTAGGCGGAGGAGGCATGACCTTTGCGCGATCATTATCGGCAGCAATAAGTGGCCCCTTCCCCTTTTCCAGTACCAGAGCGGAGCTTGCCCGGGTTGATCTTCATCCATCGCTGTCCCAATGGTGACGAACACCCCTCGAGACATGACGGTGTTATTAGCTTGCTCGTCGCGCGAGTACTCCTCCATCTCCTGCATAGCAGAGTCTAGCTCTTCTGGACTGAAGTCTATTTCCTCTGAATCTGCACTGAAATCAGCATAAAGCGCATAAATGACAGAGCCGGAGGGTGCCAGGACTTCCTCGATGACGGGCGGTGGAGGTGCAACGGCCTCAACGATGACTGGAGGTGGTGGTGCTGCTACGACGATGTCGGCCGGAGGCAGCGGTGGTGGTGGCTGAATCGGAGGGGCTCCGTCAATGAGCGCAAGCGCCGAAGCGCCTCTTGACCGCGTAGTTGTTGACGGTGTTCACCATGCCTTCGGTAAGGCGCCCCGACGCTGCCGTCTTAGAGAATGTCGAGAAGCGTGCCATGGTCCTCCTTCCACAAAGTGATAGATAGCATCATCATTGGGGTAGTGGGCCGATCACGGCAGATACGGAGCCACCGCCAGTAATCACGGGGTTTCGCCCTCTCTCGAACGCAGCGCCAGATCGAGGATGGTAACCACGCCGACGAACTTGGATCTCTGCTGTCCGCATGCGGATAAAGCCGGATGGTTGCGATGATCTTCCACCTTTATATCCTGCACAGGGGCGGTTTGGGTGGGTCTTGAATTTTTTCGATCTTTGCCGGCAAACTCCGAGGAGAGATCCGACATCGATCCTTCTGCGAACGTATCCTGCCCGTAGGCGGTCCGTGCGGGTCTTGATGCTTTCCGATCTTTGCCGGCGAACTCCGAAGAGAGATCCGACATCGAACCTTCCGCGAACGTATCCTGCCCGTAGGCGGTCCGTGCGGGTCTTGATGCTCCTCCGACTCCGAGGGAACTAGTGCCCGAGTCGGTTTCGCCGATGAAGAGGTGGATATCTCCGATAGGAACGATCGAACACCGCGTAGGGTTCGTCTTCGCCGGGATCCAGAACTCGTCAGGGGGGACGATCAGAACGTTTCCGGAGAAGAGAACACGACCAATGGCTACGGTTTCACCGATTCCTGCGAAGATCTTGGTCCTCGCCGCTGAAGAGCCTGAAGCGCCTCTTGCCCCACAGTGGGCGCCAGCTGTCGTGGTATTGCCGACGAGTACGCCATGGAGGGGTCCTCACAGTGCGTGTTTAGAGACGTGGGGTAAGGCGGACGGTTGACGGGTACGAGGTAACACAGCTTACCCAGGTTCAGATCCCACGACGGTGGCGGAATCCTACTCCTGCTATAAATCACTATAATGGCAATACGCCGAGTTACAGAGATAGGTTCGCTGTGCGAGGTGTGTGTAAAAACGATGCCCTAAAGGCTCCCATAGGCCCGACTTATATAGTCGCCAGGTCCTAGGGTTACAGGGAAAAGTCCTAGCCGGACAGGTTACAGAGTCCTACACCGTCTATCACTAGTCTTGTGTATCTTGTACTCCAAGGCTCCGGGTACGCTGGTGACTCCACCGTAGCCTTCCTTTATCCGACATGGGCCTCCCTTCTGGATCCACCTAACTGGGCCGCACAGCAGGCCATAGGCCATGCTACCGACTATGGGTCACCCGGGTTAGTCGGATAGGAGACATGCTATGAGGATACCCATATAGCATATCCCCAACACAATGAGGAGGAGAAATTGAGGTATGCAACTCATCTTTTGACTGGACCTGCAGCATCTTGGTGAGAGAATCAGTT
This sequence comes from Avena longiglumis, assembly GCA_030063025.1. NCBI lineage: Eukaryota > Viridiplantae > Streptophyta > Magnoliopsida > Poales > Poaceae > Avena > Avena longiglumis. The sequence goes on from CP125976.1 coordinate 523,464,851, forward strand.
GGCCATGCAACAACCAGGAAGGGAGTATATTTGGGAAGAGTTTAAACAGAGATTCCGTGAATATCATGTTCCGGAGAGTGTTATGGAGTTGAAGCGGAGAGAAATTGAGGAGCTGCAGCAGGGATATACTAATGTTATGAAGTATATCCAGGAGTTTAGTCAACTATCTCGTTATGCCGAGGAAGAAGTTAATACGGAGGAAAATAGGAAGAAGCGTTTCCTGCGTGGATTAAATCCATTTGTGAGGATGTAGTTGAGGTTGGCTAATAAGCAAACTTATCAGCAGTTTCTAGATGCAGCTATAACCTTAGAAGATGACTACAAGAATGTCTAAGAGGATAGAAGGAAGAGAGCTAAGAAGGAAACCAAGAGGATACAAGCAAGCAAGCCCAAGCCCAACCTGGAATTCAAACCAAGGAATAGGTCTTATAACAACAACAATTCCAATCGGAGTGCAAATCCAAACGCAAAGAATATTATATGCCACAATTGCAATCTTCCAGGGCATATGAGCAGGGATTGCCTGAAACCAGTAATTGTATGCCATGCTTGTGGTCAGAGAGGTCACATCAAGCCCAATTGTCCAAGCAAACCACAAGGAGGTTGGCCGGTTCGAGATGGAAGGCAAGCCAGTGGAGGAAATGGACAGCCCAACAAAGGAGGAAACAATGGCAAGAGGAACAGACCTACTAGGAAGCTGAACTGTGAAACCCTTGAGGAGGTGGATAATTCGGAGCATGCAGTGATAGTACGCTCAATATCCTTACCAATCCCGACAAAGTTCTATTTGATACTGGTGCAACTATTTCATTCATTTCTGAAGAATTCTGTGATAAGTTCAGGATTAGAAGGGCAACGTTAGAAAACCCTATGACCGTAGTTATGGCAGGGGGAAATGTGATTGTACGCCACATTAAACAAGATCAGGTTATCTCGGTCTGTGGTTGTACATACTTTGCATACCTTTATGTGATTCCTTTGAAGGGAATTGCAGTAGTGGTGGGGATGGACTGGATGATGGAACATGGAGCTCAGATAAACTGTGAGGAGAAAACTGTCTCAATCAAAACTCCAAGTGGAGAAAGGGTAGTTTACCAAGCACATAAGCACAGTCATATCATGGTGGATATGTAGTTGAACTCGATGAAAGAGGTCAAATTGGAAGATATTCCTATAGTAAATGAATTTCAAGATGTTTTTCTAGCAGAGCTACCTGGAATGCCACCAGATCGGGAGATAGAGTTCACTATTGATCTAATTCCTGGTACGGCACCAATAGCTCAAGCACCATATAAGATGGGACCAAAAGAATTAAAAGAACTCAAAGAGAAAGTTGATGAGCTATCTAGAAAAGGGTTTATCCAGGAAAGTGTATCTCCATGGGGAACACCAGTAATCTTTGTGGATAAGTGAGATGGTGGAAGAAGGATGTGTGGAGATTATAGAAATCTGAACAATGTTACTATCAATAATAAGTATCCTTTACCAAGGATCCAAGATTTGTTTGATCAAGTGAAAGGAGCCGGAGTATTTTCAAAGATCGACTTAAGATCTGGATACCATCAAATAAAAATCAAACCGGAAGATGTTCCAAAGACAACATTTGTCTCAAGATATGGACACCATGAGTATCTGGTAGTACCATTTGGTTTGACCAATGCACCAGCAATATTCATGAATCTAATGAACAAAATCTTCATGCCATATTTGGATAAGTTCGTCATAGTCTTTATTGATGATATTCTGATATATTCCAAGGATAAGGAAGAGCATGCTGATCACTTGAGAATAGCATTGCAGACTTTAAGGGAGCATAAACTTTATGCTAAGTTCAGTAAATGTGAATTTTGGCTAGATGAGGTAGAATTCCTCAGCCATGTGGTCAGTAAAGATGGAATTGCTGTAAATCCATCTAAAGTTTAGTCGGTACTAGAGTGGACTGCACCAACCAATGTGAAGCAAATTCGAGGTTTCTTAGGAATGGCTGGTTATTATCGGAGATTTATTGAAGGTTTCTCCAAAATAGCTGGACCAATGACCAAATTGCTAAGAAATAATAAACCATTCAATTGGGATGAGAAGTGTGAAGCAAGTTTGCAGGAGTTGAAGACTAGGTTAACCACAGCTCCAATCTTAGCAGTTACTGAAACAAGGAAGAAGGTTTGGGTTGTGTGTTAATGCAAGATCGGAAAGTGATTGCTTATGGTTCAAGACAACTGAAACCACATGAAGTAAATTATCCAACTCATGATTTATAGTTAGCAGCAGTAGTCTTTGCACTGAAAGGATGGAGGCATTTTCTTTATGGAGCCAGATGTGAGTTATACACTGACCATAAAAGTCTCAAATATTTCTTCACCCAAAAGGAATTGAATACGAGACAAAAGCGTTGGTTGGAACTAATCAAAGATTATGATTTAACAATCAACTATACTCCAGTTAAAGCAAATGTTGTAGCTGATGCTTTAAGCAGAAAGAGTGCAGACATTCAGCCTAGCAATCAGGAGCTACCAAAAGAGTTACAAATGGACTTGGAAAGATTAGAGCTGCAATTCATTAGAACAGAGGTTCTTGGAGGATTAGCTACTATGCAGGTAGTTGCAGAGCAGGACAATGATCTTAAGCACGAAATTTTCAGACATCAAGCAGAAGATCCTTTTATTGCTGAGGAAATTCGGAGGATATCTCAAGGGCAAAAATCAGTTTTTTCGCCTTGGAGATTATGACTCTTTATGGTTTCAAGACCGTCTTTGTGTTCCAGATGTGACTGATATTCGTGATTTCATACTCAGAGAAGCACATGAAACACCATATTCTATACATCCAGGAAGTACTAAGATGTATATGGACTTGAAGGAACTATTCTGGTGGAATAACATGAAAAGGGACATTGCTAAATATGTATCAGAATGCCATACTTGCCAAAGGGTTAAGGTTGAACATCAAAGTCCAGCAGGACCATTACAACCTTTGGAAATTCCCGAATGGAAGTGGGAGGAAATATGTATGGACTTCATCACAGGATTTCCCATGACACCTAAACGGAAGGATATGATATGGGTAATTGTGGACAGACTCACTAAAAGTGCACATTTTATTCCGGTAAATCAGAAAGATAATGTCGATAAGTTAGTAGAAGTCTACATCAAGGAGATAGTAAGTAAGCATGGAGTGCCCAAAAGATCGTAACTGATAGGGGATCAGTGTTTATTTCAACATTTTGGAAGCAATTGCATGAAGCACTTGGTTCCAAATTAGATTTTACCACAGCCTATCATCCAGAGACAGGAGGTCAAACAGAAAAAACAAATCAGATACTAGAAGATATGTTAAGAGCTTGTGCATTAGATTTTGGAGGTACATGGGAAGATCATCTACCATTGGCAGAATTTTCCTACAATAATAGCTATCAGAGTAGTTTGAAGGCAGCTCCATATCAGGTCCTGTATGGAAGGAAGTGTAGATCACCAATATGTTGGTATGATCCTGGTAGCAGCAAAAAAATTGCGCCAGACTATATTCAGGAAAAACAAGATATCATTGATAAGATCAAGGATAGACTGAAAATAGCTCAGAGTAGGCAGAAAAGGTATGCTGATCAAAGTCGAAGATCTTGGCAACCAGAAGTAGGAGATATGGTATATTTGAAAGTAAGTCCAATGAAAGGGGTGAAAAGGTTCGGAGTTAAAGGAAAATTGAGTCCAAGATACATCGGACCATTCAAGATATTGAGTCAGAATAGAACTATAGCTTATGCTTTAGAGTTACCATCAAGATTGGCTCAAGTGCATAATGTTTTCCATGTGTCGTAAATGTTTGAAAGTTCCGGATGATGCAATCACACATCACAAAATAGAACTACAAGCAGACTTGACTTATGTTGAAAAGCCCTGTAAAATTTTAGAAGAAAACTAGAAAAAGTTGAGAAATAGGGCAATCAAGTACTGCAAGGTACAGTGGGAACATCACCCTAGAAGGGAAGCCACTTGAGAGAAAGAAGAGGATTTAAGAAAAGCCTATCCAGAACTATTCAGGTACATCTCAACACACTTTGGGATGAAGTTTAATTTAAGGGGGGAAGTCTGTAACATCCCAGCATTTAGGAACCAACGAAGGATAGATTTAGGAATTTGTGATATTGCATGCATTCATCTGTGAAAATGTGGATAAATTTTTCGCCAAATAAAAACCTTAAGTTATCAAAGTTTCTTTCATGTTTTGAGATTAGTTATAGTCTTGGAGGATGATTGTTATAGACTTTGATATGATCTTTGTGGACTTATGTGTTTTGGTAAATGGAATTTTAATTTAAACTTGAGTGTTAAATTTATAGATCAAAAGAATTTAAAGTTATGTTTGAGTATTATGCTTTAGTCAAGATTTAATGATTAGTAGTTTAAACTTTATATAAAACTAGCAAAAGTGCCTGTGCGTTGCACCGGGAGAGAGACAAAATCAACTTTTGAGCAACAAAACGCCTATAAGATCCAAATTTTTACCCAAACGTCGATCAACGCTAGTACCACTAATCCCTCACAACTCAAGTAACATGAGCGGCTAGTGCGCTCACGTGGTACATCAACATGGATATTAAAGTTCAGTCTAACACTCTATGTTATCCTTAAGAGTGCTTTGATTCCTTTATCCAAATCGTGTAAGCATCAGAGCATGGGCATCAACATCTGAGTATCTTTTCGACGATATGCTTCCCTTGGAATTGAGCTGGCTGGCAGCTTTAGCGACGCTAAAGAAACTATAGCTCAGAGCAGCGCGTTCCATACATTGAACGCCGACATGCTGCCGCGCTCCCACTCCTAGCACGTTGCGCCGGAAACAAATCGGACAAAAACAGACCAAGAGACGGTGGATTTTGAAGAGGCCACTAACGTTGGCGAAGGAGCTAGAAGAGGGCAGCACTGTCTTAAGCGCGCATAGGACAGCCTGACCGACGGTGAACGACGGGTATGTAGACTCTAGCGTAGAGGAGGTCAAGCCCCAATACGCGAGCGCTGGGGAGGAGGTCGAGCCCCAAGATGGAGCATGGCCGACGGTGAAACAGTTGATACTAAGATGGCACACACGTCTCTAAAAAAACAAACCGATATTTCACTTACGGGACGAGTAAAGTGTCGAGACATTTAGCCACACAGAGGAAATTTCTTAAGCAGGTTGCATGCAACCCCGGAACCAGACGGACGGCGTGCGCGAGGGCGTTCAGGGTGTTGGGGTTGTAGATGACCAGAGACGCCTCTACTCCAGCATCTTGTCGAGAAGACACACCACTCGGTCCGGTTGTTGCATGAAATAGACCGGCTTTGATCAGATTGTTGTCGAGCCTGGAAGCGTCACCAAGGCCACGTTGTTCTGGCATAACGGCAGCGAGCCGACGATGGGTCAGAGTTGCAACGTATAAAAAATAAGTGGCCATGCATGGCGGCATCGATGTATCTTCTTTACCTTCTCATCCTCCCACTCCTTGCCATCGTCAGCAGACGGCGACGCATAGGACCGGCCGCACTGCGCCTTGCGCGACCTCGCGTGATGCCACGGCCATGTTGGTGCACTTCTCGCCTCGGCAGCTGCTGATAGTGATTGGCTCCTCCTCCTCTCTTGCTTGAGAAATAGCTTAATATGATTCTACTCGGACCTCGCTAGGATTAGGGGTCGCTAGCGGTCGAGTCTTTCTCGTGTACGAACCAAGTTAGGCAGGTACAACTGTAAGACCGAACCCGTATGTATAACTTGTCGATGGTGAACAGTTTTTTTTACAATGGACGGATAATTTTTTTAATTTACTTACCGGTGGTTTGGTAGTAATATGAGATTTGGTAGGAGGGTAAATCTGTCCAGAAAAGTGAATCGCCGGCGGTGACACCGCTGACCACAGGGTCGGGGGAGGAGAAGGAGAGAGGTGAGCTCGAGAAAGAGACAGAGAGTGTTGGGCTGAGTTGGGACAATACCCCTTCGGGGTGTTGTTTTGACTTTGCCCTACTAGGCCACAAGGGCCCAATAAACCCAAACAGTCAGCCCAAATCTTTTAGAGCCTGTTTTAATAATTGGAAAAAGACCAAAATGCCCCTAAACTTAAATAAATTCTAGAAAATAAAATAAAAGTCCAAAAATTATAAATAAAATATTTTTGGACTCACAATAATCCAAACTATCCAAATAAATTAAGAAATAATTTTTTTGACATATAAATTTTATTAAGAATTTTGTAATATATATATTCTGTATAGAATTTTACAAAATTATTGAAAGATGATAAAAATAAATAAAAATCACTTTCATTATATATTAATATTGTAGTATTTTAGAAAAATACTAAACAAATATTTAATATCATTTTTTGGTATTTAATGATAATTCTTAAGGAATTATTATTTAAATAAAATACAAATAAAAAGGAAATAAAATAAAAGAGTACAATATTCAATAAATATTGAAAAAATATATTTATAAATTATTTATTATTAAAAGAATTTCTATAATTTAAAAAATGGGGGAGAATACATATAAAGCTAAATGACGCATTACATTACTTTGCATAATCATTTTGCTTCTTTAAATATTGTCCTTACCGGGCAATAATGATGTTTTTGTAGACCTAGAAGCTCAAGGTCCAGTGCAAGCATCAGACTTCACTACCTTGCCATCACAAGGCAAGTTCATCACTTGCTCATGTCCTTTGAAGAGTCTTTATCAAAGTATTTGCAAATTGTGTGTTATCATCTATATTATATAAAAAGAAAACAATATTTTCTCAAGATACTAAATCTTAGATATCATCCTAAGTGATGATATGATGGAGCAATAGAACTTAGGGTTCTAATTGCACTAATAATAAACAATTAGGGATTAATAACCCATGACATCAGTGATTCTAGCGTCGTCTATTACGCGTTAACCATGAGATTTGGAATGGGACGGAGAAGTTAGTTATATCCTTTTCCTCTTGTATGGAGGCAAGACGACCTTAACGTGACGTTGTGATTCTTTGTGCGGATCCAACATTTTGGTGGGCACCCTTACACCCCACACTTTTGGTGTCTAGACTATCTATGAATGGTGTTTAGGGATATAGTCCATGTAAATGGTACTATTCCAGGCATCGCTAGGTCATAGAGTCTTCGGGAACTCATCAGGGTTTTAGCCTGCCCGAAAGGGGGCTTAACGAAGGTGAGCCAGCCCCGAAGGATCGTGCAGACATATGAGGTCGCGGAGAGGGCAGTGATTGGCTTGGACCAACTACCGAGCCCCACATCATGGAATTGTGGATGGGAAGGTACGCCCGGTTGTGCAACAAGGAGTTGATCTCTCATGAGAAAAGTAACGCACCTCTGCAGGGTGTAAGAATTATAACTTGTTACTCCCTGTTCCGGAAAGGAGGTACGAACGCGGCAGGAAAGGAACTCCATGAAAGTTCTGGTCAACCTGTGAAGGCTGATGGTCATAGATTTTTATAATAAAATCAACCTTTGAAGAAAGATTTACGAAATTTGCATAGTGCCAAAGACTGATAGTCCGAGGTGGTAGATAGAGCATCAAACTTCCTACCTTGCGTATAATGAATTTTTTGGGTAACGCTGTTACCCATCCTTTCCTTTGAATCCTTGCTTAGACTCTGAGAATCCCGAAGATACTCTAATGTATGCATCTGAGAGTCAAGAGGAGGTCTTCTATAAAGATCCCAACCTGTATGGAGCCGTAGAAGGGGAGGACTACGACATCGTCTACGGAGGAGAATTCCAAGAGTCCGAATAATTACTATAGTTCTAGTAGCCACTTGAGCCGAGCATTATGAACAATATATAGCAATAAGTTGCTGAGCTCAATCTGGAGTTTAAGTTTTAAATTTGAAAATTCCGCTGAAACACTTATATTTTGGTTTGTAAGTTGAATCTTTTGAAAGTCTTGACCTTCCGGTATTGTAATAATAATAACGTGTGTATGTTTGTAATATGGACCCGCAATGTTTCTGTTGTACCACTCTGAGGGATGTGATATTTACGGAACGGTGTTCTGTGAATGTCATGCCAACGACTATAGTGTACTACACATGCAGTGGTATGCTGGGTCACCGCAGGCTGGTGCCCTATCGCTTGGAGAGGGAGAGATCATTTCGATCGCTACAGAAGGCATCTTTCCCGAACTTCCTATGCTCATAGAAGAACTTGCCCACCCTTTTCCATCAGGCAAAGCCTTTTTTCTCGGCGCCGTATAGTGGATCTTGTGAAGTATCCATCCATGCCTTGCATAGGATCTTGTCCTCATCGGTGGCGTAGCTCGCGGTTCGTTGGTTCAACTTCTTGCTATCGACAAGTGACGCTGCAAGCGAAGCGTCCAACGACACAGATGTAACCCCCCTCACCCATGGAAGTGCCATCGTTTCCAAACAATGCCTTATCCTCAATGTTGTAGGTATCTTGTTGAGTCTCCTGCTGGGTCTCTTCGTTGTTGACATAGCCGTTGTCACCCTCATTGATCATGCCGTGCATGACGTCCTTGCCATAGTTAGCCACAAAATCCTACATACAAATTGGCTATGATAAAGTGGCAGGTGCAGGCTACTGGCAACAGCAAAAAAATGTCGTGACCATACCGTGTCGTTGGCAAATGGCAGCTGGTCGGACATTTCGTCGAACAGGTTGATTGGCCCCGACATGTCCGCAACGGAGATGGCCTGCCGCTTCTTCGTCGCCTCCGAGGTTGTGTTCGTGGTCGTGGGACTACGGTTGAGGTCGATGGCGAGCTCTCCCGCTTCCGACGACGCCGTGCGGGAAGACAAACCGGGAGAGCGTGGCCACGGTCCTACTGTGGCCGCCAAGAGACGGTGTGTGCAGGCCTGACGTCTTGGGCTAACCTGGTGGCTGGCCGCTCGGTGTGGAAGAACTACGGTGCCACCGAAAGCAGAGGTCAGTGCCTCCCGCTTCATCATGATGTCAGCCTGCTTCGCGACATTCACTGCCAGCTCGTCGGCGTTAGCCCTGGTCTATGCGGTGAGGATGCGCTCGTTCTCTTCCCGACGCTCCACGTCAAGCTTGGTAGCGATGAGTCGAGCTCTCGCCGCTTCTCGTTGGCCGACGACATATCCTTGGCTGGCTTCTTCGGTCGGCCGTTCTTCTTTGCTGCGAGATCCTCGGAGGGCGCATCATGGGACGTGGCGGCGGGATCCATCGTCTCTGCTCCCGCTCCCGGCAATGGAAATTTAGAGAGGGTTTTTGGAAGAAAAAGTGGAGTGGTTTGTCTGCCACCGATGAAAGGGACCTCCAAGGTGAAGAGAGGGTACTTGTTCGGGCCAAAGAAAACAATGTTTTTAAGGAGGAAACGTAACCGCTATAATACGTTTTCATGCTGTTAAAGAAAAAACTGTAGTACGCTTTCATTTGCAAGAAGGCTCGCAGTCGCAGCTACACGTGACCCCACCCGGCGGTGCGCCGCCCTCCTGCCTTGGTCGCTTGCTGCCTCACCGCGGCGCCCTCCCTCACCGTCTCCCTCGCTGAAGTCCCTCTCTGCTGCAGCCTATTCGAGACCGAGGCGTCGGGGCACCTCGCGGAGGCGGGGCTTGGGTGGTTGTCTCGGCGGTGGGCGAAGCAAGCCTCCCTCGTCGGGCCTTTGTACTCAGCGGCGTTGGAAGAAGGCGGCGGCCGGATCTCGGACGCGGCGGATACGGTGACTGGACGCGAGTGGAAGAGACGACTGACTGCTCCAACGCCCCCACGACCTCCTCCTTCCGATCCAGACGTCCTGGTACGCCCTAGTCCCGCTTCTCCCCAATTCCAACCCACATTGTCTTACGGGTCGCGATTACACTACTCGCTCGCAGATTTTTCTTGCTCTACTCAGTCGTCCACCACTGTAACCTGCTAATTGCAGCCTCAGTTGATTAGTTACCCTACTTTCCAGGTTGCCGTAGTGTTCTTCCACCGGCCAAGAACTGACACCGCAAATGGTATTCCTGCTGCTTAGAAACGCTTTTGTTGGCACTTTCATGGACAATGCTATCAGTAATTCTGTTATCTTTGTACTTAGCTCGTTGGGTTTCACTTGCAGGAGGAAGAGCCCATTGAGCCACCACCTTACATCTACATCGAGAGTAATGATTTCTCGTACAGAAGGTTGCTGGTTTTGTTCTCTATACTTTCTTTTCCATCAACCCGATGCTGCAGGAAGCATTGGGTCTTGCAGCTTTAGATTGTGATGCGAATCTCATTGTTGTCTATTCCTGCTTGAAGGCACAAGCGGCAGAAGGAGGAGGACATAGCGGTATGCGAGTGCCAGTACGATCTGATGGATCCAGACAGCGCGTGTGGGGAAAGGTGCTGGAATGTCTCCACTAACACTGAGTGCACTCCTGGCTATTGTCCCTGTGGTGTATATTGTAAGAACCAGGTTAGTGTTTTGTTGTTTAGGTGTTGCTGTATAGGTGCCATCATCGTCGATTTGTTTGGTTAATTTCTTTATCGCTGGTTCTTGATTATTTGCACGGAGCTGTTGGCAAGTAGGAAAACAATATCTGTGCATATTCTTAATTTATTTAAAGTCGTACTTCGGTGTCTAAGGATTCTATCTAATTTTAGACAGACCTAATATGATCTGGTTGTTATAGTCTTATAGATTGATGAAATTTAAATATATACCACTTATTTTCTTGGTTTTATATTATGAAAGGTACACTTTGTGCCTTCAAATGTCATATTATGAATAGTAGATCGAAAATTCTTAGTGTCCCTCAAATCTGTTGAAATTTATGTAGTACTCCATATCAGGGAAGATTTTTATGCGATGAATCCTTTATCTGCCGCATCACCTCCTATTGATGCATGGTATGGTGATGCTGCATGCGAATTGATGCACAATCGTGCTGGAATTAAGTTAATTTTAGGATGTTTATATGTATCATAGTCCTTATTTTCCAGTTTACTTATAATCTTGTTGTCATTTGATCAATTTTCTTGTTAGCAGCGATTTCAAAAATGTCAATACGCTAGAACGAGGTTGGTAAAAACTGAAGGGCGTGGATGGGGTCTTTTGGCTGATGAGAACATTACGGTGACTACATTTATCTTCATGTTTGTTCTGCCCATTCAAGTAAATATGCTTCTGTAACTAATTGTTGTCTTAATGGGATTTGTAGTCTGGCGAATTTGTTATCGAATACTGTGGAGAAGTAATATCATCAAAGGTAGCCAAGCGGAGATCTCAAACATATGAAGACCAGGGTATGCAGATAATAGACCTCTTCCCATATTAGAATTGTGGTGCCTTTTGCTTGCTATGACATCTTTGTGCTCTTCCCCATTAGGATTAACGGAGGCTTATATTATTTACCTCAACGCTGATGAGTCTATTGATGCAACAAAGAAAGGGAGTCTTGCCAGATTTATTAACCATTCATGGTATGCTTGTGGCGAACACAAGTCCTTACATGTATTTATTTATTTAATTTAATTCACTTGTTCATCAGATTCTTTCACTTTTTTTGCATTTTATGTATCTAATCTAACAGCTTGTTATGGAACATGCAGCCAACCGAACTGTGAGACAAGGAAATGGACTGTCCTCGGGGAAGTAAGAGTTGGCATATTTGCAAAGCAAGATATTCCTATCGGAATGGAATTGTCCTATGACTATAACTTTGAGTGGTTTGGTGGTGCGATGGTCCGGTGCCTCTGTGGAGCTGCCAGTTGTTCAGGGTTTCTTGGGGCTAAATCACGTGGTTTTCAGGTGGGTGAAACAATTATGCTGTTATATATCTTGTTAACTTAAGAGAAGATCATATTTCATGTTTTAAGTTGGACACTAAGGTTTGAAGAAGAAACCACTGGTATCTTTCTGACCTTCCAGTTAAAATTGTGGACGTTTACTGTATATTTTGCCCCTTGTCTCCATTAGGCTCTGTTTGTTTGGGCTTCAGCTTCTAGGATCCCGGAAGCGCGTGAAGCACCGTCGGGGGTGCTTCCCGAGCTTTTCACGGCTTCCCGAACAACAGCGGACTGAATTACCCTCTATACTTCACTGGATATACCAAAAATTGCCATCCCCGATTCATCCCCTGTCCACCACACACGCGCACGAGGAGCTCGGATTGGGTTTCTCCCTGCAGCCGCCGCTGTTCACTGCTACCGCCCCGGCTCTCGTCTGCTTCGCTGCACGCCTGTGCGGCCACCTCCTCCCGACGCCCGCCCTCCCCTCGTCCTGCCTTCTTTCGATGGTCGCCCTCCCCGCGTTGGGACTCCTCCGGTCCTCATGATGCTCACCCTCCCATGGTTGGGGACGAGGTCGCCGATCCCCACGGGTACGCCGGCGACGTGGCATGCGCCGCGGCCGCGTGCCAGCCACCTCTCGCCTCTCTCCCCCGTGAGTATTTGGTCGCTGCCACTTGCCGCCTCGCTCGCCGCAGGAGCGGCAGCTCTGGCACTAGTCTCGTCGCCCGCGACATGTGAAGAACCATAGTTCTGCTATTCAAATTGGATCTGTTCAGTGCGTGTTGATGCCTGAAACTGGAGCCCATGAGCTGGAACAAAAAAAAACCCAATCGGAGATTATTATCGACGAGAAAATTACATAACGCGACAAGCTTGTACGATGATATAGGTGAATATATGTGATGTTTCATGTTTCATATTAGAAGTCTTGTACTCTCTCCATCTCAAATAGATGTCGGAAGTTTGTCTAAATTTGGTTGTATCTAGATACTAAATAAAGTTTGCAACATCTATTTTAAGACGGATGGAGTAATATAATTGCCAAGAAAAGCCAAAAGGCAAAAGCCAAAACCCTGATAAATAACTCCAAAATTATTTTGGTAAAAAAATATGCTTACAATTATTTTACTCCCTCCGGTCCATATTAATTGACTTGGATTTGTCAAATTTTGGATGAACCTATATACTAAATAGTGTCTAGATTCATTCAAATTTTGACAAATCCAAGTCAATTAATATGGGTCGGAGGGAGTAGCAAAAACAGGTTAATTGATGTAATTTAGCTATTAAACATGTCGACCACGTTAATGTTTTTTCAGAATTAACTAATTATTCAGATAAGCATTTATACAACTTCTTTAGTATTCGAGGGCATTCCAGACATTTCACAGTTAAAACAATAGCAGCTGCCATTAAAAAGCACTCCCGCCAAATATCAAATCATCGCATCCAACAGCTGCTTTCTAACAGCCCACCAGCTACAGCTGCTTCTCAACAGCAGCAGCCTAAACAGACAGACCCTTAGACTGACTAGGAGATGCCCCCGTGTGTTGCAACAGGAGTGAAAAAATTAATTTTGTCAAAAGAGGCCAGCACGATCCAAATGTTGCCCAAGTTGATCGACCGGCGTAGATTAAATCTATTTTTTACCTAGATAAACATCAAGTTTAGTCCCCTTCTTTTCTTTTCAAACCCCTCTCCTTTTATTCCTACATTTTCGTAAAAAGAAAGTAGAAAATGGTTTTAAAAAAGGAGGATGCCGTGGACAGGCCCGGCCGAAGGCATCCCCTACCCTTATCCTATCAGGAGGCCATCCACGACCCCAGGTTTCTCTCGTCCCTAGTCTCTCTCTCATCGTCCAGCGCCAATCAAGTAGCTTTGTTCCTCTGTGCCTATACACCGCAGGTCTGAAAAGACGCCACCTAGACACTCTCCCGTGCACGTCCTCCTTTAGTTTATTGCACTAGGTGGGCCCACAAATCCCTTTAATTACAGCCGTGCAAGTCCCCTCCTTGAATGGAAAGGGACCCCGTTTATAATTAGGCAACATGCAACCTGCCCACAAATCCCGTTTAATTACAGCCGTACAAGTCCCCTCCTTGGAAGGAAAGGATCCAATTCCTGCTTGTTTGTTGATTCTCGAATCCGCTTGTTATCCAAGCAAACTTGGTTTAAGAGAGCGAGGTGGGACTATTGCAACACAAGTAAATTCTGTTAGGAACACTTACCTGCTCGCTGCTCAAATTTCCAAACGTGGCATACAGGACGCAACAATCGGTTCGGTCGGACGGGGACTCGGCAGGAGGAAGCCGTTTTTTGACTTAAAGCGGTGGCAGTGCTCGTAATTCTGTTTGGAAACAGGGGCAAAACCGTCCAAAAAAGTGTGGGAACGAGAAGAAACACTCCGTACTTTATTAGGTATATAAGATAGATATAGATGTAGATATAGATTACACTGCAGAACAGAAGTATTGAATATTGATAGCTCTTTGGTTTGCCGCTTTTACATGTGTGCTGACACAACTCTTGTGTTACTTCATCTAAAAACTCTTGTTGGAATATTGAGCACTATCTGCAATAGTCACTTCATTATGGTTAATTTAGTGTAATGAACCATTTTTGTTTCATTATTAGGTCCTCTTTATTTATGGTCATTGATGCAACCTTTTTTAAAGCTAATATATGGAGTGTCTAACACTTGGATAATAAATGTTTATTGTCTGCCATGTTTTAGGAGGCAACATACCTGTGGGAAGATGACGATGACAGGTACTCTCGTGCTTGTATCTTAGTCTGCCACACAGAATACAAGTTGATATACCATTGTTATTTTCAAAATTTGACTGGTATATCCTTGATGAGAAACTTTAATTTTACCTAGCTGCGTTTTGCTAACTAAAATCAGGTTGGCTCTAATGATCCGATCCTCTGAGAAAGAGGTTATATCTTATTAACTTCGCTACTTGGATGATTCTGTGTATGAATAACCTTTCCCTCCGAATTAAGATAAACCTGTCCTGACAAGTAAATGTTTATTGCTTGAAGTGCTAAATGTTTTTCTTGAGTGAAAAACAGTAGCGACGACCCTTACTGCACCTTTTCACTTTCTTAGGGTTAGTTGGGTGAAACATGTACACGATGGGATTACAGTGGATATCGCATAATAATCAGAAACTGTTTATTCAGCATCAAGCTAAGATTGCATGCCTTACTTGAGGCTAGGCCTAGCTCTATGCATGATGAGTGCAAAAGAAGTTTTATACATTCCTTTGCAACTATTACTTTGGATGGGATGATTACTGAATATGTATCCATTTCTCCGATTCCAAATGCTCCAGCATCCTATGATCAAAATCTCCATGAAGTGGTCATGATTGTATCTGTGTTTAGCATCTTGGATCATGTCATGAATTGCCAGATCAGTGTTCCATTCCAACCTAATTGCTCACCAGAAATTCTCACTGAAACTGCATTCACAAATGAAAGGTCTCTTCGGGGCATTATTCACATAGAACACGATTGGAGAATTCCACATAGTAGTGCTAAATATTGATGGATATAATGATTCTGAGGACCAGCAAATGCTACATGTTAATCTGCAGGTTTTCTGTTGAGAATATCCCTCTATATGACTCTGCTGATGACGAACCTACAAGCATTCCAAGGGACATCCTTTTAGCAGAAGATCAGCCAATGACCCAAGAAAGCAACAGCGGCACAGTCCAGAACACTGAGAATCCTGAGATTGCAAGCTCCAATGAATTCACGCCAATGACTGTTGAACCATTGATTGCAAGCTCAGATGAACTCACACCGATGACTGTTGAACCATTGACAGCAAGCTCAGATGAAGTCACACCAATGACCGTTGAACCACTGAGAGCTATTCCAGCGGGTGATTTTAGCGAGAATGGATCAACTGAATATGGTGCACAATATGCTGATGACAATGACACCCTGCAAAATTCGACGCACAAAATCACAAAGCTTGAGAATCAAAGCTCACCCCAGAACCACAACCATCATACCGAATTGGTCCTGGTGAGACCCAAACCCAAATTTCGTGGTGGAAAAGCTAAACGTGGTCTGCGCAAGCAACTGAACGTTGCAGATATATGTGACCGGTTAGCATCTGCTGCAGCACGCGAGGAGATATTATACTGCGAGGTAAAAGCAAGCAGTAACCCCTTCTCTTGAACACTGCAGCTTATATCTCTAAATTTTGCATGGTCTCATTTCCGATTCAAATACGGCAGGAAGTAAAGAAGCTGGCGGGTGCTGAAATCGATGTCCTGTACGACGAGATAAGGCCGGCGATTGAAGAACATGAGAGGGACAGCCAAGACAATGTATCAACAAGCCTCGCGGAGCAGTGGATCGAGGCCAGCTGCTCCAAGTACAAAGCTGAGTTTGATCTATCCGCTGCGATTATCAAGAACATGGCCTCTACGCCTCTGAGAGCAAAAGAAGACGTGATCCCTAGAGAACAAAATGGATTGTTATACCTGCAAAACGGTTCAAGCTAAAGAGCGCTTAGTTGGCAATCAGTTTTCGCAATGCCTTAGTTTATTTAGGTTTAAATTTTTGTAAGGTGGTGTAATTCTCAACATATATGCACTAATAATCTGATTATTTGAATGTGGAAAGATGTCGCCAACTTCCGTCACAACATCATGCTCCACTAACTGAAAAAGCTCCATCGACATTTAGTTTTGCGTCTCCTTACTCCAGAGCGCTCCACTCCACTTCTTTACCTTGTGCCTTCCATCTTCCACCTTCTTGATATTCTTAAATTCTCGACCTTGATCGACGACCATCTTCCCCTTCCCAATATCTGCAACCCGAATCTGCTTTATTAGGAGGAGAGGGTTCCCCTTCCCAATATCTGCAACTGGAATCTGCTTTACTAGGAGAGAGTTCTGGTAGCCTACCAAGAACCGGCGTGACCCCTCGCTGGGAGGGCAAGGTTTATCATGTGTAAGCTCGTTGTGGTTGTGTTAAATCCTCCATGGAGTCATCAAGGTCTTAACTAGAAAAGCGATGGTTTTGTGCGAGTGCGAAAATTCGTTCAAAATATGGTAGTTTTTGTCGCGAAAATGAAAAGCGGCACCAAACCACAAATTTAACTAGAAAAGCGATGGTTTTATGCTTATCATCTCCCCATGTAATTCCCATACTTCTTTCATCGCAGTCCACAAGGAAATATTTGAGTTTGTTCACCTATCTCGTGGGTACATATGTTCAATCGAAATCTGACATTTTTTTAGGTTATAATCAAATCCCTTGGGATGGTTTAAGGAAAAAAAAAATACGGCATTACACTTGGAAAAGTTTCGTGCAAAGCGGGTCAGCGTTGTCCGTCTCAATCTTGGCCGTGTAATCGCGATCGAGCGGACGAGATCAACACGGTTCAGATCTTGAGCGCACCTACGAACGCCCTGGAGCTGGAGTCCTGCTTTCTTCCTCCTCTCGCCTGCTCGCCTTCGCGGATTCCTCCCCTTCCCACCCTCGTCCGCTCTTCTTCTCTTCCTCACAATTTGTTCTGCCTCCTCCCGGGCGGCCTCAGTGACGGCGAACAGGACGCAGCAAGGGAGGCCTACTTTCTTCGCCTCCTCCTCGCCGGCGGCGGCCTTAGCGACGGCGAACGGGGCGCAACCAGGGACGCCTACTGGTGCTGTACTATACCCTGTATTGTCGGTAAGTAACCCTAGCTTGGTTGTAGGGGTCTAGTTCTTTCCTGGGGGTTTCTCTCTGTGCCGTGGCTGCAAGCAGTCAAATCGAAATCATTCCGCCTCTCCGTTCAGCTAGTAGCCGATTTGTTTGCTGCGTGGCACTCACATTCTACAAATCTAGTTCATCAATCTAGGGTTCGGTTAGTCCCGTCGTCTTCTCTGCGCACGATCGATATGATTTGACCTACAGGACTTGGTAGCCGATACTTGTATAAGTCCGTGTCTGTTCATTATCCTGTTAGATTCCTTTACCTGTGTATGAGCCTATTGTGATTTATAGTCTCCACTATGAATCCAAATGTGATTATTTCTCTTGATTCGGGTACAGATGAGTACTGATTTTGTTTCATGCAAAGGATAGTGGGGCAGGGCAAGTCGAGCCATGGGTAAGTTTGAGCACGGCAATCTGCTGGTGTCGCTTGACGAAGGACACAGGCATGGTTATAGTCTTACAGCTGTTGCTGTTGGACTTGGGATAGGAATTGCTGGGTTGTACAAAGCGCTCCATAGCAGCCTGGTCATACCATGGATTCTTCGGAAGCTCTTTTCAGAATCAGAGAGAGTACACTACGCTGCAGGCTTAAGAAATCTGGGAAATAATTGCTTTCTTAATGTTATCCTCCAGGTATCTCCTACTCTACTTCCTAATGAATCCATATTCCGGTGTGCTTCATGTGTGAGCATCATCTTCGGGTTTGAGTTCACACTAAATCAAAGAATGTTTCCCTGACAGGCACTTGCTAGCTGCAACCATTTTGTGTCCTCTCTCGATGATTTGCTTGCAAGTGATGGCATGCTACCTGAGGAACAGTCTGAAAAAATGCCTCTTATCTTTGCTTTAAGTTCCCTTTTAGAAGGTAAAATTGTTAATATGGACTGTTAAGCTTGTTACCGTCTCCAAGATTATCGTCGTGGAATTCCAGTGGTGTGTCTAGAATCAGTAGTCTGGGCATTTGTGTAGTTATGTTGGACCTAATGCAAGTATACAAGATTGTATAGAATTTGGATGCAATAATAAACTGGGTCCTTGATATTTATAGATCTGTTTGACTATGTGTTCAACTCCCATATCATTGAATGATCAATTGCTTACTGCTCAGATTGTAGTACTGAACCTATATTCCTCAGAATGTGGCCCCCAATGGTAGAATTGATACAGATTGTGTCTTTCTAATACAGTTTCTCCCTAACCTGACCTCCTTGGTTTTTATGGACCTGTTTGAAAAAGTGCTGAACTCCCGTATCATTGAATTGTATTGCCTGGTACAATCGCATGATCAATTGCTTACTGCTCTCATAGTTGTGCTTGATCATGCACTTGGTCCATTTCGTATGCTATAATTGTAAAGAACATTTCTTTTTGTTTATTTTGAAATCAAATGCTATATTTGTAATGTCTGAGCTCACAGTTTTGTTGTTGTTCATAAATCAGTATATTGGCTGTAAATGTCTTTCAGTTGGTTGCTCATATGTTTTTATTACTGCTTAATGAATCTGCGTATATGTTTGCAGACCTGAGCACAGTTCGAGATGAAAGAATTGTATTGAACCCCCAAAGTGTAATGCATGCTTTGGGATTCTATGTTAGTCACTTCAATCTGACGAGACAGCAGGCATAGTGCTTTCTTCCATACATGCTTCTCTTGAAACTTACCATATAATATAAATGGATTTTACAAGAACTGCTTTACCCTCATAGGATGCTTCGGAAGCTTTTGGTCATCTTTTGGCATCAGTGAGGGATGAATTTTCCCACTGTTACGTACCATATAAGAGCTCTCTGGCAGACATTACCTCATTTCACTCCAAAGTGTACAAGCAAAGGGAAGGTAACCAATCCGAATGCGAGCGCTGGAAACAAAACATATTTGGCCCCTTTGATGGGACTATTGGCAGCACATTATCTTGCAGAAATTGTTCATCTGTGGTAGATATCTATGCCTCCTTCTTTTGTAACTATTAACATGTGGTTTGTGAACTACTTAGCTATTGTTATTTCTACAGCTAGATGCATTATTTGTTTCTATAGCTAGATGCATTTTACCACCCCAACCCCCTGTTACTACCAAATACATCTTGTCTTGTAGGAACCCTAAATGCACACCTTGGAACGCTACTTTTTATAGCTACATGTTAGTATATTTGTGAAATACTCCCTCCGTTTCAAAATATAAGATGTTTTAGGTTTGTGAAGAAAATGTATCTAGACTTCTTTTAGTGTGCAGATTCACTCTAAACTTAAGTGAACCTACATACTAAAACAAGTCTAGATACATTTGCTTCACAAAGCTAAAACATCTTATATTATGAAACAGAGGGAGTATGTTACTATGCAATCTACGAATGATATATAGTTCACATGGGAGAACTACCAAAAATTGCCAGACGTCATAGCTTGAAGGAGATTATGGTATCTAGAGTAGGGAGGAATAAACATTAACACATACGTGGCTAAAGGCTAATCTTGTATAAGGACTACTGAAACTCTTGTCTTGAACCAAACTCCTAGATCTACATGGAATCAGTCATCCTGGACATGGTTGCTTAATAGGCTATATCATATACATATTATACTTCCCTAATCCTCCAGTAAAAAAACACTTCCCTAACCCTTCTTATGGCTGTGCCTTGTGTTTACTTTGGCTCCGGCTGCGGAACTGCCCTTTTCCGGATTGCTCATCTGGCCCTTGTTTCCTGCTATGTCCTGTGTTTCTCTGTGCTATTACTGCTGGCTTAACATTATTAGAGTTTGAAATTAAGACGTAGCTGTCTAAGACAGTATATATCTAGGAGCAGTTTGTTTCTATAGTTTCTTGGAAGCATGCATAGTTCGGTTGGTCAGATGTGTTGATTTTCTGCCCTCACTGTTGTTAATCTCTCACAGCTGTCCTTGGACTTCGAGAATTTTCATTGCTTGCCTCTCTCACCTGTGCCTGACATAAATGGAGATATTGTATGTCCAAGTGAGCCTTATTAAGCTTTGTTAATTCAGGATTCATCAATTAGTACTCCTGTTCATCCATTATTCATAATGCTCTATTTCAATTTAGATCAATGGTTGTAGTTTGGTGGATTGCCTGAAGCACTTCACTGTGTTGGAGCAACTTGACAATTACCGTTGTGATCATTGTTGGCATAATGCTGCTGCCAAATATTTCTCTCTTAAATTAGAAGTCGACGAGGTGATTTTTACACGCATACTTTGTCATGAAGTTGCACTTGTTTCACAGTTGAGTTTGATATGGTACCTTGTATTGATATCTGTACCAGGAAAAAGTTAATAAACTGCGCACCTGTGTCGATTATGACAGTTGCAGCTGCAAGCAGTTATTTGGTCCAGAGAAAACAGCATGGTCAGTATCTTCGAAAGCAACAAAGCAGTTGGCTATCACTCGTTGTCCGAAGGTATCAACAATTGAAATACTCCTTTTGAAAGTTTCATGGAAATAATGTCTAAAGATGACATGACACCTGGTGTATTAATGTCTTCTTCTTCTTCTAGATCTTGTGCATTCATGTGCAACGTGCTTCTGTTAGTCTAGCTGGTGATCTTGTAAAGCGTGAGGTAAGCACGAAAAGAGACTTGAGACATTGTATATTTCTATGAATTGTGGCTGAATGATCTGTTCTTTGATTGCAGGGACATGTTTCTTTTCCTTTAGTTCTGGATCTATCCCCATTTGCAGGAGGAACATTCAGCACTGGACAGGGACCTGGACCTTCAGCTACGAACATGCAAATATACGACCTGCCATCTCGCCATCTATATCGACAACTAAATGCGCAGATGCCTATCAATATGTTTCCTACCGGTGGGAACTCATCGAGTCAGCCATGTAAGGATGAAGTGTCAAATGGCGGTGGCTGCTCACTTTACAAGGCATGTTGTCTGCTTTCTAAGGATCTATCCACTCGATTTCTCTATGGATAATGATGATAGTTGCATTCCTCACCAGCTCTACCTATCTGATCAATTTATTTGCCCTCTCGGTCTTTACAGGGAAATGTTGATGTGGCTACGAGTACTTCGTCATCATGGTCAACATCATTCTCGCCAAGAAAGGAGTTGTACACACTCTCAGCTGTGGTTGAGCACTACGGCATATGCGGAGGCGGGCATTATGCAGCTTACAGGAGAGTAGCGTCAAATCCTGATGCCAATGATCCAACGCAGTCTCGTGGCAAGCACTGGGTTTACATCTCAGACGACCATGTATCACAAGTGTCAGAGGTTGATGTTTTGGCCGCGGAAGCCACCCTCCTTTTCTACGAAAGACTGTAGCAGCTGCCTGTTAAGTAGGAAATGTACTTCAGATACGTAGTAGTAGTACATTTTTTTTGGAGAAATTTGATGCAGTGGCTTTCAAGGTTCAAGATTTTTATCTTAGCAAAATAATCTTGGATAAAGGATCGTCCGGGTCTTGTTTTCTGATGTTATAAGTGGAAAAGTTTGGTTGGTTATCAAGTACGAGAACGAACCGAGATTTCAGTGATCCTGGGTTCTGAACTTCTGAATAAGGGGTGCATTATTCCATTGCCAACTCCAGCTGGCTATGGTTAAATTCTTCAGCAGAAGGACGGAGAAACGCTCAGAATGGACATACTAGATGGCTAAGCCAACTGGTAGGTTACATTTTTGGTCTTAGCTAGTACTCCCCTGCTATTCTTCCCTGCTACAACTAGAAGCTTCTCAAGAGTTTGTAAAACGGCAAGGCAGTTACAACTTCTTAGCGATGTTGGTCCATTTACTGAACTCTGTTTTGTGAAAATGAGATCGGGAAACAACCCAAAATTAGCAAAGCCGTATGGACATGGTCCGTTAACTAAGCTTACACGAGCTAGGTAGGTAGCTGGTGACTTCCTGCCGTCCTGCTACGGCTGGCCGGCCGGTCCTTGCGGCAAAGTAGCTTTGTCCGTCACCAGACACCGGTGCTTCGCTCGCCTGTACTTCCTTAGCACGAAGAAGCAAATATAACATTCGGCCATGGAGACGCTGCTCTCCGTCACCATCCCCTTCCTTGGCATCCTGCTTCTCAGTGTCGCCTTTCTTCTTCTTGTTGCTCGAGCCGAGAAGAATCACGTGGAGCGGAACTCGAGAGGTGTCACAGCGAGCGAGGAGTCTATGAAGAAAGTCGATGCCATCTCCAAGGACAACAATCTTGAGAAGATCATGGATGATGGCACTTGATTGAGAGCCCAGACTAGCCATGATTTTTTTTTGAGATCATTGCCCTTGGAGTTCTCATCGACTTTGTCTATGGAATCCCCGTGGCGACACCTCTGGCGGTTTCACTTAAGGGTGTGCAAAACTGACACCGTATGAAACCGTTCAAAACTTTCACCGGCTTCTTCTACCATGTACTCCCTCTGTTTCAAAATATAAATGTTATAGCTTTGTGAAGCAAATGTATCTAGACTTCTTTTAGTACATAGGTTTATTTAGGTTTGGAGTGAATCTAGGCACTAAAAACGGTCTAGATATATTTTCTTTACAAAATCTAAAACATCTTATATTTTGAAATGGAGGGAGTACTATGTATATGTGTCTGGCAATCTTGATGTCACCGGCTTCAGGTCTGACAAGGCATCCATTGTGGCGTTTTGCGATGCCGATGCCGTATCACCGACAATCACAGCTTTGCACATCGCTAGCCTTCAAGTTATCTCTATCAATACAAATACATTGGTCGGCCATAACATTGGTTCTCCATTCATACTTCTTCTAAAAGCGGCATGGACTTCCTACCTTGCAATTTATTTCATTGGCTACAATACATTCACACATGGTTTAGCTTAGACGAGG
Source organism: Avena longiglumis (assembly GCA_030063025.1). Lineage (NCBI taxonomy): Eukaryota > Viridiplantae > Streptophyta > Magnoliopsida > Poales > Poaceae > Avena > Avena longiglumis. Next base: position 523,488,094 of record CP125976.1, read on the forward strand.
CTATCAGTGAAATTAAAGAAGGAATTTGATTTCTTTTATTTCCACCATTTGTTATTATATATGTAAAAATGATATTCAAGGTATGTGCATTTTACATGACCCGGCGATCATATTCTCTTGGACGCACTCCTAGGCTTGTTGCTGGCTATATGAAGCATTCACGGGATGGAAGCCATCATGGTGAGCATGAAACTCCTCCACTTTTAGTTATGAGAGAGGAGACTATACAGATAGAGAAGAAACCCCATGGGTATTGCTTTGTACGGATGTCTGAAGAAGGGGCTACAAAAGAGAAGAAAATGTTAGTTACAATTGACAACATTTGGTAGTTAGACGGCATGGTTCTCAGTTAAACAACCTAAATGGAAGATGTATGTTTCTTTGAGGAGGGGGGGGGGGGGGGGGTCCCCACCTGAATATATTACTTCAAAAGATCAACAACAGGTTTCACGAGCGTCATGACAAGAGGTAGTCATGCCACAAGCCAACGTGACTTTTTGAGCCAAATCCCTACAACGATGAGACCATACAGCGATGTTGTCCACAATTCTGGAAATAGTTACATAAGAGGATTGATCAACGTTTCTAAATACCATGCTGTTTCTGGCATCCCAAATTTTCCACAGAATGACGAGAGCGATAGACGGCCAAACAAAGGAGTGAAGCCCAGCAGGTACTGGAGTGGTCCACAAGTCGGAGAAATCTTGGAAGGCCGGTTGAATATTGATTTTATTCCATAAATACTGCGCGTGAGGGCAAACGAAGAAGAGGTGATCTCGGCTTTCCATGGTGGGGCCGCACCTAGGACAAGTTGCAGTGGCAATAATAGTCTTCTTGTACATATTCTCTCGTGTATTGAGTCTGTCTAGGGAGAGAAGCCAGCCAAAGATCTTCACCTAGGTTCATGATGATGAGCATGAACCTCCTCCAATTTTAGTTATGGGAGAGGAGACTACACAAATAGAGAAGCAACCTCATGGGTATTACTTTGTACGGACGTCTAAACAAGGGGCTACAGAAGAGAAGAAAATGTCAGTTACAATTGACAAAATTTGGTAGTTAGACGGCATGGTTCTCAGTTAAACAACTCAAATAAAAGATGTATGTTTCTCATTATCAATGTTCAAGATGTTGAGGTGTTGATTTGCAAGGTACATAATTGCAAAGGTTAGCTTCCACAAGGTATTTGCCATTTGACTTCTATGCTGTTGCGCAAGGACGATAATGGCGAAAGGGTGCTTAGATGAGCTATCTTTTCTCTATGACTACTACTATTCATCTCTGCCAACCTCTTATATGTGCTCACTAAGACAAAGAAAATTATTGCTTATATGTGCTCGAAATGGACAAAAGCAGTGACAGCTTAGTTTAAGTCATAGGGGGCCACGGCCCTCCCCCAAGCCAACCTTGGCAAGCTCCATTAGTGGCCAAAAGTAACCCTGATATATTGCTACATAAGACATGGTTCTTGGCTACGATCTCCTATCATGCATAAATGCTTTAGCCTTTTCTTGCGGTGTAAATGCAAGTTGTTAACACATTGGGAGGACAAAATGAACCAGCCCTCAATCCTACTGCTTCGCCCAAGGAAAATGCCACTTTCTTTTCTTCAGCATCTTATTTCCAGCTGCCCGACCAAAAGAAGAAGGTTACGGTGCCGAGCGGTGAATTTGTTGTTCTTAAAATACTTAGAAGCTATGAGGGAAGTAGAAGAAATTGTGTGGAATCATTCCATCAAAGCCTCCAAGTCAACAACAACCTCCATTGGATGTTCAATGGCAAATTAAAGGTGCAATGGATACCATGCTTGTCCATCATATTTGCACCAACATCTTTGAAGTGATATTATATTCAGACCACCCCTCTCCAAACGTAAGATTGCTGCAACTCATATGTCGCGATATTGCTCCTACTGTTGGAGATATGCCCTAGAGGCAATAATAAATGTAGTTATTATTATATCTTTGTGTTTATGATAAATGTTTACATTCATGCTATAATAGTATTAACATGGAAACATTAATACTTGTGTGATTTGTAAACTTAAATTTGAAGTCCCTAGTATAGCCTCTATACTTCACTAGCTTGTTGGTTGATTAATGATTGTGGTTTCCCTATCATGAATATTGAGATGTTATCAACAACAAGATCATATCGTTAGGAGAATGATATGGTGGACATACTCCTATAGATAAGCATAGCATAAAGATCAAGTCATTTCAATAGTTCAATTGCTATATGCTTTCTGATACATAGTAACCTAATTCCTTCGACCATGAGATCATGCATATCACCTTTACCGGATGGATGCTTTGATGACATCAAACACCACACCGAATAACGGGTGGCTATAAAGGTGGCATTGAGTGTTCGGAAAGTATTGGTTGAAACACATGGATCAAGAGTGGGATTTGTCCATCCATATGACGGATAGATACTCTGGGCCTCTCGGTGGAATGTCATCCAATTAGCTTGCAAGCATGTGACTGGGTCACAAGGGATCACATATCACGAGCGAGAAAAGAGTACTTATCGGTAACGAGGTTGAACTAGGTATGCGAGATACCGACGATCATAACCTCGGATAAGTAAACTATCGTGAGACAAAGGGAAATTGGTATCGTATGTAAGTGGTTCATTCGATCACAAAGTAATCGTAGAAATATGTGGGAGCCATATGAATTTCAGATTCCTCTATTGGTTATTGTTCGGAGAAGTGTCTCGATCATGTCGCATAATTCACGAACCGTAGGAGACACACTTAAGGATTCGACGTTGTTTGAGTAGTTATGGTATTATGAGAAAGAGACCGAATGTTGTTGAGTCTCGGATGGGATCCGGATATCACGAGGTGATCCGGAATGGTCCGGAGAATAAGATTCATATAAGTAAAGTCCGTTTGAGTTCGGAAATGATTCCGTGTTTTCATCAGAATGTTCTAGAAGGTTCCGAATGTCCGGCACTCGGGAGGGTACATGAATGTGTCATTACATATTGGAATGATTGCATCATGTACTAAGTGTTCTTGCTGTTCCAAATAAAGGATTAAATTGAATCCTAAAGCAGAAAAGTCAAATGGCTTTGAAAGTCAAACGGCTAAAAGCAAGCGTGGGAAACAAGTAAGAGGAGGTTGAAACCAACTTGGAGGAGGAGTCCTCCTCTCCAAGCCGCACGCCACCCAAGGCCGACTTGGGAGGGACTCCTCCCTTGGCCGCCCTCCCACCTATAAAAGGAGGCGGGGCCTCCTCCTCTAGACACACAAGTTCCTATCCTCTAATCTCCGGTTTAGAGCCGTTTTGGTTTAGAGCGTCTAATTGCCCTAGCCTTTGGTTTAGAGCCTTCTAATTGGTGTGTCTAAACCCTAGACCACTAATATCTCTCTCTCATACTCCACCATACTCGCTCCGGCTTATGAAGCCCTCTGGGATCTCCCTCTACTTCGGTACCACCACAGTTGTCTGCGGGAATCGCGAGGAGAGTGCTACAACCTCCGCTTCTTTGGAACAAGGGAGAGGAAGGTCTTCGTCGAAATCCGAACGTGTGACCGATTGCAAGGAAGCGCCGCTTGGGAAGGATCGTCTACGATCTTGAGATCGGGAAGAGTACGACTACATCACCCACGAGAATCCGCTCTCGTTAAACACTTTGGAATCTTCGAGGGTAAGTTATTCCATCGACTCGTTGCTACAATCTAGTAGATAGATCTTGGCTTGTTTGTTTGTATACGATAGAAATTTTTTGTTTTCCATGCTACGAAACCCTACACCTACTTGGTGGCCTATTGACCTGAGTTATTCCCTGATGATTGGTTATAGCACCCTGGGTAAAACCACTACCATAAAAATCGCTTGTTGTTTGTGCATCATCATGACTACATGCTCATGTCATCATGCCACCTGCATTTGAGCATCGTCATGTCATCATGCATATATCTGTCTAAAACTATTTTTTTAAAGCCTATTTTTGTTTTCTAGATATTCCTTCTTTGTTCAAATCGAAACCCTAGATCCATCCGGATATTTTATTTATTTAAAACCTTTTTTGCAAATGTTTATTTTAAAAGAAATAAAAATAATAAATAATAAAAATATTTTTGTTAGTGGGGAGGTAGCCCAGTCGGCCAGGCCCAAAGGCCCAGCCAACAGGCACCTACTACCCACTAGACCAAAGCAAACCCTAAACTACCCAAACTACCCTCCACAAACCCTAGCCCAGCCAAACCCTAACATCCCACCGCCTTTTGACTTCTATTGTGCCACGCAAGGATGATAATGGCGAGAGGGTTCTTAGATGAGCTATCTTTTCTCTATGACTACTACTATTCATCTCTGCCAACCTCTGATATGTGCTCACTAAGGCAAAGGAAATTATTGCTTATATGTGCTCGAAATGGACAAAAGCAATGGCAGAGCTTAGTGTAAGTCATAGGGGGCCACCACCCTCCCCCCAAGCCAACCTTGGCAAGCTCCACTAGTGGCCAAAAATAACCCTAATATGTTGCTACATAAGGCATGGTTCTTGGCTACGGTCTCCTATCATGCATAAATGCTTTAGCCTTTTCTTGCGGTGTAGATGCAAGTTGTTAACATATTGGGAGGACAAAATGAACCAGCCCTCAATCCTACCGCTTCGCCCAAGGAAAATGCCACTTTCTCTTCTTCAACATCTTATTTCCAGTTGCCCGACCAAAATAAGAAGGTTAGGATGCCGTGCGGTGAATGTTGTTGTTCTTAAAATACTTAGAAGCTATGAGGGAAGTAGAAGCAATTGTGTGGAATCATTCCATCAAAGCCTCCAAGTCAACAACAGCTTCCATTGGACGTTCAATGGCAAATTAAAGGTGCAATGGATACCATGCTTGTCCATCATATTTGCACCAATATCTTTGAAGTGAGATTACATTCAGACCCCCTCCAAACGTAAGATTGCTGCAACTCATATGTCGCGATATTGCTCCTACTTGGTGGATTGACCTGAGTTATTCCCTGATGATTGGTGCAAGAGCCTATACAAGGCCATCAAGAAGGATGTCGAGTGCATCCTCATTGGAAAAATTGCAGATGAAATAGAGTATCAACAGCTGGTTGAGATGCCGGATGTAGGATCAAAAGCATGAGGTGCTGAAGAGAGGTGTTGAGCTGGGAAGTTGTTGGCGGGCTTGGTTGAGGTGGAGGAGATGGTGTGGAAGGTACTCGCGGCCTTTTGGTTCAAGATCATCTTGTATGCTGCTCCGTCAGACAACCTCGATGGGCACTTGGAGTCTGTTGCTTGGGCAGCGAGTTGATCACACTTCTCTGGGCGTCGCTTATGCTGTTATGCACGTTGGTATCGTCAATGAGCCAGAAGCTACTGTTGCTGCCACTGATGGTGTCCATGCTCCTACAGATCATGTGTGTTCTTCTATTCATTGTGGTTGGCTATTCTTTGCTATCTATCTTGTGTTTGTCATACAATGTTGTGTTAGCTGATTAGCTCCATAGTCTTTATTCCACCAAATTCAAGATTCTACTATTCTTATTTATAATATTCTTATGGGGTTTGATAGATGCCCTATTGGTTCATATGATCGACCTAGTTCCTTTTCACAGTATTTTATTTGGTTACACTATATTCTGTTTATATCCGTAATGTCCAGATTATTGGATTACCATCTATTTTGTTGGGGATTATGGGAATTCTGGAATTGTGAATGTTTTGAAAACAAATTAGTTAAAATACCTGCCTAAACATTGTGCTATATCTGTTTTATATTTCTCTGGTCTAAAATGAACAATGTTGGATAAGGACATCATTATTGAAGAAGCAAAAATGTTTCAGGACGAGGCACTAAAAGACCATGTTGCAGGTACTGCGGTTGATACTCTATGCTCATCAAACGACGAGTCCATGGTAAATGTCAATGAGAAGGTCATGAGTAACAATGCATACTAAAGACAGGCAGTTCCTGGAACCTCTGGAAAGATAATAATGGAGATAGTCGGTGAGCAATATGGAGGCAATGGTGTGATGCCTTTTTTGGTGACAAGGAGGTTCTCGTTCCATTCAGGCCCAAAGTTTTATACTACTCCCTCCATCTAAAAATTAGTATCTTGATTCATCCAAATTTTGATAAACCGGTGACATCCATTTTAAGACAGAGGGAATAATATTTAAGGTTTCTGTTCTATTCAGGCATCACTGAAGCTTGTTCAAAATATAGTGATAGCAAAGAAGTGAGGCTTGCCGCGCCAAGACCAAGACAGGGTTATTTGTTTTAGCAAGCATTTATGCAAAGAAGTATATACACAATATAAATATCACTTTTGCTTCGGTGTTTTCTCTCCTTTTCAAATTTTGACAACAAAAATTCGATACCGATTTGTTTCGAAGACCGTACGAACCCATCCGAAACCCGTACGGTCCTCTTAGAGATATACTAACCGTACACATATACTCACGTGCCCGCGGGAGGCGGAAATCGAAAGGTATATAGCAGCAACAAAAATTCAAAACGTGGCATGCGAAGACATAGATCACGATAACAAGAGATACGATCTGCCGGTCAGAACGTGGAATATATCCAGCTCGACCGAGTACACCTATATGGAGGTATATACATCCTAAATATGAATTTTGATGGGTCAAAAGAAAACTGCCAATACAAACTTAAGTTTAAGAGAGAATTCTTTATTTGGCCCTAATTCAAATTTTAGTTCCTTTCTTGGCCTTGGAAAACTTTTTATTTCCTTTATGGCACTATATCTTCTTTTGTTTCCTTATATGACCCTTTAGTCAATTCTGTTAGCTCCTTCTGTTAACTTTTTATTCCTTGGACTAATGTAGAGTTAATAGCATAGAACTACCAGTTTCTGAGCAAAATTCCGGAAATCTACCGGTTTACGTTTTTGTAGCAAAAATCTGCCACATTTGACGTCTGTTTTCTCAAATAACACTAAACGCGCGCTGAACGCGAATTGACACCAGATCTGACAGGGATGGCCCACCATAATTGATGACGTGGCAGGTCTGGACGGCGAGCGACACGGCCGTTAACGCCCGTTCACGATAGGAGTGGGGCCTACTACTTGGCGCTGTCCTAACGCGCTGGGTCTTCCTCCCGACCGTCTTCTTCCCCGCTTGCCCATGCTCCTGCGACAGAGCGCCACCGCCGACGCCACCGCCGACCGCCTTGCCATTGCCGTCGCCGTCCCAGTCGAGCGCAGCCGTCGCCATGCCTAGCTGGCACGACGGTTCTGAGTCGAGCAACTCCTACCTAGGGGTAAACTCCAGTCCATCTCCCTCCCCCCATTTTCAAATTAGGGTTCGTCCAAAATTGGGATTTGTTGATTTGTCGTCAAATTAGGTCGATTAAAGTTGATTTTTTCTTTGATTAGGACCTCACATGCCTGGACTATGCTCCTAATGTGATTGATGACCCAACATTTTGCGGGATAGCCGTGGGCGCCGAGCGCTGTGACATGCACAACCTCGAGCCGCGCAGATGCATAGACTTTGATGGGACAGACATAGGGAGGAGATTCTACATGTGGCAGATTGAAATGTAAGTTATTTACTCCATCCTTGTTGAGCATTCTCAATCTGTTATTGTCAAGCTTAGTTTTTGATTACTGCCACTGACATATTTTACTTAAGCTTAAACCACTGCCATAGTTTAGTTACTGACATAGTGTTGGAATTATGCCCTAGAGGCAATAATAAAGATGTTATTATTATAATTCTTGTTCATGATAAAGTTTATATTCCATGCTAGAATTGTATTAAGCGGAAACTTTGATACTTGTGTGGTTTATGAACAACACCGTGTCCCTAGTACGCCTCTATGGACTAGCTCATTGATTAATGATGGTTAAGGTTTTCTAACCATAGACATGAGTTGTGGATTAATAATGAGATCATGTTATTAGGAGAATGATATGATGGAAAGACCCAAATTAAGCAGAGCAATTAGACCGTGTCATCGTGTTCATCTTTGCGAAGCTTTTTCCTATGTCAAGTATTGTATTCCTTAGAACATGAGATAATACAACTCCCTGGTATCGGAAGAAAGCTTTGAGGTCGTCAAACGCCATCCTATGTGAGGGTGATCATAAAGGTGTCTCTCAGGTGATCGGAAAGTACTTGTTGGGTTGTATGAATCGAGATGGAATTTGTCCCTCCCGAGTCGGAGAGATATACTTCAGGCCCACTCGGTAATCGATATCAACACCGCTTGCAAGCACGTGGTTAAGGAGTTAATCACAAAGTGATATCGGATTACGAAACAAGTAAAGTACTTATTGTGAATGAGATTGAACTAGGTATTCCGATACCAACGATCGAATCTCGGGCAAGTAAACTATCGTGTGACGAAGGGAATACATATATGGGATTAATTGAATCCTGGCATCGTGGTTCATCTGATATGATCATCGATGAATATGTGGGAGTCAATATGGGTTTCCAGATCCCGCTATTGATTATTGATAGAAGATCATGTCTGCATATTCTCGAACCCGTAGTGTCACATCCCAAATTTTAGATTTGGTCTTGCATATCATTCATGTCATTGCATCATATCTTTCCATGCAAAACCATCGAATAGAAAGGTTCGGCGGAGCGCCACCTTCAAAACCCTATTTTGCTTCGCTACGAGTTTCCTTCGGGAGGCTTTAGAGAGACTTGCAACAACCACCCTTGTTGGTTCGAGTATTCGCGCAAACTTCGACTGAAGGTTGTTCCCCTCGACGATACGAACCCGTAGGCGCGAGAATCGCTCCAATCGGAGTTCGTATGCAAAAGACTCGGACGTTTTAGTAAACCGCCGGAAAACGGTCCGAAAATCTGGACCGATTTCCGAACCGGAGTCCAGTTCCGCGCCGTTTCAGTTTAGGTTTTCGCACGAGGGTACTATTTGAGGAGGCCCACCTGGCCTTGGTTTCCGTGCCCGCTGACTCTGCCCCACGCGATCGATCGCGCCGCCAACCACTGCTCGCGGTTCGAGTCTTGCCCGCCCTCCTCGGCCGAGGCGCCGCGCCGCGCCGCCTCGCCGACGCCGCGCCGCCAGTCGCTTTCGCCTCGCCGTCGCCGTCCGCCTCGGTAGCGCCTGGCTGGCCGCCGCTCGCCGCTCGCCCGCCGCCGCTGCCGCCGCCGCTGCGCCGCTGGCCAAGCCTCGCCGCCGCGCCGCCGCAAGTTACCACGCCGCGCGCCATCACGCACCCGCGCCGCGCGCCGCCGCCCGCGCCCACGCTTCGCCGCCACAGCGCAGCGCCGCCGCCGTCGCTGCCTCGTTTGCGTGCTACGCACGCACGCGTGCGAAGCTTGTTATCGCATGCATGCAAGCGCGCACGCATACACGCACATACGCGCGCCGTCTTGCGCGCGATGTATTTTTCCCGACCCGTAGTGACCGTGTGTACGTCCGTGCAGGAAAGACCCCGACACCGGAACCGATCGTCGCCGCCGTCCGGAGCTCGCCGAAGTCCGTTTCGCCATCCGTTTTCGGTAAGACAACAGCCACCGTCAGATCTCAGATCAGCGGCTTAGATCGTTTGTTGACTGGTCAGCATCCCAGGCGTTGACTAGTCAGACGCCAGTCAGCGCCCAGTCAGCAGACGAGTTGACCAGTCAAACAGACAAAATTGACTGGTCAATTTCGTTAAGCCCTTTAATTGACAGATTTCGGTAGAATCTTGTAAATTGCATAGAAATTCAACCGTTTGGCCAAAAATTGCAAATAAAATATGTACGGGTTCAGTGAGTCGTATAGAATCTCTCTGTAACTTTGGTTCAGACTTTTACTGTCAGGTTTAGTACAGTTTAATCAAACTAGTTAGTGGTCTTTTCGAAGTAATAAATTCGTAGAAAAAGATCCGTAGCTCCAAAAATCACGTATGATATGTCCCTGAACTCGTGTGAACGAGGGGAATCTTATCGTGAATTAAAAAGGTAGGCTTACAGTAAAAACTTCTGCAGTATTTGTCTAATGGCTTTCTGCAGTGTTTTAATTACTCGGGAAGTTCTATAACTCCTTTTTGAGTAATTCCAATTGGTTCTGTTTCTATTCAGCTATGCCTATGCGGTAGAATTTTTCCAAGATTTTACAAACAGTATACTACTGGTAGTGAATTATTTAAGTTCTAGCTCTAGTTTGGAGCATTACTTTTGTCTATTGGTTTCCCTAGCGCTAAAACTATTTTTCATGCATGCAATTGGTAGTGTTATGTTATAAGATGTTGTGGTGCAGCTATAGCACAAATTCACTTGCCGTTCTTGCATTCATGCATCATATTTGTTGCATATGTTGTGGATTGTTTGTTTATGAATGCAATTGTGTCGTGTAGATTGTGCTGAGTGCAACGCTTGTTCGTGTGAGGATTGTGCTACAGACCGCTACAACCAAGGCAAGTAGATGCTACTTTGATCATGATATCGTCCTACTATTTTCTATGCATTGTCGTGTATTTTGTAGATGCATGTGTAGGATGATACTATCGCTATGCTATGTCCTATTATGTGGTAGGACCCTCTTTGTAGATGAACCACCGTTGGTAGATGTGCTTAGCCATGCTTGATGAACGAGGGCTAGGTTACATCATTGATACTTGTTTTCTCAAAGTATTGGTTTGTGAAAGCTAAAACAACTTAATCAATGAACCCCCTGGGTGTGATGGTATTGATAAATTTTGGTGGTTTCATTGCGGAAAGGCACCCAGGTATCAAGAGAGAATGATTGGCTTCTTTATTGTGTAGCTTACGTGTACAACCATGTGCCAATAATGAAATGGGCGGTTGGTTGAACTTAGTAGGTTGTGGTAACTCGAACCCGCGTATCCAGAGATGTAGAATTTTGGTAGGTTGGACCGGTGCGCGTCGGGATTGAGAAGCTACTTACCGAACAGTCTCTTCTTGGTCTTCTCCCTATCATCACCCTAAATGAGAGTGGTGGTACGAGCTGGGCTGGCCAAGTCACATGGGTAAAGTGTACTAACCTCTGCAGAGTGTATAATCTAATCGATTAGCCGTGTCCCCGGTTATGGACATCTGAGTTGCTAGATATTGATTTCCATGACATGTTTCTCGCTCATTCTAATTTCATAGTTGTTTTAACATTGTTGGGTTAACTTAATTGGGATCTTTTCAAAGAAAATTGAAAACTGTTTATGAAAGTAGGACAAAATGTATTTGCAAATGCAAGCCAGACATAGCTCCAATTGCCAGATATGCATGTAGATGTTAGTACTATTGTCTCCTTTACTAGCTCTACTTGCCATACATTACATGTATTGACCCTTCGGGGCTGCTAAGTTTCATGTTGCAGGTTATTCCGATTCTGATTGATCGTTATAGGCCACGGTACTCCACTCGGCACTTGTTCACTTGTGGGAAATTTGAAGATTGGAGGATTTACTTGTTTTTGTTGCTACCTGAATACTTTGAGCTAGCCTTATGCTAAGCTTTCATTGTAATAATGGTACTCTGGATCTTTGTAGATCATGATACACGGTTATTTTGCTATGATTATCTATCTTACTCTATTGTGGGCCAATGAACCGATCCAGGGATTGGCATGTCACATAGAGGCCACGGTCTTATCAGAACCGGGGTGTCACAGGATGGTATCAGAGCCCGTGTGTCGACTGTAGGATCGTGACCTAGGATTGGATTAGGAAGCCATAGAATTATTAAGCCTATATTAACATTGTGTTTCCTCTTATGCCTTTCACCCTCGTAAATTCTTACCATATGCTATTCTCACACTTTCCTCTTTTACTTGATAGATGGGAGACGTCAGGACTGAGTATGTCATCATGGAGTCACCAAGGCCCTTTGCAAGGCAGTTAGCTCAGCTCTCTCAGTCATTGGGATTGCCACTGCCTATGTTCAAGGGAAGAAGGCTGTACACCTATGGATATGGAGAGGATGCATGGGAGATCACTACCTTCATATTCAGAGATGCCGCCTTGCCAAACCCCGCGCACTTGGTCTACACCAAGATATACTGCAACTGGGGACTTGGAATCAACTTGGCTGTACATGAAGCCCTGTCTCGCCAGTGCCACTATGTCCGACACCTGCTGCCTGCAGATTCACCCTACCGTGATTATGGAAGGCGTGATGAAGATGGGAACATTGTGGTTACCCCGGGCGACAGGAACAACATGCCGCCCCGTCGGAGGCACATAGAGGACATGGAGAGGGAGAATGGAGCTCTAGCAGAGAAGGTGAGGATGTTGAAGGAGATAGCAGACTTTACTAGCAATGGAATGGTGGTCCAGGGACAGGAGATTGACACTTTGTATGAAGCTTTGGGAGTTCTGGAGACTGCCCTGATAGCCAGAGATGATATCATAGCCCATCTTCATGGCACTGTGCAAGAGAATACCCAGAGCATACAACAGTTGCAAGGGACCGTCCAGGAAAGGGACCAAACCATTGAAGCTATGACAGCCCAGATTGCCGCTCTCCAAGCACAAATGAATCCACCCTCTGATGATGACAATGGAGATGATGGCAACAATGGGGATGATGATGACAGTGAAGACGATGATGATGATGAGGACGAGGATGATGATGATGGAGACGATAATGGTGGAGGAGGTGAAGCTGTTGCTGTTGCAGCTGAGGATGAAGAAGAAGAGGAGGATCCAGAAGAGGTGGAGTTTGAAGTCTCAAGTGATGGTTCAGGAGAGGTGTATGCTCCACCGCCATGGTTGTACCGCGAGCCGAAGCGCCAACGCATGACCGCAAGGACCTACCTCAATCTCTTCAAGAAGTAGATAGAAGTCCACCAATTAGTCCACGTTAGGAGAACTCGTTAAGATTAGTCTCGATCATTGTGAAGCTTAGTTCGTGTTAGTTTAAAAGTGTTTAGTTGCTTATTTGTGTACTCCAATATCCCAGGATTTAATTGTGCGAATTTTATGAAAGAGTTATGGCAATTGGTTATCATCTGTGTTATTTTCGCTGCAGTTTTTCTGCTGATACAACAGTACTGCGCGATTTTTTATATTTTTCTGGTAACTCGGAAAAATCTGAAAAATATTGGGCTGATGCGAAACTCTCTGTGCCATATGCACAAAAATTGTCTTTATTTTCTGACGAGTTTAAGTCAGACGGAAAAATTCGTGAAAGCTGCTGGACTGTTCTGGCAGAATTGCTGTTTTGCTGATTCGTTGATCTATTGCTTAGTTAACCATTGCCAACTCTTGCAAAACTATTTCAGTAGATATATACTGCTAGGACAACACCTGGGATGTTGCTGGACCGCTTGTTTGTTGATGTGTTGCTTGCTTGTGATTGTCTGCCATTGCCTGTTGTTGTTTGATCATATGCATGGATAGAATCCTATTATCGTAGTTGATTATTTCTAAACTTACCTATGCTGAACCGCAGATGCCTCCTCGCCGCCAACCCACTGAGATGGAGCAGCTCATGGCAGCTCAGGCACAGCTGACTCAAGTAATGACTCAGTTCATGGCAAATCAGAACAACAACAATGGAAACAATCAGCCTCAGGGAGATGCTCTCACCAGATTTCTGAGGTTAAGGCCAGCTAAGTTTTCTACTGCAATGGAACCAATGGTTGCTCTTGACCGGTTGCGTTCAGTCAACAAGGATCTAGTAACTGTTGGATGCGCTGATGCTGAGAAGGTGAGATTTGCCGCTCACCTACTGGAGGGACCAGCCGCTTCTTGGTGGGACACATTTCAGATCACCCACCCGCTGGATACCGTGACTTGGGCAATGTTTGAGGAAGGTTTCAGGACCAACCACGTGTCTTCAGGAGTTCTGAGCCTGAAAAGGAAGGAGTTCCGCAACTTGCGCCAAACCAATCGCACCGTGGCCGAGTACATTGAGGAGTTCAACAACTTGTCCCGTTATGCACCTGAGGATGTTGACACTGATGCCAAAAGGAGGGAGAGATTCCTGGATGGCCTCAGTGATGAGCTTTCAGTACAGCTACTGGTGGTTTATTGCCCCACTTTCCAGGAGCTTATGGACAAGGCCAGAATCTTGGAGGGGAAGCACAAGCAAGTGGATAACCGCAAGAGAAAGAACAACAATCACCACTCTGGTTCACACCACAAGACTCGCACTTCATATGATGGATACTCCAAGCATGGAGGAAGTGACCATGGGAGCCATGACCGCCACGATGGACATCGTCATGACAACCATAGGAGCAGCCACCACAACCACAAGGGAGGACACTCTCACCACTCTGGAGGACACGGTGGACATGACCGCAACCGTGATCGTAACTTCGTGAAGAAGGATCTGAGTGAGGTGACGTGCTTCAAGTGCAAGCAGAAGGGGCACTATGCTGACAACTGTCCGGAGAGGAAAGGACTCAAGCCAACCAACGACGAGAAGGCCACAGTGAACCACATGAATGTGGAGGAGATTCCAGATGAGCCTGACCTTGTGATTGGTAAGTTCCCAATCAACACTTACCCTGCAATTATACTTTTCGATACTGGTGCATCGCATTCATTCATATCAAGGGCATTTGTGGATAAGTATAAGTTACCTACTGAGTCTATGAAAAGGTCTATTAGAGTGAGTTCACCTGGAGGAGATATGATAGCTAGCGCGGGATGCCGCGACTTGACTGTGAGGATTGGAACACACAACTTCATTGCACATCTAGTAGTATTGGATTCACAAGGATTATATGTCATTCTGGGTATGGATTGGATGTCTATGCATGGGGGGCACATAGATTGTGCACAGCGAGCTGTTTCACTCAAAACCCCGGATGGTAAGAGGATTAGATTCAAGTCGGCTGCACGACCGAGAAAGTGTAAGTTGAATCATCTTAAGGGGGTTAGCATGGATACTGTGCCAGTGATTAGGGATTACCCCGACGTGTTTCCGGAAGAGCTGCCAGGTATGCCACCTGACAGAGATGTAGAGTTTCTTATCGACCTGCTGCCGGGAACAGGACCAATAGCAAAGAAACCATATAAGATGGATGTCGATGAGCTGAAGGAATTGAAGAAACAGTTGAAGGAGCATGGAAAAGGGATTCATTCAGCCTAGTGCGTCGTCATGGGCGCCGCCCGCCGCCTCCGCCGCCGCCTGGAGTCCGCCGCGCCGCTTCCCGCCTCGCCGTCGCGTCGCCCGCCTCGGTAGCAGCGCCACCGCTCGACCGCCGCAGCCGCCGCCGCCCGTCGCCGCTGCCGCCAGCCCACCGCCCGCCGCGCGCCACCGCCGCGCCGCCACACCGCGCCAGCGCCCGCTGCCAGCGCGCCGCTGCGCAGCGCCGCCGCCGCCGCTGCGCCCTGCGCCGCCGCTGCCTCGTTTCGCGTGCTCGCATACACGCACGCACGTGCACGCGCTTGTTATCGCATGCATGCAAGCGCGCACGCATACACGCACATACGCGCGCCGTCTTGCGCGCGATGTATTTTTCCCGACCCGTAGTGACCGTGTGTACGTCCGTGCAGGAAAGACCCCGACACCGGAACCGATCGTCGCCGCCGTCCGGAGCTCGCCGGAGTCCGTTTCGCCATCCGTTTCCGGTAAGACAGCAGTCACCGTCAGATCTCAGATCAGCGGCTTAGATCGTTTGTTGACTGGTCAGCATCCCAGACGTTGACTAGTCAGACGCCAGTCAGCGCCCAGTCAGCAGACGAGTTGACCAGTCAAACAGACACAATTGACTGGTCAATTTCGTTAATCCCTTTAATTGACAGATTTCGGTAGAATCTTGTAAATTGCGTAGAAATTCAACCGTTTGGCCAAAAATTGCAAATAAAATATGTACGGGTTCAGTGAGTCGTGTAGAATCTCGCTGTACCTTTGGTTCAGACTTTTATTGTCAGGTTTAGTACAGTTTAATCAAACTACTTAGTGGCCTTTTCGAAGTAATAAATTCGTAGAAAAAGATCCGTTGCTCCAAAAATCACGTGTGATATGTCCCTGAACTCGTGTGAACGAGGAGAATCTTATCGTGAATTAAAAAGGTAGGCTTACAGTAAAAACTTCTGCAGTATTTGTCTAATGGCTTTCTGCAGTGTTTTAATTACTCGGGAAGTTCTATAACTCCTTTTTGAGTAATTCCAATTGGTACTGTTTCTATTCAGCGATGCCTATGCGGTAGAATTTTTCCAAGATTTTACGAACAGTATACTACCGGTAGTGAATTATTTAAGTTCTAGCTCTAGTTTGGAGCATTACTTTTGTCTATTGGTTTCCCTAGCGCTAAAACTATTTTTCATGCATGCAATCGGTAGTGTTATGTTATAAGATGTTGTGGTGCAGCTGTAGCACCAATTCACTTGCCGTTCTTGCATTCATGCATCATATTTGTTGCATATGTTGTGGATTGTTTGTTTATGAATGCAATTGTGTCGTGTAGATTGTGCTGAGTGCAACGCTTGTTCGTGTGAGGATTGTGCTACAGACCGCTACAACCAAGGCAAGTAGATGCTACTTTGATCATGATATCGTCCTACTATTTTCTATGCATTGTCGTGTATTTTGTAGATGCATGTGTAGGATGATACTATCGCTATGCTATGTCCTATTATGTGGTAGGACCCTCTTTGTAGATGAACCACCGTTGGTAGATGTGCTTATCCATGCTTGATGAACGAGGGCTGGGTTACATCATTGATACTTGTTTTCTCAAAGTATTGGTTTGTGAAAGCTAAAACAACTTAATCAATGAACCCCCTGGGTGTGATGGTATTGATAAATTTTGGTGGTTTCATTGCGGAAAGGCACCCAGGTATCAAGAGAGAATGATTGGCTTTTTTATTGTGGACCTTACGTGTACAAACATGTGCCAATAATGAAATGGGCGGTAGGTTGGAATTAGTAGGTTGTGGTAACTCGAACCCGCGTATCCAGAGATATAGAATTTTGGTTGGTTGGACCGGTGCGCGTCGGGATTGAGGAGCTACTTCCCGAACAGTCTCTTCTTGGTCTTCTCCCTATCATCACCCTAAATGAGAGTGGTGGTACGAGCTGGGCTGGCCAAGTCACATGGGTAAAGTGTACTAACCTCTGCAGAGTGTATAATCTAATCGATTAGCCGTGTCCCCGGTTATGGACATCTGAGTTGCTAGATATTGATTTCCATGACATGTTTCTCGCTCATTCTAATTTCATAATTGTTTTAACATTGTTGGGTTAACTTAATTGGGATCTTTTCAAAGAAAATTGAAAACTGTTTATGAAAGTAGGACAAAATGTATTTGCAAATGCAAGCCAAACACAACTCCAATTGCCAGATATGCATGTAGATGTTAGTACTATTGTCTCCTTTACTAGCTCTACTTGCCATACATTCCATGTATTGACCCTTCGGGGCTGCTACGTTTCATGTTGCAGGTTATTCTGATTCTGATTGATCGTTATAGGCCACGGTACTCCACTCGGCACTTGTTCACTTGTGGGCAATTTGAAGATTGGAGGATTTACTTGTTTTTGTTGCTACCTGAATACTTTGAGCTAGCCTTATGCTAAGCTTTCATTGTAATAATGGTACTCTGGATCTTTGTAGATCATGATACACGGTTATTTTGCTATGATTATCTATCTTACTCTATTGTGGGCCAATGAACCGATCCAGGGATTGGCATGTCACATAGAGGCCACGGTCTTATCAGAACCGGGGTGTCACACGTAGGGTTACACACTTAACGTGCATCGACGCTAGGATAGAATGGATAATTGGTTTATGAGTTTTTGTTCGGAGTCTCGGATGAGATCCAAGACATCACGAGAGGTTCCATAATAGTCCTAAGAATAAGATTCATATAAAGGAAAGCAGTTTTTGGATTTCGGAATCGTTTCGGAGTATTCGGTATTATACCGGAAGGTTCTAGAAGGTTCCGGAGTGGGACCAACGTGGGCCCACTCGTCGGAGGGCTGCATGGGCCTAAGGGGGAGTGCCCTGGCCGCTTTGGACCAGGGGCACAAGGCCCCAAAGGCCCAGCCGGCCAAACCCTAGGGGAAACCCTAAAGGGATCTTCTAGAAGGAGGGGGGAAACTTGCCTCCTACTCCAGCCCTTGGGGCCGCCGCCCTAGGGCTTGGAGGAGGGGCCAAGGGGGCCGTACAGCCCCCTATATAAAGAGGACAGGGGCGCACCCTCCCCCTCCTACTCCTCCAACCCTAGTCGTCCGCCCTTCGCCTCCACCTCTCTCCCCCATTGCGTGGCGAAGCCTGCAGAAACTCTCCACCATAGCACCACGCCGTCGTGCTACAGATCCAATTCATCTCTCCACCCCACATGCTGGACCAAGGAAGGAGGAGACATCGCGGCACCGTACGTGTGAATCTCTCGGAGGCGCCGCCACTTGTGGCGTAGGATCGGATCGGATCGCGAGGAGGAGACGGCTAGTACGACTACATCAACCACGTTACATTGAAGCGTTTCACCGTGCGATTTCTTCAAGGGTATGAAGATCTCATCTATCTCTCTCGTTGATTGCATCTCCTAGATTAGATCTTGGCTTTCTTGTTCGCATCCGTAGAATTTTTTGATTTACTATGCTGCGAAACCCTTCAGTGGTATCAGAGCTAGATCTATGCGTAGATGTGTTTCACGAGTAGAACGCAACATGCTTGTTGCGGACGTTGCTATTTTATATTGCAAGCCTCTTGTTGTGTATTTCTTATGGCGCGGCATAGTGAGATCGAAGCGGTCCAGGCCAACTTTACGCGACCTCGTTTGCGAGACCGGTCCGCACTTGACGTGTGGCTTGTTCCACACATGCGGCTGGTGGATGCCAGTTTCTCTCACTATAGTAGTCATGGGATTTACACCGGATGTTAGCAACCATAATATCACCGTTGTGGATTTCTGTAGGTAAGAATAGTTCTTAGCTTGTTACTCCCATAAGCCACGTAAAACACGCAACAACAAAGTAGAGGCGTCTAACTTGTTTTTGCAGGGAGTGTTTTGTGATATGGTATGGCCCAAGACATGATGTGTATGATGTATGCAATGATCATGTTTTGTAATATTTCACGACTTGCATGTCGATGAGTACACAACCGACAGGAGCCATATGGTTGTCTTTATAATTGTGTATGACCTGTGTGTCAACTTCTTATACGCCATGTAATAGCTTTACTTTATCGCTAAGTAGTTAGCAATAGTTGTAGTTGCTATTCATGGTGGAGGCAATCATGGTGGAGTGATGGAGATCATGCTGGCGCGCACAATATGGAGATCATTGCGCGGAGATTGGCTATACCATGTCACATAAAATTATATGCATGTGATGTTTATCCTTTTATGTATCTTATCATGCTTAGATCGCGATGGTAGCATTATAAGATGATTCCTCACCTAAAGATCAAGATAAAATTATGTTCTCCCCATGTATGCACCGTTGCGAAAGTTCGTCGTGTTCAAGCACCTCGTGATGATCGGGTGCTATAAACTCTACGTTCACATACAACGGGTGCAAGCCAGTTTTGCACACGCGGAAATACTTGGGTTTGACTTGACGAGCCTAGCATGTATAGACATGGCCTCGGAACACATGAACCGAAAGGTTAAGCATGAGTCATATGAATGATATGATCGACACTTTGTTGTCCACCATTGAAACCACATCTCTTCTCATGAAGATCGGATTAGGTGTGGTGAATTTGGATCATGTTCACTAAACAACTTGAGGGATGTTGAATTTAGTGGGAGTTCATCTAGTAATTTGATTAAGTTGAACTAGTTATCATGAACATAGTCTAAGTTGTATTTGCAAATTTTGTAGATCAAATGGCTAAGTCCAACTTCAACTTCAACATTTTTGCTGAGAAAGAAAAGCTTAAGAACAATGGGTCTAACTTCACCAACTGGTTCCGCAATCTGAGAATCATTTTCGTTGGCGGACAAAAGGACTATGTCCTTGAGAAAGCGCTAGGTGACGCCCCTGCTATTGATGCGCCGGCTGATGAAAAGGCTGTTTATCAGTCGCGCAAAGATGATTATGGAGTGATTAAGAGTACCATATTGTTTGCTATGGAACCAGCCCTTCAAAATCGTTTTGAGGAGTTCGCCGGGCCCTTTGAGATTCTTGAGGAACTGAAAACCATGTTTCAGACTCAGGACTGTTCTAAGAGATATGAGATCTCTAAAAAGTTCTTTAACTGCAAGATGGAGGAAGGGAGTTCCGTTAGTGAGCACGCCATTAAGATGTCGGGCTAAACTCAACGTCTTGAGCAACTGGACTGCAAGATTCCAGAAGAGCTCAAGATTGACAGAGTTCTGCAATCACTCCCTCCTAGCTACGAAGGTTTTGTAGTTACTCACAATCAGATTGGTTCCACTGATACGACCACTGAGCTCTTCGCTAAGCTAAAAGCTGCGGAGGTGGATATCAAGAAAGATAATCATGTGTTGATGGTCAACAAGACCCCTAGCTTTAAGAAAGGTAAGGGTGCAAAGAAATCCTTCAAGAAAGGCAGCGGCAAGCACGTTGCCCCTGCAAGTCTGGACCTAAGCCGGACACTGAGTGCTTCTATTGCAAGGACAAGGGTCACTGGAAGCGCAACTTTCTGAAGTACTTAGCGGACAAGAAGGCTGGCACCATTAAAGGTATATTTGATATACATGTTATTGATGTTTACCTTACTAGCGCTCGTTGTAGTGCCTGGGTATTTGATACTGGTTCAGTTGCTAATATTTGTAACTCGAAACAGGAGCTACGGAATAGACGATGGCTAGCAAGGGATGAGGTGACGATGCGCGTTGGCAATGGATCAAAAGTTGATGCGATGGCCGTCGGCACGCTCTCCTTAGTTTTACCTTCGGGATTAGATTTAAACCTTAATAAGTGTTATTATGTGCCTGCGTTGAGCATGAACATTATATCGGGGTCGTGTTTATTGTAAGACGGTTATTCATTTAAATCGGAGAATAATGGTTGTTCTATTTATATGAATAACATCTTTTATGGTCATGCACCTGTTGTGAATGGTTTATTTCTTCTGAATCTCGAAAGCAATGAAACGCACATCCATAACATTGAGGCTAAGAGATGCAAAGTAGATAGTGATAATCCAACTTATTTGTGGCACTGCCGTCTAGGTCATATTGGTGTAAAATGCATGAAGAAACTCTATTCTGATGGACTTTTGGAGTCTCTTGATTTTGAATCATTTGACACGTGCGAGTCGTGCCTCATGGGCAAGATGATCAAAACCCCGTTCTCCGGTATGATGGAGCGAGCAACAGACTTATTGGAAATCATACATACCGATGTATGCAGACCAATGAGTGTTTCGACACGCGGTGGATATCGCTATTTTCTAACTTTTACTGATGACTTAAGTAGATATGGGTATATCTATTTAATGAAACATAAATCTGAGACATTTGAAAAGTTCAAAGAATTTCAGAACGAAGTGGAAAACCATCGTAACAGGAAAATTAAATTTCTACGATTTGATCGTGGAGGTGAATATTTAAACTATGATTTTCTCACGCATCTTAAAGCAAGCGGAATCGTTTCGCAACTCACGCCACCCGGAACACCACAGCGCAATGGTGTGTCTAAACGCCGGAATCGAACTCTATTAGATATGGTACGATCAATGATGTATCTTACAGATTTGCCGTTATAATTTTGGGGTTATGCATTAGAAACCGCTGCATTCACTTTAAACAGGGCACCATCTAAATCCGTTGAGACGACACCGTATAAACTATGGTTTGGTGCTAAACCTAAGTTGTCGTTTCTTAAATTTTGGGGATGCGAAGCTTACGTCAAGAAGTTGATGCCGGACAAGCTCGAACCCAAAGCGAAGAAGTGCTTCTTCATATGATACCCTAAGGAAACGATTGGGTATACCTTCTACCATAGATCTGAAGGAAAAGTGTTTGTTGCAAAGAACGGATCCTTTCTTGAGAAGGAGTTTCTTTCGAAAGAAGTGAGTGGGAGGAAGGTAGAGCTAGACGATGTTATTGAACCTTATCTCGAGTTGGAGAGTAGCACAACACATGAAATTGTTCCAGTGCCGTCTGCACCAACAAGAGAGGAAGCTAATGAAGAGGATCATGAAACTTCGAACGATGCTACTATTGAACTTCGCAGGTTGACAAGGTCACGTGCCACTCCTGAATGGTACAGCAACCCTGTCTTAACCGTCATGTTGTTAGACAACAGTGAACCTGTGAACTATGAGGAAGCAATGATGATCCCAGACTCTAAAAAATGGCTAGAGGCCATGAAATCCGAATTGGGATCCATGAGCGAGAACCAAGTATGGACTTTGGTGGACCCTCCTAGCGACCGTAAGGCCGTTGAGTGCAAATGGATTTTCAAGAAGAAAACGGACGCGGATGGTAATGTTACTGTCTATAAAGCTCGGCTTGTCGCAAAAGGGTTCGGCAAGTTTAAGGTGTTGACTACGATGAGACTTTCTCTCCCGTAGCTATGTTTAAGTCTATTCGGATTTTATTAGCAATTGTTGCATTTCATGATTATGAAATATGGCAGATGGATGTCAAGACCGCATTCCTCAATGGCAACATTGATGAAGAGTTGTATATGATGCAGCCCGAAGGTTTTGTCGATCCTAAGGATGCTAATAAGGTGTGCAAACTTCAGTGTTCCATTTATGGACTGAAGCAAGCATCTCAGAGTTGGAACCTTTGTTTTGATCAAGTGATCAAGAGTTTTGGATTTGTTCCAAATTGCTACGAAGCTTGTATCTACAAGAAAGTGAGTGGGAGCTCAATGCCATTTTTAGTACTATATGTGGATGACATATTGATTATTGGAAATGACATTGGTATGCTTAACGATGTGAAGAGTTATTTGAATAAATGTTTTTCAATGAAAGACCTAGGAGAAGTTGCTTATATATTAGGCATCAAAATCTATAGAGATAGACAAAGACGCCTAATAGCTTTAAGCCAAAGTACATATCTAGACAAAGTTCTGAAAAGATTGAGAATGGATAAAGCAAAGAAAGGTTCATTGCCCATGTTGTCAGGTAAGATAGTGAGCAAGGCTCAGTGTCCAGCTACGGTAATAGATAGAGATACTATGAGCAAAGTGCCATATGCCTCGGCCATAGGTTCTATTATGTATGCCATGCTATGTACTAGACCGGATGTGTCCAATGCTCTTAGTTTGACGAGCAGATACCAAAGTGATCCAGGAGTGGAACACTGGACAGCCATAAAGAACATCCTAAAGTATTTAAATAGGACTAAAGAAATGTTCTTGGTCTATGGAGGTGATGAGCAGCTCGTCGTAAAAGGTTACGTCGACGCTAGTTTCGACACCGACCCGGATGATTCTAAATCTCAGACAGGATACGTTTATATTTTGAATGGAGGAGCTGTGAGCTGGAGAAGCTGCAAGCAAAGCGTGATCGCGGGATCTACAACAGAAGCGGAATACATGGCTGCTTCAGAAACGTCAAATGAAGGAGTTTGGATCAGGAACTTCATCACTGATCTTGGTGTGGTTCCAAGTGCCTTGGACCCACTAGAGATATTATGCGACAACACTGGTGCCATAGCACTGGCTAAGGAACCAAGATACCATCCAAAGACCAAGCACATGAATCGCTGTTTTCATATAATTCGGGATTATATAGCGGATGGAGATCTGAAGATTAGCAAAGTACATACGGATCTGAATGTCGCAGATCCGTTGACTAAATATCTTCCACGAGCAAAACATGATCAACACCTTAATGCCATGGGTGTTAGATTGTTGCCAGATGTAAACTAGATTATTGACTCTAGTGCAAGTGGGAGACTGTTTGAATTATGCCCTAGAGGCAATAATAAAGATGTTATTATTATAATTATTGTTCATGATAAAGTTTATATTCCATGCTAGAATTGTATTAAGCGGAAACTTTGATACTTGTGTGGTTTATGAACAACACCGTGTCCCTAGTACGCCTCTATGGACTAGCTCATTGATTAATGATGGTTAAGGTTTCCTAACCATAGACATGAGTTGTGGATTAATAATGAGATCATGTCATTAGGAGAATGATATGATGGAAAGACCCAAATTAAGCAGAGCAATTAGATCGTGTCATCGTGTTCATCTTTGCGAAGCTTTTTCCTATGTCAAGTATTGTATTCCTTAGACCATGAGATAGTACAACTCCCTGGTAACGGAAGAAAGCTTTGAGGTCGTCAAAGTTCATCCTATGTGAGGGTGATCATAAAGGTGTCTCTCAGGTGATCGGAAAGTACTTGTTGGGTTGTATGAATCGAGATGGAATTTGTCCCTCCCGAGTCAAAGAGATATACTTCGGGCCCGCTCGGTAATCGATATCAACACCGCTTGCAAGCACGTGGTTAAGGAGTTAATCACAAAGTGATATCAGATTACGGAACAAGTAAAGTACTTGCTGTGAATGAGATTGAACTAGGTATGCCGATACCAACGATCGAATCTCGGGCAAGTAAACTATCGTGTGACGAAGGGAATACATATATGGGATTAATTGAATCCTGGCATCGTGGTTCATACGATATGATCATCGATGAATATATGGGAGTCAATATGGGTTTCCAGATTCCGATGTTGATTATTGATAGAAGATCATGTCTGCATATTCTCGAACCCGTAGGGTCACACACTTAACGTGCATCGACGCTAGGATAGAATGGATAATTGGTTTATGAGTTTTTGTTCGGAGTCTCGGATGAGATCCAGGACATCACGAGAGGTTCCGGAATAGTTTGGAGAATAAGATTCATATAAAGGAAAGCAGTTTTTGGATTTCAGAATCGTTTTGGAGTATTCGGCATTGTACCGGAAGGTTCTAGAAGGTTCCGGAGTGGGACCAACGTGGGCCCACTTGTCGGAGGGCTGCGTGGGCCTAAGGGGGAGTGCCCTGGCCGCTTTGGGCCAGGGGCACAAGGCCCCAAAGGCCCAGCCGGCCAAACCCTAGGGGAAGCCCTAAAGGGATCTTCTAGAAGGAGGGGGGAAACTTGCCCCCCACTCCAACCCTTGGGGCCGCCGCCCTAGGGCTTGGAGGAGGGGCCGGCCAGCCCCCTATATAATGAGGGCAGGGCGCACCCTCCCCCTCCTACTCCTCCAACCCTAGCCGTCGTCCTGCTGCCCTCCACCTCTCTCTCCCTCCCGACTGCGCGTAGGCGAAGCCCTGTCGCAGACACTCTCCACCATAGCACCATGCCGTCGTGCTGCAGATCCAATCCATCTCTCCACCCCACTTACTAGACCAAGGAAGGAGGAGACGTCGCGGCACCGTACGTGTGCATCTCTCGGAGGCGCCGCCACTCGCGGCGTAGGATCGGATCGGATCGCGAGGAGGAGACGGCTAGTACGACTACATCAACCACGTTCTGTTGAATGTTTCCGCTGTGCGATTTCTTCAAGGGTATGAAGATCTCATATATCTCTGTCGTTGATTGCATCTCCTAGATTAGATCTTAGCTTTCTTATTCGCATCCGTAGATTTTTTTTGATTTACTATGCTGCGAAACCCTTCACATAGTTTACTCAAGCTTAAACCACTAACATAGTTTATTTACTGCGCATATGCATATTTTTGAACTTATCTAGCTTTAGTTTAGTTACTCAAGCTTAAACCACTGACATAGTTTTGTTACTGCCACTGACATAGTTTAGTTTACTCAAGCTTAAGCATGCTTTAGTTTAGTTTACTTATGTAGCTTAAAGCACTGACATAGTTTAGTTTAATCATGTAGCTTAAACCATTGAAAACTAAAGCAATCAACCAGGGTTATACTCATGCTATGTTTAGCTCACATTTGAATGAAATGCTTATACCCATGCTATGTTTAATTTTCAGCAAGCAATCAACTATGGTTTCCAGTCTTGGATAGATAAAGAGTGGCCTGACACTCTCAATAATGCACTAAGCAAGTTGTGGTCAATGTATGATGACTGTAGTAGCACTATGATGTTTGAGAGATATGAGAGAACAAGTAGTGAGCTTCAGGAGCAGAAGCACATACAAGCTTTGAAGAATGAGGTTGAGGTGCTAAAAAAATGCAAAAGAAGAATTGAAGAATGTGTTAAAATCCCAGGTTGATGTGTTTAGGGTCAAACAAAACAAGGTAGAGGCTGAAAGAGATGCCCTGCTAGAAGATAAGAATAAGTGGGAGGCAGAAAGAGTTGTCCTGAAGAAAGAGAAGAAGTGGGAGGCATAAAGAGTTGCCTAGAAGGAAGAAAATAAGAAGCTGGAGTATACCATCTATGAAATTTTCCAGGCAAGTGATGTGAACAAAGTAAAGCTGAAGAAAATCAAAGCTATCTGTGATGGGTGATCCTTTTATTACTGTAATGTTTGTTGTGGAACTATCTATGTAATCCTTGGAGCTTTGAGTTGTGGAACCATTTTATTACTGTAATCTTAGCTATGTAATGGCACCTTGAATCCCTTGGTTAAACATTTGTGTAATTGCACCTTGAAATGCTTTGGTTCAGCTGTTTGTGTAGCTATTTGTGTCTTGGCTTTGAAATAAAGTCCCTTTTTTCTTTTTGTTCAGCTGCATGTGCCTTGGATTTCAAATAAAGTGCACCATTTTCAAAGGGTGCAAGCTAAGATGAAAAATTCCAGTACATGATGCAAACTACATATGAAATAAAGTACACAATGATCAACAAAAGCTCCATAGTTTAGCACACATAGTTTTGCATATCAACTGGATATGTCTTACATAGTTTTGCAACATAGGTAGATAGGTTCAACACAAATACATAGGTCCAACACACATTTAGCAGCACAAATACATAGGTCCATCAAATTAACTAAGAAACATGAATTATTTTCCAGCATTTGAACTGTCAGCAACAGGCTTCTGACCCTTCTTCCTATAGCTGCCATATTTACCAGCAGTAAGGTAACCTTGCATCTTGTGTGTAGGCTTGAATGCCCTGGAAGATACCCTGGTGCTGGTAGCATTTGTTGTTGCAGAAACTGGTCTTGGTGCTGTGAAAGCCCTGGTACTTGGTGCACTATTAGCAGAAACTGGCCTTGGTGCACTTCTTGCTGGAGCACTAGGAACTGGAGTAGATG
The DNA here is from genome assembly GCA_030063025.1 of Avena longiglumis. Classification (NCBI taxonomy): domain Eukaryota; kingdom Viridiplantae; phylum Streptophyta; class Magnoliopsida; order Poales; family Poaceae; genus Avena; species Avena longiglumis. The sequence goes on from CP125976.1 coordinate 523,515,080, forward strand.
AAGCAGTAGGTGCTGGAGCACTATGAGCTGGAATTGGATGCCTGCTTGGTGAAGCACTAGGACCTGCTCTTGGAGGCCTTCTTGCTGAACCAGATGATTCAGTATAGTCCTGCCTGCTAGCCTAAGGCTGGTCCTAGTGCTAGTATTATAAGGTGTATCATGCATGCCAACTTGGCAAAAATATGATGTGGCGCAATAATTAATGAAGAGAGAGGTGATTAGTGTATCATAGGTAGATACCGTATCATAGCACATAAAGCTAGAAATCATAATGACAAGTAAATCTTGTACACACATTATACATAGAGATTCTACAAATCAATAAATATACCACTACTATGATACTACTATATGATACAATGCACTAAAGACATAGTATCATGCACTAGTATCATATGCATGATACTAGTAGTATGATACTACCACTAGGACCAGCCTAATACAATTGCACTAACAATTAATATATAATTACTAGTTACCAAATAAACAAGAACAAGTACTAGCTACTAACAATTGCACTAACAATTAATATATAATTACTAGTTACCAAATAAACAAGAACACGTACTAGCTACTAACCTGGTGATCATTTTTTTTACTTGCAGGTTTGGCCTCAAAGCTACCTGATAGCTAGTATACCTATGACCTACTAGCTTGCAGTTACTGCAAGTGATAGATCCCATTCTAGATGTATCCCTAGGGGCAGGTACCTCAAAATTTCCTTTCCTTCTCTTGGACTGTTTCCTACCAGGTTTCTCCCTGAATACAGGTGGATCTATGTCTGGTGTGTTGGTCCTAGTCCAATCTTCAAGGCCAGGAACATGGTAGATTGTATGCCTGAATGTCTTAATGTACATGGGCTTTTTGAAGAAATCATTTACATAATCCTCTGGATGTTGATGTACTTTCATGATAGCTGCAATTGCATGATTGCAAGGAATCCCTGTAAGATCCCATTTCCTACACCCACATGTCTTATTAATCAAATTTACAGCAACAACTCTACCACTTGAACTTGTGACTTGCCAAAGACCAATCTCACAGTTTTGAGTATTGCAATCCATGGACCACCTCTTGGCCTCTACAAGTTTCTCTGTGTAGAATGGAGTTATATCCCACTTTGATGCTGCTGCTGCTTTCACCCTAGTGCCACTGTACTTCACCATGAGTTTGTTTCTTATTTCTTCAAGCATTGTCCTAATTGGTTTGTTTCTCACATTCAGGATCATCCTGTTGAATACTTCACTGATATTGTTCACAACTAGGTCTGTCTTACAGTTAGTGTCAAACAGATGTCTTGCCCATGTATCAGCTGGAATTTTCACTAGGCACTCATATGCCTCTACACAGTCCCTCTTCATTTATTCCATTGCCAAATCAAACCCATTCTTTGTGTAAGAGTAGCTAGCTGCATCCATATATTTTTTAGTTCTGGGCCCCTAAAACCTGCTGCTTGGAAGTTGGCATAAATATGCCTGAGACAAAATCTCTGTGGAGAATTTGGAAAAACTTGTGAAATTGCTTTTAACAGTCCCTTTTGCCTGTCAGAGATAATGGTGTAGTTAACAAATTTGCCAGATTCTCCAATACAATACCTAAGTTGAGTTAGGAACCAAAGCCAGCTAGCTTGATCTTCCTTGTCAACTACACCAAAATAAATGGGAGAGATGTTGTTGTTTCCATCTCTCCCAGTTGCAGCTAAAATTTGTTGCCCAGTGTTCAATTTGATGAAACACCCATCTACTCCTATGAATGGTCTGCATCCATTTGGAAAACCTTGGAGTGAAGCATTGAAGCATATGAATAACCCATGGAATCTTGGGTTAGGGCTAGGATGTTCCACAAGCTCCTTGGTTGTCACTACACACCTGCTGCCTGGGTTGGTCTCTAGTATAGCATTCAAATAATCCCTCGGCGTAGTATATTGTTTCTTCTGATCTCCAATGACAGAAGCAAATGCCTTCATTCTTGCTCTGTAGGCTTTGCTCTTTGGCACTTCAACTCCATACTTCAATTTAGCATTGTCTATCAAAGTGTCAACAGAAGTATTTGGGTCTGTCCTTATTGCCTGCACAGATTGAGATGCTAGCCAATCAATGGTGACTCTTGTGTTCTCAACGTGAGCTATGCAAGTGTGCTCAGACTTGAATTTCCTAATGCAAAAAGTTTGCTCATTTGCAATCTTGGAGGCTGTCAAGTAGAACTCACACCCCTGTTTCTTGCCTTAATTAGTGCACCACACAATGATCCTAGAAGGAGTGTTCCTGTGAAAGTGGAAGTTCCTGAGCTGCGCTATGTGGTAGTTTCTGAGAGCTACTCTAAACTGGTAAACATCTTGGAAGCAAAGATTGATGCAGAATTGCAAGTGTGGGTCTACTCTGTTAGGATCATACCACATCCTCTTTTTCATCTTCTTTAACTTTCTCTTCTTGCCACTTGCTAGTGTGTACTTCTGAACTGCCCCATCATCATCACTATCCCCTATATCTTCTGGACTGAGGTCCTCACCACTAGAAGGAATGAAAGAAGGGAATGGTGCTTCCTATGCCTCATGGTGACAGTTGCTAGTTGGGCCTGGCCTAGCTACCTTTTTCTTGGCAAAATAGTCATCCTCAACAGCCTCCTCATTTGTTTCTATGTCATTTTCAGTTTCTCCATCATCAAAGAACTCCTCCACATCCGTGTCCCCTTCAAAATGCAGACAAGGGTCCTCTCTCTGGTTCTTCATTTGTTCCATCTTCTCCATTATTGCAACAGCTTCATGGTCCATAGCTTTCTTCCTCTTCTCACTCCTTAATTTCTTAATTAGTCTAACTCAGCAGCAACCTGTCTGTTGTGCTCTTCAAAGTTAACCTGACCAGGATACATCCACTCCTCATTATCTGAATCAGCATTCTCTGGATAACCATTCTCTAAATCACCATTATCTAAGTGAGCATTCTCTAAATCATCTTCATGGATAACTTGTACAGCAACACTCTGTTTTTCATTCTAAAAATTACAGCTTTCTTGAGTGCCCATGAACAACTCATCAGAAAAATCAATTTCCACTGGCACAATTTCTTGCTCATCATCATCATCTGATATTAAGTTGTAGCTCACACCATCTGAATTTACTGATAGTTTCACTGGTTCTTGTATCATCTCTGGTTCTTCTTCTCCAATGTTAAGGTCAGCTGGCCATTCTATATTTTTTCTGAGAACAGTGATATTCAAAACACTGTCATCTTCATAAATGGCCAGCATCTCCCTTACATTGGCCATGCTTTCAATTGCCACCATCCAATCCTGTCCTTTCTCCTTTTCCCTCACAAAATACATGCTGTCCTTATGTCCATACCCATGACACTCTACTAAAGCTGCCAGATTCGACACTGTTATGTCAGATCTACTAAGTGTCCTCTCTAGATTGTCTTTCCCATGAAAATAAAACCTGATCTCCCAAATGTCATCATCTAGGCTACAAAATATTACAAACAAAACCAGATGGCATATTCAGTAACAGATGGTGACAACCACATTCAACAGATCAGTACTAAATGATATTCATGTAAATTAACAGATCAGTACATGATGACAACCACATTGAACACAATTGGAGAGGGTTGACAGCCACATTAACAGATTTAATACGATGGAAGCCCATCGAGTGGCGAATTAACAGATCATAACTAGACAGAGGGGGGAAATAGGGAGAGAATAAGTGAAAAAATGACTTACTCGACTCCACCGAGTGGGGAAGCCCATCGATGACTGCTTTTCGATGGAGACGAGATCACCGCCCGCGCCAGTGCAGCCGCTGACCTTGCCTCCTGGTTCAGCACCGGCGGCGGCGGCGAATCAGTTGAGCCCACGCCACTGCGGACAGAGCCGGCGCCGCCCGCGAACGAATCAACACTTCCACCGCCGTAGCTTGTTCTGCCGCCACCGGCGGCGCCGCCGGGAGTCGTCGCCATCGCCCAAGGTACAGACGCACGCTTCGGACACGAATGAGTATCAGAAACCTACCGCCTTAGGACAACGCCAAGTAAAGAGCGTTAACGGCCGTGCTGCTCGCAGTGTAGACCTACCACATCATCGATTATGGTGGGCCATTCTTGTCGGATCTGGTTTCAATTCGTGTTTAGCACGCGTTTAGTATTATTTGAGAAAACGGACGCCAAATGTGGCAGATTTTTACTGCGAAAACGTAAACCGATAGATTTTCGGAATTTCGCTCAGAAACTGGTAGTTCTATGCTATTAACTCGACTAATGTACCCCTGCAACCGGTAAGAGAAGACTGCCGTGACAAAATACTTACACCTAAATATCAACCGTAACTATAAACTGATAACACCACCTTGACCTCGCCAGCTGCGGGCTGACGAGCGGGATTCCTCCTGCGCGAGGCAACCTTTCTCATCAGGTACGCACACGGCACACGTAGAGTTAGTACTTAGCTTCTGTTTGCTGTCACGATGACCATGAACATGGATTATTGATTAAAATTTGCTTCTTGTTACGAAAAAATCAGTTGATTTACATGTGCTCGATTGATTGATCCATCTAGAGCTTGACTGAGTTACGTTGGTGGCATGCAAGCAGCTAGGAACCTGCAAGTGACGCTGACGGCCGGATACTGTAAGCTAGTACCGCATCCTACAATACATAGACCAATCAATCTTCTTTTTTCTTTGTATCTCTGCATGCTCTTCTGTGTTGTCCAATTTTTTTATGCAACCATGGACCATGCACCGTGATCTGGGAAAGGGACAAGGACTAGAGGTACGCTCGCCTAGCTCAAAGGAAGACCTCATGTATTGCGTTGCCTTTTTATCTGTACATGTTCAATATAACATAACCATTGCTTTTTTTTCTTATATATTTTCTATGACATAATATACAGGGTTAAACCATCTTTTAGTCTTGCTATGTAAAAGCGTTAGTGCTCAAAATGAACTAGAGGGTAATATAAAGGAAAAATACAAAGATGTAGTGTCAAAAAGAAAAGAAAAAATCACCGAAGGCAAGAAAGGAACTGAAATTTCAAGTAGGGCCAAATAAGGAATTCTCTCTAAGTTTAAGGGGGGGCACCGAAGTGTGTTACACAACTGGACTGCTGATGATAGACAGTGAGATATTGTGTGTGGGGGACTTTTCACCGCGCTTTGTAAAGTCGTACTCGCAATTAGTAAGATTCAAACCATGCATGCGATGGAGGTCCATATGTATCCTAAACTTGACTGTTTCGTGAAGATGTGATTTGAGAAACAACCTAAAATTAGCAAAGCCATATGGTCAAGGTCCATTAACTAAGTTCAAACAAGCCAGATAGCTAGCTAGGCGTTCCACCATTCGTTGGTGAAACCCACGTACGGCTGGCCGGCCCCTGCGGCATGCAGCTCGCCCGCACTTATATAGCAATGGACCACCAACAACTTGTTACCACCATGAAGAAAATCTTGCTTTCCACCACTCGCGCCGTAGCCACTACCATTTTCTTTTCCCCGCGTCGTCCTGCTTCTTGGTGTAGAATTTCTCATTCCTGGCGCCTAGAAGAATCACTGGAGTGGAACTGCGAGGGGTGTCGCAACGGGGGACTCCAGGAAGAAAGTCGATGGCATCTCCATGGGCAACGATCTTGAGAAGATCATGGATGATGGCAATTGATTGAGCGGCTTACTATTTGGTGACATGTATGAGGAGCGCAGATATGATATAGAGCCGTGCTTTTCTTAAGATCTCCGCCCTTGGATATGTCCTTGACATTTTTTTTGGACTCCTCGCTGCGAGTTGCGACACCTCTCACAGTTCCACTCTACGTGGCTCTTCTTGGCCGCAACGAGGAAGTAGTATGGTGAGTATTTTTTATGTTTAAACTTCAGGCCTAACCTGATGCATCATTGGGAGTATTATTCCAGATATGGCACGACCTTGAAAATGGTGGTGCGCGGAGGAACACCCAAGGGGTGCGTCGAGGCTATGCTAACAGCACCCGTCCATCATAAAATGTAAGATATATAAATCTAGCCAATAGTTAATTTTTTAAGTTTAACCAAGTTTATACACAAAAGTATAAACATCAAACATCAAAATATACTTTCTGTTGTTTATTGATATTGATTTAATATTATAGATATTCATATTTTTATGTATAAATTTGGTCAAACTTAGAAGATGTTAACTTTAGGTCAACTCTAACTGTGTCCCCAAATGTGACACTAATATCTGATTTGGTCTATTTGCGAGTGGCTCGTGGATAGAAACGGACTCCAATCACTCGTAGGACGGACCTGCCGCGCGGACACCTCGGGTCAAGCCAGCTCATCCTCGCCCTCCACCGTGGACACGATGTCGACTGCCCTCGCCCTCTTGATGGCTTATATTCTTTGCTTGTATATTTAACTTATAATTATAGTATGTATCTATTCTAAGCAAGATTTTGTAAGGCTGGATTTCGTTATATTGTCATCGAGTTAGATCCATTATTTATTTAGGATCAGATGTACCAATGCGTTAATTAGATTTACTTTATTGTGTTGTATCGACAGGGTTCAATATATATTTATTCAGACATGTGTTCATTAGATCTTTTTATTCTTACATCATAAATGTTTTTGTCTCTAGCTAGCATTTTATCTCTAGCTAGGCTGATTGTACAAAAAAATTACATTGTTATTTTTGCTACACGTTACATATATTGAACTCTAGGTATTATTTTATAATAAGGATACTATTTTTGGAACACTTCATAATAAGACTTGATTATCGATCTTATGTCGTTGTCTTAGCATCTGCTAAGAACACATAGACAAAGAAGTAATCAAGAGGACAGGTGTGCATCTTTTGTGGTTGCTACCCCAATGTATGTTTAATTTTTATTTCTCGATTGCACTTGAATTTCAGAATATGTGTAATGAGAATTTGACTAATTTTGTCCATCTATTAACGTGCAAATAACACACAGACTTTTGGATAGTGCCAACAAGTATGACAAAGTGGTGGTTTAAAAAAAGCATGAAACATATAGCCAAGCCTCTTTGCCTAGTTGTTAATGCGTTAGACGCCATCTTGTGGAACATTTATAAGAGGTCTTATGGGAGGTATCAGACGGTTAACTGTCCCTCTTTGCATGATCATGGGGGCTTAAGTGTCTCTTTTATCAAATGCATTCTTCTTATGTGCTAACAAAATAGTAAGTGCCTATGCTGGAAACTCGTAATTGACCTACTTGCTTCAATCATACCACTGAATTACTTCCTTATTTTTACATAAGCAAGATAGCACAATGCAATATATGTTCTTAGGGAACCTCCTCCAAGTTTATCCCCAATTTTTTAACACAAAGCTTTTGGACAACATTTAACAAGGGCTACAAGTCGGAGTCTTGGGATGACTGTGGCACATCTGTGCATAGAAACCTATCACAGAGATAAAGATGTAACAAGAAACCTATCTAGGTAAGGCATGTATACACACGCTGGTTTGATGTTGTGTTCGATTCCCAGGGCAGCAACAACGGTGGAGACAACTCTAGGGAGGACAAGGACAATGGCGATGGTGGATGAGAGGATCACAATGGTCAATGGCTGGGTCGTCAATGGTACAATACACATAGATGATTGCGACCCTCTCTCCAACATATCCATTGTCCTTGACCTCATTAGCATCATCTCCCGCATCGTCAACGATTACGAAAGCAAAGACAACATCAAGGAAGTGTGTGTCGACATTTCCTATATGTAGACCTGCATCTCTCCATCCTCGAGCGCTTCAAAACTCCCAAGCGAGTTGTGCTTCGGTGTCCCCCCCCCCCTCCCCTCAAAATTAAGTTTACATGGACTATTTTTCTTTTGACCTGCCAAAACCTATATTCAGGCTATGTGTACCTCCATATAGGTGTACTCGGTTGAGCTGGGCATACTCCACGTTCTCATCGGCTGATCCCACTTTCCGTTATCGCGATCTACGTTTTTGCATGTCATGTTTTAAAATTTTGTTGCTACGGTACCTCCTGATTTCCGCCTCCCGAGGCACGTGAGTGTACGTGTATGGTGAGTATACGTCTAAGAGGACCATACGAGCTTCGAAACGAATCGGTATCGAGTTTTTATAGTCAAAGTTTGAAAAGAAGGAGGACACCGAAGCAAAAGTGAACTCCCAAAATCACGCATGCTGATGCACGCGAGATGGCCAGACGGTCGGGCAGTCAATGCCCATGTTTTTACCGAAAATAATGAAAAGGGGGTGGCACATCGCACGTAGATCCGCTGTTAATCACATAAAGAAGATTTAGAATGGGTTCGGCTCATGTGAAACACCTTCTTGTGAAAACCTTACTCCTATTTGAGGTGAAATCTATTTGTAGAATAGCACAATTTAGTCCAACAAGCAGCATCGGGTGGTGTTTAATCAGGTGCATCCTCTTAAATGGTGCCCATGTTGGCTTACAAGTGGAGACCTGGTCGAATACAAACTAGCATGTGTATCTCGGACCCATCTTCGCTAGCCTATTACTTCAAGTTGTTTCTAGTCTTTGTGCGATCTTCGGACTCCATATTGATGGTGTGGCCCACACTATACTCGTGGGCCGCCTTTATCTCTGTGAGGTTCCTCATTTGTCCTTAGCTATGTCTTGATTATTTATCCTCAGAAACGTGTGCTTTAAGCCTTTTCCCGAGTGAAGGTTCATATACAAGTGCTTTTTCCGGTGATCCTTGGGAAAATTGGGGAGGATGTGAGAGATCCCACATGGTGACTGTAAAAGATTGCCAAACAAAATTTTCTATGTGGGAGGGCATAAAAAATCACTTGGTATATGAGTTAATAGTGGAAAAATTCGGTAGTATCTAGGGTATCACATTGGATAATCGCACTGACACATGGCCCGTTTATCTAGGGCATACAATAGATCTTGACTAGATTCCCAAGTAGTATTTGGTTCCTGAGCTCGATGGACCCTTTTGCCAAGACCAGGATTCAAATGGTAGTGCTTCTTTCTCGGATCGATATGGGTTGGACTCGGGATCATGAGGAGCCACTACCTTTGCCCTTCACCCACGGAGGCTGACCTTCGGCACCCCTTGTCCAGTGTCTGCCCTTGTCTCGTGTGGTTAAGGGATTTGGCTAAGGACCCGCGTCAGGCGGACTAGAAAGTTGTGTGAATGGGTACCATTTTGAACAATATAGGTCCCAAATTGGCCAATCATGTGAAACCATGGGTAAAACCAATTCGGTAGCGCAAAGTGTATCACCTAAATGGGTTCCCCTCTATATAAGAGGGAGGAACAGTGAATTCAGATTCATTCCCCAATCCCTCATTCTTCTTCCTCTCATGCTCCACCTCCTTGCCTTTTGCGATTTGCGAAATTGTGCCACCAGAAAACCTTCCCGCCGCCTAGCTGGCATCAAGTGTTACGGCGATCCTGGTATTAAAGAATTCACGGGGAAAATATGAATAGAACACCGGCCGGCGCAAGACACACGTCCATTATATTACTCAAAGAAGAAGAAGAAGAAATGCATAGGTCATACAGGAATATTAAAATCCATTCAATCGAAACAAAAGGTCAGATTCTGTTGTGAATAGTGCTAGCCAAATGGTATAATCTGAATCAGCTGCTCCCAAAAGGTTCATGCATGCATGTTGTAGAGGAATCGTAGTCGGCGGTCTTTCAAAGACCTAACCGGTTCTTTCTTCCAAGTTTAGTTGTTGAACTGCATTAATTCGGTCTGTCACACTTCTAGTAAGATTCTTATGTTTCTTACATGGTTAATCAATCAAGCTAGTAATATTATTTCGATGCCCCAACATGTTAGTTCCTTGTGCATAAGTGTACAAACAAAGACACGATCAAGCCAGCTTTCACCTTGACACTCCACGGGATCCCGTACCTGCCCCTGCTAACAAGCCCTCTCACGAACGGCCAGAGGCATAGCACCATCCAGCCACAGCACACGAACTCCCCCATTCCCGGGCCGCCACGAACGCCCGTCGCCGTCCCAGCGAGGGCACGCCATGCCCCGACAGCGACCGCAACGACGTTCAAGATCGAGAGCGCCGTCGCCGGGACGAACACGGGCGACGAGTCGAACGTGAACAGCCCCGGATCATCAGCCTCGCCGGTGCTCGCGGCGCCGCCGTCGGCCGTGCTGCTGCTTCTGCTGCTGCTCTCCTTGCGGGTGACCTCGAAGACGGTCTCGGAGAGTCCGACGGTCTTGAGGAGCACGGTGAGGAAGGCGAGGAGCCAGGCGGAGGCCGAGGTGATGCGCTGCATCCTGTGGTTGTTCCACCAGGCGCGGGCCGAGAGCCCGCACTCCTTGTACTCCATCAGGTTGTACATGTTGTAGGCCATGAACAGAGCCAGTGTAACGCGGAAACCTTCGTCTGATACCTTTGGCAAGAAGGAGTGGTTTGTGAGGAGGCAGAAGGGCCCCAGCAGCGCGTAGCAGAGCTCGAACGGCGCCCGCACGGGCCACACGTGTATGATCAGGTAGGCGAGGCACTGCCGGAGCTGGAGGCGCCTGAAGATGGCGCCGAGGATCGGGCTGTTCCGGCTGATGAGTATCTCCAGAAGCCCCGTCGCCCATCTCTTGAACTGAGTCAAGCTGGCTGGCCCCCCTGTCGGAGCGCATCCCAGGAACGCCGGTGGGGTGGTGTCCAGCAAGGCCGATTTCCACCCCGTCGCATGGATCCGCTGCCCGGTCAGTATGTCTTCTGTCATCGATCCGTAGACCCAGCCAATCTGAAAAAAATAACTGAATGAACTAGACTCTGACAAACTGCAAGATATACTCCATGTGTTTACTGTAGCAAAGCCTACAAAAGAAAATACGGCAATGGCAAGTAAGAGTAAGCGTACCTCCTGGCCCCAACAGGTGCCGGCCTCGTAGCTGCAGGCGCCCACTTGTTTTGCCACTTCCACGCGACTCGATATGGATTCTGTTGGTCTAGCGAGCAGCACGTCTCCTGAGATGATGTCCCTAGATGATTCGATCAGTTCCTTTGAGCTTCCAAACTTGGTTTGCAGCTCCTTGTAAGATGGTGAACCTGGCAAATTAACAACACACCCACTTGATGATGAGCCTATTAGAATCTAGAACCGAAGTGGGCTGATCAAATACTCCAATTTACTACTAGGCACCATGGAAACTTCTTTTGTGTGTGCAAATTTTACCTGATCTCTCGTGTTTGACGACGACGTCTGGTGGCGGCACGCCGTAGATGACTTTCCTGCGGTGAAAACAGCCAGTCCCGCCGTAGAATAGGCCCTGGATTCCAGCGACTCCACCTCCAACTTTCTGAACATGCCACAAAAATCAGAAGAGTTGCAACATTTGAGGTGCAGAACAAGTCGGCCCTTCACCACCACAAGAAAATGGGAAAAACTTTAAGAGGGCACGCAACAATTGCAACCTTGTATATAACCTCCATCTGGTTGCCGAAGGGATCATCCTTGAGGCCGCCGTAGAACTTCTGCGGCGCCTGAACGAACCCGCTCTGCGTCTCGTCGGCGAACCCGAGCAGGAGGCACATCGCGTGCAGGACGACCTGCGGGTTGTTGGCGAACATGTCGCAGTCCACGTTCAGCATGATGGGCGAGTTAGTCATCACGCCCGACACCCTTGTCTGCACATAAGCAAATCCCCAGCTCGGTTATCAACCGCTGTTCTTCTGCACTTGTCTGAACTTCTTATGTCCACCATGTGTTGATTGTGTGACAGTGCAAAATATTGTGTTGGGTAGAAGAAGCTGCTAGCTCACCAGAACATTCATGGCTCCGGCCTTGAAGTTGTGGTAGTGTTCGGGGCTCTTCTCTCTCGAGACGTACACCAGATGTGGGAAGCCTTCCCCGGTTTTGGCCTTGCTGTTGTCCCAGAGAACCTTAACGATGGTAGGATGGTTCCTTCGCTCTGCCTCGATGAACTCGGCGAAATCGCCGTCCCGCAGTATGGATCCCTCGCCGGCGTTCTCGATTCGGGTGACCAGTTTCTCATACTCGCTCTGAAATCAAGTAGTACCACAGGAGAATATGGGTTTGGATGGTCATGGACTCATGCATGGTGATAACGGACGTAAGACCAAACATTATCGTACTGACAGTCTGACACATGATCATGGCAGCTAATTAAGCTTGAGTTCTTGACTAACCTTCATAAACGCCCAGCTTTCCAAGAACTCGTGGTCGGCCGTGCCTTTCGCAACCTCCGGCGCGGAAGAGAAGTACATGAAAGGGGCCCTGACCGCGACGCCGTGCTTCCTGCAGAAGGGCACCCAGATGGCGGCGAACTCCGCGGCCTCGCGCAGCGCGTAGCAGGTCACGGGCGAGCACCCGTCGTCGGAGACGTAGCACGCCAGCTTGCCGCCGGCGTCCGGGTAGTCCACGGCGAGAAGCGAGAGCACCGTGTTCGTCGTGATCACGGGCGGCTCCAGCGCCGGGTCCGCCGTGGTCACGAACATGTCCACGGCCGGGAGCTCCTGCTCGTCCGGGAGGTTCTCGGGGTAGGTGTCGAACCGGACGGGGCTCCACTTGCCGTTCATGTTGAGGAGCCACACGAAGGTGAACCACGCCTCGCACGCGAGCGCCAGCGCGGGGAGCCACGTCGTGGAAGTCGAGGTCGGGCCGTGCTCCTCCCACAGCGACGCGGCGCGGCGGGATAGGAGGGCGAGGAGGAGGAAGAGGATGAGGAAGTCGGCGAGTATCCAGGCCGTTCTCGGGAGAGCCACCCTCTCCTGCAGCTTCTTGGCGCTCGCCATGGCCGTGGCCTAGCTAGAGGTCACAAACTAGCGCACACAACCAGCACGACTCCACCACGAGCTAGCAAGTAGCAAGCGCTAGCTGAGGAGTATATACACAGTCACAGTCTCGTCGTGCAGTACGTCTTTTGAAATAGTCTTTTCTTCCGCTTTATAAATAAAACAACCACGTCGATACAAGAGTTCGACCAACCGAAAATGCTAGGACATTAGCAAAAACACGCCCAAAAAGAAAAGAAATGGAAAAAAAGGGCGATACGACGAGACTAGGGTGACCCGTCACCGCTGCGCCAACCGGAATAGTTCCACCACGCTTCAAGACACACCCACCGACACGCCTATTACCAAGACATCACCTTCAAGAAAGGAAACGTTGTTGACACGGCGTTGCTGCCCGGGCCAGACCACTGGCCCTAAGGTTTCCCCCGGCACTCTGAGTACAGTAGGCTGGGGATATCCATGACGCCCTTCAAGAAGGAATGGCGCCATCCGAGGGTGACACCGCGACAAAGTCGAACCAGCCGACAGGGATTTCTCCCTAACCCCACCTACAAAAACCCCGGGCGATATGGCGTGCCACCATCAGCTTCGCCGCCCACCAACTTGCGCCACCATCGTCATCGCCTCAACGTGGACATAGCAAGCAACCCGAAAACAGAAAAACGACATAGAACCATCTAGGGACGGCAGACCTGCAACCACGCGATAGGAGCCCACCTCCACCACCAAAAGGCGGTCGCCGACCGGGCCGAGCAGCAGGGTCACACCAGTCTTGGCGGGCCCGACCGGGCCCCCGAAGGGCCCGTAAAGCCCCTGCCGCCTAGCTGCAACAGGCAGGCCTCTGTGCCGCTGTCCCCATCCCGATCACCGTCGTCGCCACCATGTCCAGAGGGCGCCCCTGCAGTAGTCGCGCCGGCCCATAGCCGGCGCCAAACGTCGGGTCTGCCTCGCCGAGGGCCCTGCCATGCCGACGCTGCAAGACAACACGCCGCCGGGGAGAAGCAGCCGCGGACGCGCGGCCCACCTAGGCCTAGATCGGGCCCAGGGAAGGCGTCGCCGCCACGCTCCCTAGCAGATGCGCCACCACTCTGCGTGGCATCGCAGCCTCGCCACCGGCGCCGACGTCCAGCACCACCCGGAAGGTCTCTTGACCGTCGCAACCCTAGGGACACCGTCGTCGTTGAGGGAGGCCCCGACCAGCTCCCAAGGCGCGGGGAGAAGAGGGCCGCCGACGCCGGCGCCACCCGGGCTTCGCCCGGGAGGTGGAGGAGGGGGAGGGTTGGGCGGGGAGAGAGGGACGCCACGCCGTCACCCTCATGGGGACGAGAGTGCGGCCGCGAGAGAGGGTTTTTTCATGGTGCATTTTTCTTATCTGAACAAAATACCATGATTTGTGCATGTCATCATGTGCGTGCGCGGGTCTCCCTGAGTCCACATGAAAAGAGAAAGTTATTACTTAGTCCCGCGCCGTGTACTACCGTGCCTCTGATCTGCTGATGGAGATGGTGATCTTGTCTCTTTGCTCCGCGGAGAGGTGTGTGCTGGTTGCTCACTCGAACCTGAGTACCGCCCAATCGGTTCCATGCGAAACCGTTGCATGTGGAGCACAGGAGTCCGGTTTGGGTCAACGCAGCCGCAGCCTACGTGATCCCTGACGACATCGAGGTGCATTATTGGGACCCGACCGGCAGGCCATATCTTGAAGACTTGAACTTGATTGGAACCGTGCATCGTACTATAGGCTGCACGTCACCGCTCACCATGTGCGTCTATACAGGGTGTAATGTTTAAGTCGACCGGCAGCGATTTTTGTACGTCTTCTCGTATGCAGCGACTTGCAATACTTACCACTCGAAACATCTTTGACCCGCCGGTCCACATAGAATTTTTTCCAAATGTGCGCAGTAGATCCACATTCAGTGCAACAAATGGCTAAAAAAATGTGACACGGTACTCATAACTTGAAACAACAACCATATGCAACAAATTTGGACAACACAGACAACACGGAAGAAACACATTCGTAACATGAGAAGCATACAAATGGAGGCGCCCACCATTCGCAGATTCAAACTCCCCGGCCATGAATCCATCTCGTCGGAGCCGCATCAAAGACAAGCAAGGGGCCCCATTCCCCCTATTTTAGCACATGTTAGAGTTCCATGGCGCAGACTCGAACTCCACCATAAGGCATCCGTGGTGCTGCAGATTTCCATGGAGGTAGAAGTGAATTGGGATGGGGAAGGTGCTACAATAAAGAAGGTGTTGTGCCATCGATGATACATTGACAACCAGGATACTCTTGGGTCCTCTCTATCGGATATGTGAATGCGCATCGCATAGCCGAAGTTTGATACTAGAGAAGCCATTTTGCTAGGAGGATACCATAACAAAGGGAATAGGTTCCTCGGATTTTGGCACATCGAAATACAATGTCAGTTATCCAGGCTGAGATCAAGTTGGTTTTTGATTCTTTCTTTTGCTTTTGCTTATGTTACTCAAGAAATGAAAGAGTTAGGTAGTCAAGGACCCCATCGCCTTTGAGAAAGTTGTGCATGCTGCAATGTTGAATCAAAATTCAGAAGGTGGCTTCAATTGAACGAGTCTCATAAAAGCCATGAAAAGTGGCGTCTCAAGTCGTCGTGACAACCAAGGCTCACGACAAAGAGAAGGCGGTGAGGAAATATCCAATGTTTGCTACTTTGTTGGTTTGTTTCGTCTCTTATGTAATTGTGCATATTTGATATTCCTTAAAACGCCATATATAATAATACTAAGGAGTCATAAAGGGATTGTAAAATTACCACACATTCTCTGCATGTCAAAGGATTGCGATGTATACTACTAATAAGAGAGAAGTCAGTCAAGGCACTAATTTGATGTAGATCGAGAGGTGTGCCATGCTAGACCATCGCCGTCACTGATGACGAAATACCAAGCCGCCGTGCGGCAAATAAACCTCCTTCGAGTTGGAGGGTTGGGATTTGGGAGTGTTAAGTGTCCAGTTTAATATAGTTAAAAGGATAACTGTGTTCTTCACTAAGTATGTAGAAGTAGGAGCAAATCACCTCACTCTAATGCAAATGACCAAGATGTATGGCAAGAAAGAAACAGATTACTGGACAAGCGTGGACCCACGCTCTCGTATGCACATACGTATGTGCTGTGCCCTGAGGGCATCTCCATGCATCTGGTTTTAAACGGTTCAATTCTGTCTGTTTGGGTTGGGCCGCGGTCGACTTAGGGTTATGATCAGGTCTGTCCGAACCAACCGCGTCCAGCGACACGACCTATCTGTCCGCGATTGCCACGCAACGCCGACGTATTTTCAATGTCTTTCCGCCGCCACGGGGTCTCCCGCCTTTCTTTCTCGCCGTTTCCCGTCACGTCTAGGCGCCGCCATAAAAAGGAGAGGTCGCCGAGATATCTTCGACCAGACTCACACCACCCCTAGCACAAAACCACCATGCCTGGCCGCCGGTGTCGACCTGACGAGCTCCGTGGCAACCCCAAGAGGTACCCGAGCAGTCGCTGCCCCCGTGGAACCCGCCGAAGTTACCGGACGAGCTGCCTCCTTCGATTTCGGGGCGCCCGCAGATTTACAGGATGCGCACCCCGCCGCATCGCCCTTTCTACAACCATCATGTGACCACCTGCGAGCCTTTCACCATGGCGGTGGCGGAACACGTCTTTCTACCGGAGTATCGGTGATAGGACCAGCTCGCATTGGTGCGTGGCGACCTCCGGGAAGCGGTGCGGGCCAATCCCGATGACGCTTCCTTGCGTGTCCGCCTCGATCGAGCTGAAGAGGAGACGCAGACGCGGGAGGCGATCATCCGCTCTCTCTATGACGAATGGTGTATCTGACGCATCGCAGCCTCCGCCCCCAGCACCAGCGGCGGGGCGTAGTTTTAGGTTCTGTGGTGTGCTTATAAAAAATGTTTTAGGGCTTGAATAGAGATTTTCATTGCAAATGGACAATGCCTACATTGATACATCGTACATGGCACACGCACAACCTAGCCTACTCGTCGGAGTCGGAGTGATAGCAGCGGCGGCACATGGTGTCGTCGAAGACGCTGACGCCGAACTTTCCTCCACGGTCGTACTTGAAGACGACGATGTTGCCCGCTTTGATCTGGTGCGAGCGGGCGAAGCACTCCCAGCCGTTGCCGAGGTAGAACTGGCCGAGGTGCTCGAACTCCAGGTCGATCGGGTACCTGGTGGTCCTGAAGCCGTTGCCCACAGCATGACAAGCGGGGCGGCGCATCGCCGATCGGTGTCAGGAATCTGCGGGGCAGGAGCAGCCTGTCACGTGGCATGCCGAGGTGGATGCCCACGACGAACTGGGTTCCTTGGTCGAAATCTTTGGGCGACGACGACGTTGAGGGAGAGCATGGTGGCGCGGTGATTTGGCCGCGTCGTTCGTGCTTCCCTCGACATTCGCATCCTGCACGCCCTCCCGTCGATCCATCGCCGCCGACCATGGCTAGCTACAGGTAGTGGAGAACGCAAAAGGGAAGGAGGAGAGGATGGTGTTCTGTGGGAGAAGATGGCCACGGGCGGTCAGTTAAAAAGGACCGGCATCAGATGCTGGCGCGGAGGCCGAAGAGAGGGGCATTGAAGTGTCTAGTCAGGAGGGCAGACGTCAGGTGGCGCCTGCAGCGGCGATGGAGAGCGTGGCGTCCGGTCAGTCAGTGAGCCGCCTCATCGCAATTGATGGTGCACGCTGTCGCCGGTCAGCCTTCTGCTAGTGCCTCTGAATCGATGCTACGGTTGTGTCTGAATCAACGCCTCTGAATCGATGTCTGAATCGATGCCGCTGCACGCCTCTGAATCAGCGCTGCGATGGCGGATAGGTGGGTTAGTGTTACGCGCGGACACGCACGTCCACGTCAATGCAACTGCTGTCAGATTACGTACACGGATGGATTGAGCCGGACATGTTTGTCCGGATAGGTCGGGTCGCTGGAACGCCCCGCATGTACACACGAACGATTTCGGACACGTTTGGACGGGATAGATCGACCCGATGAAGATGCTCTGAGCCCACAAAGGGCAGAGATTAAAAAATGCCAAGTAGTGCTATAGTGGCCCGCCAACTGTAGGGTATGTTCAAACTCGTAGATCGAAAAGCTTTTTTTTGGACAAACACGCCGCAAAGTTAGAGGCCGGAGATGCTAAACAGGTAGGGATGTCAAATGACGAGCCGCCGGCGCCACAATAACGCTACATAAGTTTGTTGTAGGCTTACTTTTTCTAGTTAATTTTTGTTAGATGTATATGTATATATTTTTATATTGTAGTAGTTTCCCCATATGTTAGGGGGCTTCCTGCATATTTGCACATGTACCTGTATTATATATTGTGGCCTTTGGCCCCAGAGAAATAACACTTGTCTATTCCTAACATGGTATCAGAGCCGGTTTTAGGGTTTCCGTGCCCACCGGTCCTCTGCTTTTAATCGTCGCCGCCGTCATCTCGCCCCGGCCACCGCCGGTTCCCATTCTGGTTGTTTGCGTCGCCGCCGCCCAGATCGGACATGTCCCGATCGAATCTGCCAGCTTCTCGTCTGCTACTCGCGAAATCCCGGTCGTCTGCTACCGATCCGATCTGCACCCTACTGCTGCCGATCGGGCCCCGCCCCGGCCGTCCTCTGCTCCCACGTGAGGTGGATCTGACTGCGTGGCCTGTCCCGTCGTCCTCCGTCCTCTTCACCAACACCCGTCGTCCACACGCGGTTAACCTCCTCTGCACCTACCCCTATCGCCCGCCCGTCACTGACCGGTCGGGCCCTCACCTGCTGGCCCGCCCGTCACTGACCGGCCGGTCGCCCGCCTGTCTGCCTCAGCTTCGTTGTCCTACTGATGTCTGCTTGCGTTAGCGCCGATCCGATCCAGATCTGATCTGATCTGTGCAAAAAAAAGAGAGAGAGACAGAGACATGTCTTCTTCATCGGGTTATGTTGCGATTCCTCGCTGCCCGGTGATCTTCGATGGCGCGAATTATCCTGATTTTCTTGCCTTTATGCGCGTTCACATGCGCGGTCTCCGTCTTTGGGGTGTGCTCTCCGGCGAGGTCTCTTGTCCGCCGTGCCCCCTGCTCCTGTGGCTCCTCTTCCGCCGACACCGATTGTTCTTGGTGCTGATGCTTCTCAGGAGGCCAAGGATGCTGCTCAGAGTGTTGATGATAGTGCTATTGCTGCTTATGATCTGAAGTTCAAGCAGTACTCTTCTGATCTCGAGGCCTATCGACACGCTCTGACTGCTTACACTCTGAGGATGCTCGTGTTGCCGCTGTTCTCACCTCTAGTGTTTTGCCCCAGTATGTTGCTGAGTTCATGAGTCTCCCTACTGTTGCCACTCAGTGGGTCCATCTTCGTTAGCGCTATCAGCCGTCTGGGGATGCTCTTTACCTGTTTGTGGTTCGCCAGGAGCATGCTCTCCAGCAGGGTGATTCTACTATTGATGAGTTCTATACTCAGAGTGCTGCTATTTGGCGTCAGCTTGATTCTCTTCATACTGTTGTTTGTGGCACATGCTCATGTTGCCAGATTGTGCGCTCGGATTTGGAGTTTCACCGCATCTATGAGTTTTTGTCTCGGCTCCGCCAGGAGTTTCAGCCCCGGCGTGCTCAGCTGAATGCTCGTAGTCGTGTTCCGCTCTCTAAGGTGTTGTCTGAGCTTCGGGCTGAGGAGACCCGTCTCCGTGGTGCTGGTCTTCCTGCGGTTACATCTTTGCTTGCTACTCGTGGTCCTCCTATGTCGTCTGCTCCCTTGACTCAGCCACGGTCCTCTATGCCGCCGCCGATACTACCCACTCCTCCGTGTCGAGTCGAGTCAGCAGTGCTTGTGGTCGAGTCGATCGCCAGCCTTCAGGCGAGTCAAGACTAGCAAGCTCGTGGTCAGGGTCCCCGTGGTTCTCTTCGTCACTGATCTTACTATAACAAGGATGGACACACTTGGGCCACTTGTTATACACGGGATCCCAGTTTACGTCAGCAGCAACAGTGAAAGAACATGTTGGACCCCCATGTGTGGTTTTGGTAATTAACGACAATATTTATGGACTAATGTGTGTATTAAGTTATACTTATAGAATTTGTCCATTGTCATCGCTTGGAGCATGTGTTGGCTTCAAGGTCGATGAAATTCAAAGAAGATATGTTGTGCAAGTTCAATATGCGAGGTCGATGATGAGGAATTAAGAAAGGCGTTCCATCTTGAGAAGGATAAGACCGTCTACATCGAGCTCAAGTGGAATGCTCAAGTCAAAGGTATAATTGTGATAGGTTTTCCCTTTTGCCGGTCTCTTGTTGTGTGTAGGAGACCGGGTTTAGGATATATAACCGTACTATCAAGAGGGGCTCTCGTACGAGTAATTCGGTCACATCGTTCGGAGAGATCTCAAAACTTTGCATACTTGCATCATCGTATTTGGTTGTTATTTGGTCTTATCCATGTGAGGATATAGAGCTTATGGTAATCTCCATAACAAGCTCTTGTTCATCAAAATCGGATCTCCCATATATATTTTGTTGCGATTTTGATTTATGCGGCTTTTCGGTTTTTCACCAAGTGAGATATCTCACATTATTCTACTTGATACTTTCTCACTTGGTGATAATCAATATTTCCACTTTTTATTGAGAAGCTCTTGTCGTCCTTTATCCAACGCAATTGGAATCGGGTCAATCGGAGCTACCGTTTAAAAGTTATGACCGATTGAATATTTGCCGTTTTAATTGAAAAAGAAAAAGGAAATTATGTTTCTGGGCCAAGCGGTAGTACCACCCGGACGGGCCGGTACCTACGCCCGCATCTGGCTGCGCATAACTATTTTCTGCCTGGTCCGGTTGCGTCGTCCGGTCCTACCGGACTGGCCCGGTAGTACCGCCCGGGTAGACCGGTACCTGGTTCCTTTTCCAGATCCAATTCAAATTCACGCTTGCTCGCTCGCTTCCGCCTCGTTGACCCGCGCATCTGCCCTGCCTTGCTGGCCAAGGCCTGCCGCAATCGGCGCCGCCACGGGCCCCTGCCTCCATGATCGCCGCGATTCCGCGCATGTCTTGGCCTTGCGGCATTGACATGACGCGATTCCGCTCATTGCTGCCGATGCTCTCCTGCTCGCTCATGAGGCGAAGGCTCCAGCTCGCGCTGCGCCCTTTGCTTGGCCCATCGCCACACGCCGCTATCACTGCTGCTGCTTGCTTGCACTGCCGCTTCAAGACGCATCGCTAGCCGCTTGTCGCCTCTCTCTCTCTCGCGCGCATGCGTTGACTTCCCCCTTTTGCTGCTATTCGGCGGTAGTAACGGTTTACAGATCCTGACCGAAAAACGCTCCGAAGGCTAGTTTTTCTGGACCCCTATTTAAGGCTTTGTCCTTTTTCAGTTTAGACCGTTCCTCTATTATCTATTAGGATAAACTTTGGCCATACTTGCTCTAGATCTTGAAGCTTGGCTAATCTTTTTCCTCTGATGATTCTTGCCCATATTTGAGTGAAAGAGAGAGGAGATCTAGCCCCACGTTTTGACCTAACCGATTCATCTCTTTGTGGGTGCATCTTTGGGGATCTAGATTTTGGGGGATTTTGTGTCTCTTTTTGATTTCTCCTCTCTTGTTGCCCCAATAGCTTTGGTAGCTTTGTTGGAACTTGAGAGTGAGGGATTTGAGCATCTTTGTGGTGTTCTTGCCATTTGCATTTGTTGCATCGGTTTGAGTTCTCCTCGGAGGATTTGGTTTGAATTGCTCATTGGAGCTTGTCCCTCTTGAGTTCTTGGAACCCTAGACGGTTTTGTAGCCTTGGTGGCATTGTGGCCTTGGTGGAATTTGTTGAGGCCTTTTGTGGCGTTTGTTGGGAGCCTCCAATTAAGTTGTGGAGTTGTGCCTCAACCTTGTGAGAGGTTTCGGTTGCCACCGACAAGTGCACCGATAGTGGAAGCGTGGATCGATCCCATTGAGGTGAGATTCACCGGAGAATAAGGGAAGCCTTTTGTGGCATTGGTGGTTTGATACCACCCCCTCTCCAAACGAGACGTACTCCATGTTGGGAGGAACTTGGTAAAATATCGTCGTCCCCGTGTGCCTCGGTTATCTCTATACTCGAGCTTTTACTTATGCACTTTACATTGTGATAGGCTTCGTGCTTGAAGTAATCTACCTTGCTATCACTTTGTTGCTTGTATTGCTTAGCATAAGTTGTTGGTGCACATAGGTGAACCCTAGTTGTTCTAGGTTGTGTTTGACAAAGTAAAACGCTAGTTTTATTCCGCCTTTGTTGAGCCACTCTAGGAAAAAGTTTTAATCGCCTATTCACCCCCCCTCTAGGCGACATCCGTATCCATTCAACCAGGCTCGTGGGCAGTCGGCTCCTTCTGGATCTTCAGCAGTTGCTCTCTCCGATCAGGACATTATCAGGAGTCTTCGCAGTGCCGCTTGCGCTACAGCTCTTCTTGACGAGCCTTGCTGGTTACGGATCGATTCTTGAATCGCGCGACCACCACCTTCTACACAGCCAGGTACGTCCCCATGGTATCTGGATTCTGGAGCTTCCTTTCATATGACCTCTGAGTCTTCTTTTCTATCCGCTCTTCGTTCTCTCCCTTCTCATGTCCGTGTTTTTACAGCTGACGTGTAACACCCTCAGAATCGGCCCTATGCAAGTTTTAGCGCTTCCCGCCAAACCCACATAGAAACGATTCAAAGGTGCCCACCAGGCACTTGCGTGCGGGTGGAAAACGAAGTAATATCAATACACAATAGTCCTCGATGGAACCCACAAAACATATATATACAACAGCGGCTCAATGAGTCAAGAATACAGATATACAATACAAAGATCCAAATCACCTAGAAAACGATACAGCGTCCGAGTACGGACAAGATGCAAATTGAGCTAAGAGCCCTGAAGAATAACCAATGGCGTCCATAACCCTGCCCAGGCCAAACCGGAAAGGTAACCCTGCTAACAACGTCGATCTCAAAACCTGCTTAAACAAAAAGGGGTGCCGACAAAGGGCAAAGGAAAAAGAGAGCGGTCGATCTTGAGGCGATTGCAGCGAGACTAGAATTGCGGTCCTCGCCTACATAGGTATGGTGGACTGAGCGGCAGCGCAGCATGCACTAAACAACCTATAGAGACTCGATACAACTGTCGGCTATCAGAGAGAGATAAGAAAGACCTATGCGAAACCATCCTGATTCTACCACCAAACATACCCATCTGGTATGTTCCCTCGAGACCAAACGAGGAGTCAACCGAGGAACTCACACTTGGCGGTTTATTTATTCGATTATCGTTGCAGCAATTACTAGTCGGGATAGATAGTCATCCCGATATAATAAGCGTGGGCACTTTTAGTTAACCATTCCATTGTAGTTGCACACTTACTAGTCGACAATTAGCATGAGATATCCCAAAACCCAGCTTGTTGGCACTTTTATTTAGCCATTCCGTTGTAGTGAAGCTGATTACTAGTCATATCGGATACAAGTCAAATTATAACAATAAACTTTAGTTATAGTTGTCTATGATCGAGAACTGTGCTCCAAGTCGTCCATAACCGCGGACACGGCTTCTCGAAAAGATGTAACCCTGCAGGGGTGCACCAAAGTTTCCACACGCACCTACACCCTTGTGGTCGATCGTAGGTACAAGATCACAAAACATACACCCAACGGTATGTCGACGGGTTTCGGACACGACGTTTCCTGCACCAAAGCAAGCACATGGGGCCACCCCACTAAGCTACCCGCAAGTCGGCCCGGCTCGAGACGGACCCGGGGTTTGTGACGACGGGTCAGAAACGATCGAAAGTGTGATCGGGCTTGTCGATACTGCGAAAACGTGTACGGGTTCCAAAAGCAGTACAAGCGCCCACGCAATCATAATAAAGCGAAAGCATGGCATAAGCACGGATAGTAATAAAGCCCCAAACTACTTTGTGGCCCCAGATGATTTTGAAATCAGGTACTAATCGATGGGGTGCCCACACACCCCACGTGGTTAGCGCTCGATCTCGGAACAGTGTCAAGAACTCGGGTCCCACGGACACCGTGAGCGATTAAAACCAAATATTGTCTATTACCCACCGGTGCCTCTGCATTTACCTACTTCAATTTTAGTTATTAAACGATAATTAAAGCCATGATCATCTCCAACATTAAACATACGGCAATACTCCAACAACTATGGTACTGGACGACACGCAACAACACTTGAGCAAGCGACTACGACACGCAAGTCCAACTATCTACCAAACAACAGGTAATAGGATGTGTCCAAGGCAATATAAGGTTGCACGAGATATCACGGGTATGAAAACTAGAGCATCGCAACACAGATAGCAATAGATCAACAGGAGGGAATAAATACTATAAAAGTAAGATAGGTAGAAAGGGGGAGAATGCTCGCCTGAAAAACATTGCCGAAGGTTCACCGGGGATCAGGTCGACACTCGCATCAACTCATCGGCCTAATCCGTGAAGAAACAAAGCACTAGAAGAAACACTGAATGCACTATTTAATACTACGGCAGAAGATCGGGCATGATGCATGTATGATGTATGACATGGCAAAGATGCGATGCAATTAGGCAATAGTAAGCGAAACAAGGGCCCCGACAATTAATTAAATGGTTCATGTTGTTTAGCTACCCCGCAATTTAAATGTTGTATTAACAAGACAAGACATGCCACCAGTTCACTACACAAATTCAAATGAAGTCAATATAAGACTAGATTGCCCGTATATGGACCCCATATTTAATTATGAGGTGAATCGACATAATGCCCCCAACCCACATGATATGTATGCGAGCATGGCAATTTAAATGCAACAATATATCTCGTTCATAAAATAGGGGTCTTGGAAAAGAGGGTCACACATTGGTGTTTGAAGGTCTTGGGTGCCGATGGTTCGATGGGGTTCGGGCTTCGGATCCAAGATCGGTCTTCGGGGTCTCGGACATCGGATCCGTGTGGACGGTCTTGGCGTCCGGGGTCTTAGCGTCTTCAGGTCCCAGGTCAGAGAACTTGACATCCAGGAAGGAGACCTTGTCGATCTGGTGCCATCACCTCCGGGCCTCCTGTTGGGGTTCTTGTCGTCCCTCTTTTAGACAGTGGCGAACTTGGATCCACGTTGATAAATTTCGAGTGAGGCGTGCATCGTGCGCTCCAAGGCAGATCAACATCGGTAGAGGCTACACGAGCATGCAGGCATAATGGAGGGTGTGCCCCAGATGGCACAAACACACCACCTGCATACACGCACGCCCAACAGAGAGCACACTGGGAACACGGAGCATAGGGGCGAGCTTGGCGTGGCAGAAGCGACCCGCGGCGGCGGTTTCCAGTCGGGAAGCTGGGGGAAGAGCCCGTGGTGGCTCGGAGAAGCACGGCGAGGAGGCAGTGGCCATGGCGGGGTGCAGGGGCGAGGTCTAGGGAGGACGCTGCCGAGGACACGTGCTGCAGGGGACCACCGGGTCGAGAGAGCGGGCGCCGCGCACCATGGCCAGGGCGGTGGGGCTTCCGGTAGCAGGCCACGACATGGAGAAGAGGGGGCCCTGCAGGCGGCGAGAGAGGGCCACGACAAGGTCGACGAGGGGAGGCGGTCGGAACTCCGGGGAAGGTGGCGGTGTGGAGAGGCGTGGCGCCTGGCTCGAGCCGCAGAGGAGGTGGCGGGCGGGCGTTGGACTGGCGGGCGTGGCGGCAGCGGCGCGGCGTCGGCGAGGAGCGAGGCGGCGCGGGCGCGGAACTCGCTGCGGGGAGGCGCCCGGATCGAGGACGATGGCGAGGGGGCGTGCGTCGTCCTAGCGAAGGAAGGCATGGGACGAGGACGCGGGCGCGGGCTGCAGGCTCGCCGTGTGACGGTTGCTGTCGACGCCGCGGGCTCGAGAAGGTGGTCATGGTTGCAGACAACGACGAGGCAGGCGCGATGCAGGAAAGGGCGCAGTGGGGTCTAGAGATCTAGGCGGGGTCACCGGCGATGGGAGCGAGAGCGGTTGGTGGAGAGGGTATCTGGCGGCGGGGAACGTGGGGAGAGAGAGAGGGATATCGCGGGGTGGGTGGAGGCGACCGAGTCGCGGGATGGGGCCCAGGATGCAGGCGGTTGGGCGAGGGGTCGGGGTGGGGGACGTGTGTTGCGTGTGTTTGGTGTGCGTCTGGCGACGCGGGCTAGGTAGGTGTGGGTCGTGTTGGGGCAGGGCGCTCGCGTGAGTGGGTGCGTTGCCGCTGGGCGGCGGCGGCAGGGAGGATTTGGGGGTGGCGGCGGCTATAGGGGAAGGTGAGCTAGGTATCTAGGGTTTGGGTGGGGATTAGGGTTAGATATAGGCTTAACCGGATCGTAGGTGGTCTGGCCGGTTGGGCCTCTGGCCCGACCGGTTGGACTGCCTCCCCGAAACAAAACATAGGTTTGATTTATTTATTTTTAAAATAGTTTTTTGATAAATAGTTATACGCAAATAAAAGATCCGGATAGATCTAGGGTTTTGGTTTGAAATAGAGAAAGGAGTATCTAAAAAAATAAATGTAGGCTTTAGAAAATAATTTTGGCAAACAGATACATGTAGATGTCATGATGATGCACATAATAAAAACAACAACGATTTTCTAGTAGTGGATTCATCCGGGGTGCTACATGACGTTACCTCTCTTCCTGTTTCTAGTCGGGGCACTCTTTATACTTCTTCTTTTTTGTTCCTGATATCTCTCATGTCCCTCTTCTTAAGATGAATCTGTTCTATGCTAGCCAGCTTACTGACTCTGGTTGTCGCGTCATTCTTGATGCTGATTCTTGTGTTGTCTAGGACCGTCGCAGGCCACAGTTGGAGCCGCCCTCGCAATCGTGACTCTTGAGGACTTTGGGAGTTAGGCGGCTTCGTGTTCCCTCACTGCCACTTCATCTACAGTTCTTCTCGGTCGTCGCCTCTGCTACCGCTCCTTTCAGCGATGGCATCATCGTCTTGGTCACCTTTGTGACTCTCTGCATCGTCATTAGTTCATCGTGGTCTTCTAGGTGCATCTCGGAGATGGGTCTTTACATTGTCGGGGTTGTAGGTTGGGTAAGCAGATTCCCTATCCTACTAGTGTCGTATCTCAAAGACCTTTTGATTTAGTTCATTCAGATGTTTGGGGTCCGGCTCCTTTCGCTTCGAAAGGGGGCCATCGCTACTATATTTTATTCATCGATGATTTCTCTCGGTACACTTGGTTGTATTTTATGCGCCCTCGTAGTGAGGTGCTCTCCATATATCAGCGTTTTGCGGCCATGGTCCGTACTCAATATTCTACCCCAATTCGTGTTTTTCGTGCTGATTCTGCTGGTGAGTATATCTCCCAGATGTTGCGAGGTGTTCTTGCTGAGCAGGCACCCTTGCTCAGTTCTCCTGTCCTGGCGCACATGCCCAGAATGGCGTTGCTGAACGTAAACATCGCCATCTTCTTGAGACCACTCGTGCCATGATGATTGCCTCTTCTCTTCCGCCACATTTCTGGGCTGAGGCTGTTGCTATGTCGGCTTACCTCATCAATATTCAGCCGTCTACCGCTCTGCAGGGTGGTATCCCTCTTGAGCGCCTATATGGACAGTCTCCAGACTACTCCATGCTTCGCTTGTTTGGTTGTGTTTGCTATGTTCTTCTTTCTCCTCATGAGCGCACCCAAAGCTCGATCATTGAGTGTGTCTTCCTTGGATACAGTGATGAGCATAAGGGCTATCACTGTTGGGACCCCGTTGGTCGTCGTATGCGTATCTCTCGTGATGTTACTTTTGATGAGACGCGTCCTTTCTATCCTCGTCCCATCGCTGGTACCTACCCGGTGGAAGATATCTCTTTTCTTGTCTTTCTCAACACACCTCCTTCTACTCCTATTGTGTCTTCTTCAGGATCTCCTCCCCCTGATGTCTCTTCTTCGACACCATCCTCCTCTGCTCCGTCTAGTTCTCCTAGTTCTCCTCGTTCTCCGGAGTCTTCCTCTGCTATACCTTCTTCTTCCTCGTCGTCTCCTGAGTCATCTTATTCTGATGAGCTTCCCTCTTCTCGTCCTGTTCGTCAGCGTCGTTCCCCCGATCGTTACTCTCCCAGTCAGTATGGTCTTTCTGTTGCCTCCGAGCCGACTTCTTATCGGGATGCTGAGCATCATCCTGAATGGAAGCTGGCCATGGCTGAGGAGCTTGCTGCACTTGAGCACACTGGCACCTGGGATCTTGTTTCTCCCCCTTCCGGTGTTCTTCCTATCACGTGTAAGTGGGTCTATAAGATTAAGACCCGCTCTAACGGATCTCTTGAGTGTTATAAAGCGCGTCTTGTGGATCGTGGTTTCAGCAGGAGCATGGTCGTGACTATGATAAGACCTTTGCTCCTGTGGCTCATATGACCACGGTGCGTACTCTTCTTCCCGTTGCTTCTGTTCATCACTGGTCTGTATCCCAACTTGATGTTCAGAACGCATTTCTCAATGGTGAGTTGCGTGAGGAGGTTTATATGCATCCTCCTCCTGGGTATTCTGTTCCCGAGGGGATGGTTTGTCGTCTTCGACGTTCTCTTTATATTAAGCCAGCCCACGCGTGCTGGTTTAAGCGCTTACATGGTGACCTTCTTTGGTTTCTCTCCTAGTGCTCATGATCCAAAGACTATTTGTTCACACTTCTCCTCGTGGGCGCACTCTTCTTCTTCTCTATGTTGATGACATGATCATTCTTGGTGATGATTCGAGTATATCGCCTTTGTTAAGGCTCGTCTTCGTGATCGGTTTCTTATGACTGATCTTGGTCCTCTTCGATACTTTCTTGGGATTGAGGTTTCCTCCACTTGATGGCTTTTACATCTCCCGGAAAAGTATATTCAGATCTTCTTGTTCGTCTGCTCTTGGGGATGAGCGCCTTGTTGAGACCCCTATGGAGCTTAATGTTAAGCTTGACTTCTTGATGGTGATCCTCTTCTGATCCGACACGTTATTGTCATCTTGCCGGAGTCTTGTTTATCTTCTTTGTCACTCGTCACGCATCTCTTATCCTGTTCATATTTTGAGTCGGTTTGTTTACGCTCCTACCTTTATTCACTATAGTCATCTTCTTCGTGTTCTTCGTTATCTTCATACGATCACTCGTCGCCTTTTCTTTTCGAGTTCCAGCTCCCTCCGGCTCCGATGCTATTGGATGCTACGTGGCGGTGATCCTTCGGATCGCCGTTCACTACGCCTCTTGTGTGTTTCTTGGTGGTTCGCTCATTGCTTGGAAGACGAAGAAACAGATAACGGTTTCCTGTTCGAGTGTCGAGGCTGAGTTGCGTGCTATGGCCTTGTTGACTGCTGAGGTGACCTGGTTACGGTGGTTATTTGCGGATTTTGGGGTCTCTCTTACCACACCTACTCTAGTTTTGTCTGACAGTACAGGTGCTATTAGTGTTGCACGTGATCCGGTCAAGCATGAGCTTACCAAGCTATTGGTGTTGATGCTTTCTATACACGTGCTCCGGTGCAGGCTTAGGTTGTTGTGCTTCAGTATGTGCCTTCAGATTTACAGTTGGCGGATTTTTTTATAAAGGCACAGACCAGAGCGCAGCATAATTTCTTACTCTCTAAACTCAGTGTTGTGGATCCACCATGAGTTTGAGGGAGGTGTTAGATGTATATGTATATATTTGTATATTGTAGTAGTTTCCCCATATATTAGAGGACTTTCTGCATATTTACACCTATACCTGTATTATATATTATAACCTTTGGCCTCCAGAGGAATAACACTTGTCTATTTCTAACAATTTTAACAATCACAAACCTATAACTAACAGCAAAATATTAGGCGCTAAAGGGGACGCCGTTTACATCCCTGTAAACAGGCCTAGACAGAGGTGGTCTGCAAGGAATTAGACAAGATGAGGACTAAATCCAAATAATGAGAAGGCCTAGATATATTTCAAGATGGCCTTGTCTATATTAGTGTAACTATTCGCTGTTGCCGTTTCCAGCTTACGATTTTAGAGCCATACATGGGCTTGTTAAATGGACCTTGCCATGGTCCTGCCCTGCTTGGCTGAAACGAGTTGCATATAGGACTTCCGTGATTTCCCTAAACAGGAGGCCCTATTTTCCGCCCAGACCGATTCCTTTCCCTAAATGGGATGCTTTCATCGCAGCCCAGTAAGTACAGGTATGTTCTCTCTCTTTTATTTTATTTTGTGTTTTCTTTTCTGTTTATAATTCGAAAATACTTTCAGATTTAAATTGTTTTGATTTGAAATTTTCAGGTCCGAAATTTGTTTAAATATGAAAACTTTCTTAGTTAAAAAACAAATTTAAAACTTGTTTGGATTTGAAAAATATTCGAGTTTGAAAATTTAGATTTGAAAATTGTTCAAATTTGTAAAAAATCGAATTTCAAAATATAGAAAATAAAAATAAAAATAGTTAAAAACCAAAACAGAAACTGCAGAAACCGGAACAACCGACCAGAAACTTAAAAAAATGAAGAAAACTAAAGGTCATGTTTGTGTTGAGAAACTGGGCCGATAGAGGCCCACTCGGTGTGGCCTCTACCAGGCTAGGGTTGGCCCATGTGGGTATCGTATCCCCCTTAGTCTATAAATAGAGAAACAATCTTGAACTTACGCTTACCGAGAGAAAGTTTAATAAAGTTCCCCTTTGTTCTCTGTGTCATCTACTTGTGTAATCTTTGTGCCTTCTACCAGTCTTTCTCTCGGGTGTGAGTAAATTACATATTCATACCACATTTTGGGCAGCGGTAACGAGTTAGTGCATACTTTGGTAATTTTAACAAATAAATGCAATTTTTAGGACATCCAACAACAGATTGCTCAAAAACTCGTTTGATAGCGTTTTAATCCCGCGGGCCCACTGTCAGATGCTGAATAGGACAAACGACCGTTGGCCCCCGTTAGCAGTTGCGACGCCTAGCGGACTGGTCCGACCCGACCCATAGCCTGGCTCACCGAGCTCGTCGACGGCGCGTACCAGGGGCGCTATCGCCTCGACGCGCTCTCGAGCGGGCCACCGAGGACGAGCTAAGCGGTAGGAAAGGACAGGGGAAATGGGCAATGTCGGTAGAGGCTCTTGTGGTCTCTTGCCTCCGCCATGTCGACCGAGCGCAGCGTCGCCGCCGCCAGATGCTCTACTTCCGGAGCTGCTTGGTACCACGCCTGTTGCCTCCCCCTCAAGCCGCCCATCTACAAGGTGATAAATCTGTCCCCTTCCCAAGTTTCTTCCTTCCTTTTTTGGCAGATCCATTAATCTCCTTTCCAAGTTTCCCTCCCGAATCGCCATGGCATGAGAAGTTGAGAACGCGTACGTGCGGAATCTTAATAATGGTTTGCAGTGCGAGGTCGAGCACCGGGTGTGCTCCACCTGCAGCGGCCTCCACGGCGAGGTCTGCACCAGCGCCCTCCTCTACTCCAAGATGGCAGACGAGTTCGCCGCCGCCACCAGCGAGACGTGCGCTACGGGTGCGATGCGGGCGCCGTCGTGTACCACCTGGCCGCGGAGCACCGCCGGTCATGTCCGCCTGCGCGCTGCCCGGATGTGCGGCTTCTTGGCTCGGCGGATACTCCTCAACCACGTCTCGGGCCCGACCGCGCCCCATCGCCGAAATCCGCTTCGGCCAGGTGGAAGCTTCGGCCTTCCCTACCGCTGCACGTCCTCCTCGGAGAAGTGGACCAGGCCTGCCGCCGCCAGCGAGCACCGGGCGTCTTCCTCGTCTCCCTCGGCGGCGGAGACACCACGGCGGTGTCCGTGGTGTGCGTCGGCCAGGCGGCGCCGGCGGCGCGATTCTCGTCGCGAGCTAAGCGTGGAGCACCGGCGGCACCGGGGTGATCTTGAGTCGCCTCATGAGCAGACTCAGCATCGTGGCGGGCAATGTCAGGGCGTTGCCGGTGCCGAACGAGTACTTGTCCGGCGACAGCATACCCCTCAGCATCCACATCCACAAGCTAGAGCCTCCTTCCGCTGTTGTTCCTGACATTCCTACCGCCGCCACCGCCACCCTTGCCCTCCACTCGCCAACAGGAGATCAGAGCAACAAGAAACGCAAAGCTACGAATCCCAGGAAGTACAGTACGCCTAACGAGGCTGGCCAACAGCCGTTTGTCCTATTCCACATCTGACAGTGGGCCCGCGGGATTAAAACGCTATCAAACGAGTTTTTGAGCAATCTGTTGTTGGATGTCCCAGAAATTTTATTTACTTGTTAAAATTACCAAATTATGCACTAACTCGTTACCGCTGCCCCAAATGTGGTATGAATATGTAATTTACTCCTCGGGTGTGGAACAGCCTCGGGACCGGCCAGTTGGCAGGGGTGTTCCAACACGTTATCAGCACGTGTCTCTCCGTCGAGCCTCCGTCAAGCCACCGCCGAGCCTGCATCGTGCAGGCTTTCATTGAAGGTAACCCCAATCTGACCGCAAAAATGGATCCGTCTCGAAATTTTCTTTCTAGATCTGCGTTCAGATCTTAGATCAGATCCCATCTAAGGTGCAGATTTTTCTTCCCGGGAGTCGAGCTGACCTGCTGTCGCCGACCAATGTCGATCTAATCACTCCCGGATTAGAATTTTGTTGACCATACCGTCGATGCGTGCACCTGCTGTGCCGATCTGGATTTTTTTCTTAGCAGATCTGATCTTGACCGTTTTAGATCAAATCGAGCTAGTTTTTCTTTTTTTTGAGCATTACGTACACGACGCCATGACCTCTCGCATGCGGAAGCGGCTTCGCCAGCGCACACGCAATGGCGAGGCCGCTTCGGCAGCCTGCGCCCGCGCCCGCGCGTGCGGCAGCTTTCTTGCCGCCGCCACGCGCCATGGCGCCGCGCGCTGGCTACTCGCGCCGCGCGCCGCCGCTCCGTGTGCCTCGCTTCGCCGCCGTGCTGCCGCCGCCGCTGCCATTGGCCTCTGGCAGCGCCGTTCTGTATTCTTCTGCCGCCGCTGTAACCGCCCGGCCGCCCGCCCGCGCCATGCGCGCCGCCTTGGCCTCGCTGCGCCGCGCCTTGCTGGCCGCCGCCCGCCGCCGCCAGCGCCGCGCCAGCGTCTTCTGCGCCGCTGCGACGCTCAGCCCTGGCTGCTGCGCCCGCGCGTCTTGGCCACTCACCGCTGGCCGAGCTTCGCGCGAGCATCGCCGCCAGCACCGCTTCATTGGGCGGCGTCTTGTTGCAGCGTGCCGCTTCGCTGGCAGCTTCTGGCTATCGTCGTGCCGCCGCCATGGCTGCGCCGCTCCAGCGCCCGCCAAGCGTGCCGCCACGCCGCGTCAGCTGCCGCCGCCGCCCGCCGCTGCGAGCCGTGTGCGCCGCCAGCCGCTGCCGTTGCAGCGCTGCTTCTTCTTCTTCTGCCGCCGACTTGCCGCCGCATTCCCCGCCACCTGTCCAAGGTCGCCGGCCTGCTGCCGCCGCCACCCCGCCCTAGTCGGGAGCTCACAGCTCCGTCCACCCCGCTAGCCGGGCTGGACGATCTAAAGGTGGGTCAGATTGGGCGTTTTTCGCCCAGCGGTATCTGAAGTCGGACCATTTTGACTATGTTTTCGGTCCGATTTTGCACAAGATTTTGTAATATGTTTTACTATAGTTATTAATTATCACATGATTTTAATACTTTGTATCTCATAATTATCTTGTACCGTTTTTACATTAAATTTTGGAACGCCGTCCTATTTGAATTATTGTATTGATTATCGCATTTATGCAACCGATTACCTGCTGTAACCTTACACACTTTGCATAAATTGCAGATGACCGGAATCATCAGCCGCGAGTTCCCGGAGTTGACCCAGGATGGGCTTAACTACCTGACTTGGGCCTCGGACATTGAGATCGTCCTCGAGGGCCGATGCATCAAGGATGCGTTGATTGAGGGGACGCCGACGGCCCCCAGCAAAACCATCCCGGCGGACAACGCCAAAGCCCTGCACTTCCTCCGCCATCACATGTGTGAGACTCACAAGAATGAGTACATGGCAGAACAGAGTGCTTTTGCCCTTTGGACCGCCCTCAACAAGCGGTTCTCTAGGCTGAAGTAAACCATTCAGCCACAGGCGGAGGCAGATTGGATTCGTCTGAGGTTTGCGGACTTCAAGACGATGGGAGAGTACAACTCCAGGTTGCACCTGATTTGTACCATTCTTCAGCTGTGTGGGACCAGTACCACCGATCAGCAGAAGATAGACAAAACCCTCTCCACATTCCATCTGGACAACATCCAGTCCTCGCGAAACTTTCGCCAGGAAGGATTCACGGAATATGCAGCGCTTATTGATGCTCTCCAGGTGGCCGAGGCGCAGGATAATGTTCTGAAAAAGAACTTCTCCGCACAACCCTTCGCGGGGTCCCAAGCCATGAGGCTAATGTCGGTGCCTACAAGGTGCGCAAGCCCATCCACAAGAAGAGAGGCAAGAAGGGCAAGAAGGGCCCCAACTCCTCCAACCCGGCCAAGCAACGCAAGGCGGGCAAGGGGGAGGCAAGGCCCCAGGACTGCTTCCACTGTGTCTCCAAGACTCACTTCTCCAGGCAGTGTTTGGCTCCTAAACACGTCGTGGACGCGTTCAAGGCCAACAAGAAGGCGCGCAAGGCGCACCTTGTCCAGGTTGAGGCACCACTGGCGCCCGGAGCGGCGCCTGTGCAGAACGTCGCGCTCATAGTGGTGCAGGACGTAGCACAAGTGGCAGCACCCTCTGCGGTTCCCACGAACGCCGCTATGCCCATGGAGGTTGAGCACGTTGTGCCCCCTCCGCCTCAGCTAGACATCTCTGCTGCCTCGATGATGATAACTAACGAAGAGAAGCTCACTGACCTTGAGATACAGGCTGAGCTTGATGGTTTCTTTGCAGAATCCACCTGAGCTCCTTTTTGTTGTGATGATTTCTTTTCCGCAAATAATCAGATACAGTTTTTTCGATATGGTTGTAAGCTCTATGAGAGCATAACATTTATTTGTTTTCGGCAATTGGATGACATTTATTTCATTCATTTATTCCATTATTTGGTTGTGTGATGTTCTGAAATGTTTATGTGTTTTACTTACTTGATGTAGCATCTTCCTCGCTCCATTATATTAATTAGGCACAATATTTTAGAACGCGTGTGGCGCCCAAATGGAGGAAACGTGCCTTGCTGATAGCGGCACCACAAATACCATCTTGAGAGAAACAAAGTATTTTGAGTCCATTACCAAAAACTCTGGTAACATAATGACGATCGCCATTGCGGTCCGAATGTAGTTGGCTCGAAGAGCAACTATCATACTCCCAAATGGAACAACTCTGATCATTGAAGAGGCATTGTTGTATCCGAGTCGTACTCTCTTAAGTTTTAGAGACATCCGTGCAAATGGTTTCCATGTCGAAACCGATGATGATGAGAATGGAAAGGAGTTCCTACTCATTACCAAGCGACGGATATGGTAAACATGTTGTCGAAAGACTCCTTCATTAGCTCTTGGGTTGTACTATACTAAGATAGTAGCACCACCTATTTACACTACCCTTAAGACTGTCTTTAGAAGCTCGAACTATTACGCCTTTGGCATGATAGGTTAGGACACCCGGTGTTAGGATGATGAGAAATATAATTAACAACTCAAAGCGGTCATAATGTTAATGTGAAAATTTCCGAATCCCGATGATTTCGTGTTCGCATGCGCTTCGGGAAATTGATCATTAGACCGTCCCCTAAAGGTGAAGGATGAACTCCCTGCGTTCTTGGAACGCATTCAAGGATATATGTGGTCCAATTCAGCCCCTCTCGGGGCGTTTGACTTCATGGTGCTCATCGATGCTTCCTCTAAATGGTCCAATGGTTGCCTGCTGTCAACAAGGAACCATGCTTTTGCAAAGTTGATCTCCCAGATCATACAAATAAGGAATAAATTCCTCGATTATCGTTTAAAGTCTATTCGAATGGACCATGCCGGAGAATTTACTTCAAAGGCATTCGATGATTATTGCATGGCAACTAGAATCAAACTTGAGCACTCCGTACCGCATGTCCACACTCAAAATGGACTTGTGGAGG
Organism: Avena longiglumis; assembly: GCA_030063025.1. Classification (NCBI taxonomy): domain Eukaryota; kingdom Viridiplantae; phylum Streptophyta; class Magnoliopsida; order Poales; family Poaceae; genus Avena; species Avena longiglumis. The sequence continues at coordinate 523,550,827 of CP125976.1, forward strand.
CATTGATTAAAAGGATTAAATTCATTGCCAGATCACTCCTTCAGGGTTGTAATTTACCAACTACATGTTGGGGGCACGCGGTGTTACACGCCGCTAATCTCATCAATTTTCGACCATCGGCCTACAACATCCACTCGCCCATCCAACTTGCGCACCGAAAATTTCCCACCTACGTAGGTTCGGATGCCAGGTATATGTACCTATACCACCACCCCAGCGATCAACAATGGGACCACTCCGTAAGTCGGGGATATACGTTGGTTATGAGACTGTGTCCATAATCAGGTTCTTGGACCCCTTGACATGTGACTGTCACACGACCCGTTTTGCTGACTGCATTTTTGACGAGGATCTTTTTCCGACTTTGGGGGGGAGGAAATCAACCCCTGGATGACAAAAGTCGAGAAATCACGTGGAAAGCCACGGGGATCCACGCTCATGACCCGCGCATTGTTGAGACTAATAGAGAAGTCCAAAAGATACTAGATTTGCACTCCCTAGCGAATCAACTGCCCGATCATTTTAGTGATTTAAAGACTGTGACAAAGTCGCATGTGCATGCACGCAATGCACCGGAACGGGTTGAAATACCAAAGAAAAATGATGGTATACCCGCTCCTGCTCCAAGTCCTAAGAGGACGCGGATTCCGGTTTCTCAAATCCCAAGTACCCAGGGACGCCCGAAGAAAAAGGATAAGAGGGATTTATTACAGTCTGCCCATGTTGAGGGGAGCTAGTTGAGACCTGGCACAAGTACGGATATTTCAGTGCACGAAATTCCGGACTTGAACTTTCCTATATCGGAAATACCCGGCGAAGTTGTGTGTGCACACATCGGAGCGGGAAAGCTAAAGGACCTAGCTCCTGGATTGGGAAATCCGGTGGAGCAAGGGGATGTGCCTGATGCACTCCATGACGAAATGGCCATTAACTATGTTAATTCGGGCGAGTCATACAACCGAGCCATGGCAAATGTCAACGTTAATTTTGCCAAGAAAATTGCCTCAATCATAGATCTTGACCCTGAGCCTAACACGCTCGCTGATTGCAAGAAAAGGTCGGATTGGAAAGATTGGCAGAACGCAATTACTGCTGAATTATTATCGTTAAACAAAAGAGAGGTATTTGGACCAGTTTGTCTAACTCCTCCCCACATTCTCCTCGTTGGCCATAAGTGGGTTTTTGTTCGAAAGAGAAACGAGAATAATGAAGTAGTAAGGTACAAAGCAAGGTTCGTTGCTCAAGGTTTCACTCAGCGACCAGGTGTCGACTTTGAGGAAACTTACTCCCCAGTCATGGATGGAATTACCTTTAGATACTTGATCTCAATGGCAGTAAACATGGACTTAAAAATGAAACTAATGGATGTTGTCACCGCTTACCTATATGGTAACTTGGATTCAGACATATACATGAAAGTACCAGAAGGTATCCCTATCCCGAACCAGGATAGAGCAAACAAGAGCTTATACAGTGTTCAGCTTAAGAAGTCATTGTATGGACTAAAACAGTCAGGTAGGATGTGGTATAATCGTTTAAGCGATTTCCTTCATCAGAAGGGCTACGCGAGCAATGAAGATTGTCCATATGTTTTTATACGGAGATCCCAGGATGGTTTCTATATTATCTCGGTGTACATGGACGATTTGAATATAATCGGTACACCTGACGATATTGAGGAAGCGAGTTCCTACCTGATGTCGGAATTCGAGATGAAAGACTTAGGCAAAACCAAGTTCTGCCTCGGTCTGCAACTTGAGCATTCCCCTGCTGGGATTCTAGTTCACCAGTCAGCCTACACCCAGAAGATGTTGGAACGATTTGGGTTTGAAAAGGCATATCCTTCTAAGACCCTGATGGTCGGAAGATCTTTGCAGCAATACAAGGATTCGTTCAGGCCTAAAGAAGAGGGGGATGAAATTCTGGGACCGGAATTCCCCCACTTAAGTGCAGTTGGCGCACTTATGTACCTCGCAAATTGTACACGGCCGGATATTGCATTCGCCGTCAATTTGCTTGCAAAATCTGATTCTGAGCCTACCAAGAGGCATTGGAAAGGCGTTAAGGACATCTTTAGGTACATACAAGGGACAAAGGACCTTGGCTTGTTTTACCAAAAGAACCAAGACCTATCTGTTGTAGGCTATGCAGATGCTGGGTACCTTTCGGACCCGCATACATCCAAGTCGTAGACTGGATATGTTTTCCTTTGTGGTGGAACGGCAATTTCCTGGAAATCGTCTAAGCAAACTCTTGTGTCAACTTCGACGAACCACTCGGAAATCATAACATTATATGAAGCATCACGAGAATGTGTATGGCTTCGACGAGTAGTCAGCCACATCCAGATGTCATATGGACTGAACACCGTACAAACCCCAACAATTATCTATGAAGATAATGCCGCTTGTGTTGCACAAGTCCAGACGGGTTATATGAAGAGCAATCTCACAAAGCATATAAACCCCAAGTTCTTCAATGCACATGAACTGCAAAAGATGAACGAAGTGAAAGTCTTGCATACTAAGTCGTGTGAAAATCTCGCTGATTTGTTCACTAAATCATTGCCAGCATCTTCTTTCGAGAGATGTGTCCGTGAGATCGGCATGATGAGACTTAGGGAGATGCAAGGTTCAGGGGGAGAATCTTCACAAACTCATCGCTGAAATCTTGATCCCGATGATTGAGTGATTAACTTTATAGTTAAGTGAATTGTACTCTTTTTTCCCTTAGTGAGTTTTTATGAAGTTTCTCACATGAGGTTTTTAACGAGGCAATTCGTGCAACATAGCAAGAAGTATACCATGTGCATTTCTCCATATTTTTCCCGCTGGGTTTTTCGGAGTTTTAAGCCATGGTTATACAGATAAGATACCCAGGGGGTGTTGGGAAACTGGGCCGGTAGAGGCCCACTCGGTGTGGCATTTATCAGGCTAGGGTTGGCCCATGTGGGTATCGTATTCCCCTTAGTCTATAAATAGAGAAACAATCTTTGTATGTGCGCTTACCGAGAGAAAGTTTAATAAAGTTCCCATTTGTTCCCTGTGTCATCTACTTGTATAATCTGTGGGCCTTCTACTAGTCTTTCTCTCGGGTGTGGAACAGCCTCGGGACCAGCCAGTTGGCAGGGGGTGTTCTAACAGTTTGGTCCCGAGGTCGTAGCTTAGAGCGTCGAATAGAGTTTTTCATGCAGCCCTCGTGCGTGTAGGTGACCTGCACACCCCCTGGCCCACTTTTTTGGCCAACCCAGTTTAATTTCCTATTTCAGTTTTCTTTTTTGTTAGTTTTTTTCAGTTTATGTTTATTTTTTATTTTATTTTTTGTTTAGATTAAAAACTTCAAATTTCGAATATCTATAGATTTTTAAAATATTTAAATTTGAGAAAAGTTTCTTCTTAGAAAATTGTTCAAATTCGAAACATGTTTAATTTTGAAAATTTTCATATTGAAAAAACAAATTTGAAAATATTCATATGTCAAGAAATGTGATGGATTTAAATTAATTTTTAAAAACACACACACAAAAAAAAGAAACAACATGAAAAGAGATAAAGGAATAAAATGAAAATGGGCATTGGGTCGGTCATGATACCCTCCTAGGGGTGTGCGGCGCCTGGTACATGTCGACCAGGTCGACATATAGGACCTCCGGGGAAATCATCGTCTACAGTTGGTTATTATTAGCCTAGATGGGTCAGATCACCTATTATTGTTATGGTCTTGTATGTTTTAGATTTTGAAGAATATAAAAAGCATACTCTCAATATCTTACAACAAAGGTTTCTTTTAATTTTCTTATTCTAGAATCTGTTTAGATCATTCAATATATTTGTTTCATCGTTCCTAAAAATGTCCATTCATACGATGTAAAGTTGTTCAAAACAATAAATTTACTGATGTTGCATATTTGCTTTTTTATATGTCCGATATTTTTAAATAGAATTTTATAGTACAATACATCACTATTATAAAAATTATATCAATTGATGATGAAAGTATATTAATTGGAAATAACTTTCACAAAATTATACACACCAAAACTACAAAATAACATTAGAAATAGAAAATATAAATCAATCTAAATGAAAAATAAAATCTGAAAGGTAACTACAACTCCAAAAAATAAATAAAACTGAAATGGAAAGAATAAATCAATAATATGACAAAAATTAATTGAAAAAACCATGAGGTCAAAACTCCAATCAAACATAGTTAGAAGTAGTTTGTAGATAGAAATATGAGATACATTTGAATTTTCAAACAACTATTAGGATTTTCCATCTCCCACATGTAAATGTAGGAGGAGATAAATATAGGGAAAAAGCCACATATTTTTTTTTCTAAATGCATCGTTTGAAAAGAAAATATGTGATGTAGTTGGAGATTTGAATTTTCTCTCGTGTTCATATGAGTCATATATGAAAACATCACGAAAAACATATCTATATGCTTCAAAGCTTTGAGAATTTTTTTTGCGAGGAAAAACTTATATTACTCATAACAACATTTAGGGATTACATTCTCGACGACATATGCCCAGTAGACCATCAGGCCAGGATCCAAGCCATACAACCGTGCGAGCCTCAGATCTAGCCAAATTTGCCATGAAATGACTACTATTATTTTGGCTTCTCCTAATATGAGTAATACTCGTCTGACGAACCTTCGTCAAGCTTTTGATCTCCTCTATCATTGTTGAAAATATAGACCGATCCATTTCTCCATTCTTTAGTGCATTAACCATCTCCAAGAAGTCCACTTCAATAATCAAAGGCTGATTACACCAATGTAGGGCCATGGAGATACCTTCCAGCAGCTCTCCAAGTTCGCTCCAAGTTCACCTCCAAGAGCATCACGGCAACAGGACAGTTGACGGCAAGACGATATAGTAATTTCTCCATTGTGGTCATGAAGGACGATACCAACACCTTCAGTGCCATCACTTCTGAAAGAACCATTGGTATTCAGCTTAGCCCATCCTTTAAGTGGTGGACTCCAACCCGGCAGGATGACATGTTGCTGAACTGTGTGCACCAGTTGCTCATCGGGGTCCATAATAACCTTGTCTTTGATAATATTTTCAAGCGTATGATGCTTTATTTGGAAACTAAAATCTAGATAGCTCACGAGAATTTTCCTGAAGACATCCAACGGAGGTGGTGGCTTATCATGAACAATTTCATTGCGGACTTGCCATATTTTTCATAAAGTCATCAGAACTCTGCTAATCATTGCATGTGGCTGATTGCTCAAAAAATTCAGAAGACAAGCTATACCTATATTGATGATGGAGACATGCGATGGAAGGTGCCAGAGTTGCGCCATATATGTCCATATCTGCATACTGATATTACACCTGAGGATGAATGGAAATTGTTTTCTAGATCCCGACCACAAACAGGGCAATAATCAGATGCCTCCAAGTTACGAATGTGCTTATTTTTCCAAGTTGGCAATGAGTCCGTAGCCGCCAAGCGAAGTGTTGCACCTTAGGGGGTACGGATGATTCCCAAATGAGATTTCACATCTTCCTCGAACCATCCGGTGCAGAGCTAGTAGAAACAGTAGAGGCTCCCCAAGACTCCTCCATACCAAATCTGTACGCGCTTCCAACAATGAAGAGGCCATGTTTGGGGGGTGCCCAAGCCAGTCGATCGTCCAACAATCTTGGCGATGGGATTATTTTTAGTATCTCTGACACATCAGCTGGAATGTAGTATTAGTTTAAGAGATCAGTTCGCCAACGACCATATTGATCAATCAGCTCATTGACAAATTGAAGTTGGCATCTATTTTTCTGTGATATTGGGCGGAAGGAGGGAGGCCTAGGTAACCAGGGATCTCTCCAAATCCTGATTTGTTGTCCATTTCCAATGCGCCAAATCAGGCCCTTCTTCAACAAATCTAGTCCATACGAGATCGCCTGCCATGTGGAGAAAGCGTTACCCGCGAAGACTGTATCTTCTAATCTTCCATTAGGGTAATAATTTGCCTTGAGCACTCTAGCACAAAGGCTATGCGGCTTCGTAATTAATCTCCACGCTAGATTAGGGTAATACTTTGCCTTTGATAATTTTCATGCATGTAGACGACAACTAAACACACATGTTGATTCAGAAAATGTGATCGTTCACGATCTAGATATAAATCATAAAATATGATTTTTTGCGAGAATCCATCGATCTATTAATAATTATCAACATTTGACAAAGAGATCCAAAAGTAATAAAAATTACAAATAGGTCATTGGACCACCTAGCGACGACTGCATACACTAGTATGAGCCGAAGGCGCGCCGCCGTCCTCGCCTCTCCATCACCAAAGCCGGACAAAGCTTGTCGTAGTAGAGCTTGTTGTAGAAGACATGCGGGAAGTCGTCGTGCTAAGGCCACAAAGGACAAACACACCAGAAGAGCAACCATTGCCAATGATGACAACCGTAGATCGGAAGAGATTGACCCGAGAACAAACCAATGAAAACAAAAACGAAGAGGGTCCCGGGAGATCCGCTGAACAAACGACTCCACGCGCTCTCCGTCGAGGCTAGATGCACCACCGGAGCGAGGGGGAAGGACCTTATTTTGATTTCGGGACGTGGCCGTCGCCTCAACATCCCGAAGAAGACACTGAAAAGCAGGCTAAAAAGTACGAAATGTTAGAGTTTGTAACATATCTCTGTCACATCACGGTAGAGAGATATATATTGTGGTTGTTGTATCGATTGATCTTAGATATAAAGATCAGATCGTTTTCCTAGTTTTCCTCTACCGATGTAACCTTCTGTAATCTTATCTGCCCGTGGTAGCCTATATTAACATGTAGCGAGTCTGGACTCAAGGGCATCGTTAAACCCAAAACCTCTCTAGCGATAATATGGTATCAGAGCCTACCTTCCAATAAACATCGATGTGCCTCACCTTCTCATCCTCTCCCAGCGCCGCCATGACGAATCCTCTCGCTGGCATCGCCATGAGTGAGAAATTGACGAGGGTAAACTACCTCGTCTGGCAATCTCAGGTCCTCCCACCAATTCGTGGAGCTCGTCTGACGAGCTTCCTCGACCTGAAGATCAAGGCGCCATCCGAGACCATTAGCGTCGAAAAGGATGGAAAATCGAGTGAGGAGCCAAACCCTTCCTATGACGCATGGGTGGCAACCGACCAACAGGTTCTGTCTTTTTTGATGGGCACCCTTTCACCTGATATCCTTGTTTCCGTGATTGGGATGAACACAGCTGCCGAAGTCTGGGTGGCGATCCAGACGATGTTCGCCGCTCAGTCACGCACGCGGATTGCCAACCTCCGCGTCGCCCTCGCAAGAACGATGAAGGAGAACATGACGGCCGCCCAATTCTTCAACAGGATGAAGGGCTACGTCGACGAACTCGCGGACGCAGGCCAGCCGATCGACAAGGAGGAACTGGTGGAATATCTCCTCGCCGGCCTCGATGACACCTACAATCCCCTCTTCGCCGCCATCGGGGTCCATGGTGCTAGCAAGATCACTTCGGGCGAGCTGTATGCCCAGATCGTTGCCTACGACAACCACATCGAGCTCCTTACCGATGGCATCGGTGGGGGCTCCTCCGTCAACTCGGCATCACGCGGCAGAGGTGGCCAGCGTGGGCGCGACCAGTATGGTGGAGGCCGCCGCGGAGGAGGCCGTGGCTACGACAACCGCGGGCATGGACGTCGTGGTGGTGGAAATGGCAATGCTCGTTGTGGAGGCGGCAAGGGCGGCAACAAAGAGCGCGACCTCGTCACGTGCCAGATCTGTGGCAAGCCCGGGCATGGCGCCTGGAAGTGCTGGCATCACCACTCAGATGATGAAGAAGAAGAGGAGGAGAAGAGAGCCAACTCGGCATCCTATGGCGTGGACACCAACTGGTATGGTGATACCGGTGCCACCGACCACATCACAGGCGAGCTTAACAAGCTCACCATGAAGGAAAAGTATGCTGGCCGCGATCAGATCCATGCTACAAACAGACAAGGTATGAGCATTAGTCATGTTGGTCATGCAATTGTCAATTCCCCATCAAAACAATTACATCTTAAAAATGTTCTTCATGTTCCCCACGCTACAAAAAAAATTTGTCTCTATCCATCGTTTTACCCTTGATAACGATGTCTATATTGAATTTCATCCTTGGTACTTTTATGTTAAGGATCAGGCAACGAGGAGAACTCTGCTTAAGGGTAGATGCGTACGAGGCCTCTATCCATTGATATCATCTTCACCAATCGAAAATAAACAAGTCTTCAGCGCCACCAAGCCTTCAGCTTTATAGTGGCACAGTAGATTAGGTCACCCCTCTTTTTGAATTGTTCAACAAATTCTTAGTATTCATGAACTTCCATGTTCAACCAAGTCTAGTATTGAGTCTATTTGTGATTCATGCCAAAAAGCTAATAGTCATCAACTCCCTTATGCAAGATCAACTAGTGTATCCACTTCTCCCTTACAACTTGTATTCTCAGATGTTTGGGGTCCTGCACCAAGTTCTGTAGGAAGATACACATATTATGTAAGCTTCATCGATGACTATAGCAAATATGTTTGGATTTATCTTCTCAAGAAAAAATCCGATGTTTTCCAGATTTTTCACAATTTCCAAAACCTTGTTGAACGACAATTTGATAAGAAAATTCTTGCCATACAATCCGATTGGGGTGGTGAATATGAGAAACTAAATTCCTTTTTTCGAAAAATTGGAATTGAACATCATGTCTCTTGCCCTCATGCACACCAACAAAATGGTTCAGCTGAGCGCAAACATCGTCACATTGTAGAAGTGGGACTTGCTCTTCTTGCAAATGCATCCATGCCACTAAAATTCTGGGATGAAGCCTTCAAAATAGTCATACTTAATCAATATGCTACCCTCTAAAGTCCTTAATCATGACACTCCCATGGAAAGGCTTCTCAACACAACCCCAGATTATACTTCACTTCGCACGTTTGGTTGTGCTTGCTGGCCCAACCTTAGACCATATAATTCTCGCAAGCTTGCTTTTTGTTCCACACAATGTGTCTTTCTCGGATATAGCCACATGCATAAAGGGGTCAAGTGTCTCGATGTCAAAACTGGCAGGGTCTACATCTCCCGAGATGTTGTCTTTGATGAAACAGTGTTTCCATTCTCCAATCTTCACCCAAACACCGGATCCCTCCTTCGTCGAGAAATTCTACTCCTTCCTGATCATCTACAAAATCCAGACACGTTAGATCATCCGGGGGAACGACATTGCACTGACCTAACAACTAATGACTCTATAAATCCTATTAATGTTTTGAGTTCCTCTCAGGTCCAGCAGCACGCAGAAAAAAATCCCGAGCAAAACGGTGTCGGAACGAGGGAGAACGGCGCAGGTTTGCACCAACAGCGATCGCTATTATCGCATGGAGCACCAGGCGGCGCGGAGCACGAGGAAAATCCTCCTCGGATCGCACGGGCGGGAGTATCCGCCTCGGGATCAGCGGCGTCAAAACCTGCTGGCGATCTGTCTCCACCTCGCGAGAATCAATCTCGTACCAGCGCGCGGCACGGTCCTGCGATAGCGACGTCTACACCGAGCCCCACCTCGTCCTCCAGCCAGTCCGGTGGTGACACGCGGACGACACCGGGCCCCGTGCGGAACCAGTGAAGCGCGTCGCCACGTGTATCCTCAGGGACAGCGCCATCGAGCCCGTCACGGGATCAGCAAGATGTGTTGTCCACACGTAGGTCCGCAGGAGCTGCGTCGCCGACATAATCTGTCTCGGGATCCGGGGAAGAGCAGCACTCAGGATCTTCTGTGACGGATTCAGCTGCTGCCCAACCTACACCTGTGATCTACCGTACAAGGTCAAGGACCGGTAATGCTAAACCAAAAACATACACCGATGGTACCATAAGGTATGGATTATTGTGTACAGCTAGTGAACCAGAAAATCTGGAAATAGCTCTTAGAAATTCTGATTGGAAAAAGGCTATGGATGAAGAATATAGGGCCTTGGTAGAAAATAAAACTTGGCACCTAGTACCACATAAACAAGGTAGTAATCTTATAGATTGCAAGTGGGTTTATAGAATTAAAAGAAAATCTGATGGAACAATTGATAGATACAAGGCTAGGCTAGTAGCAAATGAAGGGAATATGCCCGAGAGGCAATAATAAAGTGGTTATTATCGTATTCCTTATTTATGATAAATGTTTATTTTACATGCTATAATTGTATTAATACGGAAACGTTAATACATGTGTGTTTAATAAACAAAAGGAAGTTCCTAGTTATGCCTCTCTTATAAACTAGCTCGTTGATTATAAAGATGATCAAAGGTTTCCTGATCATGGACATTGGATGTTGTTAATAACGAGGTCACAACATTAGTGTAATGATGTGATGAACATTCATCCGAAGTATAGCATTACGATCAAATTCATTGAGTTTATATTGCTATAACAACTTACGAAGTGATCCTAATCCTTAGACCATGAGATCATGTCAATCACTAACACCGGAAGAGTTTCTTGATAACATCAAACGTCACACCATAACAGGGTGATTATAAAGATGGATTCAGAACTAATAAAGTGTTATGTTGAGGCCCATGGATCGAGAGTGGAATTTGTTCATCCCGATAACGGATAGATATGCTCTGGGCCCTCTCGGTGATATCACATTGATTAGCTTGCAAGCAAATGATTTGATCACTAGAATGTTATATCACGGGAACGAGAAAAGAGTGCATGTCAGTAACGAGATCAAACTAGGTATGGAGATACCGATGATCGAATCTCGGACATGTAATATATCATGAAACAAAGGGATTAAGATACTAGCGTAAAAGGTTCCGACGATCACAAGAAAGTCATCGTTGAATGTGTGAGTCGATGGGTCTCCAGATCCCGCTTCTGATTATTGATCCGAGAGGGGTCTCGATCATGTCCGCATTATTCACGAACCGTAGGGTGACACACTTAAGAGACACCGACATCCAATTGGAGCAAAAGTTTCATGTTGAAAGAATGAACAAGCGCAGGAATTTATTTCACTAGATACCGAAACAGGTTTTTGGGTGAAATTGCATAAAGTGGTTATGCATGTGAAATAGAATTCCAGCAAGGGGTTATTTGTGAATGTTTGTCATTAAATTAATTGACAAAATTCTGAATAAAATAAAAGATCTTTATTTAATGAGAGTTTGCATTAAATTTGGTGGAAATTTAATGGGAATTTGAGTGGGTTTTTTAGTGGAGAAAATTGAAGGGCCATTTTGTGAGTGGAGTGTCCACCCACATGAATGAGGGAGAGGTGGGGGCACCCTCCATGGACGGCGGCCATGCCCCTTGGGCTGCCCCCTCCCCTATATAAGGAGCCCCTCCTCTCACTTCTCACTCACACCCCCTTATGAAGGATCTCTCTCCCCCTCTAGAATTTATCCCCATGGTCTCGGACTAGCGAGATACATGTTACCGGTGGCTATTCGGCAAGAAAGAGTTGTGCTTCTGCTGCATCGTTGGAGCGAGGAGGCGGAGGTTGCTCGGTGCCTCGAACGTGTGTGCGAGCACGGATTGCGCCGCTGTTTTGCGGCGCTAGGACTTCCTCTCGATCTTGAGATCGGCAAGAGATCGTCTACATCAACCACGAGTTTGGACTCGTTAAGATTTGTCGGTCTTCAAGGATATGTTCTCTACGAATGTACATCCGCCCGTTGTTTGTATCTAGTAGATAGATCTTGGTACATAGTTGTTCCCATCGTAGGAAATTTTTTGTTTTCTATGCTGTGAACCCGTCAGTGGTATCAGATCCGGATCTATGCGTAGATGCTTTGCACGGGTAGTACACATATGAGTATGTGGGCGAAGATGATCATTTTATTGCTTCTTAGTTGTACTTTGGATATTGGTGGCATAGTGGGATGAAGCGACCCAGACAAACTTTACATGTCCTCGCACATGAGACCTGTTCCACGCTTGACATGCAACTAGTTTTTCATAAGTGGCTAGCGGGTGTCTGTCTCTCCTACTATAGTCAATATCTAATTTGCAACAAGTTGTCAATAATTTGGTTGTCCTCGTTGTGGTTCATGTTCGTAGGTAAGAACGGTTCTATCTTCGAAATCCCTAAGCCACGTAAAACTTGCAATGGATAAATTAGAGGCGTATAGGTTAGATTGTTGTTGGGCTAGTGTTATGATATGGTGATGTTGTAAGTAGAATTATGAGATGATACTCTTACAACACACATAGTGTGTAAGTTCCATAGACCTTAGCCTTACACATAGAGGTATGATAGAGATCATACCACAGTGCACATGATGGAGATCATATGCGGGAACCATATCATTTCAATTATAAACATGTGATGTTTTGATTGCATCTTATATTGCTTGTTTGGCGTTTTATTAGCATAATAAGATTATCCCTCATTTAGATATCAAGATAAGAATGTGTTCTTCATTAAGTATGCACCGACAATGTTTCGTCGCTTCAAGACATCACGTGATGATCGGATGTACTTGAATCCACGAGCATATCTCGGGTGTAAGACAGTTACACACGCGAACACTAAGGTTCTTACTTGGCGAGCCTAGCATGTACAGACATGGCCTCGGAACACGGACCGAAAGGTTAAGCATGAGTCATATGTTTTGATATGATGACCATATGGATGCTCGCCTTTGAAGCTACACCGACTCACGTGATGATCGGACTTGGTGTAGTGGATTTGGTTCATGTAATCACCAAAAAGACGCGAGGGATGTCGTTTTTGAGTGGGAGTTCATTTATAATTTGGATTAGTAGAACTCAATTTATCATAAATTAAATCAAACTGAATTTGCATAATTTGTTGTAGTCATTGGCATTCGTTCACCATCTTATGCATAGTTGTAATTGAGATAATAGAACTATAGAATTCTGGATATATACTTTACGAAATGGTATCGTATTATGTTGAGTGTCAATCTAAAGTTTAAAGTCCCATTGCAAACTTTCAGCAAACTCTATTTACTCCGTGAAATTTAATAGTTAGTATTAAATCGAGAGTAACAATTCGAGTGTTAGTATCTTAAGTATCATATTTGCCTCCACGATTCTTGATTTAAATATCAAGATTATCTAGGAGCTGAAAGAATTGTTTCAGAAACCATCATGTGTGGCAGATATAACGATATCTGAAACAATGTTTTGGTTGCAATATGATAGAGTATAATGTATGTTCTCATATTGGGTGAGAATTTGCAAAGGTTGGAGATGCTAGACATCCTAATCATCCAAAAGGGTTTTGGAAAGTAACGTTATACTCATGATTCGTCTTTATAAGCTGCATTAGCTTGATCATGAAAGCCGTCATGATAAGGATGAATAGAAGATGTATGTAAAGTGTTTACTACACTAAAAGATTACTAAATAATGGATTTTGAAAGAATACCGATCATTTTGATGATGGTGATCTACTTCAAAGTGCAAGTCCAAAGATATTATTATTTGAATATACACGCTTTGGACTATGTGTCATGTATATGGCACCACTTTTGATGTTGATAGATTCTTTTAAAAAGGAAAAGGAAATGCTAAAATAGAATCTATAAAATATATTTGGCAAAAAAGAAAAGATTGGAAATATCCAATTTAGGTATATGGATGATATACATGTTATGGTTGTATTCTTTGCTTGTTAAACAATGTGGTTCTTTGGTATTGGATACCGAATTGGTTGGTATGAAATTTCATACGGAACAACGCAATTCATGAACCACAATGGCCTAAGTAACTAGCAAGAGAATATGTGATGATGTTCATCAAAAACAAACAAACCGTTGTTTGTATTTCTCGTTGACATGAAAGCTTGACTTCAAGATTTGTTTTAATAATTGTTATTTGAATCAGGTATTATGAGAACAAAGGTTGTTCAAATAATTACCATATTCCATATAAGATGGATGATTTACAAATCTAGTTGGAGAAATTACATCCATAAAACCTAATGCTAAAATGTCGCAAGACAAATGATTGAAAGATCACTTACGAAGTGACATCGCTGTTTAAATTATATTGGAAAGAAAACATGAAGAATCTCCATATTCATGGATTTTTGGAGTCTTTGATTTGATCAAGTGACGCTTGTGAGACTTTCCACGTGATAATTAAAACTTCGTTCAAAGGACAAAGAAGAACGAATGACTAAATTATTGGAATTTATACATATCGATGTATGTATTCCATTATGTGTAGTCGTAAGTGATGGGTTTCAACTTCATATGCTTTCTCCGGAAATTTGAGTGAATATTCACTTAATGAGAAAGAAGTATGAAATATTTGAAAAACGTTTCAAAGACTTTCAAGATGAAGTGGAAAATCATTGTAACAAGAAAATAAATGGTTTATGATTTTATCATAAGGGATTTGTTTGAGTTACAAGTATAACAAGAAAATAAATGAATTATGATTTTATCATAAATGGATTTATTTGAGTTGCAAGTTTAGCAAAACACCTAGATTTACATATCCCGAAACACCATAGGAATATGGAGTGTTTGAGATTTGTAATGAAACCTTGTTTGCCATGGTTGGATCAAAGGTGTTATTTATAAAACTGCCATTATGTTTTAAAATATTAAAGCTTTAGAGACTTCCGCTTTTACACTGAAAAGAGCTCCATCTAGATCCGTTGAAATGACACCATGGAAGTTATGGTTTGGGGTAAAACCTAAATTTTCATTTCTTAAATTTTGGTATTCTAAACATAAGTAAGATGTTTACAACCGAAGTCGGATAAGCATGTCTTTGTAGGTTATTTCGAATAACAATTGGTTATTCCTCCATAACACCAAGGACAAAAGGGTTTGTCGCTTGAAACGTGAAGTTTCTTGAAGAAGGAATTTTTCATAAATGTTAAGTGGGAGGACAACAGAACTTTGATAAGGTTAACGAACCTTAGCTAAATGTGCTGAGTTGCGCAGCGCCGAAAATGGTTCCGGAGGCTGCCATAATGCTCATAGCTTATGTGCCTCAAAGGTTGTGGTCACGGAGATCTAAGTTCTTATTGAACCAAGTCGGTCGGATAAACAATCAAATGTTGAGACTTGAGAGTAAATCATTATTTGATAATGATGAACCGACTATATGCAAAGAAGCGATGATGGGCCCTGACTCCGTCAAATGGCTTGAAGCCATAAAATCCGTGATAGTTCCATACACGAGAAATCAAGTTTTCGACTTGGAAGACCCTCCGGAAAGGTGTAAAAACCTATCGGTCGTATTTGGATCTATAAATAAACAGACATGGATGTTTCACATATATGAAATAGTCGACATGTCGTAAAGTATTTTACGACAATGTTCAAGGAGTTGACTATGACAAGATTTGATCTTTCATAGCGATATTTAGTCTGGACGGATTAAAGTATCAACCACTACATATAATTTGTTATATGGTAGATGAATAAACAAAACAAAGTTCTTCTAATAGAATGGTTACCAAACGTACATATATGAGAAAATGAAGGAGTTCAATATAGAAACGACAAGAAACAGTTCTTGTTGCATGGAAAGGAATTGAATCAAGATTCAAGTCTAACGACACTTGATAAGTGAAACAAGATTCAAGTGCTTTGACACTTGATGAGTGAAATCATGAGAATTTTTTGATGAATCAAACCATGATATGTACACATCCAGATATGTCCTATGCTCTAAGTGTTATGAGCATATACCAGAATGAATTATAAAATGATCATTGGACGATAGTGAGGATATTCTTATGATCTTTTTGAAAGAATTAAGAATATATTTGTGTAGAGGTGACAAACAATTACAAATAGTTTATTGTAAAGCGTTACATTGATACTAGGTTTGTCACAAGATACAAATTAAGTTTATCTCAATTTAAACTATGAGTGGCACAATGTAATGGAAAGGAGATTCCATGATGGATTTGGATGAAATCCATAGTTAAGACATTGTGAAGAATACTACAACAAAAAGGCTAAGTATATGACTGCTATAGTAGCAGCAAAGGAGGGAATTTGTGTCAAGTAGTTTGTTATCAAACTAAGGTGTGGTTCGCAACGGGCTAATACTAAAGATATATTGTATGACAATAGTATCGACGTGTTTTAACCCCAAGGAACTAAAGGTCTCACCAAAAGACCAAATTTATACAATGCCATCTCATTAGAGAATGAGTGATGCGTGAAGACGCAAAGACATGCAAATACACAAGGACCTGAAAGTGTCAGATCCGTAGATTATGTTAACCACTTGCAATTACGTATATGGAACACCGGAAAGCCATAAGTGTTCAATAAGCAAAGTTTTCAAACTAGATTATTGTCTCTAGTGCAAGTGGGAGACTGAAGGGAATATGCCCGAGAGGCAATAATAAAGTGGTTATTATCGTATTCCTTATTTATGATAAATGTTTATTTTACATGCTATAATTGTATTAATACGGAAACGTTAATACATGTGTGTTTAATAAACAAAAGTAAGTTCCTAGTTATGCCTCTCTTATAAACTAGCTCGTTGATTAACAAGATGATCAAAGGTTTCCTGATCATGGACACTGGATGTTGTTAATAACGAGGTCACAACATTAGTGTAATGATGTGATGAACATTCATCTGAAGTATAGCATTACGATCAAAGTCATTGAGTTTATATTGCTATAACAACTTACGAAGTGATCCTAATCCTTAGACCATGAGATCATGTCAATCACTAACACCGGAAGAGTTTCTTGATAACATCAAACGTCACACCGTAACAGGATGATTATAAAGATGGATTCAGAACTAATAAAGTGTTATGTTGATGCCCATGGATCGAGAGTGGAATTTGTTCATCCCGATGACGGATAGATATGCTCTGGGCCCTCTCGGTGATATCACATTGATTAGCTTGCAAGCAAGTGATTTGATCACTAGAATGTTATATCACGGGAACGAGAAAAGAGTGCATCTCAGACATGTAATATATCGTGAAACAAAGGGATTAAGATACTAGCGTAAAAGGTTCCGACGATCACAAGAAAGTCATCATTGAATGTGTGGGAGTCAGTATGGGTCTCCAGATCCCGCTTCTGATTATTGATCCGAGAGGGGTCTCGATCATGTCCGCGTTGTTCACGAACCGTAGGGTGACACACTTAAGAGACACCGACATCCAATTGGAGCAAAAGTTTCATGCCGAAAGAATGAACAAGTGAAGGAATTTATTTCACTAGATACCCAAACAGGTTTTCGGGTGAAATTGCATAAAGTGGTTATGCATGTGAAATAGAATTCTAGCAAGGGGTTATTTATGAATGTTTGTCATTAAAGTAATTGACAAAATTCTGATTAAAATAAAAGAGTTTTATTTAATGAGAGTTTGCATTAAATTTGGTGGAAATTTAATGGGAATTTGAGTGGGTTTTTGAGTGGAGAAAATTGAAGGGTCATTTTGTGAGTGGAGTGTCCACCCACATGAATGAGGGAGAGGTGGGGGCACCCTCATGGCCGGCGGGCATGCCCCCTTGGGCTGCCCCCCTCCCCTATATAAGGAGCCCCTCCTCTCACTTCTCACTCACACCTCCTCGTGAAGGATCTCTCTCCCCCTATAGAATTTATCCCCATAGTCTCGGACTAGCGAGATACATGTTCCCGCTGGCTATTCGGCAAGAAAGAGTTGTGCTTCCGCTGCATCGCTGGAGCGAGGAGGCGGAGGTTGCTCGGTGCCTCGAACGTGTGAGCGAGCACGGATGCGCTGCTGTTTTGCGGCGCTAGGACTTCCTCTCGATCTTGAGATCGGCAAGAGATCGTCTACATCAACCACGAGTTTGGACTCGTTAAGATTTGTCGGTCTTCAAGGGTATGTTCTCTACGGATGTACGTCCGCCCGTTGTTTGTATCTAGTAGATAGATCTTGGTACATAGTTGTTCCCATCGTAGGAATTTTTTTGTTTTCTATGCTGCAAACCCTTCAGCAAAGGGATTCACACAAAGATATGGTATAGACTATGAGGATACTTTTACTCCTGTTATTAAAGCTGCTACTATTAGACTTGTTTTAGCTATTTCAGTATCCAAAGTATGGAGTCTGAGGCAACTAGATGTGAAGAACGCATTTCTCCATGGTGTTCTGGAAGAAGAGGTTTATATGAAGCAGCCACCAGGGTATGAAAATCCAAATGCACCTCATCATGTGTGCAAACTTGACAAGTCACTATATGGGCTTAAGTAAGCACCAAGGGCATGGTTTTTCAAGCTAAGCTCCAAACTGCAAGAACTTGGTTTTCTGGCATCCAAGGCAGATACATCTCTATTCATATATAACAAGTTAGGTATCATGATTTTTGTGTTGGTATATGTTGATGATATTATTGTTACTAGTTCCTCCAACAAAGCAATCACTTCACTTCTGCAAGATCTCAGCTCAGCATTTGCACTTAAAGATCTTGGTGATTTGCACTTCTTTCTAGGAATTGAGGTAAGACAGTTTAATCAAGGTATTACTTTGACTCAAGAAAAATATGCTTTAGATCTGCTTGACAAAGTTGGAATGAGAAAATGCAAACCATTACCAACAACATTGTCAGCATCAGAAAAACTGTCTGTCACAGAAGGAGACCCTCTAGGACCAGAAGATGGAACTAGATAGAGAAGCATAGTTGGAGCACTTCAGTACTTGACACTCAGCAGACCAGATATTGCATTCTCTGTTAATAAGGTATGCCAGTTTCTTCATGCACCAACAACTGTACATTGGACGGCTGTTAAGAGAATACTAAGGTATGTCAGTGGTACAGTCAGTCTTGGACTAACTTTCAGGAGATCATCATCTACTTTAGTCAGTGCCTTCTCAGATGCTGATTGGGCTGGTGTGTAGATGATAGAAGATCTACGGGTGGTTTTGCTGTATATTTTGGATCTAACCTTATTTCTTGGAGTGCTAGAAAACATGCAACAGTGTCAAGATCAAGTACAGAAGCTGAATACAAATCTCTAGCAAATGCAACAGCTAAAATCCTCTGGGTTGAATCACTTTTGGGAGAACTCGGCATCCAAAGAAATCAACCATCATGTCTGTGGTGTGATAACATGGGTGCAACCTATCTCTCTGCTAATCCTATATTTCATGCCAGAACTAAGCATATTGAAATTGATTTTCATTTTGTAAGAGAAAGAGTTGCAAGCAAACAGCTAGAGATTAGATTCATTCCATCTAAAGATCAGGTGGCGGATGGCTTCACCAAAGCACTACCCACGAGGCAGCTTGAAGAGTTCAAACACAATATCAACATGAGGAAGTTGTGATTGAGGAGGAGTGTTAGAGTTTGTAACATATCTCTGTCGTCACGGTAGAGATATATATATATTGTGGTTTTGTATCGATTGATCTTAGATATAAAGATCAGATCGTTTCCCTAGTTTTCCTCTACCGATGTAACCTCCTGTAATCTTATCTGCCCGTGGTGGCCTATATTAACATGTAGCAAGCCTGGACTCAAGGGCATCGTTAAACCCAAAACCTCTCTAGCGATAATATGAAAAACCTCTCGCCAGCGAAAGGCCGTGGTCCGCCACACCTCTGTGGCCCTAAGGCCACCGAAGCGGAACGGACCGGAAAAGTCGCCGGCGAGGGGGACGAAACCCTAGATGGGTTTATTTTATAAATTTATAAGTGGTACTAAACACAGAGTACAACTTATATTATATTCCACAAGATTATATAAATATGTTTCTACTGTCTCTCTCTCTATATGCAATATTTCACAATACATTGAACTTAAATAATTGCCTTTTTGTGTGAACCTTTTCTTGCTGGATTGTCGGTTGTCCTGGAAACAAAAACGATCACTCCAACCTTATGCGATGTGGTGCCATTCTGCCTTTTCCTACAAAACAAGGGTCAAATGCAGCGTGTGGTTTACAGGGTCGCAAGTTGCACGACGTGACCTTGACACGGGCGCAGCCGTAGCCAGATAACCAGATTTCTCACAGGGACATAATAGAAGTAATCAACTGACAGGCACAGGTTTGTCCAGTACCGACGTAGACCTCGTTTTCACGTCAAACTCCTGATGGATTCTCGAAGCTAGCAAAGCATCTCCCAATAGTTTCCTCAGAAAATCCATCGACGCATGTACCCATCCCATATCGTCTAGCTGTACCTGTTGAACGGGAAGGCTGTCCTAGCAAATCCCACTGAGCTGTCCAAGATTTTTACACAGTGGCCCATCATAGATTGCTAATTTTGTTCAGGCCTTCTTCTCAGCTGGGTCCTCACGGCAAGGAAAATTTTTGGGGGGAAGGAAAGAAGAGGAGTGGGAAGACCATGAAAGCTACACTTGTTGTGGTTGGGCTTCAAAGATTTACTTTTGATCATGACATGGTTGATGCTGCATTAGTTTTTCCACTGGATAGACATGCTGATAGAGATGTTTTATCAAATGTACTGTACCAAAGTTAAAGGAGTAGTATATTTTTAAAAAATCAGATGTAGAACCAAAATTAAGGAGTAGAATTTCCTTGACTTGCAGTGCGGTGACTTTGCTTCACAACCATCAGATTGAAAAGGCGAGGGACGTGATCGCGGGAGCCAGCACTGCTTATATCATTTCAAAGAAAATGGCGTCACTGATACAGAGTTGTTTTTTCGTGAATACAGGGAAGCCTCACATAGCAACATATATGTCACGTTGCAGTCGACGGATACAAGAATAAATCAGCGAATCTCACAACATTTCTACTGATTTCTCTATTGGAATTTGCAAAGGGACTGGTGATTGTGTTCGACAAGGCTCACATAGTCACATCGCAGTGGGAAGAAAATTTTCTGGGACCGGACCGCACGCACTCTCTCCTGAGGCCCCTCCTCAGATGTTGACAACTCAGCGTTCTGGACCAATCTCCAAGCTGCTCCGTATCCCTGATCTGATCTCATACGTATCTGTACACATATTGTGATGTGTTTGCCGGTCGACCGGAATATCAGGCACACGGTCAGCGGTTAATTGCAACCTACCTTCGTGCTGGTGTTGAGTTGAGAAAGACAGAAAAGGCATGGAGTAGGGAGAACATCCGCCGTCATCGACCTCTGCCCTCCAGTGTGTCGCCGCCATAGCAGTTGTAGCGCCTACGTCCACCGGTCGTCCGCCAACAACGACCTCCACCCTCCAGTACGCCGCTGCCGCTGCAGCCGTACCGCCTACGTCCACCAGTCATGTGCTGATCAATACAATGGAGATCTCGGATGTTGAGCGGACTGGCAATGCCGGCGGCGGCGAAGTGCATACCGGTGATGAGTTGATCACAGGCGCAGAGCGAGTTTCTTTCTTTTCATCTGACTTGTCCGGCGATCAATTTGCCATGGCCACCACTCTTCCCATGGCCGGTGAAAAGACGATGCAAGCATCTGCTGGCTCTACTTCGACAGCCACAATGATGATCCATGGATCAACATCCAGTGCTTCTATGTTAACAGCTTCGGCTTCAACAACATCCTCCACGAAGGTACAAAACTGATCACGTGTTACTTTGTGCCAAAAAATCATGGTTTATTAAGTGTAATGCACTCTTTATATGTCTTTGAATGGTTCCAGGTGTGTGATACCAATTGTGAATCATCAATTGTTCCTGAAGTTGGAATGGCATTCAAGTCAGAAGAGGAAGCGTACGAGTTTTACAATAATTATGCCAGTAAAATTGGTTTCAGCATTAGAAAGAGTCACTCAAAGTTGAGACCAGATAAAACTGTTTATAAGAAACATATAGTTTGTAGTAGTGAAGGGGAACGAGGGGCTCATTCAAAACATGAAACTGTGAAACAAAATGCTATAACAAGGTCTGGTTGTGATGCCCGTATTCAGCTTAGTATTGCTCGTGATGGCGTTTGGAGGGTGCAAAAGGTTGTCTTGGAGCACAATCATTATCTCGCAAGTCCAGATAAAAGACACATGTTACGGTCACAGCGCCGTTTGATAGAATCTGATAAAGTTGTGATTGGACATATGAGGGAAGCAGGACTAAGGCCTGCAGAGGTGTACAATTTTTTCAAGCAGTGGTATGGAGGACCTCAACATGTACCTTTCTTGCGGGTAGATAGCAATAACCATATTGGCCGCGAGCGTAAGAAGTATTTGGAAGTCAATGACGCTCAAACATTGTTGGAGTATTTAAAAAACAAGCAGTTAGAAGACCCTTCTTTTTTTTATGCCATACAATTAGATGAGGAGGATTGCCGAATAGCAATTGAGCAGATAATAGCAATTCGTTGAGCACATTTATAACCATAGGGATCTTCCTGCCAATCTAGCATTCTAATGGACATGGTTCTACAGATGGAAGATGAAGCTCTGGTAGCTGAATGTCAGAAATTTCTGAACAAAATTGGAACTGCCTGCATAACACAACACCAAATTTCAGTAAAATATTTTAGTAGAAAATACAGGAGGGGAAGAAGAGCGTGGAATAGCATGGTCTGGGGCTTCTTGTGCCGTCGACGGGAACCGGGTGCTCGCCGGCGCCGGCGCCGTCGCTTCTCCAAGCAGCTTAGCGGCGCGGGGCGTCTCACGAGCAGAAGGTGGCGGTGAAAAATGGGGGTCGCCGGCGCCGCCGTTTCGGCGAGATGCAGTAGAGCCGTGCCGGAGCGGGTCGCGAGCAGAAATCGGCGGCGACGATTCGAACGCTCGCCGGCGCTTCCGCGAGATGCAGCTCAAGCAGTTAAGTGCGGCTGATGGTTTTAATTTCTGGATTAACACGATACGGTTAGAAACAGAGAGTAACGTATGTAATACGTTTTGCATACAGACTAAGGGATACGGAGCAGCTTGGAGATTGGTGCAGCTGAGTTGTCAACATCTGAGGAGGGGCCTCAGGAGAGAGTGCGTGCGGCCCAGTCCCAGAAAATTTTCTTCCCTCGGAGTGCCCAGATTACTCCGCTTTATTGAGTTTCTCCATTTTAAATACTATTTGTTTCTGTGGAAAAGCCACGTGAAACGGATGTCTGTAATTATATAGGTCTGCCAGTGAATCGCCCAATCTCCATTTTTTTCACATTCTCGGTAGCCAACCCACCATATGGTTCAGTCATAGCAGGGTTTCAAGTTTCAACGTCTCCTTCACGTCTGCGTAGACAAGTTTTGAGATACAACAGCAACTGATTACGATCGATGCGCTAGTGTGGCACGACCTTTCGATTTAAGAAGGATTATTATTGTTATGATGTTTGCTTTCCTCCATTGCCCCTACATGCGAAATTCCTAGCCCATACCATAAACCAGGGTCCCATTGCCGGCGGCGGCCACATGATATCCGGGTCTCCAGCCAGGAGATCTATGAAGATTCCCGCATCTTACTTCGCACCTCTCCAAGAACAAAACGGGCCGTGCTTCCGTTACAAAACAATCGAAGGAAAGAAGAAAAACTAGGACAACCACTCATCAGCCACTAGACCGTCAGATTTTTTAAAGAGAAGTATTAGTACTATATTTTATTGTTAATTTCACAATAATATGTAAATTTAATATAAAAAATAATACGCGGTCATTCGAGCCACGGATGACCACTACTAATCATTCTCCGTCGTCCGGCCATGATCACAGTACCAAGCGTGTAATTAGTCATCCGATTAGTCTAATCAGCTACGTTGGACTTTGGACCACTAGACTTAAGTTCTAGCAGCGATGTATCTTAATTTCATTGCGGTGTGGCTATTAGCGATATATCTTAATTTGAGTTGTAGCGTGGGTTGTAGCGATTCAGCTTAATTTCAGCTGTAGCGTGGATTGTAGCGATGTATTCGAGAGCTGCTATACACACGACGATTTTGTGTACTGACGTTCCTTCGGAGAGAGAATCAACAAGGGCAGCAGGATGGCATCCTCGGACTATTATCGGGCATAAAACATCGTGTGCAAAGAAGTTTTGGATGTATTTTCATCTCAGTCGTAGCTATTAATAAAATATGTTATATCTTTTTATAAGTAGTGGTACTTCAATTATCTCTCTACATATTTGTTTGTCTCCCATATTTTTCCGGGCATCTATCTCCTGTCCTTTTCCTCCCATCACGTCCTCTGGCTCATCCTATATAACTCTCTCTTTGTATGTGTTATGATGCACCCAAACATGTCTTTTTTCCCATTCTTCGCGCCATATAATCGTGGTTTCCACCCACAAATGACATATTATGTGATCGAGGCTTCCGCAAAAATAAGTTTGTGTGATAGGAGGGAGGGTAGGATAGGGATGTGCTTCCAAGAACTAATTTGTGTCAATAGCCACCTCGCAGAGTTTGGTGAAAGTTTACCTAGAAACCAGCTTCCGGAGAGGATGGTAGAGGAATTCGCCAATAACTTTTGAGGTTTCGTCGATTGTGGGCAAGATTGGTTGAGCTGAAAATTATTGAGGCAGGCCTTTGAAACCTCTCTATCTCTTTTGACCCGAGGAAAATAACCTTTCTGCCATTAGAATATGCCTTTCGCGTTAACGTAATTGATACCATGAAATACTTGTTGTTACAATGAAGTGTCATAGTTCTCAACAAAGAGATCCCTAACTACAGATGAATGAAGTTAGTGTTTGGTGCACAATCGAAGGGGTCTCACATGAAGACTTACTATGCTGACTCCCTCAAGAGTGCAATGGCCTCTGAATATGGTGATGATAACTTCATGCCTCCTTCACGACCCCTAGTCATACGCAAGGCAAAGATGGCTAGATCATCGATGGCAGTTGTTAAGGAGAACAGTGATGATGAATTCATTCCCCTTCACGACCCCCAGATGCAATGCAAAGAGTTTACCCTTGGTGTGTGTGTGAAGCCCAACCATCATGCAACCTTGTTTCACCCAAGCAACACCACCACCACCAAAAAACACAACTCCGCCTGCTTCTCCTCCACCATTGCTTCACCTAGGCACATCTGCCATTGCTTCACCCAAACACCACCAAAACAGCCCCAAAACGCCTTAATGAGTAACCCGTCAGTAGATCGGGGCTTGCCCTAGCCTCCTCCGTCCTCTAGCTATTTTATGGGATAGAGGAGCAAATTTTGGCTTTTTTTTTGTTGGGTACTTTGAGCTGAGCACGCGAAAGGAGGAAGAGGAAGACGAAAGGCGAAGGTGTGTGGCAGCTCGATTCCTATTTGTTTCCTATCGTCCAATGCGTGGATGATTGAACCAGTCGTCCGCTACATGGTCGATTGATAGCCCTTCGCCTGTCTCAAGACGACAAGGCCGGGCCTAGCCACTATGAGCGTGGACAGGAATGTGTTGTCCAGGGTTGTAGACACCTAGAGACTATAGTCTTGGCTATGGACGATTAGTCATTGTTGTTTGCAGGTCGAACGACCACATATTATTTCTGATAAAGTTCAAATTTAAGTACTATTAGTGGAATTAGTGAAAAACAATAATATTTAGAAAAATCCCAAATAGCATCATGCTCTCCGCGAATCTCACAACATTTCTACTGATTTCTCTACTGGAATTTGCAAAGGGACTGGTGATTGTGTCCGACAAGGCTCACATAGTCACATCGCAGTGCCCAGATTAATCCGCTTTATTGAGTTTCTCCATTTTAAACACTATTTGTTTCTATGAAAAAGCCACGTGAAACGGATGTCTGTAATTATGTAGGTCTGCCAGTGAATCGCCCAATCTCCATTTTTCTTACATTCTCGGTAGCCAAACCCACCATGTGGTTCAGTCATAGCAGGGTTTCAAGTTTCAACGTCTCCTTCACGTCTGTGTAGACAAGTTTTGAGATACAACAGCAACTGATTACGATCATGCGCTAGTGTGGCACGACCTTTCGATTTAAGAAGGATTATTATTGTTATGATGTTTGCTTTCCTCCATTGCCCCTACATGCGAAATTCCTTTCCCCTACATTAAACTAGGGTCCCATTGCCGGCGGCGGCCACATGATATCCGGGTCTCCAGCCAGGAGATCCAGGAAGATTCCCGCATGTTTTTACTTCGCACCTCCCCAAGAACAAAACGGGCTCGTGCTTCCGTTACAAAACAATCGAAGGAAAGAAGAAAAACTAGAACAACCACTCGTCAGCCACTAGAATGTCAGATTTTTTAAAGAAAAGTATTACTATATTTTATTGTTAATTTCACAATAATATGTAATTTAATATCAAAAATAATACGCGGTCATTCGAGCCACGGATGACCACTACTAATCGTTCTCCAGTCGTCCGGCCATGATCACAGTACCAAGCGTGTAATTAGTCATCCGATTAGTCTAATCAGCCACGTTGGACTTTGGACCACTAGACTTAAGTTCTAGCAGCGATGTATCTTAATTTCATTGCGGTGTGGCTATTAGCAATATATCTTAATTTGAGTTGTAGCGTGGGTTGTAGCGATTCAGCTTAATTTCAGCTGTAGCGTGGATTGTAGCGATGTATTTGAGAGCTGCTATACACACGATGATTTTGTGTACTGCCGTTCCTTCGGAGAGAGAATCAACAAGGGCAGCAGGATGGCATCCTCGGACTATTATCGGGCATAAAACATCGTGTGCAAAGAAGTTTCGGATGTATTTTCATCTCAGTCGTAGCTATTAATAAAATATGTTATATCTTTTTATAAGTAGTGGTACTTCAATTATCTCTCTACATATTTGTTTGTCTCCCATATTTTTCCGGGCATCTATCTCCTGTCCTTTTGCTCCCATCACGTCCTCTGGCTCATCCTATATAACTCTCTCTTTGTATGTGTTATGATGCACCCAAACATGTCTTTTTTCCCCATTCTTCGCGCCATATAATCGTGGTTTCCACCCACAAATGACATATTATGTGATCGAGGCTTCCGCAAAAATAAGTTTGTGTGATAGGAGGGAGGGTAGGATAGGGATGTGCTTCCAAGAACTAATTTGTGTCAATAGCCACCTCGCAGAGTTTGGTGAAAGTTTACCTAGAAACCAGCTTCCGGAGAGGATGGTAGAGGAATTCGCCAATAACTTTTGAGGTTTCGTCGATTGTGGGCAAGATTGGTTGAGCTGAAAATTATTGAGGCAGGCCTTTGAAACCTCTCTATCTCTTTTGACCCGAGGAAAATAACCTTTCTGCCATTAGAATATGCCTTTCGCGTTAACGTAATTGATACTATGAAATACTTGTTGTTACAATGAAGTGTCATAGTTCTCAACAAAGAGATCCCTAACTACAGGTGAATGAAGTTAGTGTTTGGTGCACAATCGAAGGGGTCTCACATGAAGACTTACTATGCTGACTCCCTCAAGAGTGCAATGGCTTCTGAATATGGTGATGATAACTTTATGCCTCCTTCACGACCCCTAGTCATACGCAAGGCAAAGATGGCTAGATCATCGATGGCAGTTGTTAAGGAGAACAGTGATGATGAATTCATTCCCCTTCACGACCCCCAGATGCAATGCAAAGGGTTTACCCTTGGTGTGTGTGTGAAGCCCAACCATCATGCAACCTTGTTTCACCCAAGCAACACCACCACCACCAAAAAACGCAACTCCGTCTGCTTCTCCTCCACCATTGCTTCACCTAGGCACATCTTCCATTGCTTCACCCAAACACCACCAAAACAGCCCCAAAACGCCTTAATGAGTAACCCGTCAGTAGATCGGGGCTTGCCCTAGCCTCCTCCGTCCTCTAGCTATTTTATGGGATAGAGGAGCAAATTTTGGCTTTTTTTGTTGGGTACTTTGAGCTGAGCACGCGAAAGGAGGAAGAGGAAGACGAAAGGCGAAGGTGTGTGGCAGCTTGATTCCTATTTGTTTCCTATCGTCCAATGCGTGGATGATTGGACCAGTCGTCCGCTACATGGTCGATTGATAGCCCTTCGCCTGTCTCAAGACGACAAGGCCGGGCCTAGCCACTATGAGCGTGGACAGGAATGTGTTGTCCAGGGTTGTAGACACCTAGAGACGATAGTCTTGGCTATGGACGATTAGTCATTGTTGTTTGCAGGTCGAACGACCACATATTATTTCTGATAAAGTTCAAATTTAAGTACTAATAGTGGAATTTGTGAAAAATAATAATATTTAGAAAAATTCCAAATAGCATCATGCTCTCCGCGACACAGCAAGCCTCACGCAGTCATGCTGCTATTGCGACCATGTGATTTATAGGGCCCATTGTCATGGAGTAGTAGTCTCACGGAAGTATGTGTTGTCATGGAGTAGTAGTCTCATGAAAGTATATATGCTCCCTCCATCCTAAAATAAATAGCTTAGATTTGGCATGTACGTGGATACATTTTAGTATATATACATACGAATATAGAAAACCCAAGTTATTTATTTCAAAACAGAGAGTATATACTTTGCATACAACCTATAAAGGTTGAAAGGTAGCCTAGATTGTGGAATCTTTTGGCCAAAAACAGAATGTGGTAGCGGTGCGATCAGTAGTTTCGTCCTAGAGCTATTGGAGTAAAGAATATTCTAGTCCAGGATTGTCCTTCGATGTAATACTCATGATCAAGATCATATTGTACATCAGCATAGTACAATACAAAGAGCTTAAAAATGATCAAGTGCTACAATGTCTGGTAGCTACAATATTGATTGTAATTTTTATATAGTACATTGATGATGACCTGAAAGTTCAATGTTGAAAGCAACTAGTAGTAGTAAGAAGAGAGGAAGGTGAGTCGTCACATTTATTAATGATGTGATTTCTTAAAGATTGCACTATTGAGCTTAAGTTAAGAAGCACAAGAATCCAAAAACGCCTGCAATAAGAAATGTGGTCGGAGCTAGAGCATAAAAACCACACTGCTATGCTATAGAAGATGGCGCCACAACAAAGAAAATCTTATTTTCATAGGTACTACACATGTGATAAAATTACTTGTTTGGTAGATAAAAATTCCACATAGTATTCGTTGCAAAGCCCTAGTTATATGTGGATCAGCCCCTGGTTTGGTACGTGTTGATAGTATAATTTTAGAATATTACAATTGGACACCTTATAAAGCATCTCACTCACCAAGGTATTAGATACCTCCGTTTTCGTTGGATCTGCTTTCACAATCTAGGTATATCCTAATGGGTTGCTATCTTGTATTGTTTCTATAGTTATAAAATCCTATAACGCATCAAATAAGTATCACAAATACTCCCTCCGTTTCAAAATATAAGATGTTTTAGGTTTGTGAAAAAATGAATCTAGACTTGTTTTAGTGTGTAGATTCATCCCAAAGTTGAGTGAATCTACATACTAAAACAAGTCTAGATTCATTTTCTTTATAAACCTAAAACATATATTTTGAAACGGAGGGAGTAGATGAAAATCACATGAATTGCACCATAGCTCAAACCATTATTACAGATCACTGACTATGCAGGATTTGCCAAAGTAAGAAAAGAATATGAGAGGAGCTATATGCCATTACCATCTTCCAATTGTATATCTCGAAAAATTATCATCACAATAAATACAATTTTTCTCCTTGCTCTAGCTGGGCATAAAACCCGATACTCAAAGACCGAAATGCCCAAACCATAATAGCCTGAACTCGAAAACCCAATTACATGTTCACTGACCATGCAGGGTGTGACGACTTTCATTATTACGGATCACTGACCATGCAGGGTGTGCCAAAGTAAGAAAAGAACATGAGAGGAGCTATATGCCATTACAATTTCTAATTGTATATCTCGGAAACTTATCACCGCAATAAATACAATTTTTATCCTAGCTCTAAATGGGCATAAAACACGATACCTGAAGACTGAAATACCCAAACCATAATATACTGAACCCGAAAACCCGATTACCTATTTAGGTGGAAACTCCAGGAACCCGAATTTCATGTAGGAATTTCGAGTTTGTACTTCCGGAACCCGAATATCCCAGCAAACCCGAATTACACAAGAAATCTTAGCCCTATGCAGCAAATTAGCCTTTCGCACTCCGCAACATCCTAGCCCAGAATCCCAAAAGCCCACTCTAGCACCAGTTTTGTTTTTTTTAACTAGGGGAGGTCCCAGAGGGACCTAAAAGCTTTCATGAAATGGTTGAACAGTTATAGAGATGTCCAGTGAAAAAATTACAAATAGGTCCAAACTTTTGCACTAGGGACCTTGAAACTCTCATAGAAAACATCACCGCTTCTGCAAGTAGTGATGCAGAGAAGCACAACGTCCCCGGGACAAAGCCACTTGGACAAGGTGCCGAGAGCCAGCTGCACCAAAGCTAAGGGGCCTCCGAAATTAGCATAGGAGCCTAGAGGTTAGATTTTACCTGCAAATGCCGACCGAGAAGAACTGATGCCGTCTTGACCTAAAAGCACCTATATATACTACCTATATCGCGATCTCGAAGCACGACATATCACAGAGAGAAACACCGCTGGAACGCATCTCCAACCTCACTAATAACATATCCTTCATCACCATGTTTATGCGAGAGTACACACGATGAAACTATGAACTCTCTGGTCCATTTTTAATCATAAGAAACACTTTTTACTTGCATTCACACACCGTTTTACTTGCATCACTCATTTAATTTGAAATACAAAAACATCTAGCATACTTGCATTTAGTTCTTTCATTTAGTTTACATCACAACCAACACCATCACACTACAAACTTGCATTGCATTTAGTTCATCCTTCATATTGCATATGTTTACTTTACTTGCTATATATTTACTTTAGTTATATCATGTACACATTTGTTTCCAATTCTAATACGAAACCTAGTGCTTGACAACCACTTGGTGGTGTTTGAGATACAGGGCAATAATATTTTGTTTCATAGGTTGCTTGAAGAAGAGAAAAATAGAATTTTCTACTATTTCTCCGAGATTTCGATATAAACCCTCGAGTCACCCTTGTGGGAAAAATACCCTTGCCACATCACTCTACGCTTGGAGTTCCAGCGAATTGGTGTGTACGTACTTTTGTGCCATTAGGTTCCACCATGCTGCCTGCCTTTCTCCGATGTCATAGTGGAGCAGTGTCATGATACGTCGGAAACGTATCTATAATTTTTTAGGTTTCATGCTTGTTTAGTATCTACTTTACTTTCCTTTGTTCACACTTCGAGGTGTTTTTTATATGTTTTCTGGTACTAACCTATTAACAAGTTGCCACAGTGCCAATTGCCTGTTTTCTGTTGTTTTTGGTTCCAGAAAAGCTACTAAGGAAATATTCTCGGAATTGGACGGGACAAAAGCCAAAGTCAATATTTCACCGAGGAGAACACAGAGTCCAGAGGAGATACGGAGGGGCACCACAGGGCGGCGGCACCCCCCAGGCGCGGGCCCACCCTGGGTCGCGCCTGGGCAGGGTGTGGGCCCCCTGGCCGCCTCCCAACCTCACCTCTTTGCCTATAAGAAGCCCCCGATGCCTAAACCCTAAGTACCCGATCAATATTCCACGAAACCATCTGTAGCCGCCGCCACCATCGTCCCTAGATTGGGGGGACCTGAAGCTCTTCCCGGCACCCTGCCGGAGGGGAGATCATCCCGGAGGCCTTCTTCTTCATCATGTCAGCCTCCGGTATGAAGTGTGAGTAGTTACACCTTGGACTACGGGTCCATGTAGTAGCTAGATGGTTGTATTCTCCTACTTTGTGCTTTCATGTCTAGATCTTGTGAGCTCCGTTCATGATCAAGATCTCATCTATTTGTAATCATGCATGTTGTGTTTGCTGGGATCCGATGAATATTGAGATTACTATGTCAGATTGATTAATGGTTTTGTCTTATTGATTCTATCATGCCTATGTTGTTTGTGATCTTGCATGCTCTATATTGTTAGTAGCTATCTTGGCCAAGTAGTTGCTAGTGACTCCAAGAGGAGGTATTTATGCTCGATAGTGGGTTCATGCCTCTATTTAATCTAAGGGAAGTGACATAAATCTCTAAGGCTGTAGATGTGATGTTGCCACTAGGAAGAAAACAACGGTCTCTTGTTCATGGAACAAGTGGATTGTTTACCTTACAGACTTTGCTTAAAGCAGTTGTGTGTTGCTTGCAACTTAATACTGGAGGGGGTTCAGATGATAACCCAAAGATGTACTTCTAGTCATAGATGCAGTTGGATGGCGGTCTATGTATCTTGTTGTATTGCCCAATCGAATCTCATAGGATCTTTATGTCTAGTATTGCATTGTTATGCCTTGCTCAGTCCTGTCAATTGCCCTGCTGTATTTTGTTTACCCTGCATGTCATGTTTGTTTATCTAAGGAGAACACCTCTAGTGAACTATGGATCCCGGTCCAATCTTTACCATTGATACATCTTCCACTGTTACTGTTTACTTTCTGCAAACCATCATCACTTTCCACACTATACAGTTAATCCTTTGTTACAACAACCGGTGAGATTGACAACCTCACTGTTAGTTGGGGCAAAGTCTTGAGTTTGTGTTGTGCAGGTTTCCACATTGCTTGCAACACCTTTGAGACGTTCTATTCCTCCTACTGGTTCGATAACCTTGGTTTCTTACTGAGGGAAGACTTGCTGATGTGCTGCATCACACCTTGCTCTTGGGGTTTTCCGATGAAGCGCTCCCACGTTGACGCAGCGCCATCATGTCACACCATCCACCTCATTTGTTTCCCCTTGGCCATAGGAATCTACAGCGCAAGATCTACCTTCTCGACAAGTTTTTGAGGCACTGTGTAGCATCCCAGTTGTCTAACATCTGTAATGCTACTTGATCTAGTAATAAAAGGGTCACTTCCTACAAATAATTGTTGCATCATCATCATGTCATGTTCATGTCATCATGCCACCTTGCACTTGAGCATCATACAAAAACCCTTTTGTTTTGGTTCTTATCTCATATGCATTAATATTTGTATTTGCCTCTGGATATTGTATTTGGTTCTTGATATATTGTTAAATGCCCAAGTTGAGTTGGGGGCATATCTCTTATTGACTCCACCACCTTTTCTTCACCACCTTATAATTCCACCATCCAATTAACATGAGCTTGCATTTTAGTTGAGTTACCTCTAGCTCATGTGGGTTGGGATGGATCCAAATTCTTTTCCACATGCTCTCATCTTGGCATCATCATGTTTTCACATTATTGATATATGAGAGCCACATGGCCACCTTTGCATGCCCTGTGAGTGGGACCCTTCTTCTAGCTTCCATGTGGATTAGTTTGGAGTCATGTTCATGTTGGGTTATTCTTGGGGCTATTAAACATCTAGTGGACTAAACACACTAGCAAACCCCAATTTTAATCCAATATGCTCATCTTTATCTAGCCCACTTGGGGGCTTCCTTTCAAATTCTTTGCTTGGGACTTACCCTACTTTTGGAATGCATAGGAGAAATGCCATGTAAATGATCTTGTTTTCACAAAATAAGCATGGCATTAATGAATTATGCATGGCCCATGCAAGCACCACCTTTTTACTTGTCATTTGAATTTCATTTGTTTTTCTTGCATAGATCATCTCTCTCCCTCTTTGCTTGACCTTGATTGTTTGATCCATCATACACCCCTCCTACCTAGATCCTAAACCTACCTCATCTCTTATCTACCCTCTCCTTAACCTCCTCTAACCCTAACCCCTCTAAGCAAACCCTAACCCGAGGTTTTACCCTCTCTCACTTGTTTCCTCCTCTAAACCTAGCTCGACCCCACCATGTTACACCTCCTCTCGGCCTCCCCTCTCTTCCATGCATGGGCCATGATCCACCCTCTCCCGGCCCCACATGTCGTCCTCTCTTTTCTCTCTCTCCACCCCAAACCCATCTACCCTAGCCGAGCCTACCCCTCTCCTCTCTCTTGCTCTCTCTGTCGACCGCCCACCCCGAGCCCCCTCTCACCGGCCCACTGACAGTCTCCACCGCCTTGCCTAACCCCTCCCTGCCCATGCCGTGCACGTGAAGGAGAGGCAAAAGGTGGTCAGCCACCTTCCCCACGCCAACCACCTCACCCTCGTTCTTATCTACCTCTCTCCCACCTCCGCCTCTCCGATCTCCCAGAGGCCCTGCCTCGTTCCCCCTCTGGCCCCTCTTTTCTCCACCGCCGCCATACCCCGACGCCGGCCAAACCTTCGGCTCGCTCTAGCTCACTTCGATCCAGGAGGCGGGCGAGGAGTTAGGGTTGTCGAGGAAGTCTGCAGCGTCCCTCTGCGTCGCCCTGCACGATCCAGCGCGGAGGAGAAGGACCAGGCACCCAGGAACGCCGACGCCCCGACGCAAACCCTAGCTCGCCCGGCCCCTGCCTCGTCGCCGATCCGACGCGCCCCGCCCCGATCAGAACCCACCGTCGAGCCCGCGGTGAGCCCCTAACCCTCCTAGACATACTCCGGCCCTTCCTCGTTTCCTGCCGGCGGCGATCGTTCTGTCGAGCACCCTCGGTGCGCCCGCCGCCGCGTCTGTCCGTTCGCTGCCGCGACGCACAACGCCTAACTAGCCGCTTCCACCCTTTCCTACAACCACCCAGCCACACCGCAGCGGTAGCCACCGTTGCTAGCACGCCGGGGTCGCGGGTTCGAACTCATGGCTGTCATTGTCAAGGCTGAGCCCGACTGGCTGCAAGTTCGAGAAGAGAACAAGATCTGTGGTACTTTACCCCAAAACCCCCACCTTTTTGCCTCACGCAATCGCCTGCCTACCCCATGTCACCGCCCGCTTTTGCAGATAGGACCCTCTGCCCTCGGCCTTAACCCGCTCCTTTCCAAGCCACGTGGCCGACCCGCCTTCCTCCGCCTGTGGGACCCGTGGTCGTTGGCCCCACACGGTCTCGGTGGCTAGCTCAGCCATGGTGAGAAAAGCTTTCACCACGCCACTGTCCAACAAGATCGCCCACCGTCCGACTGGTCTGGATCTGCCTAAGTATAAAAGTTTCATTTATATTTGGTTTAATTTAAACCTTTTCCAATTAATTCAAATTCAAATATAAATCTGTTTTCACATAACTTTTAAATTATAAATCCAAATAATACAAATGATATATGAATTTGAATCAGAAAAATGTGAGGATTTCAAATATGCCATTCAAAATACTATTTGGACACTTTAAATGTCAAGTTGAATTAAATTACAACCAAATGCCCCTGGACCTTAATAAATTAATAACTTTTGTTTTATAACTCCGAATTTGACAAATGATATGTCTAAAATGATCAGCTCGACGAGACCTTTCTGTTTATGTTATCCATGAATTCAATTGCAGCATGCATCATATAAAAATATAGTGTACAACAACTATCATGACAATAAAATGTGATCAAAACCCAATAGAAATGTTATTTCTTGTATTCCACACCTCACCCATGCCATGATACTTTATTGCCATGCAACTTGTGCATCATTCATCATGGCATGATTGTTTGCTTGACGCATTTTATTCCTTTGCTTGTGCACTTTATTTATGTTGGCCCTTGTCTGTTTGGTTCTTCTTCGAATAGACGCTGAGCAGGGGATATATCAAGAGAACCAGGAGCACTACCCAGATCCGTCTCTCGCTTCAAATGAGTTGCCAGGCAAGCACTACCACATGCTTGCATACATACAGTACCTATTGCCTCTATCTTATTCTTGCATCATTGAGTCGCGATTGCATTAAATTGAATCCCAAGTATTGCATAGCCTTTACTTTTAAACCCCACCAAGCTTGTTCCTCCATCCCATGAGCCATTACTACAGGAGTTGTTTGAGCCATGCGAGTCGAGAACAACATGTGTAGGGTATGTGAGAGTCGATGGATAACGAGGTACCTAAACAACTTAACCTCGAGTAGTAATGGGATAACTAATGAAAGTGGCACCGTGAGCAACATCTCGCTATTTGGTTTTTCCGCTCACTTGTGTCCCGAAGACCCCGAGTACTTGATTCCTGTTCCAAGAATATTCGCGCTTATCCACATCCGGAGGCTTATGGGACCCCCGAGCCGTGAGCTTGATTCATCTTATTTCTTGGGGCCACAAACTAGTTTGAGGTTTTATTTACTATCCTGTACTTATGCCATGTTATGTTTATTTACGATTGTGCGAGGAGCACTGTATCGCTTAGGAATTGTGACCCGTTACGCTGTATCGACAAGCCCAGCTTTGGGTTCCCAAAGCTTCTGACCGCCCCACAAACCTCGGGTCCGTCTCAAGTCACTAACTTCGCTATGGTGTACTCCAAGGGTGGCCTCAAATATTTCTGAATCCTGTGATTGCTTTGTCGTGAAGGCCTCGTTGGATTTTGATTTGGTTCTTCCGAGGTTGATCGAGTGTGTGTTGCTATTTGTGCACCCCCGCAGGTAAAACTTTATGAAAGCCGCCGTGTCGGTTATGGACGACTTGGAGCACGGTTCTCGATCATAGACAAGCATAACTAAAGTACCGCTTTAATCGACTAAGTAATTTGACTAGTAAACAGTGCAACACTCATGGAATGGTTAATAAAATTGCCAACGGATGGGGGTTGTTAAATCCGCTTCCTCGTTGATAGCGAGGAGGAGGATGGATCTGATGAAATTATTATATGTTGTCATTAATTCACGGACATCCGTCTATCTTTGGTTAGGCGGATGGTTAGCGTATCTATAGCACTATTAGGGTTTATCTTTTGCTGCAATTCGTCACCCAGGTTGTGTCCCCTTTAGAGGCATAAAGACTTCTTTGAGTACCCTTAGGGTCTCACACGATAAATTATTGGTTCGGATGAGCAGTACACTCGCAGACGGATCTTTGGGTGGAAGAGGCTGATGATGTGGGCAACGATCGTTCGGTGTAGAGATTCCGGGAATGGGGATCCGTGAGATCTGTGGGCGGGATGTGCTTATTTCTGTGGCATCTTATGCCGATTTGCTTCTTATCCGTACTCGGACTTGTTCTGCCGCTTCCGCTTGATACTCTGATGTGTGATGTATGAGGAAATATCCTAAAATATTATATATATCTAGGTCATTTGAATCTTGTCGTATGGCGTTGCTATATTTCCTTTCTTTCTAGATGGAATGGCTCTGATGTACTTTGTATGGTGGCTTGCATACATACTCATTTGTGTATGTAGTTGATCCCTTCGCTTCGACACGCCGTCTGGACAGGTCCCGATGAGTTGGAAGTGGTTGGGACGGCCGAAAGGTCTACCCGTGAGTGGCTTTTGGGCCCCACCGTACTATTTCAACCACTACCGCTCATCCAGGCTTGTATCTAGGAGCGTAATTCACCGAGGTAGTTACAATTGGTATCAGAGCCATCCCGACCTTCAGGGTCTCAGCCAAACGGTCGTTGTCAGTCTAGCAAATATTTTTGGTAGTTATGTATACTAGGGAAAAACAAAACGCGAGAGTAGGACTGCTTCCACTTTTCTTCTTACCCACCCACCCACCCTTTTTTGGTAAGGAAGTGCAACGTTTTCAATCCTCTTCTAAAAATTCAAACTAGGATTCACGTGTTCTGGGCTTCCATAGTACCATAGGGTGTGTGTTTGTGTGTGTGTGTAATCCCTTGTCTATCTGTTGCATCCAAGTTGTTATCTAATCAGCCTTTGGTTATCAACTGTTGGTACATTCCATACCGACAGGCTTTTGCAAACCGACGCGATCTTTAATTAGATTGTATATCGGCCAATCATCTTACTCTTTGTTATCCGGCGTTATCTTGTTTGGGGTGTTCGTTTCGTAGTTACCAATCTTTAGGTTCGTCGTGAGAAGAAGGGTTAGGATATGTGTTCCACTTGTTCATGTCGGAGTAATGATTTGAGTGCGGGATGGAGTCGCGACCATACCACTACTCTTATCATTCGCTTTTGTATATTGAATGGGTAGAGTCACTAATCTTGATTCGTTAAGTGATTTTGCATCTATTGGTATTTTAATGCGAAATTTGTGGAAAATTTCTTTGATATATTTGTGTACCACACTCCTTTTCAATCGTGCGATATGCTTAATATCCTCTAGGTGCTTTGAACTTTGTTGATATTTTAATATCATCTCGAGAATTGTATCCTTTAATCTTGGTTAATTCCATCTTGGTACTATTTTGGATTATTATCATTCTCCATTATAATCTGTTGCGCCAAAACTCACCGTGACAGCGACGAGCAACACGAAGAGCCGGAGGCTCCTGGCCTGGTCCCTCGCAGCACCGCAAAACTCCGGCGCGTCTGGCTTGGTTCGAGTGCCACCGACCTATACCTGGTCAGAAGGTGAAGGATTACTCGATTGATTTCTGCATGGTAAACAAGTATCGTAAAATTGACCGTGGCTCCCAGGTTTCGTGAATCGGCTCCTGAGCCGATTATCCCATGGTTCGCATTATTTTATGATAACATGGGATTTTGCTTTATCATTACAAGTTAAATCGATCTGACGGTTTAACTCCTTCACCACGTAATGGAACGTCCTACACGTAATTGAGCACGGTATATATAAAAGATGAAGAATACTAATCCTAGAGGCCTAATAACCAACGTAAAGTCAATTCCGAACAACTTCTCTAGAGCGAGTAAACTACGTCTTTATGTACTCTTGGATCGTTCAACCCGTTTAGGCCCTGACTCGTGATGTCAAACTAAACCTTGGCGAGCAAGGCACAACCATAACAGATCGAATCAGCTAAATAAAGATCATAAGATGCTACCCTCGCAGGGGAACGGTGCAAAGGTAGCGAGATAACTAGAGGCATAACTTTAAACAATTATAGCGAAAAGCACCGATGCCACCTCAACAAATCTATGATAGTAGTGTTACTGCCATCAACAAGGCTTGATGCAGTAACACTAAATAACGCATAAGTAAATCGCCTAGATCGCAAGCATGACACTTACGAAAGAAACCCTAGAACAAGGGGTGGCGATGTTGAGATTGTGTTGTTGTGAACGTGATTGTCCTCCTTTCTTCGATAACCTTAGGTACATATTTATAGTCCGGAGACTCTCTACTTTTGGAATAACTCTACAACTCTATCTTTACCTAAACTGAAACGAAACCTACTATGATACAAGATACGGGCAATTTAGCCCAAATCCACGCACTAGGCCGATCCAACAACACGTTGAATATATGCATCTTCCAAGCCCATCTTGATCACCATCTTCTTCTTTGGCCAAAATATGGCGATAACACATGCCCCCGTTTTGGCAATGATAATTCCAAAACCACTCTGTGTTTTTTTCTTCTCCCCTTTTTTGTATCGGGTTAGCGTTGATGCGTTGCGAGCAGGATCGCCACGCCACCCCTTCATCATGATGCCTGTCTTCTCAACTCCTTCGCATGCATGATTTGACGATTTTGGCACATTCGGGAAACCGCTATGGCATTGAACCGTCACTCCACTATTCCCTTATTTAAATTGCAGTTCGCGATCCCATCTTCCTCCAAGAGGCAAACCCTCTTCCTCCGAAAAACCCTCTTCCTCCATGGCCTCTTCCTCTTCCGCCTTCCTCCCGGTCTTCCAATAGCAT
Organism: Avena longiglumis; assembly: GCA_030063025.1. Classification (NCBI taxonomy): domain Eukaryota; kingdom Viridiplantae; phylum Streptophyta; class Magnoliopsida; order Poales; family Poaceae; genus Avena; species Avena longiglumis. The sequence continues at coordinate 523,590,177 of CP125976.1, forward strand.
CAATGACCAGAGCCGGCGCGAGCACCGGACGGCGTACAACCGATGGTGGGACGAAGGACTGGATTCGTCGTCTGGTCGGACGATCGTCTAACCGACAATGAGAGAGCCTCGTTCCTCGTTGACGGGGAACTGGAGGCGAAGAGCAGCGATGATGCCTGGTCTTGGGACGGCGTCGAGTCCTCCGACGAGGAGGATGAATCGGAGGAGGACACCTCCTCCGACGAGTACCCGCCGTCGAAGCGCTTCCGCGCCGGGTCCAACGAGGACACCGAAGATGACGACAAGGACGAGGAGTCCCCTGGCTTCTTCAAAGGCCGAAGACGACGTCGGCAGCGGCGAAGACGAACAAGCGGCGGCGGCAATGACGACGATCTCGCTCTTTAGATTAGGAACCGAGTAGTAGTAGTAGTAGTAGTAGTAAGCTCCATTTGTAATCAATCATCCTTTTAAGCGATCATCTTTTGAATGAATGAAAATCTGTTTCCCAAAGATTGCCTTGTTCGCCTAATTTTGCCGATAACTTAAAATAAGTTGATGCTCGAAGCCGATGACATCAGATCGGCTTTCAAACATCTTGCCTTATACAACAAACAAGTCGCAAAAGAGATGACCACGACGGCTTCTCCCAAAACGTTTGAGGTCAAAATTTGGTCATACTTAGGCACATCAAAGCGGCCACTTCTTAGTTTCAAGCGGTAACTCGACCCCTTCAAAAAGGGCGAACTAGATCCCCAATTGCCCATCAACCAGATCGAGCTCACAGCAACAAGAACCCTCAATCCTCAACTGCACAGATCCATCTCCACCGGCAAACCAGATGGCGGAATCGTCGAACACCAACCCAGAGGTCTCCGGTCTCGAAGGTACGCGATGTTAGAACCTAATGGCGAACACCTGAATTAATGCTTTTATTCCACCATTACTTTCTAGGTTTCAGACATCCTGCTGCCGCATCCTTCTCTCCCAAATTCCCTCTCTTGGCCTCGTCTGATTCTAGTCCTGCCCATCTAATTTCTTGAAGCAAATAGAATCCCCTTCGTAAGCCAAGACCTAGATGAACTCTTGGGCCTTGCTGGCCTAATCCCCGAACATTGGGTTTCTTGGTTCAAGAGGGTAGCTAGAGCTTACCAATCCCAATGGGAAACTACGGAATAGCCGATGCCTTGCATCTATCATTGTCTCCTCTTGAGAAACACGAGAATCTTCTCAAAACCATCGGCTATTTCTGGTCTGACGCTCTGAACTGCTTCATGTTCGGTCATGGCCCCATGTCACCAACTATGTTGGATGTGGTGATGATTACTGGTCTGGATGTTACATCACCCAGCCCTTCAAACTTTAAATCGACCAAAGTCCCCTACAAGCTGTCTTCTAAAATGCAGGTGCCTACCTTCAACGCCATATGAAAACAAAGGCCTGTCGGAAAAAGAACACACCTTTCTCAACTTCTGGGGAGCATTTCATATTTGTGGCCCTTCCTGCTCCACAAAACTATCTTTCCTTGGCCCATGAACTGCCAAAGGTACTCAACAGCCTCGCAACTGTTCCTTGGAGAAGTCTATCGATACCTCCGGTTGATGTCTCGCTCTCGTGTAGCAGTCAAAACAGTGGTCCTTGGTGGTTTATTCAGCTATGGGCTCATGTATTTTCAAAATCACATCCCAAACTTCCCCTTTTGGCGAAGCACCTTTCCAGATGTAAAAGGAAGCAGATCCGATGCACCACTATGGCCAAGCTTTGTATCGATCGCCAAAGAACCCTCAGAGGCATCCAAATGGTTCAAGACTTTCTTCCAAGGCCTGGACAACCCTACCTTCTTCCCTTACATGGAGGAATCAACACTTTGAAAACCCACTCTCCTTCAGTCGGACAATTTTGCCGATGACACTAGCACTCGGCCTCTTTTCCACCGTGATTCGTCCTGTTTCCTTCCAGCTTGGCATGAGTACGTCCAATGAATAATCAAACCTGATATGAATTCTACCAACAGTAGTGGCCCGCCAATTTGGCCTTGGACAAGTAGCTCCCCACTTCTTTCTCCATCACCCACAGAGAGCGAGCCGACCTGATCCTCTTACCACCAAAGGAGCTATTCCTTTTGATGCTCGACCATCCCAATTCCCAACGACCTCACCTTTGCCTCATCAACCGATGGCTTTGAAGACGGTGATCGATGTGGAAGACTCACGCAGAGAGCTCTGGGACAACAAATTTTGACGCTGACTACGACATCCCCGTGGAACAGGTACCACTACTTGCAAATTTTCCTGATGCAGCTTGCAATTGACCCTTTTATTAATCCATTCTTTCTCTTTGCAGCAACAAGATGGCCCTGAGCCTACGCACAGTGATGGCTCCCCCTTCGAGTTCTTTCCGCCAGCTCCTGTGGTCCTTTTCTGCAAAAACTCGCCACCTCTAAAAAAGGTCATAATGCAGAAACAGACGATATCACCACAATCGGCTTCCAAGAACCCAGCAACCTCTAAGCCAGCTGCCCCTCGAGTTCCAAATAAAACAAGAACGACGACGAGGAAGGTAGCTGCCATGAAGACCTTGAAGCGCCGGAGCCCTTCTCCAGAAAGTTCGCACGTAGGGTGATCTATGCCTTGGTCGATCCTTCTAATTCTTCCATTTTTTGCAGACCTGCTTGTGCTCACTGGTTCTCCTTTTTTACAGGCTTCCGTCGAAGACACCTCCAGCGAGAACACTCAGACAAATCGAGGAGAATCGACAGATTACGAGAGGACTATTACACCGAGCCGATTCATCACCATCGGCTTCCGTGAAAGGTCCTTCTCGAACCATCGCCCCGAGCACCACGAGGCGGGCCAGCTTTGTCCTAAGAGGGCTCAAAGGACCGCAGCTTCTTCCGAGCCAGAGGTTTCAAAATCATCATCCTTACGCTCTTACTACTTGTTTCTTTTGATCCGCCTAATCCTTATTTCCATCGCTAAACACCTTCCACGCAGATCGATGTTTCTAGTGGGAAAGTCAAGGCTGATGCCTTTAGCCAAACCGGACCTAGCAATCCCCGAAGGTGCAGATGAAACGGCTACCACTCCGGCCCAGTTCCCAGCAACCATACACAATCCGATCGCCTCCTCATCGGCTCTCCCCCCGATCTTAGGAGAGGTACGTTAGCTCCTTTCGCCTCATCCTTACATGTTTGGATGCACGCTGACGCCTTTTCGGGCTGCCAGAGTTGTGATATTTCAGGTTTGCTGACGTTCGACCCTGAATCCATTGAACCAACTCCCTCCGTTGCTGCTGATGAACCACGAGCCAAGGTTGTTCTACCTCAATTCCAGCGTCTTAAAGCCCTGCTGTCCTCCCCAATCGAAGAGTTGATCGAGGGTTCGAGGAGGTGAAGAGCGTTGCTGAAATAAAAGACCATCTCCCAGAGTCTGCGGTGAAGCTTTGGCCAGACCCTCTTTCTACGGGCCAAGGGTGAAGTTAGCTCATGAGAGGATCAGCGCCAACTCCCACCGAAGCCAATATCGCCGGCGATGTCGGACTCAACGAGAAAAGGCGCTCGATGCCAAACCGACACCTCTGCCGAGCTCGCATCCTTGAAAAGGAGTTGGAAGATCTTGAAGAGAAGGTCCGGCGACTAAACAGCTCATCCGCGACAAGGAAGAATCCATTGCGCTCCCAAGACGAAAGCCTCAAAGCCCAACGAAGACCGATTCGGCAAATCGTGCCTGAACAAACAAATGGTGACGGGCAAGGATGAAGATGACGGTTGAGATCGCCGAGGTGGATCGTGTCCGACTTGCGCCCACGCCTTCGCATTTCTTCATGAGCTTCGCATGTGTAAACCGCAATTGTTTTGACATGTGAACCTCTAGAGTCGATGTGCATCGGCTATATTTTTTTCTTTTATTCGCCGATTTTCAGATCGGCCCCCCGCTTTTACGTCTCACGCAGCCTTTTTGGCCGATTTCATATCGCCTCATGTTTTCTTGTCCATCATCCCACATGCTTGGGAAATATTTCTTGAGATGTTGACCGCTGACCGCCACCGAATTTCACTGCCCGGCTCCTCAAGCATGTATGCGTTTCCTCTTAAAACTTGATCGACCCTGTAAGGCCCGTGCCAATTTGGAGACCATTTACCATACGTTGCATCCTTAGTCCCTAATGGCAACACAGCTTCCCATACCAGATCACCAACGTGGAACTCCTTTGGCCTCACTTTTTTGTTATATGCACGAGCTACCTTGGCCTTGTTATCTTTGATTTTCTCAAGTGACCACAGCCTAAGCTCAGTCAAGTCCTCGACACTGTCACTCGTCAGGGTTGCATATTCTTCAGTTGTTAGATTGTCCTGAAAAGTGACACGTCTCGATCCAGCCGTGATTTCCCAGGGCAATACGGCTTCTTGTGCATATACTAGATAGTATGGCGAGGTTTTAATCGCCCCATGGCATGACATGCGATAAGCCCACAATGCCTCTGACAAAACCTCGTGCCAACGCCTAGGGTGCTCATCGACTTTTCTCTTGATCAGCTTGATGAGGCTCTGGTTGGATGCTTCAGCTTGCCCATTCGCCTGAGCATAGTATGGAGATGACCTAATCAGCTTGATCCCCGTGTCCTCGCAGAACTTTCTAAACTCTTGAGAAATAAAGACCGAACCTCCATCGGTCGTGATAGTTTGGGGAATCCCGAATCTATGGATGACATGTTCTTTCACAAAATTGATAACATCCTTTGAGTTTACTGATTTCATCGGGACAGCCTCCACCCATTTAGTGAAATAATCGATGGCCAAAATCCACATGTGGCCTTTGCTTGATGGAGGATTGATTTGCCGATCATATACATGCCCCAACCTCGGAATGGCCAAGGCTTGATGATGGGGTTCATTGTCAGGTACCATATGAATTTTCCCAAATTTCGACATGCTTGACACCCTTTGTAGTAGTTGAAACAGTCCTCAAGCATGGTGGGACAATAAAACCTCGATCGCTGATCAACCATTTCATCTTGTGAGCCGATTGGTGAGTTCCACAGCGCCTTCGTACCGTGTAGGAGCCAATTGGCCTCGGTCCCCAGACATTTGAGCAATAACCCTTCCAGAGTCCTGTAAAACATGTCATCCCCAATAAGCACATACTTCATGGCCTTGTACCTTATCCGTTTAGGTGCCCCCCGAGCCGAATCCTTCAAGTAATTGAAGATATCGGCTCTCCGCCGACTTCCGAATCAGACGAACATCGGCTCCTCGCTACATCCTTGTAGCTCAAGCCATTTGTGCAAGATCATTTGCCTCTATGTTCTGCTGGATCCGTGAAGTTTATGTACCGAACTGTCATCAGCTCACGAAGGCAACCATAATGGGAAGAGGGACTCGCCTCACACTTGTACTCCTCCGTGAGTTGGGAAATCACCAACTTGGAGTCTCCAAAATTTCCACCGCTTCGCTCCGCTTCAAGGAGTAACTCCATTCCCTTGCGACGCCTCGCTCACGACATTGTTGGTGCGAGAGGTAGATAATCTGATGGAGAAGGAAAATGTTGCCCCGGGCGACACGAGTAAAATGCCGATGCCAGCCATCGCCACAAACCGATCCGTCAAAAACATAGCCCACGCCTTAGATGCGGTCGCTATGTTAGTGTTGATCCTTTCAATGATAAGGTCGGCCAACGCCTTCCCTTAAATGCTTTCAAGGTTGATACCGGATGTCAAACTCGATAATGCAAACATCCATTTGCCGGTCGCCTTTTAACATAGGAGCCGGCAAAGATGTGCTTTATCACGTCTGATTTGCATATGATGATGATCTCGATGATAGCAAAATGTGGCAACTTGCGGTGAAAAAGCAGAGGCACAACTTATCGATATCGATACCTTGTCTCGGCATCCTTCTCGCTTATGTAAAATACGACTCGCTCCAAATTTCATAAACTTGCACCACCACCGAGGCGATGGACGTGTTAGCTATCGACAAGTAAATGTAGAACGGTTCATCCGGGTGGAACCAACATCAAGCGCTTCGAGATATTCTTTGATCTCGCAAAGGCTCGTTGTTGTTCGCCCCGGAATTCCTCGTCGCTTTAATTTTCACTATCCCATGAACGGCTCTATTCTTCCCGAAGATTGAGATGAATCTTCCGACGGTTGATCTTGCCGATGAGAGACCGCAGCTTCTTTCTTTGTGGTGGGTGGCTTCATTGTTCGCCGCCTCGACTTTTCAAAGCCGATCTCAATTCCGCTCATGGACCAAAAACCCAAGAACCGACCGCCGTCACTCAAGGCACACTTTTTGATTCATCCAGAGTCAATTTTCTTGTTCGGTCCAGACGCGTTGTAGATCGTCCATGTGTCCTTGCTCAAGGCACTTGACCACCACGTCATCGATGTAGATTTCCACCAGCTTGCCGATCGGATCATGGAAAATATAATTCATGGCCCTTTGGTACGTGGCGCCGCATTCTTCATCCAAACGTCATGACTACATACTCAAACAAACCCACCGAACTGGGACTCAATGCGTCTTGTATGTCTTCCGAGCCATAAAATTTGGTTGTAACCGCATTGCCATCCATGAAGCTCAAGATCTTATGACCAGTCATGCGTTGATTAACGCCTACGCCACGCATCGGATACTCATCCTTTGGGTAGCTCGTTGAGATCCCGAAAATCTATGGCAACACGCCACCGCCATCCTTTTCTCTGTACTATACTAGAAATCCACCAAAGATACCGCATGGCTCGATTAACTTGGTCAACATTTTCTCGACCTCTTTCTTGACTTCTTCCGCATTTCGCCTTCATTTGTCGTGCTCGCTGAAATGGCAAATCCTTTTAAGCGGAGTCGATGCTCAATGATGCTCTGTCTAACCCACATTTGTAGTCCCAGCGGGATATTTTTTCAACAGCTATCATCGGACCCGAGACTCGGTCTAACTTTTGCGATAAATGTTGGTCGTGGCTTATCCCCGTGACCAATGTCGATCTCTTCTAGTTCATCGGATGTAAACCCATACCCTAGCTTTCCGTCACCGTCAAATCGATGCTAAACACAGGTAAGCGGTAGGTGAGGATAACAAAATAATTTGGGCGATTGCCGAATCGCCCTTTTGATTGCATTAGTCAAGGATGGTTTACACCTTTTGTTTTACAATGGCGGCTTCTCGCTACGACTACGTGATCCGCTTGTCGTATGATTGGTGCTTTTATTTTTGTGGCCGATCGCGAGGATCGCCGTACCACGATGATCGTGGACTTTTCTACTGTCTGCCAAGGATAAGACCAGCCTCACCCCGCTTTTTGTAGCTTCAATGCGCCACAGCCGCTAAACTGATTCCAGATCGGCTCTTGGTCTTCGCTTCCCGACGCTCATGCCAGCTATGGAAATCTCGATAGAATCATCTCATGGATGACCTCCACTTCATCTCCGTCCCATCAGACAGTAATCGGTGCATCGTGGATGGAATGCAATTAGCGTGAATCCAATCTCTACCTAGCAAGACAGCGAGGTACTTTGCTGTCCACGAAAAATTACGGGTATGGTTTTCTGCCCATCGCCGATCCACGTTCAAGACGCCTTGCGCTTCAAGACCGTTGAAGTCGCTTAACGTGACGTTGGTTTTGATCGATCTGCGGAGCGCCCCAAACGTCGTAGCATGGAGTATGGCATGATATTGATCGCCGCCCGGTGTCCACCAACATCTTGTCGGATGTTGTCCATTGATGTAACCTTGTAGGCAGTGGCTTTCAGATGTTTGTAACCCTTCTCACGTGGCTTCTCAAAGATAACCGCCGTGGCCGCAATCGAATATGCCACCGGTAGCTCATTGGTTCTTGGCGCAGAATTCGGCGGAAGTATGAACACCATATGTACCCGATGCCCGTGCATCGGCTTTTATTGGTTTGGGGCGCCACTCTTCCTTGTCGGGCGGTCTCCCATTTCCACGGTCCGCCTAATTTGACGGCTAGATCGGGCCGCTTTTAAAGCGTGGAGATATCGCTCAGCTTCCTCCAAGTTACGCAATGCCGCACTCACGCTTTTGGGTATTTCGAGTCCGTGGGACACCACCTTGACGGTGATATCATCATCTTCCTTGTCATCCCTTGGCTTCTCGAGGTCCTTTGCTCGAGCGGACTCTGTGACGCTCGAGGTGGAGAGGCCCTAAACGCTTGAACACCGAACCGGCCTCGTGTCCTCCTTCGCTGTCCACACTCCGGCGATTGTCGATCAGAGGCAATCGGCTCATTCCCGTCCCAGAATACTTGAAGAAAGGACAATCGCAATCTTTATGCGCCTTCCTTTTCTTTTGACGGTCCCTAGCGAGGTGCTCATATCCTTCATCGCTCCATCACCGGCTGCTGGTCATAATCGACGCTCATACTTGTTAAGGAGATGCGTGGAATGTGGCTTCGATACCGCACTCTCACTTGTTCCTCCTCATACCGTCATTGTGGATGGGTCGGTCATGGACCAGCCTCCTCTTTTCTTTGCCCCGAGAGCGACCACCTTCCTCCTTGTATGTCATGGTGGTACCAGACCTCGCCATATTAACACCGAACGAAAACCCAGTTGACGCCTCTGAGCGCATCGAGTTCTACCATGTTGACGCCGGAAATGGGTTTGTGTCCACTTTCATGGCGAATCGCCCAAGGATCGACGGCCTTGTTCTATCGCCATTTGGATTTGGCGACGTAGCTCTTTGCAATCATTGGTGGTGTGGGTGAACGAGTGATGCCACTTGCGTATGGTCTCCTGCTCATTTCGAGCGTGGGATTTTATGGCCCTCGGGTAACCTCACCGCTTCTTTTCAGAAGAATCGAAGATCTGCTCAGCTTTGCTCACGTCAAGTCGAACCTTTGTAGGCCCTTGCTTTCACCCATTTGCGGACAGGATCTGCCCCCGAGCCCATTCACCACGGCCACCTCCTCGTCTTGTGTAGGATCTTCTTCTTCAGACGACCAGCCTATCGGACGCTTGAACTTGTCTTGGTATAACTCGGTGGCGCTGTTCATACATCGCCGGGCCATGCGCCAATGAGTTGTACTCTACTTGAAAGCCAGATCCTTGATGGGTGCCGAGAGACCCAACACCGCCAGTTCGATCGCTTCCTTCTCGCTTAAACGAGTAACATCGGTTCTTGACGGTCCTGGCCCGGATGTACTGCCATCGCTTCTCCCTCGCCGCACTGCTGTGTCTGCAATGCCACCTCGTAGCCTCTGAATGATATTGGATGTGGAACCGCTCTTCCATTGCTTCCGTGTCTGAATCGAATCAGTGGCGAGGTGTACCACCCAAAAGCTGGCCTGTCGAGATCAAGAAAACCTTACGCCGATCCGATCCGTCAAATTATGCCTAGCTGTGCGGTATCGCCACGTGCTCGATCGAGCTCGACCCTTCCGACCCGCTAAACCTTGAGAACTCGTGGAGCCGATACTTGGGTGGCAGGAATCAGATCAAACTTCGTTGGGGTACGGCTTTGAATAGCCGATTGTCCTTCTGCACGGTTTAACCGGTCTCTCAAGATGGTACGGATTTGTCGCACTGCTTGAGCTGCGGGATAGATTCTCATGACTTGTTCCAGGGCATACTTGGCTAGCCACACCTGTTTGTCGGCCCATCCCATACATCGCCGCCCAGAACGCCGCCTCAAGATCCCGCCCAGAACCCCGCCAGTAAACTCTGCGGTTGCAATCTGGTTGCGTGCACAGTTATTGCCCGCACGTAGGTGCATATATATCCGTGTGGGATCTCCTTAGGTGGCTCAAACAGAATTGGCATAGCTGGTCGCCTCCACCTTGTAGACGACGCCGCTACTCTGGTGGCTCTAGAGTCTGCGGTGTGAATGGCAGCTGGCCTGGTCTGAGCGGTCTTTCTCCTTGGTGAGTCCCTAAAGTGGGCCCCGACGGAGTACTGATGTTTCATGATCTCACGAACTACGCGAATCGCGACCGCGACCCTCGAAAGCGTTCACTGTGCTCTCGGAATGGCGGTGCAGAATGAGCCACCATGTAGTTGACTTCCGTCAGAGAGCTCCGTGCGTTCCTCCGAAGGAATGCATGATCCACCTCATCAAGAGCACCCTGGGAGAACCCTCCACTTGATTCCATGCTTACGGGTCCTCTCAAAGAGCCGATGAGACCGGCTTCAAGAGATTTCGATCTCGCCATACCGCCTTTGTGCTCTTCGTGAAGCTCGTCAGACGTGGATCGGTCTGTTCCATCGCAGCTCGGATGTTGATGTAGACATTGTTGAATGTCCCAACGGCGTGCGTAATGTGTTGCTCGCCAAAACTCACCGGCGAGCAGCGACGAGCAACACGAAGAGCCGGAGGCTCCTGTGAATCGGTGGGCTCGTCCTCGGCAACGCTCGCAAAACTCCAGCGCCGTCCGGCTTGGTTCGAGAAGCACTGACCTATACCTGGTCGAAGGTGAGGATCGATTATCCCATGGTTCTGCATTAGATTTTATGATAACATGGGATTTTGCTTTATCATTACAAGTTAAATCGATCTACGACAGTTTAACGCCTTCACCACGTAACTGGAACGTCCTACACGTAATTGAGCCTGGTATATACAAAAGATGAAGAATACTAATCCTAGAGGAGGCCTAATAACCAACGTAAAGTCAATTACCGGAACAACTTCTCTAGAGCGAGTAAACTACGTCTTTATGTACTACTGGATCGTTCAACCCGTTTGTAAGGCCTGACTACGTAGATGTCAAACTAAACCTTGGTGAGCAAGGCACAACCATAACAGATCGAATCAGCTAAATAAAGATCAAGCAAGATGCTACCCTCGCACTTGGGGAACGGTGAAAAGGTAGCGAGATAACTAGAGGCGGCATAACTTTAAACAATTATAGCGAAAAGCACCGATGCTAGCCTCAACAAATCTATGATAGTAGTGTTACTCGCCATCAACAAGGCTTCAGTACGAGTAACACTAAATAACGCATAAGTAAAAGTACTGCCTAGATCGCAAGATGCGATCTAGGCAGCATGACACTTACCCGAAAGAAACCCTAGAACAAGGGTATGGCGCCGAGATTGTGTTTGTTGTGAACGTGATTGTCCTCCTTTCTTCGATAACCTCGTGTACATATTTATAGTCCGAGACTCTCTACTTTTGGAATAACTCTACAACTCTATCTTTACCTAAACGAAACGAAACCTAAACAAACGAAACCTACTATGATACAAGATACACGGGCAATTTAGCCCAACCACGACTAGGCCGATCCAACAACACGTTGAATATATGCATCTTCCAAGCCCATCTTGATCACGCCCATCTTCTTCTTTGGCCAAAATATATGGATAACAAGTACCGACTTGTGTTTTATATCAATCACAGATGGCTCCACCACGCCTGCTCGATGAAGACATACCACTGAACTGGGCTCGCATGTCAAACATCGCCAATGCTTTGGCAAAGAATGCAACAGAACCAATGCTTTGAGGAAAGTGTCGAGGAACGAGTTTGCTCCACTACCTCCACCTCCCAAGCGAGGAGACATCAAAAGCTTCACGAAATTCAACCTCGCCGGTTTGATGTTTCGATCGACCCTTTGGATGCGGATGATTGGTTGCGTGAGATGTCAAGGCTACTCGAGACTGATGTTCCAGAGCAAGAGTGGGTAAAGTGTGCTACTCACCTTCAAGGGGATGCAGCCTCTGGTGGGAGAATTACCAAGGCAAATCAGCCGGTTTTCAGCCTACTTGGGAAAGGTTCACTAGAGCGTTCAAGGAGAAGTATCTGTCAGAAATTGTCATGGAGAGGATGAAGGAAGCTTTTCTCAACCTTAAGCAGGGAAACGATAATGTCAACACCTATATCAGGAACTTCATGAATCTTTCTCGTTATGGTGGCGATGAGATATCTGATGACAAGAAGAAGCAAAAGAGGTTCAGGCAAGGGCTCAATGCATCGATCAAATATGCAATCACACATGCAAGCCCGGCATCTTTCCTGGAACTTCAGCACACAACTCTGCAAGAGGAAGCAAGTAGGCAAGTGTTTGAGGAGTCCAAGAAACACAACCGTGATGCATCAAGCTCTTCAACTATGGCAGCTCCTTCTAAGCGGCGTGTCTGGGTTCCTAACACCCCATCGTCGCTCCCGGCTCCACCAAGACCTGCAAGTTACGCGTCAAGGCCACTAAACTCCATCACTGCTGCTCCTGTGGACAACCAACACTACTCGAGCGCTGGCGGAGTCCTCAGCTACGTTGCTCCACGCCCACCGGTGCTTGTTTCACATGTGGAGACCACGGCATCCGAACTAGAACTGTCTGCTGAAAACAAAGCTCTTCCTCCACCCCGCCAAGATCTGCAAGAAGCTCTCCTTTGGTTCGCACCACCACCTCGGGCTCTCAACATCAACACCAAGCCCGGTCTCATCGTTGCTCGTGCTAAGCTGTGGTCAACGCTCAAGCCGAGCATGCACCGAGTTGTGATGGGTATGCTTCCGTTAACTCGGTCCCGCACGAGTTTTGTTTGATTCGTGCATCGCATTCTTTTGTTTCGCATAAGTTTGCACAAGAGCATGACCTAGATAGGGTTCCTTTATCACGCCGTCTGTGGTGCTATCTCCTGGTTCAAACATGAGGGTCGCTCATATCACCATGGCAATCAAATTGAGATTGGTGGCTCGCTTCCGCGTCCTTAATTCTTCCGGGCAATTCGACATTGATGTCATCTTGGGCATGGATTGGTTGACGACAAATGCAACTGTGATTGATTGTGCGGAACGCCGGTTTCCTCAAGATTCTCAAGGCCATATAGTCTTTTCTCCAAGTCGACTCATTGTCGGCTTTTTCTTTCGGCTCTAAATAATGATGCTTTGGAAGCTATTCAGAGTGTACCGGTGGTCTGTGAGTTTCTAGATGTCTTTCCTGAAGAGTTGCCGGGTATGCCTCCGGATCGTGAGGTTGAGTTTGTAATTGAGCTTGAACCTGGAACGGCTCCTATCTCCAAGCGGCCTTATAAAATGGGTCCTTCTGAGTTGGCTGAACTCAAACGACAACTTGATGAACAAGAGAAGTTGGGTTTCATTCAACACAATACTTCTTCTTGGGGTAGCCCAACAATCTTTGTGAAGAAGCGTGACAAGACTGATAGACTTTGTGTTGACTACCGGGCTCTCAATGCTAAAACCATCAAGAACAAATATCCTCTTCCGCGGATTAATGATCTCTTTGACCAGCTAGCTGGAGCTGTGGTATTCTCTAAGCTGGACTTGAGGAGTGGTTATCACCAAATCAAGATTCGCAAGGAAGATGTCCCTAAAACAGCTTTCACCACCCGCTATGGCATGTATGAGTACACGGTCATGTCTTTCGGTCTCACCAACGCACCTGCTACCTTCTCGAGGCTTATGAACTCGGTTTTCATGGAGTACCTTGATAAGTTCGTTGTGGTCTATCTGGATGACATCCTAGTCTATTCCAAGTCCAAGGAAGAGCATGAAGAACACCTTCGGTGTGTCCTAAACAAGCTTCGTGAGAACCGCTTGTATGCAAAGTTCTCAAAGTGTGAGTTTTGGCTGCCTGAAGTAACCTATCTTGGTCATGTCATCTCTGCCAAGGGCATTGCAGTTAACCCGGAAACTGTGAAGACAATTGTTGAATGGCTTCCTCCTGTTAATGTCAAAGAGGTGCGGAGTTTCCTTGGTTTGGCTAGTTATTGCCGTCTCTTCGTTCAGAACTTCTCAAAGATAGTGAAGCCTCTCACCGATCTCCTCAAGAAAGGCAAGAAATACCTTTGGACTCCTGCATGTCAAGCAAGCTTTGAGACACTCAAAGAGAAGCTCACTTCCACGCCAGTCTTGGTTCCTCCGGATACATCTAAGCCTTTCCAGATATTCTGTGACGCCTCCTTGCAAGGATTGGGTGCGGTCCTTATGCAAGAGAAGCAAGTGGTTGCTTATGCCTCTCGACAATTGAAGACGCATGAGATCAACTATCCCACACATGACCTCGAGCTCGCAGCAGTTGTCTTTGCTTTGAAGATATGGAGGCACTACTTGCTTGGCAACCGTTGTGAGATCTTTTCTGACCACAAGAGTTTGAAGTATATCTTCACTCAGCCTGACCTCAACCTTCGGCAGAGGAGATGGATTGAAGCAATCAATGATTTTGATTTGACCATCAACTACACTCCGGGCAAAGCTAATGTCATGGCAGATGCTCTCAGCCGCAAAGCTTATGTCAACAACCTCATGATGGAAGAACAACAACCTCTCTTGTGCGAGGAATTCCGTCGGCCAACTCGAAATTGTGGAACAAGGGCATCTCCTGAACCTTCCGCTACTCCTCTCTTGGAAGAAAAGATTCGCTCTCGTCCTTGGTGATCCGCACACTAAAAGATCATCTCTAAACTTGAGCTCAAGTATGAGTCCTTCCACGTTGATGATCAAGGCACGCTTTTCTTTGAACACCGGATGTTTGTTCCGAACTACCCGGGTTTGAGAGAGCAAGTTCTCAAGGAGGCGCATGATTCGGTTCTTTCTATCCATCCTGGCAGCACAAAGATGTACATGGACTTGAAAACACAATATTGGTGGCCTGGTTTGAAACGGTATTGTGCCAAGTATGTCTCGGAGTGTGATGTCTGCCGCAGAGTGAAAGCTGTCCATCAGAAACCTTTCGGTCTTCTACGGCCATTGAAACCTCCAGAATGGAAATGGGAGAAAGTAGAGATGGACTTCATCACTGGTTTTCCAAGGTCGCAGAAGGGCAACAATGTAATCTTTGTTGTCATCGATAGGCTTTCTAAAGTGGCTCATTTCTTCCCCGTCAAGGAAACAATTTCTGGAATTCGGTGGTCGAGCTCTATATCAAGTAATTGTCTCTCCGTATGGGGTTCCGCTTGAGATCAGTTCGACCATGGAAGCATCTTCACTTCAAGTTCGGGAGAGTTTCCAAAATGCTTTGGGAACAAAGTTGAACTTCAGACTGCTACCACCCTCGACAAGGACAAGTTGAAAGGATCAATCATATTCGGAGGATATGCTTCTGCTTGTAATCTCTTTTGGCATGAAGTGGGAGGAATGTCTTCCTTATGCTGAATTCTCCTACAACAACGACTTCCAAGAGTCAAGATGGCACCATTTGAGACTCTCTATGGTCGCAAGTGCGAACTCCGATTGGTTGGTCAAAAGGAGAAAGAATTTGGTTTGGCCTCGACATTGTAACTCAAGAAGGAGAAGGTGCATATCATTCTGAGAACACAAGATTGCTCAAAGTCGCCAAGAGCAATTATGACAAGAAGCACACGGACATGGTGTATGCCCCGGTGATCTCGCTACCTTCGTGTCACTCCCATGAGAGGCACACACCGCTTGGTATCAAAGGAAAGCTGGCTCCTAGATACATCGGTCCTTTCAAGATTCGTAGAAGAGGAGAAGTTGCTTATGCCCTTGAGCTCCGGAAAACTCAAAGTCCATGATGTTTTCCACATCTCTCACTCAAGAAGTGCTTCAAAGATCCCGCAGGACCGTGGATCATGAGCTAATCGATCTCCAAGAAGACCTCTCTTATCAAGAACACCCCACAAAATCCTTGAGACCAGAAAGAAAGACTCGCAACAAGTCCATCAAGTTCTGCAAGGTGCAGTGGTCACACCATTCTATTGATGAAGCCACTTGGGAACGTGAAGATGAACTCCGTGCCAACCATCCTACCCTCTTTGTGTCTTCTTCTTCTTCCTAGAATCTCAAGTAGATTCCTGTTTAGTGGGGGAGAGTTGTAGCATCCCAGTTGTCTAACATCTGTAATGCTACTTGATCTAGTAATAAAAGGGCCACTTCCTACAAATAATTGTTGCATCATCATCATGTCATGTTCATGTCATCATGCCACCTTGCACTTGAGCATCATACAAAAACCCTTTTGTTTTGGTTCTTATCTCATATGCATTAATATTTGTATTTGCCTCTGGATATTGTATTTGGTTCTTGATATATTGTTAAATGCCCAAGTTGAGTTGGGGGCATATCTCTTATTGACTCCACCACCTTTTCTTCACCACCTTATAATTCCACCATACAATTAACATGAGCTTGCATTTTAGTTGAGTTACCTCTAGCTCATGTGGGTTGGGATGGATCCAAATTCTTTTCCACATGCTCTCATCTTGGCATCATCATGTTTTCACATTATTGATATATGAGAGCCACATGGCCACCTTTGCATGCCCTGTGAGTGGGACCCTTCTTCTAGCTTCCATGTGGATTAGTTTGGAGTCATGTTCATGTTGGGTTATTCTTGGGGCTATTAAACATCTAGTGGACTAAACACACTAGCAAACCCCAATTTTAATCCAATATGCTCATCTTTATCTAGCCCACTTGGGGGCTTCCTTTCAAATTCTTTGCTTGGGCCTTACCCTACTTTTGGAATGCATAGGAGCAATGCCATGTAAATGATCTTGTTTTCACAAAATAAGCATGGCATTAATGAATTATGCATGGCCCATGCAAGCACCACCTTTTTACTTGTCATTTGAATTTCATTTGTTTTTCTTGCATAGATCATCTCTCTCCCTCTTTGCTTGACCTTGATTGTTTGATCCATCATACACCCCTCCTACCTAGATCCTAAACCTACCTCATCTCTTATCTACCCCTCTCCTTAACCTCCCTCTAACCCTAATCCCCCTCTAAGCAAACCCTAACCCGAGGTTTTTACCCTCTCTCACTTGTTTCCCTCCTCTAAACCTAGCTCGACCCCACCATGTTCCACCTCCCTCTCGGCCTCCCCTCTCTTCCATGCATGGGCCACAGATCCACCCCTCTCCCTGGCCCCACATGTCATCTCCTCTCTTTTCTCTTCTCTCTCTCCACCCCAAACCCATCTACCCTAGCCGAGCCTACCCCTCTCCTCTCTCTTGCTCTCTCTCTGTCTGACCTGCCCCACCCCGAGCCCCCTCTCACCTGGCCCACCTGACAGTCTCCCCCCCAGCTCTGCCTGCCCAGCTAACCCCCTCCCTGGCCCATGCCGTGCACGTGAAGGAGAGGCAAAAAGGTGGCCGAAGCCACCTTCCCCTCCCCCACGCCAACCACCTCACCCCCTCGTTCTTATCTACCTCTCTCCCCACCTCTGGCCTCTCCCAGATCTCCTGAGGCCCGCCTGTTCCCTCTGCCCCCTCTTTCTCCACCGCCATACCAGCCGGCCAAACCTTCGGCTCGCTCTAGCTCACTTCGATCCAGGAGGCGGGCGAGGAGTTAGGGTTGTCGAGGAAGTCTGCAGCGTCCCTCTGCGTCGCCCTGCACGATCCAGCGCGGAGGAGAAGGACCAGGCGCCTAGGAACGCCGACGCCCCGACGCAAACCCTAGCTCGCCCGACCCCTGCCTCGTCGCCGATCCGACGCGCCCCGTCCCGATCAGAACCCACCGTCGAGCCCGCGGTGAGCCCCTAACCCTCCTAGACATACTCGCCCTTCCTCGCCGTGGCGATCGTTCTGTCGAGCACCTCGGTGCGCCGCTGCTCGTCTGTCATCGCCATGACGCACAACGCCTAACTAGCCGCTACCTTTCCTACAACCACCAGACACACCGCAGCGGTAGCCACTGCTATAGCACGCCGGGTCGCGGGTTCGAACCCTCAGCCTGTCATTGTCAGCCTGTGGCGACGCAAGTTCAGAGAAGAGAAACGATCAGCGTGGTACTTTACCCCAAAACCCCACCTTTTTGCCTCACGCAACCGCGGTCCTGTTCACCCCATGTCACCGCCTAGCGTTTTGCAGATAGGACCCTCTGTTCCTCGGGCCTTAACCCGCTCCTCCTTTCAAGCCACGTGGCCGACCCGCCTTCTCTGCCTGGGACCCGTGGTCGTTGGCCCCACACGGTCTCGGTGGCTAGCTCAAAGCGGTGAGAAAAAGCTTTCACCACGCCACCGTCTGTCAAGATCTCGCCCACCGTCACTGGGTCTGGATCTGCCTAAGTATAAAAAGTTTCTGTTTATATTTGGTTTAATTTAAACCTTTTCCAATTAATTCAAATTCAAATATAAATTTGTTTTCACATAACTTTTAAATTATAAATCCAAATAATACAAATGATATATGAATTTGAATTAGAAAAATGTGAGGATTTCAAATATGCCATTCAAAATACTATTTGGACACTTTAAATGTCAAGTTGAATTAAATTACAACCAAATGCCCCTGGACCTTAATAAATTAATAACTTTTGTTTTATAACTCCGAATTTGACAAATGATATGTCTAAAATGATCAGCTCGACGAGACCTTTATGTTTATGCTATCCATGAATTCAATTGCAGCATGCATCATATAAAAACATAGTGTACAACAACTATCATGACAATAAAATGTGATCAAAACCCAATAGAAATGTTATTTCTTGTATTCCACACCTCACCCATGCCATGCTACTTTATTGCCATGCAACTTGTGCATCATTCATCATTGCATGATTGTTTGCTTGACGCATTTTATTCCTTTGCTTGTGCACTTTATTTATGTTGGCCCTTGTCTGTTTGGTTCTTCTTCGAATAGACGCTGAGCAGGGGATATATCAAGAGAATCAGGAGCACTACCCAGATCCGTCTCTCACTTCAACTGAGTTGCCAGGCAAGCACTACCACATGCTTGCATACATACAGTACCTATTGCCTCTATCTTATTCTTGCATCATTGAGTCGCGATTGCATTAAATTGAATCCCAAGTATTGCATAGCCTTTACTTTTAAACCCCACCAAGCTTGTTCCTCCATCCCATGAGCCATTACTACAGGAGTTGTTTGAGCCATGCGAGTCGTAGAACAGCATGTGTAGGGTATATGAGAGTCTGGTGGATAACGAGGTACCTAAAAAACTTAACCTGAGTAGTAATGGGATAACTAATGAAAGTGGCACCGGTGAGCAACATCTGCTATTTGGTTTTTCCTGCTCACTTGTGTCCCGTAAGACCCCGAGTACTTGATTCCTGTTCCAAGAATATTCGCGCTATCCACATCCGGAGGCTTATGGGACCCCCGAGCCGAGCTTGATTCATCTTATTTCTTGGGGCCACAAACTAGTTTGAGGTTTTATTTACTATCCTGTACTTATGCCATGTTATCTTATTTACGATTGCGAGGAGCACACTGTCATTTAGGAATTGTGACCCGCTTACGCTGTATCGACAAACCCAGTTTTGGGTTCCTGGCCGCCATACCGCCCCACAAACCTCGGGTCCGTCTCAAGTCACTAACTTTGTTATGGTGTACTCCAAGGGTGCCCCTGAAATATTTCTGAATCCTGTGATTGCTTTGTCGTGAAGGCCTCGTTGGGTTTTGATTTGGTTCTTCCGAGGTTGATCGAGTGTGTGTTGCTATTTGTGCACCCCTGCAGGGTAAAACTTTCTGAAAGCCGTGTCCGCGGTTATGGACGACTTGGAGCACAGTTTCTCGATCATAGACAAGCATAACTAAAGTACCGCTTTAATCTGACTAAGTAATTTGACTAGTAAACAGTGCAACACTCATGGAATGGTTAATAAAATTGCCAACGGATGGGGGGTTGTTCGTCCGCTTCCTCGTTGGTAAGCGAGGAGGAGGATGGATCTGATGAAATTATCAAGTATAATCATGTCATTAATTCACGGACATCCGCCTATCTTTGGTTAGGCGGATGGTTAGCGATATCTATAGCACCGTTAGGGTTTATCTTTGATGCAATTGCGTCACCCCAAGTTGTGTCCCCTTTAGAGGCATAAAGACTTGCCGAAAATTCTTAGGGTCTCACACGATAAATTATTGGTTCGATGAACAGTACACTCGCAGACGGATACTTGGGTGGAAGAGGCGATGATGTGGCAACGATCGCTCGGTGTAGAGATTCCGTGAGATCCGTATGGATGTGCTTATTTCTATGGCATCTTATGCCGATTTGCTTCTTATCCGCACTGGACTTGTTCTGCCGCCCGCTTGATACTCGATGTGATGTATGAGGAAATATCCTAAAATATTATATCTATCTAGGTCATTTGAATCTTGCCGTATGGCGTTGCTATATTTCCTTTCTTTCTAGATGGAATGGCTCTAATGTACTTTTGTATGGTGGCTTGCATACATACTCATTTGTGTATGTAGTTGATCCCTTCGCCTGCCGATTACGCCGCCCGTAGAGGTCCCGATGAGTTGGAAGTGGTTGGGACGGCCGAAAGGTATACCCGTGAGTGGCTTTTGGGCCCCACCGTACTATTTCAACCACTACCGCTCATCCAGGCTTGTATCTAGGAGCGTAATTCACCGAGGTAGTTACACGCTGCTCCTACTTCGGTAATTCGGGAAAACCTGAACCCAAATTTTCGGGTACCTGAGATGTCAGGTTTTGTTTTTTTGGGTGAAATTTTGGTGTGATATCTAAAAACCAGAATTTAGAAAAACCCGACCCAGAATTTCGGGTAAACCGGAATGCCTACCCCGACTCCCAGCCAAACCTCTGAATTTCAAATCTATCCTGGGTTTTTCCTCCTCCGCCTCTCCAATCGTCTTCCTTCCTCCTCCCCTACCTTTGCATGGGAAACTCCATCAGCCTTGCGCTAGGATGTCCTTGTTCTAAAAATACTTTATTGGCCTTTCTTTGAGGATTTTTCTATTTTTAGCATGCGGTACCTGATTTTTACATACCATAGTAGTTATTTTTTTATTGTGGGTTCTCGATTGTGTAGATTTAGGAATTGGCTAAAACATTGTGTAATGCACCATTGTTGCAAGAGGAAACAAATGGATATGGACATTTGAATGGTCTGATATAATTAAATACACAGTGAACTTTCCTCTTGTAAAAAAACAATGAACTTTGGTACTTGGTAAACAAATGAGAATGTTAGCTCTTTTGGCTTCATACTTATTTTTTTGTGTATCGCGCCTATATTATCTTAAAGTGAAAGGCGGCAATAGGTTTTTTAGTTCATAAGGTAAAAAAATTGGGGCATAAAGATGATCTCACTTCACCTGATATTGGATGGTTACTATGGAAGAAATGTCTCTTTCGTGGTGTTAACTATTACATCCCTTTAGGCAAGAATAACTACGTGATTCTTTGCTCTACACATTACTCACACGGGGGTGGGCCTACCATGATCCATGTGTATCTAGCCGAATACCACAAAAAATGGGCAATATAATAATACTCATTGCTCTTTCTCATGCATAGTTAGCAAATGAACCTAATTTAACATGAAGATCATGACTTAAGTAAAAGGTCTTCAGCTCAAGAGCTACTGCATGGTGTTTTTTATGTCTTGCTTGTATAGTTTGTTTGGATATTGATTTTGATATTTCTTTCCTTTTCATTCACTTGCATTATACATTTGGACATTATTATTGTTACCTTTTGTTCTTTTCCTATATTCTTCGCTCTTGAGGTCTTTTGACATTATAAAAGTGCACACGAGTGGACGCGGTTTCTACCAAGAGATAATTGGACGTTTATAGCGTGTTATGTACTTACAATTACTTTTTGTAAAAAATTGCATCCTAGTGGCTAGAATTGTTTTGTGACAAATTACATATTTTATTTATATAGTGCTAAAACCATAGACGAATGATTTCTCTATTAATTAAAAGATAGTTGCTCCATAATTTCTTTGAGCGAATGATCCGATTGACTTAAAATATACTAGAGAGCAAAGATTGTCTATAAAGCTAAAAGTTGCATCGCGATATTCTGAAATCATCATCTCTATTTTTTTCATCTTTTGCGTCTCAATATTTTCTATGACTCCGATCAAAGCACCGTGAAAAAAAACATGTATAATCTAATACCAGCCTCCAAAATTTTGAAGAGCCACGTGAGACCAATGCGTAGAATCAGGGTCTCCACTCGCGCCATCGTCAAACAGCAAAAGGCAATCTTCTTACACATTCTCGATAGCCAACCATACATGTGCCGATGTGCCCACATGACCACAATTGGTGGTACTACAATCATAGGTACAGTAGGTTTCAACGTCTCTTTTGTGTTCGTGCAGCAATGCCGAAGCAGTTCGGCACGTCCTTTCGATTTAAGAAAAGATTATTTTATGCAGCATTTCTCCTGCCTCTCCAAAACACCGGAGCCGCCGTCGGACGTCGACGGCCACATGAGATCCCAGACCAGACCGACGACATGAGATCCATGAAGATTCCCGCAGGCTACACCTGTCCAAAACAAAATCGCAGACAAAAAACAAACAGAGCCGCCACCCACCAACCGTCACATGCCGTGCGTCTATTGGACACCCTATATAGGCTTCTCCCTGCCGGTGGGACCAAGAAATCGTGGGGCCCACTGTCATGTAGGATTAGGCTTTTGGTGAGTATATTTTGTCCGAGAAAAAGGCAACCGGATGGGTAATAAAAAGGTGGCCCCAGATTACGTCCAAAAAGGCTTGAATAGCCTGGCCAGAAACGGAATTCGGTACGGGTACGATTTCTAGATTGGTCCTAGTGCTATGGAAGAAATCAACTTTCATTTGGTACACCGGACTCATAGTACTAGTACATTTTTAGAATTTCATGCCGTGGTCAAAAGTTGGGTTAGCCAGCACACTCAATAACGAAGCAAATCCTTGACACGTCTTTGGATTTGTAAAGTTGAATAATGGATGTCTTTATGCTTGAAACTCACCCCTATTTAATCTTCTAAGAGTCTTTTTATGATTTTTTTTCAAAAGTCTACCAATCTATTCATAATCCTCAATAGCAGTACAAGAATATCCCAAAGTAATAAAAATATAAATAGATCTTTAGACCACCACTACCATCGCTCGAGCTAGCTGAACGTGCACCGTCATCCTCGCCGCTCCTCTAGTGGAGCCGGGCAAAGCTCAACGTAATAGAACTTGTTGTACTCTCTCCGTCTTTTAAAGGGTATCGCAAATTTATCTAAATCTAGATAAATTTATACATTAAATAGTGTCTATATATATAAATTTGTGATATCTTTTTCAAGACAGAGGAAGTAGTACACAAAGTTGGAAAGTTGTCATTCTAAGATCTCAAAGGACCAACGTACGAGAGCGACAACCGTCGCCGATGAAAATGAGCATACAACAGAAGGAACACCGATAAAATCCAGCGATATTCACCGAAGACACACCTCCACACAGCCTCCGACAATGCTACTACGCATTGTCAAAATAGGGTCTAGACGGTTTCAAAGACCGGCACGTCTTACTGGGTACTCCCTCCGTTTCAAAATATAAGATGTTTTAGATTTGTGAAGAAAATGAATTTAGATTTTTTTAATATGTAAATTCATCCTAAATTTGAGTGAACCTACGTACTAAAACAAGTCTAGATTTATTTTCTTACAAACCTAAAACATCTTATATTTTTAAACGGAAGGAGTAGGACATAAGGTCTAACCAACACAAAAAAGCCCTCTCGCCGCCGCGCCTCCATGATCCTAAGGCCAAAGGAGAGAAGAGACAGATCAGCAGCGACTTCGATGAGAGAGGCTTCAGAAACCGATTTCTTTCTTGGAGAAAACGACACGGGCCAAATGTCTACACTTTGGTAGGGAAGTAAAAAATTTACGTGTTGGTAAAGATGTCATGGTGGCCGAGCTCTATGAATTTTTGACTTATTTTTTCGATGAGTATAAATGACCAGTTGACCACTCATTCAAGGAAAACAACACTAATTTCTCGTAGGGTTATTATGCAATTTAGGTATAATTAAAAATCTGGTACAGTAGTACTTCCTGTTTTAGAACTTAAGACGTTCTTGTTTTGCGTGTTTTTTTTTTTACCAAAAATTATTCTAAATACGTAAAGAGTTTTGGTATAAAACTAGTATCACTAGAAATTATTTTTTAATACGAATTCAACGATACTAATTATATACAATATAATCAAGATTTTGTTGCTCAAAATCTTTCGGTCAAACTTTGTTTTAGAAAGCGTGTGCGCCTTAAATCCTAAAATAGAGGTAGTACTGATAAGAAAAGGCAGCGGAGAAATCTTGCAATAGCAGGATCAGAAAAATCTTTCAATAGAAAGATCATCAAAGTCAAACCATGGGAGGGCACTCTTATGGCATTACCAACTTCGAGTGGTATATCTGTGAAACTTACCACCCTTATAAATACCGCTCTCCTCCCAGCCAAACCTCCGAATTCCAAACCGGTCCCTGCCGTCTCCTCCTCCTCCTCCTTCCCCTCCCGGCCTCCAATTGTCTTCCTCCCGCCTCCCCTCCCCTTGAAGCTTCCCACGCCTCAGCCCGGAGAAACCTAGGTAGCCTGCAGAATCTTACCAGAATCTAAGCATGGAGGCGACGGCGCCTACCTCGGGCGCCGGTGCCAACGGTTCTCTGGCGGCGGCCGCGAGGGCGCAGGTGGGGCCGCCAACAAACCCCATGGCGACGGCCTTGCTCACCGATCAATACCAGTTCTCCATGGCCTATGCCTACTGGAAGGCCGGGAAGCACGCCGACCGAGCCGTGTAAGCATCCTCGCCTCTGCCTCGTATCCTCCGCTCCCCGTATCTCTGGTTCGGTTGTGCCGATTGGATTGGATCGTGAGGTGGTGATCTGGCTCAAGTTGGTGAGTTGGATGGTTCCGGGTTAGGTTCAGGGGAATGAATTGGCGAGATTTCTGGTTTTTTCGGAGATATTTGGGATGTTCATGCAATTCTGTCATTGCTGCGGTGAATGGCGATTTTTTATTTTAATCAATGTGATATTGGTTTTTGTTCTCAACGAAATTGGTGCCCACAAACTTCTGCGCCCTCCCCTTTTGATTAAAACGGCGTAATTATGTGGTTGGTATAGTTTGATTATTTGGTGGTTGGCTAACGGATGCTCTGGTTTTGCTCATCTGCCTTGTCAAAGGTGAAGCTCTCTCACGTGTAGTTTTGATCATCTGCCTTGTCAAAGATGGCATGTTAACTTATACGGCAGTTCAGTTGCACAAACCATACTAGCGAAGCAGAATCTTTGGATGGGCATCTTCATTGTTAGTTTTCTTAGGAATTTTCGGTGTAAAACCTGGTATTTTCTTTTCTTGATACGATGTAATAAAATGTAAAATAATGGAGCCAACAATTTTGTTATGCGTGCTGTGTATATTTATTCTTGTTAAGTGTTGAATTTGAATGGCTGGTTCTTCATTGCATAGCTATGCATTGCTTTGGAAAGCCCTTCTCATTGTGCTTTCCATAATCACTTCATGCCAAAGTTGAGAGTTCAGCTGTCGTTAATTGCTTGGAGTTGCCGTTGCTTTCATCTGGGTCCAGTTGTCCTTGTTGCTACAGAAACTGCCTTTCTGTTAGAATTATTCTATTTTGTTTAGTACGCGGTACCTGGATTCAAACATATCTGGGCAGCTATTTCATATGTCATTGTGTGTCGATGGAGGAATTTTCTAAATCATTGTGTAATGTACTCCTGATGCAGAGGAAACAAATGGATGGGGACATTTGAATGATGTGACATGGTTAAATAAACAAGTAACCTTGCTCCTGTAATAACACAATGAACTTTGCTACTTGAGCAAACAAATGAAACTGATAGTTCTTTGATTTCATATTTAACTGTTCTGGCTGGGGGTTAGGTGCGTGGTGCCTATATTATTTTTAAGTGGAAGGTGACGTTGTTTTTGTTCTTTAGTTCAGAAGCCTGGAATGTTATAAAAAATCATTTAATTTTGTGACTTGACGGAATATTCTGGGAGGTACTTTGGACTTGTACTTGGCAATTTTGTATATTGCTATGAACAACATGGCAATAAAACTCAGAAGCTACAAAAACACAATAAATAAATTTTTGCTAAAAAAGGAACTTACAAAATTATCCTTCTAGAAACTGAACAGATGTAGTGCAGAGTTTTAATCTAAGTACAGTTTTCCATGGATCTCACAATTTTATAATGGCTCATTCTAGCTCTTTTTGGAAAACCTGAGAGCATGCCTAATAGCGATTTGTATGGCCATCAAATGCAGTCCATGTTGGAGCACTATTACTGTAACTTTATAAATGTGGGATACAATTTAGGTTCACTTTCTCTTGGAAGTGCGACTTCCCCATGAGCTTGTTTGTTGAATCAGTTTTGTAAATGTGGACTACAAATAGAAAGAGCTTGTTACAGCTAACAACTCAGGCATGGTTAACCTCATGCTGATTTGATTCCTTTTCCTTTTACAGGTTTGACCTATACTTTAGGAAAAATCCATTTGGCGGAGAATTCACTGTTTTTGCTGGTCTTGAAGAATGTGTTAGGTTCATTGCGAACTTTAAGTTCACGGAAGATGAGATTTCTTTCCTGAAATCAGTCATGCCAATGTGTGAGGTATCAGCTTAACAATATATGTGTCTATATAATAGTCTTTGTTTCTTTCTTCAAATGGTAAATGGTCCGTAGGTTAGCCTTCTAGGTTAGGTCTGAATAGGCCTTCTAGTTCGTCATTGTGTATAGAAAAGGCTGATCCGCATGGGCTACAAAGAAATGCAACCTCAGATGGTAAAAGGTTCAACTTGCGTACTGCTCCATGTGTAATCTGTTTTTACCCAACTTTTAATATACTTCTAACTCCTTCAGTTATTTTCCCTGACAAATGCTTATTTACTGATATACTTGCAATTTGTAGGATTCTTTCTTTGATTATCTCAGGGGAATCGACTGTTCTGATGTGGAGGTGTACTCCATTCCTGAGGGCTCAGTAGTCTTTCCAAAAGTTCCACTGATGAGAATTGAGGGTCCTGTTGCTGTAAGTACAAAGTCCCCTAGCCAGATATTGTGTCTAATAGTGTCTGTCCTAAATTTTGTTTTGAGCATTATCTAAAAGTTGAATTGTTTCTATAGCAACTTACTCTCGTTATAACATAATCAGGTGGTTCAATTGCTTGAGACTCCATTTGTAAACCTCATCAATTATGCCTCTTTGGTAACAACCAATGCTGCACGACACCGTCATGTTGCCGGAAAGTCAAAGGTTCTAATGGAATTTGGTTTAAGACGAGCACAGGTGTGATCTTATCTTCTGGGGGATTATGCCAACTATGTTTTTATACAAACATTAGCTATTTCCACGTCTGAAACATAGCTTTGGGTTTATCTTTCCAGGGGCCTGATGGTGCGATAAGTGCTTCAAAGTATTGTTTTATGGGTGGCTTTGATGCAACCAGGTAGGTTATTTCACTTCCCAAGAATATTTATTTAAGTCCAGCATATTTGTGCTTTGTCTCCTTGCATTGCTTAGTTTTTCTTCTTCTCCTTACAGAAGGTGTTATTTTATCCTGTGAATTTTGGTATTGCTATTTTTCACCATTTATTTAATTTCATTCTCTTATTTTTTACAGTAATGTATTGGCTGGACATCTATTTGGCATACCACTCCGTGGAACACATTCTCATGCTTATGTTAGCTCATATATGGTCAGTAAAATATCCTTCATATTACCAATCCCCAATTGAAAAAAGCTTTCAACATGCAGTAGTTTGCTATCACCAGAGCGCCTTGTTTGTGCATCAGTACACCGCAGTTGCATTGGCCAAACAATTCTTCACTACATTGGTTGCTAAGCTCCGTGTCGTATCAGTATTCAAGCTGGAAGATTCGTTTCCTGGTCATACTAGCCTTCAAATTATGAACTCTAAATCTGTGGAACGAACATTCGGAGCACCGTCTACTAATGCGATGTGCTCCATCGAGCGTCGATGCTGTCCGATTGCGCCATTGTTGCTACGCTCTTTGCTCGTTCTTGAGTTAGGCTGACATGGAAGATGTTAAACGGGATCATGCTGTGATAATTCGCTCTGTAGTCCAACTCAGTTTTGAAACCCTGATGACCATCTAGTTGTTCTATGATGGATGTTTACTTGGATGTTCTTTTGTTTTTCCCTTTCTCTCTTTTTTGAAGCAATCTTCTTTCTGGCGCCTTCTCTTCTTAATTTAACATGGGACCTGAAATGTTCGGATAATCATTATCACGACATGGATTCCTTTGAACATAGCAAATCTTTTCATGTATCACTTATGTGCAATGTGCACAACATTTGGTATTTCCCCTTGTATTTGCACCTATTGAAACTCATACTTTGATATCCCTGACATTCTGGAAGATCCTTAATTTAATTTTTTCTGCAATTCATTCCAATATATGTTGTTGAATGATTCAGCTTTTGTTTTAAATTTTCTAGAGCCTCACTGAGATCCCAGACAGGACCCTAAGGAACAAAGATGGCTCAAGAATCTGCAAGGATTTTGTTAGTTTAGTGCAAGAGTGGCTACACAAGGTTCAGGTATAACTGCAGTACTTTTTTTGTTCTCGAACATGCATCAAAATGCGTGTCATTTTGTGTTCAGGTTTAATTGCAGAACCTTGCTGTGTTGTTTTCAATTTTTATTTATGTTATCTCTTGTTGATTTCAGGCAGTAGATTCATTATCCAGTGTTTTTGGCGACACAAATCAGAGTGAGCTGGCTGCATTTGCATCCTATGCATTAGCTTTTCCAAGCAGCTTCCTAGCTCTTGTGGACACGTATGATGTGAGTTGTTAACCTATTGCAGCCTCCAACCTTTCTCTTGATTTCGCTGTTATTTGTGTCTGAATGAGGTCTGAAACTTTGTACATCACACTTCCTTAGTTCTATCAATCAAAGTTCTGTATTTGTCTCCTCAAGCTCCTTGGGTGGATTTTTCTTATAAAGTTACCATACCATCCTTCATCCTTTATTTTACCTCTGAGCTCTCGCTCTTGTATTTAAAATTGGAAGTATATCCAACTTCAAGTATATACTGGGAGGTGTCGACGCTGTTATTTGATTTGACAGATCACTGGTTGTATCCCCGTTTTCTGAACAACCGTGTGCTTCATTTCTTTTTATCAATTCAAAGAATTCCAAAGCTTACTGAAAAAGTATTTAATGATCATCAGCCTGGTACTACTCCGAGAAGGCATAATCAACTCCGAATTGATGTTTGTACAACTTTGTACTTGTTTTGTGGTGTGTAACAATTGACTGCAAGTGTGCATACATGATCTGTTCCCCATCTTCTATCATTTGACATTTCTTCACCTGCAGCGTGGATATTTTTTACTTCTCTATGCTGCCCCTGTGTTATCTGGACAAAACTCTCACTCCTTTTTTCCTTTCAGGTTATGCGAAGTGGGATTCCAAATTTCTGTGCAGTAGCTCTAGCACTCCACGACTTAGGGTATGCCGAGCCTATCCTTAGGCACTTTATTCCATGTGCATTGGGTTATTGTATATGAGTTTTTTTTTTACAAATTACTGGATAGGAGCTTGGCTCATCATGGAAACCATTTATATTGTATAATACCAGAATTCAGAAAAGGTTTTTTTCAAGGATATACAAATTAAGCTATATTTTATCAGAAACTCAATCCGAGAAATATCAAATTTAGGGGTGGTATAATCTTAAAGAACCTCTTTGGTGCAAAGGAGTTCTATAGAAATTTGATAGGAATCTTTGCTATACATAGTTGTTTGGTTTGTAGGATTTCAAACCATAGGAATTTTTTCCTATGGGCTTAGGAAAATTTCCCTTAGGTCTAACATTATAAATTTTTTCCTTTGTTTCAATGACACATCTATGGCATACACCTATTCCTTCAGACAGATTCCTGCTTTTTCCTGTGGTGCAACTGAACAACGTTTTCAGACTTACGTGTACTTGCAAAATATTCTATCATATCCCAGTACCAGAAAGCCCATCCTACCACACATGAATATAAGATGGCGTCTACATATTTTCGTTTTTAATATTTTGGGTTATAAGTTACAGATGATGTTATAAATTAATGCATCCTGTGCTCATTGTTTTATTACAGTTGTATAAACTCAGTCCGGATTAATATATTTCCTTCTGCAGGTATAAAGCATCTGGTATCAGATTAGATTCGGGTGATCTGGCCTATCTGTCTATCGAAGCTCGAAAAGTGTTTCAGGCAATAGAAAAAGAGTTCAATATCCCTTGTTTTGGGAAGATGATCATTACTGCTAGCAATGACCTAAATGAGGAAACTATTGATGCCTTGAACAAACAGGTAACCTTTTTTGTTACTGAGTGTGTTGACAATCTTTTTTTACAGTAAGATTAGTTTAAAATAGAATTGCTATGGCGATAAGTGCATTTTTCACAGGATAACTGTGGTGCTTATATTGCTTCATGCTTTTGTGTGTGCTTCTGTAGAGCGAATTCTTATTGAATACACAATTTATCTCTATTTTATTTTGAAGTGCATATAATTCCAACTTTCCATCTTCATTGCAGGGTCATGAAGTTGATGCCTTTGGTATCGGAACATATCTTGTAACGTGTTATTCCCAAGCTGCTCTTGGATGTGTCTTTAAGCTAGTTGAGATCAACAGTAGACCTCGTATCAAACTCTCTGAGGATGTGGCAAAAGTATGGTTACTGTTGACATGTTAAAAGAACTGCATAATTATCCTTTACTGATATATATAGGTGGTACCTTGCAGGTCTCTATTCCATGTAAAAAGCGATGTTTCAGATTGTATGGCAAAGAAGGCTATCCGTTGGTAGACATCATGATACGTGAAAGTGAACCATCACCAAAGGTAACAATTCACCCTCTGTTACACCATTTTGTCTATCACGGAAGTATATATGATATTATAATGTACCTCTGAATGGAATGTAATTGAGATAATACTTCGGTCGAGCATATGCTTTACATTGTTGTCATGGAACACCATTTTCACCTTTCATATTCTTTGTTGATTTCTTTCTCATAATTATTGAAATATTCCAGGCAGGAGAGCGAATCCTTTGTCGCCACCCCTTCCTTGAATCCAAGAGAGCATATGTTGTCCCCCAGCATGTTGAGGAGCTTCTACAATGCTACTGGCCTGGGAGTTCAAGTATGGACCTTGTATCTCTTCTTAAAACTAGTATAAGTTTTCTTCGAAAAATCTTTGAAGGGCAGGAGTTATGCAAGTCATTATAGAAGAAATAAAGTTTCCCTGTTAATCAGGGAAACTGGGTAAAAATTACTAGTAGAAATACCAGGATTTTTAAGGGAACAGGCAAAAGTCAGACTGTGGACTACTCCCTAAATGAAAAAATAACAAAACAATGACAGCTAGCTCATCTGCACACACGCAGCCAACAACAGGGCAACATAAATACCATGAGCAGAGCAGCCTTGTTACACTTCACCTCCAACTTGATGACACGACCAGCCAAGTCCCACTACCCACCTACAAGTTCGTGTCTAGTGTATATCCTGGATATATTGTATCCTTTAACTACTTTGTCAGGCTTCATGGCTCATGGCTGATTTGGAAAGTCACTGTTGCCAAATGAGTAATCAGGATAGCTATTTGATGCTCTTTAAAACTGCAAGGGGGCTAAAAAAGAGTGTCATGAAAGGCTGACATGAACCAATTACGTGTACATTCTGGTGCTGTAGCTGGTAATTGTTACAGTTGAACAAGTACCATGTTAAGTTGTGGACTGTAGTGTTGTCAGAGTTGATTTAAACATCACTTGCATATATTCACATCTGCGTTCTGTGTAGATAATCCTAGAGCAGAGCTGCCCTCACTGGAGAAGATCAGAAGCCGCTGCATGCAACAGCTCGAAAAACTGCGGCCAGATCACATCAGGCGGCTAAATCCAACACCTTACAAGGTTTGTTTCACTCTTTCTCTCTTAAATTACTTTTCCTTATCTCCAGTGCCTAAACAAGCCAGTAACTTTACAATCTTCTTCCATCCAAGCAGGTGAGTGTGAGCGGAAAGCTGTACGAGTTCATTCATTACCTATGGCTGAACGAGGCGCCGGTAGGCGAATTACAATAGATATAGATGCACAAGTTGGATTCAGGTCACATTCTTGCTTGCAATTGCAAGCATAGCAACAATACGATTATACGCCAACGAAAATTAGGAGCTCTATTGTGCTATATGACCATCCATCAGCTCGTGGTCCCATCTTATAGGATGTTATTTTTGAATCTCGAATTTCCATTTGTACAAACTAATTATCGGTATATGAACTATGAAGGCCGCAGGCCGGCAGATCAGTTTACATACATCCTTTGGTTGATGGAATACTATAGACTTCTACGGAGTTACTACCTCTCTGATTCATAATATAAGCCTTTCTAGCAGTTTAAACAGGCTTATATTTTGGAATGGAGGTAGTATACAATATAAGCATCAGGTGAGATAAAATAAGGTCGTGTCAGTATCGAGATCTCGTCTTCTCTGTCCTTTGTGGCGCACGCTTTTGCAGGTGGCTGACTAGAAAACACGGTGGAACCAATACAAACTTGGAGGCTGAGAATGAGATATGCTGGTGCACCATGTGTCGGCGCTTTGATCTTCTTTGTCTGTTCTTATGTAAGTCTACCGGGAGATAAATCCAAAGGATGCAGTCTGCACTCTGCAGCCTAAGCAGAAAACGACGGGTGATGTACTTCCCAACTACCGTTGCTGAACAGATTGGTTGGTGTTGTTTGCTCAACTACACTGGTTTCCTACCATTTTTTCTCCAATGCGCTGTTTGATTCAAAGAACTTTCATACAGTAGAATTTTCGAGAAGTCTCTTTCATAATAACTTCTCTAATAATCTTATTAGTTTTGTACTCCATCTGTTTCAAAATATAAGATGTTTTAGTTTTGTAAAAGGAATGTATCTAGACCACTTTTAGTGTATAGGTTCACTCTGAATCTACATGAACCTATACAGTAAAAGGATTCGGATACATTTTTTTCACAAAACAAAAACATCTTATATTTTAAAACGGAGGGAGTATTTATCTAAGGCTTGGCTTTTTTTATACGGTGTCTAGGGTCCATACGGTGATCGACGGTTCCACATATCCCAATAGCAAAGAACTAAAAGTGTTGTGGTAGTGTCATGGCAGATGCCATGGGTAGGCTTAAGAAGAGGAATCCGGAAAGGGAGTGCGCAGGTAAACTTCACACGAAGAATAGGGAATAACCCAGAGACGATCGATGCTTCTTGAACTAGTTGTCTTATTCCTTCTGTATATTGGTTACAAATGCTCCTTGAGCTGTTTGCCAAGTGCTACTAAGAACTAGAGGAAGAATAAGAAGTGTCCCGCCTCCTCTGACCCTAGCTATGCCCCTCCTTATATAGTAGAGGCGGGTAGCTAGGTTTACATTGTGGATTCTAGGGTTTACTGTTTAGGCTTCTGCTTTACCTAGCGTGCCGGGTCATAGGGACCGTAGTACATTGGCGCCCGTTCTTTAGGCGTCATCCATTGCTTTACGTGTCACTCGGTGCTTTAAGCGTCACCCGATGCCTTTAGGCATCACCCGGCAACGCTCTCCTCATCGTTCAGCTTTGTCCCATCTGTAAAGTGGCCTTGCTGCACCTTCAGAGCCATGCGCCAGCCTATTTGGTGACGCATGGAGCCAGAAGTGTACACTGGAAGGAGCTTCTCTCCCTCCATGGCTCGGCTCCACCTCGATGACTCAGGCTTGATGTACCTGCAAGTAAGAACCAATCATATGCTTATATGTCGGCTGAGCATTGCCGTTATTGCTCGGCTATTATTAACTCAGCCTATGTCAGCCAGACTCGGCTAAGATTAATCTGAGTTAACCTTAAGTTTCACCTCTTATGACCCTACCGGGGGTTATACCCCTGACATTAGTCCCCGAAGCTGTTGAGGTCTAACAATTTTAACTGATAGGCCTTAGCAGGTTCCTTTATTGGTTTTGGAACACTCCCTTTCTATCCGACATATAATAAGCCAGCTCAACTCTTTTGATTCGACATTGGTTTTGGCTCGATCTTTGCCGAGTTACAACCTATCTCCTTGTGCCAGGTCTTAGCTCAATCTTTGCCGAGTCCCCCTTGGCTTTATATTATTTTATTATGGGCGGCGTGTAATCATCGCACTTTGCCCCAATTTCTTCTCAAATCCTGACATGTTGCACTGTTACTTCGGCATAGTGACAATTGTCACTGTGGCATTCACGTCGTTTAGCGCCTCGGGCAGCGCGTTGACTGATTCGCTGCGGTGTGGTGTGTGGTTATCGCATACATGGCGCCACCTGACTCGTCAGTTGATTTCATACATGGTCACACCATGGCCCTAGCGCGCAACTGATCCCACCAGGGTGGTTTTCACTGTGCCCTTAAGTAGGGGAGTGTGGGAGAGAAACTCCCATTGTCTCTTCAGTTCCCACTTTTCTTCTTCCTTGCGCTGCCGCTTTGTGCCCTTGTTATTGATCTTCTCCACTATTGCCTCTGATTTTATTTTTCACCGCCGTTCCTCTTCTTCGGTGAAGTGCGGCTGCCCCCGTGCAAGCTCTTGTGCTTCTAAGACGGGGCCACGGCAGTCCAAACTGCTTCCAGAGGAGGAGGCGCGCAAAGAACTGGAGGAGGACATGGATCCCCGCGATGTCGCTCCCGTCGAGGGGGAGGAGATAGACGATGACACCGACAAGCGTGGCTCATGGGAGGGCTCGGAGATCTCCGTCAAGGAGATTGAGTGGCTTCGCTCTACGCGGTAGATCCCTCTATGAGTCGAGTGCTGCCGCCCCCTTGGTGAACCCTCAGCCCGACGAACACGTGGTGTTCATGTACCACTTTGAGCGTGGCTTTTCTCTTACATTGAGAAATTTTGAAAAACATTTCTTTCAGTTCTTCCATCTACAGCCACACCATCTTCCTGCTAATGGCATAGGTTCTTTATCTTGTTTTATCTGGCTATAGAGGGTTATCTCATCCTCTAGCCTACTGTCAAACTTTAGGGCCAAGTATTTCCAATTTAGAATCCAAGTCATCCCCGAGCCGGGTGTTCCCTCGGAATACAAGCGGCCTACTCAGTGCGGTGCCGCCAGTATCACTCCTAAGAGAAAGTGATTATTGCAAGAAGTGGCAGAGGACATTCTTCTATGTCAAGAACTCTGCCAACTGTGACTTGATTTGGCTGCCTGAGTTCAATGTTGATGTGCCGGATAAGCTCAACTGGAAGTTTGACCAGAGGGAGAAATACCCGGCCATCAATGAGGCCCATGCCATTTTGGAGGCGTTTCTCAATGATGCGGAGCAGAAATTGACGGGAGAACACCTTATGCGCACTTTCATCAGCCGCCGAGTCAGCCCCCTTCATCTTCGCTCCCACACGATGTGTTTTATGAGTGGTCGCTTCGAACCGACGTGCCACTCGACCTTCGATCTCAACAAGACGTAGATTGCCCGACAAGTCAGCTCCATCTTCAAACTGACGATGGCGCCTGACTAGGAATGGGGAATTTTCCCCTATGATCGAGTCAACCTCGTGCCTTGGGTAAGATTTTGAGTCGTTTACTCGGTCAGTTCTCTTTTCTCGGCTTCCATTCGTTAACCCGGATCGTTTTCTCTTTGCAAAAGTTTACCCAACAACAGGATGACAATGTTGACCCAGCCCCTGCTTTCGACGAGGATCGGGATGTCTCCGATGAAGAGGAGTTTGACTCAGAGGACTTCATACCGATCTCGCATGTCGGCACTAGGCCATTTCTGGGTACGACTCCTACTAGAGTACCTTTGAGGGAGTGGCCGGATGATGACGATGACGAGTGTCAGATTTTAGAGGTACTTGATCATTGTCTATATCTTTTTCTTATCCCGCTGGTTCTGCATCTGCTGATGTAGCCGGTTAGGTGCACGAGGATGTGCCCCTCGCTATTGGAGGCCAGGTTAAATCCAAGAAGTGAGGCGCATCGGCAGCATCAACGAGTGCGGCTGAGGATGAGTCGGCCAAGCCCTCCAACAAGCGCAAGTTCATGAGGAGAACATACCATACTCCAGTTTTTGTCGGATAAATTCCCTTGGCTAATGTTTATCCTCTTGTCTTTTCTATTTTCTTTCTCTGATCTCATATATGTATATATTTTTTGTTTTTAGCTCCGTCGTGATTGTGCCTCAATCCGCAAGTTGTATTGCCTCTGAGATTCCCCCTCTTCTCCCTCCTACTCAGGCCGAAACTCAAGTTCCGAGTCTAGCCCAGGACTCTCCTTCTACGCTAGATGTTCCAGTATACTGGCCAGAAGCAAGCCCCAAGGCTCGGAGGGAGGAGCAGACGAGAGAGAAAACACCAACTCTTGTGAAGGAGAAGAGATCCGGTGCTACCAGCACCAGTGCCAGGTCGATGTTGAAGGTTCAGCTATCCCACCGGAACTAGAGCAGCAGAAGAAGAAGCCCCCTCGGCCATCTCAGCAGCAGCAACCGTCTCATTTGGATCCACCTAGCCAAGAGCCTAAGAACAACCAAATCCACCACTCTAGCAACCCAGTAGGAGTCAATCTCATTCGGCTCTGCCGGGTCAGTCGAAGGCCACAACATCGAAGATAACAACATCGAGGCAGCAAAAGCTTAGCTTTGGCCTGGCCACGTCGCAGTCGCAGCCAAAACAACAACCAACAACAAAGGCATCCGCAAATGTGGATCCGCTGACAAAGGCTATGGCTTCTTCTGAGCCAACCACTACTGAGAGGCAGCTAGCGCCTCTTGTTAGCCCGGCTGCTGACAGAAGTGGTGCTGCATCATCTGCTAAAGTCAAGGGCCTTGTTGCGACTCGGACGCTGAGCGGTCAAAGTCTCGGCTCCACCGAGCAATATGCACTGGAGTGGAATGCTGCCAATGAGCAAGAAGTTTCCTCAAGCAACCCTCCTGCACCAGGGCAACAAGGGGTAGTTATTGGCCCTCAAATTGTGGCCAAGATGATGCATTCATCCATAGCGACAATGATTCATGCTGACAAAATTAACGAGGTATTCCTGCTTCACTCTTTTGTGTTATGAGTGTTTATATATATCTCCTATTCCCCTAGGTTATGGCTGAGTAAAGTATTTACTCGGTCGTAAGATGAAAACCGAATCGTAACTTATTGGTTGTTTGCCGAGATTCAGGTCAAGTTTTTACTCGGCTTGAAACTTATATGCTCATATGCTCACTCTCCTTGTATGTTGCAGATCTCCTCCAATGCCTGGATGAAAACGTTCCAGACTTTGCTTTTGAAATGCAAGAAACTTTCTACTGAGCACAAGGAACTGGAGACCGAGATGAAGGGCAAGGGTATGTTCTTTTACCCGGCTCGTTTGTCTAATTACTTTCCTTTCCGGGTTTAACTCTCCTTTGCTATTTTCTGATTTTCAGCTACCGCTCAAGATCTGCATAAGAAAGTTTCTGACACAGAAGGTACCCCCTTTTCCTTGTGACTTTATTTTTGCATTGCCTAGGCCTGTCTCTCCATAGTTTTATATCTTGGTGCAGTAGAGAAATCCTTACTTGCAGAAAAACCAAGACAGTGTGTCTATGCCGGATCTGATGGATCTTTTTCTGGAACAAGCAGGGCAGCACTAGGTCGATTTCAAAAAGGAGCGAGACGAGGTATCTCGGCTCTAGCAGCAAATTGCCAACATGGAGAAGAAGCATAAGGCCGAGATAGAGGGCTTGGGCCAAGAGTTCTCTGAGGAAAAAGACCAGATGAAAGGCAAAGTTGAAAAGGCTGAGGAGCTCCTCAAGACTACCGAGTCCTTGATGACCTTGTCTCAGCAAGACTATGATGCCCTCTAGAAACAACCCAAAAACTGGCAAGCTGAACTCGGCGCATCAACTCCTATCTTGGTAGTGAGTTGTTGCTTTTATTTTGCTTTCCGACATTCTCTCGTAACTTTCTCATTTTATGATATTTCTTTGTTTTCTCCAGAGAACTTCTCGGAGGCCACAATCTTTGCCAGTAAGGCCATTACGAAGGCCAGTCACGAAGCGGGCGATACTACCTCCTCCACTACTGAGTACACCATCAATGAACATATGATATCCCTCTCAACTCGGACCAAGACGATGAAGTCTTATGGAGTGGACCTGCTCAAGGCCGGGATTTGTGTTTTCAGGACATTGTGGCCTAAGGAAAAAAAACCTAAGACCATTCCTGTGCTGGCCGAGAAATTGATGCTCGCCGAGGAAAGGCTCGACCAGTGGCACGAGTCAGCTGGCCGGGCTGCTGCTGATAAGGCTCTTGAATTTGTGCTTTCCTGGTACAAGACCATCAACCTCGACGTTCTGCAGAACATGCAAGTGGGGACAAATGGACCAATGACCCGCAGCTTACCCGACAGCGCCAAGAGTGAGCTTACTCCTTGCAATATGCCATTGTGCATACTTGGTGCGATGGGATGATACGTCGTAAATGTATCTATAATTTTTGATGTTCCATGCTTGTTTAGTATCCATTTTTCTATGCTTTGTCTACACTTTGAGGTATTTTGTATGTTTTCGGGAACTAACCTATTAACAAGATGCCATAGTGCCATTTGCCAGTTTTCTTCTATTTTTGGTTTCAGAAAAGCTAGTAAAGAAATATTCTCGAAATTGGACGGGACAAAAGCCAAAGTCAATATTTTACCAGAATGAACACATAGACCGAAGGGCGACCGGAGGGGAGCCACAGGGTGGCTACCCCCCCACGCATGGGCCCATCCTGGGCCACGCCTAGGCAGGATGTGCCTATATATAATCCCCCTAATGCCAAAACCCTAAGTACCCAATCAGATCTCCACGAAATAGTCCGTAGCCGTCGCCACCATCGTCCCTAGATAAGGGGGATCTGAAGCTCTTCCCGGCACCCTGTCGGAGGGGAGAGATCATCTCGAAGGTCTTCTTCATCACCATGCTAGCCTTCGGTATGATGCGTGAGTAGTTCCACCTTGGACTATGGGTCCATACAATATCTAGATGGTTGTTTCTCCTCCTTTATGCTATCATGTTTAGATCTTGTGAGCTCCGTTCATGATCAAGATCATCTATTTGTAATCATGCATGTTGTGTTTGCAGGGATCCGATGGATATTGAGGTTACTATGTCAGATTTATTAATGATTCTATCTTGTTTATTCTATCATGTCTGTGTTTTTTGAGATCTTGCATGCTCTCCGTTTCTAGTAGCTATCTTGGTCGAGTAGATGCTAGTGACTCCAAGAGGGAGTATTTATGCTCGATAGTGGGTTCATGCCTCTATTGAATCTAGGGAAGTGACAGAAATCTATAAGGTTGTAGATGTGCTATTTCCACTAGGGATAAAACAAAAATATCTTATTCATGGAACAATTGTATTGTTTACTTTACACACATTGCTTAAAGCGGTTATCCGTTGCTTGCAACTTAATACTGGAGGGGGTTCGGATGATAACCTAAAGGTGGATTACTAGTCATAGATGCAGTTGGATGGCGGTCTATGTATATTGTTGTAATGCCCAATCAAATCTCATAGGATCATGAATGTCTAGTATTGCATTGTTATGCCTTGCTCAGTCCTATCAATTGCCCCGGTGTAATTTGTTTACCCAGCATGTTATGTTATTTAACTTAAGGAGAACACCTCTAGTGAACTATGGACAATGTTCCAATCTTTACCATTGTTACATCTTGCATTGTTACTGTTTACTTTCTGCAAGCAATCATTACCTTCTACACCATACGCTTAATCCTTTGTTTTCAGCAAACCGGTGAGATTGACAACCTCACTGTTCATTGGGGAAAAGTCTTGAGTTTGTGTTGTGCAGGATTCCAAGTTGCTAGTAACACCTTTGAGTTGTTTCCTTCCTCCTACTGTTTCGATAACCTTGGTTTCATACTGAGGGAAGACGTACTGCTGTGCTCATCATACGTTCCTCTTGGGGTTTCCCAACGAAGCTCTACAATGATCTGAGCCGCATCATAGGACGAGCTATATAGACATGGTGGAGCAGGTCGAGGAAGAAATCGAAGGTGAGGAGGAGGGCGACAACAAAGAGAACGAGTCAGATACCCCAACATAAGCTGATGCGCCTACCCCGGATGCCGACACTCATGCTCTGGGATCAGGCCCTGCCGGCTCATATTATGGTCCTGCAGCCTCTTAGGCTAAACACTTTGGATTTTGTCAGATCCCTGGTATTCCGGGTGCAGATGTAATATATACTACGGTTACTTTGGTGGTTTGTTTGCATAATGTTTAAACTTTTAAGATTTTGGCTTGAAGCCGAATCACTTTGGGGAAAGTCCCCGAGTTTCTTTTCTTGTTCCCCCAATTCTGTAACTTTGGCTCTTGTATACCTTTTTTGGCGTTTGACATCAGTGTCTCAAAGTCGTAAGAATTAATTTAACAATACTCGAAACTGTGGGATTTGACATAAAGTCATCCGACATAAAAGCTGATATATCCTGCAAGGGCCTAGTCAAAGAAAAGAATGTCGGCTCGCTCTTTTTCCTTTCCTTGGTCATTTTTCATGTTTATCCACCTCTTGCCTTTTGCTCTTGCTTGCCATGAAGCCGGGTTTCGGACAACAGCTAAGTCGAAGAGTTGTCCTTTGGTGTTTATACATTACCAATCCGAGATAAGAATATGAGAGCAAAGCCGGCCGACATAGAAAATGAAATATTGAAAAACAAAATAAACAAGTTACGACGAGGGAGTCACCGAGTCAGTTTTCGGGTTATGACATTTTCCACTGATGGCACATAGCCGACATACACATCTGACATATGAGAGTTTAGAGATACATACATTGTTCCCCTAGGTATAGAAAGGGCGAAGCAATTCAACATTCCACGGCCACTTGGTTTCCTCGCCTGACCTGTCCGCCTTGTTCTTTTGGACTTCCTAGGCATCTATGAGATAATATGCATCATTATGTAGATCTTTGCTTACAATGAATGGTCCTTACCATGGGGGTGATTATTTGTTCATCCTAGCAGTGTGTTGCACTAATCTGAGCACCACCAGATCCCCTTCCTTGAACACACAAGGGTTTATTTCCTGTCTATGATAGCGTCAGAGGCTTTGCTGATATATCGCAGATCTGGATAGTGCAAATTCTCGTGCTTCTCGAGTAAGTCGACATCATTTTCCCGGGCTTCTTTTACCTTGGCTTCTGTATACTGTTTGACTCTTGGCGAGTCATACTCTATGTCAGCAGGCAAAACAGCTTTTTCCCCATATATGAGGAAGAATGGCGTGTAGCCAGTTGATTGATTTAGAGTTGTTCTTAAGCTCCATAGAACTAAGGGTAATTCCTCTATCCAACAGCCAAGTGTTCTCTGGAGTGGTTCTATTAGCCGAGATTTTATCCTGGATAGGACGAGACCATTTGCTCTTTCCACTTGCCCAATTGATTCTGGGTGAGCGACTGACGCTACATCGAGTCTTATTCGTTTATCCATACAAAATCAAGCAAATGCTCCTTCGGCAAAACTCGTGCCATTGTTTGTGATTATGATGTGTGGATAGCCATATCTTAGGATTATATCCTTTAAGAATGTTGCGGATGTTTTCCATCACACTTCTTGATAGGTTTTACTTATATCCATTTGGTGAACTTGTCAACCATGACCAATATATGAGTCACATTGCCTCGCGTGGGCTTGAATGGTCCCACCATATCCAAGCACCATACAACAAATGGCCAAGTGATAGGTATTGTTTTGAGCTCAGATGCTAAGTATGTGTTTTAGCCGAGTATCTTTGGCAACCATTGCATTTTTTCACTAAATCCTCTGCTTCTCACTGTGCACTAGGCCAGTAAAACCCATGCCGAAATGCTTTGGCCACTAAGGCTCTGGATGAGGAGTGGTGCCCACATTCCCCTTGGTGGATATCTCGGAGTATTTCCTAACCTTTCTCTAAGCTAACACGTCGTTGTAGTACATTGGTCACACTCCTTTTGTACAACTCACGA
The DNA here is from genome assembly GCA_030063025.1 of Avena longiglumis. NCBI lineage: Eukaryota > Viridiplantae > Streptophyta > Magnoliopsida > Poales > Poaceae > Avena > Avena longiglumis. Next base: position 523,631,822 of record CP125976.1, read on the forward strand.
TTGATGATGGTATAGTCCTTTTCCCTTCTTTGTAATTGCCTGGCCAAGGTTTATAACTCGGCAAGGTTACATCCTTCAAGAAATTGAATATGGGTTGTGCCCAATTTGGTATAACCGGGACTGGAAAAACGTCCTCATCAATTTCCATTGGCTCGACCGACGTTGCCTCTGCCGACATACTCTGGCCAGTCCTCGGGTTCGATTCGGCAGTCCCCAGGTTGAATGGAACAATCCCCGAGTTACTCGGATCTACCCGCACATATGTATCCATTGGTACCACATCGGGGTCTTGGCTTGCCAGGATAAAGATCGGTTCAGACTCTAGCGATGGCTTGATCGATGGTTTCCTCAAGTGTTCTAGTGCTATGTCGGGCGGGATTGACTGCCGGGATGATCCTAACTTGGACAAAACATCAGTTGCTTCATTTTTAGCCCGAGGTACATGATGGAATTCACATCCATCAAAATATCCCAAAATTTGTTGGACGTGGAAGTGATATAGTGCCATGTTCGCATCCAAAGTATACCAATGACCCGACACCTGCTAAATCACTAGATCCGAGTCACCAAAGAATTTAATTCTCTTGATGTCACTTCCCTTTGCCACTTTTATCCCGTGGACAAGTGCTTCATACTCGGCTATGTTGTTTGATGCTGCAAAGTGGATTTGCAAGACGTATTTTAGTTCGTCCTTTTTGGGCAAGGTAAGGACTATGCCGGCTCCCAGACCCATTTTCATTTTGGACCCGTCAAAGTGCATCCTCCAGTAGTTCAAGTCAGGCAACGGCGGCACATATTGCATTTCTGCCCAATCGACGAAAAAGTCGGCCAACGCATGAGACTTGATTGCCTCTCGCCTATCATATTGTGGAGTATATGGGGCTAGCTCTATGGACCACTTCGCCACTCTACCACTTGCATCTTTACTGCCCAATATATCCAAGATAGGTGCCTCACATATTACCCGGATAGGATGTTCTTGGAAGTAATGCTTTAGCTTCTTAGCCGTCATATAAACACCATATGTCATTTTCTGGTAATGGGGGTAGTTTTTATTTGATGTAGAGAGAACTTCGCTCAACTAGTATACTGGTCTTTGCACTGATTTGCCATCTTCTTCGCGATCTACCACTATCAGAACACTAACTACTCGGTTAGTTCTTGCAACATAGAGCAACATTGGCTCTTTGGATAGTGGTGAGGCTAATATTGGTGTTGTGGCCAACATCTTTTTAAGCTCATAGAAAGCGCTATCATCTTGTTGTGTCCATGTGAATTTATATGATTTTTTCACCAGTTTATATAGTGGTAAGGCTTTTTCGCTCAGGCGACTAACAAACCGACTCAATGATTCCAGGCATCCAGTGAACTTCTGGACATCATTGCGGGTTTTCGACAGTTCCATTCTTTCTAGCCCTGATCTTAGTCGGATTTACCTCAATACCTCGGTTGGATACGAGGAAACCGAGTAATTTTTCGTCCGAGACACTAAATGTGCATTTTTTGGGTTAAGTTTCATCCGGAATCTTCTTAAGTTTGTGAATGTTTGCTACAAGTCATCGATGAGATTGTGACTCTTTTTGGTTTTTATTACCACATCGTCGACATATACTTGGACATTTTTGTCAAGTTGATCTTGTAAGAATTTTTTCATTAATCTCTAATAGGTAGCACCTGCATTTCTCAAGCCAAATGGCATAGTGTGATAGCAATAAGCCCCGTACAGGGTAATGAATGCCGTATTTATTTGATCATCCGGGTTTAGCGGCATCTGGTGGAAACCAGAATATGCATCTACAAATGAGAGTAGCTCACAACCGGTCATCAAAACGATCACTTGATCAATACGCATTATTGGAAACAGATATTTTGTACACGCCTTATTCAGGTTCGTGTAATTAATACACATACGCCACACCACGTCAACATTCAGATCATATTTTTCTTCTCGACTAGTACCAGGTTTGACAACCAGTCTGGGTGTAGAACTTCCATGATGAACCCGGTACCTAGGAGCTGATCTATCTCAGCATTAATCACTTTCCTCCTATCCTCGGTGAAGAGGTGGAGAGGTTGCTTCACCGTCCTGGCATCTGGCCTCACATGTAGAGAGTGCTCATCCAACTCCCTCGGTACATCTTGCAAATCCTGTGTGGACCATGCAAAGATATCCCGATTATCACGGAGGAAGTTGGTGAGCTTGATTTACTATTTCTTAGATAATCCGGCACCAATAGTAAAGGTGTGCTTCGGGAAACCATCATCAACCTGAACCTTCCTTGTTTCTTTGGTTGCCTGTAAGGAGACAATTCCATGCGGGTTAGTTAGCAGCGACATAGAGATGAGAAAGAAGATTAGGAGAGGTTTACGAGAAGAAAAGGCAAGTGTGGAATTTGCAAAGAGTTGCATTTTTTCCCTAATGGTTTCCTTAGTCTAATCCAACTTAGGGTCATAATCCTACAGGCACCATAGTGCTCTGATACCATCTGTAAGACCCCACCTTTTAAGGTAAAGGTCCCTGTGATTGCAATGCTAGTCCCTGGATCAAAAGCTAGCATCCACAGTTTAAGATGAAGTACACAGATACAAAGGTCGTTATTACATCCTCATTCCAGATATAACATATTCTTTACAACTCAATAGCCCAAGACTAAAACATAGAGTTCATAACATAAAGTAAATAACTAGAAGTCTTCATCTTCATGTGCCACAGGCAAACATGTTGAGTGTAGACTCGCAACCCTAATCTCCATCAGAATAACCTGCAACATCATAAGTTACAGCCATAGTGGGTCAATACATTTGGAATTGTATTGGCAAGTGATACCATAGTAGAGTAGAAGTATCTAACATTTAAATGAATTTGGCTAAGTTTATCTTAGGCTGGCTTTGCTCAAAATAAGGTTTTGACTTATTAGTTGAAAACACTAAGTTTTTGTTTGTCCAAACACCCAAGGAACCACTAAAATGGACATTGGTGAACCTTTACCCTTGTTCAACCACAAGTTTTTAACTTATAAATTGGGATGAGGAGATCCTTGATTTCTTCAATGTCTTTGATGCTCAAATTGTCCGTTGCCGGGGACACGGCTAAGTACTTAGGTTTTTACCCTCTCAAGAGGTGGTGCACTTTTCCCACAAGACTCGACATGCATCGAGACGAGACTTTTCAGAAGCATTCCCTTAGACCACCATGGACGCGTTCCATCCTATCAACCATACCACCAACTGTCCATCTGGCTAAGTTCTTGCAACCTATTTGGTCAAGGCAGAGCCCATATGCCATGTGGTTGCACTAGAAGCTTCTCAACACTAAACATCTCAAATCCCTTTGTTCCTGGGTGGCAATCCAAAAGTGTGATACACAAGGTAAACCATAGACATGGGCCTTGTGTAACCACTCAACATAAACCAATCATACCATTCCACCCAGGTGATTCATTCACATAGTTGTTTTATTAATCAAAAACACAAGTCATAGACTTAGCAAAATTTCATATCATGAATATTCCACCCTTGTTTTCTACTAGCTAGGCTAAGCATTATAACATAACAAGTTTTCTTAACTTAGGGAAAAATCTACTAAGACTACAACTACTAGGATTTCCCAAGGCATAACATAGTATATACTTAGAAAATTTCCAATGCAAGCCCTACTCAAAATAATACTAGTGCGTAGTCAAAATAGTAGGACAAAAATATGAAGCATCACTTGCCTTGATAGTTGGGAGAGTAGCAACAGTCCTCACAATCACAATCACCACAATCACCAAAATCTACACATAAAATCATAACACCAAATTCACATTTCAAATTTCAAACAAAAATACATATGAATGCATGCAAATGCATTGAAATGATTTTTCTACACTAAAAAGTCAAACTAACCATTACTGAACACAAATTAAACTTTCTAAAGTCTAAACAAACTCAAATTTACTTTAAAATCATTTTCTAAATAATTTTGATATGCAAAATTGGCCTACAAATGCTTCTGCAAATAATCCTTTTTCAGAAGCAAATGATCAATTCAAAGCCATAGATGTGTATGGCTTAATTTTATGAATCCAATGAAATATTATTTGCAAATTTTTGACAAACAGAACAAAAGATATGAATTTTACAAGTTAATTCAACTAATAGATTCAAAAACAGATTTTAAATCAAATTTACAGACGCGTGGCAGCACCTGATTGGCTGATACCGTTTCGCTCAAGATCACCCTTCTGTGCCATTGGATCAAGTTAGATCAAACACGCCAGATCTAAACTTACCATTTCGCTAAATGATCTAATCTCGACGCACGTTCTTGATCTAATGGCTCTGAATAAACTGACCAAAAGCAAGCGGCGCTGATGGCGCTGGCGGCGGCGCTACTGCCGGCGACGCTCCGGCCGTGCTATGGCGTAAGGGGGTGGTGCCAAGGTTTACCTGACTCACATGAACACGAGGATGCTCAAGGTGGAACTGGCTTGGTCAGGGGCGTACTGTCGTGGTCGTGGGAGCTCGTCGGAGTTGGTTCTGGCGTCGGGCTTTCGCAAATGGGGATGGAGGCGACGACCTGGTGCGCATGGAAACAAACGGTAAGCCTGAGTAGATGCGCAAGACAGAGGCGAACCTACTAGTTTGAATTAGAGGTCAAGGGGGACACGGGTCTCACCGGAATCGCTCGTCGGAGTCGAGCGACGCGTCAGTTGTTTGCGGGGGTGGACGGGGACGACGACCTAGGGCAATTTAGAGAAAACCAAAGGTGTGAGAAGGTGCACAAGTATCTGACGAACAAGCTCGTATGAACGAGAGGCGCAGGGGAGCACGAAGCTCACCGGAATTACTCGCTGGAGGTGCCCGGGTCCGTCGCGGTGCGGGGCGAAATTTGCAGAGCCTGGTGGCGCTTGGTGGGGGCTAGGTGAGGGGAAATGACGGTGGCGAGGTGGGGTTTAAGTAGCAGGCGTCGGGGGCGAGGATTCGCGAGCATTCATCGCCATTTATGCGGTTTCAATCAGTGAAGGAAGGAAACGACGGCGACGACGTGGTATGCGGGTGCAGGGTTTGGGGACGAAGAGGTGAGGTGGCACCGGGCCCAGCGGTCAATGAGTGAGGGGGTGCACGCGGGGGTGAGAGAAGGAGAGAGGGAGGGGGAACCCGGGTGGGATGTTGGGCCAAATGTGGGTCTGGGCTAGATAGGTGGCGCTTAGTTTTATCTTTTTCTTTAACCTTTTTCTTTTCTGTTTTCATTTTTAGAAATGGTTTTGAAACCCTAATTCAAATCTATTTGAATTCAAACCTTTTCCAAATTTTTGTACTGTGATCCTAGCATTCAAAAGTGTGTCAAACACATCTGTTCACTTAAAAACACTTTGGTATTTTGAAAATGAAAATAAAACCATGCCCCATATATGATATATAAAGTGGGGTTTAAATATGGTTTCAAATAGGGTTTTGGTTTGAAAATTTTGGTGCAATACAAACATGCTATGATGATATGAATGCAATGATATGAATTTTCATTTGATGAAATTTGGGATGTTACAAATCTAACCCCCTTAAGATGAATCTCGCCCTCGAGATTCGGATTGGCTAGCAAATATGTGAGGGCGATCTTTCCGAAGGTCATCTTCTCTTTCCCAAGTTGCTTCTTCCTAGGTATGATGGTTCCACTATACTTTGTAGAATTTGATAGTCTTAGTACGAGTAACCCTTTCTGTAGTCTCAAGAATCTTGATAGGCTTCTCTTCATAAGTAAGATCACTCTCCAACTGAACCTCTTCCAATGGTATAGTGTCCTTCAATGAAGTTTCTTCCATATCTGGATGACACTTCTTTAACTGACTCACATGAAACACATTGTGAACTGATGACAGTGATTCAGGTAATTCAATCTCATAAGCCACTTCTCCTTTGCGGCTCAAAATCTTGAATGGTTCAACATGCCTTGGTGCCAATTTTCCTTTGACTCCAAATCTCTTCACACCACGAAGTGGTGAGACTCTAAGATAATCTCTATCACCTACCTCATAGGTGACTTCTCTACGCTTTAGATCTGCGTAGCTCTTTTGTCGGGACTGGGCTATCTTCAATCTGTCCTTTACCAACTTGACTTTCTCTTTAGCTTCCTTGACCAGTTCCTTCCATAAAGAAATTCAAACGGAGCCATCCCAATGCTTGCTTGATAGCTGTTATTGTAAGAGAATTCCGCGTAAGGCAGACTTTCATCCCAACTAGCACCATAGTCTAGGGCACATGCCCTCAACATATCCTCCAAGATCTGTTTGGTCCTTTCTGTCTGTCCATCAGTCTGAGGGTGAAAAGTTGTGCTGAATTCTAACCTTGTTCCCAATGATTCATGCAGTTGTCGCCAAAAATGCAAAGTGAACCGAGTTCCTCTATCAGACACAATACTCTTAGGTACTCCATGCAGACATACAATCCTGTTCATATAGATTTTAGCTAACTTAGCACTTGTATAGGTAGTCTTCACTGGTATGAAATGAGCCACTTTAGTTAGGCGATCCACAACAACCCAAATAGAATCATATCCGGATCTGGTCCTTGGCAGTCCGGTGATAAAATCCATACCAATCTTATCCCACTTCCAATCAGGAATAAGTAGTGGTTGTAATAACCCTGCCGGTTTCTGATGTTATGCCTTCACTTGACTACACACATCACACAAGGCAATATGTTCCGCAATATCCTTCTTGAGATTGTTCCACAAAAATCTTTCCTTCACATCCATGTACATTTTGGTGTTACCCGGATGAATAGAATATGGTGAATTGTGTGCTTCTTGCAGAATCAATTTCCAAAGCTCCGGATCTTGTGGAATGCAGATACGCTTTCCATACCACAAAGTTCCTTGTTCATCTTCATGGAATCCTTTAGCCTTCCCTTTACTATTTTTTACTCTTAATCTCCTCTATTTCCTTGTCCAACTTTTGGGATTCTTTGATCTTGTCCAACAATGTTGGTTGAACATCCAAAAACATGAGATATCCTCCAGGCACTATCTCCAACCTTAGATCTTTGAATTGGGCACTGATGACCCACAAGTATAGGGGGTGTATCATAGTACTTTCGATAAATAGGAGTGTCGATCCCAACGAGGAGCAGAAGGTGCTGAACAGTGGTATGGAGCAGGAAATCCCTATGAATACTTAGCAAACGGATTTTTAGTGGTTTTCTGACAAGGCAATGAAACAAAGAGCAAGTAACAGAAGTAACGAACAAACGGAGCAAGTGGCCCAATCCTTTCTTAGCAGAGGACAAGCCGGTGGAAATACTTATAAGGACCAAACGTTCTCGAGGACACATGGGAATTCTGTCAAGTGCTTTCGCTTCAAATAGCTGAGTACTCTTCTTTGGTGTTTGTAAGTGTTGTGTGGGTGAACCTGTGCTAACATTTTGCCCTTCCTAGGACTAATACATCCTTGTGATTAAACCCCCTGCAAACATCCGTAACTACAGGAAAGTAATTAAGATATAAATCTAACCACGACCTTAAACTGTGAGATCCTACACTCCCTTGTGCAAAGGTGTCCTAACGGGGGTTCAGGTTTCTGTCACTCCGGCAACCCCACGATTAGTAGCCAAATACACAATGCATCTACCTAGGCCCATAAATGGTGAAGTATCATGTAGTCTATGTTCACATGACACCACTAGAAGAATAACACCACAACTTAAATACTAAACCATTGAATAATAACTCATCACAGATTCACTACTAACAACATGACTTCTACCATGTCCTCAAGAACCAAACGAACTACTCACAAGACATCATATGGATCAAGATCAAAGATGATATGATAATGGATAACAATCTGAACATAAACAATAATCCAATGGTTCCACTCACAAGCATCAACTACAATAGTAATCAACACCGGGAAAGTTTCCCCTAATGAACTAAGCAATATCCAACACAATTGTTACAGCGATACGGAGTGGTGATTATGGTGCTGGTGGAGATGATGGCGTGTATGATGATAATGATGATGATCCCGATGAAGCCTAGCTTGATGACGGTGTTGATGGAAATGGTCTCCCCTCTCTGGGAAGGAATCCCCCCGACAGAAATCTATATGCCAGAGAGATCTTTCTCTCTCGGTGTTTTCCGCCCCTAGAGGCGACGGAAAACTACCTGTGGTTTCTCACTGAGGCTTAGGGTTCCGAAGGGAAGTTATAGGCGAAGGGGGAGAATTGCAGGCCGGGCAGGTGGGCCACACCTTCCCTAGGCGCGGCCTTAGGTGGGCCCATGCCTAGGGGGTGTGGGCCCCCTGCGGCCCCCCTTCGCTCCTCCTTCTAGCTTCCTTCGTCCTCAGGTAAAATAATAAGTTTCCATATTTTTCTGGTATTTTTTTGATCTTCACGAAATTGCACCGAAACGCCTTCTTTTCCATCAGAATCCAGACTCCGGCAGTCCATCCTCCAGGAATCATCCAACATGCATAAACAGATGAAAATCCATAAGTAATACCTCATAATAAGACAAATATCAATGAATAGATGTAAATTATGATATAGAATGGTGATGCAAATTGGGCGTATCAGGCACACAGATCATCTGGCAATTCTCCTTTAGTAAGGCCATTTACGTAAACCTTACGGCTTAAAGCATCCATTACAACATTTGCTTTACCGAGATGGTATTGCAAACTCAATTCATAGTCCTTGATGAGCTCTAGCCACCTTCTTTGTCTCATATTTAGTTCCTTCTGGGTGAAAATATATTTCAAACTCTTGTGATCCGTGAACACTTCACAGCTTTTTCCCAAAAGATAGTGTCTCCATGTCTTGAGTGCATGGACAATAGAGGCTAAGTCTAAATCATGAGTAGGATAATTCACTTCATGAGTTTTGAGTTGTCTCGAGGCATAAGCCACAACTTTCCCTTCTTGTATCAAAACTCCACCCAATCCTTGGTGAGATGCATCACAATAGACTTGAAAATCTTTCTCTAAATCTGACAGACAGAAGACTGGTGCTGATACTAGTCTCTTCTTCAATTCTTGGAAACTAATTTCACATCATTCAGTCCAATCAAACTTCTTATCTTTCTTAAGTAACTCCGTCATTGTCTTAGGTACCTTTGATAAATTCTCAATGAATCTTCTATAGTATCCTGCCAAGCCTAGGAAACTACGAACTTCCTTAACTAACTTGGGATATTCCCACTCAGTTATAGCTGACACCTTTGCAGGATCGACAGCAATACCATCTCCTGACACAATGTGTCCAAGAAATCCAACTTCGCTTAACCAAAATTCACACTTACTGAACTTGGCATACAACTTGTGCTCCATGAGCTTCTCAAGTATCAAACGCAAATGTTCTTCATGCTCTTCTTTGCTCTTGGAATAGATCAAAATATCATTGATGAATACGACACCAAACTTGTCAAGAAACTCCATGATCACCTTGTTCATCATGTTCATGAAATAAGCTAGTGCATTTGTTAGTCCAAATGGCATCACGGTGTACTCATACAATCCATACCTGGTGGTAAAATCAGTCTTAGGTATGTCTTGCTCTCTAATCTTTAGCTGAATATAGCATGATCGGAGATCAATATTTGAGAACACACGGGCTCCTTCTAGCTGATCAAATAGATCATTGATTCTGGGAAAAGGGTACTTGTTCTTTATAGTCACCTCATTGAGTGAACGGTAATCTATGCATAACCTTTGACTTCTATCCTTCTTCTCAACAAACAGAACTGGTGCACCCCAAGACGAAGAACTTGGTTGGATAAATCCTTTCTGCAACTGTTCTCCAAGTTGTTTCTTGAGTTCTTTCAACTCATCAACTAACATCTTGTAGGGTCTCTTTGCTATTGGTCCAGATCCTGGAAGTAAGTCAATCAGAAACTCCACATCTCTATCTGGTGGAATTCCTAGTAATTCCTCTCGAAACACATCCGGATACTCCTTCACAACTAGTACACTGTCTATGCTAACCCCCTTAAGAGAATTTAGCTTACTCCCTTTAGATTCAAAGTTATACTTGAACCTAATCTGTTTCTTATCCGAGGTTGTGAGTGTAACAGTACGATTGGCACAATCTATTACTCATTCATACTTAGTCATCCAATCCATGCCCAAAATTACATCCAATCCTTGGGAATCTAGGATTATCAGACTAACTGGAAACTTATACTTTCCAAATTCTATTACTAGATCATGACATCCAGAATTCACTATCATCTCCCCACCTAAAGATCTTACTTTAATAGGACATCCAATAGTTTCAGTTGGAATTCCATTTTTATCAACAAATGCTCTTGATATGAATGAATGCGATGCACCGGTATAAAAAAGAACAAGTGCTAGAAAATAATTAAGCTTGAACTTACCAGCCACAACATCAAATTCCTCATAGATTTCGTCCAAATTGATGCGGTTCATGTAGGGGTTCGTAGCATGGAAAACAAAAAAATTCTACCGCATGCGCACAAACAAGCCAAGATCTATCTACTAGATTGTAGCAACGAGTCGATTAGAGTACTCACCCTCGAAGATTCCAAAGCGGTTAACGAGAGAAGATTCTCGTGGGTGATGTAGTCGTACACTTGCCGATCTCAAGATCGCGTAGACGATCCTTCCGGTGCTGCGTTCCGGCAGCGCTTCCGCAGTCGGTCACACGTTCGGTACTCGATGAAGACCTTCCTCTCCCTTGTTCTAGCAGGCAATGAAGGTTGTAGTTCTCCCCTTGCTATTCCGGCAGCATGACAACATGGTGTCAGAAGTAGAGGGAAGATCCTGCAGGGCTTCGCCTAAGCCTGTGTGAGTTATGGTGGATCTAGGATTTCCGGCGATCTAGGTTTAGAAGGCCAGAGAGGAGGAGGAGGTGTCGGCGGTGGCTAGGGTGACGGCAACTTCGGTGACCCAGCATACCACTACATGATGTAGTACACTATAGTCGTGGACATAACACCAATGAAACACCATTCACTAGTATTACATCCCTCAGAGTGGTACAACAGAAACACAACAGGTCCAAGACATGACTATAGGTTACAACTCAACTCTTAACACAAGATCCAGAGAACACTCTAGGTTAAAGAGAGAGAAATAAACTTCTTACAAAGAAGAATCAGAGATAAACAACTCAAAAAATATCATAATAATAAGACTAATATTTTAACTAATGGTCTGGCATTGCTGCTATTGCAATGCGCTATAGAAATAGGTTCTATGGCTAGAGATTATATTCCTATCTAATTATTATCTTTGTATTCACTTGAGTTTATGTATATGTTGACTTTCTTGACTTGATTGAAGAGCTTTAGCTTTTGATGATGATTCCTGGAGCATAACTTGATGTAGACGTCGTCTTAATGGCTTCAGAATACAGCAAGGGTTAAGAAGATACTTTGAGTACAAGCGTACTCAGCAAGTTCACTAAAAAGGAGTGTTTGATGCACTATATCTATAGCCACAGACCGTAGGTCGTAGGCAATGCAACTTTTCGTAAACATTTCTTCAAAGGTTTCTTTTATTCTAAAAATCTATGGCCGTCAGCCTTCACGGGTTTACCAGAACTTTCATGGAGTTCCTTTCCCATCGCGTTCGCAGCTCCTTACCGGAACAGGGAGTAATAAGTTACAGTTATTACACTCTGCAGAGGTGCGTCACTTTACCCATGAGAGACCTTAGGTTTTTTGCACGGCCGGGAGTATGTCCCCGTTCAAACTTCCTTGGTTTGAGACCCAACCTAAGATCCAAGACAATCACTGCCTTCTCCGCGACCCCGCATGTCTCCTTGGTGTACGCCAGCCCACCTATTGAATTACGGCTATTGGCAGTACAGACCGTTCAGATGCTGGAACTATCGTGGGACGTTGAGGGATACCACCCATATGCTGCATATCCTCTACGAATTACCATGTAATATGCACGCTATGAGTGATAACAGCCATGACCCGCACATCTGGCTCCATGCGAGAGGGAAAAGATACAGCTGACTTCTCTGTCCCATTCCAAATCTCATGGTCAACGCAGAACATAGGGCGCAAGAATCACTGGCGACATTGGTTGTTAAGTCCTAGATAATATGTTCCTTTACCATCAGAACTCATATATTAGGTTATTACCCCATGGTAAATAACCTATAATCACATTATTATGAAAATAGTGTTTTCTGTCCTTTTTCAAATGCAGATGATGACAACACTGGATCTACAAAATACTTTACATAAAATAATCAAAGGACATGAGCAAGTGTGAACTTGCCTTTTGTGATTGCAAGATTATGTACTCACGGTCTTCGAGACAATATAAAAGATCCAATATCTAAAATCAGCATCATTGGTCCGATAAGGACTAATGTTTAAATAATCAAGATGCTTTCATGCATAAGTAATGTAATGAAAATTGATAAACTCAAATCCCGGAAATAACGTTGATCTAGGGTTTGGATTCTGGAAATGGTTTCTTTGGGATGTGTTGTCCTTTTAGATAAGTTTCATATTTATGCTTCTTATTAAGGCTTGTGAGAGTGTGTGAACAACATGTAAGTATAATAAAGCACACACAATAATGGAATACTCAAGTGGGAAATGTATCTGTAGACTATGTATATAAGGTTTGTTCATCATTTAGAGCTTTCATAAAAATGCTTATGTCTTGCTTTATAATGTTCCTTAAAATAATAACTTTTGAAGAAAATCTTATTTAGCTAAGGGAAAGTATTTAAATTTTAAGTTAAACTTATTAGGTGTTCTTTCAAGTTATAGTCTTTAAGTAAGAAAGAATTGCTTTATTTGAATAATGATATTAGTAGTATTTGAGACTTATCTATCTTGGTTTTTTGCTTGGTTATTTTTGTAGTAAGATGCTTTATAACTTAATTATAATAAACCAAATTTAACTATAAAACACATAATAAGGTATTTAATATTATACTTAAAGCTTTGCAGACTAAAGTTAACTTTTAAAAACATAGATGAATGTTTATAGTGTGTAAACAAGGAAGTAATATTACTTAACTATTTATGGATTCAATATAGTGTTTTGGTTTGTTTTAAACTTGTAGTTGAAGTATTGGAGTAGATTTTATTTCACTACAAAATTATTCTTGGAGATTTTATAATGGATAAGGATTCTTTTAATAAATAATCTACATTAATGGTTGAGAGATAATTTAATAAAGTTGTATTTAAAGTGTGTTAAATCATTTTAACTTCACACCATCAATATTTAAGATAAATACTATTTATTAGACTTAATTGACTAATTTTTAGAATTATTAGCAAATTTTATTTACCTTTATATGAATTATTAATTAAGGAAATAGATTTAAATTCAAGTTATTTAAGTTTTTAAATTTTTATTTACCTTAAAAGTTAAATATTATATTTTAACTTGTAGGTATTATTTTTGTGATCATTTTGATATATTACATTTATTTTTGTGATTAAAAATAATAAGATATGATTTTTATAAGATTATCTACTTTATAAATACTTAATAAATAATAAATGTTTAATTAAGTGGAATAATAATGCATGATTATAGTTTTGAATTATAGTCTTCATTTTTTCTAAGATTTTTGGTATTTTATTTATATTTTTAAAATTTATCAACATTAAAAGATGAATTTTCAAAGTTTTATTACTTATAAAGTCCTTACTAAATCATAATTATTTAAATTATTAACATAAGAATGTTTGATAATAGTTTTAAGTTATAGATTTTATTTTTCTACAAATTTTCATATATTATACGCATTTTTCTGAATTAGAAAACAAAAGTTATTAATTAAACAAGATTTAATCACTTTATTACATTTCAGGAAATATTTATATTTGATTTTATAATGTTTTATCTAATTTCTAAATAGAGAACATCTTTTTATACCAAGACAGAACCTACCCAAGGTCACTGACCAGTGGGGTCGAGTACACCTCAGCTGCCACATAGGCACATACTAAGTCAAATGTGTTGACTGGGCTGAGGGTGACATCAGCATGCTGTCATGCTGACCTCATCCACGAATGATCCTCTCAGATCAATCAACGATCGGGTGATTGAGTGCATGCGCGTGGCCGAGACTAGGCTTGCTGGAAAGAGGGCGTCGCAGTGGACCTTATAGTGGTGGCACCGCTCGATTTAGGTCGCCGGAGCAATGGTGGCGACGGTGGCTAACGACGGCGATGGCAGATACTCATCAGGGAAACGAACTAGGACGAGAGCGAGCAAATTAAACGGTGCCCGGGCATGGCAAGATCACCATGATTGCAGCGAAGTGGTTGATGATGACAGGTGCGGTCGGAGGTGATCTATTCGACATGATTTCCGACGAACCACGGCAGAGGGGAACGACAAAATTCGATCGTCTCCGAGCTCCCCTTGATGTTGCGTTCTTCACAGAGGATCTACGCTTGCTGGTGCTCCACCTCGACCACACCACGGCCTCCGGGGTGAAATCTACCGACGATGGTGGTAGCTAGGGTTTCGGTCACCGAGAGAAAACAGAGAGGAGGATTGCTGAGAAGGGGAAAATGAGGATGAGACCGAGGGGGAACGTCGTCGTGGCCACATTATCCTCTCCTGATGACGGCGGCGTGTATCTTGGCGTAGTGGGGATTGACGTGGTCGGGGCGCCAGACAGCAGCTTCGCCGGCGAGGAAGACGGCGAAGATTAGAGCCGATGGGGTACGGGCCAGTGCCGGGCTGCATTTGGGCCAGATGGGCTGCGGTTGGCTGCTCGCGAGCGACGAGTAAGAGAGAGGAGGAATGGGCCGTGGGCCAGATCTAATTCCTCTGTTATTTTTTTCTTTCTATTTGTTTTTCTTTTTCGATTTCTATTTTCTGTTTTCTTTTCTTACCCTTTTATTTAAGCCCTAATTTAGACTTATCTTTATGGAAGTTCTTTGCTGAATACAAGCAGCAATAATAAGTTATTTAGAATCATTTTGTGAACTTTTATTATATAAAGTTATACTTCTTTATTTTATTTACATATATATACCTTTCCTTTTAGTAATGATAGGTTCTTTTCATATGAATTTATTTTATATAATACCCATGAACTTATTAAAGAATGCATGACTATTAACTCATGAGCTTTGATTCCCATTAACTTATTTTATTATAGTGATCCTTCATTATTATTTGATACATAAAGTTTTAAGGAACTACTATGGTTAATATCATTCCCATGAATCTAGTAAATACCAAGGTTTATATTTTTTATAACTAGCATAAGAGTTAGGGTGTGAATTGTAAATGCTTACCCTATGGTTTAGGGTTCTTAATATATTTATATTCTTTTGTTGATGTGAATAAAGATTAATGGCTAAACACATTGTCTTTATGTTTGTGATTTATAATGATATCACCATTTAAAGTAAAATAGTGGGATTGTTTTCTAGACTAACTTATGAGAAAGAATTGATAAAGATAGTTCCTAAGTACATATGATAATGATGATTAAGAATGACAAAGATGTTCTTAAGTGAGTTAATATAGGAAAATACTCCTATAAAGCATTGTGGAAATAAGATGATAGATCAATAATATAAAATGAATATTATGTTTGGTTTAAGATTTAAAGTTGAGTGTTTACTAAGAATTCCTATCTTCTATAATTCATTATCCTGGACTTCTAATTAATGAATTCCTTTCCTAGATATACTACTCCTTCATATCCATCATCATGTGTTAACATGTTGAGCTTTACTTCACAAGAATATTCTTATCAATAATTTCTCCTCCTCAATTCATTTGTAAATCTAATGAGCTTGACACTAAAGCTCTATATGATCTTCTCATAACAATAACTCTCATCACTAGAGTACTTATTCTGATTCTAATTCCACTTGAATAATCACCTTCTTACTTCTCAGATTACTTTGTAATCTCTCTTACAAATCATAAAAGCTTGTCACTGAAGCCTTTCCTAATCTTCACATATCTTTACTTGGTTATATCAAACTAATTTGCTAATGATAAACTCTAATCCATTAAGGAACTACTTCTAACTCCATTTATACACTTCTTTTATCTTCATCACTAATATTATTCCAATAGATGTATAAATCAAACTACTCTGCTTAAATTCTTATGATCCTCTAAGAGGAATAACACTACTTCAATGACTCCATACTACACTGGCTTTAGCTTAATCATACTATCTTATCTCTACTTGAATCCATTATCTAATACTCCAATCTCACATTATATTAACATGACTTGTCCTGGCTAACCTAGAATAATATATCTATACTAGGTTTCAATCATGTTTTATCAACCAATGTCACTTATACATGATATAATCAATCAGTCTTGGTGAGTAAGGCATGATCATTATAATCCTTTGATCCTTTATGCTTTAGGTTTCCAGTTGGCTAATCAATGCGTTTATCAATACAACCTTTTAGTTGTATTATAATTATCTTCTGTTTATATCTCTTGGATTAAGAGATATAATTCATTGACTATACCTACTTTATCTAATAGGACTACTCCTGGTAACTATCTTCAGGATTCATCCTTATAATCCTATTTGTTTACATATAATTATATCTTCCACATAATTATATATCCCAATAACTCTTCTATCCTTTCAGGAGTGAGTTTAACTCCATCAATTATCACATTGATTTTATTCTTCTTCAATCACTCCCATCCTATAGATGATATTTAAAACTAAATTACCACCTATCTCTTCTTACCTATTTCTCTAAGGACAAGAGTTGATAGATCAAGAATTGACAGTTTAAGAATTTGTGAATCAATAGTTGATTACTCAACATTGATGAACAACAAATATTGAGATAGGATTCCATAAGGATTGATATTGAAAGAAAGATATATGGTGAATGATGTTGACTTGGTTTCTTTCCTACTCAATCTCACTAAAGAGTTAAGGTTAGGTATTATCATGATACTCATGGTATAGGCAGATGAGATTAAGATATAGTTGTTACATTCCGATTACTTAAGTTATGTTTATAACTTGGTATTCATGAGTTGTGTAATGAATACTGAGATATGATTACTTAAGGATCAAATATAATCCATTAAGTAATGTATTAGGGTTTAACTTTTATTAAATTTGATCTACCCTTAGCTCAAATCATGTTTACCCAAAATAAGGTTTTAGCAAAGGTCATATTGAAACTTATTACAGTCAACTTGATGATCTACTACAATTCCATCAAGTTGATAGAAGCTTCAATCACTTTGGTAAGTTTTTTATTTAAAAGCGCGAAAATTATTCGGATTTTCTATGCATGAATGCAATGCACACATCTGGGTTCAGCTTATTTCTAAGCTCTAATGCTGGGATGTTACAGCGACGGGCCGGCGGCGGCGTGCGGCGGCGGCGCACGATGGGGAGGGCTTGGTGTTGTGTTCTTTGGGGCAGCCCTCCCCCTCTATTTACGAGAGGAGGGCAGCCTTGGGAGGGGAGAGTTTGAATCCAAACCCAAACCCAAGTTGGATAGAAGGAAGGACTCTTTCCTTCTTCCACTAGGAAACTATTGTTCCAGTTTGACTTTTCGAACCTCCCTTTTGACTTTCAATTTAGAGCTTTAATTCTCTCTCGCAAATGCCCAAACCAAGTGACCTAGGATATGATCCAATCATTCCAATTACCCATGACACATTCATGGACCATTCCCCTTCTGGTTCATGAACCTTCTAGATCCTTCTAGAACCTCTCCGATGAAAACATCGAAATCATTCGCGAACTTCAGAATAAAACTTTCCTTATATGAATCCTATTCTCCGGACCATTCTGGATCTCCTCGTGATATCCCGGATCCCATCCGAGACTTCGAACAACATTCGGTATCCCTACTGTAGAGGTCCCAACCTGATAAGGTAGAGATCCTTGTGTTTACAATGCTAGTCCCTGGATCAATAGCTAGCATCCACAATTTAAGATGTAATATCAAGAAACAAAGGTCATAATACAACTTTATAACCAGGAATAAAATAATTCATTACATCTTACATAGCTCATATGGCTATCTCATTACAATGCAGAAGAAAAATCTATATAGCATGTAGTCCTTCATCTTCAAAGTGCCATAGGCAATCATGTTGGTTTAATAGGGATAAGTAATGATAGTGTAACACCCTCAGAATCGGCCCTATGCAAGTTTTAGCGAAACCCGCCAAACCCGCATAGAAACGATTCAAAGGTGCCCACCAGGCACTTTCGTGCGGGTGGAAAACAAAGTAATAACATTACACAACAGTCCTCGATGGGACCCACAGAACAGATATATATATGTGACAGCGACTCAAGAGTCAAGAATACAGATATACAGTACAAAGATCCAAATCACCTGTAAAACGATACAGGTCCGACTATGGACAAGATGCAAATGGGGCTAAGAGCCCTGAAGAATAACCAGTGGCGTCCATAACCCTGCCCAGGCCAAGCCGGAAGGGTAACCCTGCTAACGACGTCGATCTCAAAACCTGCTTAAACATAGGGGTGCCGACAAAGGGCAAAGGAAAAAGAGGAGCGTCGATCGAGGCCAAGACACATGAGGCTAGAATTCGCGTCCTCGCCACAGTATGGTGGATCAAGCGGCAGCAAGCACTAAACAACCTATAGAGACTCGATACAACTGGCGACTATCAGAGAGGGATAAGAGAGACCTATTCGGAACCAACCTGAATCTAACACCAAACAATCCCATCCTGGTATTTCCCCCTCGAGACCAAACGAGGAAGTCAACCGAGGAACTCACACATTGGCGTTTTATTTATTCGATTATCGTTGCAGCAATTACTAGTCAAGTATAGATAATCATCCCGATAAAATAAGCGGTGGGCACTTTTAGTTAACCATTCCGTTATAGTTAAGGCCACTTACTAGTCAAATACAATAAGCATGGGATAACCCAAACCCAGCAGCTTGTTGGTACTTTTATTTAGCCATTCCGCTTGAAGTTGCAATACTTACTAGTCAGTACAATGGTCAAGCGACAACCCAAACAAGCAATTGTTGGCAGTTTTATTTAGCCATTCCATTATAGTGAAGCTGATTACTAGTCATTATAAAGTCAAATTTATAGCACTACTTTAGTTATAGTTGTCTATGATCGAGATATCGTGCTCCAAGTCGTCCATAACCGCGACACGGCTTTCGTAAAGTTTTACCCGCCGGGTGCACCAATAGCAACAAACGCCGATCAACCTCGGAAAAACCAAATCAAAACCCAACGAGGCCTTCACGACAAAGCAATCAAAGGATTCAGAATATTTCGGGGCCACCCTTGAGTACACCATAACGGTTAGCGACTCGAGACGGACCCGAGGTTTGGGTGGACGGTCAGAACGATCGGGAACCCAAAACTGGGCTTGTCGACACCGCGAAAACGTGTCCCGATCCTAAATGACAAAGGTGCTCCTCGCACAATCGTAAATAAAGCAGAGTATGGCATAAGTACAGGATCGTAAATAAAACCTCGAACTAGTTTGTGGCCCCAAGAAATAAGACTGAATCAAGCTCGCTGGGGTCCCATAATCCTCCGGATGTGGATAGCGCGATAAATCAAGGAACAGTATCAAGTACTTGGGGTCCTACGGGACACAAGTGGGCGGTCGAAACCAAATATTATCTATCACCCACCGATGCCTCTCGCTTTACTTCAATTTTAGTTGTTAAACAGTAATTAAAGTGAACGATTAGTAAAGCCATGTTCATCTCCAACATCAAACAGGCGGCAATACTCCAACAACTGTGGTACTAGACGACACGCAGCAGCACTTGAGCCAGCGACTACGACGCACAAGTCCAACTATCTACCAAACAATGGTAATAGGATGTGTCCAAGGCAATATAAGGCTGCGAGGGATATCACGGTACGAAAACTAGAGCATCGCAACACGATAGCAATAGATCAACAGAGGGAATAAATACTATAAAAGTAAGATAGGTAGATAGGGGGGGAAGATGCTCGCCTGAAAACATCGTCGAAGGTTCAACCGAAGATCGGGGCGAAGCTCACATCAACTCAGCGGCCTTATCCGCTAAGAAGCAATACACTAGAAGAAACACCGGATGCACTATTTAATACTACGGCAAAAGATCGGGCATGATGCATGTATGATGCATGACATGGCAAGCATGCGATGCAATTAGGCAAGATTAAGCGGAACCGAGGGTCCGACAATTATCCAGATGGTTCATGTTGTTTAGCTACCCCACAATTTAAATGTTGTTTTAACAAGGCAAGAGATAGCACCGGTTCGCTACACAATTTAAATGAGGCAAATATGAGACTAGATTTGCCCGCATATGGGCCCCATATTTAATTAGAGGTGAATCGGCATAAGGCCCCAAACCACAGACAAGGATGCATGCATGAACAATTAATATGCGACAAGTTGTATTATATTATAAAATAGGGTTTCGGGAAGGGGTTCACACATTAGGGTCCGGCAGATCTTGGTTCCGGGGTTCGGGGTTGGTTTCAGGGTCCAGGGTTCGACGGGTCCGGACTCGGCGGGATCGGTCTCGACGGAATCGTTCTCGGACTCCGGGGTTAGGGTCTTCGGATCGGGGTAGTAGATCTTGTCGCTTGGTATCCGTGAAGCAGAACTTGTAGTCCGTCTTTTGTCGGTGGTGAACTTGACCGATGGTCTTCGGGTCCGGGAAGGAGCACTTGGCGTTGTCGAGCGGAAGTTCATGTCGTAACCGTGTCGACGACCTTGGCGTTCAGGGGAAGTTCTCGGTGTTCCGTGTGGAAGGCCGCGGGGGGTTTGGTGACGGAGATCTCGACGGGTCCGGGAGGAAGAACTTGGGTCGGCAACGGTTCAGCCTGGTGCTCGGATATTAGTACTTGTCGTTCTCGTGCCGATCGTGATGTGTCATGGCGTCTCAACACAAACTTGTCCGACTTGTTGCAGAACTTGACGGGCCGCGGCGCACTTGGTCAACTCTTTTACGGAGGGAGAAGGTGGCGTTGAGTGGCTAACACAGGTGAGGCACGGGTTTGACGGAGAGGCGACGGTGGTGGTTGCGTCTGCTCCGGGGCTGCGGACGACGAGGGCTGAGTTTGGGCAGCGCAGCGGCAGACGGTCTCGGCGAGGAAGATCTTGGGCCGGCGCACAGAGGCGGAGGCCGACGCGGGACGCAGGCGGATGGAGCAGGGCGTTGACGCATGACAGGGGCGGTGGCCGCGGAACGCAGCGGTCAGCAGGGAGGTCGCCGACGAGCTCGGCGGACAAGGTGGCGGTTCTCTGTGGGTGGGGCGAGCGGGAGGCGAGGTGGGTGGCGCGCGGCCGGAGGTTGGGGCGACGGGAGCCGAGGGCGAAGGGAGGTGGCCGAGGGCGATCCGACGAGAAGCGGAGGCCTGGGACGCGGGGGCGAGGAGACGGCGAGGATGGAGGCGAGCGAGGCCTTGGCGCTGGGTCGGGAGGCCACGGGCGGGGTGGAGGCGGCCGGTGGGGGCCGAGGCCGGGCGGTGTGAGGGGCCGGGCCGGAGAGGGCGACGGCATGGCCGGGTGGAGGAGGCCACGGGGAGGAGGCCGGGCCGGGCGGGAGCTGTGGGGCGGTCGGAGAAGGCGAGCATGGAGGAGCGGGCGCGGAGCCGAGGAAGAAGGCGGCCGGGAGAGCGGGAGGAGGAGGGAGCCGGCGGCCAGGGGGCGCAGCGGAGGAGGCGGGAGGCCGGGAGGAAGGTAGGCGTGGCCCGGGAGGCAGCCGGCGGTGGCAAGGCCCACGGGAGGAGAGGAGGTGGAGGCGTCGGAGGAGAGGAGAGAGAGATAGAGGAGAGGGAGAGCGGGGCACGCGGGGCCAGGGTGGGGCAGGTGCGGGGTCACTGAGTGGGGACAGTGGGCATGGGGATCAGGGCAGGGGCGGGCCAGGTGGTGGTTGACCAGGTGGGAGTGGCGGGGTGGGGTGGTGTGTGAGGTGGAGGGAGAGGGTGTTTGGGGGTGAGGTGGCAGGGAGAGTGGATGGGAGGAGAGAGAGGATGAGGTGTCAGCACCGATTGGTGTGTGAGGTGGAGGGTTGGGGTAGAATAGGACTGGGTAGGTTATTTGGTATAGAAGGTTTTAGGGGGGGGGGGGCTGGATCAAGGATTGCTGAGGTGGCGGAGTGGGTAGGAATTGGGGGAGAGGGTGAGGTGGCGAGCTGTGAGAGGTGGGTAGGAATGGATTTGGTGGGACTAGGATTTAGAGGGGGCTGATTAGGTGGACCGATTGGTTTTGTTCTGGGGGTGACCAACTGGGTCGGATCGGCCCGGTTGGCTGCCCCCACTAAAATAATTAAATATTTTGTTTAATTTGCAATAAACTTTTGTAATAGGTTTTAGACAAACAAAATATCCGGAACATCCGGGGGTTTAATTTGAAATAGAAGGAGGCTAGTTTCCGAAAACAATAGTCTTTCGCAACATAGTTTTAAGTAAAAATAATATGCATGGTGATGTCATTATGATGCAATGCACAAAATCAACGCGATTTTCTAGTAGTGGTTTTGCGGGATGCCACAATTCGACACCACTAACAATGGATCTCGCCCTCGAGATCCGCCTCATGGTACCGGAAAGAAGGCCGACGATCTGATCCTTCGCGCTTCGTGTAGATCCTCGCGACACCACTAACAAGAGGTCGTTGTCCGTGATCGTCGAGAGAGCACGCCGGGAACAAAAGGTCGAAGGTAGAGGTATCAAAAAATAAAGCCACCTCTAGCTTCGATGGAAAGAGGGAACCGATGCATTCTCATCCACTTCAATGTACACAAGCGAATAGAGTAAGTAGTCGGCATGGGGGCCAATCCATCACGCACCCAAACTATTACTCTGCACAATCAGCGGAAAAGCGTGCAACCATTCTCGGAATCAGACTGAAGATCTTGACAAGCGAGGTTCGGAAACAAAGGAGTGATGCAGACTCTGCATCGGATCTGGCGTAGAGGATATCGTCGCGTCGGAAAACACCGGAAGGCACAAACAAGGAACAAAGAATGGTACCACAAATAAAGGATCACTCAGATAGCAGGAGGACCGGATGTAGAAACACCGTTATCAAAGGAGGAAGCGAATCCCTGAAGGTACGACGGAACCCAACCACGAGAAGTCCTAGACTCGAAGAAAGATAAGAGGTGGATTCAAAACGCGCCGAGGTAAGAAGAGAACAGCAGAGGGGTAAGGAGTAAAACCAGACCTAATCAGAACTGTCCAAACGATTTTGCAAAAATAGTTTTGACACTCTACTGCGGCCGTTAGCTAGGTCATCCTACAGGCTGGACTTGTGGGGTATCGTAACTGCTGAGCTCTGATACCACTCTGTAACATCCTCAGAATTGGCCCTATGCAAGTTTTAGCGAAACCCGCCAAACCCGCATAGAAACGATTCAAAGGTGCCCACCAGGCACTTTCGTGCGGGTGGAAAACGAAGTAATAACATTACACAACAGTCCTCGATGGGACCCACAGAACAGATATATATGACAGCGACTCAAAGAGTCAAGAATACAGATATACAGTACAAAGATCCAAATCACCTGTAAAACGATACAGCGTCCGACTACGGACAAGATGCAAATGGGGCTAAGAGCCCTGAAGAATAACCAGTGGCGTCCATAACCCTGCCCAGGCCAAGCCGGAAGGGTAACCCTGCTAACGACGTCGATCTCAAAACCTGCTTAAACAAAAGGGGTGCCGACAAAGGGCAAAGGAAAAAGAGGAGCGTCAAGATCTTGAGGCGACACTGCGAGGCTAGAATTGCGGTCCTCGCCTACAGTATGGTGGATCAAGCGGCAGCATGCACTAAACAACCTATAGAGACTCGATACAACTGGCGACTATCAGAGAGGGATAAGAAAGACCTATTCGGAACCAACCTGAATCTAACACCAAACAATCCCATCCTGGTATTTCCCCCTCGAGACCAAACGAGGAAGTCAACCGAGGAACTCACACAGTTGGCAGTTTTATTTATTCAGTTATCGTTGCAGCAATTACTAGTCAAGTATAGATAATCATCCTGATAAAATAAGCAGTGGGCACTTTTAGTTAACCATTCCGTTATAGTTGCGTCACTTACTAGTCAAATACAATAAGCATGGGATAACCCGAAACCCAGCAGTTGTTGGTACTTTTATTTAGCCATTCCGTTGTAGTTGCAATACTTACTAGTCAGGTACAATGGTCGCAAGCGACAACCCAAACAAGCAATAGTTTTATTTAGCCATTCCATTATAGTGAAGCTGATTACTAGTCATTATAAAGTCAAATTTATAGCACTACTTTAGTTATAGTTGTCTATGATCGACATCGTGCTCCAAGTCGTCCATAACCATGACACGGCTTTCGAAAGTTTTACCCGACCGGGTGCACCAATAGCAACAAACGCCGATCAACCTCGAAAACCAAATCAAAACCCAACGAGGCCTTCACGACAAAGCAATCACAGGATTCAGAATATTTCAGGGGCCACCCTTGAGTACACCAACGGTTAGTGACTCGAGACGGACCCGAGGTTTGGGTGGACGGTCAGGAACGATCGGGAACCCAAAACTGGGCTTGTCGACACCGCGAAACGTGTCCCGATCCTAACAGACAAAGGTGCTCCTCGCACAATCGTAAATAAAGCAGTAGCATGGCATAAGTACAGGATCGTAAATAAAACCTCGAACTAGTTTGTGGCCCCAAGAAATAAGACTGAATCAAGCTCTGGCTCAGGGGGGTCCCATAATCCTCCCGGATGTGGATAGCGCGATAAATCAAGGAACAGGTATCAAGTACTCGGGGTCCTACGGGACACAAGTGGGCGGTCGAAAACCAAATATTATCTATCACCCACCGATGCCTCTGCTTACTTACTTCAATTTTAGTTGTTAAACAGTAATTAAAGTGAACGATTAGTAAAGCCATGTTCATCTCCAACATCAAACAGGCGGCAATACTCCAACAACTGTGGTACTAGACGACACGCAGCAGCACTTGAGCCAGCGACTACGACGCACAAGTCCAACTATCTACCAAACAACAGGTAATAGGATGTGTCCAAGGCAATATAAGGCTGCGAGGGATATCACGGGTACGAAAACTAGAGCATCGCAACACAGATAGCAATAGATCAACAGGAGGGAATAAATACTATAAAAGTAAGATATGTAGATAGGGGGGGAAGATGCTCGCCTGAAAACATCGTCGAAGGTTCAACCGAAGATCGGGGCGAAGCTCACATCAACTCAGCGGCCTTATCCGCGAAGAAGCAAAACACTAGAAGAAACACCGGATGCACTATTTAATACTAGGGCAAAAGATCGGGCATGATGCATGTATGATGCATGACATGGCAAGCATGCGATGCAATTAGGCAAGATTAAGCGGAACCGAGGGTCCGACAATTATCCAGATGGTTCATGTTGTTTAGCTACCCCGCAATTTAAATGTTGTTTTAACAAGGCAAGAGATAGCACCGGTTCGCTACACAATTTAAATGAGGCAAATATGAGACTAGATTTGCCCGCATATGGGCCCCATATTTAATTAGAGGTGAATCGGCATAAGGCCCCCAAACCACAGACTAGGATGCATGCATGAACAATTAATATGCGACAAGTTGTATTATATTATAAAATAGGGTTTCGGGAAGGGGTTCACACATTAGGGTCCGGCAGATCTTGGTTCCGGGGTTCGGGGTTGGTTTCAGGGTCCAGGGTTCGACGGGTCCGGACTCGGCGGGATCGGTCTCGACGGAATCATTCTCGGACTCCGGGGTTACGGTCTTCGGATCGGGTTAGTAGATCTTGTCGCTTGGTATCCGTGAAGCAGAACTTGTAGTCCGTCTTTTGTCGGTGGTGAACTTGACCGATGGTCTTCGGGTCCGGGAAGGAGCACTTGGCGTTGTCGAGAGGAAGTTCATGTCGTAACCGTGTCGACGACCTTGGCGTTCAGGGGAAGTTCTCGGTGTTCCGTGTGGAAGGCCGCGGGGGGTTTGGTGAGAGATCGACGGGTCCGGGAGGAAGAACTTGGTCGGCAACGGTTCAGCCTGGTGCTCGGATATTTGTCGTTCTCGTGCGATCGTGATGTGTCATGGCGCCTCAACACAAACTTGTCCGACTTGTTGCAGAACTTGACGGGCAGCGCGCTTGGTCAACTCTTTACGGAGGGAGAAGGTGGCGTTGAGTGGCTAACACAGGTGAGGCACGGGTTTGACGGAGAGGCGACGGTGGTGGTTGCGCCTGGCCCGGCTGCGACGACGAGGGCTGAGTTTGGGCAGCATGCAATGAGCGGTCTCGGCGAGGAAGATCTGGGCCAAGACAGAGGCGAGGCCGATGCGGATGCAAAGGATGGAGCAGGCTGACGCATGACAGGCGCGTCATGAACGGAGCGGTCGTCAGGAGGTCGCCACGAGCTCGGGCGGACAAGGTGGTTCTCTGTGGAGGGGCGAGCGGGAGGCGAGGTGGTGGCGGCGGCCGAGGTTGGGGCGACGGAGCCGAGCGGCGGGAGGTGCAGGCGCCGAGGCGAGCCGACGGGAGCGGAGGCCCGGGGACGGGGGGGCGAGGAGACGCGGGATGGAGGCGAGCGAGGCGGCCTTGGGTCGAGGGAGGCCACGGAGGCGGGTGGAGGCGGCCACTGGGGGCCGAGGCCGAGGGGGCGGAGGGGCCGGAGAGAGGCGACGGCGCCGGGTGGAGGAGGCCACGGGAGGAGAGGCGGCCGGGCGGGAGCTGCGTGGGCGGCCGGAGAAGGGCGGCGAGGCGGAGGGAGGCGCGCCGAGCCGAGGAAGAAGGCGGGGCCGGGGAGAGCGGGAGGAGGAGGGAGCAGCCGGCGACGGTTGGTGGGGGCGCAGCGGTGAGGAGGCGATGGAGGTCGGGGAGGAAGGTAGGCGTGGCCGGCGGGGAGGCAGCCGGCGGTGGCGGGCAAGGCCACGGGAGGAGAGGAGGAGGCGTCGGTGAGGGAGAGAAGGGAGAGAGAGGAGAGAGGGAGAGAGCGGGGGGCACGCGGGACCAGGGGGTGGGGCCAGGTCTAGTGGGGACAGTGGGCGTGGGATCGAGGGCGGGCGGTGGTGGTTGACCAGGGTGGGGAGTGGCTGTGGGCTGGGGGGGTCGGTGTGTGAGGTGGAGGGGAGAGGGGTGTTTGGGGGTGAGGTGGCAGCGTGAGAGTGGTTGGGAGGAGAGAGAGGATAAGGTGTCAGGCACCGATTGGTGCAGGTGAGGTGGAGGGTTGGGGTAGAATAGGACTGGATAGGTTATTTGGTATAGAAGGTTTTAGGGGGGGGGCTGGATCAAGGATTGCTGAGGTGGCGGAGTGGGTAGGAATTGGGGGAGAGGGTGAGGTGGCGAGCTGTGAGAGGTGGGTAGGAATGGATTTGGTGGGACTAGGATTTAGAGGGGGATGATTAGGTGGACCGATTGGTTTTGTTCTGGGGGTGACCAACTGGGTCGGATCGGCCCGGTTGGCTGCCCCCACTAAAATAATTAAATATTTTGTTTAATTTGCAATAAACTTTTGTAATAGGTTTTAGACAAACAAAATATCCAGAACATCCGGGGGTTTAATTTGAAATAGAAGGAGGCTAGTTTCCGAAAACAATAGTCTTTCGCAACATAGTTTTAAGTAAAAATAATATGCATGGTGATGTCATGATGATGCAATGCACAAAATCAACGCGATTTTCTAGTAGTGGTTTTTCGGGATGCCACAGATAGATAGATCTAAAGAAGTTCCAACACACAATCCAAAACAATCAAGTTCAATCAAATAATCAACAAGCAACTAATCACTTAACAACTTATGATTTTAACTCATGAGTTGAAGGAAACAAGTTTTCTTGAAACAATCAATCTAGTATAGTCATACCTCATAGGTCAGTATGATCCATACACTAACATGTCATCAATGTCTTAGATAGTTGGTAGGCAATCTAATGTCTCTTTGTTCTCACTTGTAGTCCTTAGTGATGTCTAAGTTGAAGTCCTTGGTGAAACTAAAGTTGAAGTCATTGATCACGGTGGAGGCTTTGTCCATCAAGTTGAAAAAGGAAGAGAAGTAGAATCAAAACCAAAAAGGTTGAGGGAAGAGTTTACAAGATTGTTTGTAAATAAGTTTTGGAACAAATACAACTCCTATTTTTCTAAGGGGTTTTGTCCAATCCTAAGGTTACAATCCTACAGGCAACACAGTGCTCTGATACCATATGTAGAGGTCCCAACCTGATAAGGTAGAGATCCCTGTGTTTACAATGCTAGTCCCTGGATCAATAGCTAACATCCACAGTTTAAGATGTAATATCAAGAAACAAAGGTCATAATACAACTGTATAACCAGGAATAAAGTAATTCATTACATCTTACATAGCTCATATGGCTATCTCGTTACAATGCAGCAGAAAAATCTATATACCATGGACTCCTTCATCTTCAAAGTGCCATAGGCAATCATGTTGGTTGTAGACTTGTAGTCCTATTGAACACACTTCACTAACATCAAACAAACCTGCAACATAATAAGTTATAGCCACAAGGGTCAATACATTTGAATTATATTGGCAAGTTTCACTACTATGTGGAAATAAGTTGGATCCTATCAATATATGCATATTTGGTAAGTAGTGTTTAAGCTCATTTGCAGAAAGCAATATGGTTTTATCCTATCTTTTCAAAATAGTTTTGATCTTTTACCAATCTTTCTGAACTCCTTAGAAAACTCCAATTGCTTCTAATCCCTTGTTGACACCATCAAGTTTTACTTTGGGAAATTGGAATGTCGAGATCTTCCATAGCTTCAGGCCTTAGTTGCTCAGATTTTTCCATAACCGGGGACACGGCTAAGTACATAGAATTTGATCTTCTAAATAAGTTGTACACTTTACCCACATGACACAATCTCGTCTTGATGCCACCAGTGGCCGCTGGATAAGTACACACCAAATGGAGTACCGGCAGATCGAGAGTGTGACAAAGTTTTTCCATAGAAGTCCTCCCAATACATAATGCTAGCATGTCTACCAGGCACCACTGTAAGGATATATTTCCAATACATGAATCTAGTTAACCTGAATAGGTGCCAATCCAAGGGTCTTCCACTATGTAATTGACTAAGCCAGTGCCATTTAGCATGTGGCTGTACACGGAAGCCACTGTATGAGACACATGTTCAATCTCCAAGTCCGTGGGTGGTTTTCTTCTAGTGCACATATGAAAAAGATAGCCATATAAACATGGTTCCCTTCGTTGCCACCTTATCCACAATTGAGTATCCATATTCCACCCAGGTGATTCATTGAGTACTTGTTTTATTATATGAAACATATATTTTTCCAACACTTCATATAATCATAACATGTATTCCACCCCAATTCTATAGCAGGGCTAAGCATACTACAACTATGATGTTTTCACTAAGGAAGATATAAAGGATATCCTAATAGGACATAGCATAGAATAGTAATATAGTACATACTACAAAATTTCTACTAAGTGTATTGAAAATAGTAGGACTTGGATGATAGTGCCACTTGCCTTTTTAGTAGAGAATATTGGTTCACTCCTTGATCTTGCAATAATCACACTCTTCAAATTTCACTACAATTCAATCAAGCAAGCACATATTCAAACTAGCATTCAAATAATTCACCACATAAAACAATAAAAACAAAGCAATGCA
This sequence comes from Avena longiglumis, assembly GCA_030063025.1. NCBI lineage: Eukaryota > Viridiplantae > Streptophyta > Magnoliopsida > Poales > Poaceae > Avena > Avena longiglumis. The sequence continues at coordinate 523,661,409 of CP125976.1, forward strand.
TGCAAGCATGCAAAATATTGTTTTATTTGGAAAAGTGGTTTATAATAGTCTATAAACATTTTAAAACACCTAAAGGTCATTTATAAATGCGGCAAAATCATTTGAAACCAAGTTAGTGAAAATGGGCCATTTAAATCATTTTGTTTTGCTAAAAATGATTTAAATCAAAGTAATATTTTGTAGTTTTAGCCAAATATATTTTTAAACACAAATGTTAGTGTTTATGGTCAAAGTGTTTAATATTAATCCATTTGCAAAAGGTTTCACCTAAATTCCATTTTTAAATCAAAGCAATATTTTTATTTGCTAGAAATGCCTTTAAACAAAGTAATAATTTTTACTAGGGTTCATCAAATATATTTTTAAATCCTAAAACTTGGTGTTTAAGGCCAGAGAGTTTAAATCAAACCATTTTCAAAAGGTTTTACTCAAAAAGCATTTTCAAACCATAATCAATATTTTATGGTCAGTAGGTTCAAAACAAAATATTTACAAAAGATTTCACCCCAAAATCGTTTTTAGAATAAATTTTATACACAAAATAAGCCTAAATTTGTTTCTGCAAAACACCCAATTTTACAGAAGCAAAATACTAAACTAATGGAATGTTTGCAAAGTTTGTATTTTTGTGATTCCAATGATATAAAATTTTTAAAATTTGGCCAAGCAGAACAATAGTTATTATTTTTGCAAAATTAAACAAACAAAATCATTTTCCGGATTTTAACAGACAGACTTAGGCCACATGGTGTGTTCCTATTGGCCGGTACCGGTTCGCACGGATCGGTCGTCGCGAGCCGTCAGATTTTAAGTGGCAACGCACGGTTCTGATCAAAAGATACCCCTTCATCTAAATCTAATCCTAGCCAATAGATATGGATCCTACTTGCCTAAACACTAATCCCAACAGAATAAGGTTTATGCTTGGAGGCTTGGATGCACTGCAAGGCTCCTGCTCGCCTGCTGTGCGTGTGGGAAGGCGCTTAGAGAGAGAGTATGGGCGGAGTCTTAAGTGTCAGAGGAGTGAAGCTCGGGGTGGGCTCCAAGAGAGAGGGTGGGCAGAGATTAGAGATGTTTGATGTAGGTGAGATGCCACGCGCGCGGTCCCGCACGAAATGGCAGCCGAGAAGAGAGAGATAAGCGGAAAAGGAGATGGAGAAGACAAGAGAGAGAAACATTGTAGTACAGAAAGGAAACAGAGGGGGGAGTGAAGGGGAGAGGAACATAGGAGCAGGTGATGGGAGTGAGGAGGGGGAGAAAGGCCCATCTGAGGTGAGGTTTGGGACGAGTCATCGCTGGACGAGCGAGGAGCGGCGGAGGGCCGTGCCGGCGAAGGTCGCGAAGGGAGGAAGGGGGGGTGGGGGGAGTAAGTAGTTTTTGAGAGGCCCGAGAAGGGAAGTGTGAAGGGCAGAAAGGATTGGAGGCGGCCTGGAAAGCGGGCAGGGGGGGCGGTAGTGGATGGAAAATTGGGGAAAATGAGAGGGCTAATGGATATTATCTTGAGGGAGGGGGGAGTTTTCATGACGAAGACTTCATGTGGAGGAGGAGCGGTGAAATTTGTGTCGAGTGAGGAGCGAGGTGGGAAAACGGTGTTGGAAAGGTCTTGAGCGGTGGAATTCGGCGTCGGTGATTCTGGAGAGAGAGGTTTGTTGGGGGTTATTAATGTTTAGAGAAAGTGGTGGGGAGGGAGGAGAGTTTGCTTTATGGGGAGAGGGAGAGGGTTTGCTTTTTGTTAATTTTTGGGCTTTCCTTGCTTTTTATTTTTTCCTTATTTCTTTTTTTTTTTTTTTTGATTCATTTTCTTTTCTTTTATTTTTTTTTTTTTTTTTTTTTTTTTTTCAAATTTTTTTTTTTCCATTTTACTTTTTTTTTTAACTATTTTTTTTTTAATTTATTTTTTTTTTTATATTTATTTTTATTTATATATTTATTATTTTATTAATTTTATTATTTATTTTTATTATAATTTTTTTTTTATTTATATATTATTATTTATTTTTTAATTATTCTTTTAAATATATTTATTAAAATAATTTAAAATTTAAATCCAATTTTATTTTTTTTTTTAATTTAATTTTTATTTTATTTATATTTTTTTTCCATTTTTTTAATTAATATTTAAATTTTATTTTTATAATTTTTTAATTTTAATATTATTTATTTATTTTTTTTTTTAATTATTTTTTCATTTTATTTGCTATTTTATTTTATTTTTATTTATTTTTTTAATTTTTTTTATTTTTTTTATTATTTTTCTTTTTCTTTTTTATATATCTTTTTTTTTCTTTATTTAATTAAATTAATATTATTTATTTTTTTATTATTTTAATTTATTTTTATTTTTATTATTAAAATTTTTTTATTTTTTTTTTTGGTTTTTTTGGATTTGAAATTTGTCCATTTTGTATTTTTTAATTATTATTTTTTAACTTTTTTAATAAATAAGTTTTTATTTTTTTAAGTTATGAACTTTATTTATTATTTAAAAAATTTTTTTTTTTAAAAAATTAAAAAAACATATTTTAGCAATTTACTTTTATAAAATCAAGAAATCAAACTCAAAAAAATTTTTTCAAAAAAAAAAAACAAAGTTTTTTAAACAACGACAACAAAAAAAAAAATCTTATTTTTTCTCAAAACTGATAAAAAACGTTAAAGTAACTTTTTTTTTTATAAAGTTCATTCTCTAGAAAATTCACATCTTCTAGAATTTCAAATTTCTTTTTTTTTTTTGTCAAAAATTTTATAATTTATTCATTTTCTCTGAAATGATAGAATTTATAGAATCTTCATCTTTATATTTAATAATTTATTTTAATGAAATTATTAGTCTGAATTGAAATAAATATTTTCTTTTAATGAAGCCAATAAAATAGAAATCTTAATTCTATAAATGATATCATCCTTTTCCAACCACTTCGAATGCCTTCTTACCCCAATGAAATGCCATAAGAATAATGCATAATGAGCCCGTGGCCCCCTAAGGTCTCTTTTAATTGTTCCTCAATATAAATAGAGAATGATGCTCAAAGATAATGGCAAACTAATAATTATGGACTTTTTCAAGTTGTTATGAAAAATGTTGAAAAGATTCTTTCCATAAATAAAAAAACCAAAAAGAAAAAAGATCCAAACGCCCTACTCATCCAACCTAGCGAGATACCTGGAGGAAAATGGGTGAAATGTTCAGAAGGTAGCTTTTCCAAGAAATCTAAAATTTAAATCTAACCTAAGATCCCAAGCAAATTACCCTAAGTCTCCCGCAGGTAAGTACTATTAAAAAATGAAATACTTTAACCCCTTTTTCCCCATATTAAACCGCTAAAGTCAAGTTAAAATTTAATTTCAATCATTTTTTTAATCTACTTTGACGTATTTTACACCTATGGGCCTTCATTCAATTGGATTAATTTGTTTAATTTGTTTACTTGTTTTCGCATTTTCTTAATAAAGATCAATTTCTTTTTTCTTTTGTTTGATTACAGATACACATCCTAGACTTCATTTTACTTAATTTCTTCAAGTGTTTGTTATTTTTCTTTTGAGGATCTTATCCTCATTAAGAAATTCTATTTCTATTTTTTTGGGAGAATTTCTTTTTGAAATCGAGGAAAAAAAATCAATTGGGGAGAAGTTCTATGTTATATATAGATATGGCTATAGAATATATAGTAAATAAGACTATTTAAAAATAAAATATAAAAAAAAAAAATAAAAAAAAAAAAAAAAGAGAAAAAAAAAAAAAGAGAAAAAAAAAAAAAAAGGAAAAGCAAAAAAAAAAGAGAAAAATATTTTTAGTTCCAATATCCCTGATTTGATGAGAATGTTTATTGTGTTTTTATTTTTCTTTTTTTTTTATTTTTTGAATTTTTATAATGATTTGTTGACAAATTTTATGGATAAAAATTTTATTTTTTATTTATTTTTGTTCAATTTTATCCATTTATGGTTTGGTTTATTTTTCAAATTGTCAAAATTTAGATGCATTCATTGATGAATAAATTTTTTGATTTTTGAATTTGTTTGATTGATTTTTTTTTTGAAATTTTTTTGTTCATGATTCACAATTATTTTTTTTGTTTAAATTTTTTTTCAAAAGTCAAATTCCAATTTTTCATTTTTTTTTTTATTTTTTTTATTTTTTTTATTTTTTTTTTAATTTTTTTTTTTATGTTCTTTACATTTACATAAAACAACATTTAAATTTTTTGTTGTTTGTTTTTAATTTCTAAATGAATTAAATTCACATGGCATTGACATATTATCTTTCAATAAACAATGAAAGATACACATGGTTTCATATATTTTCCCTTATTACTTTTAATTATTCATTCAGATGAACCACTTACATACGATGGAATTTTCCTTCCTCATACGATAGTTTACTTATCCGAGGTTTTTTTGTAAGATTACAATTGACATATTATACCCATTGTCATGTCTCTCGTACACTAAGTACTCTTTTCTCAATTGCTTATATGTGATCCCTTTCATGCACAACACATGCCACTTTCCTTTTGGTCCACAGATATATCCCTGCCCGTCAGTATATATATCCATCATCACTATGGACAACCTTATACGCACATTTGACCCTCACACCACTCTTTCCTAACACCTCTGGCATATTTTTATAGCCATACATATCAGTACAGCCAACTCATGCTTCTTCCTAACACTCCTGGTGTTTGATGTCATCAAAGCATCATTCCGGTGATGGTGATTAGCATGATCTCATGGTTGAAGGAACTAGGTTACTATGTATCAGAAAGCTTATAGAAAACTAACTATTGAAATGACTTGATCTTAATGCTACGCTTATCTATAGGAGTATGTCCATCACACCATTCTCCTAATGATATGATCTTGTTGTTAACAACATCTCAATGTTCATGATCGGGAAACCACGATCATATATTAACCAACAAGCTAGTATTACAAAGAGTCTTTACTAGGGACTCCAATTTAGTTTACAAATCACACAAGTATTAATGTTTCCGGTTAATACTATTATAGCATGAATGTAAAAAATTATCATAAACACAAAGATATAATAATAACTAATTTTATTATTCCCTCTAGGGCATATCTCCAACATTCTCCCACTTGCACTAGAGTCAACTAATATAGATTACATGGTAATATACCGAACACCCATGGCGGTTTGGTGCTGGTCATGTTTTGCCCTCGGGAGAGGTTTAGTCAACAGATCCGCCACATTCAGATATGTGTGTACTTTGCAATTCTTTATATCACCCTCTTGGACATGCTCTCGAATAGCGTGAAAACATATCTTGATGTGCTTCAGCTTCTTGTGTGACCTTGGTTCTTGCGCATTGGCTATGGCACCCATGTTATCACAATAGAGAGACATTGGGTGCAGCGCACTTGTAACCACACCGAGCTCTTTAATTAACTCCTTCATCCATATATCCTCTTGTGAAGCCTCCGAAGCATCTATGTATTCCGATTCAGTTGAAGATCTCGCCACAACGCTTTACTTTGCACTCCTCCAGCTAACTGCTACACCATTCAAAGTAAATACATATCCAGATTGAGATTTAGAATCATCCGGATCGGTGTTCCAACTAGCATCGGTGTAACCATTAACAACGAGATGTTCATCACCTCCATAAGAACGAACCATATCCTTAGTTCTTCCAAGTACTTAAGGATGTTTTTTATCGCTGTCCAATGATCCACTCCTGGATCACTTTGATACCTGCTAGTCAAACTAACAGCATATGCAATGTCGGGTATAGTACATAGCATGGCATACATAAGAGATCCTATGGCTGAGGCATAGGGAGTCTTACTCATCCTTTCTCTATATTCTGCCATTGCAGGACTTTGAGTTTTACTCAAGGTCGTATTGGGCAACATGGGCAAGAACCCTTTCTTGCTATCTTCCATTCCAAACCTCTTTAGAACGTTGTCCAAATATGTACTTTGTGACAATGATATTAGGCATCTTGATCTATCTCTATAAATCTTTATGCATAATATGTAAGCTGCTTCGCCAAGATGTTTCATTAAAAAACTATTATTCAAATAATCCTTGACACTATTAATAAGGTCTACATCATTCACAATCAACAATATGTCATCTACATATAGTATTAAGAATGCTACAGAGCTCCCACTCACTTTCTTGTAAATACAAGCTTCTCCATAAGTTTGTATAAAACCAAAGCTTTTGATTACCTTATCAAAACATTGATTCCAACTTCGGGATACTTGCTTCAATCCATAAATGGATCGGTTGAAGTTTGCATACCTTGTTAGCACCTTTAGGATCGACAAACCCTTTGGTTTTTACCATATACAACTCTTCATCAATGTATCCATTGAGGAACGCCGTTTTGACATCCATCCTCCATATCTCATAATCATAATATGCAGCGATTTCTAACAAAATCCTCACAAACTTTAGCTTCGCTACTGGTGAGAAATTATCATCGTAGTCAACTCCTTGAATTTGTCAAAACTCTTTTGCGACAAGTCTAGATTTATAGACAGTAACATTACCATCAGCATATGTTTTCTTCTTGAAAATCCATTTGTTCTCGACATTAGGTAATACATGGATCCAATATCGGATTTCATGGCTTCTTGCCATTTATTGGAATCTGGGCTGTAACATCCCAAAAATACTAAACTTGGATCATCAAACTCTAATCATCAAATTTAGGGTTAACAAAAACTTTTCTAATTAAAAATATGAGAGCATCCATATGTGTGTGTATTAAAATTTGGATTCTTTTGAATTGCCATGATTCTGTGTTTCTTTGCTTGTAAAATGATTCTTAGGTGAAATAAACATCATCTAAACAATCCCCAAACTTTTCCCAAAGACAAACAAGTCAAAACAAATAAATTAAGTGAATGGTCACTTTGGCCAATTTAACTCCCATGCCTACTTTGGCTATCCCTAACTTTCAGAACTTAACAGAAACATGTATGGATCTTTGCACCCCTTGATAGTACTCATAAGAAGGTATCAAGGCCCACTTTGTGATCATCCAAAAACATTTAAATGATTAGTTTAAATGATAGTTTAAAATTGAATCTATTTCATATGGGAAGATCCCACTTTTTCAAAAACCACTCAAACCAACACAATTTTCAAAACCCAAGCATCCACGGAACCCTCAATACATGCCTACCACACCCACCAAAAATCTTTTCAAAATTCAAAACTTAAGTTCATGCAGCCATTTCATCAAACAGGTTGCAGATGCAAATCAAACCAAATCAAAACACTATGTTGAGCACGCGTGATCACCAACACCCCAGCAACCCCGCAGACACGCCCGTTCGCCGCCGCGCGGACCACGCGCGCTGTGCGCCATCAAAACTTCCGCCGGACTAGCGCAGAGCACTGCAACGTTCCGACCGATCAGCACCGCCGCACGCCTCTCCACCACGCCGTTGAGCTTCGCCAGTGAGCACAGCACCGCCCCCTACCGTTGCCCACGCCGATAGCCCTCTGTGCCGTCGACCACGACGAGCTCAGCTTGCGCCCGTCGGTCCCCTCTCGCCACCATAAATAGAGGCATCCCCCGCTCGAATTCTTCACACCATCTCACTACCCTCTCACCCAGAACCCCCGCAAGGCGAGCAGCGCATCACCGGAATTTCACCGGAGCCCTCCGCTGCTGGATAAGAAGGAAGCCGTCGATTGGAGCCGCCCCAGGAGGAGCTGCCGGTACCAGGAGGATCGTCGTCGTCGACTTCGTCGTTCACCCTCATCGCCGACCCTCACCTAAGCCCCGGTGAGCCTCCCACGACTCCCACAGAGCCGCTAGGGTTTGAGCTCGCCGGTGACTTGTTCATCGTCCCCGACGACCCTCAGCCGTCGATCTTCATTCTAATCCAACGCACCACATCGCCTGCATCAGGTTTAAAGAGCCACCGACCAAGAGACCCTCTCGCAGCCTCAAGGCCGAGTGACACTGGCCCGGCCCAATAACCCTTACCGTGCAGCCCACTCGTTTGAATTTAGATTTTTCTATTTTATTCAAACTTAGTTCTATACCTAGTTTCAAAAATCAACCCAGATCGATTTAGTGAACCAAATTGAATGAAACCAATTTTGTTAGAAATGTATTGAAATGCTTAATCCAAGCCCGTTGGATTCAAATCATTTGGATCTGTAGATCAACCTTGGTAAAAATAACAAGTCAGAAGATTTTCCGCATTCAAACATTTTTCAAATTTCAACCATAATAGCTTTTGAGTTGATTCCAACTCTCAAAAATCACATTTGATCATACTTTTCAGAATATATAAAAACATATGGGTTTACTTAAAGAAATAATGTTCAAGTAATAAAAGAATGCCACATAGGCATTTCTAGTCACTTTATTTAATTCAAATAAAAGGTTAAACCTTATTAAATTGTGACACCACTTTAAATCACATTCCCATGTACTGAAATATGTGGTGATGACATGTTTCAACATGATCCCATGTTTGAGTTGGGGAATATTAAATCTTAAGTAGTTTTTCAATGAGTTGAAATTACTTTTCTAAACAAATGAATAAATAAGACAAATGCTTTATTCTTGTGATATTAGTGATGATGCTAGATCATCTATAGGAAACTTTTTGATGATTGAAAATAGTTAAGTATTGTTTGGTGATTGTGTACCTCGTACTTATACGCTAGTACCGACCAAGGATACAAGAAGGAAGGAGGATACTACGAAGAGGAAGCCGAGTGTAACACCCTCGGAATCGGACCTATGCAAGTTTGAGCAAAATTCGCCAAACCCGCATAGAAACGATTCAAAGGTGCCCACCAGGCACTTTCGTGCGGGTGGAAAACGAAGTAATAACATTACACAACAGTCCTCGATGGGACCCACGTAATGTAGATATATATAACAATGACTCCATGAGTCAAGAATACATATATAAGGTACAAAGATCCAAATCACCTTGAATAATCGAGTCCGACTACGGACAAGATGCAAATGGGGCTAAGAGCCCCAAGAATAACCAATGGCGTCCATAACCCTGCTGCCAAGCCGGAAGGGTAACCTCGCTAACGCGCCGATCTCAAAACCTGCTTACACAAAAGGGTGCCGACAAAGGGCAAAGGAAAAGAGGAGCGCCAAGATCGAGGCCAAGACACGGCGAGACTAGAATTCGGTCCTCGCCACATAGGTATGGTGGTCCAGCGGCGGCAAAGATGCACTAAACAACCTATAGAGACTCGATACAATGGCGGTTATCGAGGGGTGAGAATGACCTATCCGGATCCAACCTGAAGCTAACACCAAACAAACCCATCTCCGCTTTCTCGAGACCAAACGAGGAAGTCAACCGAGGAACTCACACGGTTGGCGCTTTACTTATTTGGTTATCGCAGCAATTACTAGTCGTATAGGTAATTGTCCGATAAGGTAAGCAGGGCCCTTTTAGTTAATCATTCCATTGTAGTTGCAGAATTACTAATCGATACATAGCATGATGTAATCCCAAACCCAGCAGCTTGTTGGTACTTTTATTCAGCCAGTTCGTAGAAGTTGCAACACTTACTAGTAAGGTACAATGGTCGCAAGTTTACAATTCAAACAAGCAATTGTAAGTATTATTTAGCCATTCCATTATAGTGAAGCTGATTACTAGTCATTATAAAGTCAAATTTAGAGCAATAAACTTTAGTTATGCTTGTCTATGATCGAGATCAGGCTCCAAGTCGTCCATATCCGCGACACGGCTTTCGAAAGTTTTACCCGGGTGCACCAATAGCGACACACGCCGATCAACCTCGAAAACCAAATCAAAACCCAACGAGGCTTTCACGACTGAACAATCACAGATTCGGAAATATTTCGAGGGCCACCCCATTGAGTAGATCCCGAACGAGTAAGCAAGCTCCGAGACGGACTCAAGGTTTGCGACAATGGTCAGAAACGATCGGGAACCCGAAGTGTGGCTGCTTGTCGATACCGCAAAACATTACGCTTACCTAAATAAGACAAAGGTGCTCCTCGCACAATCGTAAATACATAAGTAGCATGGCATAAGTACAGGATCGTAAATAAAACCTCAAACTAGTTTGTGGCCCCAAGAAATAAGACGAATCAAGCTCGCTCGGGGTCCCATATACCTCCGGATGTGGATAGAGCGATAAATCAAGGAACAGTATCAAGTACTCGGGTCTTACGGGACACAAGTATGCTCGAAACCAAATATTATCTATCACCGACCGATGCCTCTCGCTTATTTCAATTTTAGTTGTTAAAGAAATTAAAGTGACGTTAAGTAAAACTAGGATCATCTCCAACATCAACATGCAATACATCGCGAATCGTGGCATATGACGACACACATCAAGACTTGAGCAAGAAACTACGACGCCGCAAGTCCAACTATCTACCAAACAACAGTAATAGGATGTGTCCAAGGCAATATAGGGCTGCACGGTATATCACAGAATGAAACTAAAGCATCGCAACACGTATAGCAATAGATCAACAGAGGGAATAAAGACTATAAAATAAGATAGGTAGAAAGAGGAGATGCTACCGAAACATTGTCGGTTCAACCAAAGATCGGGGCGAATCTCACATCAACTCAACGGCCTTATCCGCGAAGAAGCAAAACACTAGAAGAAACACCGGATGCAATATTTAATACTACGGCAAAAGATCGGCATGATGCATGTATGATGTATGACATGGCAAAAGGTGCATTGCAATTAGGTCATATTAGGTGGAACCGGGGTCCCGACAATTAGTTAAATGGTTCAAGTTATTTAGAACCCCCGCAATTTAAATGTTGTATTAGCATGGCTAAAGATAGCACCGGGTTCGCTACACAAATTTAAATGAGGTCAATATAAGGCTAGATTTGCCCGCATATGGGCCCCATATTTAATTATTAGGTGAATCGGCATAAGGCCCCCAAACCACATGAATGTGTGCATGCAAGGCAAGTATTATGCGACAAGTTGTATTTCAATTATAAAATAGGGTTTATGAGAGGGGTCACACATTAGGGTTCGACGATCTTGGTTAGGCTTCGACGGGGTTCGGGATCCGGGGTCGGTCTCGGGGTCCGGATCTGGGGTTCAGGATTCGACGGAAGCGTTCTCAGACTCCGGGATCGTTCTCGGATATCGGGGGAGGTTCTCGGTGTCCGTGAGGTAGACCTTGTCGTGCCTTAGCGTAGATCTTGGGGAGGTTCGGGGTTCCACGGGTTCGGCCCGATAACCGGACTCCGGGAACGGTTCTTGGTGAACTTGGTTTGTCGAGGTGTGGTCTTCGGGTTTGCTTCAATCGGGTCCATGTTGGAGTACTTGTCGTCCCATGTGGCCTTCGATCCGGGTCCTGCATATGGCGTCGTGGAAGTACAAGTCGTGTCCGGACGGAGATCTTGAGGGTCCGAACTCGACGAGCTTGGCGTTCGGAGCTCCGTGTCCCGAGGAGAAGATCTTGTCGTCCCACCTCGAAGGCCTTGTGGTTCGCGTGGGGATCATGGTTATCGGGTCCGGTCTTGGTCATGTTGCCGGTAGTTCTTGGTGTCCAAGGGTCGCCGCCCGGGAGGCGGATCTTGTCGCCATGTACTTGAACCGATAGCAGAACGCCACCAACGCCATGGGGGACGCCCGAGAACACAGGGGACGGATGTACACGGCGACGCACGCACAGAGAGGTGGAGGGGCCCGCCGCCGGGCGACGCGAAGCTAGAGGAGGCCACGGCTCGAGGGCGGGTCCGCTGGCGCTACGCAGAGGCCGGGCGAGCCGGCAGGCGCGCTATAGACGAAGCGGGCGAGATGGGGCCTCGAGGCGGTGGCGGGCGTGAGGCGCGAGGGGCTGGCGGCGCTGGGAGGACCACGGGAGGCGAGGAACGCCGGTGGGGGGCGCGGCGCGCGGGCGGCGCGGCGAGGGCACGGGCCGAAGCTGGCGGGGACGGCGCGTGGGGCGGCTTGCGGAGGCGTGTCGCTGGTCTGCGCGACGGCGAGGACGGGGAGGCGGAGGGCCGGGCGGCGCGGGAGGAGGGGGGCCGCTTGCGGGCGACGTGCTGGCCGGGGCCGCGGAGAGGTGGATCGCGGGCGCTGGGCGAGGGCGCGGGCACGCTGTCGAGGCGGCACGGCGAGGCGCGGGTGGAGGGTCGCTGGCCGGGCGCGACTCGAGGCGCCGGAACCGACGGGCGAGGACGGAAGGAGGCGGCCGGGCGGCGGAGGGCTGGGCGCTGCGACGGAGGAGCGGGTGGTGGCGGTCCGAGCTTGGCGGCGGGGCAGAGGGTACGGCTCGTGGCGGGATGCGGTGGCGTGGGAGGCGCGTCGCTGAGCGAGGGGGAGCGGTGAGCGAGAGGTAGGGGACGGGTGCACTGCGTCAGGGTGGGGCCAGGAGGAGGCCCAGGGGCGGGTCGGTATGGGGGTGGCAGGCGGTGTGCGTGTGTGTGGCGTGGCGGCTAGTGGGGCCACGCCGTGAGAGGTGGAAAGGGGGGCTGCGTGGGGTGAGCTGAGAGGGTGAGAGAGAGAGGAAAAAAAAAGGAGAGAGGCTGGGGGGTGACGTGGCGGAGGGTGATTGGGTGAGGGAGAGGGGGAGATGAGGTGGCGAAGTCTGATAGGCTAGGGTGATGTGGAGGCAAGGGTGGGTAGACTAGGTTGGGTGAACTTAGGATTAGAGGGCTGGTTTGGTGGACCGATCTGTTTTATACGGGGGTGGTCGTTCGGGTCGGGTTGGCCCGTTCGACTGCCCCCACTAATTAATAAATATTTTTATTTAATTTAAAAGCACCTTTTGGCGCACCGATAGGCCCAAACAAAAATAATCCGGAGACCGGGCTTGATATTTGAATAGAGGTGGGGCGTTTTAAAAACAAAACGGGCTTTGCGAAAATAGTTTTGGCAAACAATGCATGAGGATGACGATGCAATGCACAAAATCAACGCGATTTTCTAGTAGTGGTTTTTTGCGGGATGCCACAATTCGACACCACTAACAATGGATCTCGCCCTCGAGATCCGCCTCATGGTACCGGAAGGAAGGTCGGCGATTGCATCTTCGCACTTCGTGTAGATCCTCGCGACACCACTAACAAGAGGTCGTTGTCCGTGATCATCGAGAGAGCACTCCGGAAACAAAAGGGCGAAGGGAGAGGTATCCACAATAAAGCCACCTCTAACTTCGATGGAAAGAGGGAACCGATGCACTCTCATCCACTTCAATGTACAAAAGCGAATAGAAGGGGTAGTCGGCATGGGGGCCAATCCATCGCGCACCCAAACTATTACTCCGCACGATCAGTGGAAAAGCATGCAACCATTCTCGGAATCAGACTGAAGATCTCGACAAGCGAGGTTCGGAATAAAGGGGTGATGCAGACTCTGCATCGGATCTGGCGTAGATGATGTCGTCGCGTCGGAAAACACCGGAAGGCACAAACAAGGATCAAAGGACGGTAACACCGTAGACGAATTCCGCAGATAGCATGAAGCCCAGATGTAGCAACACCGTTACGAGAGGAGGGAGCGAAACCCTGAAGGTACGACGGAAACCCAACCACGAGATATCCTGGACTCGAAGAGAGAGAAGAGAGCGGATTCCAAACACGTGGAGATAAGAGGAGAATAGCAGAGGGGTAAGGAGTAAAATCAGACCTAATCAGAAATATCCAACCGATTTTACAAAAATAGTTTTGACACTCTACTGCGGCCATTAGCTAGGTTATCCTACAGGCTGGACTTGAGGGGTATCGCAACTGCTGAGCTCTGATACCACTCTGTAACACCCTCGGAATCGGACCTATGCAAGTTTGAGCAAAATTCGCCAAACCCGCATAGAAACGATTCAAAGGTGCCCACCAGGCACTTTCGTGTGGAAAAAACGGCAATAACATTACACAACAGTCCTCGATGGGACCCACGTAATATATATATAACAAATGACTCCATGAGTCAAGAATACAGATATAAGGTACAAAGATCCAAATCACCTTGAAATAATCGAGTCCGACTATGGACAAGATGCAAATGGGGCTAAGAGCCTCAAGAATAACCAATGGCGCCCATAACCTGCCCAGGCCAAGCCGGAAGGGTAACCGCTAACGGCGCCGATCTCAAAACCTGCTTACACAAAAGGGTGCCGACAAAGGGCAAAGGAAAAAGAGGAGCGTCGATCGAGGCCAAGACACCGGCGAGACTAGAATTCGGTCCTCGCCACATAGGTATGGTGGTCTGAGCAGCAGCAAAGATGCACTAAACAACCTATAGAGACTCGATACAACCGGCGTTATCGAGGGGTGAGAATGACCTATCCGGATCCAACTCAAGCTAACACCAAACAAACCCATCTCGGCGTTTCTCGAGACCAAACGAGGAAGTCAACCGAGGAACTCACACAGCTGGCGTTTTACTTATTTGGTTATCGTTAAGCAATTACTAGTCGTATAGGTAATTGTCCGTATAAGGTAAGCAGGGCCTTTTAGTTAATCATTCCGCTAGAAGTTGCAATTACTAATCGACATGATAGCATGATGTAATCCCGAACCCAGCAGTTGTTGGTACTTTTATTCAGCCATTGCTAGAAGTTGCAACACTTACTAGTCAGTACAATGGTCATGGCGACAATTCAAACAAGCAATTGTGGGCGATTATTTAGCCATTCCATTATAGTGAAGCTGATTACTAGTCATTATAAAGTCAAATTTAGAGCAATAAACTTTAGTTATGCTTGTCTATGATCGAGATATCAGCTCCAAGTCGTCCATATCCGCGGACACGGCTTTCAAAGTTTTACCCGCCGGGTGCACCAATAGCGACACACGCCGATCAACCTCGAAAACCAAATCAAAACCCAACGAGGCTTTCACGATCGAACAATCACAGATTCAGAAATATTTCAGGGGCCACCCATTGAGTAGATCCCGAACGAGTAAGCAAGCTCGAGACGGACTCAAGGTTTATGACAATGGTCAGAACGATCGGGAACCCGAAGTGTGGCTGGGCTTGTCGATACCGCAAAACATTACGCTTACCTAAACAGACAAGGTGCTCCTCGCATAATCAGAATACATAAGTAGCATGGCATAAGTACAGGATCGTAAATAAAACCTCAAACTAGTTTGTGGCCCCAAGAAATAAGACGGAATCAAGCTCGCCTGGGGGTCCCATATACCTCCCGGATGTGGATAGCGCGATAAATCAAGGAACAGTATCAAGTACTGGGTCTTACGGACACAAGTGGGCTCGAAACCAAATATTATCTATCACCCACCGATGCCTCTCGCTTATTTCAATTTTAGTTGTTAAACAGAAATTAAAGTGACGATAAGTAAAACTAGGATCATCTCCAACATCAACATGCGGCAATACATCAAGAATCGTGGCATATGACACACATCAGACTTGAGCAAGCAACGACGCCGCAAGTCCAACTATCTACCAAACAACAGGTAATAGGATGTGTCCAAGGCAATATAGGGCTGCACGGTATATCACGGGTACGGAAACTAAAGCATCGCAACACAGATAGCAATAGATCAACAGGAGGGAATAAAGACTATAAAATAAGATAGGTAGAAAGAGGGAGATGCTCGCCTGGAAACATTGTCGAAGGTTCAACCAAAGATCGGGGCGAATCTCACATCAACTCAACGGCCTTATCCGCGAAGAAGCAAAACACTAGAAGAAACACCGGATGCAATATTTAATACTACGGCAAAAGATCGGCATGATGCATGTATGATGTATGACATGGCAAAAGGTGCATTGCAATTAGGTCATATTAGGTGGAACCGGGGTCCCGACAATTAGTTAAATGGTTCAAGTTATTTAGAACCCCCGCAATTTAAATGTTGTATTAGCATGGCTAAAGATAGCACCGGGTTCGCTACACAAATTTAAATGAGGTCAATATAAGGCTAGATTTGCCCGCATATGGGCCCCATATTTAATTATTAGGTGAATCGGCATAAGGCCCCCAAACCACATGAATGTGTGCATGCAAGGCAAGTATTATGCGACAAGTTGTATTTCAATTATAAAATAGGGTTTGCGGGAGAGGGTTCACACATTAAGGGGTCTCGACGATCTTGGGGTTTCCGGGGTTCGGGGTCCGGGGTCGGTCTCGGGGTCCGGATCTGGGGTTCAGGGTTCGACGGAAGCGTTCTCGGACTCCGGGATCGTTCTCGGATATCGGGGGAGGTTCTCGGTGTCCGTGAGGTAGACCTTGTCGTGCCTTAGCGTAGATCTTGGGGAGATTCGGGGTTCCACGGGTTCGGCCCGATAACCGGACTCCGGGAACGGTTCTTGGTGAACTTGGTGTGTCGAGGTGTGGTCTTCGGGTTTGCTTCAATCGGGTCCATGTTGGAGTACTTGTCGTCCCATGTGGCCTTCGGATCCGGGGTCCCAGACATGGCGTCCCAGGGAAGTACAAGTCGTGTCCGTGACGGAGATCTTGAGGGTCCTGAACTCGACGAGCTTGGCGTTCAGGGGAGCTCCCGGTGTCCCGAGGAGAAGATCTTGTCGGTCCCACCTCGAAGGCCTTGTGGTTCTGCCGTGGGGATCATGGTTATCGGGGTCCGGGTCTTGGTCATGTTGCCGGTAGTTCTTGGTGTCCAAGGGTCGTCGCTCTGGGAGGCGGATCTTGTCGTCATGTACTTGAACCGATAGCAGCAACCGGGCCACCAACGGCCATGGGGACGCCCGAGAACAGGGACGGATGTACACGGCGACGCACGCGCACAGAGAGGTGGAGGGCGGCCTGCCGCCGCGACGGCGAAGCTAGAGGAGGCCACGGCGGTCGTGAGGGCGGGTCCGCGCGGCACGCAGAGGCCGAGCGAAGCTTCAAGGGCGGCTATAGACGAAGCGGGCGAGGATGGGGCCTCGAGGCGTGGCGGGCGTGAGGCGCGGGCGCCGGCGGCCGGCTTGGGAGGACCACGGGAGGCGAGGCGAACGCTGGGGCGCCTGGCGGCGCGCTGCAGGCGCGGCGGCAGGAGGGGCACCGCGCCGAGCTTACGGCGGCGGTGAAGGGGCGGCTTATGAGGCGTGTCGCTGGGCGGGCGGCGAGCAGGGAGGCGAGGGCCGCGGCGAGGCCGAGGAGGGGCCGGCTGCGGGCGACGCTCGGGACGGCCGCGGAGGAGAGGTGGACTGGGCGGGCGGCGGCGAGGGCGCGGCCGGCACGCTGGGAGGCGGCGCGAGGCGCTGGTGGAGGGAGGCCATGGCGCTGCTCGAGGCGGGCCGGAACCGACGGGCGAGGGCGAGACGGAAGGAGGCGGCTCGGCCAGGCGGAGGCAGGCGCCACGACGGGAGGAGCGGGCGGTGGCGGTCCGAGCTTGGCGGGGCAGAGGGTACTCGTGGCGGGATGCGGTGGCGTGGGAGGCGAGCGAGGGGAGAGGTGAGCGAGAGGTGGGGGACGGGTGCACCAGACATGGGTGGGGCCCAGGAGGAGGGGCCTGTGGCTGTGGGTCGGTCTGGGGTGTGCGTGTGTAGTAGTGGGCGTGGCGTGGTCAAGCTGTGGGGCCACGCGGCAGAGAGGTGGAAAGGGAGGCTGCGTGGGGTGAGCTGAGAGGGTGAGAGAGAGAGGGAAAAAAAGGAGAGAGGCTGGGGGGTGACGTGGCGGAGGGTGATTGGGTGAGGGAGAGGGGGAGATGAGGTGGCGAAGTCTGATAGGCTAGGGTGATGTGGAGGCAAGGGTGGGTAGACTAGGTTGGGTGAACTTAGGATTAGAGGGCTGGTTTGGTGGACCGATCTGTTTTATACGGGGGTGGTCGTTCGGGTCGGGTTGGCCCGTTCGACTGCCCCCACTAATTAATAAATATTTTTATTTAATTTAAAAGCACCTTTTTGGCAGACCGATAGCGTCCAAACAAAAATAATCCGGAGACCGGGCTTGATATTTGAATAGAGGTGGGGCGTTTTAAAAACAAAACGGGCTTTGCGAAAATAGTTTTGGCAAACAATGCATGAGGATGACGATGCAATGCACAAAATCAACGCGATTTTCTAGTAGTGGTTTTTGCGGGATGCCACACCGAGGGGAACTTCAACCACTGCTCTGCACAAGGCAAGCTAGCACTTGCAATTATGAAAGTTAGATAACCTATGCCATGCACTAAGCATGCTTGGTTGGAAACATTTGATGATACCCAATCCTAGTTTTACTTGCAAGCTTTATACTTTATTTCTTTATTAAATCTTTCTCTTAGAGTTTACTTAAGTAACTTGTATATTCTAGGAAGATAATTGAAGGTTGCATAAAGAGCATAAAATTTGGCCTAAGCTAGATAATATTTATGTCATCCTAACGCATGAGATTGAACTTAGTTAAACTCCACTTGTTTACCACTCCTCATTAGTACTTACCCCACTTGTAGATGCTAGTGCTAAGCATAAAACTTGATCAACTTTAGATGGGAATACTTGGTGAAAATGGTTATGAAAACCTTTGTCGTGGGAATGACCACGGCAGATGCTGCAATCGACAGCGAGTAGTAGAACATGGGGCAAGGGCGGCCAGCCATCTGCGGTGCGAGATGAGGGCTGAGGCACAAGGATTTACCCAGGTTCGGCCCCCCGGAGGGTAAAGACCTACTCCTGCTAGATTGTATTATGGGGAGAGTACAATGGGGAAAGCTCGGCGGCTAGGCAGCGAGTCGCTTGAGTGTATGATGGAACGTATCCTCTATGCGTCCTCTAGGGAGGTTTATAGACTCACCTCCCTAGGGTTTACAGATCTCAACCGAATCAGTTAAGGAATCGGCGATTCCACGACCTAGTCCGACTGGGCCTATCTATGCTTCTGGGCCTCCAGCTTCCAGTCGCTCGAGTCCACGCCAGATCTTGATCAAGTCGCCGTCCTGCAGGCCCACTCGCTGGCGCCTGGGCCAGTAGGAAACGTCCTGCTGGGTATACCCCGGTAGGCATATCCCCATCAACCTTGGAATGATGAGTCATTCTTTTGAGTTGTTTTGACATGTGTTTCCGAACACCAGATGATTTTGATGATGAAAATGTCGAGGCATGAGCCTTAGCCCTTTATAAAACTGATGGTTGTCTGGATGCGATACCATTCCAATTTTACCGTACAACCACAATACCCAAAAATTGGGTAGGGCTTGACTGGAAACTTATATACCTTAGTGTGGGTTCCCTCACGGCCAAGGTCTGAGCTGAGGCTACCTTGTGAAGATTGTCCACCTGTGCAGTACCCAAGATGACAGTTGGTCATGGTTGGGAGGCCAAACTCACAGGAGAGGTGCCTATACTAGGGCGTGTAATTGAAAGGTTAGGATTGATTATCCGCATACCGAGTATGGTGAATTTAGGATTTGTTCCTGACGGATGTATCGGATGTTGTGGTGAAAGTGTACAATCTCTGCAGAGTGTCAAACTATTTGAATAGCCGCATTCGCGGTTATGGACAGTTGGAGTGGCCATACTGTTCCCCCGTCAGATGTTTTCAAAATAACTTATGAAATGAATTGAGATTTTGACTTGACCAAAACAGAGTTGTGATATGAAATTCAAGTTCCCACTTAGGTGTTACCAAACTTCAACTAGTCTTTCTTTGCTTCTGAACTTAGTAAAGGTAAATCTGGCTTTTTGCAAGACAACCCTAGAGCTTAGTGTCCTACTACAAAAACCCCTTCACTTTTTATTATTAATTTGCGAGTACTTAAAGAGTACTCATGGCTTTGTCCCTGGCTATTCCCGTGGCCAGACTATGAAGAGGAGTACCAGGAAGATGGACCCCAGGAAGGTTACGACAACTAGGATCATCTCCCATCGTCAGCATTGCCTGTGACACCGAAGATGGAGCTTCGCCTACGCTACCATTATTATTACGTATTTTCGCCGCTTGAGTTGTATTAAGAACTGGATCATGATATCCTTATTTGTGTAAGACCTTATGTATGGTTTGTAATGTATGATGTGCTGTGATATCCAAATCTGTTATGTCTCGCAAAAATGGTAATCCTGGGATTGCGATGTATGGCATAACCGGCATCTAGGATTAAAAATCCGGGTATTGACAAGTTGGTATCAGAGCCATCCTGACCATAGGAGACCCTAGTTAGACTGGACGGTTGAATCAAAAAACTTAGTTTCAAAACCAAAGGAACAAATATTTACAAAAGCTTATTCCCATTCTTATCACTTGGTTTCTTTCATAAAAAATCATGTTCCTCAAAAACTCTTGCAAAATAACTAAAATTTGACACACTTGACCACTCTACTAACTTACTCATCCTATATTCTTATAGATGGACGTGAGGTACAACAAGTTTTATCAGTTGGGGATTTGGACCAGCTTTCGGAACTTCTGGAGTGTCCGCACCCCGAGTTCTTCGGAGCTCAGCTCAATGATCAAGGAGGAGAAGATCTGCAGTGGCTAATTGTTGCAAGTCTCCGAGGAAAGGTTGAACCTCCCACTGCCGAGGGAATTCAGGTTACCTTAAGAGAAAACAACTGGCTCGATGGAATTGCCAAGGCCATGCAGGAAGATCTTGCCCGTCTGTGTGGGCAGAGTATCAACCAGATCAAGGGTACCCGCTTTGAGTTTTGTCCAAGGCGTGATGCTATGGGATAGCCACTGGAAGCCCCATACCACCCCGAGCTGAAGGCTCAGTTGGACCACCTTAGCTTCATGATGTATGATCGGCAGCAGGAATTGGATAATTGCCGTGACTACTCCAACCACAAGCCCGCCATCATCAAGACGAAGGATCAGACCATCGCCATGCTAGCAAAGGATCGCAAGTCTCGCTGCCATCAGCTCGACAAGAAGGAGCACATCATTGCCCGTATGCGCATCATTGGCTACAAACCATGGAAAACAACCTAGAAGTCACCGGAGTGGAAGCTAACAAGAAAGTTCTGTTCGCCACCCACTATCTAGCCGGAGATGCCAGAGCATGGTGGAACAACGTTCGTGCAATGACCGGAGGACAAATGATGACCTGGGAGGAATTCAAGGTCAAGTTCAGCAGAACCCATGTGCCACCAGGTTTGATCAAAAGAATGAGAGATGAGTTCAGAGAACTGAAGCAAGGAAGGATGACCGTAGTGGAATACCATGACAAATTCTTGTCATTAGCTAGGTATGCCCCGGATGAGATCGACACTGAAGCCAAGAAGAAGGAGAGATTCTTAAATGGACTGCACGATGAGATGCAGACTGTGTTGGTCAATATCCCTTTTGCTGATATTGAAGCCCTTGTCGACTCTGCCATCCATATGGAAGGAAAGATCAACCAAGCCAATGAGAACCACAAGCGCCGCATGATGCATCAGCCAGGAACCCATCAGACCCCAAAGTATCGCCCCAACCCATCTCCAGGATTTGCCCCGAGAACCAACAAACCCCCAATGAACCGTCCGACCTATCCCAACCGTGGAAACCCAAGGCCCGGAGGAAATCACAACAACCCCGGCAACTCTAAAAATTTCAACCGTGCACCACCCAAGTTCAACAACAACAATGCTGCCGCCAACACCAATACTGCCCCTAGGACTGGAAGCAATGCTGTGTCTGTTGCAGCAAAGGACAAGTCACAAGTGACTTGTTATGACTGTGGAAATAAAGTCCACTACTCCAACAAGTGCCCCAACAAGAAGAATGCCGCAGCCCCCAATGCAAATGCCCCAGCTCAGCAGCAACGTCGTGTTCAACCTGGAAGAAGGTTTGCCCCAGGGAATTCGCTCAACCGCAACGGCTGTCTTTTTCTCATGCATGCTGAAGAAGCCCAGGAAGCGCCAGACGTCGTGCTGGGTATGTTTTCTGTTAATTCAGTACTTGCTAGTGTTGTTTGATTCTGGTGCATCACACTCATTTGTCACCGAAGAATTTGCATGCACTAGTAAGATTCAACCAACCAAACTGAAGCATGTTATGATTGTTCAAATCCCCGGTTCAACCACCAAAGCTAGGAAAATTTGCAAAGCCGTCCCTATCCGAATCCATGGCATAGATTTTTATGCTAATCTTATAGTACTCGAAACTAAAGGTTTGTAAGTAGTACTAGGAATGGATTGGATGGCCAAACATAAAGGATTAATTGACTGTGCCAAGAAAGCCATAACCATGACCAGTACAGCCGGAGTATCAGTCGAGCATGTATCTGAAACCTTACCTCGTCAATTCAAGTGCAACAAGAGTATATCCCAACCTACCATTGACCAAGTCCGGATAGTCTGTGAATACCCTGATGTATTTCCAGATGGTTTGCCCGGTATGCCCCCAGATCGGGATATCGAGTTTATCATTGAAATAATCCCCGGAACTGGACCCATAGCCCAGAGACCCTATAGTATGAACCCGTCTGAACTAGCGGAACTGAAGAAGCAACTGGATGCCATGTTGGAAATTGGATTGATTCAACCAAGTGCGTCGCCTTGGAGATCACCTGTCTTGTTTGTGGACAAGAAAGATGGAGGTAACCGTCTGTGTAAGGATTATCGGAAGTTGAATGATGTCACTATCAAGAACAAGTACCCATTGCCAAAGATAGAGGATTTGTTTGATTAGTTGACCGGTCCCAAAGTGTTTTCTAAGATTGATCTTAGAACTGGCTATCATCAACTCAAGATTCGCCCAGAGGATATCCCCAAGACTGCCTTTACCACCAGATATGGATTATACGAGTATACTGTCATGTCTTTTGGATTAACCAATGCCCCCGCTTATTTCATGAATCTCATGAATAAGATTTTTATGGACTTCTTGGATAAGTTGGTCGTTGTTTTCATTGATGACATTCTGATTTATTCCAAATCAGAAGAAGAACATGAGCTACACCTAAGGACCATTCTTGGAACCCTTAGAGAGCATCAGTTATATGCCAAGTTTAGCAAATGTGAATTCTGGTTACAGGAGGTAGGATTCCTCGGCCACATTGTATCAGCCGGAGGAATTTCCGTTGACCCTGAAAAGGTGAAAGATGTCGAAGATTGGCAAGCCCCAACCACTCAAACCCAAGTTCGTGCATTTCTCGGATTGGCGGGATATTACCGCAAGTTCGTATAAGGTTTCTCGAGTATCGCCAAACCCATGACCCAATTGCTGAAGAAGGACAAGAAGTTTGAATGGACGGACAAATGTGAAGCGACTTTTCAAGAACTCAAGAGAAGGTTGATTTCATCCCCAATCTTAATCATGCCGGATATCACGAAGCCCTTTGACGTGTATTGTGATGCATCCAAGATCGGTCTCGGATGTGTGCTAATGCAAGAAGGCAAAGTTATATCTTATCTATCTAGACAACTGAAACAACATAAGCAAAACTATTCAACCCATGACCTCGAACTCGCAGCTGTAGTTCTAGCCCCTGAAGACATGGAGGCATTACTTGATGGGAAATCGTTGTGAGATTTATTCGGATCACAAGAGCCTGAAGTATATATTCACTCAGAAGGAGCTGAATATGAGGCAGAGAAGATGGATTGAGCTAATCAAGGAATACAACCTGGACATTCACTACCATCCTGGTAAAGCCAACATAGTAGAAGATGCCCTTAGCAGATTGTCGTGCCGCTTGAACTCCATGATTTTAAAGGAGCAACCAAGTTTGCACAAAGAGATGGAATATTTTTGAATGGAATTAGTGAGTGAAGGATTTTTGGCTAGCATAGAACTTCAACCCACTTTTATCAGCCAGATCAAGGAGGCGCAGAAAGGAAATGCTAGTTTCAACAGAATCAAGCATTGTATTGGTACAGGCAAGGTACCCGGATTCTGTAGGGGTTCGTAGCATGGAAAACAAAAATTTTCTATCGCATACAAACAAACAAGCCAAGATCTATCTACTAGATTGTAGCAACGAGTCGATGGTATAACTTACCCTCGAAGATTCCAAAGCGTTTAACGAGATCGGATTCTCGTGGGTGATGTAGTCGTACTCTTCCCGATCTCAAGATCGTGTAGACGATCCTTCCAGCCGGTCACACGTTCGGTACTCGACGAAGACCTTCCTCTCCCTTGTTCCGCCAAAGAGTGGAGGTTGTAGCACTCTCGCGATTCCTAAAGACAACAAATGGTACCTAAGTAGAGGGAGATCCAGGCTTCGCCTTAAGCCGTATGGTGGAGCTTATGAGAGGCTATTAGTGGCCTAGTAATTAGACACACCAATTAGAAGGCTCTAAACCAATTAGAAGGCTCTAAACTGTTGGCTAAAGCAATTAGAAGCTCTAAACCAAAACAGCTCTAAACCAGAGATCTAGAGTAGAAAGTTATGTCTCTATGGAGGAGCCCTCCTTTTATGGGAGGGGGTCCTTGGCGCCAGGGAGGAGGAGTCCCTCCCCAACTCGCCTTTGGGCTGGGCGAGGAGTCCAACCTCCTCCGGTTGGTTCCAACTCCTCTTGCTTGTTTCCCACAGTTTCTTGTTTTGGCGTTGACTTTCAACTGGACATTTGACTTTTCTGTTTAGGATTCAATTTAATCCTTTATTTGGGACAGCATAACACTTAGTACATGATGCAATCATTCAATGAGCAATGACACATTCATGTACCCTTCCCCGAGTCTTGGGACAATCCGAACCTTCTAGAACATTCCCGATGAAAACACGGAATCATTCCCGAACTCAAACGGACTTTCCTTATATGAATCTTATTCGGACCATTCGGATCACCTCGTGATATCCGGATCCCATCCGGCATAACAACATTCGGTCTCTTTCATAATACCATAACTACTCAAACAACGTCGAATCCTTAAGTGTGTCTCCCTACGGTTTCGTGAATTATGCGGACATGATCGAGACACTTCTCAACAATAACCAATAGAGGAATCTGGAAATTCATATGGTTCCACATATTTCTCACGATTACTTTGCGATCGAATGAACCACTTACATACGATACCAATTTCCTTTGTCTCACGATATGTTACTTATCCAAGGTTATGATCGCGGTATCTCTGCATACCTAGTTCAACCTTGTTCTTGATAAGTACTCTTTTCTCGTTCGTGATATGTGATCCCTTGTTACCAAGTCACATGCTTGCAAGCTAATTGGATGACATTCCACCGAGAGGGCCCGAGTATATCTATCCGTCATGTAGATGGACAAATCCCACTCTTGATCCATGTGTTTCAACCAATACTTTCGAACACTTAATGCCACCTTTATAGCCACCTGCCACGGTGTGGTGTTTGATGTCATCAAAGCATCCATCCGTAAAGGTGATATGCATGATCTCATGGTCAAGGAATTAGGTTACTATGTATCGAAAGCATATAGCAATTGAACTAATGAAATGACTTGATCTTTATGCTACGCTTATCTATAGGAGTATGTCCACCATATCATTCTCCTAACGATATGATCTTGTTGTTGATAACATCTCAATGTTCATGATAGGGAAACCACAATCATTAATCAACCAACAAGCTAGTGAAGTATAGAGGCTATACTAGGGACTTCAAATTAAGTTTACAAATCACACAAGTATTAATGGTTTCCTTGTCAATACTATTATAGCATGAATGTAAACATTTATCATAAACACAAAGATATAATAATAACTACATTTATTATTGCCTCTAGGGCATATCTCCAACAGATTCACCGAAGACGAAGAAGGAGTTCTGTGGTACAAAGGACGCCTTTGTGTACCAGCCGATTCTTAGTTGAAAGAAGTAATTTTGAAGTAAGCTCATGATACTCTTTATTCTATCCATCCCGGAGGAACGAAGATGTATAAAGACTTGAAAGAACAATTTTGGTGGCATAAGATGAAGAGAGAAATCGGAAGCTATATCGCCAAGTGTGATATATGTCAGCGAGTCAAGGCGGGACATCAAAGACCCGCAGGATTGTTGCAACCATTGCAAATTCTGGAATGGAAATGGGATTCCATTGGAATGGACTTTATCACCGGATTGCCCACTTCTAGTAGGGGAAATGACTCTATCTGGGTCATAGTTGACAGGTTGTCCAAAGTCGCCCATTTCTTACCAGTCAAGACCACAAATCAGAGTTCGAAGCTAGCGGAGTTATACATCGCTAGAATCATCAGTTTGCATGGAGTCCCCAAGAACATCGTATCAGATCGAGGAACTCAGTATACCTCGAGATTCTGGAAGAAAGTCCAAGAAGGTTTAGGAACCCGACTAGATTTCAGTACAGCTTACCACCCTCAGACCGACGGACAAACAGAGCGAGTAAATCAAATACTCGAAGACATGTTGAGAGCATGTGTGTTAGAGTATGGATCTAAATGGGAAGACTATCTGCCTTTCGCAGAATTTTCATAGAACAACATTTACCAAGCTAGTTTTTAAATGGCCCCATTTGAATTTATGTATGGAAGGAAGTGTCGCACCCCTTTGAACTGGTCGCAAGTAGGAGAGAGTCAGATTTTCGGACCCAACATCCTACGAGAAGCAGAAGAGAAGGTTCACAAGATCCGTGAGCACCTCAAGATCGCCCAGTCCAGGCAAAAGAGTTACGCCGACAAGATACGTCGAGACCTTGCCTTCAACATCGGAGATTTCGTGTATCTGAAACTGTCGCCATTGAAAGTAATCTAGTGTTTCCAACTGAAAGGAAAGTTAGCCCCCAGATATATCGGCCCCTTCAAGATTCTGAACAGCCGAGGAGAAGTGTCATATCAATTGGAACTACCCGAAGAGATGTCATCCGTGCACAATGTGTTCCATATCTCATTACTTCGCAAGTGCCTCGAAGTCCCGAAGAAGACTGAAGTACTCAAGAATATTGATCACCGAACCATAGAAATCAACGATGACCTGACCTACCCCGAAGTACCCATCCGTATTTTGGAAGAAGCTTTCAGAACTACCAGAACCCGAAGCATCAAGTTTCTCAAGATTCAGTGGAGCAACCACAGAGAAGAAGAAGCTACCTGGGAGCGCGAAGATCACATCAGGATAGAGTTTCCCGATCTCTTCAAATCCTAGGTAAATCTTTTTCGTCCATTTTCAAATCTCGGGACGAGATTTTGTTTAAGGGGGGAAGGTTTGTAACATCCCAAAAATACTAAACTTGGATCATCAAACTCTAATCATCAAATTTAGGGTTAACAAAAACTTTTCTAATTAAAAATATGAAAGCATCCATATGTGTGTGTATTAAAATTTGGATTCTTTTGAATTGCCATGATTCTGTGTTTCTTTGCTTGTAAAATGATTCTTAGGTGAAATAAACATCATCTAAACAATCCCCAAACTTTTCCCAAAGACAAACAAGTCAAAAAAAATAAATTAAGTGAATGGTCACTTTGGCCAATTTAACTCCCATGCCTACTTTGGTTATCCCTAACTTTCAGAACTTAATAGAAACATGTATGGATCTATGCACCCCTTGGTAGTACTCATAACAAGGTATCAAGGCCCACTTTGGGATCATCCAAAAACATTCAAATGCTTAGTTTAAATGACAGTTTAAAATTGAATCTATTTCATATGGGAAGATCCCACTTTTTCAAAAACCACTCAAACCAACTCAATTTTCAAAACCCAAGCATGCACAGAACCATCAATACATGTCTAGAACACCCACCAAAAATCTTTTCAAAATTCAAAACTTAAGTTCATGCGGCCATTTCATCAAACAGGTTGCAGATGCAAATCAAACCAAATCAAAACACTATGTTAAGCAGTGTTTTGGGCCTAACTTGTTCCCTGTCTGGACACAACTAGCCTTAGTAGATCATCTAACAACCTTAACTAATCACTAGCACCACTGTAAGCTGGCCATTGTCATCAATGGTGAGCAGGCCGAGAGCACCATTGCCATCCCATGGTCGACAACAAGCTACGAGCAACACTAGCCTCGCCAACCTTGTCTGAGATCTAGACAGCACCCCACCGCCACTCCCTGTCCCAGCCGCGAGCAATGCCAGCCACTGGACCACACGCCCAGGCCATGCCAACCTTTTCTGCGACCATGCCGAGAGCGCGCCAGAGCGTCACCCTCGACACACGCCCACAGACCATGCTCCGCCCTCGCCGCGTGCATGCGTGATCACCAACACCCCAGCAACCCCGCAGACATGCCCGTTCGCCGCCGCGCGGACCACGCGCACTGTGCGCCATCAAAACTTCCGTCGGACCAGTGCAGAGCACCGCAGCGTTCCGACTGATCAGCCTCCCCACGCATCACCACCACGCTGTTGAGCTTCGCCAAGGAGCACAACACCGCCCCTACCATCGCCCACGCCGATAGCCCTTTGTGCCGTCGACCACGATGAGCTCAGCTGCGCCCGTCGGTTCCCTCTCGCCACTATAAATAGAGGCATCCCCCGCTCGAATTCTTCACACCATATCACTCCCCTCTCACCCAGAACCACCCCACCTCATTCCTAGAGCAAGGCGAGCAGCGCATCGCCGGAATTTCACCGGAGCTCGCCGCTGCAGGAGAAGAAGGAAGCCATTGATTGGAGCCGCCCCAGGAGGAGCTGCCGGTACCAGGAGGATCGCCGTCGTTGACTTCGTCGTTCGCCCGCATCGCCGACCCTCGCCTAAGCCCCAGTGAGCCTCCCACGACCCCCACTGAGCGGCTAGGGTTCGAGCTCGCTGGTGACTTGTTCATCGTCGACGACGACCCTTAGCCGTCGATCTTCATTCTAATCCAACGCACCACATTGCCCCATACCGCTTCGCGTTTAAAGAGCCACTGACTAGTAGACCCTCCTGTCAGTTGCGCCCCGCACTGCGGAGTGACACTGGCCCGGCCCAATAACCCTTCCCGGCGCAGCCCACTCGTTTGAATTTAGCTTTTTCTATTTTATTCAAACTTAGTTCTATACGTAGTTTCAAATATCAACCCAGCTCTATTCAGTGAACCAAATTGAATGAAACCAATTTTGTTAGAAAGGTATTGAAATGCTTAATCCAAGCCCATTGGATTCAAATCATTTGGATCCGTAGATCAACCTTGGTAAAAATAACAAGTCAGAAGCTTTTCTGCATTCAAACATTTTTCAAATTTCAACCATAATAGATTTTGAGTTGATTCCAACTCTAAAAAAATCACATTTTATCATACCTTTCAGAATATATAAAAACATATGGGTTTACTTACAGAAATAATGTTCAAGTAATAAAAGAATGCCACATAGGCATTTCTAGTCAATTTATTTAATTGAAATAAAAGGTTAAACCTTATTAAATTGTGACACCACTTTAAATCACATTCCCATGTACTGAAATATGTGGTGATGACATGTGTCAACATGATCCCATGTTTGAGTTGGGGAATATTAAATCTTAAGTAGTTTTTCAATGAGTAGAAATTACTTTTCTAAACAAATGAATAAATATTAGTGATGATGCTAGATAATCTATAGGACACTTTTGTGTGATGATTGAAAATAGTTAAGTATTGTTTGCTGATTGTGTACCTAGTACTTATTTATAGACGCTAGTACCGACCAAGGATACGAGGAGGAAGGAGGATACTACGAAGAGGAATCCGAGGAGAACTTCAACCACTTCTCTGCACAAGGCAAGGAACTTTCAATTATGAAAGTTAGATAACCTATGCCATGCACTAAGCATGCTTGGTTGGACACATTTGATGATACCCAATCCTAGTTTTACTTGCAAGCTTTATACTTTATTTCTTTATCAAAGCTTTCTCTTAGAGTTTACTTAAGTAACTTGTAGATTCTAGGAAGATAATTGAAGGTTGCATAAAGAGCATAAAATTTGGCCTACGATAGATAATATTTATGTCATCCTAAGGCATGAGATTGAACTTAGTTAAACTCCACTTGTTTACCACCCCTCATTAGTACTTACCCCACTTGTAGATGCTAGTGCTAAGCATAAAACTTGATCAACATTAGATGGGAATACTTGGTGAAAATGGTTATGAAAACCTTGGAATGATGAGTCATTCTAATGAGATGTTTTGACATGTGTTTTCGAACACCAGATGATTTTGATGATGAAAATGTCGAGGCATGAGCCTTAGCCCTTTACAAAACTGATGGTTCTCTGGATGCGATACCATTCCAATTTTACCGTACAACCACAATACCCGAAAATTGGGTAGGGCTTGACTGGAAACTTATATACCTTAGTGTGGGTTCCCTCACGGCCAAGGTCTGAGCTGAGGCTACCTTGTGAAGATTGTCCACCTGTGAAGTACCCAAGATGACAGTTGGTCATAGTTGGGAGGACAAACTCACAGGAGAGGTGCCTATACTAGGGCGTGTAATTGAAAGGTTAGGATTGATTATCCGCATACTGAGTATGGTGAATTCAGGATTTGTTCCTGACAGATGTATCGAATGTTGTGGTGAAAGTGTACAATCTCTGCAGAGTGTCAAACTATTTGAATAGCCACGTCCGCGGTTATGGATAGTTGGAGTGGCCATACTGTTCCCCTGTCAGATGTTTTCAAAATGACTTATGAAATGAATTGAGATTTTGACTTGACCACAACAGAGTTGTGATATGAAATTCAAGTTCCCATTTAGGTGATACCAAACTTCAACTAGTCTTTCTTTGCTTTTGAACTTAGTAGAGGTAAATCTGGCTTTTTGCAAAACAACCCTAGAGCTTAGTGTCCTACTACAAAACCCCCTTCACTTGTTAGTATTAGTTTGTGAGTACTGATGGCTTTGTCCCTGGCTATTCCCGTGGCCAGACTATGAAGAGGAGTACCAGGAAGATGGAACCCAGGAAGGTTACGACAACTAGGATCATCTCCCATCGTCAGCATTGCCTGTGACACCGAAGATGGAGCTTCGCCTACGCTACCATTATTATTACGTATTTCCGCCGGTTGAGTTGTATTAAGAACTGGATCATGAGATCCTTATTTGTGTAAGACCTTATGTATGGTTTGTAATGGATGATGTGCTGTGATATCCAAATCTGTTATGTCTCGCAAAAATGGTAATCCTGGGATTGCGATGTATGGCATAACAGGCATCTGGGATTAAAAATCCGGGTGTTGACATGGGCTCATCATCGCTTCCTCATATGTCGCAGGGTCATCGGTGTTATCGACCAACATGACACTCATAACGGGATCATACCAATCAGGAGTGGTACGAGTTCTCATTGACCTGCGAGTTTTCGTAGTTACTTCAACCGAAGTTTCATGATCAACATCATTGGCTTCCTCTCTTATTGGTGTAGGCACCACAGGAACCACTTCCGGTGCTGCGCTACTCGCAAGTTCGAGAGAAGTTTCAACAACCTCGTCGAGTTCTACTTTCCTTCCAGTAACTTCTTTTGAGAGAAACTCCTTATCTAGAAAGGATCCATTCTTGGCAACGAAGATTTTTCCCTCGGATCTATGATAGAAGGTATACCCAATAGTTTCCTTCGGGTATCCTATGAAGACGCATTTTTCCTCTTTGGGTTGAAGCTAGTCTGGCTATAACTTCTTTACATAAGCTTCGCAACCCCAAACTTTAAGAAACGGCAATTTAGGTTTCTTCCCACCATAATTCATACGGTGTTGTTTCAACGGATTTAGATGGTGCCCTATTTAAAGTGAATGCGGCTGTTTCTAATGCATAACCCCAAAATGATAGCGGTAAATCTATAAGTGACATCATAGAACGAACCATATCTAAGAGAGTTTGATTACGATGTTCGGACACACCATTACGTTGTGGTGTTCCCGGCGGTGTCAATTGTGAAATTATTCCGCATTTCTTCAAATGCTCGCCAAACTCGTAACTAAGATATTCACCTCCACGATCAGATCGTAGAAATTTAATCTTCTTGTTACGTTGATTCTCTACCTCACTTTGAAATTCCTTAAACTTCTCGAAAGTTTCGGACTTATGTTTCATGAAATAGATATACCCATATCTAATCAAGTCATACATGAAGGTAAGAACATAATGATAACCACCGCGTGATGCTACACTCACTGGACCACACACATTGGTATGTATGATTTCCAATAAGTCTGTAGCTCCCTCCATCATACCAGAAAATGGAGTCTTAGTCATTTTACCCATTAGACATGCTTCGCATCTTTCAAGTGATTCAAAATCAAGTGATTCAAGAAGTCCATCGGAATGGATTTTTTTCATACGCTTCACTCCTATGTGACCAAGACGACAGTGCCACATATAGGTCGAGTTATCGCTTAATTTCAAACATTTAGCTTCAATATTATTAATATGTGTATTACTACAATCGAGATTCAATAAGAATAGACCATCTATCAAAGGTGCATGTGCATAAAACATATTACTCATATAAATCGAACAACCATTATTCTCGGACTTAAACAAGTAACCGTCTCGCAATAAACATGATCCGGATATAATGTTCATGCTCAACACAGGCACCAAATAACAATTATTTAAGTATAAAACTAATCCCGATGGTAGATGAAGAGGTAGCGTGCCGACCGCGATCACATCAACCTTTGATCCATTTCCAACATGCATCGTCACCTCGTTCTTCGCTAGTTTCTGTCTATTCTACAGCACCTGTTTCGAGTTAAAAATGTGAGCAACTGAACCAGTATCAAATACCCAGGCACTACTACGAGTACTAGTGAGATACACATCAATAACATGTATATCGAATATACCTTTCTTCTTGATGTTGCCGTTCTTAAAATCCGCCAAGTACTTAGAGCAATTCCGCTTCCAGTGACCTTCTCCCTTGCAATAAAAGCACTCTGTATCAGCCTTAGGCCCAGCCTTGGTCTTCTTTGCCAGTGCGGTAACTTTCTTACCCGCCTTCTTTAAGTTTCCCTTTTTCTTAGACTTGCCTTACTTCTTGAATTTGGTGGTCTTATTGACCAACAACACTTGGTGCTCTTTCTTGATCTCCACTTCCATAGACTTTAACATGGAGAAGAGTTCGGGCAACGACTTGTCCATGTTTTGCATATTGTAGTTCATCACAAAGTTCTTGTAACTTGGTGGTAGTCATTGGAGGACACGGTGAATCCCCAAAGCACTAGGAATCACTATACCCAAAGTTTGAAGCTTGCTTGCGTGCCCAGACATCTTAAGCACGTGCTCACTAACGGAGCTGCCCTCTTCCATCTTGTAGTTAAAGAACTTTTCCGAAGCCTCATAACTCTGAACTGTCGCGTGAGCCTCAAATATCATTTTGAGTTCACGGACAATATCATGTGGGTCATGGTTCTCAAACCTTTTCTGAAGATCCGATTCCAAACCATACAAGATAGCACACTAAACTATGGAGTACTGATTATTCCGAACGAGGAAAACATTCTTTACCTCATCGTTAGCATTAGCTGCAGGTGGGTCACCCAGCGGTGCATCCAGCACATAGGTCAAATTACCAACATTGAGGACAATCCTCAAATTGCGGAACCAATCCGTGAAGTTGCTGTAAGGTTCCCAACCTTTAATAAGGTAGAGATTCCTGTGTTTACAATGCTAGTCCCTGGATCAATAGCTAACATCCACAGTTAAGATGTAATATCAAGAAACAAAGGTCATAATAAAACTTTATAACCAGGAATAAAATAATTCATTACATCTTACATAGCTCATTTGGTTATCACATTACAATGCAGCAGAATATCTATATAGCATGGAGTCCTTCATCTTCATAGTGCCACAGGCAATCATGTTGGTTGTAGACTTGTAATCCTATTCAACACACTTAACATCAAACAAACCTGCAACATAATAAGTTGCAACCACAAGGTTCAATACATTTGAATTGTATTGCCAAGTTTCACTACTATGTAGAAATAAGTGGATCCTATCATTTACATGCATATTTGGCTAAGTAGGGTTTAGGCTCTTTTGCAGAAAGAAATATAGTTTTATCCTATCTTTTAAAAATAGTTTTTGATCTTTGTCAAATCTTTTTGAACTACTTGGAAAACTCCAAGTGCTTCTAATCCCTTGTTGTCACCATCAAGTTTTAACTTTGAGAAATTGGAATGTCGAGATCTTCCATAGCTTCAGGCCTTAGTTGCTCAGTATTGTCCATAACCGGGGACACGGCTAAGTACTTAGAATTTGATCTTCTGCAGAAGTTGTACACTTTACCCACATGACACAATCTCATCTTGATGCCACCAGTGGCCGCTGGATAAGTACTCACCAAGATGGAGTACTGGCAGATTGAGAATGTGACAAATTCTTTCCATAGGAGTCCTCCCAATACACAATGCTAGCTTGTCATCCAGGCACCAATGTAGGGTTCCAAGTTCCCTAGCACAAATCTAGTTAACCTGAAGATGCAAATGCATGGGACTTCCACTATGTAGTTGACTAAGCCAGAGCCCATTTAGCATGTGGCTGTACACGGAAGCCACCATTGTCAGAAACATGTTCAATCTCTAAGTCCCTGGGTGGTTTTCTTCTAGTGCACAACAAAAGAGATAGCCATATAAACATGGTTCCTTTTGTTGCCACCTTGTCCAACCTTGAGTATCCTTGTCCACCCAGGTGGTTCATTGAGTACTTGTTTTATTATATAAAACATAAGTCTTTTTCAATACTTCATATAACCATAACATGTACCCCATCCCAAATATATAGCTTGGATAAGCATACTACAACTACATTGTTTTCACTAAGGAATATATAAGGGTATCCTATTAGGATTTAGCATAGCATAAAATATAAAAATCCTTATCATGCATGTTTCAAAAATCCACTAAGTGTAATGAAAATAGTAGGACTTGGATGATAGTGTCACTTGCCTTTTATTAGAGAATGTTGGTTCACTTCTTGATCTTTCAAATATCACACTCTTCTAATTCCACTACAATTCAATCAAGCAAACACATATTCAACACAACATTCAAACAATTTGTCACACATAAAATAACAAAAACAAGGTCATTCATGCAAGCATGCAAAAGGTAGTTTTATTTGCAAAGGTGGTTTCTACTAGGCTCTAAACATTGTAAGGTTAAAAAAGTGATCATTTTCTAAAGTTGTAAAACCATTTGTAAAAGGTTTTATCTATAAACCATTTTTAAATCAAATCATTATTCTATGTGGTTGAAAATGCTTTTATCAAAGCAATAATTTTATATTGTTTATCAAATAAGTTGTTAATTCACAAAACTTGGTGTTTAGGTTCAGAAGGTTTGAATCAAAACATTTCCCAAAGGTTTTACTCAAAAATCATTTCCATATCAAAATCAATATTTTTATTTGACTAGAAATGAGATAATTCAAGTATTTATTCCTAAACTTCACAAAATTCATTTTTAAATCCATGAGTTGGTTCCTAAGGTCAGTAGGTTCACAACAAACCATTTTGCAAAGATTTCACATTAAAATTTTTATCTAGAATAATTTTTATATTCAAAATAAGCCTACACATGTTTCTGCAAATTCAACCAAAGAAGCAAATCATTAAACAAATTGCATGGTTGAAAATTACTTGTTCTACTGATTCCATTGATATAAAATTTGCAAAATTTGGACGTGTAGATTTAAAGTTATGAATTTTACAAGTTTGCATATCAATCAGATTCAAATTCTGTTTTTAAACAAAACTCTGTACACGTGGCTGTTTCCTATTGGTCGGTACCGCTTCGGGTGGATCGAGCTCTCTGGACCGCTGGATTTCATTTAAATCATACGGCGCAGATTGACTGATACCCCTTCGTTAAGTGATCTGTTCCTACGCGTCGGATTGAAATCTAACGGTGCAGATCCATGCGACCAAATAGTGGCGGCGCTGCGCGGCGGCAGACGGCGGAGCACGCTTGCTCGCGGCGGAGCTGGCGATACAGGAAGCGAGGGAGAGGGGGAGAGGGATCACCGTGTTCACCTTGACGTGTTGATGCTCAACCCGTTCACGAGGAGGCAGGGGGCGCACGGGGACGCAGGAAATTGCTCGCCGGAGTTGCTGCGAGCGGCGGGTGGCTCTGGAGGTCATCGAGGGCGAGGCTGCAGATCGCGCCGAGGCAAGTGGGAGGGTGCTTTAGATGCGTACGAGCATGGGGAATACTAGAGTATCATCGGGAATGAGAGGGGAGGACAGAGTTCACCTGGGAAGCTCGACGAAGCAATGGTAGACGGCGGTGGCTCTCGGATGAAGACGAAGTAGACGTTTCGGAGCGCGCGCGAGCGAACAAGTGGCACGGGGAGATGCGCCAGGAGGTGAGGAGCGAGATCGTGTGCAGTGGGAGGCGAGAGGCGGCTGGACGGCGCCGGAATTGGCCGGGGAAGTCGTCGGAGACAATGTCGGTGTGGGGGCGATTTGGAGCAGCCTAAGGGCAGAGGGGAGGAGCTGTTTGGGGGGAAATGGCGAGGAGGAATGGGCGGTTTAACGAGCGTGGTCGCAGGCAGGATTAACGCAGTCATTTACGAGAATTCAATGCCGCATTCAATCGGCAGCAATGGTAGGGGAAGAACGGTCGTGGGTTGAAGACGATGACACGCTGGTGTGGGGCCGTGCTGTCAGCGAGGTGGAGGAAATAGGAGTGGGGCCTGGCGTTCAGTGACCTCGCGGGTGCGCGTGTAAGTGAAAAACGATTCGCGCGTGGGGGTGTTTAGTTGGGCTGGAGCTGGGCTTGCTGGGCCTGTTGGGTTGGGCTGCTGTTTCATCATTTTTTTTATACAGAATCTTTTTCCTTTTCCATTTGATTTTTTGTTTTGATTTTATTCAAACAATTCAAACACTCAAATGAATTCAAAACCTTGCCAAACTTTGTGTAAGTTTTAATTCTGTTTAACAACACAAACCAAAGTCAAACAAAATAATTTTTATTCTTTTTAGGATCCATTTAATAATTAAATAAAATAGTCCTTAGTTATTAATTCAAATAGAATTTGTTTTATTTAAAATCTCCATTTGAAATCTAAATAATACCAAAGTCATTTCAGTAGGTTTTATTTGAAAATGTAAAACACATGGAATTCTTATTTAAAATAAATTAATAAGTTTTAGTGTTTATTTAAAATGGAAAAATCCTTTACTTTAATAAAATTGGATATTAATAAATCCTCATTATTTAATTTAAATAGACCTTTACTCTTTTGATCATATAGAAATATTTTATTTCAAAAGCTTGGCCATGATTTAATTTGGCTCTATAAAATAATCCTTATTTATAATTCTACCTTTTCTTTTGGAAACCAAATCTTTTTATTAAAAGATCCAAAAATAGTAATTCCAATTATTAAAACTTTCTTTATTAATTGTTTATCTTTTTAAATCCCTTTAGGATTTTATTTGATCCAAATAGGTTTTGATGTTTCCAATTGGAATCAAAAGTTTCTTCTCACCCTGAATTTCAACAAAGTTTTATTTTGTTTATTTATTTTTCACATTTCAAACTTTGGAAAATTTTGGGATGTGATAGGCTACCACCCTTAAAATAAATCTCGTCCCGAGATTTGGGAAGGCTAAAGGTTACATGTTGGCTTCAGGGCAACTAGGGTACTACCACCCTTAAAAATAAAGTCTCATAGGGTTACATTGATGGTTCACTTGTGTAAGAGGTCTCAACCTAATAAGGTAGATTCCTCCTGTGTTTACAATGCTAGTCCCTGGATCAATAGCTAGCATCCACAGTTAAGATGTAATATCAAGATACAAAGGTCATAATATAAATTTATAACCAGGAATAACAATAGTTTATTACATCAAACATAGCTCATTTGGCTATTACATTACATTGCAGCGGAATAACTATAGTCATGGGTCCTTCATCTTCAAAGTGCCACAGGCAGATGTTGGTTGTAGACTTTGTAGTCCTAGTCAATCAAACAATCTTCACTTAAAACAATCATCCTGCAACATTACAAGTTACAGCCACAAGGGTCAATACATTTTGAATTGTATTGGCAAGCTTCACTTCTATGTATAATAAGAGTGGATCCTATAAATACATGCATTTTTTGGCTAAGTAGAGTTTAAGGCTTATTTACACAAGGCAATATTTTATCCTATCTTTTCAGAAATGGTTTTTAAACCTTTGTCAAATCTGTTTTCCAAGAATCCCTTGAACTCCTTGGTAGAAACTCAAGTGTTCAAGTCCTTGTCAAAATCTCTTGAGCCACTTGGTAACCCCAAGTGCAACAAGCTTTAAAATCTCATGAGTTCCTTGGTAACCCCAAGTACATCATGCTCTTGAGCAGCTTGGTAACCCCAAGTGCAACAAGCTTAACAAAATCTCCTTGAATTCCTTGGTACCCCCAAGTGCATCAAGTTTTTTTTTAGAAGTTGGAATGTCGAGATCTCCCATAGTTCAAACTTTAGTTGCTCAGTATTGTCCATAACTGGGGACACGGCTAAGTACTTAGATTTTATTAACTTCTGCAGAAGGAGTACACTTTACCCACATGTCACAATCCCATCTTGTTGCCACCAGTGGCCTACTGGATTAGTGCTCACCAAGATGGAGTACCTGAGACCGAGAGTGTGTGAAGTCTTTCCAAAAGGTCCTCCCATACATCATTGCTAGTTTGTATTCAGCCCCATGAAGCATTCCAGATCCCCATGTCCGGTAACTAAAGACAATGTATGGGTCTTCCTAATGTAGTTGACTAAGCGAGCCATAATAGCATGTGGTTGCACGAAAGCCACAATTGGAGAAACATGTTCAATCTCTAAGTTTCCTAGGTGGTTTTCTTTTGGAGCACAACACAAAGTGATTGCCATAGACATGGTTCCTTTTGTTGCCACCTTCTCCAAAACTTTAAGTGTCCACCACCTAGGTGGTTCATTGAGTCCTTGTTTTATTATGTAAAACATAAGTCCTTTTCTCAACCTTTGTAAAATCTCAACATGTATATCTTTTCAAGATAAAGCATGGCTAAGCATGTACAACTACAATATTTTCACTAAGGAGTGTATAGGAAATCCTATTAGGATTTAGCATAGCATAAGTATAAAATTGTTTTCATGCATGTTTTTCATAATCCACTAAGTATAATGAAAATAGTAGGGCATTTGTATGATAGTGTAACTTGCCTTTTTGGTAGGGAATGAGGGTTTACTCCTTGATCTTGCTAGTCTCACACTTTGCTAATTTCACTACAATCAATCAAACAAGCATAGTATCAAATAGCATTCCAAACCAATATTCAAACAACATTTCACACACACAAAGCAATGGATTCTAAGTTATGCATGGGAACATGCTTAAGATGGTTTTATTCACAAGGGAGGTCTCCACTAGGCTTATAACTTTGTAAGGTCCAAATTGGTCATTTACCAAAATGGCAAAGTCATTTGCAAAAGGGTTTTGGTCCATAAACCATTTTTAAATCTAATCATCATTTTATGTGGTGAAAATTATTTCTATCAAAGCAAATCTTTATGTTTTTCACCCAATGAGTTTATATTGCAAAACTTGGTGTTTTTGGGTCAATAGGTTTGGTCCAAACTATTTTCTCAAAGTTTTCTTTCCATAAACATTTTCATAATAAACTCAACAATTTTTAATTGGCTAGAAATTGGCCAAGTCAATTAATCTAACCTAAACTTTACCAAAATCATTTTCAACAACAAAGGTTGGTTCCTAGGGTCAGTAAGGTCACATAAATCCATTTTGCAAAGGTTTTAACCCTAAATTCAATTTTAAACAATTTTTATACTCTAAACAAGCTCACAAAATAATCTGCAAAATCAAGCAAACTAACAGATACTATTGGCTAAAATAATTCCACAGTTGTCTAGGGCTTGCTCCACTGAATCCATTGATATAAAATTTGTAATTTTTGGACGTGTGGTTTGAAAGTTACAAGGGTTTGAAGTTTGCAAATAAATCTGTTTTCAAATTTCTTTTAAACTGATCCAGTGACACGCGGCACACCCTGGTTGGACAGTACTGGTTCAGGTGGATTGCGGCTGTGGGGCGTTGGATTAAGGAAGATCGTGTGGTCCAGAGTGCGTAACTCTTCGCAGCTAAGTGATCTAATCGTGAGCGTCGGATCTGAATCCTACGGCTGCTAGCACGCTTGCCAAAGATCGGCGGCGCTGGCGGTGGCTTGCGGCGCCTGACGGCGGCGGCTTCTGGCGATTACAGGAAGCGGAGAGGGAAAAGGTGCTCACCAGAATCTTGATGAAGAGGTGATGCTCAACGTGTGCTTGTCGGTAGGCGCTCTGTGCAGTACAATTGCTCGCCGGAGTGGAGGCTGCGCCTCGGGCGGTTCAGAGGTCGTCAAGGCGAGGGTAGGGCGTCCTAGGACAAAGCGGAGGATGCGGTTAGGTTCGCATGAGCACAGATCATCATCGTGTCCACGGGGAAAGGGAAGAGGTCGAGTTCTACAGGGGCGTCGTCGGAGAATGGCGACGCGGCGTTCGAAAGCTTGATGTAGCCGACGCTATGGGCGCCATGTTGAGAGGAGGTCTTTGGGAGATGCGTCTGGTTGTGGGGAGTTGTCGGTGTGCTCGGGAGGCTCGGGCGGTGTTGAGTTGCGGAATCGCCCGAGTGTCGTCGGAACAGAACGCTCGAGGAGAAATTGGCGGCTGGGGCGTGTCGAGGAGGGGAAACAGAAGAGGGAAGGCATGCGCTTTATCCTGCGTGGTCAAGGCGAGGTAAAGACGCGGCATTAAGACGAATTGAAGCCGCGGGATTACTGCAGGAAACGGCGACGAGGGGGAAGAAGGGGTCGTGCGGGTGGGGAGGATGAGCAGTAGAGGTGGGGTCCGCTGGTCAGTGGGAAAAGAAACGAGGGGAGGTCCACCGGTCAGTGTCTTAACGGGTTGCTTCTGTGGTGAGGGAAAACGGTTCGGGGGAGAGGGCAGATGGGCTGGACTGGGCTGAGGTGGGCTTTAGCTGGGCTGGTCGTTTTACTCTTATTTTTTTCCTGTTTGCTTTGTTTTATCTTTTTCTATTATCTATTTTCTGATTTGAATTTCACCCAACTATTCAAGCATTCCAATAATTCAAACAATTCAACAATTGTAATGAGATTTTGGTTCTGTTTATCAACATAAACCAAATCTCAGAATAAAATAATATTTTTATTCATTTTAGGATCTATTTAATAATTAAATAAAATAGACCATTGTTATTTAATCAAATATGGTTTGATTTATTTAATAAAATCTTTATTTGAAACCTAAATATTTTCAAAACCAAATCAGTAGGTTTTATTTGGGAAATATAGAATATTTGGAAACTTGTTTTAAAACAAAACAACATTTTATTTTAGAGTCCATTATTAATTAAATATAATAGACTTTCATTACTAAATCAAATAGGATTTGCTTTATTGAAATATTTATTTTGAAATCTAAAAATAAAGCCAAAACACTTTAGTGGGTTTTATTTGTGAACATCAAATATTTAGAAAACTTATTTTAAATAATTTAATAAGTTTTGTTGTTTCAATTAAATTGGTAAAAACCCTTTATTTGTATAAAATTTGGTTATTAGGTCCTTATT
The DNA here is from genome assembly GCA_030063025.1 of Avena longiglumis. Lineage (NCBI taxonomy): Eukaryota > Viridiplantae > Streptophyta > Magnoliopsida > Poales > Poaceae > Avena > Avena longiglumis. Next base: position 523,702,669 of record CP125976.1, read on the forward strand.
AATTTATTTAAATAAACCTTTGTTATTTTTATTCAAAACAAAATATTTTAATTCCAAAGCTTGGCCAAGGTTTAATTTGGGCTTTATAAAATGTTCTTTATTTATAAATCCACCTTTTTCTTTAACACAAAATCTTTTATTTTAAAAGCTCAATAATGGTATTTCTAAAAAAATTTATTTTCCTCTATTTAAAATGTTTATCCTTTTAAACCCCTTTAGTATTTTATTTAATTCAAATGGGTTTGGAGTTCCAATTGAATTCAAAAAGTTTCTTCTGGCTCTGAAATTCAAACAAAGTTTTATTTTATTTATTTATTTTCACATTACAAGATTTGGAAAATCTTGGGATGTGACAGGCTACCACCCTTAAAATAAATCTCGTCCCGAGATTTGGGGAGGCTAAGGGTTTCAAGCAAGTTCAAACAACTAGGGTACTACCACCCTTAAAAATTTTCAAACAAAAATTACATATTGTCCTTCTTGGGATCGTGGAGAAATTTCTCATGGCAACTATTGCATAGTGACCCTTATTTCCATACTTGACTCATGGGCCAAGGTTGAGCTTCTCCATAGGCTCGTTCAACTTGTTCTTCATCTTTTCTGGACAATTGCTTGCATAGTGTCCTGGATTCTTGCAGTTGAAACAATGGATATCTTGGAGTTCTTTGTGTTGTTCTTGTGGACAAGTTGCTACATAATGACCTGGTTCTTTGCAGTTGTTGCACACCACTTGGTCAATTCCCTTATTTTTCTTGTTCTCTGGGCACTCACTGGAGTAGTGTCCCATTTCCTTACATTTACGGCATTGCACAAGGTGCATGTCCTGTCTGGGTTTCTTGGTTTTCTTTGATCCTTTGAATTGGGTTGTCCTGTTTGGAGGTATGAGTGGTCCTTTTCCTTTGGTAGACTTGGATCCTTCTTGTTTCCTTTGTTCCACCATGGAGTAGATAGGACATTGGTTAGGAGTATGATCACTTCCTTCACATAGGTAGCAAGTAGCTTGAGAGGTAGGGCATTGTCCAACAGGATGATTTTCTTCACAGTTAGGGCATTGACCTTCATGCTCCTTGGAAGTATGGTCCTTGTCTCCACAAATAATGCAAGCTGGGGCTCCATCTAGAATAACATTCTTGTCATCCTTGTTATCATAAACTCCTTTGGGATAGCTTTCTTCCATGCTAATCATTTGATTAGTCACCTTAAGCATCAGTTGAGATTGTTCCTCCAAAAACTTTTGGAGTGCTGGATCTTTATCACTATTGTTGGCTATGAACTGAGTTGTCAGTTGGTTCAACTGGTGTTGGGTTGCTATGAGCTCCTTCATGCTATCAGCTTGGTTGGTGTTGGTGTCATCAACCTTGGAGTCTTTGGGAGTAGCCATCTGTTTGGGTTGAAGGGAGATTAGAATAGGCAAGATATTTCTAGGGAATTATTTCTAATTACTCACATCACAATTCACACAAGCAATGTGCATGCAATCACAAACCAAACATTCACAAACAATTTTGCACTCAAACCACAAAGTTCAAGCACATACTTAGGTAACAAAATATTTTGGTTACACCACATAAGTTGGTGGTTTTGTCTTTAGCTAAAACATGGTGGTCCATCTATATAGTTCACTTGTGATCCTTCCATCCTTCTTGGTTGATCCTTCTTGCATGATATCATGGTTTCCTTGAGAAGAACTCTTGGTCACAATGCTTCAAAGTTGTTGATGGTTCCTTCTTATTTTGCATTCCCTCAGTCTCTAAATCTTGAGTAAGATTTTCCTTGTTTCACCTGTGGTCCTTAGTGATATCCAAGTTGGAAGTCTTTGGGAAATATGCTGAAGATGTTGAAGTCATTAGAGTTGAAGATGTTGAAATCATCCTTTGCACATGGTGTAGTCCTTGTCCATGGGTAGGTTTTTCCATCAAGTTGAAGTAGAAGAGGTGTAGAGTTGAAACCAAAATGGTTAAGGAAAGAGGTTACAAGTGTTTTTGGTAAATAAGTTTTGGATCAAAATATAACTCCTATTTTTCTAAGGGTTTTGTCCAATCCTAGAGTTTACAAATCCTACAGGCAACACAATGCTCTGATACCATCTGTAAGAGGTCTCAACCTAATAAGGTAGATTCCTCCTGTGTTTACAATGCTAGTCCCTGGATCAATAGCTAGCATCCACAGTTAAGATGTAATATCAAGATACAAAGGTCATAATATAAATTTATAACCAGGAATAACAATAGTTTATTACATCAAACATAGCTCATTTGGCTATTACATTACATTGCAGCGGAATAACTATAGTCATGGGTCCTTCATCTTCAAAGTGCCACAGGCAGATGTTGGTTGTAGACTTTGTAGTCCTAGTCAATCAAACAATCTTCACTTAAAAACAATCATCCTGCAACATTACAAGTTACAGCCACAAGGGTCAATACATTTTGAATTGTATTGGCAAGCTTCACTTCTATGTATAATAAGAGTGGATCCTATCAATACATGCATTTTTTGGCTAAGTAGAGTTTAAGGCTTATTTGCACAAGGCAATATTTTATCCTATCTTTTCAGAAATGGTTTTTAAACCTTTGTCAAATCTCTTTTCCAAGAATCCCTTGAACTCCTTGGTAGAAACTCAAGTGTTCAAGTCCTTGTCAAAATCTCTTGAGCCACTTGGTAACCCCAAGTGCAACAAGCTTTAAAATCTCATGAGTTCCTTGGTAACCCCAAGTACATCATGCTCTTGAGCACCTTGGTAACCCCAAGTGCAACAAGCTTAACAAAATCTCCTTGAATTCCTTGGTACCCCCAAGTGCATCAAGTTTTTTTTTAGAAGTTGGAATGTCGAGATCTCCCATAGTTCAAACTTTAGTTGCTCAGTATTGTCCATAACCGGGGACACGGCTAAGTACTTAGATTTTATTAACTTCTGCAGAAGGAGTACACTTTACCCACATGTCACAATCCCATCTTGTTGCCACCAGTGGCCTACTGGATTAGTGCTCACCAAGATGGAGTACCGGCAGACTGAGAGTGTGACGAAGTCTTTCCAAAAGGTCCTCCCATACATCATTGCTAGTTTGTATTTAGCCCCCATGAAGCATTCCAGATCCCCATGTCCGGTAACTAAAGACAATGTATGGGTCTTCCTAATGTAGTTGACTAAGCCAGAGCCATAATAGCATGTGGTTGCACACGAAAGCCACAATTGGAGAAACATGTTCAATCTCTAAGTTTCCTAGGTGGTTTTCTTTTGGAGCACAACACAAAGTGATTGCCATAGACATGGTTCCTTTTGTTGCCACCTTCTCCTAAACTTTAAGTGTCCACCACCTAGGTGGTTCATTGAGTCCTTGTTTTATTATGTAAAACATAAGTCCTTTTCTCAACCTTTGTAAAATCTCAACATGTATATCTTTTCAAGATAAAGCATGGCTAAGCATGTACAACTACAATATTTTCACTAAGGAGTGTATAGGAAATCCTATTAGGATTTAGCATAGCATAAGTATAAAATTGTTTTCATGCATGTTTTTCATAATCCACTAAGTATAATGAAAATAGTAGGGCATTTGTATGATAGTGTAACTTGCCTTTTTGGTAGGTAATGAGAGTTTACTCCTTGATCTTGCTAGTCTCACACTTTGCTAATTTCACTACAATCAATCAAACAAGCATAGTATCAAATAGCATTCCAAACCAATATTCAAACAACATTTCACACACACAAAGCAATGGATTCTAAGTTATGCATGGGAACATGCTTAAGATGGTTTTATTCACAAGGGAGGTCTCCACTAGGCTTATAACTTTGTAAGGTCCAAATTGGTCATTTACCAAAATGGCAAAGTCATTTGCAAAAGGGTTTTGGTCCATAAACCATTTTTAAATCTAATCATCATTTTATGTGGTGAAAATTATTTCTATCAAAGCAAATCTTTATGTTTTTCACCCAATGAGTTGCTATTGCAAAACTTGGTGTTTTTGGGTCAGTAGGTTTGGTCCAAACTATTTTCCCAAAGTTTTCTTTCCATAAACATTTTCATAATAAACTCAACAATTTTTAATTAGCTAGAAATTGGCCAAGTCAATTAATCTAACCTAAACTTTACCAAAATCATTTTCAACACCAAAGGTTGGTTCCTAGGGTCAGTAAGGTCACATAAATCTATTTCGCAAAGGTTTTAACCCTAAATTCAATTTTAAACAATTTTTATACTCTAAACAAGCTCACAAAAGAATCTGCAAAATCAAGCAAACTAACAGATACTATTGGCTAAACTAATTCCACAGTTGTCTAGGGCTTGCTCCACTGAATCCATTGATATAAAATTTGTAATTTTTGGACGTGTGGTTTGAAAGTTACAAGGGTTTGAAGTTTGCAAATAAATCTGTTTTCAAATTTCTTTTAAACTGATCCAGTGACACGCGGCACACCCTGGTTGGACAGTACCGGTTCGGGTGGATCGCGGTTGTGGGGCGTTGGATTAAGGCAGATCGTGCGGTCCAGAGTGCGTAACTCTTCGCAGCTAAGTGATCTAATCGTGAGCGCCGGATCTGAATCCTACGGCTGCTAGCACGCTTGCCAAAGATCGGCGGCGCTGGCGGTGGCTTGCGGCGGCGCACGGCCAGGCAGCGACGCTACGGCGATTACAGGAAGCGGAGAGGGGGAAAAAGGTGCTCACCAGAATCGTGATGAAGAGGTGATGCTCAATGTGTTCTTGTCGCGGTAAGGGGCGCTCTGGTACAGCTGCAATTGCTCGCCGGAGTGGAGCTGCGCCTCGGGCGGTTCAGGAGGTCGTCGAGGGCGAGGGTAGGAGGCGTCCTAGGACAAACGGAGGATGCGGTTAGGTTCGCATGAGCCTGGAGATCATCATCGTGTCCACGGGGAAAGGGGAAGAGGTCAGGTTCTACCTGGGGACGTCGTCGGAGAATGGCAGACGCGGCGGCGTTCGAAAGCTTGATGTAGCCGACGCTATGGGGCGCCCGCGGTTGAGAGGAGGGTGCTGGGAGATGCGTCTGGTTGTGGGGGAGTTGTCAGTGTGCTCAGGGAGGCTCGGGGCGGTGTTGAGTTGCCGGAATCGGCCCCGGAGTGTCGTCGGAACAGAGCCGCTCAGGGAGAAATTGTGGCGGCCTGGGGGCGTGTCGAGGAGGGGCGTCTGGGGAAAACGGAAGGGGGAAGGCAGGCGCTTTATCCTGCGTGGTCAAGGCGAGGTAAAGACGCGGCATTAAGACGAATTGAAGCCGCGGGATTACTGCAGGAAACGGCGACGAGGGGGAAGAAGGGGTCGTGCGGGTGGGGAGGATGAGCAGTAGAGGTGGGGTCCGCTGGTCAGTGGGAAAAGAAACGAGGGGAGGTCCACCGGTCAGTGTCTTAACGGGTTGCTTCTGTGGTGAGGGAAAACGGTTCGGGGGAGAGGGCAGATGGGATCTGAGGTGGGCTTTGATTGGCTGGTCGTTTTACTCTTATTTTTTTCCTGTTTGCTTTGTTTTTATCTTTTTCTATTATCTATTTTCTGATTTGAATTTCACCCAACTATTCAAGCATTCCAATAATTCAAACAATTCAACAATTGTAATGAGATTTTGGTTCTGTTTATCAACATAAACCAAATCTCAGAATAAAATAATATTTTTATTCATTTTAGGATCTATTTAATAATTAAATAAAATAGACCATTGTTATTTAATCAAATATAGTTTGATTTATTTAATAAAATATTTATTTGAAACCTAAATATTTTCAAAACCAAATCAGTAGGTTTTATTTGGGAAATATAGAATATTTGGAAACTTGTTTTAAAACAAAACAACATTTTATTTTAGAGTCCATTATTAATTAAATATAATAGACTTTCATTACTAAATCAAATAGGATTTGCTTTATTGAAATATTTATTTTGAAATCTAAAAATAAAGCCAAAACACTTTAGTGGGTTTTATTTGTGAACATCAAATATTTATAAAACTTATTTTAAATAATTTAATAAGTTTTGATGTTTCAATTAAATTGGTAAAAACCCTTTATTTGTATAAAATTTGGTTATTAGGTCCTTATTAATTTATTTAAATAAACCTTTGTTATTTTTATTCAAAACAAAATATTTTAATTCCAAAGCTTGGCCAAGGTTTAATTTGGGCTTTATAAAATGTTCTTTATTTATAAATCCACCTTTTTCTTTAACACAAAATCTTTTATTTTAAAAGCTCAATAATGGTATTTCTAAAACATTTTATTTTCCTCTATTTAAAATGTTTATCCTTTTAAACCCCTTTAGGATTTTATTTAATTCAAATGGGTTTGGAGTTCCAATTGAATTCAAAAAGTTTCTTCTGGCTCTGAAATTCAAACAAAGTTTTATTTTATTCATTTATTTTCACATTACAAGATTTGGAAAATCTTGGGATGTGACAACTTGACTATGGGTTCAACACTTGATATCAGACAAGGATCCTTATTTGACTCAACTGAGTTATCTAAATCCTGGCATCCACTTCTTCTATCTCTTCAAATTTTCCATCCATGTCAATGTGGTTCACATGTCCTTTCTGGGTCACATTGGAGTCATTTCCATTGGCTCTCCTAGCATCCTTTTTCTTCTTCTTCTCAGGACAGTCTGATGCATAGTGTCCAAGATCCTTACAATTATAGCATTGCAACTGGCTAATATCTTTCTTCCTGAAAGTGTCATGTTGGTTCTGACCAAGGTCATCTCCATTGTCAGTATCATTTCCATTATTTTCACTTTCATTGTTTTTGTGGTGATACTGATGTGGTTCAGAATCTTCATTGATCTTTTTGAATGAATGCTTCTTATTTGATGATACTGAGTGATTCTTGAGTTTATGTTTCCTCTTTCTATTCTCAACTTGATTCATCTTGTTTTCCAAAATAGTGGCTTTGTCATAGAGTGATTGATAAGTTGGGACATAGGTAACAGCTAGCTGCAGGTTTAACTCATCATTAAGTCCTTCAAGAAATTTATCCTTTCTCTTAGCATCTGTATCAACTTCATCCGGTGCATATCGTGCCAGATTGTTGAATTCTTCAATATACTCAGCCACACTAAGGTGACGCTGTTTCAGATTGTGGAACTCCTTTTTCTTCAAGTACATCACTCCATGTGAGATGTGAGTTTTTCTAAATCCATCTTCAAAAATATCCCATGTTACATCTTCAAGGGGAGTGGTGATTTGAAAGTTGTCCCACCATGTTGCTGCTGGTCCTTCAAGCAGAAATGCTGCAAACCTTACTTTTTCTTCATCGGTGCAGCCAACAGTCACTAAGTCTTTGTTCACTGAACGTAACTACCATCGCCCATTGGATCAGTTGTTCCAGAGAATCTTGTAGGCCTAAGTTTCAGAAACTTGGTGAGCATATCAAGTGCTGGAGGATTATTCTGATTGTTGTTGTTGTTGTTGTTGTTCTGATTCTGTATGAGTGTGGTCATCTCCTGCATCAACTGTGTCTGAACTGCCAACATCTGTTGTATATCAGGGGGAAGATTGTTATTGTTGTTTTGGTTGGGGTTGGCACGACGAGGAGGCATCTGTTGGTTTGATAGGGATAAGTATTGGTGGATAGGTTTTTAAGAAGTTTTAACACACAACTCAAAAACCAACCAAGTTCAATCAAACAATCAAACCATCAATCAATCAACCAGCAACTATCCACTTAACAACTTATGAGATTAACTCATGAGTTGAAGGAAACAACAAGTTTTCTTGAAATAATCAACCTAGTATAGTCATACCTCATAGGTCAATATGATCCATACTTTAACATGATAACAATGTCTTTGGTAGGAAATCTAATGTCTCTTGATTTTTCACTTGTAATCCTTAGTGATGTCTAAGTTGAAGTCCTTGGTGAAAATGTTGAAGATGTTGAAGTCATTAGAGTTGATAAAATCTTTTTCACATGGTGAAGTCTTTGGCCATGGGGTAGGTTTTGTCCATCAAGTTTTAAATAGGAGAGATGTAGAATCAAAACCAAATGGTTGAGGAAAGAGTTTACAAGATTGTTTGTAAATATGTTTTGGAACAAAAACAACTCCTATTTTTCTAAGGGGTTTTGTCCAATCCTAGGGTTACAATCCTATAGGAAACACAGTGATCTGATACCATCTGTAAGGTTCCCAACCTTTAATAAGGTAGATATCCCTGTGTTTACAATGCTAGTCCCTGGATCAATAGCTAGCATCCACAGTTAAGATGTAATATCAAGAAACAAAGGTCATAATACAACTTTATAACCAGGAGTAAAATAATTCATTGCATCTTACATAGCTCATTTGGCTATCACATTACAATGCAGCAGAATATCTATATAGCATGGAGTCCTTCATCTTCAAAGTGCCACAGGCAATCATGTTGGTTGTAGACTTGTAATCCTATTCAACACACTTAACATCAAACAAACCTGCAACATAATAAGTTGCAGCCACAAGGGTCAATACATTTGAATTGTATTGGCAAGTTTCACTACTATGTAGAAATAAGTGGATCCTATCATTTACATGCATATTTGGCTAAGTAGGGTTTAGGCTCTTTTGCAGAAAGCAATATAGTTTTATCCTATCTTTTCAAAATAGTTTTTGATCTTTGTCAAATCTTTTTGAACTTCTTGGAAAACTCCAAGTGCTTCTAATCCCTTGTTGTCACCATCAAGTTTTAACTTTGAGAAATTGGAATGTCGAGATCTTCCATAGCTTTAGGCCTTAGTTGCTCAGTATTTTCCATAACCGGGGACACGGCTAAGTACTTAGAATTTGATCTTCTGCAGAAGTTGTACACTTTACCCACATGACACAATCTCATCTTGATTCCACCAGTGGCCGCTGGATAAGTACTCACCAAGATGGAGTACTGGCAGATTGAGAATGTGACAAAGTCTTTCCATAGGAGTCCTCCCAATACACAATGCTAGCTTGTCATCCAGGCACCAATGTAGGGTTCCAAGTTCCCTAGCACAAATCTAGTTAACCTGAAGATGCCAATGCATGGGACTTCCACTATGTAGTTGACTAAGCTAGAGCCCATTTAGCATGTGGATGTACACGGAAGCCACTGTACGAGAAACATGTTCAATCTCTAAGTCCCTAGGTGGTTTTCTTCTAGTGCACAACAAAAGAGATAGCCATATAAACATGGTTCCTTTTGTTGCCACCTTGTCCAACCTTGAGTATCCTTGTCCACCCAGGTGGTTCATTGAGTACTTGTTTTATTATATAAAACATAAGTCTTTTTCAATACTTCATATAACCATAACATGTACCCCATCCCAAATATATAGCTGGGCTAAGCATACTACAACTACATTGTTTTCACTAAGGAATATATAAGGGTATCCTATTAGGATTTAGCATAGCATAAAATATAGAAATCCTTATCATGCATGTTTCAAAAATCCACTAAGTGTAATGAAAATAGTAGGACTTGGATGATAGTGTCACTTGCCTCTTAGTAGAGAATGTTGGTTCACTTCTTAATCTTGCAAATATCACACTCTTCTAATTCCACTACAATTCAATCAAGCAAACACATATTCAACACAACATTCAAACAATTTGTCACACATAAAATACCAAAAACAAGGTCATGCATGCAAGCATGCAAAAGGTAGTTTTATTTGCAAAGGTGGTTTCTACTAGGCTCTAAACATTGTAAGGTTCAAAAAGTGATCATTTTCTAAAGTGGTAAAACCATTTGTAAAAGGTTTTATCTATAAACCATTTTTAAATCAAATCATTATTCTATGTGGTTGAAAATGCTTTTATCAAAGCAATAATTTTATATTGTTTATCAAATAAGTTGTTAATTCACAAAACTTGGTGTTTAGGGTCAGAAGGTTTGAATCAAAACATTTCCCAAAGGTTTTACTCAAAAATCATTTCCATATCAAAATCAATATTTTTATTTGACTAGAAATGAGCTAATTCAAGTATTTATTCCTAAACTTCACAAAATTCATTTTTAAATGGGACTTCCACTATGTAGTTGACTAAGCCAGAGCCCATTTAGCATGTGGCTGTACACGGAAGCCACTGTACGAGAAACATGTTCAATCTCTAAGTCCCTGGGTGGTTTTCTTCTAGTGCACAACAAAAGAGATAGCCATATAAACATGGTTCCTTTTGTTGCCACCTTTTCCAACCTTGAGTATCCTTGTCCACCCAGGTGGTTCATTGAGTACTTGTTTTATTATATAAAACATAAGTCTTTTTTCAATACTTCATATAACCATAACATGTATCCCATCCCAAATATATAGCTGGGCTAAGCATACTACAACTACATTGTTTTCACTAAGGAATATATAAGGGTATCATATTAGGATTTAGCATAGCATAAAATATAGAAATCCTTATCATGCTTGTTTCAAAAATCCACTAAGTGTAATGAAAATAGTAGGACTTGGATGATAGTGTCACTTGCCTTTTAGTAGAGAATGTTGGTTCACTTCTTGATCTCGCAAATATCACACTCTTCTAATTCCACTACAATTCAATCAAGCAAACACATATTCAACACAACATTCAAACAATTTGTCACACATAAAATAACAAAAACAAGGTCATGCATGCAAAAGTTAGTTTTATTTGCAAAGGTGGTTTCTACTAGGTTCTAAACATTGTAAGGTTCAAAAAGTGATCATTTTCTAAAGTGGTAAAACCATTTGTAAAAGGTTTTATCTATAAACCATTTTTAATTCAAATCATTATTCTATGTGGTTGAAAATACTTTTATCAAAGCAATAATTTTATATTATTTATCAAATAAGTTGTTAATTCACAAAACTTGGTGTTTAGGGTCAGAAGGTTTGAATCAAAACATTTCCCAAAGGTTTTACTCAAAAATCATTTCCATATCAAAATCAATATTTTTATTTGACTAGAAATGAGCTAATTCAAGTATTTATTCCTAAACTTCACAAAATTCATTTTTAAATCCATGAGTTGGTTCATAAGGTCAGTAGGTTCACAACAAACCATTTTGCAAAGATTTCACATTAAAAATTTTATCTAGAACAATTTTTATATTCAAAATAAGCCTACACATGTTTCTGCAAATTCAACCAATTTTCCAGAAGCAAATCAGTAAACAAATTGGATGGTTGCAAAGTACTTGTTCTACTGATTCCATTGATATAAAATTTGCAAAATTTGGACGTGTAGATTTAATGTTATGAATTTTACAAGTTTGCATATCAATCAGATTCAAATTCTGTTTTTAAACAAAACTCTGTACACGTGTCTGTTTCCTATTGGTCGGTACCGCTTCGGGTGGATCGAGCTCTCTGGACCGCTGGATTTCATTTAAACCATACAGCGCAGATTGACTGATACCCCTTCGTTAAGTGATATGTTCCTACGCGTCGGACTGAAATCTAACGGTGCAGGACCATGCGACCAAATTGTGGCGGCGCTGCGTGGCGGCAGACGGCGGAGCACGCTTGCTCGCGGCGGATCTGGCGATACAAGAAGCGAGGGAGAGGGGGAGAGGGCTCACCGTGTTCGCCTTGACGTGCTGATTCTCAACCCGTTCACGAGGAGGCAGGGGGCGCACGGGGACGAAGGAAATTGCTCGCCGGAGTTGCTGCGAGCGGCGGGTGGCTCTGGAGGTCGTCGAGGGCGAGGCTGCAGATCACGCTGAGGCAAGTGGGAGGGTGCGTTAGATGCGTACGAGCATGGGGAATACAAGAGTATCATCGGGAACGAGAGGGGAGGACGGAGTTCACCTGGGAAGCTCGACGGAGCAATGGCAGACGGCGGTGGCGCTCGGATGAAGACGAAGTCGACGTTTCGGAGCGCGCGCGAGCGAACGAGTGGCATGGGGAGATGCGCCAGGAGGTGAGGAGCGAGCTCGTGTGCAGTGGGAGGCGAGAGGCGGCTGGACGACGCCAGAATTGGCCGGGGAAGTCGTCGGAGATAGTGTCGGTGTGGGGGCGATTTGGAGCAGCCTAGGGGCAGAGGGGAGGAGCTGTTTGGGGGGAAATGGCGAGGAGGAATGGGCGGTTTGACGAGCGTGGTCGCAGCCAGGATTAACGCAGTCATTTACACGAATTCAACGTTGCATTCAATCGGCAGCAATGGTAGGGGAAGAACGGTCGTGGGTTGAAGACGATGACACGCTGGCGTGGGGCCGTGCTGTCAGCGAGGTGGAGGAAATAGGAGTGGGGCCTGGCGTTCAGTGACCTCGCGGGTGCGCGTGTAAGTGAAAAACGATTCGCGCGTGGGGGTGTTTAGTTGGGCTGGAGCTTCTTGGCTCATTGGGTTGAAATCTGTTTCATCATTTTTTTTATACAGAATCTTTTTCCTTTTCCATTTGATTTTTTGTTTTGATTTTATTCAAACACTCAAATGAATTCAAAACCTTGCCAAACTTTGTGTAAGTTTTAATTCTATTTAACAACACAAACCAAAGTCAAACAAAATAATTTTTATTCTTTTTAGGATCCATTTAATAATTAAATAAAATAGTCCTTAGTTATTAATTCAAATAGAATTTGTTTTATTTAAAATCTCCATTTGAAATCTAAATAATACCAAAGTCATTTCAGTAGGTTTTATTTGAAAATGTAAAACACATGGAATTCTTATTTAAAATAAATTAATAAGTTTTAGTGTTTATTTAAAATGGAAAAAGCCTTTACTTTAATAAAATTGGATATTAATAAATCCTCATTATTTAATTTAAATAGACCTTTACTCTTTTGATCATATAGAAATATTTTATTTCAAAAGCTTGGCCAAGATTTAATTTGGCTCTATAAAATAATCCTTATTTATAATTCTACCTTTTCTTTTGGAAACCAAATCTTTTTATTAAAAGATCCAAAAATAGTAATTCCAATTATTAAAACTTTCTTTATTAATTGTTTATCTTTTTAAATTCCTTTAGGATTTTATTTGATCCAAATAGGTTTTGATGTTTCCAATTGGAATCAAAAGTTTCTTCTCACCCTGAATTTCAACAAAGTTTTATTTTGTTTATTTATTTTTCACATTTCAAAATTTGGAAAATTTTGGGATGTGACAGTTGCTTCCATTGTTTTTCAACTTTTCTTTCTCTAGGAACGCATTAAAATTGATGGTAGGGGCCGCCATTGATCTACAATATATTTGCAATTTAGACTAAGTTTATGACAAATTGACTTCTAATTAATAGTTAAATTAATCTAGGTAAACTCCCACTCAAAACAATATCCCTCACATTGTTTTAGTGATCACATGATCCAGACCACCACATCAAAACCGATCATCACGAGCGTTGATGTAGATTCAATGGCGAACAATCAACATGTTCATCATATCTACTATATGACTCATGCTTTACCTTTCGGTGATCCGTGTTCCGATACCATGTCTGTACATGCTAGGCTCGTCAAGATCAAAACTTAGCTTCCGCATGAGCAAATTTGGCTTGCTCCCGTTGTATACACTCGCAGAATCTAACACACCCAATCATCATGTGGTCCTTTGAAACAACGAGCTTAAGCAACGGTGCCTACTAAGGATGAACACTTTATAACTTGAAATTTTGTGAGAGGGATCACCTTATAATGTTACCGTCGCGAACTAAGCAATACAAGATGCATAAAAGGATTAACATCACATGCAATTCATAATATGTGATATGATATGGCCTTTCTTCTTGTGCTTCTGATCTCCATCTTCAAGCACGAACATGATCTCCATCATCACCGGCATGGCGTCAAGGTCAATGGCGCCGCTTCATGGTTGTCGTCTACCAGCATCAACTATTACAACTACTTTGAATAATAGACACGCGGGTCTTAAGGGAATTAAAAAGACAACCATATGGCTCCTGCCGGTTGCCGACTTACAATAAGGAACATTACATACATCATATATAATCACAATCATGGCCATATCACATCACAACACACCACTTATGCAATACAAGTTGCATGTCAAGCGTGGATCAATCTCATGAACGATGTCATGTAAGGTTAGCCCGGGCCGCTTCATCCCACCATCCTGCAAGATGCAAAGAATACAAGAAGCAATCAACAACAAAAGCATCAACGCCCACAATGACCATTGTGTTCTACTCGTGCAACAGATATACATATAGACACGGCTCTGATACCACTATAGGGGTTCGTAGCATGGAAAACAAAAAAAATTTACCGCATGCACACAAACAAGCCAAGATCTATCTACTAGATTGTAGCAACGAGTCGATTAGAGTACTCACCCTCGAAGATTCCAAAGCTGTTAACGAGAGCAGATTCTCGTGGGTGATGTAGTTGTACACTTGCCGATCTCGAGATGACGTAGACGATCCTTCCAGCGTTGCGTTCCGGCAGCGCTTCCGCAGTCGGTCACACATTCGGTACTCGATGAAGCCCTTCCTCTTTCTTGTTCCAGCAGGCAGCGGAGGTTGTAGTTCTCCCCTCGCGATTCCGGTAGCACTACGGCATGGTGTCGGAAGTAGAGGGAAGATCCCGCAGGGCTTCGCCTAAGCCGGTGCGAGTTATGGTGGATCTAGGGTTTCCGGCGATCTAGGTTTAGAAGTCTGGAGAGGAGGAGGAGTTGTCGGCGGCGGCTAGGGCGACGGGCCGGCGGCGGCGCATGGTGGGGAGGGCTTGGTGTTGTGTTCTTTGGGGCATCCCCCTCTATTTATGAGAGGGGGGCAGCCTTGGGAGACGAGAGTTTGAATCCAAACCCAAACCCAAGTTGGATAGAAGGAAGGACTCTTTCCTTCTTCCACTAGGAAACTATTGTTCCAGTTTGACTTTTCAAACCTCTCTTTTGACTTTCAATTTAGAGCTTTAATTCTCTCTTGCAAATTCCCAAACCAAGTGACCTAGGATATGATCCAATCATTCCACTTAACCATGACACATTCATGGACCATTCCCCTTCCGGTCCGGTGAACCTTCTAGATCCTTCTAGAACCTCTCTGATGAAAACATCAAAATCATTCCCGAACTCCGGAATCGGACTTTCCTTATATGAATCTTATTCTCCGGACCATTTCGGATCTCCTCGTGATATCCCCGATCCCATCCGATACTCCGTACAACATTCGGTATCCCTACTTACATTCCATATCTACTAAACAACATCGAATCGTTAAGTGTGTCTCCCTACGGTTCGTGAATTATGCGGACATGACCGAGACACTTCTCCGATCAATAACCAATAGAGGAATCTGTAAATTCATATGGCTCCCACATATTTCTACGATTACTTTGCGATCAAATGAACCACTTACATACGATACCAATTTCCCTTTGTCTCACGATAGTTTACTTATCCGAGGTTTGATCATCGGTATCTCTGCATACCTAGTTCAACCTCGTTACCGACAAGTACTCTTTTCTTCTTCCCATGATATGTGATCCCTTGTGAGCCAATCACATGCTTTCAAGCTAATTGGATGACATTTCATCGAGAGGGCCCAGAGTATATATATCTGTCATATGGATGGACAAATCCCACTCTTGATCCATGTGCCTCAACACATACTTTCTGAATACTCAATGCCATCTTTATAGCCACCCGGTTACGGTGTGGTGTTTGATGTCATCAAAGCATCCTTCCGGTGATGGTGATTATCATGATCTCATGGTCGAAGGAATTAGTTTACTATGTATCAGAAAGCTTATAGCAAACGAACTATTGAAATGACTTGATCTTAATGCTACGCTTATCTATATGAGTATGTCCATCACACCATTCTCCTAATGATACGATCTTGTTGTTAACAACATCTCAATGTCCATGATCGGGAAACCACGATCATCTATTAACCAACAAGCTAGTATTACAAAGAGGCTTTACTAGGGACTCCAATTTACTTTACAAATCACACAAGTATTAATGTTTCCGGTTAATACTATTATAGCATGAATGTAAACATTTATCACAAACACAAAGATATAATAATAACCACTTTTATTATTGCCTCTAGGGCATATCTCCAACAATTCACTAATGACCCACAAGTATAGGGGGTGTATCGTAGTACTTTCGATAAATAGGAGTGTAGATCCCAACGAGGAGCAGAAGGTGTTGACTAGTGGTATGCAGCAGGAAATCTCTGTAAATACCGAGCAAACAGATTTTTAGTGGTTTCCTAATAAAGCAACAAAACAAGGTGCAAGTAACAAATACAACAAGAAAACGCAGCAAGTGGCCCAATCCTTTCTTAGCAAAGGACAAGCCGGTGGAAATACTTATAAGGACCAAACGTTCTCGAGGACACATGGGAATTCTGTCAAGTGCTTTTGCTTCAAATAGCTGAGTACTCTTCTTTGGTGATGTAAGTGTTGTGTGGGTGAACCTGTGCTAATGTACCGACCTTACTTGGACTAATACATACTTGTGATTAAACCCCCTGCAAGCATCCGCAACTATAGGAAAGTAATTAAGATATAAACTTAACCACTCCTTAAAATCTGAGATCCTACACTCCCTTGCGCAAAGGTGTCCTATCGGGGGTTCAGGTTTCTGTCACTCCGGCAACCCCACGATTAGTAGCCAAATACACAATGCATTCCCCTAGGCGCATAAATGGTGAAGTATCATGTAGTCGACGTTCACATGACACCACTAGAAGAATATCACCACAAATTAAATACTAAACCATTGAATAATAACTCAACACAAATCCACTAATAACAACATGACTTCTCCCATGTCCTCAAGAACTAGACGAACTACTCACAAGACACCATATGGATCAAGATCAAAGATGATATGGTGATGGATAACAATCTGAACATAAACAATAATCCAATGGTTCTACTCATAAGCATCAACTATAATAGTAATTAACACCGGGAAAGTTTCCCCTAAGAACTAAAGCAATATCCAACACAATTTTTACAGCGGGATGGAGTGGTGATAATGGTGCTGGTGGAGATGATGGTGTGGATGATGATGATGATCCCGATGAAGCCTAGCTTGATGACGGTATTGATGGTGACGATCTCCCCTCTCCGGGAAGGAATTTCCCCTACAGAAATCTGTTTGTCGGAGAGATCTTTCTCTCTCGGTGTTTTCCGCCCCGCAGAGGCGGTGGAAATCTATCTATGGTCGCCCCCTGGTGTTAGGGTTCTGTAAGGAAGATATAGGCGAGAGCGCGGAGTCGGAGGCCGAGCAGGTGGGCCACGCCTGCCCTAGGCACGTCCCAGGGGGACCCGTGCCTAGGGGGGTGGGCCCCATGTGGCCCTTCTTTGCCTCCCCTTCTAGCTTCCTCTGTCTTCTAGGAAAATATAATTTTCCCATATTTTTCTGGTATTTTTCCGATCTTCGCGAAATTGCATCAAAACACCTCTTTTTCCATCAGAATCCAGACTCCGGCAGTCCATCCTCCAAGAATCATCCAACATGCATAAACAGATGAAAAGACATAAGTATTACCTCATAATAAGACATATATCACTGAATAGAGGCAAATTATGATATAGAATGGTGATGCAAATTGGACGTATCAATTCCCTCCAAGCTTAAACCTTCGCTTGTCCCCAAGCGAAAAATGAGCTCAGTAAACATGTCCACAGGTTTATGGAGTGAAGTGTCGATAAAAGAATATGGACAAGAAGCATCACACTTACCATTACACAACTCATAGAAGAAAGAAACTCACCATTATATAACTTAGCTTGCAACAAGTACAGGAGTCACAATAGAGAGGCATAAAGATAAATCATAATTGGAATTGGCAAACTCTTGTTCTTGGTCAGAGAATATCTGACAAACAGTCTCACAAATAAAGCTTTTGTAGAAGTTTTCAAACAGGAGCACTCTTTGCTCAAAAAGCTTTTTCAATGAAGGCTTTCAAAGTAATATTCAATAGATAAAAGTTTTGTGCAAACAAGGAAGATAAATAACATGAGTGAATAAATCACCATATGAATGCTTGAAACACAACAACTCAAATGCTTGCTGGAGATAGAGAGGAATTAGGTTTACTGACTCAACATAGAAATATGAGAAAGGTCCTTTCAAGAGGGTAGCAGGGATTTCAAGTCATAAAGAGATTCCAAAAGATTATGATACTTACTAGATTTGAGACCTCATTGCCCCTATCATAGGCATCTTGAGATGATTAAGGTTAAAGTGCACAAAGATGGAGTATATGCTTGACGAAATATAAGTTGGCAATCTCATGTCCCTTGAATATGAGGGCCACTCCTCATGCTACTCAACTTCAGTTACCGGTAAGTTCTTGTCATTATAAGTACATGCGTATCATAGAGAACCACCAACGGGGTACCCCTTGCACATGGTACATGATCTATCCCATAACCAAAATGACAAGGCAAGCAGACAATGAGCATCTCAGCGATCTTTTTATTTACTAAGTGCATATAGCTTTTTATTGAGGATGCTTCATACATAGCTCACTATGGTGATGCTACAAGTTTCCACCATGATTAGGCATGGCTTAGGCTAGCGGCCCAAGCGTTTCTCTGACACACATACATCACTCCATGGACTTACAATTTCCCTCTTTATTTTACATCGGTGACATCCACAGACAAAAGATCATGATATCAAATGGGTACAGAGTACAGGTGCAATGTTGAAAGCGTTCCCCGTGACAGAACGGTTCTTCTAATTCAAACGTATAGATGCAAGCATATACAACTTTGATGACACAATGGTTCAAGTCTATAAGGGGCAAGAAAATAAGGTGTGCCATCAAGTTCGTGAGAGCTTTACTAACTAGTTTTCACATAACAAAATACCTTTTAATTCGAAAGATAGATGAAGCTTGAGAATTTTCTTGGAATAGAAAATGCTAATAGGTAGATATCGTGGAGAAAAATGGCACATGTTTTGGTTCAAATGGATTGGAAACATGAGAAGTACGCCTTCTCAAAACAGGTTTTTGGCTAGCAAGGCTGAGTAGCAAGCAAAAGAGTTGAAAGAAAAAAGCAAACCTACAAGTGATAAAGCCAAACATGCAACCTTCCTTGAAGACACAAAAGATCTTAAATAAAGAATACTAAGCTTATGAGCCAACAAGAAAGAAAATAATTGATACAAAATACCTGTAAGCCTTTTCTCTTTTCCTTTCAAAAATCAAAAAGTGTTGCTACTGACTAGAGCTCGGTTTGCCAAAACCAATATAGATTTACTCGATGTTCCCAAAGTGATGCCAATACTGATCAACAAGATCCATCATATAATAGAGATTGCAAACTAAAATAAGAAGTGCAAAAAGTAAAAGATGAGACTTCTCATTAATATTCAATAAAGGCACTCACACCAAGTGATACATAGATAATCAACTAAAGGAGAGATACTTCCACATGCAAACCAAACTATAAGATAAATTCTCTACCAAAGATATGAATCCACTAAAAAGGTAAAAGATAAAAGATAATGGTGGTGATACCGTGGCACCCCCCAAGCTTGGAACAAGCCAATGGGATGAGATGAATTACTCCTTCGGTGGTGGTGGTGATGTTCTCTTGATAAGCTCTTCAATAAGTTTCTTCAAATCCTCAATCTTAAAGGTCAGAGTACGAATCAACTCTGAATTCTTCTCAATGCGGTTGATACGTTGGAAACGTATCTATAATTTTCGATGCTCCATGCTTGTTTAGTATCTACTTTGCTTTACTTGTCCACAATTTGAGGTGCTTTTTACATGTTTTATAGTACTAACCTATTAACAAGTTGCAACAGTGCCAGATGCCTGTTTTCTGCTATTTTTGGTTTTAGAAAAGTTAGTAAAGAAATATTCTTAGAATTGGACAAGACGAAGACAAAGTCAATAACTTTCCGTGGGGAACAAGAAGTCCGGAGGGGAGCCCGGAAGGCCAGACAGGGGACCAGACCCACCCTAGGCACGGGTGGGCCCAGCCCCGCGCCTAGTTATGGTTTGGGCACCCTGGCCGCCTCCCGGACTCGCCCCTTCGCCTATAAGAATCCCCCAATACAGAAACCCTGAGTACACGATCAGAAACCCACGAAACCGTCTGTAGCCGCCGCCACCATCGTCCCTAGATCGGGGGATCTGAAGTTCTTCCCGGCACCCTGCCGGAGGGGATATCATCCTGGAGGCCTTCTCTCCGGTATGATTCGTGAGTAGTTCCACCTTTGGACTATGGGTCCATAGAGTAGATAGATGGTTGTATCTCCTCCTTTGTGCTTTCATGTATAGATCTTGTGATCTCCGTTCATGATCAAGATCTAATCTATTTGTAATCATGCATGTTGTCTTTGCGGGGATCCGATGGATATTGAGATTATTATGTTGGTTTGATTAATGGTTTTATCTTTATGATTCTATCATGTTTTTGTTGTTTGTAATCTTGCATGCTCTCCGTTGCTAGTTGTTATCTTGGCCAAGTAGTTGCTAGTGACTCCAAGAGGGAGTATTAATGCTCGATAGTGCGTTCATGCCTCTAGTTTCCAAGGGAAGTGCCAATAATATCTTCGGTTGTAGATGTGTTGTTGCTACTAGGGATAAAACAACGGTCTCTTGTTCATGGAACATGTGGACTATTTACCTTACACACTTTGCTTAAAGCAGTTGCCCGTTGCTTGCAAATTAATACTGGAGGGGGTTCGGATGATAACCTGAAGGTGGACTTCTAGTCATAGATGCAGTTGGATGACGGTCTATGTATATTGTTATATTGCCAATCAACCTCATAGGATCTTTCTGGCTAGTAATTGCATTGTTATGCCTTGCTCAGTTCCTGTCAATTGCTCCGCTGTAATTTTTTTACCCTTCATGCCATGTTGTTTATGTAAGGAGAGCACCTCTAGTGAACTATGGACCCCGGTCCAATCTTTACCATTGATACATCTTCCATTGTTACTTGTTTACTTGATGCAAACCATTACCTTCCACACCATACGTTTAATCCTTTGTTACAGCAAACCGGTGAGCTTGACAACCTCACTGATTCATTGGGGCAAAGTCTTGAGTTTGTGTTGTGCAGGTCTCCACGTTGTCTGCAACACCTGTGTGACGTTTTCTTCCTCCTTCTGGTTTGATAACCTCGGTCTCAACTGAGGTAAAACTTGCGGCTTTCTATTCACACAACCTGCACTTGGGGTTACCAACGAAGTGCCACGTCGAGCATCATCAAGACTTTCTGGCGCCGTTGCCGGGGAGGCTAAGGACGTCTTCATAAGGAGAGTCCTTCATTTACTTTCTCTTTACTTTGTTTTTAGTTTGGTTTGTTTCTTTTGCTTGGTTTTGTTTGCCTCTTTTCAAAAAACCCCAAAAAAAATTAGTCTAGCTTGGTTTGCTTGCCTTATTCAAAAAACACAAAAAAATATAGTCCTTGCTCTAGCTCACCATGTTGCTCCCCCAGTTTTCTCTGAAAAATCTTGCAATAGGTAGTGGCTTCATAATTGGGAAAGATATTATTGAAGAATTCTTTAATTATGTTAGCAAGCATGAGGATATTGAGGATAAATCTATAACTGAACTTGTTCCTAATTATGAGATTGTTGCAGCTTCTTTAGTTCATATGTTGGAGGCTAGGTTTGTTAGCCTTAACCCCTTCATACAATTCTTATTCCTAAAACTAAAAGAAGAGAAAAATGTTGAAAAAAGGGAGTTAATCCTTGAAACTTTATCATAAGAATTCCATGATGTTGCTAGGGAGGCCAAAAAGGTTTTTGAACATTTCAATATGCTAGTTTGAAGTGTAGATGTTGGGATATTTCTGATAAAACTAAGCCTAGAATGGAATTCAATATACCCATATCCTATAATCTTGTTGGAATGCATGAAGCCTTTGAAAATAACTTCGATTGGATTGCCCCTGAAAATCTTTTTGATGAAGGTAGTAGACCAAAGAGAGATGAGAAAGGATCCTCCAAAACCCATTTGGATGAGATACCTTTCATATTTGAATAATTTGCAAGTATGGATGTTAATGCTTCCTCATTTGAAAATACTTGGTTCTTCTTGCTTCTTGTGCCTAACTTAAAGGCGTTAAATAAAAGTACTTGTTGGGAGATAACACAAGAGTTTACTTGAGTCTTGGAAGTTATTCCTTCTGTAATGACCTATCCTTATCCTTTTTGTTTGCTTTTTGTGCCAAGAATGACCTCTAATGAGAGGAAAGTAAGATTTGGGGAGTTGCTGTCCCGAAACAGATTTCTGTCCTCCACCAAAAAAATCATGAGGAGGCTCTGTAACTCGGATTGAGCTCAAAATTTATGAATAAATCCGCCAGTATGTTGGCTAACTTTCGTTAGTTCAACACTTTTTTGATTTGAGCAACAGAAGATGTTCGAAAAAATCCGTTTCTACCTACTGGTCTGCTTTGACAGATTTCTGCCATTATTTGCATTTGCTTCTTATTGGTTCCTTTTTGATCTCTCTTCAGGTAAATTGAGTTTCTTTGAAGGAGTTACTACAGTAGCTTGTGTTTTTAGTAAAAAGCCTTGTTGTTTCAAAGCTTTTCCAGTGGTCTAATATCTTTTGAATAAGCTAATGTTGCTAATGAAGATTGTGTGAAGTTTTGTATGAAGGAAAAATTGCAGGTGTAGAGAGAGAATGATGCAATGAGATGAAGGATGGACAAAAGCTCAAGCTTGGGGATGCCACCATGGTGTCACCCCAAGAAATATCCAAGAATTACAAGCGTCAAAGCTTGGGGTGCCCAAGGCATCCCCCTTCTTCATCAATAAAAAGCTCAGGTCTGTCTAGACACTTTATTTTTATTGTTTCATGCACAGTTGTGTTGTTCTTGGAGCGTATTATTTTTCGTTTGCTTTTCTTAGGTTTTTTAGTTTGTTTTAGTAGTTTGGACCCCCATTCTCCCTGTGTTGTTTTGCAAATAAGTTTGCTTGGTGTTTGGAAAGGAGTAATAAGTTCTTGCTTGAAGTGCAAGAGGAGCTTGCATTGACTGTGACTTAGACTTTAGCATGACATGCTAGGTGTTGTTTTAGCATTATGCTTAGTGATTATTGTTGTAGCATGTCCTGTTCCAAACAATTGGGATTGCTTAGTGTGCCTTGAATAAATTATGCGTTGTTTTAGCATGCAAAAGCATAGTATTGTGGTATTCTCCTTTGATGTTTTGCTTGGGTTGACTTGGCACATGCTCACACCATGTTATGACTATGACAAGTCACCATTAGCCTCTATGATCATTTAGTCCTTGACTTGTAGTACCACTCTTTGCTTTGATTAGTTTGCTTTGTTGCATTGCATGATTTTGGCCATTATTGCTCTCTTAGTTGGTTGCTCCCAGTCTTTTGCTAGCCTCCACTTGTATGAGTAAGTTCTACTCATGCTTCCAACACCCAAGAAACCAAGTTATTCCAAAGTGTCCACTATAAATTCCTATGCATGGTGTGTTACACCATTCCAAGTATATTCTTGTTTTCATCTATCTTCCAATTAAAAAAACTATTTTGTTATGTGAAAACTTAGTGATTAAAGCCCTCATGAACTTGATGGAACACTTTATTCTTTGCCCCTAATAAACTTGAACCATTGTGACAACTTTGTTGTATATGCTGGCACTTATAAGTTGGAATTAGCAGAACCATGCTGTCACGGGGAACGTTTTCAACATTGCACTTGTACCTTGTTGTACTCAGTTGATATCATGTTATTTTGTCTATGGATGTCACCGGTGTGAAATAAAGAGGGAACTTGTAAGTCCATGGAGTTTGTATCCTGTGTTAGAGAAACGCCTGGGACGCTAGCCTAAGCCATGTCTAATCATGGTGGAAACTTGCAGCATCACCATAGTGACATCTATGAAGCATTCTTCTTATAAAAAAAGACACACATTGAGAAAAGAGGAAAGAGATAAAAAAGCACCATATTCCCATGGTACATAAGAAGAATTGCTGAGATGCTTATTGTCTGCTTGCCTTGTCATTTTGGTTATGGGAAAGCTCCTGTGCCATGTGCAAGGGGTACCCCATTGGCGGTTCTCAATGATATGCAAATATTTACAGTTACAAGAACTTACCTGGACCCAAAGTTGAGTATGCATGAGGTGTGGCCCTCGTATTCAAGGGGCATGAGATTGCCAACTTATACTTTGTCAAGCATATACTCCAGCTTTTCCACTTTAACCTTAACCACTTCAAGATGCTTATGATAGGGGCAATGAGGGCTGAAAGCTAATAAGTACCATAATGTTTGTAAGCTCTTTTTGAAACTTGTAATCCATGCTTCCTTTATAAAAAGGTCTTTATTCCACCATTATTTGAGTCTCCACCTTCTACCTTTAGGCACCATTAAGAGAGCATAGTTGTCATTCTGTGTGCAATGTTCCAAAGCTTATTAGTTGATGCATATTGTGTTATTACTTGCTCTTGTGCTATTTGTTTCTAGTCACCCTTGTGAACTTTGCAGGTGTCCTATGCATTATATTGCTACTCTATGAGGGACATGCAATGTTCCAAAGCTTATTAGTTGATGCATATTGTGTTATTACTTGCTCTTGTGCTATTTGTTTCTAGTCACCCTTGTGAACTTTGCAGGTGTCCTATGCATTATATTGCTACTCTATGAGGGACAAGCTGATTGCCACTATGCTATGTTTTCTACATGTGAAACAAACAAATGTTTTTCAATGCATATTATTCATGATCTTTGTTTGTAGCTTGCCATGTTGCATGCATAATTACTATGTATTATTGTAGAACTCCATCTTTCATGCACATGTTTAGAGTTCTTTGATTCCAGCTTTCAATGCTTGCAAATGGTTGGATCTTTATTGTGAGGGTGCATGTCACCTCAAAAATTATTATTTTATCACTTACCTACTCGTGGACGAGCTGGACTTAAGCTTGGGGATGCTGATACGTTGGAAACGTATCTATAATTTTTGATGCTCCATGCTTGTTTAGTATCTACTTTGCTTTACTTGTCCACACTTTGAGGTGCTTTTTACATATTTTTTGGCACTAACCTATTAACAAGTTGCAACAATGCTAGAGGCCTGCTTTCTGTTGTTTTTGGTTTCAGAAAAGTTAGTAAAGAAATATTCTCGTAATTGGACGGGACGAAGGACAAAGCCAATAACTTTCCGTGGGGAACAAGAAGTCCAGAGGGGAGCCCGGAAGGCTAGCCAGGGGGGCCAGACCCACCCTAGGCGCGGGTGGGCCCAGCCCCGCACGTGGCTAGGTTTTGGGCACCCTGGCCGCCTCCCGGTCTCGCCCCTTCGCCTATAAGAAGCCCCCGATACAGAAACCTTGAGTACCCGATCAGAAATCCACGAAACCGTTTATAGCCGCCGCCACCATCGTCCCTAGATCGGGGGGATCTGAAGTTCTTCTCGACACCCTGCCGGAGGGGAGATCATCCTGGATGCCTTCTCTCCGGTAAGATTCGTGATTAGTTCCACCTTGTACTATGGGTCCATGGAGTAGCTAGATGGTTGTATCTCCTCCTTTGTACTTTCATGTATAGATCTTGTGAGCTCCGTTCATGATCAAGATCTAATCTATTTGTAATCATGCATGTTGTGTTTGCGGGGATCCGATGGATATTGAGATTATTATATTGGTTTAATTAATGGTTTTATCTTTATGATTCTATCATGTCCGTGTTATTTGTGATCTTGCATGCTCTCCGTTGCTAGTGGTTATCTTGGCCAAGTAGTTGCTAGTGACTCCAAGAGGGAGTATTTATGCTCGATAGTGGGTTCATCCCTATAGTTCCCAAGGGAAGTGACAATAATCTCTTCGGTTGTAGATGTTCTGTTGCTACTAGGGAGAAAACAACGGTCTCTTGTTCATGGAACATGTGGACTGTTTACCTTACACACTTTGCTTAAAGCAGTTGTCTGTTGCTTGCAACTTAATACTGGAGGGGGTTCGGATGATAACCTGAAGGTGGACTTCTAGTCATAGATGTAGTTGGATGACGGTCTATGTATATTGTTGTATTGCCTAATCAACCTCATAGGATCTTTCTAGATAGTAATTGCATTGTTATGCCTTGCTCAGTTCTTGTCTATTACCCCGATGTAATTTGTTTACCCTTCATGCCATGTTGTTTATCTATGGAGAGCACCTCTAGTGAACTATGGACCCCAGTCCAATCTTTACCATTGATACATCTTCCATTGTTACTTGTTTACTTGCTGCAAACCATTAACTTCCACACCATACGTTTAATCCTTTGTTACAGCAAACAGGTGAGCTTGACAACCTCACTGATTCGTTGGGGCAAAGTCTTGAGTTTTTGTTGTGAAGGTCTCCACATTGTTTGCAACACATGTGTGATGTTTCCTTCATCCTTATGGTTCGATAACCTCGGTCTCAACTGAGGGAAAACTTGCTTCTTGCTCTTCACACACCCTACGCTTGGGGTTACCAACGAAGTGCCACGTCGAGCATCATCAGTGGTTCATGATCATGTCGGGCCGAGAATTCCATTCTTTGTTATTCTTTCCCCACTCTTCCTTCTTAGTGTGTTCCTCCCCTGCATGGTTAGAACAAGATATATCCCACATCGAGGGCAAGTTACCTTTGGGCACCTGTTGGTATTGATGATCATGAATAAGAGTATGGAAGGGTCTCTTGGTGCGTGGAGGATATGACCGTGGATTGTAGAAAAGACGTGGAGGTTTCCCTCCTATAGACATCCGTGTTGGGGGGTGACCCCAGATAGGGTCAAGACGGGGAAAGCCAATTGGAGTTTCCCCGGTCTTATGCCGAGTTACTGGTTATATCGGCCGAATCATATAAAGGCCGGCCGAGATGAGCATAACCATGACATTAACCAGAGGGGTTGTACGTTATTCGGCCGACGTACAAATCAAGTCGGCCGGGCAAGTCCGAATAAGCCATAATGAAGGTGAAGGCCGAGCCGAGTTAAGCGATGCAGGGCCGAATAACACGAGGCTTGCAGGAGAAGGAAGAACCTAAGGTCAAACCCTAGCCTTGGGCTAGGAAGAATCTGAACAAGGCCAAGCGCAAAGGACAAGGTGCAGAGCAGCAGAGGAGCAGAAGGAGGTCACGGAGGTGACAGTCCTGGAACCCGAGGCATGCAGGTGGGGCTCTCTTGAACTTTGCCATCATTAGAAGGGGGACACGGAAAGGAGCTCGCCGAGTTACTATATTGGGACAAGCATATTCTTCGAATATGCTTGCCATGTCAGCCCTAGAGGAGCCAAGGCACCCTTTTATAAGGGGAGGCTTGGGTACTGAGAAATGGATCGGCTCATTCTATACCGTTAGGCTGGTAGAAGTTCATCATTTCTTCATGCATACAGCTCGAGGAGCACTTGTAGCCCAAGAAAGGAGAAATAAAAGATCTTTGTGTTAGTCATTTGTGTGTAGAATTAACTACATCTTCCCTCCAAGATCCCTCTAGCATCCATTGGCCCCATACTTTAGCCTACCCATGGCATCTGTCGTGCCACCACCACGATAGTTGGCGCCCACCGTGGGGCTAGCAGCGGTTCTAGCTGGAGTCATGATCCGGACGGGAAACTTCATCAACACAGGCGAGCGCGTTGTCTCTGGCTTAGTCCGGAGATGTGATCTCTGTGACTATGTCAGCGATAACGCAGACAGCTTCAGGGGAAAAGCTCCTCCGTACAATGGCGTCTTCATCAACTTGGGCATGCACCAGATCTACGTCGGCGTCGACACCTCCGGCATTTATCCTCACCAAGTTATTGTTGCAGGAGAGCCCCCCTTAGCGCCGCGAACGGTCCGCGCGGAGAGCGCCCCGTCAGCAGCGTCGAGGTGATGGTCGCGGCCGGGGTGCAGGCGGGAGCAGCGGGCGCCGGATCGGGCAAGGATCCGACGAAGGATGTGCAGGTGACCACAAAGCAGGCAGCTCCACCGCCCACCGAGGTAGATCCTTCAGCAGCCAACCCAGCCGAGGTGCAGGAGACGACCCCAAAGGCACCAAGGGTAAGATGGCCACCTCTGGAAAGACCAGAAAATATTCTCCAGGCAACTATAGATAATCTAACTACGCCTGTAGCGCCGATACTTGATCCGGCTAATGCTTAGGCAGAATTAGAAGAAACCAGGCAAAAAGTACTGGTAGAGTCAAAAAAGGTGTCGGCATTGCGGGAGTCCTTAAACAGGACCCTGCGAGAATATGCTAAGGCAAACAAGCTTGATGTCGCCCCCGAGCGGGTTGATGAATTAAGATTGAGAGGGAAGAACCTCATGGATGATATCAATAAAGAGCATGAGACTCATAAGGCAGATTCAGTCGATCTAGGCTTGCCGAGGTATAGCACCCCGCAAAGAACCTAAGGGCGGCAAATGTCGCTGCACTAGAGTTAGAAGGACTGACCGGCGAAGCCCGGCAGAAACAGCAAGAAAGAGTGAATGAGCTGGTGCGCATTGCAAACCAGCAGAATGAAGAAATGCTCAGGGCAGACCCGGCAAGGCCTGGTGCCTCGCGAATGGTTCATTCGGTGGCGACCCGCCTGTGGCAGGAGCATCCTCACCCGAAACAATGCGCGAAAAGACAGAGCGAGAACCGGAAAAGAAATAAGCAAATTGTTCAATATGATCCGGCAGTAGCCGGAAAAGCAAATGAAAACAGAGGCAATGGAAGCCGAGGTAACAGTGGCGAAAGAAACCCCGGCCATGCCGACAAAGTCAACAGAAGCCGAGGTAATGGGGATCTCGGAAGAGGAAATCACGAGAAGAATATCCCGGCAGAAGGAAGGAGAGATCCGCTGCCCAATCCTCAACCGAGATATGAACCTCGGCAGGAAAGAGAAGTGAGACCAGCTCGCCATAATCAGGTGAATGAGAGGTACAATGATGGTTATTCAGAGATGGAATATGCGGTTCATGGTGGAAATAACCACCATGGAATGCAGGAAAGAATTATGTACAGAGATTTGACATCAAGTGATGCAAGAGTAAAACTGGACCGGTTATACCGGTCCGAGTTGTTAGAAGAGCAGGGTCCGCCGGGTCCGGCATGTTTCGGACCACGGATCATGGGCGAGCCGTCAGTGCCGAACTTTCAGTTGGCAAGAGGCACGAAAACATAGCAAGTGGAAACTTGCGATGGGCAGTAAGATATGTCCCGCAAATGCTGGAAGGACCGGCCAGAGTATGGCTGAATAATCTGCCTCCAGGCAGCATCAACTGCTGGTTGGATTCTGAAGAGATGTTTTTTAGCAACTTCATCAGTACTTACAAAAGGCCAAACAGGCCGCAGCAGCTAGCCATGTGCAAGCAAAGGTCGAATGAGACAGACAGAGAATTCTTAACTCGGTGGTGTAACCTCAGGAATTCATGCGAGGGATTTATAGAATCACAAGCGATAGCTTGGTTCGCTCAAGGATGCCGTTATGCTAGTTTTTTATGGCAGCGACTGCAAAGAGATATGCCAACCACTTTAGCAGAAACCATCAGGATAGCGGATTTGTATGCATTGGGAGATCCGACGCAACCAGAGATGATGTCGGCAGATCATCGGGAGCATCAAGATCAATACGCAAGAGGTCATCGAGGCGCAATGAGTTCAGAGGAAGAAGAAGGGAGGAAAGACCGGATTACAGATATGCCTCCAATCAGGTGGCAGCGGTAGTGCAAGATTAGCCGAGTCACGGAAACAGTCATCGGCAGAAGAATGGTCATCAGCAATGGACACCAAGGAATGAAGGGAAGAGACAGTGGACACCAGAACAGAAGAAGCAATGGCAGGAAAGGCCGAAGTACACATTTGAGTCCATGTTGGATCAACCGTGTAAGTTTCACCTCAAACCGGCCAATCCGGCCAATCATACAGCTCGGCAATGCGCCTGGATGAAAAATGCAATGGGTAACCCGGCGGGAATGCAAGAACCTTCCCACCAGGCACATCAGCAGCAGCAGCCGCAGTTGACTGGAGCAAATGCACAGCAACTAATGTTACCCCCCTCCCCCGAGGTATGATAACTCGGACCGGAGAGATGCAGTGCATCAAGTGATAAATCAGGTCGGGATGGAAGGACAAACCGGAAATAATGGACGAATGATTACAGGAACATCATCAATCATATTATGCGTTCACAATAGAATAGCAAGACAGCAAAGTGTACAACGCCGCATATGGAAGTAAATGCGATTATCTTGGCGTACCAAGATATGTGCCTTGGTCGATCAAGAAGTAACACGGAGCATAAAGGATCATCCCAAAATAATGCCGAATCCGGATCAGACGCTCATTACTAGATCCGACATTTGTCGAACCGAGCATTAATGTGAAATTTTCAAAAGTACTCATTGACAATGGGAGCAGTATCAATATCATGTACAAGGATACAATGCATAAACTCGGAATATTGCAGAATATGCTGCAATCCACGAGAACCACGTTCCATGGAATAGTGCCGGGACTTTCGTGCGAACCCATTGGGAAGGTTCGGGTAGATGTGTTATTCGGCACAAGGGATAACTGCAGAGCAGAAAATTTGGAGTTTGAGGTGGTCGATCTAGAGAGTTGTTATCATGCTTTACTCGGGCGGCCGGCATTGGCCAAATTCATGAGCAGCTGCCACATAACTTACTTGAAAATGAAACTACCCGGACCACAAGGGGTGATAACAGTAGCAGGAGATTACAGGAAGTCGACAGAATGTGCCTCGGCCGGATCGAACCTGGCCGAGTCATTGGTGATCGCAAGAGAAAAAAGAAGGATTCAAGAGGTAGCGGCTCTCGCTCAGTCGGCGCAACTGAATATGCCGGCATTGGCCAACCCACATGGAAGTGTTTCTTTCCAGCCGACTAAAGAAATGAAAAAAGTCCAGATAGATGAGCAGTTCCCAGAACGCACCATCACAATTGGTGCCGGCCTAGATGCCAAATAGGAAGGCGAGCTCACCAACTTCCTCCGTGAGAATCGGGACATCTTTGCATGGTCAACTCAAGACCTGCAAGGTGTGCCGAGGGAGTTGGCTGAGTACTCTCTGCATGTAAGGCCAGGAGCAAGTCCGGTGAAGCAACCTCTCCACCGCTTCGCCGAAGACAGGAGAAAAATAATAGGGGATGAGATAGCTCGGCTCCTGGCGGCCGGGTTCATCATGGAAGTGCTTTATCCGGATTGGTTATCAAACCCGATGTTGGTAGAAAAGAAAAAGGACGATCCAAATGTAGCCGTCATATGGCGAATGTGTATTGATTACACGAACCTGAACAAGGCGTGTCCAAAAGATCCTTTTCCTTTACCTAGAATAGACCAGGTCATTGATTCGACCGCTGGTTATGAGCTGTTATCATTTGTAGACGCGTATTCTGGTTTTCACCAGATACCGTTAAATCCGGCCGATCAATTAAAGACTATGTTTATTACCCCGTACGGGGCTTATTTCTATCGCACCATGCCATTCGGCCTACGTAACGCAGGGTCAACGTACTAGAGATGTATGCAAAAATGTCTGCATGACCAGATAGGAAAGAATGTACAAGTATATGTAGATGATGCGGTTATCAAAACCAAAGAAAGCAAAAAGCTATTGGATGATATTCGGCGGACATTCGCGAACTTGATAAGGTTCCGAATGAAGCTTAACCCGGAAAAATGTACCTTCGGTGTACCGGCTGGAAAACTACTCGGTTTTCTCGTATCTAGCCGATGTATAGAGGCCAACCCAACTAAGATAAGAGCAGTAGAAAGGATGGAATTGCCGAGATGTCTAAATGACGTACAGAAGTTCATAGGTTGCCTGGCCTCGCTTAGCCGATTTTTATGTCGGCTGGGAGAGAAGGCATTACCACTTTATCAACTGATGAAAAAATCTGATAAGTTCATTTGGACACCACAAGCAGATAATGTGTTCCATGAACTGAAGAAGATGTTGGTCACAGCGCCAATCCTGGCCTCTCCATTGTCAAAAGAGCCTATGTTGCTTTACATAGCCGCCACAAACAGAGTAGTAAGTGCTGTGATCATGGTGGAACGAATTGAAAATGATAAATCAGTACAAAGGCCGGTATATTACCTAAGTGAGGTACTATCAGCCTCAAAGCAGAACTACCCATATTATCAGAAGATGGCATATGGAGTGTACATGTCGGCAAAGAAGCTTAAACATTATTTCGAAGAGCACCCGATCAAAGTGATCTGTGAAGCGCCCATAGCCGACATATTGAGAAACAAAGATGCAAGCGGCCGAATAGCAAAATGGGCAATTGAATTGTCACCTTATGCTCTGCAATTCGATAGGCGAGATGCGATTAAATCTCAGGCTGTGTCCGACTTCTTTTTGGATTGGGCCGAGGTACAATATGAGCCACCATTAACAGATCCGAATTATTGGACAATGCACTTCGACGGTTCCAAGCTGAGGAATGGCTTGGGGGCGGGGATAGTGTTAACCTCGCCAAAAAGAGATCAGCTGAAATACGTGCTACAAATACATTTTGCCGCATCAAACAATGTAGCCGAGTACGAAGCACTCGTCCATGGATTGAAGGTGGCAAAAGAGATTGGGATACGCCGAAACTTATGCTACGGAGATTTAGATCTAGTAGTACAACAAGTATCAGGCAATTGGGATGCGCTAGATGCCAATATGGCCTTATATAGGTTCCATGTGCAAAAACTCAGTGGATACTTCGATGGATGTGAATTTCATCATATACCTTGGGCAGAAAATGACGCCGCAAACACGCTGTCAAAACTCGGATCAACCCGGCAATCAATTACCCCAGGTATCGCCCTAGAGCACCTGAGAAAACCATCAATAACACCATCACCAGAGTCCGAATCCATCTTTATTCCGGCAAAATCAAGAGAAGATAGTATGCCGATGGAAATTGACAAAGAATGTAACCCGGAGTTTCCGAAAGTGAACCCGGCCAATGCACGGATGGATATGGAAAAATTCGAGGTATTTATGTCGGCGGAAAATATGGAAATAGATAGTGAGATTATCCCAGAGAGAATCATACCAACATGGGCACAACCCATATTTTTCTTCCTTAAAGATGCGACTTTGCCGAATAATGAGGTATTGGCTAGACAGACAATCAGAAGAGCTAAAGCTTATACAATCATAAACAATGAGCTGTATAAAAGGAGCGTCACAAGCGTGTTGCAAAGATGTGTGGATTCGGCGAAAGGCCAAGATATTCTCCTAGATATACATCAAGGAGAATGCGGGCATCACGCCTCGTCCAGAGCTTTAGTGGCCAAAGCATTCAGGCATGGATTTTATCAGCCAACAGCGTATAAAGAGGTCAAAGAACTGGTGGAAAAATGTAATGGTTGCCAGAGATATGTCAGCAAGATACATATGCCATCGTCCGAGTTAAAAACGATACCAATTACTTGGCCGTTTTCTGTATGGTGCCTAGATATGGTGGGACCATTCAAGCCGGACCGAGGCGGGATTACCCACATCTTAGTCATGGTCGACAAATTCACAAAATGGATTGAAGTGAAACCAATAAAAAAATGTGATGGACCCATAGCAGTAAAATTCCTCAAAGATATTATCTTGAGATACGGTTACCCACACAGTGTTATTACAGACAATAGTACAAACTTTGCTGAAGGAGCTTTTGCTAGATTCTGTCAAGAAAAACACATAAGACTAGATGTCGCCTCGGTGGCTCACCCAGCATCTAATGGGCAAGTAGAAAGATCCAATGGACTAGTATTGTCTGGAATAAAACCCCGACTCATCGAACCACTGCAAAGGTCGGCATGGTGTTGGATCGAGGAACTACTAGCAGTACTATGGAGCCTCAGAACTACCCCGAATAGGTCAACAGGCTACACCCCATTTTTCTGGTATATGGAGCAGAAGCCGTGCTTCCAGCCAACATAATACATGACTCGCCAAGAGTTACCTAGTATACAACCGTCGAGGTGAATGAGATAGCTCGGCAAGATGACGTTGATCCGCTAGAAGAAGCCAGGGAGTTGGCACTATCAAGATCAGCTATCTATCAGCAAGACTTACGACGATATCACAACAAGAAAGTCAATCCAAGAGTGTTTAAAGAAGGAGATTTGGTTCTTCGGTTAGTGCAACGCACGGCCGGCATGCACAAACTATCACCCCCATGGGAAGGACCATTCATCATGAGCAAAGCATTGCACAATGATGCATATTACCTAATTGATGCTCAGTAACCAGAAAAGAACAAGGCAGACAAAGCCGGCGAAGAATCGAAAAGACCATGGAACATAGCTTTACTTCGTCCATTTTATTCGTAGGAGTCATCTATGACACGTTGTAAAGTGACGCTTCAGGACGAAGTATCAACTATGTATTGAACCTCGGCACCTCGAGCAATGACTCGGGGACTGCCCTATATTATTTTTCATTTTGGATTATGTATTAGACCTCGGCACCTTGAGAAGTAACTCGGGGACTGCCCTATATTGTTTCTGAGTTTGGGTTATGTATTAAACCCCGGCACCTCGAGCAATGACTCGGGGACTGCCCAATATTATTTTTCATTTTGGATTATGTGTTAAACCTCGGCACCTCGAGCAATGACTCGGGGACTGTCCTATATTATTTTTCATTTTGGATTATGCATTAAACCTCAGCACCTTGAGCAGTAACTCGGGGACTACCCTATGTTATTTCGCATTTTGAGTGATGTGTTAAACCTCGGCACCTAGAGCAGTAACACGGGGACTGCCCTATGTTGTTACACATTCTGAGGTAGGTACTAAACCTCCGCACTTTGAGTTATGCACTTGGAGGAGTGACACGGGGATTGCCCAACGTCATTTTTTCCTGAGTTATGTGTTAAGCTTCAGGACCTCGAGCAAGGAACTCGGGGACTATGATGTATTATCCATTATCTCAAATTAGGCATTAAAACCTCGATTTCTAGAGCACTGACTAGTGAATTGCCCCACAATTGTCCCTTGTTACAAAGATGGGTATTAAACTTCGGCACCCAGAACGATATTATTTCGCTTTCCCCAAATGTGGGCTTCGAGAGTTATAACTCGGATAGAGATCAAGAACACAATGGTTGAGCCGTCAAATTTATAAAGGTCAGACAATATTAAACGCCGAACTACGGTGGGACAAATGCAAACACACAATCCGAACTTACGAAATTGAAGGCCACCAAAGCAAAGATTTAAACCAACAAGATCAGTTTAGACAGAATAATAACGATCACCATCATATGTGCCTCAGTAGCAAAAGGCAAAAAAGGTTCATACCACACAGAAAGTCGGACAATTGTTTCACACACATCATACGCCTGGCATACCGGGGATAAGAAACAACTTAAAGTTTTTTGAACCTAAGGGGCAGCGACTTGGTCAGGCACTAGGCGCTCCGAGGTAGACGGCACCTCGGCCGAAGTTGCTTCGCCCTCCACAGAACCAGGAGTGACTTCGGGGGAAGCCCGGGGCTCTTGAGAAACATTAGCTTGAGCTTGAGAATGCCCAATCCCTTTGGAGGATGATTGCGCGTCGTCGTCCCCATCCGAGCTTGCGCTGGAATCACTAGAAGTATCCGAGTCGCCCCCATCCTCGTCCTGGTCGGCCGAATTATCATCAGAGGCATCTTCGACTTCGACGTCATCCGTCGGGTTAGAAAGGAAACTCGGCCCTTCAATCCAGTTATGCACGTCCGCATACTCAACAAGCTGGAAGGCACGAGCTTGTCGGCGAGCGACGAATTCTGGATCCTCAACCCAACGGGAGCCAGTGCACAAATTTATCAAGGTATCGAGCGAAATATCCTCGTACCATGACATAACGACTGTGAGCGCCATATCAGCACCAGCTCGTCCAGCGGACTCCCTCCAGAGATTTAACTGGTTCTGGGATGCCATCAATCTTTCCACCAGTAACTTGATCTCATCAATATCAGGAGTTCTAAAAATATTCGGCCAGAGAACATGGTAGGCCCGGATGGCTGCCTGCACCAAGTCCCTGCCCATAATCTTCATCGGGCCAATGGCAACCAAGTAGTCTTCCATCGAGTACTCTAGGCTTGCATCTGAGGGGACACCTCGGCGCACACGAGCATTAATCACCGCTATAGAGCTCACGGGCTTAGCTTCTGGAAAATGGTCTATGCAAAATAAAAATACATCGGTCAACAATAAGAAAGATAAAAAGATAACTTGGCCACGATCAGAGTCTTACGATGAATATAGCTCAGCATTCTCTGAAGATCTTGAGCCCAATCACCCTTGGTCTTCTCAAAGCGAGAGATATCCTCGCTGATCGCCCGTGTCTTGAGTTCGGCAGCCTCGAGGAGTTCTTTATTTTTTTGCAATTGCAGAGCTAGCCGATTCTTCTCTTCGGAGAACTCCTGGTAAATTTTCTCTAACTCAGACTTCTCAGAGAGCTTGAGGGACTCCACCTCGGCCAGTTTAATTATCTCATCATCTTTCTCTTCACCGCTACCGAGTGAGTAGCGGCTTGTTCTAAAAAATGCAGCATCATATCAGGCATGGGTATGCATTCTTGATGTGACGCTGCAAGAGTTTATAACTCAGCTATACCAAAGCCAAAAGGTTAAAAGAAACCCGGGATAAGTTTCGAACGGAAATCTGTAAAGAAAAAGGGTAACTAACCTTCCAGGTCCTTGACTTTCTTCTCAAGATGGATGTTAAGATTGTTGATATTACCTATTCACTAGCAAAATGAGCTAACACCTCAAGTCCAAAACAATAAGAACTTTAGGGACAATACAAAAGTTTGTTAACTTACCAGCTTTCTTCACCACGGGAATGACTTTCTCATACTTATCTTGCAATTTCTTATGCGCGAAAAGCAGCCTTTGGAATTCGGCAGTCCGTCGATCATGCGCAACCTAAGCGACAAAATAACTAGCAGTGAGATACTCGAAGCTAAGCCAGATCCGAATCAAGCAAAGCTTAACTCGGACCTAGGTGGCTGGATATTCGAAGCTAAGCCAGATCCGAATTAAGCAAAGCTTAACTCGAACCTAGGTGGCTGGATATTCGAAGCTAGGACAGATCCGAATCAAGAAAAGCTTAACTCGGACCTAGGTGGCTGGATATTCAAACCTAAGACATATCCGAATCAAGCAAAGCTTAACTCGAACCTAGGTGGCTGGATATTTGAACACTAGGACAGATCCAAATTAAGCAAAGCATAACTCAGATCTAGGTGGCTGGGTATTTGAACATTAGGACAGATCTGAATCAAGCAAAGCTTAACTCGGACCTAGGTGGCTGGATATTCGAAGCTAAGACAGATCCAAATCAAGCAAAGCTTAATTCGAAACTAGGTGGCTGGATATTCGAACACTAAGACAAAACCGAAGCAGGCAAAGCCTAATAAAACTTCCAAACGAATAACAAGTTATTCGGTTGCAACCTTCGGGGACTAGAGTATATATAATATCATTCGAATGACTAATCAAACGTCAATAAAAACAATTACCTCGTTCATCTTATCGCTGTCAAGCACGATCTTCGCAGCCAGATGCAAGCGACTGCTGATGTCGGAGAGTTGGAATGGCTGACTGCTTGGATTGCCCTCGAGCTGATCAGCAGCGTTCCAATTATTGGCATACTCAACCAACGAGCCGAGGATGTTCCCACTCTCAGTACGAGTCAGGACTTTACCTCGGACGTGTTGTGTAACCACCGCAGCCGCGGGACTCTTGTGAAGAGCGAGCTGAGTATCAGCGGCCGGGGTGACAACGGTCTTGGCAGAAGAAACCCCCTTGCGGAGCGCATTAGCAATTGTAGGCTGAGAAGAGCTAGCAAGCCCTTTCTGAGATGAGGGAGGTTTGGTGACGACGACCTTCTTGGCCTTAGAAGAGGGGTCGGCAGGAGCCGTTACCTCGGCACTAGGGGTGGTGTCTTTGGAAACAGGAGGAACTATAGTTTTTTAGGGCGCCGAGATGGTGATATCCTTGGATGGAGTTGGAGTTGTGCTGGAAACTGCGTGGGCCAAAGGAGTCTCAGGGGAAACTCCGGGGTTCACGATGGGGGCAGCGGGTTGGAAGGAGGATCAACTATCCAGGTTACGTTGGCATCAGCAACGGTAACCACGGGTGCATCTTGCCGAGGTAATGTTTGACTCGGAGCAGGAGGAGAGTCCATGCGAGATGGACTAGGAACTCTTGTGTCTTCAGGAGGCGGAGGAGAAGGCAGTCGAGTAGTATGAATCGTCATGCTGGGACCACTGGGCTTAACAGAAAGAGGAGCGCTGCAAAAGTACAGAAAGTCAAATCAAAGGACGGAAAAAGAGAAACAAGAAATACAAATGAAAATGAGCGTACCCAGTAACTCCGGGCATAGTTTTACGCTTCGGAAGGTGCTGGGATGACTTTTTAGTTCGCTTCTTGGGGGCGGCTTCGGAGGCACCCGTTGGAGCGGCACGCTTCCGCGAGGTAGCAGGAGGTTGGGAGGCGAGAGGCTCGGCATCGTGCACCTGACCAGCCTGATTAGATGGGGAAGTAGAAGCCGGAAATGCATAAGAGATAGGCATTGTGGCAACTACCTCAAGAATTTGGATGTCGTCTGAATCACCTTCCTCCTCGTGAGCCGAGGTCTTGCCACGGGCACGAGCCGGAGCAAGGTCCGACTTGGGAACAAACTCCTCCGAGTCAGGTTCCCCGCTATCCGGGGTGTTCCGATCTGCGGTCCACGGGAGGGCTAAAACCTCGGCATCTTCAATCTTCTGCTCCGCAAATCTATGCAAGAAAAGAGACAAAGGAATTAGCAAAAAGAATCACAAACACAATTGGGGGAAAAACATTAATGCATGAATTTACCTCGGGAGGGGGGTTCCCACGGGTGAATGGCTTCAGTCCCCAGGTCCAATCCTCCGGCATCTTCGTCCTAAAGATAGCTCGGACACGCTTGAAAATAAGATAATTATCGAGCTCAACCGTTGAGACTCGATTGGGATCAAGGGATCCGCTCATATAGCAGAGCTTATGCGTGCGTTGCTGAAAAGGGCAGATCTGGCTGCTGACGAAGGTGGTCATCAGATCCTCGCCACGTAAACCGGCGTGGATTAGCTCCTTCAGCCAAATCTCAAAGGCCTCGGCCAGGGCATGGCTCTTCTTGGGATTATAAGGCCAGTTCTTCTTAGAAGGGGGGCCGATGGAGAAGGCAGGGAGCCGAATCTTGTCTTCCTTCCCAGAATTCTTGACATAGAAAAATGATCTATACCATTTCTTGCATGACTCAAGACCAGCGACGCGAGGAAACTCGGATTTCCTCCGAGGTGTGATGGACGCTGCTCCACACTGGGTAAGCAGTTTCTCGGAAGGCTGAAGGGATTTGTATGGAACGACATTGGAACGGACCTGGAAGAACTTGGACCATACATGCACTGACAGCCAGAGGCCGAAGTATCCCTCCGAGGCCGAGATAAAGGCAGATAGAGAAGCAGTGGAGTTAGCCGGAAGATGATGCGGCTGCAGGCCGAAGTAATCGAGGAATTCCCTAGCAAAGTCACTAAGGGGAAGACCAAACCCGCAAGCGAAATGGGACATAAAAACTACATACTCACCCTCCTTAAGAACAAGAGAAGATTCGCCGCCGGGTAAGCGACAAGCTACCTCGGCAGGAATCCGGCGAGTTCTAATTAACCACTCAACCTCTCGGCGGGTAACGGTGGAACCTTGCCAAGAGCCCCGCTCTGGACCAGATGCTGCATCGTCATCCTCGATGAGTGCGCCGCTAACGGAGCTTGACATAGGGTCGCCGGAGGAATCTACCAAAGAGAAATTAGCGGCGGAGCTAAGCCTAGAGGTGCAGGGCCCCGTCGTGGTCCTAGACAAGAATGGCGGCAGAGCGGAAAAGAGACCGCTGCGGGAAACCTAGAGAGCGGAAGATGCGTCTAGAGAAAGATCTAGGGAATGAATCCACAGAGAAACTCACCGGCGATGGCGCCGGAGCAGGTGTATGGGGACGAGGTCGACGGAGCAGAGGGATTAATACCTTGTCGTCGAAGATTCCGACAAGCGCGCGGCCGCAGAAGCACGAACAGGCGCAAGGGTGAAAGGAGGAAAAAGGGCAATGAGGAGCGAAGGAGGAAAGTAAATCCTCTAGCCCCGTGACCCTCTTTATAACCGCGTGGCCTTAGCGGTAGCGGGATCGTGCGTACGGGCACTAACCGTGTAGATCGTGTATGCGGCGTAACCGCTCGCGGCTGAGTGGAACCACACCGACGACCACACGACGCAGGAGAGGATCAGGCCTCCTGACCGATGCGGTGCGCGAAGCGTCGCAGTGCCGACGCGACAGGCGCAGTAAACACTGTAGAGATGTCAGCGGGAACTGTAGAGGAACAAAAAACTAGAGAAATAATCATGAGTGTTACACGTAGGATGAGGCGTACACAATAAGCTGCACGGATACCTCGGATAAAAAAGAGTAACTCGGAAATAAGGAGAAATGAGTATTGGGAAACTGATGTGACCCAGCCAAGGTACGGACGAGACCACACCAGCTTCGGGGACTAATGTTGGGGGGGTGACCCCAGATAGGGTCAAGACGGGGAAGCCAATAGGAGTTTCCCCGGTCTTATGCCGAGTTACTGGTTATATCAGCCGAATCATATAAAGGTCGGCCAAGATGAGCATAACCATGACATTAACCAGAGGGGTTGTACGTTATTCGGCCGACGTACAAATCAAGTCGGCCGGGCAAGTCCAAATAAGCCATAATGAAGGTGAAGGCCGAGCCGAGTTAAGCGAGGCAGAGCCGAATAACATGAGGCTTGCAGGAGAAGGAAGAACCTAAGGTCAAACCCTAGCCTCGGGCTAGGAAGAATCTGAACAAGGCCAAGCACAAAGGACAAGGCGCAGAGCAGCAGAGGAGCAGAAGGAGGTCACGGAGGTGACAGTCCTGGAACCCGAGGCATGCAGGTGGGGCTCTCTTGAACTTTGCCGTCATTAGAAGGGGGACACAGAAAGGAGCTCGCCGAGTTACTATATTGGGAAAAGCATATTCTTCGAATATGCTTGCCACATCAGCCCTAGAGGAGCCAAGGCACCCCTTTATAAGGGGAGGCTTGGGTACTGAGAAAGGGATCGGCTCATTCTATACCGTTAGGCTGGTAGAAGTTCATCATTTCTTCCTGCATACAGCTCGAGGAGCACTTGTAGCCCAAGAAAGAGAAATAAAAGATCTTTGTGTTAGTCATTTGTGTGTAGAATTAACTACATCTTCCCTCCCAGATCCCTCTAGCATCCATTGGCCCCATACTTTAGCCTACCCATGGCATCTGCCGTGCCACCACCATGACAATCCATGTTGTCCTCCTAAGCTTGGTAGGTTTTTCCACCACTCCAATGCTTGCGACGGTAGCGCGGGTATCTGGTTGCTTGTCCTCCTCCATGTCTTCTTCATCCCCTACAAAAATCTCCTCCTCCTTGGGGTTTTGAGGATCATCTTCCTCGGGCTTCTTGCCTTTGTCGTTGGCGGAGGCCATGGTGCTCTAAACTTGAGAAGTTTTCCTGACAGAAACAGATTGAAACGAAAACACGACGAGAACACGATGCACGAACCTCGGGGGATCCGGGGGGTTATGTATTATGAAGTTTCAATGCATAAGGAAGGTGTTGATATGAAACCGAGGCGGAGACGGGGCTCGGGGGAGGCACACCCCCTCCAGGCGCGGCCAACTGGGGACCGTGCCTCGGGTGGGTTTGGCCACCCTGGCCTTGGGTTCCTCCTCTGTTCCGTATCGTAACTTCCCTTATGTATTAAAAACATAAAAAATATAAAAATATTGGGGCTTCACGAACCTTCTGTTTTCACCACTTTTACCTATTCAAAGACGAACTCTGCAGACTCCTTTTCTCCTTCTCCTAGAAATTCCTTTCCTCACAAGGCAATACCCAAACTTAAATGGAAAAATTAGTGTAAGCAAAACAACAAACCTTTAGGTTCACACTTCAACTAAAATCTATCAAAACAAAGGCTTCTATAAAAGGCAAATGCAAATGATAATAGAAATCTGTCAAAACAGAACAGCAGGTAAAGATTGATTTTTTTGGAAACCTTATGTTGCTCAAATAAAAAAGTGAAAAACTAATTAAAGTTGGGTAACAACTTGGAGAAAAATCATAGAAAAATTCAGCTCCATCCGAATTACTGATCCCCCTCACGAATTTTTACAATGCAGCACAAAAATCTATCCCAGGACAGCCACTTTTCACAACTCCTCTACTTCACAAAAATCTGTCCCAGGACAACACAAAAACCAAAACAAAAAGGATAAGGAGCGGTTATTACTGAGGTAATAACTTCCAAGACTCGACCAAACTCTTGGGTTATCTCCCAACAAGTACTTTTCTTTATTGCCTTTAAGTTAGGCTTGATAGTTTCAAAGATGCTCACAAAGGAGATAAATATTTGAAGTGAAAGAGAGCATCAAGAAGCAAATAACCAACACATTTGAGTCTAACCCACTTCCTATGCATGGGGGTATCATGAGCAACGAATTGTTGAAACAAAAAGCCACTGGCATAGGAAGACAAAACAGATGCAACTCCAAAGCTTTCAACATAAAACGGGGAAACTTAACATTATTGAGATGCATACAACCATGTTTCCCTCTCTCATTATAACTTTCAATAGCACTTTGAATAAAGTTGACAATATAAATGTCACTAGCAACAACTTTATCATCAGAATGAGCATACTTACAGCCATCAAAAAGAGGTCCAAGGTCATAAACCTGATCAATAGAAGCAAGTTGTTCCATCCTGAAATCTTTATTAGGCAAGCTAATTTCACAAGGAGCTTTAGCAAATTTGTAAAATTTAAACTCATAAGAATCTCCATCAAACTTAGTTAAAACTTTCTCCTTCTTACAATCTATAATAGCTCCACAAGTGCTCAAGAAGGTCTACCAAAAATGATAGGACAAGTTTTGCTAGCTGCAGAATTAAGCACTAGAAAATCAGTAGGATACTTAATCGTACCGCAAAGAACCTCCACATCTCTTATAATACCAATGGGGCAAATGGTTTCCTTATTAGTAAGGTTAATAACCACATCAATGTCCTCAAGCTCACAAGGACCAATCTCATGCATAATTTCCCTATAAAGCTCATAAGGAATAGCACTAGAACTAGCACCAATATCACATAAACCATAATAGCAATGATCACCAATTTTAACAAAAAGCATAGTAACACTAGATTTTCTATCTTTACTAGGATGAGAGATAATGTTAGAAGCGTCTTCACATAAGACAATGTGCTCGTCCTCTATATTTCTAGTGACAGGGTCTTTCACAATAGCTACCACAGGTTCAACATTCAATTGCTCATCAGGTTCCACAGTTTTCATTGTACCTTTGTTATTTGCACTAATAATCATAGAATACTCCTTTACCTTAGCTGGGAAAGGAACTTTCTCAACATGAGGTTCAGGCACAATATGATTAGTAGTACAAACTTCAGTACTTCTAATAGGAACATGACTAACAACATGTTTATAAGGTGCATGGTACTTATTCCACTTCTTCTTAGGAATTTCTATGTAAGAGGCAAAGGCCTTAAAACAATTGGCAATACTTTGGGAATCAAGACCAAACTCATTACTAATATCACGGAAGCCATCAGTTCCCATAAAAGATTTAATGCATTCATAATCATAGTTTATACCTGACTTTCTTCCTTTGTCATTCTCCCAAGCTTCAATGTTCTCTTGAATACGATCTAAGAGATCCCATTTAGCTTCTTCCTTCATACGTGTGAATGATACAGCACAATAAGCATTTAGTAAATCTTTATCATGAAGAGAAAGCCTGGCATAAAAGTTACTAATAATAATATTATTAGAGATTTCATGAATAGGACATTTAAGCATTAGTAACTTCAATCTCCCCCAAGCTTGAGCTGTACTCTCTCCATCACGAGG
This sequence comes from Avena longiglumis, assembly GCA_030063025.1. Lineage (NCBI taxonomy): Eukaryota > Viridiplantae > Streptophyta > Magnoliopsida > Poales > Poaceae > Avena > Avena longiglumis. The sequence continues at coordinate 523,746,408 of CP125976.1, forward strand.
CCAAAAGTTATATATTAGATTTCTATCCTTATGAATCTCACTGGGAGGATAAAATTTAGAATAAAAGAGAGATGCCATTTCCTCCCATTCCATGGATTGTCCATTCTTCAGCAGCTTATACCATTCTTCAGCTCTCCCTTTCAAGGATATGGAGAGTAACTTCTTCTTCACCTGCTCAGTTGTGATACTTGCACACTTAAACAACCCGCATAATTCATGGATAAAAAGCAAGTGATCACCAGGATGGACAGTTCCTTCCCCTAAATAATAATTTTCCACAACACGATCAATAATACTTGTAGGTATCTTAAAAGGATCTATCTCAACAGGTGGTGGTTCATCTACTACCCTAATAGTGGTAGTAGTTTTCCCAAACAGAAAACAAAGTGGGTTATCCAAATTAGAAACAAAGCAACAAATAGAAAAAAAGAAATACTCACAGTAGAAGTTTCCTTTACCAGTTCCACTCTTCAATAACGCTTCACTCCCCGACAACGGCGCCAGAAAATAGTCTTGATGGCCCACAAGTATAGGGGTGTATTGTAGTACTTTCGATAAATAGGAGTGTCGATCCCAACGAGGAGCAGAAAATTACATGCCCAAAATTACATCCAATCCTTCGGAATCTAGGATTATTAAACTAACTAGAAACTTATACTTTCCAAATTCTATTATTAGATCATGACATCAAAAATTCACTATCATCTCCCCACCTAGAGAGCTTACTTTAATAGGACATCCAATAGTTTCAGTTGTAAGTCCATTTTTATAAAAAAAAATGCTCTTGATATGAATGAATGCGATCCACCGGTATCAAAATGAACATGTGCTAGAAAAGAATTAAGATTGAACTTACCAGCCACAGCATCAGATTCCTCATAGATTTCCTCCAAATTGATGTGGTTCACTAATGACCCACAAGTATAGGGAGTGTATCGTAGTACTTTCGATAAATAGGAGTGTCGATCCCAACGAGGAGCAGAAGGTGTTAACTAGTGGTATGGAGCAGTAAATCTCTGTAATACTTAGCAAACGAATTTTTAGTGGTTTTTTTATAAAGCAACAAAACAAGGTGCAAGTAACAAAGACAACAAGCAAACGCAGCAAGTGGCCCAATCCTTTCTTAGCAAAGGACAAGCCGGTGGAAATACTTATAAGGACCAAACGTTCTCGAGGACACATGGGAATTCTGTCAAGTGTTTTCTCTTCAAATAGTTGAGTACTATTCTTTGGTGTTGTAAGTGGTGTGTGGGTGAACCTGTGCTAATGTACCGACCTTACTTGGACTAATACATACTTGTGATTAAACCCCCTGCAAGCATCCGCAACTACAGGAAAGTAATTAAGATATAAACCTAACCACAGCCTTAAACTCTGAGATCCTACACTCCCTTGCGCAAAGGTGTCCTAACGGGGGTTCAGGTTTCTGTCACTCCGGCAACCCCGGGATTAGTATCCAAATACACAATGCATTCCCCTAGGCCCTAAATGGTGAAGTATCATGTAGTCGACGTTCACATCACACCACTAGAAGAATAGCACCACAACTTAAATACTAAACCATTGAATAATAACTCAACACAAATCCACTAATAACAACATGATTCTCCCATGTCCTCAAGAACTAGACGAACTACTCACAAGACACCATATGGATCAAGATCAAAGATGATATGGTGATGGATAACAATCTGAACATAAACAATAATCCAATGGTTCCACTCACAAGCATCAACTACAATAGTAATTAACACCGGGAAAGTTTCCCCTGAGAACTAAAGCAATATCCAACACAATTTTTACAGAAGGACGGAGTAGTGATGATGGTGCTGGTGGAGATGATGGTGTGGATGATGATGATACCGATGAAGCCTAGCTTGATGACGGTGTTGATGGTGACGATTTCCCCTCTTCGGGAAGGAATTTCCCCGGCAGAAATCTATCTGCCGGAGAGATCTTTCTCTCTCGGTGTTTTCCGCCCCGCAGAGGCGGCGGAAATCTATTTGTGGTCGCCCCCTAGTGTTAGGGTTCCGTAAGGAAGATATAGGCGAGAGGGCGGAGTCGGAGGCCGAGTAGGTGGGCCACACCTGCCCTAGGCGCGGCCCAGGGGAGGACCCATGCCTAGGGGGTGTGGGCCCCCTATGGCCCTTCTTCGCCTCCCCTTCTAGCTTCCTCTATCTTCTAGGAAATATAATTTTCACATATTTTTCTGGTATTTTTCTGATCTTCACGAAATTGCATCAAAACACCTCTTTTTCCATCAGAATCCAGACTCTGGCAGTCCATCCTCCAAGAATCATCCAACATGCATAAACAGATGAAAAGGCATAAGTATTACCTCATAATAAGACATATATCAGTAAATAGAGGCAAATTATGATATAGAATGGTGATGCAAATTGAACGTATCATTCACTTGACCCTTCTGAAATGGGTTTGGCTTGTTGGCTCCATCAGCCTTATTTTCTGGGCATTTATTTGCATAGTGCCCAGTTTTCTGGCACTTGAAGCACTAAACCTGACCGATGTCTCTCTTAGCAGGCTGACTTCCATTTCCATTCCCGCTGTGATGGCTCTTGTGTCCACTCTTGTGGTTCTTATATCTATCATTGTCATAACTACGGTGGTGCTTGTTGTCATGGTGACGGTTACTGTTGTGGTGGCTGTTATACTTCCCATGCTTGTGGGATCCAGAACCTCCACTATCATCACCATGGGAACGCTTGTGTGACGATCTAGAACTATGCTTATCAAAGTGATGCTTCCACTTCCTGTTCTCAACCTGCTTCATCTTGCTTTCCAAGATGGTGGCCTTGTCACATAGTGATTGATAAGTTGGGACATATGCAATAGATACCTGCATGCACATCTCATCATTTAGCCCTTCAAGGGATTTTTCCTTCCTCTTAGCATCAGTCTCAATATCATCTAGTGCATAGCGTGCCAGATTGTTGAACTCCTCAATATATTCTGCCACAGTACGGTGACATTGCTTAAGATTGTGGAACTCTTTCTTCTTCAAACTCATCACTCCTGAAGAGATATGAGCAGTGCGGAATCCATCCTCAAACATTGCCCAAGTCACTTCCTCAATGGGGGTGGTGATTTGGAAGTTATCCCACCAAGTAGCTGCTGGTCCTTCAAGCAGATGTGCTACAAATCTGACCTTTTCCTCATCAGTGCAGCCAACAGTGACCAAGTCCTTGTTCACCAAACATAGCCAGTCATTGGCTACCATAGGATCACTGGTTCCCCAAAACTTGGCAGGCCTCAACCTCAAAAACCTTGTAAGAATATCAAAGGCTGGTGGGTTGTTTTGATTGTTGTTATTGTTGTTGTTATTGTTGTTGTTTTGGTTCTGATTCTGATTCACCATGAACTGGGTCATCATCTACATCAACTGAGTCTGGGCTGTCATCAATTGTTGCATCTCATTTCCATTGTTGTTATTGTTGTTTTGGTTGGGATTGGCACGATGGGGAGGCATCTGTGGTTTCAATAAGGATAAGTAATGAGATATCCCATATATGCTAACATGCACAATGCATCACATAACAACAATCACAAATAATCAAGCACAAGATAAAACTTAGAGTTTAAACAACGTGAACAACAAGTTTTGGAAAAGTAAACACACTAGCAAAGCCATCCACATGTTGGATGATCATTGCGACTAGGTAAATAAAAAGATGATAGATGAATAGATATACGAGTAGTCAACACTACTCCTCCATGTCGACCTCCACGTCCACTAGAGTAAGTCCGGTTGTCTCCATGGCTGTCTTGTACTCCTCCACGCTGGTGGTCAAAGCATCGACCTACGCCCAGAGGGCTCTCTTATGCGAGCGCAACCTCTCTATCACTCCCTGCTGAGTCTCTACTCAAGATCCTTGAGCTCTATCTTGGCCCTCATGTCCTTGATCTTCTTGTTTTATCCTGCACTCCCTTCTCTTGATTCTTGAACCTCTTGTCTTGGCTCTCGAACCGGGCCTCCATCTCCTTGATGATCTCATCCTGCTCTGTGAAGGCCTTGTCCTTCTCTCTCAACTGAACCTGAAGCTCGTCATTGCTAAGCATGACGTTGGTCCTATCTCTGCCGAGGTGTCTAACGAGGCTCTCTAGGTCCTGGAGATATAGACGCACCGGCTCAATAGTCTCTCTAATGGCGTCGTCATACGCTACAGCCTCTCCCTGCTCGTCACGTCTCCCAAATGGGTGGAAGTAGAGGCCCTTGAGCTCGGTGGAGTGACGTCCGCAGAGGCTTCCAAGTAGCTCCTGCATGACTACGTCTAGTCCCTTCTCCTTGTCATCATGCATCAACTTGAAGGTAATCTCCTCGGTGAGTGGCTCCGTCTGGCGTCTAGGCTTCGAGACTCTAAATCCCCAAAGATCCTTCCTCTCGAACTTCGTGAGCTAAAGTGCCTTAATACTAGGGAGTGGGAGATTGAGCACACAAGTGAGCTCCACAAGACGAGAACCAAAACGAGTTCCCTTGAACTCCTCGGCAGTGCTGACAACAAATCTAGGCATCTATTGCATAGGATAGAGAAATATTAGAAACAACACAATTAAGGAGAAAAATCATAAGATAACAAAAGCAAAAAGCATACATTCATCCATAAAACATACAAGTCGTGGCATAGAAAATCTATCACAAGCACTAAGGTTCAAACATAACTTAGACAAAAATTTGCCATACCACATAGGTTGGTGTGATCAAATTATTAACTCGAGAAAAACGACAAGTGTGGTGGTCCAACTATTGGAGTATGTCACAATTCTCACTCATAAGCTAAGTCTATGATATCTTCCCTTAGACGTTTTATGGCGGTCTCTAATTATTGGGTATACTTCTTCTCTTCTCTAAGGTTATTTTGAGTGTTGAGCATTCTACACTTGAGTCTTTCACCAAGCTCCTTGATAGCATTACAAGCTTCATTTCTTGCAGATTCAAAGAATGACACATACATTTTTCTAAGTTGGTGAGCATGCAGAATCCCGACTCTTTGTGGTTGTCTCCCTTGTTTTTGTACAAGTGGAGTTGCACCCACCAATATTATTCTCCTTCATCCATCACTGGAAATCCCTTGTACACGGCTTCACCATGTATTCCCAATCTAACCATGAGGTTTTTGAGTTCCTTGGGAAACTCTGTCTCACATTCTAAGGTCATGGTCATGAGTGGTCCCTTCTTGATGGCTTCATTGATGGCAGCCATCTACAAATAGAGATGAGAAAGAAGATTAGGAGAGGTTTACGAGAAGAAAAAGGCAAGTGTGGAATTTGCAAAGAGTTGAATTTTTTGCCTAATGGTTTCCTTAGTCTAATCCAACTTAGGGTCATAATCCTACATGCAACACAGTGCTCTAATACCATCTGTAAGACCCCACCTTTTAAGGTAAAGGTCCCTGTGATTGCAATGCTAGTCCCTGGATCAAAAGCTAGCATCCACAGTTTAAGATGAAGTACATAGATACAAAGGTCGTTATTACATCGTCATTCCAGAGATAACATAGTATTTACAACTCAATAGCCCAAGGCTAAAACATAGAGTTCATAACATAAAGTAAATAACTAGAAGTCTTCATCTTCATGTGCCATAGGCAAACATGTTGAGTGTAGACTCACAACCCTAATCTCCACCAGAATAACCTGCAACATCATAAGTTACAGCCACAATGGGTCAATACATTTGGAATTGTATTGGCAAGTGATACCATATTAGAGTAGAAGTATCTAACATCTATATGAATTTGGCTAAGTGTAGCTTAGGCTGGCTTTTCTCAAAATAAGGTTTTGACTTATTATTTGAAAAAAAAATTGTTTTTCAAAACACCCAAGGAACCACCAATGGACATTGGTGAGCCTTTACCCTTGTTCAAACACAAGTTTTTAACTTAGAAATTGGGATGAGGAGATCCTTGATTGTTTCAATGTCTTTGATGCTCAAATTGTCCGTTGCCGGGGACACGGCTAAGTACTTAGGTTTTTACCCTCTCGAGAGGTGGTGCACTTTCCCCACAAGACTCGACATGCATCGAGATGAGACTTTTCAGAAGAATTCCTTAGACCACCATGGACGTGTTCCATCCTATCAACCATACCACCAACTGTCCATCTGGCTAAGTTCTTGCAACCTATTTGGTCAAGGAAGAGCCCATATGCCATGTGGTTGCCCTAGAAGCTTCTCAACACTAAACATCTCAAATCCCTTTGTTCTTGGGTGGCAATCCACAAGTGTGATACACAAGGTAAACCATATACATGGGCCTTGTGTAACCACTCAACATAAACCAATCATACCATTCCACCCAGGTGATTCAATCACATAGTTATTTTATTAATCAAAAACACAAGTCATATAGCATGAATATTCCACCCTTGTTTTCTACTAGCTAGGCTAAGCATGATAACATAAATTTTTTTCTTAACTTAGGGAAAAATCTACTAAGACTACAACTACTAGGATTTCCCAAGGCATAGCATAGTATATACTTAGAAAATTTCCAATGCAAGCCCTACCCAAAATAACACTAGTGCATAGTCAAAATAGTAGGACAAAAATATGAAGCATCACTTGCCTTGATAGTTGGGAGAGTAGCAACAATCCTCATAATCACAATCACCAAAATCACCAAAATCTACACATAAAATCACAACACCAAATTCACATTTCAATATTCAAACAAATATACATATGAATGCATGCAAATGCATTGAAATGATTTTTCTACACTAACAAGTCAAACTAACCAGTACTGAACACAAAGTAAACTTTCTAAAGTCTAAACAAACTCAAATTTACTTTAAAAACATTTTCTAAATAATTTTTATATGCAAAATAGGACTACAAATGCTTCTGCAAATAATCCTGTTTTCCACAAGAAAATGATCAATTCAAGACCATATATGTGTAGGTATTAATTTTCTGAATCCAATGATATATTATTTGCAAATTTTGGACAAACATAACAAAAGATATGAATTTTACAAGTTAATTCAACTAATAGATTCAAAAACATATTTTAAATCAAATTTACAGACGCGTGGCAGCGCCTGATTGGCGGATACCGTTTCGCTCAGGATCACCCTTATGTGCCGTTGGATCAAGTCAGATCCAACGCGCCAGATCTAAACTTACCGTTTCGCTAAATGATCTAATCTACGGCGCATGTTTTAGATCTAACGGCTCTGGATCAACTGACCAAAAGCGAGCGGCGCTGGGGGTGGCGGCGCTACTTCCGGCGATGCTCCGGCCGTGTTAGGGGGCAAGGGGGTGGTGGCAAGGTTTACCTGACTCGCGTGAACAAGGGGATGCTGAAGGTGGAACTGGCTTGGTCAGGGCGTACCCTAGTGGTCGTGGGAGCTCGTCGGAGTTGGTCCTAGCGTCGGGATTTCGCAAACGGGGACGGAGGCGACGACCTAGTGCGCACGGAAACAAACGGTAAGCCTGATTAGATGTGCAAGACAGAGGCTAACCTACTCGTTTGAATTAGAGGTCAAGGGGGACACGGGTCTCACCGGAATCGCTCGTCGGAGGCGAGCGGCGCGTCAGCTGTTTGCGGGGGTTGACGGGGACGACGACCTGGGGCGATTCAGAGCAAACCAAAGTTGTGCGAAGGTGTGCAAGTATCTGACGAACAAGCTCATATGAACAAGAGGCGGAGGGGGGAACGGAGCTCACCAGAAGGTGCTCGGGTCCACGGCGGTGTGGGGCTAAATTTGCAGAGCCTGGTGGTGTTTAGTGGGGGCTAGGTGAGGGGAAATGACCACGACGAGGTGGGGGTTAAATAGAAGGCGTCGAGGGCGGGGATTACGCGAGCATTCATCGCCATTTACTCGGTTTCAATCACGGCAGTGAAGGGAGGAAACAGCGGCAACGACGTGGTCTGTGTGTGCGGGGTTTGGGGACGAAGAGGTGAGGTGGCGCTGGGCCCAGCAGTTAGCGAGTTAGGGGGTGCGCGCGCGGGTGAAAGAAGGAGAGAGGGAGGGGGAACCCAGGTGGGCTGTTGGGCCGAATGTGGGTCTAGGCTAGATAGGTGGCGCTCGGTTTTATTTTTTTTCTTTAACCTTTTTCTTTTATGTTTTGATTTTTAGAAATGGTTTTGAAACCCTAATTCAAATATGTTTGAATTCAAACCTTTTCCAAATTTTTGTACTGTGATCCTAGCATTCAAAACTGTGTCAAACACATCTATTCACTCAAAAACACTTTGGTATTTTGAAAATGAAAATAAAACCATGCCCCATATATGATATATAAAGTGGGGTTTAAATATGGTTTCAAATAGGGTTTTGGTTTGAAAATTTTGGTGCAAGACAAACATGCTATGATGATATGAATGCAATGATATGACTTTTCATTTGATGAAATTTGGGATGTTACATGCAGTTGGTGCACAGCTTCCCTCCTGTCCGGGTTATTGTACCTCGACTGCTGATTCTCGTATCTCGACTACTGATTCTCGTATCTCGATTGCGCGACCTCAAGTTGAGCATTTGCTTTAGTGAGTGGTAGAGAGGGAGGTGGAGGCACTTCACTGCTTCTCCTTTCTCAGCCCTTTGGAACCATTTGCACTGCCGAGTCATGTGATTCACTGGCTTACTCAAATTGGGAGTATGGAACTTGCACAGCTGATCCATCATCGTCTCATAGGTATATTTTCCCTTTCTTGCCAAGGCTTGTTTTGATCATATGTCTTTTTCCATCATTCTTTGGCACCCATTGTTGGTGTTGTCCATTTGTCCTTTGACGCTGGCTATTGCCGGCATTTGGATGATCCTGGCTCACAACAGCCATTTGACTCGAACCATATCTATAGTTCGACCTTTCATCTCTTATCTTGCCTATATACTCATTAAATTCGCGACGATCATGTCGCCTTAATGACCCAGCTCCATCATATGCGGGAGTTTCTGTGTTCCCATCTGCTAAGATAATAAGTGGCTATGTCGGATCTCCCAACGCATATGAGTCGGCAATTTTTATTGTCTCGGCTAAACTTTGCCGGCATATCACTCTATAACCTTTGCCACAACACACTTCCATGTCGACATCCCTACGCGAACCATGCAATGGCTCGTGACTCGGTTACCCCTTCGTAGGAGTTGCACATCGTGCACCACCTGGTAAAAAACTCTCTGTATGTTTCATTTGGACTTTGCTTGCACATTGCCAGCTGATGTGGGTGATTCGGCCTCTTATATGTGCTAGTGAAGTTATTGACAATGGCCTCTTCAGAATCAACCCAGCTATTGATACTTCCTGGTGGCAAGTTATTTAGCCACACTCTCGCTGGACCTTCCAATATCTATGAAACGTACCTCACTACACATCTTAGGTTTCCATACGCAATGTTCATAGTGGTACCATAGTCAATCAACCAATCCCCTGGTTTGTGCTGCCATCATATGTCTTGGTGCCCCTTTCCAGCTGAAAGTTTGTAACAGGAGGCTCTCTCATGATTCTTGCTCCAAAACATGATGGACCCGACGGACCTTGTGCTTCAACAAGCTCAGCCATTTTGATCCTGTCAAGTTTCAATCTTGCATCATCAGGCTAAAGATTTCTGTTTCCTAGCCGAGATCCCAGTGTGTTATACAGATGATCCGGAATCTGATACCCGACATTGATCATTGCCGAGTAACTATCGTTGTACATGTTAGCATTTGGAAATGCTTGCTGCTGCACTACCTGCCTAGCACTTTGCTACAAGTCTTTCGGGTTGCATGAACTGTTGATTCGAAGGTGGGTTACCTCCTCCTGCCGAATGATGGCTACACCGAGGATGTGGCAGGTAATTCTGGTCGTCATTGCCGCGCCCTGCATTCCCTTGGCCAGTGTCACCTTGGTTTGCATTTCCATGTCCGAAATTTCTTCTTGTGACATTCCCTTGGCCAGCATTGCCTTGTACAACTGCCGGGTCATAGGTGACGAGGTATTTGTTTCTCCCAAAATTGGCACTTCCTTCTCGCCTTTGTCTCGGCGGAGAATGCGGTGATGATGCCGCATGGACGATTGATTTTGCCGGCTCAGGTGCTGCCGAGTGAACCACTTGTGATCTGCCCGATGCACCCGGATTTTCCCCATAGTAGGTCTCATTCAGCTCACCAGCTGCACGCATTAGCTCATTTACCCTTTCTTGGTGTGTTCTTTTTGCATCACCCGTAAGTGAGGTAACTCGGCCATTGGTGCCTCTACAGCCATGAGGTTTGCTATTGCAGTGTTATACTTCGGCCTCACCGCAGTCATGTGGCTATTTGATGGGGTGGATTTTGAGGTTGCAGTTGCTGCCATCTCGTTATTAAGGTTCCTTCCTCTTATCTTTGCAGCATCAAGCCGGGTTTTATTTCTCTTGACTCGGCTCTCTAAGTTATACTTTCGGAGAGTGATTTCCAGCTCTTGCTGGGCACGTGCCACATCCTTAGCTTTTTCTAGCACTTTCTTTCTTGTTTCCTCTAACTCGGCATGTGCCCGAGCCGGGTCTGTTATCGGAGCTACTGGCTCTGCAAGCTTTTCTATTGCCTCCTGCAGGTCTCTCGCCTTGCTACATATAGCGATGTTTTCGGGTCTCTCTAGTGGCAACTTAGCGGTTCTCACTAGCCTAGGAGTTACATTCGGCTCTTCCTCATTTGTCGTATCATTCACTACAGGAACTACTACTGGAGCACATATAGGAGGGCGCGAAGGAGCAAGGGCAGTCATCATTACCTCTGCCAAGCCAGCGTTATGCTGGCTGCCAGCAGAGCGAACAGCAGGTGGATCTACTACGATGATGACTCACTCGGGATACGCGTGTTCAACGCGCAGCGCGACGTAGACTTGATGATCGCTGAAGTTGATGAAGCAACCGCCCCTAGGGACTGGCCTGGTGCCGGAACACCCTGCGTTGTCACTGACGAAGTTGAGCGCGACGAAACTCTAGACAAGGCCATAGAGGACGCGCTCGCCTGATGAAGCGATGAGGTTGCCCGTCCGAATAAACACTACAGTAAGCGCCGCTGCTGGCTCCACTGTGGGCGCCAACTGTTGTGGTTGTGTCACGGCAGATGCTATAGGTAGGATTAAGTTGGGATCGCATGGACGCAAGAGGAATCTAGCGAATGAGTGCGCAGGTAAACTACACACAAAGAATATGGAATAACCCAGAGACATATCGATGCTTCTTGAACTAGTTCACTTATTCCTTTTGTATATTGGTTGCAAGTTCTCCTTGAGCTGTTTGCCAAGTGCTACTAGGAACTAGAGGGAAAAGAAGAAGTGTCCCGCCTCCTCTGGCCCTAGCTATGCCCCTCCTTATATAGTAGAGGCGGGTAGCTAGGTTTACATTATAGGTTTTAGGGTTTACTGTTTGGGCTTCTGCTTTACCCAGCGGGCCGGGTTATAGGGCCCGTCCTCGGTCCTGGACCCAGTCAGCAAAGCACAGCAGCCAACGGTATCATAGTACATCGGTGCCAGTTCTTTAGGCATCATCCATTACTTTACAAGTCACTCGATGCTTTAAGCCTCACCCGACGCCTTTAGGCGTCATCCAGCAACGCTCTCCTCGTCGTTTAGCTTTGACCCACCTGTACAGTGGCCCTGTTGCACCGTTAGAGTCATGCGCCAACCTGTTTGGTGATGCATGGAGACACAAGTGTACGCTGGAAGGAGCTTCTCTCCCTCCATGACTCAGCTCCACCTCGATGACTCGAGCTTGATGTATCTGCAAGTAAGAACCAACCATATGCTTATGCCAACATATATTATATGTCGGCTGAGCATTGCCATTATTACTCAGCTATTATTAACTTGGCTTATGTCAACCCGACTCAGCGAAGATTAATCCGAGTTAACCTTAAGTTTCATCTCTTATGACATTACCGGGTTTATCCCCCAACAATTTTTTTAAAATAAAAGTGACGCCAAAAATACACAGACATTCATTTAATAGAATCAGCTTGTCTCCTCCAAAAGACCAATCAACCTCATGTATCAAAAGGTAAGTAGATAACCAAAGATGAGCATGATAAATTACCAAGACTAAAAAAAATTTTTCAACCCAAAACAAGGCATGCAACGCTTGCAAAGATATTTCGAAGCTGAAGTATAGGACAAGGTCATATCAGGGTTGCCTCACTAAATTTATGGGACCTGGCTGCCCTCTCAAATACATCTAGGGTGACACCGGCCGGGATAAGATCTTTTGAGGTTTACATACCCTTGGCTTGCGACCACGTCGTCGATTCTACTGGAAGAGAGCATAAATTCAGTGCAAGCATCTTTGAGCTTGTCGCAGTGATGCTGGTCAGCTAGAGCTAATATGGACGCCAAGGTCTCAACATCAAGACTGTTGCAAAGCATGCCTTCACACATCATCTTCATCGGTTCCATGGCATACCTATCTCCAGCCACAAGTAGGTGCTTAACCATTTCTCTTTTCTCATCGCCATCAAGATCGTCCATGGAAGGCATCGAATCGGTGTAGACAAAGTGCAGAAATGCCTTGAAAACAGCAGGCTGCATATCCTCGACGGTTATGGCCTGCTTCCCTTCTTTGTCCGCCATCGGCCCATAGAACTCGGCGTCGAAGACCGGCGACCGCATTGTGAGAACAACCTTGTGTGCAGAGAAAACCTCCCCTTGAACACTGAGAGCCACGTCGGCTCCTATCTTCTCCGCCAGCAGTTTCGCAAGACTATCCGACAAGCCGGAGGATGCTGGCAACCGGACCTCCTGCGTTTCCTTGATAACCTCGAGGTCGCACTCAATCACCAGGCGGACGTCCCACAGGTACGGCCGACTCTTTTCTAACATTTCCTCTTCATGAACTTCCAGGATCCCCAGAAGCACGAACGGTTGGGCACACGTTTGAACACTACCAGCGCTTTGCAGGAGTTCACCACGACCGCCTGCCCTGTAAGCGGTTCCACAAGCTTCAAGGTGTAGAGCGCTCTCACCTCGGCGATCTTGTTCAAGAGTTTGAGCAAGACGGAGACGTAGTCTTCGCACTCGTCTTTGCATCCGTCGGTATACGTATCTGTTAGGGATAGATTATGTTACTTGTCTTATATCTAAGTAGGTTACTTGTCTTGTATTTCAAGTCGGTTCATGTATGTCTATATATACTCACTCGAGAGGCTCAATAATACAACCATCGTATTATGCAATCTCTCTCCCTCTTACCCTTCAACATAGTATCATCCTAAACCGATCCCAAACCCTAGCCGCCGCCAGCACGCTTCCGCCGCGCCGTCCCAGGGAGGTCGATTTCCATGATCTCCGTCGGGGGCTGCGCGACCCGTACGCAGGGTTCGTTCGCCGATCCGTGATCGGCTGTCCTGTAAGTCTTTTTTTCCCGATCTTTTGATGGGTTTTCTTTTTTGGTTTACCGATCTTAGTTTGGATTGAGTCGCCCATCACCGTCATCATCGTCGCGTCTCTACTCCGACCATCGGCATCGACGATCTACACCGTGCCCGTGCGCCTGTCACCTGCACCGCTGTGCCTTCCTCGATAGGCCGTCGCGGCCTCATGACGACAGCTGCCGCGCTGCGGCTTCCTGCGGCTTCTGTCGCGGCCGCCCCCCCCCCCCTCGAATTGTCTTCTCCGTCATCACCCAGGATTGCACCGACAACAACGCCGCAGATTCCGATCTGCCGTCGTCTCAGACTTGGCGCGTACAGCGCCGCCGGTCGGTCTGATCAACCGATGGCGCTCATCTCCGCCGAGTACGTCCCCGAGCACGCGCCTACCACTGATCGAGCATCGGGCTGCCGTTGCGTCGCCCCTTCAGGCTATAGCGTCGCAGCCTTTGGTCCCCGCCGCCGGCTACCAACGCGCCTTCTCAGGCGTGTCCGTCGCTGGTGGTTCTCACGCCGCTGCACCGACTCGTGTCCTGCAGCTACGTCGCCCCATCGGGAAGTAGCATCGCTGCACGCGGTCATTGCCGTCACCCCGCAAGGACGTCGCAGGCTTCCACCGCGCCACCTCCCTCGGTGCGGGTCGCCGCCATCCGCGCATGGTCTTCGTCACGTCGTCGGGTTCTTCCTCGCCTAATTCGAGCACCGCCACCGCATCTCCACAGGTAGCCTACATGGCCACTCCTGGACGTCGTAGGTCCCGCCGACTACCCCTCCGTCTAGGCATCCAGAATAACCACTCTTGGTCGTCGCTGGTTTGCCGCCTTCTACGTCTTCGTCCAGCACGACTTCGTCGCCATCGTCCTCGACCACACCTACTTGTCTACTCCGACAAACGCGGCCTGCATCAGCACCTCGCCGATCTGCGCAACGCAACCATCGTAGAGTCCTCCTCTGCTAGTCTCCTTTCTGACATGGCGTGAAGTTGTTTCTACTGGTCCCGTTCTTCGCATGCCCGGTACTGGCAACATCGGTGCGTGCCTTCGTCCCCGACGCGTTCCCGAGTCTGGCAAGCCCGGTTGTAGCACCTCGTCTTCATCGGCTTCGACAAGGTCTTCATCGGCATCGACTACCTCCTCTACGTCTGCCTCGACTGTGTCATACCGACTTCGTCTTCGCATACTTGGTTTTGGCACAACCAAAGTATGCCTTCGTCCTTGATGTGCGCCTGGTTTTGGCAAAGCCATGGCCGCACCTCGTCCTCGACGGCGGACTGCATCGGCTTCAGCATCACTCTCTCCAATGACTTCCCTGACGTGTCTCTGTCCTTCTACTAGCCGCACCCCATCCTCGACGGCTCGGACTGCATCAGCTTCGGCATCGCTCTCTCCGACGACTGCCCTGACGTGTCTCCGTCCTTCTACTGGCCGCACCTTGTCCTCTACGGCTCGGACTGCATCGGCTTCGACATCGCCCGCTCCGACGACTGCCCTGACGCGTCTCCGTCCTTGTACTCGGCTATCTCGACACCGGCAACCCCGACCATGACATCAACCACGGCGACCCCTCGCGCGGCTACCTCGACCAAGGTTGCAGCACCCACCGCTCTCGGCTCACTCGACACCGGCACAAGGGCTACCACCTCGCCCGATCTCCTCACCAGCATCCTCTACGGTCCAAGCTTCTGCGACGTGACACCGTCCACGATGTTCCCGCTACCACTACGGGGGGATGTCAGCGCACTGGTCTACTTCGGCTCTCCAGTCTGACCGTTCGCGACATTCCAGTTATTCATGATGCTACCGCTACGACTACGGGGGATGTTAGAGTATACGTATCTGTTAGGGATAGACTAGGTTACTTGTCTTGTACTCCAAGTAGGTTACTTGTCTTGTACTCCAAGTCGGTCCATGTACGCCTATATATACTCGCCCGATAGGCTCAATAATACAATCATCATATTCCGCAATCTCTCTCTCCCTTTTACCCTTCAACAGGGGTAGTAGTGGATGCACTATTAGTAGCCGCCGACGGAGAAGGCCAAGGCATTTTCCTCTGCCTCTTCCCTTGAGCTGGCTCGTTGTTGCCATGTTTCCGATTCGGTTAGTTCGAGGAACGGAAACGAGGGACGAGGATCGATGGGTGAAAAAGATAGGGAACGAAGGAGGTATACATCTCTAGATCGATCGGTACGATAGAAGGGACGCGATTTGTATGATTCAGGGATGATGATTCTGGAACGACGAGCAATCATAAAGCCGAGGGAAACAAATTTAACTAGGCCAATATTACTCATATGAGCTTTGTAGGCCATATCTGTTAGTTCTGGAGTTCTGGTTGGACCTATACGGGTGTTGACTACCATACTAAGACCAGGACGAAAACTAATCTACCATACTCATCGAATCCACCGCCTTTGAGGCTTTAACGTTGTAGCCGCCACATAATACTCCTGTGAATCAACCTTATTGTTCCCTTCGTTTCCGGGATCGCGTTCCCGCGGCCGAATCGTGTCGTACCAAACCTCGTTCCCGACTACGATTTTAGGACGACGAATCCAGATCGAGGAACGGTCTACCGTTCCCCATTTCCGGCTACTTTGAGCTGGCTGTAGCCAGCGATCTCGAACACGAGTGTGGCCCGCGTTGTCTCTGGGGTGCATCTCGACGTTACCATTGAGATCAGACTCTGCGTTGCGGACATTTTGTGGGATCCGAGTTGGGAGGAGAAGGGGGATGGGGGCGGGTCAAAAATTCTTCTTATTATAAGGACGATGGCGATGGGAGAGGAACAGTATCCAAGAAGGAGGCAGTGGCGATGGGAGAGGAACAGTATCCGAGAGGGAGGAGGCGGCGATGGGAGAGGAACAGTATCTGAGGGGGGCGACGATGGGAGAGGAACAGTATTCATGGGGGAGGCGACGGAAATGTGATAGGAACAATATCCGAGCAGAAGGCGGTGGTGAGAGGGCCTATAGCTCCTATGCGACATCTTTCAGTGGAATTGGACAGAACCGGACATTGTTGCAAAGAATAGCTCGCATGCGACGTTTCTTAGGTAGAAAATAGCCGAGGGCCACACGGTCCATAAAATGGTCGTTAAGGACACATTTAACTTAGTTCCAAGATTAGGTTAAGCCAAACCAGTCGGTTGGGACAGCCAGTCAAACCAACCGCTTCCGACCGAGCGTGCGCGTCACACTTACTGTAGCTTCCCTGATGGCAGTGACAGACCCCACCCATTGTTCTCGGCGTCGGTGGTGGTGACAGGGCAATTATTTTAGGCGGTAGAGCTTTCGTTCAATGGCGAAGGTGGTGAGTGCCATTTGAAACCTAATTTCTCTCCCATTCTTCTCAATTCAAGATCTGAACGTTCATTGATGCTAGATTGTGGAGGTCGGGTGTGCTGAACAAGGCGAACGAGATGGAGCCACGAGAGGGGACTTCTAATCGGTATGTCCCGCATCTCTGACACTTAATTTCTGTTAGGTTTGGCTCCTTGTTCGCTTCTGCTATCTCACAATGGCCGCCAAAAACAGGGAGACGATGTCGCGCGGCACACCTTCGAATTTTGCATCAAATTCTTTCCCTCTAGGGATGTGTTAGTTGATGGGAGCATGCAGATCATTGAGAGAGACACGGTTGTTAAATGTGAGGTGGAATTAGAACATGTTGATCCCCAAGAGCTACAAAGCATGGGAGAGCAGGAGGTGAGGAATATGGTGGAAAAAATTGGGGAGAGTGTGGTTTGGGGGCCAGAGCAAGAAGTTTCTTTGTTACAATTTGATGATTGGAAAGGTGAGTATGTTAAGATTGAAATAGGGCAATAGACGATTGATGAAATCGATGAGCGAGACGGTTGGACAAGCAAACGTGTTCTGTTTTTAGCAGAGCTCATTTCATCTGAAATCTGATTCGAGGGTTGGATATGTGGCCTCGAAGTTGGCTTCTCAGATGGTCGAGGATAATTGGGTTGCACAAAGGCAAGTAATGCCTATACTTACTGAGTTGGCAGTGTTAACAGTGTAGGCTGATGCTAATGCACAAGGGGAGGCTGCAGATGCTAACGCACAAGGGGAGGTTGCAGATGCTAAGCAGAAGGTGCTGCACAAAAGATTGTAACTGTTGATTGGGATTCAGTTGAGATAAGTGCCTGGACTAATTTGGTCATTGCACCATTGTCTGACATTGAAATGGCAAAGATTTTTGGCATTCCTATAGATGAAAAAGACAAGGAGAAGGAGAGGGATGAAGCTGCAAATGATGGTGACAACCATTCAAGAGATGAAGAGGCAGATATAGAGCCAGAGTTGTTGGAAAATGATGCAGTTCATGTAGATGATGCACATGATGGTGAGCTAGTAATAGTTTATGACAAAGAGAACCTAGTTAATGAAGTTGGGAGATTATTTCCAAGCATGGATGAATCCAGGATGTGTTTCAGGACATATGCAGTCAAACGTGAGTTTGCTACCAAGACATTATGGACTGATAAAAATAAGTTCTAAGCAAAATGAATAGGTTATGATGGTGGTACCAGGCCTTGCAAGTGGTATATATATATGCTAGACGCTAACCTGATGGAAGGACAATAAGAGTGAATCAAATTCCAAAAGCTCATACTTGTATTACAACTTCTCAAATAGTTACAAAGATGATATCACAATTATGAGTTGTAGAAAAAAATCAAGCCTCTTTTAGCCAGAACACCAAACAGCACTACAAAGAGACTGAAAACAGATTTGGAAAAGCAGTACCCCATTAAGATGAATTATACTACAGTGTGGAAGGAAAAGCAAACGGCAATGAAGGAGCTATATGGTGATTGGGCAAATACCATTCGAATGCTTTATAACTTCAAAGCACAAGTAGAGAAGAGGTCACCTGTCAGTGTTGTGGAGATAGATACTAAGGTAACAGCTAATGGGAAAGTCTTCTTCTCTAAATTCTTCATGGCTTTAAAGCCTTGCATTGATGGCTTCAAAGTAGGGTGCCATCCATATTTGAGTATAGACTCATCATTCTTGATTGGAAAGTGGAATGGTCAACTAGCAGCATGCAATGCTTTAGATGGACACAATTGGATGTTCCATGTAGCTATTGGCATGTTTCAGTCTGAGACAGAGGCATCATGGACATGGTTTATGATGTAGTTGAAAAGATGCATAGGGACGGTCTCTCCATTGGCAGTGCACACTGATGCATGTAAAGGTTTAGAAAATGCAGTGAAGATTGTTTTCCCTCATGCTGAGCAGAGGGAGTGCTTCGGCCATATGTGGATGAATTTGATCAAAAAATTCAGAGGAGATGATTTTGGACGCATGTGGCCAGAAGCAAGATCTTACACCAGACAGACACATTCATATCACCTTGAGAAGATTAAGGCGGCATGCTCTGAGGAGGATAGGGTCAAGTTTTGTACATGGTTGGACACCTACCATTCTCTTTTATGGTACAGGTCACGTTTTAACACTTCCATCAAATGTTATCATATCAACAATAATTTGGCAGAAAGTTTCAACAACAAAGTGAAGGAGTTAAAATACTTGCATGTCCATGACATGGTTGACCAGATCAGGATCATGATCATGATCGTGAGGTTGTGGGAATTGAGAAGAAGGCTTGGTGATGTTCTTCAAGGAGATAAGCTTCCTGGTGTTGTGCAGCTGGTGGTCAACAGGAGCAAAAATCTTGCACATTTGTGTGTTGAGAAATCCTCATTGTGGGGTGCTGAAGTCAGAGATACAAAGACTGGAAGGAGTCATGTTGTTGACACTCAATTTCATGAATGCATATACCTTGAGTGGCAACACACTGAGAAGCCTTGTGAGCATCCCATACTTTTCTTGGCCTCCAAACACGAGCTAAATATGCACCCATATTTGCGTGAGTATTATTCTGTAGCAAAATTCAAGGCTGCATATGCAACACCAATTCCGGCACTTATAGACCAGTCTCAGTGGCCTGAAGTGGACATTCAGTTCTCCTTGTGTCCTCCTTTGATGAAAATAAAGGCTAGTAGGCCCAAGCATAGTAGATTCAAGGCTTGGTTTGAGAAAGATGGGAGCAGCAAGAAGGGTAAGAAAGATGAAAATAAAGATGGCAAGCCAAAAGGGCCCAAAAAGGTAACAAGAATAGATGCAAACTCTGTGAAGAACTTGGACATCGAGATGGCTCTACCAAGTGCAGATACACTGCTGAAAAGCCAAAGTATGTTCATCCAAAATCTATGTATTTCTTTGATGATTTTTATCCCCCAACTAACTTGCTTGTTTGTAGGAGGAAGCGTGGAGAAAAATCCCCACCTCTTGTTGTTGAATAATGCTGGCCAGTGAAAAAGGCAAGAATCAATGGCTCAAGAAAGAAGAGAACTAACCATATCATGTTTGGTGCTGTTGGGGTGCAAATTGAACCTGTTAATGTTGTTGAGGTGCAATCTGAACTTGTTTTGCAGGATGAAGTGCAAACTGATGAGGTGCAAAGTGAAACTGTTGATGAGGCTTTAGGGCACACCGATTCTGATTTGGAAGCTCTGGTGCAAAATGAGCATGTTGATGAGGCTGTGGTGCAAAATGAGCATGTTGACGAGGCTCTGGTGCCAGCTCTTGAGTTGCAGGCTATTGCACATTCTGAACCAGATTGTGCTGTTGAGGAGATGCAAGAGGTGAAGCAGACTCTTGGATGTGCTGTGAGGAGGTCAGATGGTTATGGTCAGAAAAATAAGAGCATAAACCTGTTGTGTGGTGTGAAACTTGTGAAGGAGAAGAAATTGAGGGGTAAGAAGAGCCAAAAGAAATAGACTTTGAATGATGTGTGAACATTTGTTATTGTAATAATTGGCACTTGTTGTTGTAATAATTTGGCACTTGTTGTTGTTGTAAACATTTGTTATTGTAATAATTTGGCACTTGTTGTAATAATTTGGCCGAAATTCAAATATGATGGTAAATTTGAATTTCAACCAATGTAGCTATGTGTACTTTTCTATGTTTTTATGAGATTCCAACGTTTTCTAATATGTATAGTACAACTCATCCTCACCCTGATCCCTTTTGTGAAATACAACTCACCCTCACCCAAAATGTGGTAGAAATGGGCTCCACCCCATTTCTAACCAAGTTTTTTTACCATTTCCAAATCACCCCAAAAATTCAACAATGAACCTTTTCTACCTATATAGTTAGATTACCAAGTCTCACACTTTTTTATATTATTTATTTAATTTTGAAAAAATCATGCTTTAATAGAAAAAATTAAAAACAAGTTTGATATTTTTCCTCACAACTATGTCACATAATATGACACCATGCGAAGGTTTTGTATTTTTTTTGATTTTTTTGAATTAGTTATGCACATTTGAATGTTTGGTCAAAATTTGTGAAGAATTTTCATAAAGTTTCTTAGGTTTGGGCTGAGGATCACTAAACTAGCATTGGAAATCTGATGAAATAACATGTTGTGAACCTAAAAATGATTTTTGTGAAAAATCACAGGCATCATAACATGTACATGTAGTTCATATCTGACCCACTTTTAGACGATTCGGCAAGACTTGTTTTTTACCAGGGATGGAATAAAAGGTTTGAGATACCCAAGTTGGGACATTGTACATGCAAGGTGGTCTAGTAGTTTTGAAAAATAGGATATTACCATTCTGAAACTTCAATTTGGTGGTTGCTTCACACCCCCCATTTTTGGCACTTAGAAAATGGAAAATGCCTTTTTTGTGCGTCGAAAAGGAAAACTTCCTTCTACAACATTGTTAGTCATCCCATTATACACTTGCATGCACAATATGGGCACATTATCACAAACTATGCCTTGATTCTAGCCATATCATTGGTAATTTGACCCGAAAGCCAGAAAACCTCAGATGAGATAGGTCATTTTGTGAAGGGTTTTTTGAGGTATGATCAATATACCAAGTTTGATATTTTTCTCACAACTATGTCACATAATATGACATCATGCGAAGGTTTTGTATTTGTTTGATTTTTTTGAATTAGTTATGCACATTTGAATGTTTGGTCAAACTTTGTGAAGGATTTTCATAAAGATTCTTAGGTTGGGGCTGAGGCTCACTAAACTAGCATTGGATGATGCAATAGCATGTTGTGAACCTAAAAATGATTTTTGTGAAAAATCACAGGCATCATAATATGTACTTGTAGTTCATATCTGACCCACTTCCCGCCAATTCGACATGATTTGTCTTTTTCACCAGGGATGGAATAAAAGGTTTGAGATACTCAATTTGGGACATTGTACATGCAAGGTGGTCTAATATTTTTTAAAATAGGATGTTACCATTTTGAAACTTAAATTTGGTGGTTGCTTCACAACCCCCTGTTTACGACACTCAGAAAATGGAAAATAGATTTTTTGTATGTAGAAATGGAAAGCTACTTTTTACAACATTATTAGTCATCCCATTATACACATGCATGCACAATATAGGCACATTATCACAAATTATGCCTTTATTCTAGCCATATCATTGGTCATTTGACCCGAAAGCCAGAAAACCTCGGATGAGATAGGTCATTTTGTGAAGGTTTTTGAGATATGATCAATATACCAAGTTTGATATTTTTTCTCACAACTATGTCACAGAATATGACACCATGCAAAGGGTTTGTATTTTTTTATTTTTTATGAATTAGTTATGCACATTTGAATATTTGGTCAAATTTGTAAAAAAACCGTTGACTACCTCCTAATCCTAGCTAACCCTAAGGTCGAATGAGGAACGTCGATCTAACCCTAGCGCGACACTATGGCCGTCTGATCGCATCTACTAGACGGATTCCGCGGGTGGATCTGGGCGATCCGTGGAAGGGCTTGTTCTGCAACCTGATTGGTTGGCGTCTCTTAGAAGGATTTCGCGGCTAGCTTTTGGCGATCCGTGGAAGCAATGATTCTAGAACCTGATTGGCTTGCATCATTTTTTTACACGAACAGATACAGTATAGTGTGGCACACTCCATTGACTGTTGGGCCGAGCGTGGCATGCATTAACAAGGGCGCTGGGCGGGGCGGGCTGCACGCGACGGAACCATGCATGCATGCCATATAGCTGCCTCGCGTCGTAGTCTAGCTATTTTGCGCGCATCGACACATCCTATCACATCGACACAGCCAAGCGACGCAGCGGCGCTGCAATGTAGTTACTCCCTTCGTCCGCAAATAAGTGTACGTCTAAGTTTGTCTTCAGTCAAACTTAATAAACTTCGTACCATTAGATTAGTTTTTAAACTTAGTTTCAAAATATGACAAATTTATGTAATATATGTTAATATATTTATCTAAAAGGTTGGTCAAATTTGACAAAGTTTGACTTAGAAAAAACCTAGAAGTACATTTATTTGCGGACTAAGGGAGTATGTCGCATCAGAGTTATTTTGTCGCATGCAACAAGGAGACACGTCGATCGGTGCTTCTCACACGCGTATAAACGCTTTGCGTTGGACCCACACGTCAGCGACCTAGAGTCATGGCAAGGCGCGGTAAGCCACATCACCTTGGATCCCTCTCTTCGCGCGGTGCATGGGACTTTGGACTCAGGCTTGAATGGCGCATGATACGTCGTAACTATATCTATAATTTTTGATGTTCCATGCTTGTTTAGTATCTACTTTGCTTTGCTTAATCTTCTCTTTGAAGTATTTTTATATGTTTTCTAGGACTAACCTATTAACAAGATGCCATAGTGCTAGTTTCTTGCTTTTCTGTTTTGGTTCACGAGAAGTCAGAAAATCAATATTCTCGGAATTGGACGGGACAAAAGCCAAAGTCAATATTTTACTGTGGGGAACACGGAGCCAAAAGACGAGACAGAGGAGGGCCTCGAGGGGGCCACACCCCGTGGCCGCGCGGCCAGACCTGGCCCGCGCCTCCGAGGGGGGCTGCAGCCGCCTCGGGCACCCCCTCGGCCTCCCTCTTCGCCTATAAGAAGACCGTGATACCAAAACCCTAAAATATCCTATCAATCTTCCACGAAACAGTCCATAGCCGCCGCCACCATCGTCCCTAGATCAAGGGGGTCTGAAGCCCTTCCCGGCACCCTATCGGAGGGGAGTGATCATCCCGGAGGCCTTCTTCATCACCATGCCAGCCTCCGGTATGATTGTTGAGTAGTTCCACCTTGCACTATGGGTCCATGTAGTAGCTATATGGTTTAGTTCCCCTCCTTTGTTCTACCATGTTTAGATCTTGTGAGATCCGTTCATGATCAAGATCATCTATTTGTAATCATGCATGTTGTGTTTGCGGGGATCCGATGGATATTGAGATTACTATATCAGATTGATTAATGATTCTATCTTATTGATTCTATCATGTCTGTGTTGTTTGAGATCTTGCATGCTCTCCGTTTATAGTAGCTATATTGGCCAAGTAGATGCTAGTGACTCCAAGAGGGAGTATTTATGCTCGATAGTGGGTTCATGCCTCTATTTAATCTGGGGAAGTAACAGAAATATCTAAGGTTGTAGATGTGTTGTTGCTACTAGGGAGAAAACAACGATCTCTTATTCATGGAACAAGTGGATTGTTTACCTTACACACTATGCTTAAAGCAGTTATCCGTTGCTTGCAACTTAATACTGGAGGGGGTTCAAATGATAACCTGAAGGTGGATTACTAGTCATAGATGTAGTTGGATGGTGGTCTATGTATATTGTTGTATTGCCCAATCAAATATCATAGGATCATGAATTTGCCCGTTATATTGTTGTATTGTTATGCCTTGCTCTGTCCTGTCAATTTGCCCGTTGTAATTTTTTTACCCAGCATGTTATGTTGTTTATCTTAAGGAGAACATCTCTAGTGAACTATGGACCCCGGTCCAATCTTTACCATTGATACATCTTCCACTGTTCCTATTTACTTTCTACAAGCCACCATTACCTTCCACACCATACAGTTAATCCTTTGTTTTCAGCAAACCGGTGAGATTGACAACCTCACTATTCGTTGGGGAAAAGTCTTGAGTTTATGATGTGCAGGTTTCCAAGTTGCTAGCAACACCTTTGGGTCATTTCCTTCCTCCTACTGGTTTGATAACCTTGGTTTCTTTCTGAGGGAAAACTTGTTGTTGTGCTCATCATACCTTTCTCTTGGGGTTTCCCAAGCAGCTCTGATGATCCGAATGCATCAAAGTTTTCTGGCCGTTCTTGGGGAGGCTAAGGACGGTTTCACAAGGGGAGTCCTTCACAACCTTTCTCTTTACTTTGTTTTTGTTTTGCTTAGTTTCTTTTGCCTTTTTTGTTTGCATCTTTTTATCAAAAATCACAAAAAAATTAGTTTCGTTTGGTTTGCTTTCTTTTATCAAAACACACACAAAAATTAGTTCCTACTCTAGTTGCTGGTCTGTTATTGGTTTGCTTGGTCATGCTTTCTATCAATGGATGGTTTCTTTGAAACTAGTTCTTATTGGCAAGGTGGGTTCACGGAAGAACAAAAATATTATTATAAGGAACACCGTTTGTCACAAAAAGGGAAACACTTACAGGAACAAATTGATAAATTGAATACTATTGCTAGAGAGGTGTGCTCTACTTATAATGTTACTTATTGCTTTGATAAATCTTGTTGCTGTAGGAGGTATAAACACCTACCTTTTCAATGTGAGTATAATGATAATGTTACCATATCTTCTTATGTTAAAAGAAATTATGACTTTTATGATGTGGAACAAATTGAAGAATTTATTGCTTTCAAGGGTGCATTTGAACTTGCTAGTTTTCTTGAAAATACTAATGTTTCACCTTATGAATATGAGGTTTATGATATACTTAAATTTTTCTTTGATAATTACAAGGAATAAAATGGTTATATTCTTGAATATTTTAATAGATGCTTTCCACAAATGGAAGAGACTAATGCCTTGCAGGAGCCTATGGAAGACGAAATTGTTGAACCTGAAAGCTCATTAGATGAAAAAGAGGAGGAGAGTGATGGTCAAGAGGAGGAAGAATGGATCTACCCATGCCTACCTTCTAATGATAGTAACTCTTTACCTCTTACATTATTTGATTGTCCCCCATGCCTACCAAAGGAGGATGAATGTTATGTTCATGTAGATTCTTTTGAAAAATCTGCTATGGGTAAAACTTGTGATAATAGTTATGCTCCTGTTATCTATGATAATCCTATATTTGTGCATGACTTTGAAATGCATGGTACTAAAGAGTTTTGCTTAGAAAATATTTATGATAAAGCTCTAGATGATGGTCCTATATTGAATGATCAGTATTCCTGTTATAAAATTGTTAAAAGTGGGTTTGAAGGTTTTAATCCCACTATTTTTTAGCTTGATAAAATTTATGTGTTTATAGATCATGAAAATCATACTTTATGTGATAGTTATATTGTTGAGTTTATTCATGAGGCTACTAAAAATTATTATGAGAGAGGAAAATATGGTTGTAGCAGTTTTCATGGTACCGAAACACCTCTCTATGTGCTAGAAGTTTTGAAGTTGCTCTTTTTTTATCTACCCATTCTTGTTACTATGTTCTTCTTGGATTTATTTTATTACAAGATTCCTATGCATAGGAAGTGGGCTATACTTAAATTTTTTTGAATTTGCTTCTTGATGCTCTCTTTTACTTCAATTCATGTTTCTTATGTGAGCATCTTCTTAAACTATCATGCCTAACTTAAAGGCGTTAAAGAAAAGTACTTCTTGGAAGATAACCCAATAGTTTTCTTGAGTCTTAGAAGTTACTTCTGTAATAACCGCTCCTTATCCTTTTTATTTGATTTTTGTGCCAAGAATAACCTCTATTTAGAGGGAAGTAAGATTTGGGGAGTTGCTGTCCCGAAGCAGATTTTTGTGCTCCACCGTAAAAAATTGTGTAAAACCTATGTAAGTCGGATTGAGCTGTAATTTTATGAATAAATCCCCCAGGTTGTTAGCTGACTTCCGTTAGTTCAACATGTTTTTATTTGAGCAACATAAGGTCTTCGAAAAAAATCGGTTTCTACCTACTGGTCTGTTTTGACAGATTTCTGCAATTATTTCCATTTTCTTCTTCTTGATTCCTTTTTGTGAGCTTTCTGAGGGAATTTCTACAGTATCTTGTGTATTTAGTGAATTTTTTGCTGTTTTAAAACTAAACCCCAAGGGTGTATTATCTTTTGAATGCACTAATGTTTCTAATGAAGATTGTGTGAAGTTTTGTATGAAGGAAAATTTTCAGGTGTAGAGAAAG
This sequence comes from Avena longiglumis, assembly GCA_030063025.1. Lineage (NCBI taxonomy): Eukaryota > Viridiplantae > Streptophyta > Magnoliopsida > Poales > Poaceae > Avena > Avena longiglumis. The sequence goes on from CP125976.1 coordinate 523,772,965, forward strand.
AATGATGTAATGAGATGAAGAATGGACAAAATCTCAAGCTTGGGGATGCCACCTCATGTCACCCCAAGAAATATTCAAGAGTTACAATCTTCAAAGCTTGGGGATGCCCAAGGCATCCCCTTCTTCATCAATAAAAATCCCAGGTCTTTCTAGACACTTCGTTTTTATTGTTTCATGCACAGTGTGTTGTTCTTGGAGCGTCTTAGCTTTCGTTTTTGGTTTTCGTTTCCTTTGTTTGCTTGAATACAGTAGTTGGACCCCCGTTTTCACAGTGTTGTTTCAAATAAGTTGATTGGTGTTGGAAAGGAGTAGGAAGTTCTTGCTTAGTAGTACAAGAAGGAGCTTGCTTTGACTGTGACTTAGACTTTATCATGTCATGCTAGATGTTGTTTTGACCTAATGCTTAGTGATTATTGATGTAGCATGACTTGTTCCAAACAATTAGGATTGCTTAATGTGCCTCGAAAGAATCATGCGTTGTTTTAGCATACAAAAGCATAATATTGTTGTATTCTCCTTTGATGCTTTGTTTGGGTTGACTTGGCACATGCTCACACCATGTTATGACTATGAACCAGTCACCATAGGCTCTATGATCATTTAGTTTTTGACTTGTAGTACCACTTTATGCTTTGATTAGTAATGTTTTTTCGCTCTGCATGATTATAGCCATTATTGCTCTCTTAGTTGGTCGCTCCGAGTCTTTTGCTAGCCTCCACTTGTATGAGTAAGCTCTACTCATGCATCCAACTCCCAAGAAATCAAGTTATTCCAAAGTGTCCACTATAAATTCATATACATGGTGTGTTACATCATTCCAACTATATTCTCGTGCTATCTATCTTCCAAATTAAACTTGTTATGTGAAACTTAGTGATTAAAGCTCTCACAAACTTGATGGCACACTTTATTTTTATTGCCCCTAAATAAACTTTAACCATTGTGTCATCTATGTTGTATATGCTTGCACTTATACGTTGGGATTAGCAGAATCGTGCTGTCACGAGGAACGCATTCAATACCTGTAAATATCTACCCAGTTGATAGCATGCTCTTTTGTTTATGGATGTCGTCGGTGTGAAATAAAAGGGGATCTTGTAAGTCCATGGAGTTATGTATCTTTGTTAGAGAAACGACTGGGCTGCTAGCCTAAGCCATGCCTAATCATGGTGGAAACTTGCAACATCACCATAGTGAGTAATCTATGAAGCATTCTTCTTATAAAAAAAGATAGAGATTGAGAAAAAGAAAAAAAGAGATGAGAAAAGAGGAAAGAGAGAAAAAGCGCTATTTTCCCATGGTAAATAAGAAGATTGCTGAGATGCTCATTGTCTGCTTGCCTTGTTATTTTGATTATGGGATAGCTCATGTATCATGTGCAAGGGGTACCCCATTAGCGGTTCTCTATTATACACATGTACTTACTATGACAAGAACTTACATGTAACTAATGTTGAGTAGCATGAGGAGCGGCCCTCGTAGTCAAGGGACATGATATTGCCAAATTATACTTTGTCAAGCATATACTCCATAGTTTGTTCACTTTAACCTTAATCACTTCAATATGCTTATGATATGGGCAATGAGAGCTGGAAGCTAACAAGTACCATAATTTTTGGAAGCTCTTTATAAGACCTTAAATCCCTGCTTCCCTTTTATGAAGGGACTTTCTTCCACTATTATATTGAGTCTCCACCTTCTATCCTTAGGCACCAATTAAGAGAGCATAGTTTCCATTCTTAGTTCTATGTGCATTGTCCTAAAACTTATTGATTGATGCATATTGTTGATATTGCTTGTTCTTAAACTATCTGTATCTAGTCACTCTTATGAACTTTGAAGGTGTCCTATGCATTTATTGCTACTCCATGAGGGACAAGCTGAATGCTACTATGCTATGTCTTCTATATGTGAAACAAACAAACGTATTACAATGCATTGTTATTCATGATCTTTGTTTGTAACCTTTCATGTTGCAACATAGTTACTTTGTCTTATTGTTAGAAGTTCTTCTTTCATGCTCATGTTTAGAGTACTTTGATCCAAGATTTCAATGCCTGCAAATGGTTTCATCTTGATTTTGATGGTGCATGTCACCTCAAAAATTATTCTTTTTATCACTTACCTACTCGAGGACGAGCAGGAGTTAAGCTTGGGGATGCTTGATACGTCGTAAATGTATCTATAATTTTTTATGTTCCATGCTTGTTTAGTATCTACTTTGCTTTGCTTGGTATTCTCTTTGAGGTAGTTTTATATGTTTTCTAGGACTAACCTATTAACAAGATACCACGGTGCCACTTGCATGTTTTCTTCTGTTTTTGGTTCTAGAAAATTCAGAAATCAATATTCTTGGAATTGGACGAGACAAAAGCCAAAGTCAATATTTTACCATGGGGAAGACGGAGCCAGAAGAAAAGACGGAGGAGGTCCTCGAGGAGGCCACACCCCCTGGTCGCGCGGCCAGGCCTGGCTCGCGCCTTGGGGGGGTGCAGCCGCCTCGGGCACCCCCTCGGCCTCCCTCTTCTCCTATAAGAAGCCCCCGATACCAAAACCCTAAGTATCCGATCAATCTTCCACAAAATAGTCCGTAGCCACCGCCACCATCGTCCCTAGATCGGGGGTCTGAAGCTCTTCCCGGCACCCTGCTGGAGGGGAGAGATCGTCCCGGAGGCCTTCTTCATCACCATGCCAGCCTCCGGCATGATGCGTGAGTAGTTCCACCTTGGACTATGGGTCCATGTAGTACCTAGATGGTTGTTTCTCCTCCTTTGTGCTACCATGTTTAGACCTTGTGAGCTTCCTTCATGATTAAGATCATCTCTTTGTAATCATGCATGTTGTGTTTGCTGGGATCTGATGGATATTGAGATTACTATGTCAGATTGATTAATGATTCTAGATTATATCTTGTCTGTGTTGTTTGAGATCTTACATGCTCTCTGTTTCTAGTAGCTATCTTGGCCAAGTAGATGCTAGTGACTCCAAGAGGGAGTATTTATGCTTGATAGTGGGTTCATGCCTCTATTTAATCTGGGGAAGTGACAGAAATCTGTAAGGTTATAGATGTGCTATTGCTACTAGGGAGAAAACAAAGATCTCTTGTTCATGGAACAAGTGGATTGTTTACCTTACACACTTTTCTTAAAGCAGTTATTCGTTGCTTGCAACTTAATACTGGAGGGGGTTCGGATGATAACCTGAAGGTGGATTACTAGTCATAGATGTAGTTGGATGGAGGTCTATGTATATTATTGTATTGCCCAATCAAATCTCATAGGATCATGAATGTCTAGTATTGCATTGTTATGCCTTGCTCTATCCTGTCAATTGCCCCGCTGTAAATTTTTTACCCAGCATGTTATGTTGTTTATCTTAAGGAGAACATCTCTAGTGAACTATGGACCCCAGTACAATCTTTACCATTGATACATCTTCCACTATTCCTGTTTACTTTCTGCAAGCCACCATTACCTTCCACACCATACATTTAATCATTTGTTTTCACAAAACCGGTGAGATTGACAACTTCACTGTTCGTTGGGGCAAAGTCTTGAGTTTGTGATGTGCAGGTTTCCAAGTTGCTAGCAACATCTTTGGGTCATTTCCTTCCTCCTACTGGTTCGATAACCTTGGTTTCTTTCTGAGGGAAACTTGCTGATGTGCTCATCATACCTTCCTCTTGGGGTTTCCCAACGAAGTTCTACAGTGATCTGAGCTACATCAGTGCAGGGTGACACAGGTGCGGTGCGGATTTTCCCCATTCTCAGTCTGACTTTGGACGTTTTTTCACCTCTTTCGTTAATGCACGCATGCATGCAGGGTCACGTCGCATCCTAGCTATATTTTTGTAGTGACCGCATTGATCGCAACGTAGCGCATGCGGCTGCGGCTTCCTACGCGCAACGCAGCGCACGTGGCTGCGCAACGCAGGGCTATTCCTATGTTTTCACACTATACTTTCTTCATCTACCCCAATTAATTCATGCTGATTCATCAGGTAAATAAATAGTGGCAAAGCCCCTTTTGCCTCCTTATCTTCATCTTCAAAAATCCCCTTTTCCTCCTCCCAAAAATAACCCTCTCTGGCCATGGATACCTACTCCCCTACTCTCTCCCTTCCGACTCCGAGGTTAGCGATGAGGACAACCACCCACTGCAACGGCAGTGGTGGGAGAAGGAGACGGAGGAACCTCCGAGGCGTCGCGAGCAACGCGGGCGACGCACCGCCATCGACCCCTTCGTCCACAACCCTGACCCCGACGAGAGGATTGGCAACCTCTCCTACGCGGCCATCACATGCGGCTTGACCGGAGAGGGCGGGCGGAGGAGGCTACTTGAGAGAGGAGGGCGTGGAGCCATGGCATGAAAGGTGAAGTAGAGCGGAGAAACGACGCCGGGAGGACAATTTGCGGGTGTTGGACGATGCCCAAAGAGCGCAGAGGGTGGCCGAGTGGCTGGAAGGGGCTGCGGCAGTGGCGTCGGCCCCAGCGGCAGTGCCCCCAGCGCCGATGGAGTAGGCCAACCTCCTGGCGGCGAGGTTGGCCGGCAGCCCTAGACGAAGTAGCTAGGGTTAGGGTTTATGTAATGTGGGGTCCTCTATATGTAATGTGGGGCCCCTCTATGTGTAATTATATTACCCCTCTCTATGTTTCTTCCTTATATAATATAACATATTATCTATGTGCCTGTGTCTACTACGTGACCGAGTTGTTTTATTGTATTGTCAATCTATGTGACTGCGTGTTTACTCAAGAAATAAATAAATATTTGGCTCTACGTGCCCGCCAAACTATGCAAAGCAAATAAAATCCACTAAAAAGGGGCGGCCCAAAAAAAGGCCAAGGTTAAATGTCATTACACCAAAATTAGGCCAAACTTTGCAAGTAAAATCCACTAAAAAGGGCCAATGTTTATCTTATTGCACCAAAATTTGGCCAAACTATGCAAAGCAACTGAAATCCACTAAAAATGACCAATGATAACTGAAATTCGTCCTTGTGCATCAAAATGCTAAAAAAGTTTCTCCAAAATATTCGAGAATAAGAAATGAGTATCCAAAAAGAAATTAGCACTATAAAACAAACTAAACAATCTAAAAATGAGTTCGCATATAAGAGTCATGCAATAATCTCAAAATGGGTGAAATGAGATAAGATCAAAAGGGGTATACATTTCCAAGTTTTGCAATAATCTCAAAATACCGATTCTACACATGCCCTCACTAATTAGATTGCACCATGAGAATTTTCCCCTAAATCTATACGTCCTTACTATTGGGTCTAGATACAAACAATTTAGGCCTGGCTACGTTCTATTTTGGCCTGGCATTTTCTAGCACTCGTCGATTTTTATTTTCTTAACACTGAACCTCATATTAATTTTTATTTTCTTAACTCATTTTTATTTTCATAACATATATGGGGAGAGCTCCATGGATGAATGATCACATAAAACCATCTGTTATTTCATCCCTAATAACCACAACGATGATAGTAAGTAAGCCACTCTGATTCCTCACAGTTAAGGGTTTTCCAATGGATATTAATATGAGCTTAGTAAATCTCTCCTTCTCCCCCTTGACCATATGAATAGCATGCCGAAACGTTAAGTCACTTAGAACCGTACATACTACCACATACCCAATGGTAATTCCCTCTCTAGTACTGAAGGCAAATATTACATGGTTGACTTCACATAATATCTAGAGAGAAAACCATCACATAACCATGAACCAAAGTTATAGATCACATTTATTTAATATCATAATATTCTAGGGTTTCTCCATACCCCCAAGAATAGGGTAAACTACTCACTCATGGAGGCAAGCAAAAAATATTATCATGGATATATGAAATGAATACGAGTATATGGAATATAACAAGTGCAAATCCATAATAGTTATTGAAATTACAACAAGATGAGGGGTAAATGAGTTGGGAATGGTAATGGTGATGAATATGCAATGATTAATGATGAGGAGGAGGATTCCTTGGCCTCCAATGATCTATGTAGCAGCAAGGACGATGCCCTCTGCAAGTTCCCCCTCTAGATCCCTTCCAAAGGTGAGGTTTATGCATGTTCTGGTGCCTCTGAATGTAGGATCTCAGATTTGTCTTCATGTGGTGAGAGTTTCGTCTTCATGTGGTGAGAGTATTTGATGAGGTGAAGCGGTCGCCATATAGTATAGGTGCGCGGTATGGGCGGGGTACGCCCGTACCGACACTCGTTAAACCTTCTAGAGTTCCTCTTCGTTATGCCGCTTCTCCCACGTGCATGGTAAATCATAATAATGACTTTTATTACTATTTTTGCCCAATATGACATGTCAAAGTGATATGTTCATCAATGCATCAATATTTTGTGATCTTGTGGAAACATGCATAAAAGATGCACATGAGCGCCATAAAATACCAAAATCCTACTACTACTCATGCAAGAAAACATGAGGTAAATATGCTTCAAAAATTCACTCATCAACTTCCCCAAACTAAGACTCTTAATCGTCCTAGAGCTAGATATGAGCTTCAAAGCACAAGTTCATCATGCTTATGACGCTCGAGTCGTTAAATACATGAGGCATTTGAAGCAACAATTATAATATCAGATATAGAATCACATCATGAGATCTATCACACTACCACATCTCAAATGACTTAGAGGATTCCACATCTTAGTAGTTAGTACTAATAGTTCATATGGAGATTAATTACTAACATATCATAAAATTTTAACCAAACGAGTTTGTGAGGTGACCTCAAACATGTTTAGTAATTCGTGCATCCACTTGGGATTCAAACCTACGAATGGTATTTTTCGTTTCCTCTCAAGATCACATATATGTCTATTGCTCTTTGCCCAAATTAGTAGTGAATCTAGAGCAGCTTATCTCTTTATTCATTGCTCTTTTTGGCCCTCGTTTTTGCCCAATCTAATAGCAAATCTAACCAGCGGTATAAATACATTCAGTAAACAAAGGAGATGTAGATAAAGCAGCTAACATAGGATAGATAGTATGTACTAAACGAGGTTTGATAATTTGGATGCTCATCAGCAGCGCACAAGTTAAACACAGAAAACAAAAGAACCTACTTTATAGCAGTAGCAGCACAAGTTCAGTAGCACTTCCTGGCCTCCGCCCTCCTGGCCTTCGCCTCCTCCCTCTGGCGCTAACTCCACTTCTTGTTGCCCAGTCCCTTGATCTTGGGAACCTTGGGATTTATCGGGGGCATGTGACCCTCTTCGATGACCATCTTCTGGAGGTTGCGAAGATGAACGCCGAGTGCCTTGTGCTTAGCTCTAAAGGCGTAGACGTTCACAGTCTGGCCGATGTTGGGGTTGCATGCATCACGAGGCAGTTGAAGTTAGTGGTCCCGAGTATCCTTTTGCAGAAGGGGTACCTGTAGACATCACTGACAAAGTACACGCCGTACCTGCCAGACTTCAGCTTCCTCGGCACCCTAACGAGCCTTGGTGTGCCTGGACTCGTTGTTCCTGCAGACGGCGCTGCTATCTACCTGTTAGAAAAAATAGTAGCATGAAATAAGGACATGATTGATATACCTTGATTATTGGGATTGATTATTTGCATAAATTAACCGATTGAGATCTCATGATTATTTGCATAAATTAACCAAGTGGGTTAAATTTCCCAATATCCAAATCTCAAACAAAATCAAATACCGATCCTAACTACGGATCAGTGCTAGTACTAACTAGGGAATCCCTTAACTACAACTCGGAGGACAAATAAAATAGGATTGAAATACGAACAATGGGATTCATCGAAACACAAGATCTAACACAAGAGGATTAGCTTCTGTAAAAAGATCTATCATCCGACGATTAAAAATACGAACAACCAAACCCTAGTAACACACTATCTAGCTTCGAACGATGGGAATGGGGGAATAACAAGAGATGGGTAGAAAACCCTAGTTACCTCTGACCATGGGTCAACAATGTTGGTGTCGTAGGGGTTCTCCGGCCAAATGTACTCCTCCTTCTCGTAGGGGTCCCAATCGAGCAGGATCTTCCCGCGATCGACACGGGCCTTCTAGCCGATGACTACGAGTGAAGCAGGGACAAGGGTCTGGAATGGGACGGCGACCGCCTTCGATGCCTCTAAGGGGGCCTGGATAGGGACAGGGGCCTCCTAGACGACGACCTTGGAGGCGACGATGGCCATCGTGCCATTCTTCTCCATCACCGGTGCGGTTGGGGTTTTCTTGGGGGTTTGTAGAAGGTGATGGGACAGTGGAGACAGTTGCGTGAGTGAGTAAGTGAGTGATTGAGTGAGAGTGGCGATGCGGAGAAGGAGAGGGCCTCTATAAAGGTGAAGGGAAGGAACTTTTTGTTGCGCCACCGTGCATCACGTAACTGCGTACGCTACTGCACCATGCACGGCCACACGTGTCCGCTACCGCCCCGTGCACCGTGTCATGCATACCGTGTGTCACTTTTTCCCCTCGTGTCTAACCCTGGAGAGTTAGGTGGACTCAGTTATACCCTCGAGAGTAACACTGGAAATTTGGTTATACTCACTTTTCCCTCCAATACTAACACTAGGGTATTCAATATACTCAGTTTTACCCTCTGATGGCTAGTCAACATAGAATCAACGAATGGGATTTAGCTAGATAATTGAAAAACATAGTGGAACCTATCCAGAAAGTCTTCTTATGTGACCTTCCACCATAAGAAACATAGAGAAATCAAGTTTTAACCTAAATCACCACTTCTCAAATCACCTACTATCTATGAATATTCATGGCTTTCTACTCAAGCCCCTCTCTAAAACATAGTTTGTCTGAATGAGGCAATAATTGGCACACTCATGTATATTTGAATTGCAAATAATATGATGTATGCCAAGATGTATTTCATTGTATAAAACACACATTTTCCATTTTTTAAATCTATTCCTATTTTCTATTTGAATCCCTTTGTCAGTTTTTGCCCTTGGTTTTTTAGTACTACTCAATTTTCCCCTCTCTCTTAGTCACAAACTCTCACACTTGTGCTCATTTTGTCTTGTATGTTCTGATTGGTCGAGACAGTTGTCACGTGGATCGTGCCCACCAACTGTTGATCCTCTATAATCTAGCGGACATGATAACCCTTATATATGTCGGGGTCACCCTCTATCAAATAACAAGTTTTCCACCGGTACTCCATAAACAAATGAATTTTAATATAATTTGAAGGGGAAGTGTTTAATTTGTATAATTTTCATATATGCAAGTTTATGCATTACATTTCACTATATGAAAATGATAAACTCTCAATATTTTCTTAGCACAACATTATCACGTCCTAAGTGCGATTCCAAAGTGTTCAAAGGTGTATAAGTTTTGTATATGCAAGTTTATGCATTACATTTCACTCTCTGAAAATGATAATCTCTGAAGATTTTCTTAGCGCGACATTATCATGTCCTAAGTGTGATTTCAGATTGTTCAAAGGTGTATAATTTTTGTATATGCATGTTTATGCATTACATTTCACTCTATGAAAATGATAATCTCTTAAGGTTTTCTTAGCACAACATTATCACGTTCTGAGTGCAATTTCAAAGTGTTAAAAGGTGTATAATTTTCATATATGCAAGTTTGTGAATTACATTTCACTCCATGAAAATGATAATCGGTCAAGATTTTCTTAGCACAATCATGTCCTAAGTGCGATTTCAAAGTGTTCAAAGGTGTATAATTTTTGTATATGCAAGTTTGTGCATTACATTTCACTATATCAAAATGATAATCTCTCAAGATTTTCTTAGCACAACATTATCATGTCCTAGTTGCGATTTCAATGTGTTCAAAGGTGTATAATTTTTCTATATGCATGTTTATGTATTACATTTCACTCTATGAAGATGATAAACTCTCAAGATTTTCTTAGCACATCATTATCATGTCCTAAGTGCGATTTCACAGTGTTCAAAGGTGTATAATGATTGTATATGCAAGTTAATGCATTACATTTCACTCTATAAAAATTATAAACTCTCAAGATTTCCTTAGCACAACATTATCATGTCCTAAGTGCAATGTCATAGTGTTCAAAGGTGTATAATTTTCTTATATGCAAGAGACATAAAGGTTTAGTTTAGGGATCCCTTTAGTTTATGCATTACTTTTCACGCTATAAAAATGGTAAACTCTCAAGATTTTCTTAAGATAATATTATCATGCCAAGTGTAATTTGAAAGTGTTCAAGAGTTGTATAATTTTGGTATATGCAAGAGACATAAAGATTTTAGTGAATGCATTACTTTTCACCATGTAAAAATTATAAACTCTCTTTTATATTAAGAGTTGTATAATTTTTTAATTTGAAAGTGTTCAAGAGTTGTGTCATTTTCTTATTTCCTATACTTCCATCTCACTAAATCTTAAAGTTTGACTTTCACCTTATAGATTCACTTGATTGCAACTGAGACACTAACTCGGTAAACAAATTAAATCATCAGAACGACTCTTCTGTCGACTGCATTCTCCACAGCTAGCATTCTCCGAAGCTCTTGAGTTGTGCTAATTGATTCTCCATAGCAAGTGCCCCTCTGATCCAAACAATTTGGTGCGAGATCTAATCTTCCTTGCGCACGGTTGCCATTGTCATCCTTCATACAGGTCAACAGGACGACACCATACCGCACCTAGGACGAACGGGACGCCAAAGTGAAGCTAGACATAACTCGCCAGCCGGAGAAGGACTACCGTTGCCGGAGAAGAAGAAGAAGAAGAAGAAGAAGAAGAAAGGGGTTGCCTTGTGCTCTCCCATCTTGCAACGCCAATCTGGGTAAGTTGTCGGTCCAACACTCACGTGGATAAGATATAGGTCCCATACTGATCTGGATACGTGGAGAGAGGTGTCCACTATGGGACCCGACTAAACGCGGTCCCACTTATCAGCACGTAACGACAAGGCTGACGGATAATGAGTTTCAAACCATGTGAGAGTTTCAGACAAGAGGTTGGGAAAATTGATAAAAAAATTAAGCGACTAGGGAAAAGTGAGTACAACTAACGAACCAGGGGCATAGAAATAGAAATTACTTAAACTATGTGTTATAGATCTCCCCAAGCTTGGAATCAAGCTAGATGGGATCAAATAATCCCTTGCGATTATTTGATATTGTGGTGCTCCTTTTATGGTGGTGGGATGGCGTGAATGACTGACAACGCAGAGCTTTCTGCTGGTCTCCTCCAAAGCAGAGATGCAACGGAAAGACCTTTGCAAGTCAGTGCACATAGTGTTCATCGCATCCACAAACCTTCCTAGCATAGCGCCGAGATCCTTCTTGTTCTCCAAATTCAAGATACGTCGGTGCACCACCTCCTGATAGATCAGTTCTTCTTTCTGATATTCCTCTAGAGCCTTGAGGAACCGCTTAGTTTTCGAGATTGACTTCTCGGGGACAAAGGACACATCAGGAAGGATGAATCCACATTGCTCATGTGTTTGCACGCTCATGCGAGCATTCTTGGTGATCTTCTTTGTCATGGATGTTTGCACGGTGGTCTCCTTGTAGGTACCTAAATCAACTGGTGGATATCTCTTATGTTTTGGCGTAGAATAGTTGGTGGTGATGATCTTGAGAGTCTCCACGTGTCCTTTCCCGTACAGATTCTTTGCTTCTTCTTCATCCTCAGGCCTCACCACGACAAGCCAATCTGGTTGTTTACAACCCTTCAAGGCCTAGTTGATGATGACGTCGTAGTCACCTTCATCATCGGTGTCATATGAGTCTAAGTCATGATCTTCCTACTAGTAATAGGAGCATTCCCGGTTATTGGGGCTAATAGTTGAGCTTCATGGTCATCTGCTTCAATGGACGAGGTCTGAAAGTTGTCCCATGAAGGAGACATGAGATCGAGAGGTTGGCCTTGGCCTAGAACTGGGTAGATCCTTGTTCACATTAGATTTGAAGATATAAGAAGAAGAACCCTTGGTATAGTTTATGAGGGGTTAGGAACAGGAAAATCTCGTTATATTGGTGAAGAAACCGAATAGGAAAATAATCCCAATGAAATAAGAAATAAAGAAGCGAATAGGAAAGATCTGGATATGTAACAACCACAGGTACTGGCGGCGCCCATACCGTCCGCCTGTACCCGATATTCTGGCACAAAATTTCCTTCGACGATATGTCGGCAAATTTTCCATTTAACTCGGTACGGGTGGGATGTGCACATACCGTCTACCCGTACCGAGGGCACCGACCTTCGATAGATGGTAGAAAAGTTTTTAAACCAAAACCAAAAGGAAGGGAACCAAAAAATATCAGATAAGCGGGACGACTACCTCCACATGGCCGAGTCTACAACCATCAACTGCATGTATAGGTTTTTTAGGAAATTGTAACAGTGTATGGGAAGAATTACATGAGAACACCCAATGCAGAAGACATAGCTCGGATCCTGGCACATAATGCAGCAAGGGGTTTCTAGGGATGCTTGAAAGCATCGACTATATGCACTAGGCACGGAAGAACTGGCCATTTACATACCAGGGCATGTACAAAGGTTACAAGGGACCTTGCAGTGTGGTGCTTGAGGATATTGTAGATCATGATCTGTGAATTTGGCATACTTTCTTCGGTATGGCAGGATCACACAATGATATCAACATGCTGCAGTTTTCAAATATGTTCACCAAGCTAGTTGAAGGCATAGCTCCTGCAGTGGATTTTGAGATTAATGACCACCAATGCGACAAAGGATACTATCTAGCAGATGGTATATATATCCTAGATGGTCGATATTTCAGACAAAAACCCTGTGCCTTGAGAAAAAAAGCTTGGTTTGCGACACAACAGTAGGCTCGCATGAAGGATGTGGGGAGGGCATTCGGTGTGTTCTATGCTCGATTTGCCATTTTCGGGTACCCTGCCCTTACCTGGTCGAAAGATCAGATGTTGGAGGTCATAATTGCCTGTGTGATATTGCACAACATGATCATTGAGAGCGAGCAAATGCAATACTACAGCCTAAAAAGACTAAGCTTCTATGTAATTTACCAATTCCTGGATCGGTTCATTGGCTCACATATAATAGGTGAATAACAAAATAAATATATGTTTATCATAATAACGAAATGATCCATAATATTGATTATTACAATAATGCTTAGCACGAAGGCTAACCCAAATTTATTCAAGTATCAAGCATAAATAAATAACTCATCCAATATCCAAATTGTACCACAGACGAACAAATGTTGAGTGGAGTACAACATCCTAGTCGATAACTGAGAATCGGAATATCCTGTAATATAAAACGTTGCAGCCATGAATGGTTAATATTTTGAATGGATGACAGGTAGAGCTAAATAGGGAGACAATACACCTAGCAACTACATTCTTATTTGGCTAGGTGAAAGCTTGGCTATTTTGTGAGCAACTTGTAAACTCTTTTGTCCTACTTTCATAAGAAATTTTAGATTTTTTCTTTGAAAAGATCCCAATTAAGTTAACCCATCAATATTAAGGAATTTAAGAAATTGGGACGAGCGAGAAACATGTCATAACCTTAATATTTAGGAACTTAATTTGTCCATAACCAGAGACACAGCTAAGCACTTAGATTAGATACCCTGCATGGGTTTATACACTTTACCCATGTGACATGGTCGACCTATTTTTACCATTGTGCTCATTTTTGCACCATGGTGAGACAATTCGAAAAGTAGTTCCCCAAACCCGATACGCACCAGATCAACCTACCAAAATTACACATCTCGGGCTATGTGGGTTAGAGTCACCATAACCTACTATGTCTAGACAATCGTCCATTTCATTATTGGCACATGGTTGTACACGTAAGCTACCAAATAAAGAAGCCAATCATTTTCTCTGGATATCTGGGTGCCTTTCCGTATTGACACCACCAAAAAATATCAATCCTATCACACCTAGGAGATTTATTAATTAAGTTGTTTTAGTTTTTACAAAACAATACTTGTAGAAACATCTACCATATGATGTAGCCCAGCCTCTTCTAACATAGCATAGCTAAGCACATCTAAACATACAATGGTTCAACTACAACAGATTCCTACCAAAGTACATAGGACATAGCATATGGATAGTAATTTCCTACACATCATCTACAAAATACACTACACATGTATAGAAAATAGTAGAACAAGATCATAAACAAAATAACATATACTTGCCTTGGTTCTAGTTGTTGAAGGTACAATCCTCATAAGAACAAGTATTGCACTCTTCACAATCTACACGATACAATTACATACACATAAACAATCATACACAACATAAGCAAATGCACAAATACATGCATGAAAATTTAATATGGAGCAATAGTTTATTTTTATCCCACTAGATAGTATTAGATCACATGATGCATGCAAAAAAGGTTTTGGTGCAATGGGGCAATTATTATTAATTCTCCATTGCCAACAAAGGGGTTCTAACAAATCTAGTGCAACTTTCGTGCTAACTGCCGAATTAAATTTGGTTCTAAGGTATACTGGATAGAAGACATTAATATGAACCATTAGAAATTAGATTCGTCCTAATCAGAGTTGTAGATCTTTCTTTATGATTAAATTAATATTTAATAGGGTTTAAATTATTTAAATAGTTTACTTCGATCAAAATTAGATGCAAGGCCAAATCTATAATCTACTCAAGATTGTGAATCCATAGACATATTATTTATATTTTTTAGATCTATAATCATTTACTATGAATTTAATACGATAAAAGTAATTTAACACTAATCAAATTATTACTAGCTAACTATACTTCTAAAGTAAGATCTATACTGATATTAATAAACGACATTAAATTAGCTTCAATTTGATATATTATACGTAATTTTTGTATCTAGGATGAATTTCTAATGGATTTTATGGGTTAGATATATGTTTTGCAAATTTAAATCCTTTATTAAAATCAAACAAAATATTCCTGGGTATATTCCGCTAACTGGGTTGCTGACTGTGCATGCGTGGCGCACACGTTGAAGCCATGCGGCGCGATCTAACTGGCGCGTATCGCTTCCCGCTGCATCTAATCATGCGCGTTGATTCTCGATCAGACGGTCGGGAACAGAAGTAAGCTTAGTCACCGGCGGTCGATGACGACGGTGGGCGGCGGTGGTGTAGGTGGTGGTCGACGGCGGTGCTCCGGTGGTCAACGACATCGGCGAGCTTGACGATAGGGACCGTCTCTTCCCCGCAATCACGAGCATACCCTCGGCGGCGATCTTCCCTTCCTTGAACGATGTTGAACAGCGGCTCCTCCTCGGCTTCAATGAACTCCGACGAGGGATTGGCACCGTCCTACTGCGAACGTGAGAGGACAAAATATATGGGGTGCAACGGGTCGAGGTGAACACCGTGGAGCAAACAAAAATGAGAGAGGGGCTCGGGAACTCTGGCAGCGGAACCTTCCGAGGCAGCGGCGAGCTCGGGCTAGGGTTTCGAGCGGGTTTTCGAGGGAAAAAAGTGGCGGCGGGCTCAACTTATAAGGGGGTCATGGCGTGGGCGAGGGGGCGGCTTCAGATAGCGTCCGAGGCAGTTACGATATGCGGCTGCGACGAAGTCCAGGTCGGCCACGATGGGGATGACAGGCGGGTCCTGCCTAGCAACGAGAGCGCGCGCGCCTACCTACTAGCTTGCGATGGGACGGCCCAGTGCAGGTGCGACTACTGCGCGGGTGAGCGGGGTAAGCAGCGGGTAGGTAGAGGGTTGGCTCTGCTGGCCCGGTAGTTTAGTTTCTTTTTTTATTCTTTTCTTTTTCTCTTTTTTTCTCCTTTTCCCTTTTTCTTTTTTATCCTTTTCCCTATATCTTTTTTCATATGAACTCCATTTCAAATTTGTCTTCAAAATTTTCTTAATTCGTGTAGATCATTATAGAATCATTTTGGCAGTGGTTTGCCTAGTTTAGAATAGTGGATTTATAAATCCTACTATAATTCCATATAGGAACAAAATAGAAGTTTTAATGGATAGGATTGAATTTATTATTTGAACTTTGGAAAGAAGACATGCATGATGCTTATGAATGATGTATGCAATGCATATGCCCCACTCCTAATTACTAGGATGTAGGATGTTATAGTGCGAGACTCCAATGTTTGACACTGAACCGTATTATCGCCAAGGTCCTCTTACATATATTGATGACCAGGTGTCAGCTATATTTGCTTCTTTTCTCCCTAGGTGGCAAGAAGTTCGAGACACAAATACTCATAATCAACTGCAAGATAATTTGGTGGAGCATTTGTGAAGGCTCAAAGAAGCCACCTAGTTTGTTTATTTGTTCGCCTTTGTTTGCTATATTAAACTTGTTTAATTGTTTATTTAATTTCATGAATTTGTAATAAATTTATACGTTGAATTATTTATTTGCTATATTGAACCTGTTGAATTGTTTGTTTGATTTGATGAAGTTGCAATAAATTTATATATTAAACTTGTTGAATTTTTTTATATAGGGACGCTGGCTTCCCCCAATTCATGAATCTATCCGTTGCTGCCATACGGGCGAAAAAAAAACATGCTCTTGCACCTTCAGAATACCATTCCCTATCGAGCATTCTTTTTTAGAGAGAAGACCATGCTTTTGTTCCGACTTGATCTACTTATTTATTACTCCCTCCGATCCATATTAGTTGACTCAAATTTATTTAAATTTAAATGAATCTAAACATTATTTAGTATATAGGTTTATCTAAATTTTGAAAAATCCAAGTCAAGTAATATGGGTCGGAGGAAGTACTTGATCTACTTATTTATTCGGTCTTGATCCTTGACTTTCTCTATCGCCCATGCATGCAATTGCTGAGCAAAGCACTCACACGCTGTCACCACTCCCACTAGACACTAGTGCTCCTCCTGCAATCCAGCCCCCTCTCATGTCATCTCTACATAGTACACTTTTGCAGGCGTACCACTACTAATAATTGCATCCTTCCCACTCCATTTCTTCTTGATTTGTTGATACTCTAAAGATCACCACCAACCACCCTCCCCTAAAGCACAACCCAGGCTACACACCACTCTCCTCCCCACCATAGTCCAATCTTGTTATCAAGAACAAATTAACAACCCCTCGCTTTTCGCCCCAGAATAATCCTCCAATCTTAGTATATTTACCTACACATTGCTCCCAATCCAATGGCTTGGCCCCTATCACCCCTCAAATCCCCACTTTTTCATCACTCCATCCTGTCCTAAATCCCCTTCTCCCTCTCCCAAAGTCCACACCTTTCCCACTGGCTCCATCCTCTGCAAAACCCAATCTTTGGGCACCTTGATTGCTCATTTATTCTTTGCGGGAATCCAGCCTTCCTGCACCCAATTCTCTGCCGGAACCCAAACCTTGGCAGGCTGCTCTGTTCAAAACCCAGTCTTTAGCACCGAATTCTGCCCAAAAGCCAAGAATTGTTGCGGAGATCCACCGTTTCTGCTTGAGCCGCCGCCGCACTCCGATGTCGGACTCAGGGCTGTCCCAGAGTACCGTGGTGTTCGGGCTCCACCTGTGGGAGCTCGTGGGCATCGCCGTCGGCGCCGCCTTCGTGCTCCTCCTCGTCCTCCTCTCCCTGCTCTGCCTCCTCGCCAATCGCCGTCGTCGCCGCCGCCGCGCCCCAGCCACCCCCGTCCTCCACCTCGCCACCGTCGCGCCCAATGCCCATCCAAAGCACCCCGCCAAGCCACCTAAGGACATCCAGGAAGTGCCCTCTCGCGGGGCGGCGGCCCCCGCCGCCGTGCCCAAGGTGCCGCTCGCGCAGGTGCTCCAGGCCACCCCGCAGGAGTCCATCCAGATCGAGACCGGCAAGGAGCACCGCATCACGTTCCCCGAGCAGCCGCCGCCCCACCACCAGCGTAGCGGGGGACCGTCGTCGCGCGGGGCCAGTGGCGAGAGCCGCGGAGGTGGCGGGGAGCCGGGTGTGCCCGAGGTGTCGCACCTGGGGTGGGGCCACTGGTACACTCTGAAGGAGCTGGAGGCAGCGACGGCAATGTTCGCCGACGAGAAGGTGATTGGGGAGGGCGGCTACGGCATCGTGTACCACGGCATTCTCGAGGACGGCACACAGGTTGCTGTCAAGAACTTGCTGAATAACAGGTAACTTCGCTTCCCACGAACTGAAGTATAGCCAAATTAGAAGCTTGTTTTTTTATTTGCGCCTAATTTAGAATGTTTTGATTCGAAGTTTAAGCAAGATGTATACTTTAGTGACTGCATCGGGTTTACTGACTGGAGATATTGACAATTCAGATGGTGACATTGTGCAAGAACTTGATAAAAAAATGACTAGTCGTTATCCAAGTCTAACATTTCCTTTTGGTTAGCATGCTTAGTCTCGAAGCTGCCATTTGAGAGGCTGAAATGTGTGATGTTGTGTAACGTGTTGTTTTTGTGTTGCTGAATTTTGTAAAATACCTGGTTTGTTAGGGGGCAGGCAGAGAGGGAATTCAAGGTTGAGGTTGAAGCAATTGGGCGGGTGCGGCACAAGAACCTCGTGCGGCTGCTGGGATACTGTGCTGAGGGCAACCAAAGGTGCCTCCTTGTGTGATAAGTTTGACTGGGGTATTCCAGAGATGAGGCGCTTGCAATAAAATGTATTGTATACGAATTCTTTTCAGGATGCTTGTGTATGAGTTTGTCAATAATGGAACCTTGGAGCAATGGATTCACGGTGATGTTGGTCCTGTGAGCCCTCTTACATGGGACATAAGAATGAAGATTATTCTGGGATCAGCAAAAGGGTAAGCAGATGTGAGTTATTGCTGATTTTAATTTATCACTACTTAGTACTTACACTAAGCTTCCTGCTTGTGCAGTTTAATGTATTTGCATGAGGGACTTGAGCCAAAGGTGGTTCACCGTGATGTCAAGTCGAGCAATATCCTACTTGACAAGCGTTGGAATGCTAAGCTTTCTGATTTTGGGCTAGCAAAGCTTTTGGGCTCAGAGAGGAGCTACGTCACGACCAGGGTTATGGGGACATTTGGGTTAGCGCTCTACTTATAATATCACAATCACGTAGGATATACATGAGCATAATTGCTTATGTGTCTCTTATTATTTGCAGGTATGTGGCTCCAGAGTATGCAGGCACCGGCATGTTGAATGAGACTAGTGATGTCTATAGTTTTGGGATTCTTATTATGGAAATAATATCTGGTAGGGTACCAGTAGATTACAACAGGCCACCTGGAGAGGTTAGTAATGGTTGTGCTTCCTTATAACAAGTGCTAAATTAAACACTTGTCAAATGCATTTTATAAATTCTGCAGATTAATCTTTTCAGGTTAATCTTGTTGAGTGGCTGAAGACAATGGTCAGCAGCCGAAATTCAGAGGGAGTTTTGGATCCCAAGATGACTGAGAAGCCTACTTCTAGGGCGTTGAAGAAGGCTTTGCTAGTGGCTTTGCGATGTGTCGACCCTGAAGCTCGCAAGAGGCCAAAGATTGGTCATGTGATTCACATGCTTGAAGTTGACGATTTCCCCTACAGAGATGTAAGTCAACATTGGCATGACGTTTTTTATGTCTGTTTTCAAGTATCTGGCATTTGGTACAATTATCTCAAGCATCATGTTGCAATGTATTTGTTACATCTAATCATTTTTCCTGTTGCCAAAGCAAAGGACATCAAGATGAACACCTTGAGTATAATACATTGTTTACTTTTAGATTATCAGATCATACCTTTTCTCTTTTGCCTGTAACTACAGGCCCCCTTTTGGTCATTGCAAGTTATATGGTTGGTCCATACTTTTTTTCTTTCTTACGCAAAATATCGTTTCAGCATCTTTCTTTCTAGTTTGAATCTTTTGAGACACGTTACTGTTGGTTCTGTAAATCACGTGTAAGAGGATCCATTTGGCTTTTACGATCTGAAAAAAACCCTCATAATTAGTTCAAATTTTCTGTTCAAGAAGAGTCTGTACAGTGAAAAAAACCCTCATACCTTTATTTACTCTTATTGCCAGGAGCGCCGAGGCGGCAGAGCTCCAGGTCAAGCAAAATTGGTGGAAACACCTTCAAGTGAACCTGGTGATAGTAGCGGGAACGACACACCAAGAGATACACCAAAAGGTCAATCAAAAGCAGACAATATCAAGTGGAGAAATCAGGAGACCTAGCTATCCGGCTAAAGGCAATCCTTCCAGTTCTTTCCGCCTGATCAAGAAACTGGATGACGCAGACTTATGCTCGTTTGCTGCTCCTCCGTGGGTTGGGTCAGGTGTGGAACCATGGACGGCACCTCTGGAGATCATGATAGCATCTGTACATTATTGGATTAATATGTTAGGCATAGGGATTTTTTGGTTGGTTTCTCCGGATCATGTTTATGTACAAGATATTTCCAGTATGATAAAAGGCGCGCTATATATATACTCTTTGGGGTAAAACTGAGCATTGCTGGTGCTGCTAAACCTCTGATTTCTTCTTCCTTGAGATTCATGATTTATTACTATTTCCTGCTTGTTACATCAGATGTGGTTCTTCAGTTCTTCAGGCTGGATGTAACAGATTGACAGCCAGGGAGTGCATGGCATGGTACTGTACTATAATTTGCTGGTTCAACCTGGAGGAGGAAAAGGGGGGAGTTGGTGGCATGTGAGGGCCTGACCAGACCTAACCTGCCTGGCATTGTTTAACACAAAATCACAACTCACGACATTATCATTGTTCAGCCATGCTTGACGATTAAGCCAGCGAAACCTGGTGCTAACTGGCAGCAAATTGCACACACTCAGATTTTTTTTTCTTTCACAGGGATATTGTCGGTTTCAATGAGCAACGAAACCCAGCGCAGTGCCTGTCCAGAAAAAGTAGGATTCTGGTGGCAATCATGATGGATGGAATCTGAGGTGATCCAATTTAGACACGAAACGAAATTGATAGTATGACCAAGAAATGAACAAAGTAGAGACGATGGCATTTCGTGTAAGTAGATATCTTCCAGGAGATGCGTGGGGCCGGCGAGAGTTCAGCTTCTCCTAAAACCTCTAGCGGCCTAGCTGTCCTCGTGCCGTGTCCGTGCGATTGTCCGTGACGCTTTGCCGGGAACCACCGCCGCCGACGGTTCGCTGTCCGCGCAGGCTGCCACTGCAACGGGCAATGTTTTTTTTTAAACTGGTGGTTGCATTACTTAGTGAAAAGAGTCGCGATTACAGAAAGGCAAGGCCACTTCCAACACACAACTGTATTTTGCTAGTTCATGAGTCAGGACATTATCTTGTCTGTTCATATCTTCTTTAGTTTAAACTCTCGTAGATGTTTGGAGGGTCTGTTGAATGTCTACCACAATACTAGCAGTCTTCGATATGTCCCTTTCCTTGCTTCAAAGCTTCTTGATTAGAGCAGCACACTCGCTCTTAATCACTAAGCCTGTATCAAATGACAAGAGTGCAAGCTTGATTCCTTCCAGACACGCAATGGATTTTGCAGCTTTAGCATTCTCACAGGTTGATATAACATCCTAGACTGATAAAGTAATTTGGCCTTGTTCATTACGAATTACAACCCCCCAAGAGCAGGTGTTGGTTTCCTTAAAAAAAATAGCATCTACGCACAAAGACTGCTATCCTGTTTCAAGGCAGTGTCCAGTTGCAGCAATGGTTTTTTGTCAGGTTCAGCTTAGTACTGTGTACGTATTTAAAGGCTGGCATTTTCCCTTTCAGGTCTTACTCTGCATTTCCTTCTCTGATTCTAGTTAAGGTTTCTAGATAATGTTTCAGAAATTGGACAAATGCCTTTACCTCAGCTTTTTCTTTTCGAAAGATAATGTCGTTTCGAAGGTACCAAGCTCTCCACCACATAAGCATGATTTTACTCCTCACATTCTCATTGACGGAGCAAAGAATGGTTAGAGTCCAATCAATGCCAGATTTAGTAAGGTCTCAGTCTGGTGGTAGTTTCCGGTCATCTCTAAGTCTGTCTCAGAGCTTTTCCTTTAGTGCATTGCATAGTTGCATGGAACCCATCTTTAGACTCTCTTCCACAAATCGTGCAAGTTGGATCAGTGGTCATCGTGCAACGACCAATGTTGATGCTAGAGAACCGAAATGTTCATTTTTGCAGTAGGTACAATAGGTAGACTCGCAGGACGCATTTGGTAGACTTTATGAAGTCCATCTAGACCTTGGGCGCCAAATCCGATTAGATTGGATAGCTGCACCACATCTACGTGTTGACCCACGCGAACTCTAAATTGGTCTCCAGCCAGATCCGTTGGAAACAGTGGTTTCTGTGGAGCCAGGTCCGTGAGAACGCAACGAGTGGACATGGGTGGATCTAGCGATGCACTCGCGTACATGAGCATGCACTAGATCTGTTCTTGTCACACAGACAACAGATGGTAGCGGCCAGGACACTGCTTCCCAATATCAGCCCTAGCCGCCAGGCCACCGCCGGCCAGACCTCCCGGTCACCCCCTCCCCCTCCCCTCCCTCCTCCAGCTCCTAGGTCGTCCGCACGTGGGCGACTCCAGAGGCGCCGACCCTAACCTACAAAACTCACTCCGGCGGTTTTCTCTGGCCGTTGTTGCCGCGGCGCCGGCGCTGGCGGCCACGCCTCACCTCTGAAGGCGGCTGGCGGCCCCCTTCGTGTGCCTTGTCGATCTTCTATCGCGTGGGGAGGTCGGGACCGAGGCGGCAGCACTCGCTGATGCGGGGGGCTCGCTGCCCGCGGCTAGGAGGCAAGGAGGCTAGGTGAAAGGATTTTGTTTTCCCTAAGTATTTTGGTGTTGATGATAATCCCAGTTGTGGATTAATTGTGTGCCTAAGTTTAAGATTTATTCATTTTCTTGGAGCTTGTGGATGCTTCTCTTGGAGTCTCGTGAAGATGGCGGCCTTTTTTTTTGCCTTTCTCTTTATTTATTGCTTTAGGTCGCCATACTATTATGAGGGGGTCCATCTCAGAAGGCTGTGGGGAATCACTTCTTCATACACAAACCATACTTGCATCACCACAACCATCCTATTTTTCAGCGAAAGAGTGACCTTTGGAGATGTTCCTGTCCTGACCGGAAGTTCCGGCCAAGCGCCGGAAGTTCCGCTCGTGGTTCGCCGCGGGGATGGCTATGGCAGAAGTTCCGGCTCAACTTCCGGCGTCAATTCCGCTCAGTTTCAGCAACCTTCTGTATGGAAGTGTGCTATTTGCCGGAATTAACATCGGAAGTAGCTGTGGTAGTTCTAGTCCACAAGTTATGGTCAATCCTGACCGGAAGTTGCGACCGGCGCTACCTTGCTCCTTTCGCAGGAAGATTGAGCGGTACTTTCGCCCAGCCGCCGAAAGTTCTGGTCAGGTGGTTTGCGACCCAGAAAATTCCGCTCCTTGTTCCGCTCACGTACTGTATGTCCCTGTGTTGACACGACATATTTGACGGAACTTGCACCAGAACTTGCTCCGAAAGTACTACCGGAAGTTCCGCTCAGTCTGACCGGAACTTCTAGTCGTACTTTGGAGCGTCCCCCTTCAGCTTTCGAGCCATTGGGCGGATGCTGAGTGGAAATATTGGTCCTCCACCGGAACTTTTGGTGGTGTCGTGGACAACCAAATGGCTTGTGACACCCCCGGGATCAGGGCTAAACAAATCCTAGACCCCCGTCTAACATAAGCTGAACCTTGATCTCGAGGATACCAGTGGAGAATCGGTAACACAGAAGTGACCCTACGACACAAAAATTATTACAGCAAGCTCATAACTAAGCAAGAACCAATTTATTACAAGAAAAGGTCACTGACCACAAACATCAAACAACGGAAGGCAAATTATGCTATTAAGTATAGCAAACTTAACAAATGGCCTAAGAGGCCTGAAGCATAATGATGACGTCTCAGCCCATAGATTCTAGCTGCCGGACGGGAACCCCAAGCTACTCGTCGGTGTCGATGTCGTACGGAACTCATCTTCAGGGAACACTTATTCTGCTACAAAAATATCAACAAAGCAAGGGTGAGTACAGGGTGTACTCCGCAAGACTTATGGCTGGTGGAGCTGTTTTGCGTAAAGCCATTTTTGTTTATAAAACAAGAGGGAGGAGAATCTCGTCTAATCAGAATATTTTAAAAGGGGATAAGAGAGCGACATCTCCAAGGTATTGATCATCATCTTTGATATCCACCAAATCATCATCATCTGAACCCTAACTAGGATCACCCCCTCATACCCATGAGGAAGCATCCTTAAGCACATGTTGATCTACCAAGTTTTATGATTAGGTTCATGTTCTCTATGATCTTAGAATTGTAGGTTGCAGAGATATGGATCAACAAAACCAAGTTGTTGAACTACTTTTGAAACAGAAGGGTCTCTCTTTCATTCAACAAAAGGCCAAGACAGAAAGATGGTTTTGCGGCGATGACTCATAGGAATCACAAGGAACATGCAGCAAGAGGAACTTCTGATTGTCAAAATCATAGTCACTCTTAAAACATGATCGAGAAACGAAGGAAACTCTATTCATCCAGGTCTATCAAGACCCTTGCCAAAGATCATGATATAAATTTACACCACTAGATGAATAGGTAAGAAGATTCCTGATGACACGAGAAGAAATAAACTTCATTATCAGACTTCAATACTTGGCATAACCATACGCTATCCAACATAAAAAGTTCTAGATAATAGACCGAGAGACATTTAGCAACACTACTTTAAATATTCTCCTTGATGTTCGAGAAATCAGACATCAAGTAAAGGTCAGACTTCGGATACAAAGGAAACCTTTAGCACAACTCCTATAACAAAATATAGAGGAATCCCCATGAAGAGTGGTTATTGCTGCTGATTTAAAAGAATATGGCAAAAGGTCTTTCCGGCTAAGTGTGTCTACCATTACATCAATCTTGCCAGACTTACAAAGAGACCCGTGTCAAAACCTTGAAGAACACCAACCATCATATCTGCTTGATATTTAGATTTGGTTAGGTGGTATGATACTTCAGACTCAGCATGTTCGGATAGAAAGTTTGCAACATTTACCATAGAGGCAAAGCTACTAGATTCTCAAGATATGGACTACAGTGTAAAGCTCCAAAAGATGAGCTAGATTGCTATACCTATGTATTAGCATCTTGTCGAAAGACAACTGTACACACATAAGGTACTAACAATAAAATACACATGTGTCCCCGAGGAAAGGAAGATAAATCTTCTCGAATTCATGACGACATCTTTCAACATTTGCACGTGAATCAGATAAGGTTACTTCTAACATACAGAACGCATACTTCAAAATGAGCCAAAGACGGTTCTCGAATGTTTCCAACATTAATGCCCAATGTTCCATATGAATCTAATCTAGCATGGAGAAGATAAGGTGTCATCAATGGGCTCAACAACAAACTTATCAAAACACTCCAAGAGGATAGACTCACATGTTGCTTGAACAAGGCAAAAGTATTGGCTAGACCAAAGGACATGAAGATGTACTCAAGTGAAACATCACAAGTAGAAACACCATCAAGATAGTCCTTAGAACTGAGTTTGATTTGACGATAACCCAATCAATCAAAGGTGGGGGAAGATAACATATCCATAAAGGAGATACTATATTTCTTCAGCACGGATAAAACAAGATATTCCTTTAAAGAGGAACTAAGTTGAATAAAGCTTTTGACTTATAACTCTCCAAGTTGTTGTTTAAGCTCAACCAACTAGCTCAGGGGTATCTAGTACATATCCTTAGAGTAAAGAGCAGTTCAGAGAACTTGCTTCTCAAGAACTTGACAACACGGTCATGTGGCAACATGGCGATACTTCTAGTAGACATCTAGAATATCACAAACCACTGATATGTCACTTAGTTTGAGAGGGAATATAAGGTTCCCAACCTTTAATAAGGTAGAGATCCCTGTGTTTACAATGCTAGTCCCTGGATCAATAGCTAGCATCCACAGTTAAGATGTAATATCAAGATACAAAGGTCATAACACAACTTTATAACCAGGAATAAAATAATTTATTACATCTTACATAGCTCATTTGGCTATCTCATTACAATGCAGCAGGAATAACTATAGCATGGAGTCCTTCATCTTCAAAATGCCACAGGCAATCATGTTGGTTGTAGACTTGTAATCCAATTCAACACACTTCACTAACATCAAACAAACCTGCAACATAATAAGTTGCAGCCACAAGGGTCAATACATTTGAATTGTATTGGCAAGTTTCACTACTATGTAGAAATAAGTGAATCCTATCATTACATGCATATTTGGCTAAGTAGGGTTTAGGCTCATTTGCAGGAAGAAATATAGTTTTATCCTATCTTTTCAAAATAGTTTTGATCTTTTGAAAATCTTTCTGAACTCCTTGGAAAACTCCAAGTGCTTCAAATCCCTTGTTGTCACCATCAAGTTTTACTTTGAGAAATTGGAATGTCGAGACCTTCCATAGCTTCAGGCCTTAGTTGCTCAGAATTGTCCATAACCGAGGACACGGCTAAGTACTTAGAATTTGATCTTCTGCAGAAGTTGTACACTTTACCCACATGACACAATCTCGTCTTGATGCCACCAGTGGCCGCTGGATAAGTACTCACCAAAATGGAGTACTGGCAGATCGAGAATGTGACAAAGTCTTTCCATAGAAATCCTCCCAATACATAATGCTAGCTTGTCTACCAGGCACCAATGTAGGGATATATTTCCCTTACACAATTCTAGTTAACCTGAAGATGCCAATTCAAGGGTCTTCCACTATGTAGTTGACTAAGCCAGAGCCCATTTAGCATGTGGCTATACACGAAAGCCACTGTACGAGAAACATGTTCAATCTCTAATTCCCTGGGTGGTTTTATTCTAGTGCACACACAAAAATATAGCCATATAAACATGGTCCCTTTTGTTGCCACCTTGTCCAAATCTTGAGTATCCTTTTCCACCCAGGTGGTTCATTGAGTACTTGTTTTATTATATAAAACATATATCTTTCCAACACTTCATATAATCATATCATGTATCCCATCCCAAATATATACCAGGGCTAAGCTTACTACAATTACAATGTTTTCACTAAGGAAGATATAAGGGTATCCTATTAGGATTTAGCATAGCATAAAATATAGTAGTCCTTATCATGCATGTTACAAAAATCCACTAAGTGTAATGAAAATAGTAGGACATGGATGATAGTGTCACTTGCCTTTTTAGTAGAGAATGTTGGTTCACTTCTTGATCTTGCAAATATCAGACTCTTCTAACTTCACTACAATTCAATCAAGCAAACACATTTTCAAACCAACATTCAAATAATTTATCACACATAAAATAATAGAAACAAGGCAATGCATGCAAGCATGCAAAAGATAGTTTTATTTAGAAAAGTGGTTTCTATTAGGCTCTAAACATTTTAAAGCTCAAAGTGGTCATTTACTAAAGTGGTAAAACCATTTGCAAAAGGTTTTATCTCATAAACCAAATATTATGCTAAGGTGATATTTTATGTAGTTGAAAATATCTTTTAGCAAAGTAACAACTTTATATGGTTCATAAAATGTGTTCTTAATCTCAAAACTTGGTGTTTAGGGTCAGAAGGTTTGGATCAAATCATTTCCCAAAGGTTTTACTCAAAATTCATTTCTAAACCATAAACAATATTTTTATTTGAGTAGAACTATGCTAATTCAAATATTTATTCCTTAACCTCACAAAATACATTTTTAAATCCATAAGTTGGTTCCTATGGTCAGTAGGTTCAAAACAATCCATTTTGCAAAGATTTCACCTTAACAATATATCTAGAACAATTTTTATATTCAAATTATGCCTACAAAAGTTTCTGCAATTTCAGCCAATTTTCCAGAATCAAAACATTAAACAAAGTGCATGGTTGCAGAGTAATTGTTCTGCTGAATCCATTGATATAAAATTTGCAAAATTTGGACGTGTAGAATTATAGTTATGAATTTTGCAAGTTTGCAAATCTAATAGATCAAATTTCTAATTTAAATCCTGAGTCTGGCCACGTGGCGCTATCCTATTGGACGGTACCGCTTCGTGCGGATCGATCAACATTGACCGTAGGATTTAACTTAAAATGCACGGCGCAGATGGACGCGTACCCTTTCGTTTAAGATCTAATCTCAGCCACTGGATCAAAATCTAACGGGCACAACGTGTTTGACCAAGGACTGGCGGCGCTGGCGGCGGCGGACGGCGGCGCACGCTCGGCCAGTGGAGTTGGCGATGATTCAGGAAGCTAGGGAGGTGTAGGAGTAGCTCACCGTGCTTGCGTGGTTGCGGTGAAGCTCGAGGTGTGGTCGGCTTGTCGAGGGGCGCACCGGAGCAGTGGCGATTGCTCGTCGGAGTCGATGGCGACGTCGGGTGCTTCGGTTTGTCGTCGGGGGCGAGGCTGAAGGTCATGCCGAGGCAAACGGGAGAGGGCGTTAGACGCGTACTGCACTGGGGATCATGGGAGCATCATCGAGGGGTACCGGGGCGGTCTGAGCTTACCAGGGGGCTCGCCGGAGCAATGGCAGACGACGGCGACGCTCTGTTGTTGAGGTTGCCGAGGCTAGGGAACGCGCGCGGGCTAACGAGCAGCACTGGGAGATGCGCCAGGAGATGGTAAGCAAGCTTGCGTGCATTGGGAGGCGAGGGGTGGTTGGACGGCGCCGGAATTTGCTGGAGAAGCTCGTCGGAGCAGAGGGGTTCGAGCTCGCGATTCTCGCAGCCTGGAGGCAGAGGGGAGGTGTGTCTTGGGGGGAAAGAGAGAGGAGGGCGAGGTGTTTAATCAAGCGTGGTCTCTGGAGGAATTAACCCTGCCATCAACGCGAATTGATCGTTGTAATCAATGGCAGAAACGGCGAGGGGGACGTGGTCGCGGTGGAGACGATGATCTGACGGCGTGGGACCCTGCTGTCTGCGAGAGAGAGAGGAAGAGAGAGTGGGGTACCTGCGTCAGTGACTTCGCGGGTGAGGTTGCGCGTGAGAAAACGATTCGGTGAGGGTTGCCGGGTGGGCTTTTGCTGGGCTGGGTAGGTTTAGTGGGTTGGGTTTGTTTCCCATTTTTTATACTGAACCTTTTTCTTTTTCTGTATTGAATTTCTGTTTTAATTTTATTTCAAACAATTCAAACTCCATTTGAATTCAAACCACCACCAAACTTTTGGGTATAATTCAATTCTGTTTATCAACATAATCCAAAGTCCAAAATAGAACAATTATTTTTAGGGTTTATTATTTATTTAAAAATAAATAAATAGGCTTTAGTCTTTATTTCAAATAGGATTCAAATATGTTGAAAACTCTATTTGACTTTCTAATTTTTTTCCAAAACCTTTTCAGTAGGTTTTATTAAAAACATAACACTTTGAAATAAAATACTTTATTAAGTTTTAATGCTCATTCAAAATAGGAAATAGTCTATACTTGAATGAAATTTGTATATAAATAAATCCTCATGGTTTTATTTAAATAAAACTTTACTATATTTATCAAACAAAATATTTTATTTTAAATGCTTGGCCAAGATTTAATTTGGCTCTTTTAAAATAGTCCTTATTCATTATTTCTACCTTTGCTTATAAAAACCATATCTTTTTATTTAAAGATCCAAAAATGGTAATTCCAACTATTATAACTTTATTTATTATTTGTTTATCTTTGTAAATCCCTTTAGGATTCTATTTGATCAAAATAGGTTTTGATGTTTCCATTTGGAATCAAAAAGTTTCTTCTCACCCTAAATTTCAACAATTGTTTATTTATTTTTCACATATCAAAATTTGGAAAAATTTGGGATGTGACAGGGAACTTGCTTGGTAAGGCAAGAAGACACAATCTCATAGCTTAGACATGAGCCTAACTCTTTGACCGAAAAGAGTGTACCAGAATAACGGACTTAGTAGCACAATCATCCTTTGCTTAATGACAGGGTTAACCAATCATGCTACGAATGACTCAAATGTCCTTAGAGTTCAAAGCAATAAGAATTGCTAGGAATCTCAGATGGTGACACTATTACGCACACGCATCACTCATGAGCGCGAAAGCTCGATGGAGGGTGGGTAAATATGTGTAAGAGCATCACTTCATTAAGAGGTTTATGGAACTCGGCACAACCTCTTAGTATAAAAGAGTGTGATACGTTGAGGTAGAACAGGTAGAAGCTAATCAGTGCCTCTAGATCCATGGATTACAACACTTTGACCTGGTCCTAGATATGACGAGGTACTAGAGTTTGTTTCTCCTAGACATTTCGAAATGGTTTGTCTTGACGGACCACAAGAGTATCTTGCATCGTAAGACACCATTGCACATTTACTACTTGGCTACCAACTGGTAGACAAAGGTCATAACACAACAAGGGGAAAGGAGCATGCTCAGGATAAATTCCTGAGATGTGGATGCATTAGATTATCAATCTTCTGAAAACTAATGCAGAAGGAGGGAGGTGTGACAGATTCACGAGCATAGATGTGAGACTCTCGAGGAGTACTCTTGTCGTGATCTATTTGGTTTCATTAAAGAACATCTATCATAGCATGTGGTAGGGGAAGTCCTTAGTTGTCACAATTTAATCACGACAAAGACCACCAGCTTGAAGGCTAGAATTGTAGTACAATCCATCTTGAGATGACGTGTGAACATTAACAACAGGGGTGATACGTCGGAAACGTATCTATAATTTTTGATGCTCCATGCTTGTTTAGTATCTACTTTGCTTTGCTTTGTCTTACTTTGAGGTGTTTTTATATCTTTTCTAGAACTAACCTATTAACAATTTGCCATAGTGCCAGTTGACTGTTTTATTCTGTTTTGGGTTCCAGAAAGGCAGAAAATCAATATTATCGGAATTGGACGGGACAAAAGCCAAGGTTAATAACTTTCCATGAGGGACACGAATCCAGAAGGAGGGACGGAGAGGCACCAGAGGGTGGCCAGACCACCTGGGCACGGCCAAGCCTGGCCCGTGCCTGGGGAGGGTGTGGGCCCTTTGGCCGCCTCCTCGGCCTCCCCCTTCGCCTATAAGAAGCCCCGGGGAGAAAACCCTAAAACAATCTAGAAGAAATCCACGAAAACCTCTATAGCGCCGCCGCCACCGAAGGGGAGATTCGGGGGACAAAAAGTCTCTGTTACGGCACCCTGCCGGGATAGGGAAGTGCCCCCGAAGCCATCTCCATCGATCTCCACCACCATCTCCAACACCGTTGCTGATTCCCATGATGAGAAGGGAGTAGTTCTTCCTCGAGGCTAAGGGCTCTGCCAGTAGCTATGTGTTCATCTCTCTCTATGCATGATCTTGTTGTGGTCATGAGCTTTGTAATCCAGTAGATCTACCTTGCTAGTCAAGTGCTTTAATAGATCTTTGCTCTCCCCATGTGTGTGAAAGTGACAGCGTGCACGCCATGGTGGCACTTATGTTTGAGTCTACATAAATACTCTTTGTGCTTTAATAGATCTATGCTTTTCCCCACGTGTGTGAAAGTGACAGTGTGCATACCGTGTGTGTCACTTTGGCTAGATTGAATATTTGTTATGAGTTATATCTGGATTTGGATGTCTCTATGAAATTGTGGTGTTTGTTGGAACCATCTAGCGCTCAAGGTGACAGTGTGGGGTTATCTAGATTGGGGAAGGCGGACTTTGAGGTGTGATGTTATAGCCCTACCTATGATTAGAGTGTCCAACCGGAGAGTAGTTAAGAGTAGTATCATGAAGAGAGGATATTTATATGAGAGAGTGTTCACTAGTTAAAGTATGATCCCTAGGCCTTGTTTCTAAGCATTGAAACACCATTTGCTACTAGATCTTTTGCATGTTTGCTTGCTCCCTTCGTGTTGCCTTTAGTCTGTTCCTCCATGCCATCAGCTATTTTCTGGCATCGTTACCCCACGTCAACAACAAGTCAGAAGATCTTTTCTGGCACCGTTACCACTTGTATTTCACTATCTCTTCACTGAACTAGTGCACCTATACACCTGACAAGTGTATTGGGTGTGTTGGGGACACAAGAGACTTCTTGTATCTCGATTGCAGGGTTGCTTGAGAGGGAATACCTTTGACCAATTCCTCCCTGAGTTCGATAAACCTTGGGTAATCCACTTAAGGGAAACTTGCTGCTGTTCTACAAACCTCTGCACTTGGAGGCCCAACAACTGTCTACAAGAATAGAAGTGCGTAGACATAAAGCTCTTTTCTGGCTCCATTGCCGGGGAGGAAAGGTAAAAGAGACTCACACACTTACCCACGATGCAGTAAGCCAGAAAGCTCTTTTCTGGCGCCGTTGCCGGGGAGGTAAGGTAAAAGGTACTCACACCCTCTTGGTGTGTGAGTGCTTGAAGTTATTTCCTTTAGATTCTTCAATTTTGTCTTTTTGTTTCTTGTTTTCACTAGTTATGATTAATGGAAAACAACAAAAAAATTAGAGAGCTTTATAGTATCTATCTTGAGTTAGGACATGAAGTGTTTAAAGAGAAAATTAAAAAACCTATGGAACTTTATTTGCATGCTAATAGCAATGTTATTAGTATGAATTCTTTGGACACCATTATTGCTAATGCTATGGAAAATTCTAAGCTTGGGGAAGCTAGTTTTTATGAAAATGATCATTTTAGTCCCCCATCTTTGGAAGATATCTATTCTATTGCTTATGATGATACCAAACCTCCAATATATGATGATTACAATCATGATTATGATATTTTCAGTCCACCTACTATTGAGGAGGAAATTAATTGTGATTACAATATGCCTCCTATATTTGATGATTATGGTGATGAGAATAATAATGATAGCTATGTTGTTGAATTTTCTCCCACTGCAATTAATAAGAATGCCTTTGCTTATGTGGAGAGTAATAATTATTATATGCATGTGGATCATGATAAGAATGCTTTATGTGATAGTTATATTGTTAATTTTATTCATGATGCCACTGAAAGTTATTATGAGAGAGGGAAACATGGTTTTATGTATCTCAAAAATATTAAGTTTCCCCTCTTTATGTTGAAAATCTTGAAGTTGCACTTGTTTTGCTTTCCTATGCTTGTTGCTTTGTGATTTCATGACTTATTTCTTTACAAGATTCCTATGCATAGGAAGTGGGTTAGACTTAAATGTGTTTTGAATTTGCTTCTTGATGCTCTCTTTTGTTTCAACTCATAATTCTTATGAGAGCATCTTCTCAAACTATCAAGCCTAACTTAAAGGCGTTAAAGAAAAGTACTTGTTGGGAGATAACCCAAGAGTTTTCTTAGTCTTGGAAGTTATTACTTCAGTAATGACCTCTCCTTGTCCTTTTTTTTGCTTTTTTGTGCCAAGAATGACCTCTAATAAGAGGGAAGTAAGATTTGGGGAGTTGCTGTCCCGAAACAGATTTCTGTCCTCTACCATAAAAATCGTGAGGAGTATCTGTAACTCGGATTAGGGTCAAACTATATGAATAAATCCCCCAGTATGTTAGCTAACTTTCGTTAGTTCAACACTTTTTTATTTGAGCAACATAAGGTCTTCGAAAAAATCAGTTTCTACCTACTGGTCTGTTATGACAGATTTGTGCCATTATTTGCATTTGCTTCTTATTGATTCCTTTTTGGGTTCTTTTTGGGAAATTGAGCTTTTTGAAGGAGTTTTGAAATTAGCTTGTGTTTTTAGTGAAAATTCTTGCTGTTCAAAAGCTTTTCCTAAAGGTCTATTATCTTTTGAATACACTAATGTTGCTAATGAAGATTGTGTGAAGTTCTGTATGAAGGAAAAAATTTAGGTGTAGAGAGAGAATGGTGTAATGAGATGAAGAATAGAAAAAAGCTCAAGCTTGGGTATGCCACCATGGTTTCACCCCAATAAATATCCAAGAGGTACAAGCGTCAAAGCTTGGGGATGCCCAAGGCATCCCCTTCTTCATCAATAAAAATCTTAGGTCTTTCTAGACACTTCGTTTTTATTGTTTCATGCACTGTTGTGTTGTTCTTGGAGCGTCTTAGTTTTTGTTTAGTTTGATTAGTTTTATTGAATAAGTTGTTTGGAGATCAGTGCACTTCTTTTGGAGAGAGACACACTCTGTTTTCATTGCCTAGAACACTCTAGTTTTCATTCTTATTGTCTTGTGAGTGTTCTCTTTTGCTAGCACTATGTTTAGCCTTAGTTTTCTTGTGCTTATTGCTTAAAACTTTTTAGTTCTTATTTGTGGATTTGTGAGACAATCTCACTGATCTTTGTTGCTTATTATCTTTGTGAGTTGTTTCAAATAAGTTTTTTGGTGTTGGAAAAGAGTAGAAAGCTTCATGCTTACAGTGGTACAAAAGGAAGCTTGCTTTGACTGTGGCTTAGACTTTATCATGTCATGCTAGATGTTGTTTTGACCTTATGCTTAGTCATTATTGTTGTAGCATGACTTGTTACAAACAATTAGGATTGCTTAGTGTGCCTTGAAGGAATCATGCGTTGTTTTAGCATACAAAAACATAGTATTGTGGTATTCTCCTTTGATGCTTTGTTTGGGTTGACTTGGCACATGCTCACACCATGTTATGACTATGAACAAGTCACCATAGCCTCTAATTATCATCTAGTACTTGACTTGTAGTACCACTCTATGCTTTGATTAGTAATGTTTTGTTGTTCTGCATGATTATGGACATTATTGCTCTCTTAGTTGGTTGCTCCTAGTATTTTGCTAGCCTACACTTATATGCGTAAGATATACTCATGCTTCCAACTCCCAAGAAACCAAGTTATTCCAAAGTGTCCACTATAAATTCCTATGCATGGTGTGTGTCGTGGTGGTGGCACGGCAGATGCCATGGGTAGGCTAAAGTACGGGGCCAATGGATGCTAGTGGGATCTGGGGAGGGAAGATGCAACTGTCTTTACACTCAAGCTGCCAAAGTGATGAACTTTATTTCTCTCTTGATGGGTTACAAATGCTCCTTGAGCTGAATACAGGGG
Organism: Avena longiglumis; assembly: GCA_030063025.1. Lineage (NCBI taxonomy): Eukaryota > Viridiplantae > Streptophyta > Magnoliopsida > Poales > Poaceae > Avena > Avena longiglumis. The sequence continues at coordinate 523,807,858 of CP125976.1, forward strand.
GACAAGATGAATCTCCCCAGCCTAACGGTGCTCAAAGAGTCGATCCCTCCCTCAGGGTCCAAACCTCCCCTTATAAAGGGGTGCCTTGGGTGCCCTTAGGGCTGACGAGATATTCGTGGAATATGCTTGTCCCAAAATAGTAGTTCGGCGGCCTCCTTTCCCTGTCGCCCTTCTAATGACGGCAAGGCTCCAGTGGCCCCCTCCTGCGTGCCCCGGGCTCCAGGACTGTCACCTCCGTGACCTCCTTCGCCTCCGACTGTGCATCCTTGTCTCTTGTGCTTGGCCCTGTTCGATTCCTTCTAGCCTGTAGCTATAGTTTGACCTTGGGCTTCTCCTTCTCCGCAAGCTTCAGATCACCGGCCTTACCTTGTGTTACTCGGCTCGTTCCTCACCTGCATGAAGATCATTTGGGTAACCCGGCCGATTCTCTCATTAACTCGGCCGGGTAACCACTTGATACCTATACGTGGGCTTCTTGCCTCCGTTCATCGGCCGACATATCCATGATTCGGCCGACTTAGGCCGTAACTCGGAAACCAGACGGGGACAGTACCTCTGTCTTTCCCCGTCTCTGACCTACCCGAGGTTAACCCCCCGACATTAGTCCCCGAAGCTGGTGTGGCCCTGTCAATAGATTTGGCCGGGTTATATCAGCTTCATTACATTCTTCAGTCTTGTTTCCGAGCTATGGCCTCGTCCGGGGTTTCCTCGTTCCTTCCCTCGTACGCCACGTCCTACGTGTCATCCCATCATTGTTCTTCTAGTTTTTAGGTCCTTCTACAGTGCTTACTGACAAGCTACAGTGAACCCTGCACCTGCTGCGCCGTCGCTGCGACGCCTCGTGTGCCGCTCCCCTCGGGGATTGTAACGACCTTTCTTCGTGTGTGGCCGTTGGTGTGGCTCCACTCACCGTCGTGCGTTCGTGCTGTTCCCACGATCTACACGGATAACCGCCACACCCACGATCCCACTCCCCTGTTCATGGCTTGACTATAAAGAGGAAGCTACCGGGATTCTCCTTTCCTTATCGCCGCCTCCGTTCTCCTTCTTCTCCGCTGCGTTCTCTTGCCGCTCCGCCGCTCACCGTGAGCCTCCGCCGCGAGGATTCCGCTGCCGCTCGCTTTCTTGCCCGCGCTCATGGCCGTGGCTCGCCACGGTGAGTCCTCTCGATAGTCTTGCCTGATCTTTCCCTAGATCCATCTGCTCTGCTGTGCTCGGGCAACGGTTCCTCCGTTCTTCGCCATTGTTTTCGTGCAAAGTTCCGACGGGGCCTCGCAGCTCTAAACTCCCCTCCGCCGCCAGTTTTTCCTCCGGCGATCTTTCCGGCGCACCTATGTCTAGTTCGTTTAGCGGCGCCTTGTTGAGGACGACGACGGCTCCGGGCTGGCGAGGCTCGTGGTGGCTCTTCACGCACGCCGTGAGATTGAATGGCTCATCCGGACTGACGGATTCTCGCCGAGGTTTCTTGCCGTTACCCCAGCGAATCCTCTCCATATCGAGAGGGTGAGTATGTTTTCATGTCTCACTTCGGCTTGGTCTCCTCTTAGTGATTTTGCTAGAGAATTCCTTGATTACTTGGCCTTGACCGCATCACCTTCCTTCAACGCCATAGCTTCTTCGCTTTCATCTCGCCTCGGAGGGTTACTGCCTGTGGGCCGCTGCATGTCGGTCGAAGTTCTTCCAGATCCGCTCCAACGTTGTTCCCGACAAATCTCGCACCCTTCCGAGAAGTTGCTCACCCAATGTGGGCGGCGCTATCACACCCTGAGGAAATCGTGTTCCTCGTGTAATCGGGTTGGAGTCGCAAGAAGTGGCACAAGTCATTCTTCTACATCAAGAACAGAGGCGGAAGACAAGATTCGCTCCTCCATTCTCCATTGGCCCACCTTCCAAAGTGAACTGGCTCTATAATCCGAGGAAGACTCACGCCTTGGCGAGGCCTTGAGATTCGGCTAAAGAGTTGATCCGGGCCGGGTTATCGGCGAAGACCGATGGCAACTTTTATTAGTAGCGGATCCCCTTCCAAAGCCGGACCCACAAGGCATGCTACATGAGTGGTCCTCTCGACCCTAGAGTCTCGACCGTGGAGCTGGATAACTACCTTATTCATAAGCGTCAGGAGCTATCTTCAAGGCGAGATGCCCGAGGATTGGTCTTGGGGTTAAAACCATTCACCCGCAATCGTCGCCTCCCGAGGTAAGCTTAATCAAGATTGCTCGTTATTCCACAGTTTTTGAAACTGGTTTACATGATTCTCTTTCTCCTTGTCTTGCGAGGTTCGCAGAGCGGAAGAACGAGGACGCCAAGTTCTGCAGCTCCCTTGGCCCGACAGAGTACCCGGATCTTGGCGGACTCAGGAGTTCGTCCCTAAGTCGGATCCTGCTCCGCTCGAGCTCGCGGCAAAACTTCAGCGCATGAGGAGGAAGGTGATTGGACGAGGTCCAAATTCTTGAGGTAGTTGCCGCCATGCCTATTTCTTATGCATTTCGGCTTCTACTTTCCCAGCTAATCCGGGTCAGTTCACGGCCGAGCCTATTGCTTCCCGACCTCCCGTTACCTCGGGAAGCGGGGCTCTGCTAGTGCCTCGGGCGGTTCCTAAGAAGCGAATGAAGAAATCCGCTCCGAACCCTCCCAGCGTAAGACTATGCACAGGGTCGGGTAAGTTCTTTTGCCTATATTTCTTGTTTCTCTCTTTTCTTATCTTGTGAATCTTCTTTCTTATTTTTGCGTGCTCCTCTTCTGTTAAACCCGGGTCCTAGTATGACTAGCCGTCAGGGCCGCCATCTCCTCCTCCTCCGATGATACCAATTCCTAGTCCTATTCGTCTGCTTCTCCTCCAGCTCCGAATGCGTCGCTTTGTCGTCGCGATCTCCGAGACCCTTCCATTGACCTGTATTCTAACCAACCCTCCGGTTTTAACGAGCCCCCGCCCTTCTATGGGACCCAGCTACATCGAGCCTCCATCTATTCTGGCAGTTTCTACGGCCATCCCGACCTCGGTCGAAAAGGTCGTTACCCCGGCGCCCTCTGCGACCTTATCCTCTGCTCCTAAGGACCCCGTCCCTACTTCCGAGGTGCCACTTCCTGCTGATGCCTCTTCTAAGGCGAAAAAAGCTATTGCCGTCAAGACTCCTTCTCAGAAAGGTCTTGCCGGCTCTTCTCAGCCGAGTATTGCTGACGTGCTGCGTAAGGGAGCTGCGCCCACCAAAGTCCCCGTTACCTCGGCCGCCGGCAGCCAGCTTGCTCTTCATAAGAGCCCTGCGACTGCCGTGGTCGGACCTCCTGCTCGGGGTAAAGTTTTAACTCGGACAGCTAGTGGGAACATCCTTGGCGTGCTGGTTGAGTATGCCAATAACTGGAATGTCATTGATCGGTTTGAGGAAATCCAACAAACTAGCCCTTTCGACTTCGACATCAATGACCATTTTGACCATGCTTGATTCATCATTGATACCAACAAGATGAATGAGGTAATTATTTTCTCTGAGTCTTAAATTACTCTTCAGATGTTACCATATGCTCTAGTCCCCGAAACTTGCAAGGAAATAACTTGTTGTATACTTGGAAGTTTGACTTAAATTTGTTTCTAAGGTTTGTTAATCCGGCCATCTAGATCCGAGTTTAGTTGTGTTTTATTCGGACTTGGTTTAGCTTTGAATATTCAGCCACCTAGATCTGAGTTAAGTTCTGCTTGACTCGGATCGGGTTTAGCTTTGAATATCCAGCCACCTAGAGCCGAATTAAGCTTTGCTTGATTCAGATTTAATTTAGCTTTGAATATCCAGCCACCTAGATCTGAGTTAAGTTCTGCTTGACTCGGATCTGGTTTAGCTTTGAATATCCAGCCATCTAGATCCGAGTTTAGTTGTGTTTTATTCGGACTTGGTTTAGCTTTGAATATTCAGCCACCTAGATCTGGGTTAAGTTCTGCTTGACTCGGATCGGGTTTAGCTTTGAATATCCAGCCACCTAGAGCCGAATTAAGCTTTGCTTGATTCGGATTTAATTTAGCTTTGAATATCCAGCCACCTAGATCTGAGTTAAGTTTTGCTTGATTCGGATTTAATTAAGATTTGAATATCCAGCCACCTAGATCTGGGTTAAGTTCTTGCTTGACTCGGATCTGGTTTAGCTTTCAATATCCAGCCATCTAAAGCCGAGTTAAGCTTTGCTTGATTCGGATTTAATTTAGCTTTGAATATCCAGCCACCTAGATCTGAGTTAAGTTCTGCTTGACTCGGATCTGGTTTAGCTTTGAATATCCAGCCACCTAAAGCCGAGTTAAGCTTTGCTTGATTCGGATTTAATTAAGCTTTGAATATCTAGCCACCTAGATCTGAGTTAAGTTCTGCTTGACTCGGATCTGGTTTAGCTTTGAATATCCAGCCACCTAAAGCCGAGTTAAGCTTTGCTTGATTCGGATTTAATTTAGCTTTTACTTGTTGACTTATCATTTTGCCTTATTACTCAGGTTGCACATGACCGGCGGACTGCCGAGTTCCAGAGGTTGCTTTTTTCGCACCGCAAGCTGGAAGAGAAGTACGAGAAGGTTCTGCCCGTGGCAAAGAAGGTTGGTATGTCGATAGTTCCTTTTTCTTATTCCCAACTTTCTCATGTATCCATGGAATGCCGGCTTACTTCTTGTTGAATAGGTAATATTAATAACCTCAATATTCGCCTTGAAAAGAAGATCAAGAACCTGGAAGGTTAGTTTCCTTTCTATTTTACTCCTTCTCCTTCTTAATATATATGCTAAGGTTCCTTATTGCGTTTGGCTGTGGTAAAGCTGAGTTGCAAGACTTCGCAGTGTCACATCAAGATTGCATGCCCATGCCTGACGTGATGCTGCATTTTTTAGAACAAAATGTAGTTCATTCGGCGCAACTACAAGAAAAAGATGAGATAGCTCTTTGCGATCCGAGGTGGATACCCTTAAGCTGTCTCAAAAATCCGAACTAGAGAAGGTCGACCAAGAATTTTCCGAGGAAAAGAATCGGCTGACTCTGGATCTGCAGAAGAACAAAGAACTCCTCGAAGCTGCCGAACTTAAAACCCGTGGTTTGAGCGAGGAAATTGCTCGTTTTGAGAAGAGCAAGGCTGATTGGGCCAAAGATCTTCAGATAATGATGAGCTATATTCATCGTAAGCTACTTGGCATGGCCGAATTATATTTTTCTTTTTCGTCCTCGCTACCCTTTGACACGCTCTGCTTTTGCGCAGATCATTTCCCGAGGCCAAGCCCGTGAGTTCTAAAGCAGTTCTTGCAGCTGCGTACGAGGTGAACTCACATCGTTGATTCGAATACTCAATGGAGGATTACTTGGTTGCCGTTGGTGCGATTGGTCCGATGAAAATTATGGGCCGGGACTTGGTGCAGGCCTCTATCCGAGCTTACCATGTACTCTGGCCGAATACCTCGGGGACTCCTGATATCAATGAAATCAAGTTATTGGTGACAAGGCTGATGGTATCTGAGAGGCAGTTGAGTCTTTGGAGAATCATGGGCGTCTTTGGTGCCGACATGGCCCTTCATATCATGTCATGGTATGAAGACATTTCTGGACATCCGAGAAACTTATGGCTCCCGCTGGGTCGAAGATCCCACTTTGTTGCTCTTCGACAAGCTCGGGCGTTCCAACTCGTCGAGTACGCCTGCGTGCATACTTGGAATGAAGGGCCGAGTTTTCTCCCGCACCGGATCGAGGTTGCGGTGAAGGTGCTTTGATGATGATTCGGAGCAGGGGAAGGTGAAAATGATTCGCCATCCGATAGCTCTAGCTCAAGCTCGGACAGAACGGTGATGCGCGGTCCTCTTCCAAAGGTCGGGCATTCTACCGACTTCGACGCTCTGAACAAGCCCGGACTTCCGCCGAAGTTGCACCTGGGTCAGCGGATGGCGAGGCAACCTCAGTCGAGGTCCCTCCTACCTCGGAGTGCCCCGCACCTAAGCAAGTAGCTGCCCCTCCAACGAACAACACCTAAGTTATTTCCGATCCCTGGTATGCCGGGCGTATGATGTAGGTGAAAAAATTTGTTAACTCACTGTATGATTTGAATTTCTTTTGCCATGTACTGTTGAGACACTTGGTTAAGTGGATGCTTGTCCGAATTCTTGCTTCGCTGGCCCTTAATTTCTTGACCTTTTAGGGCTTAACTTTGCCGTTATGTTTTATGGTCTTATCCAGGCATGAGCGCTGAATACCTATGATATTGATCTGTTCTGAACATAAGTTAACTACTTCGTTGTGGAAGTATGCAGCAATCGCTGGATCGTTGTTTATTGTCTGAAACTTCCTCATGTAAATCAAATTTCAGAGGTAGTATAAAACTGATATGAGTGCGTTAGATAATTTTGAGGTAGCATACGGTAGTCCCAGTCACGCTTTAGATGCCAAGTTTAGGTATCAATACGAATTAATATATCATATGATAGTCCCGAGTCATTGCTCTGGGCAGGTTCATATTCCTAACATGAAAGAAATACAACATACGCAGTCCCCGAGTCACCGCTCGGGCGCCAAGGTTTAAGCATGTAAAGAAAGAAAAATATAACATATGGCGTCCCGAGTCATTGCTGGGTGCCGAGGTTCAAACATATAACCCAAATAACATAACATATGGCAGTCCCAGTAATCGCCTGGGTGCCGAGGTTCAAACATATAAGACGAAATAACATAACATATATTAGTCCCCGAGTAATCGCCTGGTGCCGAGGTTCAAACATATAACACGAAATAACATAACATATTGCGGTCCCAGTAATCGCCTGGGTGCCGAGGTTCAATACATAATATGAAATAAGTATATCCCAAGGCAGTCCCGAGTCACTGCTTTGGGTGCCGAGGTTCAAATACATCATTGGACTTTGACCTTGAGATATAACGCTACGAGTAGAATGGCCGAAGTAAAGCCACATTCCAGGGGCGCTTCGTTTCTTCACCAGCTTTGTCTGCCTTGTTCTCTCCATGGGACTGAGCATCGATCAGATAATATGCATCGTTGTGCAATGCTTTGCTTACAATAAATGGTCCTTCCATGGGGTGACAATTTGTGCATGCGGCGTGCGTTGCACTAGTCGAGGACCAAATCTCCTTCTTTGAATACTCTTGGATTCACTTTCTTGTGATACCGCGTAAGTTCTGTTGATAAATAGCCGATCATGATAATGTCAACTCTCGGCTTCTTCCAACAGTCTACGGCATCTTCGAGCTATTTCATTTGTCTACGAGGTTGTGTCTTGAGCAACTCTTGGCGAGTCATATATTATGTCGGTGGGAGTACGGCCTCTGCCGTACACCGTAAAGAATGGAGTGTAACTGTTGATCTATTCGAGTAGTCCAGGCTCCATAACGGCTAGGATTTCTTCGATCCAACATCCCGCCTACCTTTGCAAAGGTTCAACAAGTCGTGGTTTTATTCGATAGCACAGTCCATTAGACCTTTCCACTTGTCCATTGGATCTTTGGGTGAGCCCGAGGCAATATCTAGTCTTATGTGCTTCTCTTGGCAAAATCTAGCTAAAGCTCTTCCAAAGTTTGTGCCATTATCCGTAATAATGTTATGTGGGTACCGTATCTCAAGATGATATCCTTGAGAAATTTCACCGCTGTGTGCCCATCACACTTTTTAATTGGTTTTACTTCAATCCACTTTGTGAACTTGTCTACCATAACCAACATGTGGGTCATTCCTCCTCTCGCCGGCTTGAACGGTCCCACCATATCTAAACCCCATACGTAAAATGGCCAAGTGATGGGTATTGTTTTAACTCGGACGGCATATGTATTCTGGTTGCGTATCTCTGACATCCATTGCACTTCTTAACAAATTCTTTTGCCTCTTTTAACGCCGTTGGCCAGTAAAATCCATGCCTAAATGCCTTGGCTACTAAAGCGCGAGATGAGGCATGGTGCCCACATTCTCCTTGGTGTATGTCTAGAAGGATTTCGACCTTCATGGAACTCACGCACTTCGCAATACGCTTGTGACGCTTCTCTTATATAACTCATTGTTTATGATTGTATAGGCCTTTGCTCTTCTTATGGTTTGTCTAGATAATACCTCATTACTCGGCAATATCGCGTCTTTTAGGTAAGAAAATATGGGTTAGCCCATATCGGTGTTACTCTTTCTGCGCGATGATCTCGTTCATCTCCATGTTTTCTGGACGTATATACCTCGGCTCTCCATGATTGTGATTACTTGACCGTCCCCTCTTTAGGGTTCCGAATCTTTCGATCTACCTCCATTGGCGTGATTTTCTGCAGAACTTGCTAGGATAAAGATTGATTCAGATTCGTGATGGGATTATTGACGGTTTCTGAGGTGCTCCAGGCAATACACCGGAATTGATCCGGGTTGATCCTAATTTCGACAAAGTGTGTCGGCGTCATTTTCACTCGTGGTATGTGGTGGAATTCACATCCTTCAAAGTATCCAGATTTTTGCACATGGAATCAGTATAAAGCCATATTAGCATCTAATGCGTCCCAACTGCCCGATACTTGCTGTACTACTAGATCCGAGTCACCGTAGCATAGGATTCGACGTATACCAATTTCTTTTGCCACTTTTAATCCATGGACTAGCGCTTCATATTCAGCTACATTGTTGGACGCAGCAAAATGTATTTGCAGTACATATTTCAATTGATCTTTTTTAGGTGAGGTTAGCACTATTCCTGCTCCCAGACCATTCCTTAGTTTGGAACCATCAAAATGCATTGTCCAGTAACTTGGATCTGGCAATGGTGGCTCATACTGCACCTCGGCCCAGTCTACGAGAAAGTCAGCGACAGCCTGAGACTTGATTGCATCTCTTCTATCAAATTGTGGAACATACGGTGATAATTCGATCGCCCATTTTGCTATTCGGCCACTTGCATCTTTGTTGCTCAATATGTCGGCTATGGGTGCCTCACAGATTACTTTGATGGGGTGCTCTTCAAAGTAATGCTTAAGCTTTTTTGCCGACATATATACTCCATAAGCCATCTTCTGATAGTGCGGATAATTCTGCTTTGAAGTGGATAATACTTCACTTAGATAATACACCGGCCTCTGAACTGACTTACCATCTTCAAGTCGTTCCACTACGACCACCGTACTAACTACTCGATTGGTAGCCGCTACATAGAGTAGCATAGGTTCTTTCGATAATGGAGAAGCTAAAATGGGTGTAATTAGCATCTTTTTCAACTCATGAAATGCAAGGTCCGCTGGAGTCCAAATTGAATTTGTCCGACTTTCTCATCGGTGATAAAGTGGCGGTGTTTTCTCCTAGTCGACATACAAATCGACTAAGCGAGGCAGCCCGTGAATTTTGTACATCGCTCAAACATCTCGGCAATTCCATTCTTTCTGCTCTTATCTTTGTTGGATTAGCCTCGATACCTCGGTGGACACAAGGAAACCGAGTAGTTTTCTGCACGCCAAATGTGCATTTCTCGATTAAGCTTCATTCGAACCTTCTCGTGTTCGCGAAAGTTTCAGATATCTTCTAGCAAGGTTTTGCTCTCCTTAGTTTTGATGACTACATCCACATACACTTGTACATTTTTCCCTATCGATCATGTAGGCATTTTGCATGCATCTTTGATATGTTGCTCCTGCATTTCGCAGACGAATGGCATTGTGCGATAACAATAAGCCCGTGCGGGTAATAAATGCAGTCTTTATTTGATCGGCCGGATTTAACGGTATCTGGTGGAAACCAGAATACGCGTCTACAAATGATAACAGCTCACAACCAGCGGTCGAGTCAATGACTTGGTCTATTCTAGGCAATGGAAATGGATCTTTCGGACACGCCTTGTTCAGGTTAGTGTAGTCAATACACATTCGCCACACAATGGCTACATTGGGGTCATCTTTTTTCTTTTCTACTAGCACCGGATTTGATAACCAATCCGGATATAGCACCTCCATGATGAACCCGGCTGCGAGGAGCCGAGCTATTTCATCCCCTATTACTTTTCTCCTGTCTTGTTGACGGCGGAGAGGTTGCTTCACCGCCTTGCCCCGGCCCGACGTTTAAGAGTGCTCACCAACTCCCCTAACACCTTGCGATCTTGGGTTGACCACGAAATATGTCCCGATTCTCACGGAGGAAGTTGGTGAGCTCGCCTTCCTATTTAGCGTCAAGGCCTGCACCAATAGTAACAGGCGCTCGAATTGCTCATCAATCTGAAATTTCTTCGTCTCTTTGGTTGGTGAAAAACACGCCATGAGGTTGGCGGTCTTCATGTTCATGTTTAACTTGAGCGAGGCTGCTACCTCCAATCCTTTTCTTTTCTCTTGCTATAACCAAAGACTCGGCCAAATTTGACCCGTGAAGCACTCCATTGACTTCTTGTAATCCCTGGTTATCACCCCTTGTGGTCCGGTAACTTCATCTTTAGATAGCTTATATGACAAGCTCATGAATTTGGCCGGTCTTGGTAGTCGAGTAGAGCATGATAACAACTTTCCGGATCCACCACTTCAAATTCTAAGTTTTACGCTCTGCAGTTATCTCTTGTACCGAATAACACGCCCACTCGGACTTTACCGATGGCTCACATGAAAGCCTGGCACTATCCCATGGAAAGTTGTCCTCGTGGATGCAAAGATATTTTGTGATATTCAGAGCTTATGCATGGTATCTTTGTACATGATGTTGATACTGCTTCCATTGTCGATGAGTACTTTTGAAAATTTCACATTGATGCTTGGTCCCACAAACGACGGATCCAACACAAGTGCATATGATCCTGGACTCGCATTATTCGGGTGGTCTTTCATGCTCCGTGTCACCTCGTCGACCATGGCTGGTATCTTGGCACCGCCGCATAACTGCATTCACTTCCATATGCCGGGCCGCACACTCGCTTGTCCTGCTGTTCATTGTGAACACACAATAAGACCGGTGATGTTCCTCGTAATCATTACGCCCAGATTTGCCGGATTCATCCTTCCGTCCCTGCCTGGTTCATTACTTGATGCATCGCATCCTCCGATCCGAGTTATCGCACCTCGGGGGGCGGTAGCATCGCTGTTGTATTTGCTCCAGCTTAATTGCGGGCCGATGTCATTGCTGCACCCGATGGGGAGCTGAACTCGCTGGGTTACCCATCACATTTTTCATCCAGCATTGCGGGTTGTATGATTGGTCGGATGGGTTTGATGTGTGAAATTTGCACGGCTGATCTAACATGGATTCAACGTATACTCGCCTCTTGCCATTGCTTCTTTTGCTCGGGGTCCATTGCCTCTTCCCTCATTTCTTGATGTCCACTGTTGAGGTCCATTTTTCTGTCGTTGAGTTGTTCCGTGACTCGGCAGATCTTGTGCTACTGCTGCCACCTGGGCCGAATTATATCTATAATCCGGCCTCTCCTCTCTTCTTCTTCCTCTGAAATCACGCCTGGATGACCCGGCCAATTCTCTCGCGTCGGTCCTGTTTCACGATGATCCGCCGACATTAACTCCGGTTGGGTTGGGTCACCAATGCATAGGAGTCTGCTATTCGATAGTTTCGCCAAGGTGGTTGGCATATCTCTTTGCAGGCGTTACACAACACGCGCATAACGGCAGCCTTTGCGCGAACCAAGCGATTGCTTGCGATTCGATAACTCCTCACATGAGTTTCAGTTACACCATCGAGTTAAAAACTCTCTATCCGTTTCATTCGCCTTTGCTTGCACATGGCTAGTTGTTGTGGTCTATTTGGTCTCTTGTATGCCGGTAAAGTTGCTAACGAACATTTCTTCAAATCTAACCAGTTGATACCGCCATGGTTGATTATTCAACCATACCTGGCTGGTCCTTCCAACATCCGTGGGACATACCGCATCGCCCATCTTAGGTTGCCACCGCTATCTTCAGCGGTGGCATAATCAATCAACCAGTCTTGTGGCTTGGTACTTCCATTGTATGCTTTTGTGCCTCTTGCCAATCGAAAATTCGCACCGGTGGTTCGCCCATGATCCGTGGTCCAAAACATGTCGGACCGTGGACCTTGCTCTTCCAATGCTCGGACCGATAGCCGATCCAACTTTACTCTTGCATCATTTGTTGGCAAATCTGACAGATTCTATCCTCGCATCCCATAGTGATTGTTTCCACCCTGGTTGCGATTCTACCTCGGAATATCCATCATTATACCTTTCATTCATCCGATTGTGGCGAGCTGGCCTCACTTCTCTTTCGCCGAGGCTCATGTCTTGGTTGCGGTTGGGCGCACTTCTCCTTACTTGCCGGGGTTTGGTTTTCATGATTGTCTCTTGCGTTCTCTCGCCGAGATCCCCATTACCTCGGCCATTGCCTTTTTTCCATACGGCCGTGGTTTCTCTCCCACTATTACCTCGGCTTGCATTGCCTGTTCTCATTTGCCTTTCCAGCTATTGTCGGGTCATATGGAACAATTTGCTTGTTCCTCTTCCCCGAGGTTACTGCTTTCTTTTCTAGCGTTGTTTCGGTGAAGATGTCACGCCGCAGATAAAGAAGGTGCCCCCGAATGAACCATCCGTGAAGCCCTGGTCTTGCCGGGTTAGCTCGAGCATTTCATTTTGCTGGTTCGCGATGCGCACCAGCTCATTCACTCTTTCTTGTTGTTTCGCCGAGCTTCCCTGTTAACCCTCTAATTCCAATGCTGATTTGCCGCTCTCGTGTTTTTCGCATGCACCGGCAAACCCAAATCACTGATTCGCTCGTGAGCTTCATGCTCTTTGTTAATGTCATTCATGAGGTTCTTCCTCTTAATCTTAGTTCGTCCACCGCTGGGTGCGATATCAACTTATTAGCTTTTGCATATTCTCTCGTGGTCCTGTTCAAGGATTTCGCAGGTCGATACTTTTTGGCCTCTACCAGACCTTTTCGGTTTCTTCTAACTGCTCGAGCATTTGCCGGATCAAGTATCGGCCACAGTGTGGTTAAGTTTTCTATAGTTGCTCAAGAATGTTCTCTGGTCTCCAGAGGTGGCCCTCTCACTCTTGGTGCCTTTGGGGTGGTGTCATGCAGCTCCGGGTTTGTCCGCCGAATTACCTCGGGTTTGCAGCGTCTGCTTGCGCTGCGCCAAGCGGTTCTCTGCTTGACCCGCCACTGCTCTGCTTGAGCTCTGCTGCGACCATCACCTCGACGCTGCAAGATGCTCTCCGATGGACGACTCGCTTCGAGGTGGCTCTCCAACAACAACTTGGTGAGGATAAATGCCGTGATGTCGACGCCGACGAGACCCTGTGCTCGCCAGCCAATGAAGATCTGCGCGCTGGGAGTTTTCCTAGCTTCCTGCATTGTCTCGACGTAGTCGCAGAGACCAAGTCTCCGACCAAACCAGAAAAATCGCGCACCGGTGTTGATGAAGTTTCCGTCCGGATCACAACTCCAGCTAGCACCGGCTGGCCCCACGGGCGCCAACTGCGTGGTGGTGGCACGGCAGATGCCATGGGTAGGCTAAAGCACGGGCCAATGGATGCTAGTGGGATCCGGGAGGGAAGATGCAACTGTCTTTACACTCAAGCTGCCAAAGTGATGAACTTTATTTCTCTCTTGATGGGTTACAAATGCTCCTTGAGCTGAATATTGGGGACAAGATGAATCTCCCCACCTAACGGTGCTCAAAGAGTCGATCCTCCTCGTGGTCCAAACCTCCCTTATAAAGGGTGCCTTGGGTGCCCTTAGGTTGACGAAAGCATATTCGGAATATGCTTGTCCCAAAATAGTAGTTCGGCCTCCTTTCCCTATCGCCTTCTAATGACGGCAAGGCTCCAAAGGTTCCCCTCCCGTGCCTCGGCTCCGTGACTGTCACCTCCGTGACCTCCTTCTCGCCTCCGACGCTGTGCATCCTTGTCTCTTGTGCTTGGCCCCTGCTCGATTCCTTCTAGCCTGCAGCTATAGTTTGACCTTGGGCTTCTCCTTCTCCCGCAAGCTCAGATCACTCGCCTTACCTTGTGTTACTCGCCTGCCTCACTTGCATGAAGATCATTTGGGTAACTCGGCCGATTCTCTCATTAACTCGGCCCGGTAACCACTTGATACATATACGGGCTTCTTGCCTCCGCTCATCGGCCGACATATCCATGATTCGCCGACTTAGGTCAGAATCTGAAACCGGGACAAGACTCCTGTCTTTCCCTGCCTCGACTCACCCGAGGTTAACCCCCCGACAGTGTGTTACACCATTCCAAGTATATTCTTGTTTTCCACTATCTTCCAATTAAAAAATATTTTGTTATGTGAAACTTAGTGATTAAATCCCTCACGAACTTGATGGCAAACTTTATTCTTTGCCCCTAATAAACTTGAACCATTGTGAGAACTTTGTTGTATATGCTTGCACTTATAAGTTGGAATTAGCAAAACCGTGCTGTCACGGGAAACGTTTTCAACATTGCACTTGTACTTTGTACTCAGTTGATATCATGCTATTTTGTCTATGGATGTCACCGGTGTGAAATAAAGAGGGAACTTGTAAGTCCATGGAGTTTGTATTCTGAGTTAGATAAACGCATGTGCCGCTAGCCTAAGCCATGCCTAATCATGGTGGAAACTTGCAGCATCACCATAATGAGCGATCTATGAAGCATCCTCAATAAAAAGCTATGAATATGGTAAATAAAAATATCGCCAAGATGCTCATTGTCTGCTTGCCTTGTCATTTTGGTTATGGGAAATCTCCTATATCATGTGCAAGGGGTACCCCGTTGGAGGTTCTCAATGATATGCAAATACTTACAATGACAAGAACTTACCTGGGCCTAAAGTTGAGTATGCATGAGGTGTGGCCCTCGTATTCAAGGGACTTGAGATTGCCAACTTATACTTTGTCAAGCATATACTCCATCTTTGCCACTTTAACCTTAATCATTTCAAGATGCTTATGATAGGGGCGATGAGGGCTGAAAGCTAACAAGTACCATAATTTTTGGAAGATCTTTTTGAAACTTGAAATACCTGCTTCCTTTACAAAAAGGATTTTCTTCCACCACTATTGAGTCTCCACCTTCTACCTTTAGGCACCATTAAGATAACATAGTTGTCATTCTGTGTGCACTGTTCCAAAGCTTATCGATTGATGCATATTGTGATATTACTTGTTCTTGTGCTATTTGTCTTTAGTCACCCTTGTGAACTTTGAAGGTGTCCTATGCATCTATTTGCTACGCTATGAGGGACAAGCTGAATGCCAGTATGCTATGTTTTCTGTATGTGAAACAAACAAACATTTTTCAATGCATGTTATTCATGATCTTTGTTTGTAGCCTTTCATGTTGCATGCATAGTTACTATGTCCTATTGTTAGAACTCCACCTTTCATGCACATGTTTAGAGTTCTTTGTTCCCAGCTTTCAATGCTTGCAAATGGTTTGATCTTGGTTTTGATGGTGCATGTCACCTAAAAATTATTATTTTTATCACTTACCTACTCGAGGACGGGCAGGAGTTAAGCTTGGTGATACTTGATACGTCGGAAACATATCTATAATTTTTGATGCTCCATGATTGTTTAGTATCTTCATTGCTTTGCTTTGTCTTACTTTGAGGTGTTTTTATATGTTTTCTGGAACTAACCTATTAACAAGTTGCCACAGTGCAAGTTGCCTGTTTTTTCTGTTTTTGGTTCCAGAAAGGCAGAAAATCAATATTCTCGGAATTGGACGGGACAAAAGCTAAAGTCAATAACTTTCCGTGAGGGACACGAATCCATAAGGAGGGACGGAGAGGCACCAGAGGGTGGCCAGACCCCCTGGGCACGGCCAAGCCTGGCCCGCGCCTGGGGAGGGTGTGGGCCCCCTGGCCGCCTCCTCGGCCTTCCCCTTCGCCTATAAGAAGTCCCTGGGGTGAAAACCCTAAAACAATCCAGAAGAAATCCACGAAAACCTCCGTAGCGCCGCCGCCACCGAAAGGGAGATTCGGGGGACAGAAAGTCTATTCCGGCACCCTGCCGGGACGGGGAAGTGCCCCCGGAGCCATATCCATCGATCTCCACCACCATCTCCAACACCGTTGCTGATTTCCATGATGAGGAGGGAGTAGTTCTTCCTCGAGGCTAAGGTCTCTACCAGTAGCTATGTGTTCATCTGTCTCTCTACGCATGATCTTGTTGTGGTCATGAGCTTTGTAATCTAGTAGATCTACCTTGCTACTCAAGTGCTTCAATAGATCTCTGCTCTCCCCATGTGTGTGAAAGTGACAGCGTGCACGCCATGGTGGCACTTAGGTTTGAGTCTACATAAATACTCTTTGTGCTTTAATAGATCTATGCTTTTCCCCACGTGTGTGAAAGTGACAGTGTGCATACCGTGTGTGGCACTTTGGCTAGATTGAATATTTGTTATGAGTTATATATAGATTGGGATGTCTCTATGAAATTGTGGTGTTTGTTGGAACCATCTAGCGCTCAAGGTGACAGTGTGGGGTTATCTAGATTGGGGAAGGCGGACTTTGAGGTGTGATGTTATAGCCCTACCGATGATTAGAGTGTCCAACCGGAGAGTAGTTAAGAGTAGTATCATGAAGAGAGGATATTTATATGAGAGAGTGTTCACTAGTGAAATTATGATCCCTAGTCCTTGTTTCTAAGCATTGAAACACCGTTTGCTACTAGATCTGTTGCATGTTTTCTTGCTTCCTTCTTGTTGCCTTTAGTCTGTTCCTCCACGCCATCAGCTATTTTCTGGCACCATTATCCCACGTCAACAAGTCAGAAGCTCTTTTCTGGCACCGTTACCACTTGTATTTCACTATCTCTTCGCCGAACTAGTGCACCTATACACCTGAAAAGTGTATTGGGTGTGTTGGGGACACAAGAGACTTCTTGTATCTTGATTGCAGGGTTGCTTGAGAGGGAATACCTTTGACCACTTCCTCCCTGAGTTCGATAAACCTCGGGTAATCCACTTAAGGGAATCTTGCTGCTGTTCTACAAACCTCTGCACTTGGAGGCCCAACAATTATCTACAAGAATAGAAGTGCGTAGACATCAAGGGGTCAAAGGGTTGGATCTTGGGTTAAAGGTCAACTTCATGTACAAGATTCACAACACTAGAATCCAGCACAATCGGGGATCTTAGGTTCAATTCTAAGGGTTGAAACCCATAGAAAGGAGTAACTACTACTTGAGTGACACATCGCACAATGCATGGTAGTAATCACGAGGTAGCTTCTAAGAGAATAAATGACTTCTGAAGTACCCAAACAAACTAAAAGGAGGCACACAAGGCAAAAGGAAACCTCGAAGCCTAGAGCAGAACACTGTGGATCCTACAATACAATATTGTGGGTCCAAAATATAGAGAGATCATGATGGAAAGGAATCTCTCAGATGAACAAGAGAAAAAGAAAACAAGGAATTCAAAACACACACAACTCTAGAGAAATCAACACTAGGTCAACTGGTTAAGACACGACATGCCAGAGGACACCTAAGCTTTGAAAGACTAGAAGAGATATCAAAACTTTTCCAAAATCAACACTAGGTAAGATAACCCAGAGTTAGAGCGAAACTGGATAAGGAGTAAAAGAAGCATACTAGAGTTTTTGCAAATACTTTTCATCTTTGAAATAGTTTTCACAAGCACTAGACTCAACATCGACCAATAACAAGGTTTTCCTACGGTCGATACTGCTCTGATATCAAAACCTATGACACCCCCGGGATCAGGGCTAAACAAATCCCAGACCTCCGTCAGACATAAGCTTAACCTTGAGCTCGAGGATATCCAGTGGAGAATCGGTAACACACCAGTGATCCTACAACACAAATTTATTACAGCAAGCTCATAACTGAGCAAGAACCAATTTATTACAAGAAGAGGTCACTGACCACAAACATCAAACAATGAAAGGTAAATTATGCTATTAAGTATAGCAAACTTAACAAATGGACTAAGAGGCCTGAAGCATAACGATGACGTCCCATCCCATAGATTCCAAGCTGCCGGCTAGGAACCCCAAGCTACTCATCAGTGTCGATGTCGTACGGAACTCATCTTCAGGGAACACTTATTATGCTACAAAAATATCAACAAAGCAAGGGTGAGTACATGGTGTACTCCACAAGACTTATGGCTGGTGGAGCTGTTTTGCGTAAAGCCATCTTTGTTTATAAAACAAGAGGGAGGAGAATCTTGTCTACAGAATATTTTAAAAGGGGATAAGAGAGCGACATCTCCAATGTATTGATCATCATCTTTGATATCCACCAAATCATCATCATCTGAACCCTAACTAGCATCACCCCCTCATACCCATGAGGAAGCATCCTTAAGCACACGTTGATCTGCCAAGTTTTACGATTAGGTTAATGTTCTCTATGAGGTTTTGCATGGGGATCTGAATATGAAACATAACTATGCTCCCTCTGACGATGTGCAGCAAGATAATCATGTAATACAAGCATGCCAAGTAATAGAAATTAAACATGGAGTGGAGTTTTAACCATTACAATAATAGAATGGTCATAGCATGTCCACACACACATACATAGTTTCACAAGAACCAAATAAATCAAATGTTCAAAATGAAACAAACGACCAAATGCCCCAACCCATGCAAATACCAATGATCTAAGTATACATCTTATCCCCCTTTGGCATCGAGACGCCGAAAAGGGAAAAGACCAAGCTAACGCCCCAAGGGATCACTCGTAGTTATCATCGTCGTTGTCGGGGTCCTCATCCTCCTCCTCATCCTCTTCCTCCTCTTCCTTCTCATAGTCATCATCTCCCCCTAGAGGTGTGGGTCCTTTGCCGTGAGGGAGAGAATAGGAAGTACCCAGAGAGCCAAAACCTGAAGTGACCTCTGAGAAGGTCTTCCAATCCATGAGGCTGTCCTGCTGTGCATTCCATGCCCCAAATGAGAGTGTGTGGTCAGATTCGACAGATCGATCAGCCCCATGATCATCCCTGTATTCTCCATCTCCCTCCTCTTCACCCTAAGCCTTGATTTCCTTGAGGAGTTTCTTAATTCTGCTAATTCTTTTGTATGAGGCATGATGTTCCTTGCGAATGTCCACATTCATGCAGCATAGTCTTCTCCTAAAATGAGGCCTTCTTGACCTTTTCCTGGACATACTCACGGGATATGGGTGGCATAGAAGCATTGGAGGCATTCTTCCTCCTAGAGCCCCTTGGAGGAGTGGGAGACCGCTCTGACTCACAAAATCTCATCATCCTCATTTGCATAAGACCGCCTAGGAGCTGGTCCCATACTCCCTTTCTTTTGGAGAGACACAAGAGCATGCTCCGCAATATTAGGAGGAAGGGCTAGAGGTGAACCATGTGGTTGAGTATTGATGAGCCTCATCACAAGTGTTGCATATGGAGGAGACTTCTTAAAGATAATGGCATGATGCATTTCCTCAAAAATGAATTCCATTATGTCAATAGCATATCCTTTCAGCATCAGGGCCAACACAGTGTACCTTGTGAGCATGGTGGAGCAGGTTGACTAGGCCACACCTAATTGCATCACCATTGCCAGCACCGGGGGAAATGGTGTGGCAAAATATCCTCAACAACAAGTTGTAGAGAGGCTTAAGGCCCTTGGACTCACCAACGACGCCCTTGTTTCCATAGAGAGGTGCCAACTTGTTCTTGTTCTCACCAAGAGCAGCGTCATGAATATGGTGCCCAACATGAACATCTCATGGATGATACTGGCAAAATCAAAGAAGGTTGCAGTGCAGCGGAAGTTACCTGACATCCAAGTCATGGTCCTTGCCTGACCAGTCCCAAACACAATAATGTCATAGAATTGCTAGACAAAGGTGATATTATAATTCTCTCGGAGCTCCATTAGACCATGCAACCCAAGATTCTCAGTAATTCACACAACATCAGCAAAGTAGTTGTTGGCACGCATGTACTCGAGGTCCATATACCTTTGAGGGAAAACTGGGGACTTGGTGATCTTGCGATAAATATCTTTCATGAATACTTTCTTCTCCTTCCTCCAATAACATGGGTCTTCACTGGTCCTAGGCAAGTCATAGAATCTCATCTTGCATAGCTCTCAGTATTCCTTTTTGGACATGTGAGCCAAAGACTGCAGGTTGTCATATTTTGCCCTTTTGGCCTAACTTTCTTCCTCAATGCGCTCATGTTCCCTTTGCATATATGCTGCATCTATAGCTAGTTGCCTCCAGTTAGACTGTGGAATAACATACTGCCCAGCTGACACATCAAATTGTGGGTCAATTCTATTTGACTTGGCCTTGGTACGAGGTGGACAATGAGAACCCGAGCCACCTGTGAATATAGATGAAGGGGGATAGCATGGAGGTAAGCACATATGTCCCGGAGATAAAAAAAAGACCCTCGAAACTTTGCAAGATATGCTAGAAGCAAGCCACACCGGAGTCTCTGGTGTGCAACATTGGAATCTCCGGACTGGACCGGAGTTTTCAGTTAGATGGACCGGAATCTCTGTCCTGGGCCAGAGTCTCCGGTCTAGAGAAGTCAGGTTGCACATGGAGGCTGCAGGAGGCCTTGATTCTAGCAGATCGGGCAAGGGATTGAGGCTAATGTGATAGAGTGCACGCATACATGTGTTTCCAGTGGGCAAAATCAGTACATTACTCAAAATAAATGAAGGGGATGAACCCTAGGTTCATGGTGAGAGACAGGGTACCAGATTTATCCATTGGAGTGATTCACCGATGGGGAATGGCCCAAAGGTGGAGAGGGTGGAGTTGGCCGGTGACACGGCGGATCCCAGCAGATTAAAGGGCCACGGGGCGGCAGTTTTGGAGGAGGAGGAGGCAACGGGTATGAGTGGGGAGGTTGGGGATGGAAGAAAGAGTTATGTGCCTCTTTCACCCTGGCCTCCCATAAGTGATAGCCCGAAACCGTCCCAGACAGTAGATTCCGGTGTGTGCACACCAGAATCTTCGACCCTCATCGACCAAAAACTGTCAGTTTCAAATTTGTGGGACATATATGATAGAGAGAATGTGTTTAGGGAAGGGTATAAGGCTTGGTTTTAGATTCCAAACTGTGAAGAACCAAGAAGGCAATGAAATCCAAAATAAATATCAAGTGAAACTCCAATTTCATCGAACCAAGAACCAACTCTTCTTAAAGAAGAGGGCGGTGGCCAAGGCCACCATGTAAGAGTGTGAGGCATGACACCGCGAAGAATTATCATTGGGTTCATAGCCACTAATCATCAATGAAGCTCACATATCACAATATGATATTAAGAGAATTGATTTTCTTAATGTTGGCATTATGGGGGGAGGGATTGTCCAATGTATTAGGGCCGCACTCCCCCTATCTCCATGCCTGCACCTAAACCAAATAAGGGTCAAGACATAGGTGAGTATTCAATGTGATCAAGTCAAACTCCTTGAATCTACGATATTTAGCTCATTCCTTAAATAAAAAAATCTTTCTTCATCAAGTGGCTCCGTGAATATATCAGCAAGTTGGTCTTCGGTTGAAAAATAAGATAGCTCAATATCTCCTCGGTCAACATGATCTCTAATGAAATGATGATGGATCTCAATATGCTTTGTCCTTGTATGATCTACCAGGTTATAGGCAATCATTATAGCATGTTCATTGTCACATAAAAGAGGCACTTTGTCACAATGGAAACATATTCCTTTAAAGTTTGCCTCATCCATAACAATTGAGTGCATGCACTAGCAGTTGCTGTTGGATATATGCCCAATAGGCAATAATAAAGTGGTTATTATTATATCTTTGTGTTTATGATAAATTTTTACATTCCATGCTATAATTGTATTAATCGGAAACATTAATACTTGTGTGTTTTGTAAACATAAAAGAGTCCCTAGTAAGCCTCTTGTTGAAACTAGCTTGTTGATTAATAGATGATCATGGTTTACTGATCATAGACATTGGATGTTATTAATAACAAGATCATATCATTAGGAGAATGATGTGATGGACACACACCCATAATAAGCATAGCATAAGATCAAGTCATTAAGTTCGTTTTGCTACAAGCTTTCAGATACATAGTAACCTAATCCTTCGACCATGAGATCATGTTAATCACCATCATCAGATGAGTACTTTGATGACATCAAACGCCACTTTCGTAACTGGGTGGTTATAAAGGTGGCATTGGGTATTCTGAAAGTATGTGTTGAAGCGCATGGATCAAGAGTGAGATTTGTCCATCCATATGACATATAGATATACTCTGGGCCCTCTTGGTGGAATGTCATCCAATTGGCTTGCAAGCATGTGACTATGTCACAAGGAATGTCATATCATGAAACGAGTAAAGAGTACTTATCGGTAACGAGGTTGGACTAGGTATGGAGATACCGACGATCGATCCTCGGATAAGTAAAGTATCGTGCGACAAAGGGAATGGGTATCATATGTGAATGGTTCATCTGATCACGAAGTCATCATTGAATAGTTAGGATCCATTATGGATCTCCAGATCCTACTATTGGTTATTGATCGGAGAGGTGTCTCGATCATGTCTTCATAGTTCGTGAACCGTAGGGTGACACACTTAAGGTTCAATGTTGTTTAAGTAGATATGAAATATGAGTTGGAGACCGATTGTTGTTCGGAGTCTCGAATTGAATCCAGGACATCACGAGGAAATCCGGAATGGTCTGGATAATAAGATTCATATAAGGAAAGTCATTTTCCGGGGTTCGGAAATGTTTTAGGTGTTTTGACCAGAAGGTTCTAGAATGTTCTAGAGGGACCACCAGTGGGTCCACCACCCCGGGAGGGGCCACTTGGGTTGTGGCATGACTTGGGGGCCTAGGGACAGCCGCACCAATCCCAAGGGGGCCCAAGCATCCAACACAAGGAAAAAGGGGAAAACCCTAAAAAGGAAAGAAGGGAAAACTTGAGTGGCAAGTTTCCCCCTCTCCCTCTTTTGGCCGCCGACTTGGGTAAGGACTCGGCCAGGGCTAGGAACCTTGGACGCAAACCCAACTATATATAAGGAGGTGTGGGGAGGGCGCACCCCTGCCCCTTGACCTTAACCCTAGCCGCCGCCCCTCTCCCTCCTCCATCGTCCTACTCTGGCTTAGGCGAAGCCCTGCAGTTCTTCTCCTCCCCCACCACCACCATGTCATCTTGCTGCTGGGATTCCAAGGGGATCTACTACCTCCGCTTACCACTGGAACAGGGAGAGGAATTTCTTCATCAACTTTGTACGTGTGACCGAGTGCGGAAGCGCTGCTGGAACACGACACCGGAAGGATCGTCTATGCGATCTTGAGATCGGCAAGTGATCGACTACATCAACCATGAGATCCGATCTCGTAAACGCTTTGGATATACGAGGGTTAGTTCTATTCAATCTCATTGCACCGATCTTGTAGATTAGATATTGGCTTTGCCATAGATTAGATCTTGGTTTTATGTGTTCTTGTGATAATTTTTTTTGTTTTCCATGCAACGAACCCTATAGTGGTATCAGAGCTGAATCTATGCGTAGATATGTTGCACGAGTATAACACAATGGTTTTGTGGGTGTTGATGCTTTTCTTGTTGCTTGCTTTTCATGTACTTTGCATCTTGCGGGGTGGTGGGATAAAGTGGCCCGGGCTAACCTTACATGTCTTCGCACATGAGACTTGCTCCACGCTCAACATGCAACTTGCATTGCACGAGTGGATTTATGGGTGTCTGTCTCTCCCACCATACAATAAGATTCAATTCATAAGGGGCACTTGACAACACTTGTATGAGAGTTTTGGTTCTTGTTCGTAGGTAAGTACGATTCTTATTCAAAAGCCCCAAGCCATGTAAAACATGCAAAGAAAATTAGAGGTGTCTAACTTGTTTTTGAAGGGGCATGTGATGTGATATGGCCATGATGTGATTGTGATTATATTTGATGTATGGAATGACCCTTATTGTAAGTTGGCAACCGGTGGGAGCCTAATGTTGTCTTTAAATTTGTTAAGACATGAGTGTCTATTCATCATGTAATAGCTTTGTTTCAAGTAGTTGCAATAGTTGTTGTTGGTGATGGACAACCATGAAGCGGTGCCATTGACATTGACTCCACACTGGTGATGATGGAGATCATGTCCGTGCTTTGGAGATGGAGATCAAAGGCACAAGGAGAAAGGCCATATCATATCACATATTAAGAATTGCATGTGATGTTAATCCCTTTTATGCATCTTGTATTTCTTAGATCGTCACAGTAGCATTATAAGATGATCCCTCTCACTAAATATCAAGTAATAAAGAGTTCATCCTTAGTAGGCACCATTGCTAAGACTCGTCGTTTAGAAGCATCTCGTGATGATCGGGTGTGATAGATTCTACATGTGCATACAACATGTGCAAGCCAGATTTTCATATGCGGATACTAAGGTTAATATTGATGAGTCTAGCATGTACAGACATGGTCTCGGAACACGGAATACCGAAAGGTAAAGCATGAATCATATGAATGATATGATGAACATGTTGATTGTTCGCCTTTGAAACTACATCTTCTCTCGTGAAGATCGCACTTGGTGTTGTGGATTTGGTTCGTGTAATCACTAAAAAACGTGAGGGATGTTGTTTTGAGTGGGAGTTCACCTAGTTAATATAAGAATTAAATTTGAACTCTATTTATCATAAACTTAGTATAGACTCTTTGCAAATATGTTGTAGATCATTGTGACCCCTTACCATCAACTTTAATGCGTTCCTAGAGAAAGAAAAGTTGAAAACAATGGAAGCAACTTCACGGACTAGTTCTGTAACATGAGGATTGTCCTCAATGCTGGTCAGTTGACCTATGTATTGGATGCACCGCTAGGTGACCCGCCTACAGCTGATGCTACCAATGAGGTGAAAAATGTTTACCTCACTCAGAAGAATCACTACTCCACAGTTCAATGTGCCATCATGTACGGTTTGGAATCAGAGCTTCGGAAGCGCTTTGAGAACCGCAACCCTTATGATATTATCAATGAGATCAAAATGATATTTGAGACTCATGCTACCATGGAAAGATATTAAGCTTCCGAGAAGTTCTTCAAATGTAAGATAGAAGAGAGCAGCTCCGTTAGCGAGCACGTGCTCAAAATGTCTAGTCACGCAAACAAACTCCAATATTTGGGAATAACAATTCCTAATGCGTTGAGGATTCATCGTGTCCTCCAATCACTGTCACCGAGTTACAAGAACCTTGTGATGAACTACAACATGCAGCGCATGGATAAGTCATTGCTCAAACTCTTCTCCATGCTAAAAGACTGCGAAAGTGGAGATCAAGAAAGAGAACCAAGTGTTGATGGTCAATAAGACCACCAATTTCAAGAAGTAAGGCAAGCCTAAGAACAAGGGAAACTTCAAGAAGGGCGGCAAGAAAGCTGCCGCACCTGCTAAGAATCCCAAGGCTGGTCCTAAGGCTGATATTGAGTGCTTTACTGCAAGGGCGAAGGTCACTAGAAGCGGAATTGCCCCAAGTACTTGGTAGATATGAAGAAAGACAACATCAAGAAGAAAGGTATATTTGATATACATATTATTGATGTGTATATTACTAGTAATCATAGTAGTTCCTGGGTATTTGATACTAGTTCGATTTCTCATATTTGTAACTCGAAACAGGAGCTGCGGAATAAACAAAGACTAGCGAGAGACAAGGTGATGATGCGCGTTGGAAATGTCTCCAAGGTTGATGTGATTGCCGTCGACACGCTCCCTCTTCATCTACCGTCGAGATTAGTTTTAGATCTAAATAATTGTTATTTGGTGCCTGCGTTAAGCATGAACATTATATCTGGATCTTGTTTATTGCGAGACGGTTACTCGTTTAAGTACGAGAATAATGGTTGTTCGATTTATATGAGTAATATCATTAATGGTCATGCACATGAGATGAATGGTTTATTCTTATTGAATCTCGATAGTAGTGATTGTCATGTTCACAACATAGATGCTAAACGAATGAAATTGAATGATAATTCCACATACATGTGGCACTGATGGCTTGGTCACATTGGAGTGAAGCGCATGAAGAAAATCCATTTTGATGGACTTCTTGAATCACTTGATTTTGAATCACTTGATTTTGAATCACTTGATTTTGAATCACTTGAAAGATGTGACGCATGTCTAATGGAAAAATGACTAAAATTCCATTCTCTATGATAATGGAGCAAGCTACGGACTTATTGGAAATAATACATACCGATGTGTGCGATCCGATGAGTGTAGCATCGCGCGGTGGATAATGTTATGTTCTTACTTTCACGGATGACTTTAGTAGATATGGGTGTATCTACTTCATGAAACATAAGTCCGAAACTTTCGACAAGTTTAAAGAATTCCAAAGTGAAGTAGAAAATCAACGTAACAAGAAGATTAAGATTCTACGATCTGATCACGGAGGTGAATATCTAAGATACGAGTTTGGCATGCATTTGAAAAAAGATGAATACTTTAATAGTTGACACCGCTGGGAACACCACAACATAATGGTGTGTCCAAACATCGTAATCGAACTCTCTTAGATATGGTTCATTCTATGATGTCTCTTATAGATTTACCGTTATCGTTTTGGGATTATGCATTAGAGACAACCGCATTCACTTTAAATAGGGCACCATCTAAATCCGTTGAAACAACACCATATGAATTGTGGTTTGGTAAGAAACCTAAGTTGTCGTTCCTTAAAGTTTGGGGTTGTGAAGCTTATGTAAAGAAGTTACAACCCGACAAGCTTGAACCCAAAGCGGAAAAATGCGTCTTCATAGGATACCCTAAAGAAACAATTGGGTATACCTTCTATCATAGATACAAAGGCAAAGTTTTCATTGTCAATAATGGATCCTTTCTTGTGAAGGAGTTTCTCTCGAAAGAACTGACTGGAAGGAAAGGAGAACTCGACGATGTTATTGAACCTTCTCCTAGATTTGATAGTAGCGCAGCACCGGAAGATGTTCATGTGTCGCCTACACCAATAAGAGAGGAAGCTAATGAGGGTGATCATGAAACTTCGAACGACGTTGCTACTGAACCTCGCAGGTCGACAAGAGTTCTTACCACTCTTGATTGGTATGACCCCGTCATGAATGTCATGTTGGTGGACAACACCGACGACCCTGCGACATATCAGGAAGCAATGATGAGCCCAGATTGCAATAAATGGCAAGAAGCCCAGATTGATGGGACCTACTTGGAAAAATGCCCCTGACCCCGCGATGCTCGCCACGAGCGCCACGGTGGAAACCCTAGCGCCGCCTCTCCGCTCTCCTCCTCCCCTTCCCTCCCCTCCCTCGCCGCCGCCGGAGGGAGCGGTCGGGCGGAGCCCACGCAGCGTCGGCGGCGGCGAGGTTTCTCCTCCTCCCCGCATGGACTAGGGGCAGAGTGGGGTGCCCCCCCATGGCTGGGTCGCGAGCTCCGTGATAGGCACCGACGGCGGGGACGAGCAGGGCTGGCGGCGACGCCATCACAGGGAGGTGGTGGTGCGGCGGTGCGGTGCTACAACGGCAGCGTCTAGACGACGGTACTCTGGACGACGGCGATGCTCTGCAGTGGCCCTGATGGCGGGTGAAGCGAGCTTGGTTTCCCGGCGCGCGGACGGCTGGCAGCAGTAGCGGCGTACAGGTGTCATCCGGGCTGCGCGACGGTTCTCTCGATAGGCGGGGCGGGGCTACAGGGACTCCCGGTGGCGGCTCTTGCAGGGCCCGATCTGGGCCAGATTGGGCCGGATCTGGGCCATGCGGGCGCTGTCCAGGGCCCTTGGTCACCGGACGGGGCATGTGCTCCTCCTGATTGCGGTGCGACCGAGACATCAGATCTGGGCCGGGCGGGCTTAGATCCGGTGGTCACCCCACAAACCTGCTCGGTGTGACCCATGGGCGGCAAGTAGGTGTCGTGTTCACCATGCTCGTCCCTATTCGCTCGTGCGGGACCAAGTGATGTTCCTTAGACCGGCGGCGGTCTGGTAGTCCCGGGTGGTCACGATGGCGATGGCAATGCTGCTTTGCGGCGGGGATCTGCGGTGGCAGCGGATCTACTGGGGACAGAGGAGTAGGGACTCACGCTAGGGTTGGCGGCGTCGGAAACCTCCTTGCTGCAGTGTGGCGGCAGGGCTTCACGAGCCTAGTTGGGCTCGGCCGGGCCAGAGAGGGCCTGGTCTTCCCTTGCTGCTACATCCGGTCGGCTATCACCCTTCGGCGGTGGAGGTAGTTCCCTCCCGCGGGTTACTGTACTATCGACCCCGCCGCAGTTTCTCTCTTCGGTTGTACCAGCCTCCACTGTGGTGGTGTGACGCGATGGTGACTGCAATACCATGATGGCGTGTGCTGGTGGGTGGTGACTTTGGTGGAGCAATTCGAAGCGTCCGGGTGTGTGGTTTTTTGAGGGGTCGGGATAAATCCTTGTCGTCTTGACACCGACGTGGCCATGCCTGCGGGTGTAGCCTTCCTTCTAGAAGGGCGTCGGGTGAATCTCATCCCCACCTCCCGTAGCGTATCGGGGGAAAAACCCCTAGGACCAGTCTGGGCAGTAGCGTCGTTGTCGTCGTTTTCCTTCTTGGAGGTGCTGCTTGATACGCGATGCTTTGGAGCACTAGGAGCATGGTGGTATTTCTTCAGAGGGCGCAGCGGTTGCGGGTTATTGTTGTTTTTTCAAGTCACTATTGTCGGCTTTGTTTTCTCTGCTTTTTATTTTTTTATTTTCTCTGTTGTTTCTTTGGGCATTGTGCTGTCTGGCCCAATAGCTGTCTCAACCGTTGCTATATTAATATAGCTGGGTGTATGCCTGTTTTGAGAGAGAAGCCATGAAATCCGAGATTGGATCCATGTATGAAAACCAAGTGTGGACTTTGGTGGACTTACCTGATGGCCGCAAGGCTGTCGAGAACAAATGGATTTTCAAAAAGAAAACAGACGCTGATGGTAATTTTACTGTCTATAAAGCTCGACTTGTCGCGAAAAGGTTCTGATAAATTCAAGGAGTTGAATACAATGAGACTTTCTCACCGGTAGCGGAGCTAAACTTATTTGAGGATTTTGGCAATTGCTGCATTTTTTGATTACGAGATTTGGCAGATGGATGTCAAAACGGCGTTCTTTAGTGGTGACATTGAGGAAGAGTTGTATATGGTACAACCCAAAGGTTTTCTCGATCCTAAAGACGCCAACAAGGTATGCAAACTTCAGCGGTCCATTTATGGACTGAAGCAAGCATCCCGGAGCTAGAATCAACGTTTTGATAAGGTGATCAAAAACTTTAGATTTATACAAACTTATGGAGAAGCTTGTATTTACAAGAAAGTGTGTGGGAGCTCTGTAGAATTCCTAGTACTATATGTGGATGACATATTGTTGATTGGGAATGATATAGAACTTTAAAGTGTCAAAGGATATTTGAATAATAGTTTTTCAATGAATGATCTTGGCGAAGCAGCATACATCTTAGGCATCAAGATTTATAGAGATAGATCAAGACGCTTAATAGCACTTTCACAAAGTATATACTTGGACAAGGTTATAAAGAGGTTTAGAATGGAAGAAAGCAAGAAATGGTTCTTGCCCATGTTGCTAGGGAAGACCTTGAGTAAGACTCAAAGTCCAGCTAAGGCAGAAGATAGGATGAGTAATGTCACATCCCAAAAAATTTCCAAATTTTGAAATGTGAAAAATAAATAAACAAAAGAAATAACTGTTGAAATTTAGGGTGAAAAGAAAATTTTTGCTTCTAAATGGAAACATCAAAACCCTTCCTGAACAAATTTGAAAGAAAAGGGCATCCAACAAATTTCAATCAAGTGAAATGAATTCATTAATGAATGTATCTTAAAATTTAAATACTTGGAAAAGTTAAACCAAAACTCCAAATCTTAATGAAAGAAAACACTTCCAAATATCAAATGCATTTTATGCATGGAAAGAATCTTGAATTTAAACACTTGGGAAAATAAACCAAAACCCTGAAGGAAGAAAATCATTTCCAAGATATCTCTAAGACTATGGATTTGATCCATATAAAAATTCAGCAACAAACATTTTTAAATGATCAAAAATGATAAATAAAAATATTATAAAACCATAGAAATTGGTTTCATTTAATTTGGAGCCATGGATAAAAACTTATGAATATAAGAAGATAAAAGGAAATAATTTCTAATAAAGCTCCTAACAAAATCCATACCAAATTGTGAGCAAAATAATCCTAAAAGGATTTAAAAAGATAAACAAATATTAAATAAAAATTATACAAATTGGAATCACCAATTTTGTATCTATAAATAAAAAGATATGGTTTTTATAAGATAAAGAAAGAAATAAATAAATGAGGAATATTTAAAAGCCAAATTAAATCTTGGCCAAATCCATAAACAAATTAAAGTTATTGAATAATAAAAAGGAGTAAAATATTATTTAAATGAAATCATAAGGATTGAAAAATATCCAATTTTATTTAAATAAAGACAAATTGCCTAAACTAAATAATAAATCCCAAGAAAATTATTTAGAAGATAATTTAAAACTTGAATTAAATCCATCAGCAAATGGACTAAAGATAATCCAAATAAAATAAAGGGATAAAGAATATTCAAATAAAATTATATGGGCTTAAACCAAATTCAATTCTATTTGAATGAAGACAAAAATTCCTGATTAATCAAATCATGAGAAAATAATAATTGAAGTTGCCCAAGTGGATTCAAGTTATCTAATTAACTTAAAGAGAATAAAATAATTATTTGAATAAAAATTTATATGGACTTGAACCATATTTGATTTAAATAAGGATAAAATCCCTAAAATAAAGGATTAATTAAATCATGGGAAAATAATGGGAATTGCCAAAATGGATTAGAAATTATCCAATTAACTTAAAAAGAATAATGGATTAACTAAATAAAATTCATATGGTTTAGAACCATATTCAAATTTAAATAAGGCAAAAGGCCTAAATTAAATAAATAATAAATCATGATAAAGTATTTGAAGTAATTCAAGTGGACTATTTAATCACAATATTAAATAGTTTAAACGTACTAAAAAGGTTTGAGAAACATTTGAATTTAAACAAATCATTTGAATAAAATAATATGGATTGGAACCATATTTAAAATCTTATTTAAATAAAGACAAATGTATATTTTAAATAAATATTTAACCATAAGAGAATAAAATAAATTATTCTAAAATGGACTTTAAAATACATTAATAAACCCAATAAAAACATACTGAAGGTTTAAAAAAGATTTGATAAAATCTGAATTCAAAGTGAGTTATGAATCATATTAAATATTATTTGAATAAAGACACAAGCCTCTTGTAAATAAATATTAAAGCCTTAATAAAATATTTGAATTAATCCAAGATGGGCTATTTAAAAACAACAATAAACAGTACAAACTTACTAAAAAAATTTGGTCAAAACTTGTATTAAAATTGAAGTTTAAATCAAAGGTTCAAAATCAAAACAGAAAATAGAAACAGTAAAAGAAAATAGAGAAGGAAAAAATGGAACACACCCAACCCACTAACCCTACCCAGCTCCCAGTCCAGCAGGCCCAATACCAGCCCACCCGGGAAATCCCTCTCCGTCTCGTTCTTTTCACACCGCACAGCGTACCCCCTCCTCTCACTGACCCGTGGACCCCCGCCACATCAGCGTCCTCGTCACCATCTTCTTCCTTGCACGCGACCCGTTCTTTCCCCCTCTCCTCGCCGTTTTCGCTTTTCATTCCGCGGTGTTAATTCGCATCAATGGCCGAGTAATTCTCGCCCGCGACCATGCGTACATAAGCGCCCCTTACCCCTCTCTTTCCCCTCAGACCTCACTGCCAGATCGCCACCAGGATGCCTCGATTTCACGCTCGAACCCTCAATGCTCCGACGCACTCCGGCGACAATTTCGGTGAGTACACGCCGCCCCTTCCTCTCTAGTTCAAGTCGCTTGTTTACCATCACTATGTGCATCCATTGGACCCAGCCGCATGCCTTCTCGTGACCCAGAGTGTGAACTCCGTCCACATCTAAGCGCCGCCGCAGTCTGTCTCAACTCTGGAGAGCAGCAGCTGACGAATCAACGTGCCCCTTGATCTCTGGTGGGTATCCTCGAAATCCTCGAACACTTGCGCATCTTCCTGACTGATTCCCTTAACTTATTACGCCATAGGAACTCGCCCTCGTCGACGACCGTGCGAGCCCGAGCCAGTAGACAACTCCGACGATCAATTGTCGTCAATCCCGTGCGCCCCCTGCCCTCCGACGACCATGTTGAGCATTAGCAACGCGCTGCGAACCTGGTGAGCACCTCCTTCCTCTCTCTCGCTCCGTAGATTGGCCAGAGCTCCATTGGCAGAGCGTCTCCACCGCGCGCCGTCGAGCTAGCGCCGCCAGTCTTTGGTCATCTGCTCTGGACCGTTCGATTTAGATCGTGAGGACGTGATAGTTTCATTAAGTGAAGAGGTACGCAAATATCTGAGCCGCACAGATCTAATAAAATCCTAGGGCCTACGTTGCTTGATCCGTGCGAACCGGTATCAACCAATAGGAAGCATCCACGTAGCCCAGCCTATGTTTTAAAAACAGAAACATTTCTATTACTGGTTTGATTTTGAAAAATTCATAACTTTAGATCTACATGTCCAAAATTTACAAATTTTATATCATTGGAATCAGAAAAATGTGAACTTTGCAACCATGCCCTTATTTTAGTATTTTGCTTCTGTAAAATTAGGTGTTTTTGCAGAAACATTTCTAGGCCTATTTTGAGTATAAAAGTTATTCTAAAAATTATTTTTGGTTAAAATATTTTTCAAATGATTTGTTTTGAACCTACTGACCAGAAACAAAAACTTTTAGGTTTAGAAATATATTTGATTAGCACTAGAAAATTATTACTTTGATTAAAGGCATTTCTAGTAAAACAAAAATGTTGCTATTATTTAAAAATGGTTTTTTAGTTAAACTGTTTGCAAACGGATTATTTTTAAACACTTTGACCATAAACACTAACATTTGTGTTTAAAAAATATATTTGTCAAACAATAGAAATTATTCCTTTGATTAAAATCATTTCTAGAAAAACAAAAATGATTTAAATGGCCTATTTTCACTAACTTGATTTCAAATGATTTTGCCACTTTTATAAATGACCAATAGGTGTTTTGTAATGTTCATAGCCTTATTAGAAACCATTTTCCAAATAAAACAATCTTTTGCATGCTTGCATGCATTGTTTTGTTTTCATTAGTTTATGTGGTGAATTCTTTGAATGCTAGTTTGAATATGTGCTTGCTTGATTGAATTGTAGTGAACTTTGAAGAGTGTGACTATTGCAAGATCAAGGAGTGAATCTAGTTTCTCTACCAAAAAGGCAAGTGGTGCTTCATACATTTTGTCCTATTATTTTCACTATGCATTAGTGATATTTTGAGTAGGACTTGCATGGAAATTTTACTAAGTATGCTATGCCATGGGAAATCCTAGTAGATGACACCTTAGTAGAATTTTCCCTAAGTTAAGATTCTTGCTACTATTATGCTTAGCCTATCTATTACAAAACAAGTGTGGATTATATTCATGCTATGAAATATTTATAACTCTGTGACTTGTGTTTTGTTTAATAAAACAACTATGTGAATGAATCACCTGGGTGGAATGGAAGGAAAGGTTTGTGTTGAGTGGTTACCCCAGGGGCAATACCTGGTGTATCTCACTTGTAGAAAGCCACCCAGGAACAAAGAGATTTGAGATGTCCAATGTCGAGAAGCTTATAGTGAAACCACATGATATATGGGCTCTGCCAGGACCATATAGGTTACAATAACTTAGCCAGATGGAGATAAGGTGGTTGGGGGTGATAGGTTTGGAACGCGTCCATTTGGTCTAAGGGAAGGCTTCTGAAAGATCTTGTCATGATGCATGTTGAGTCTTGTGAGGAAAGTGCACCACCTCTCGAGGGGTAAAATCTAAGTACTTAGCCGTGTCCCCGGCAATGGACAATTTGAGCATCAAGACATGGAAGCTATCAAGGATCTCCTCATCCCAATTTCTAAGTTAAAAGTTTGTGGTTGAACAAGGGTGAAAGGATCACCAATTTTATTGGTAGATGTCTTGGGTGATTTTGTCAAACAAAAACTTAGTGTTTTCAACTAATAAGGAAAACCTTATTTTGAGCAAAGCAAACCTAAACTCCACTTAGCCAAATGCATATAGATGATAGATACCACTATTCTACCATAATATCACTTGCCAATACAATTCAAATGTATTGACCCTTGTGGTTGTAACTTATTATGTTGCAGGTTTGTTTAATGTTAGTGAAGTGTGTTGAATAGGATTACAAGTCTACAACCAACATGATTGCCTGTGGCACTTTGAAGATGAAGGACTCCATGCTATATAGATATTTCTGCTGCATTGTAATGAGATAGCCAAATGAGCTATGTAAGAAGTAATGAATTATTTTATTCCTGGTTATAAAGTTGTATTATGACCTTTGTTTATTGATATTACATCTTAAACTGTGGATGCTAGATATTGATCCAGGGACTAGCATTGTAAACACAGGGATCTCTACCTTATCAGGTTGGGACCTCTACAGATGGTATTAGAGCACTGTGTTGCCTGTAGGATTGTAACCCTAAGATTGGACAAAACCCCTTAGAAAAATAGGAGTTGTATTTGTTCAAACTTATTTACAAACAATCTTGTAAACTCTTTCCTCAACCTTTTGGGTTTTAATTCTACATCTCATCTTTTTCAACTTGATGGACAAAAACTTGAACATGAGCAAGGACTTCACCATCACCAATGACTTCAACTACAATATCACCAAGGACTTTAACTTGGACATCACTAAGGAATACAAGTGAGACAAGAAATATTGCTCAAGAGTTGGAGACTAAGGAAACACAACCTAGAAGGAACTATCATCACCTTTGAAGTTTTGTGACCAAGATGCAAGAATTTTTTCAAGGATACAATGATATTGTTCATGAAGAAACAACTAAGAAGAATGGATTGATCTCAAGTGATAACCATTGTTGGACCACCATACTAGAGTTTAGTTAGATCAACTTATTGATCACACCAACTTAGGTGGTGTAGCAAAAATATTTTGTTGCCTAAAATATGCTTGAATCTTGTTGTTTGAGTGGATTGTTTGATTGTGATTGCTTTCTCATTGCTTTGTGTGAATTGTTGTGTGTGATTAGAATTCTTCCTATAGAAATCTTTTGCCCATTCTAATCCCAATCCAACCCAAACAGATGACTTCTCCAAGAGACTCCAACATCAAGAATGATGAGAACAACAACAACCAAGAGATGCACATGAGAGAACAACTTATAGCAACCCAAGACCAGTTGAATCAAGTGACAACTCAGTTTTTAGCCAAAAACATTGAGTTAGACCCAACCATGCAAAAATTCTTGGAAACCCAATCCCAATTGTTGCAAAGAATGACCAATCAAATGATCAACATGAGAAACAATCTTTCCCAAAGTGATTGTGACAACAATGATATCAAGGATGGTATTATAGAAGGAACTCAAGCTTGCAATATTTGTGGAGACATATGACACACTTATAAAGAGCATGTGGATCAATGCCCTAATTGTGAAGAGAAACATCCAACTAAATAATTCCCCACATCTCAAGTTACTTGTTTCCTATGTGAAGGAAATGAGCATGTCCCTATCCAATGCACCATCTATCCTATAGTTCAACAAATCAAACAAGATGGAATGCATCAAATGTTTGGAAACCTCCATGAAGGAACAACTTCTACCAAGAAGGATGAAGGCAAAATCAGAACCGTGCCTCATAAGGCCACATCCAAAGTGACCACAAAGTGTTGCTACTCATGTGGAGAAGAAGGTCACATCTCTAGTGACTACCTCAAGGAGAGAGAAAGATTTCCCACATTTGTGGTGAAATATGAAGAGCATGAACTAAGAGAACTCCTAGCTTTGGAGAGACCCAAGAGAAAGAAGAAATGCCCCAACCCCAACAAGAAGGACAATAGCCAAGTGCAATGTTTCAATTGCAAAGAGATGGGACACTATGCCAATGAATGTACAGGAAAGAAGAAGAGTCAATGAATTAAACAAGAAATAGTTATGCCAAAGAAGAATAAGGATATTAGCCAAGTGATGTGCCACAAATGCAAAGAGCTCGACCATTATGCATCACATTGTCCAGAAAAGAAGGAAGGCAAACAAACCTATAAGGGACATCAGCCTTGTCACATGTTTCAAGTGTGGAAACAAAGGACACTATGCAGACATCTGTCCAGAGAAGTTTCATCAAGACCCCAAGTAAGCCAAGATGTAATCTAGTCAAAAATCTTTTAAGGGTGGTAGTATCCTAGTTGTCTTGAAGCCAACTTGTAACCTCTAGCCTTCCCAAATCTCGGGACGAGATTTCTTTTAAGGGTGGTAGCCTGTCACATCCCAAATTTTGAAATGTGAAAAATAAATAAACAAAAGAAATAACTATTGAAATTTAGGGTGAAAAGAAACTTTTTGCTTCTAAATGGAAACATCAAAACCCTTCCTGAACAAATTTGAATGAAAAGGACATGCAACAAATTTCAATCAAGTGAAATGCATTCATCAATGAATGTATCTTGAAATTTAAACACTTGGAAAAGTTAAACCAAAACTCCAAATCTTAATGAAAGAAAACACTTCCAAAGATCAAATGCATTTTATGCATGGAAAGAATCTTGAATTTAAACACTTGGGAAAATAAACCAAAACCCTAAAAGCCTAAAGGAAGAAAATCATTTCCAAGATCTCTCTAAGACTATGGATTTGATCCATATAAAAATTCGCAAAAACATTTTTAATTGATCAAAAATGATAAATAAAAATATTATAAAACCATGGAAATTGGTTTCATTTAATTTGGAGCCATGGATAAAAACTTATGAAAATAATGAGATAAAAGGAAATAATTTCCAAAAGCTAATAAATCTCCTAACTAAATCCTTGCCAAATTGTGAGAAAAATAATCCTAAAAGGATTTAAAAAGATAAACAAATATTAAATAAAAATTCTACAAATTGGAATCACCAATTTTGGATCTATAAATAAAAAGATATGGATTTTATAAGACAAAGAAAGAAACAAATGAATGAGGAATATTTAAAAGCCAAATTAAATCTTGGCCAAATCCATAAACAAATGAAAGTTATTGAATAATAAAAAGGAGTAAAAGATTATTTAAATAAAATCATAAGGATTGAACAATATCCAATTTTATTTAAATAAAGACAAATTGCCTAAACTAAATAATAAATCCCAAGAAAATTATTTAGAAGACAGTTTAAAACTTGAATTAAATCCATAAGCAAATGGAATAAAGATAATCCAAATAAAATAAAGGGATAAAGAATATTCAAATAAAATTATATGGGCTTAAACCAAATTCAATTCTATTTGAATTAAGACAAAAATTCCTGATTAATCAAATCATGAGAAAATAATAATTGAAGTTGCCCAAGTGGATTAAAGTTATCTAATTAACTAAAAGAGAATAAAAGAATTATTTGAATAAAAATTTATATGGACTTGAACCATATTTGATTTAAATAAAGATAAAATCCCTAAAATAAAGGATTAATTAAATCATGGGAAAATAATGGGAATTGCCAAAATGGATTAGAAGTTATCCAATTAACTTAAAAAGAATAAAGGGTTAACTAAATAAAATTCATATGGTTTAGAACCATATTCAAATTTAAATAAGGCAAAAGGCCTAAATTAAATAAATAATAAATCATAATAAACTATTTGAAGTAATTCAAGTGGACTATTTAATCACAATATTAAATAGTTTAAACCTACTGAAAAGGTTTGAGAAACATTTGAATTTAAACAAATCATTTGAATAAAATAATATGGATTGGAACCATATTTAAAATCTTATTTAAATAAAGACAAATGTATATTTTAAATAAATATTTAACCATAAGAGAATAAAAGAAATTATTCTAAAATGGACTTTAAAATATATTAATAAATAGTATAAAAACATACTGAAAGTTTAGAAAAGATTTGATAAAAATCTGAATTCAAAGTGAGTTATGAATCATATTAAATATTTATTTGAATAAAGACACAAGCCTCTTGTAAATAAATATTAAAGCCTTAACAAAATATTTGAATTAATCCAAGATGGACTATTTAAAAAAACAATAAACAGTACAAACTTACTGAAAAAGTTTGGTGTATTCAAATTGAAATTTAAATCAAAGGTTTAAAATCAAAACAGAAAATAGAAAGAGAAAAAGAAAACAAAGAAGGAAAAAAATGGAACAGACCCAACCCACTAACCCTACCCAGCTCCCAGCCCAGCAGGCCCAATACCAGCCCACCCGGGAAATCCCTCTCTGCCTCGTTCTTTTCTCACCGCACAGCGTACCCCCTCCTCTCACTGACCCGTGGACCCCCGCCACATCAGCGTCCTCGTCACCACCTTCTTCCTCGCACGCGACCCGTTCTTCCCCCTCTCCTCGCCGTTTTTGCCTTTGATTCCGCGGCGTTAATTCGCATCAATGGTCGAGTAATTATCGCCCATGACCACGCGTGCATAAGCACCCCTTCCCCCTCTCTCTTTCCCCTCAGACCTCACTGCCAGATCGCCACCAGGCTGCCTTGATTTCACGCTCGAATCCTCACTACTCTGATGCACTCTGGCGGCAATTCCGGTGAGTACACGCTGCCCCTTCCTCTCGAGTTCAAGCTCGCTTGTTTGACATCACTGTGCGCATCCATTGACCCCAGCCGCATGCCTTCTCGTGACCCAGAGCGTCAACTCCGTCCACGTCTGAGCGCCGCCACAGTCTGTCTCAACTCCGGCGAGCAGTAGCCGACGAATCAACGCGCCCCTTGCTCTCTGGTGGGTATCCTCGGAATCCTCGAACACTTGCACATCTTCCTGACTGATTCCCTTGACTTTTTATGCGACAGTAACTCGCCACCGTCGACGACCATGCGAGCCCGAGCCAGTAGACAACTCCGACGAGCAATTCTCGTCAATCCCGTGCGCCCCCTGCCGTCCGACGACCACGTTGAGCACCAGCAACGCGCTGCGAACCAGGTGAGCACCTCCTTCCTCTCTCTCGCTCCCTAGATTTGCTGGAGCACCGTTGGCAGAGCATCGTCGCCGCGCGCCGTCGATCCTGCGCCGCCAGACTTTGGTCATCTCCTCTGGACCGTTAGATTTAGATCGTGCGGACGTGATAGTTTCATTAAGTGAAGAGGTACGCAAAGATCTGAGCCACATAGATCTAATAAAATCCTAAAACCTACGTTGCTTGATCCGTGCGAACCGGTATCAACCAATAGGAAGCATCCACGTAGCCCAGCCTGTGTTTTTAAAACAGAAACATTTCTGTTAGTGGTTTGATTGAAAAATTCATAACTTTACATCTACACATCCAAAATTTACAAATTTTATATCATTGGAATGAGAAAAATGTGAAATTTGCAACCATGCCCTTAGTTTAGTATTTTGCTTCTATAAAATTGGGTGTTTTTGCAGAAACATTTCGAGGCCTATTTTGAGTATAAAAGTTATTTTAAAAATGATTTTTGGGTAAAATCTTTTGCAAATGATTTGTTTTGAACCTATTGACGAGAAACACAAACTTTTGGGTTTAGAAATATATTTTATTAGCACTAGAAAGTTATTACTTTGATTAAAGGCATTTTTAGAAACAAAAATGTTGCTATTATTTAAAAATGGTTTTTGAGTTAAACCTTTTGCAAATGGATTAGTTTTAAACACTTTGACCATAAACACTAACTTTGTGTTTAAAAAATATATTTGTCAAATAATAGAAATTATTCCTTTGATTAAAATCATTTCTAGCAAAACAAAAATGATTTAAATGGCCTATTTTCACTAACTTGATTTCAAATGATTTTGCCACTTTTATAAATGACCAATAGGTGTTTTGAAATGTTCATAGACATTAGAAACCACTTTTCCAAATAAAACAATCTTTTGCATGCTTGCATGCATTGTTTTGTTTTCATTAGTTTATGTGGTGAATTCTTTGAATGCTAGTTTGAATATGTGCTTTCTTGATTGAATTGTAGTGAACTTTGAAGAGTGTGACTATTGCAAGATCAAGGAGTGAATCTAGTTCCTCTACCAAAAAGGCAAGTGGTTCTTCATACATTTTGTCCTATTATTTTCACTATGCATTAGTGATATTTTGAGTAGGACTTGCATGGAAATTTTACTAAGTATGTTATGCCATGGGAAATCCTAGTAGATGATGCCTTAGTAGAATTTTATCTAAGTTAAGATTCTTGCTACTATTATTCTTAGCCTATCTAGTAGAGAACAAGGCTGGATTATATTCATGCTATGAAATATTTCTAAGTCTATGACTTGTGTTTTGTTTAATAAAACAACTATGTGAATGAATCACATGGGTGGAATGGAAGGAAAGGTTTGTGTTGAGTGGTTACCCCAGGGGAAATACCTGGTGTATCTCACTTGTGGAAAGCCACCCAGGAACAAAGAGATTTGAGATGTCAAATGTTGAGAAGCTTCTAGTGCAACCACATGGTATATGGGCTCTGCCAAGATCATATAGGTTGCAATAACTTAGCCAGATGGACAGAAGGTGGTAGGGGGTGATAGGTTTGGAATGCGTCCATTTGGTCTAAGGGAAGGCTTCTGAAAGATCTTGTCTCGATGCATGTCGAGTCTTGTGGGGAAAGTGCACCACCTCTCGAGAGAGTGAACTGTAAGTACTTAGCCGTGTCCCCGGCAATGGAAAATTTGAGCATCAAGACATGGAAGCTATCAAGGATCTCCTCATCCCAATTTCTAAGTTAAAAGCTTGTGGTTGAACAAGGGAAAAGGATCACCAATTTTATTGGTAGATGCCTTGGGTGATTTTGTCAAACAAAAACTTAGTGTTTTCAACTAATAAGGAAACCTTATTTTGAGCAAAGCAAGCCTAAGCTCCACTTAGCCAAATGCATATATATGATAGATACCACTATTCTACCATAGTATCACTTGCCAATACAATTCAAATGTATTGACCCCTATGGTTTTAACTTATTATGTTTCAGGTTTGTTTGATGTTAGTTAAAGTGTGTTGAATAGGATTACAAGTCTACAACCAACATGATTGCCTGTGGCACTTTGAAGATGAAGGACTCCATGCTATATAGATGTTTCTGCTGCATTGTAATGAGATATGTAAGATGTAATGAATTATTTTATTCCTGGTTATAAAGTTGTATTATGACCTTTGTTTCTTGATATTACATCTTAAACTATGGATGGTAGCTATTGATCCAAGGACTAGCATTGTAAACACAGGGATCTCTACCTTATCAGGTTGGGACCTCTACAAGTAAGATCCCCTATGCCTCGGCCATAGGTTCTATCATGTATGCCATGTTGTGTACAAGACCGAATATAGCACATGTTAGTTTGACCAGCAGATATCAAAGTGATCCAGGAGTGGAACACTAGACAGAGGTCAAAAATATCCTAAAGTACCTAAAGAGGACTAAGGATATGGTTCTTTCTTATGGAGGTGACGAAGAGCTCGTTGTAAACGGTTACACCGATGCTAGTTGGAACACCGATCCGGGTGACTCGAAGTCACAGTCTATATACGTATTTATTTTGAATGGTTTAGCAGTGAGCTGGAGGAGTGCAAAGCAAAGCGTTGTGGCAAAATATTCAACGGAATCAGAATACATAGCTGCTTCAGAGGCATCACAAGAAGCGATATGGATGAAGGAGTCCATTATCGAGCTTGGTGTGGTTCCTAGTGTGCTAGACCCAATGGCCATTTATTGTGATAACATGGGTGCCATAGCTAATGCATAGGAGCCAAGGTCACACAAGAAGCTAAAGCACATCAAGCTACGTTTCCATTCAATCCGCGAGTATGTCCAAGAGGGTGACATAAAGTTTTTCAAAGTACACACATATCTGAATGTGGTAGATCCATTGAATAAACCTCTCCCTAGATAAAAACATGACCAACACCAGAATGCCATGGGTGTTAGGTACATTACATGTAAACAAGATTATTAACTCTAGTGCAAGTGGGATACTGTTGGAGATATGCCCAAGAGGCAATAATAAAGTGGTTATTATTATATATTTGTGTTTATGATAAATTTTTACATCTCATGCTATAATTGTATTAACCGAAAGCATTAATACTTGTGTGTTTTGTAAACATAAAAGAGTCCCTATTAAGCCTCATGTTGAAACTAGCTTGTTGATTAATATATGATCATGGTTTCCCGATCATAGACATTGGATGTTATTAATAACAAGATCATATCATTAGGAGAATTATGTGATGGACACACACCCATAGTAAGCATATCATAAGATCAAGTCATTAAGTTCATTTTGCTACAAGCTTTTAGATACATAGTAACCTAATCCTTAGACCATGAGATCATGTTAATCACCATCACCGGATGAGTACTTTGATGACATCAAATGCCACTTCTGTAAATGGGTGGTTATAAAGGTGGCATTGGGTATTCTGAAAGTATGTGTTGAAGCGCATGGATCAAGAGTGGGATTTGTCCATCCATATGACAGATAGATATACTCTGAGCCCTCTTGGTGGAATGTTATCCAATTGGCTTGCAATCATGTGAATAGGTCATAAGGGATGTCATATCACAGAACGAGTAAAGAGTACTTATCGGTAACGAGGTTGAACTATGTATGGAGATACTGACGATCAAACCTAGGATAAGTAAAGTATCACGCGACAAAGGGAATCGATATTGTATGTTGATACGTCTAAAATGTATCTACTTTCCCGAACACTTTGCTATTGTTTCTTATCTAAACTTGTGTGATTTGGATACAACTAACATGGACTGACGCTGTTTTCAGCAGAATTACCTTGGTGTCTTGTTTTTGTGCAGAAAATAAACTATCAGGAAAAATCCCGTCAAATATGCAAAAAAATATATTTCAGCAGAAGATCCATGGAGCCAGAAGAAGAGACTAAGAGGAGGCCTGGGGGGCCCACACCCACCCCAGGCATGGTTCCACCACTGGCCGCGCCTGGAGGGGGTGCAGCCACCCCAGGCACCCCCTCGGCCTCCCT
Organism: Avena longiglumis; assembly: GCA_030063025.1. Classification (NCBI taxonomy): domain Eukaryota; kingdom Viridiplantae; phylum Streptophyta; class Magnoliopsida; order Poales; family Poaceae; genus Avena; species Avena longiglumis. Next base: position 523,850,897 of record CP125976.1, read on the forward strand.
CTGCTCCTATAAGTTGCCTTTCGACCTAAAAACCGAGGGGAATTCGACAGTTTTCCAGAAAGTGTTCCGCTCCACCGCCGCCACCAAAAACCAAGATTCGGATCCAGAAACTCCGTTCTGGCACCCTGCCAGGACGGGGAATTTGGAGAGGATCATCGCCATCGTCATCACCAACGCATCTCCATCAACCATCGATGTTTCCCTCATCCATGAGTGAGTAATCCCCCGCTATAGGCTTGGGGATGGTAGGGATTGGATGAGTTCTATCATGTAATCAAATAAGATTTGTTAGGGCGTAGTGCCTAGTATCTCTATTAGTGCTATTTGACTTTGTTGCAACTTGTTGTGCTTAATGCTTGCCACTAGGGCCCGAGTGCCATGATCTCAGATCTGAACTTATTATTGAATCATTATGATAGTATTGTTTGTGATCTTATCTGCAAGTTGTGTATACATATCATTGTCTGGATCCAAAGGCCCCAAAGTGACAATAATTGGGATAACCGGAGGGGATGGTTGTGGTGTGAGGATCACACGTGTTCATGGAGTGTTAATGCTTTGCTTCGGTGCTCTATTAAAAGGAGCACCTTAATTGCCAGTAGTTCCCTAGAGGCCCCGCTGCCACGGGCTGGGCCGGATAAGACGCGTGCAAGTTCTCATTGCGAGCACGTATGACTATATTTGGAGCACATGCCTAGGATTGTTTAGTACTTGGATGCTTGTTATTATTTGTCTGCAATACCCTAGATCTTGAAGTTACATGTTTAGACTCGTCCATGCAACGCCCGTCCAACCATCCCTATGCCTACCGCACTCGAATCCTACTGTTACCGTTACTATTACTATTGCTCATGTTTCACTATTGTTGTTGCTTTGCTGTTTCTACTACAAACTGTTGCTACTGATAAACTTCTGTGAGCAAGAACTATTTCCAGGTGCAGCTGAATTGACAAATCAGTTGTTAAGGCTTGCAAGTATTCTTTGGCTCCCCTTGTGTCGAATCAATAAATTGGGTAATACTACCCGTGAAGACTGTTGCGATCCCCTATACTTGTGGGTCATCAAGACTATTTTATGGCGCCGTTGTCGGGGAGCATAGCTTTATTTGTAAGTTCACTTGGATCTATTATTGTTCACTGCTACTCCTTTCATCATGGGGAAGTCTCATGATGGAAAGTTCCCTATTTTACCATCCACTACAAGAAGAGGTACAGTCCTAAACACCTCTGCTGCTCTTGATTCACCGTTTGTTATAAGTAGCTTGTCACACCACCACCACATACTCATGCTACACACACTGCTACTACTGCCGAGTCTGAAACTGCTTTTGATGCTCATGATGTTACTTCTACTGTTCTTTATGCGAGTGGTTTATTAGGTCCTTTTCTAGATGCTACTATGGCTGGTCAAGGAAATACCGAAACTCCTAGTGAAGATACTGTTACACCTGTTAGCTCACCTGAGGCTAGTGAGAGTTATGATATTAATGATGGTTACATTGAGTTCACTGATGATTTTGTTGAAGAGTGCCGAAACACAGATGGTACTAGTGCTATTAAGAGTCTCCTTGCTTGACGTACTATTATGCCTAAGTTGTCCTCTAATCCTAAGTTTGCCACTTATCCCATAGATATTAAAGATGAAGACTATGATTTCTCTCTTGATTTATCTTGGGTGCGGGTGCATTCCCGTACCCAGGGTTCGGGGCTTGCTTCCTCATCTGAGCCATGCTCTCGCTGAGTTTCTGGAACTTGCGGCAGTCCTTGAGCATGTGGCTTGCCTTCTTTTTACCATCCTGCTTGTCGATGTAGAAGTGGATGGTTCATGGACCTAACAGTTTGTCGTATGCTGAGGGTCCGTCGTTGTGGCCGCGACATTGCCATGTCTGTGCTGGGCGTCCTCCGTCGCGAAAGTTTCTTCCGCGGTATCCGCCGCTGCTTTGGTTGCCATCTCTGCGGTGATCGGCATAGCCAGCCGCGACCATGTCGCGTCCATCGCGATCGTCGTAGACACGCAATCTTCTTTTGCTACGGAGTTCACATCGCCAGCCGTAGTCATCTTCCTCCTTCGAGTGTGCTCGGTGTACGGAGTCCTCGCCATCGTCCCACCTGTTGGCGATGTCCATTAGGTGGTCGAGTGTCTTGGGCTTGAGGCGCCCAAGTTCTTCCTTGAAGTCCTGGCGTTTGACGCCGTCCTTGAAGGCGTCGATATCTCTCTCCTCAGTATGTATGAGCGAATGGATTTGCCCGTTCTTTGGGTGCAGGCCCGCAGCTCCTCGATCGAGGCTGGCCTCTTGCTGGTGCCCTTGAAGTTTCGGACGAAACTGTACGCCAGTTCCTCCCAGCTTCGGATGGATCCCGAGGATAGGATGCTCAACCAGATCCGGGCTGCGCCTGTCAGCTGTAGCTGAAGGCATTGCATGGCGGTTTCCTTGTTTCCGCCATGTAGCTTGACGGACGGCAGGTGGTCGCTAAGCCATGCCTTGGGGTCATGTGTGCCGTCGAACTTCAGAGTGTCCGAAGGAAGCTTGAAGTTCCACGGCATCCATGTCTGCCGAACAGATCTGCTGAAGCATCGGGCTCCGCAGAGTTCTCCTTCATCGTCGTCCTCCTCGGATTCATATGAGCATACGCGCTTGGCACGCGCTTTGTCGATCTTGCGCTGGGTTAGCTCGCTTCGAGCATCGTAATCGCGGCTGCGACGGCGCGAGCTCTTGTGCCTTCGAGGAAGGTCGTGCTCTTCATCCTCGGATGAGGGTGTGGGGATGCGGTTGAACCTAACCGCATCCTTCTTCTTTGGCTCCGCAGGAGCTTCCCCATGGAGCGCAGCTCCAACGAGTCCGAGTCCGGTAAGCGCGGACTTGTGCATGGACCTTTTCGGGCCCCCCTCCGGAGGTGGATGGGACGCGAGGTATGCGGTGGCTGCCATGATCGCAGCTTGTGGCGTCTTCGGGATGACGTTGTCGTCGGCATCCATCTCCATGAAGGACGCGTTGAGGGCTCGAGTCACCTCGCGACGTGCCTTGGGATCCATGTTCTCCGTGCGAGAACGATGCTTGTTGCCATGGTTGTCGTGTGAGCTGGAGCCAATGCCCATGGCAGGGAGCGCAGCTCGCCGCGCATTGGACTCCGAGGCTGCTTGTTTGCGTTTGTCAAGCACCTCTTGCATGTTCACCTGCTTCTTGTGCTCCTCGATTAGGAGCATGTGGTATGCCATCAGCAGGTCCTGTGAGGCACCCACATGTAGGATCTTGTTGCCTGCTACAGCTTCGCGTGCTTGAGTCCATCCTTCCTCGCTGAGGTGGATGACCCGATCGGTGTTGTCCCTGTTGGGCGGGGGGACTGGCTTCTTCTGTTTTCGCCGTTTCTACCCTTCGGGTTGGGTGGCGGGTTATGCTCCTGATCCACGTCACTCTGTATGACTACGGCGCATTGGTAGCGCTCATAGATCGTATTGCTGCTGCCACAGCTTTCAGATCTGGAACCGTAGGTTCCTTCATCCGATGGTGGATCGCAAAGATCTAAGTTGCAGTTGCTGTTGTCATAGGACTCATCTGTCGATGGTGATGTGTGTAGCACGGGGTGTGGAGCCCAGAAAGCGGGCCTGATCGATGGCAGGGGCACCCGCTCTGGGAGGCGGAGAGTGCCGGTCTGCCCCACCTGGAAGCATAAGCTCCTGAACAGGATCTCGAGTCCGTCGCCAACGGGCTCGAAGTCCTTCAGGGTGGCTGGTGAGTGGGCGGTGAAGTCTAAGGCGCCGAAGATGAGATGACTCTCTGTCGCCGCGGAGTTGTAGATCGCTTTGGTTGGGACCGTCACGATCGCACAATCAGCGCCCCCAGTTCGACCCATAGACGGCGCCAATTGACGAGGTTTAATCTCGTTAATGCCCATTGTTATGGACTTGGGTTTTGGAGAAGATGGGGATGCTGGAGATCGCGGAACGGTTAGAAAACAAGCAACACGGGGACACGAGGTTTACCCAGGTTTAGGCCCCCAGAGGGAAAACCCTACTCCTGCTTGTCTGCTCTTGATTACGGTGGAACCGAAAGTTACAGGGGTGCGCAGATGCAATCTGGCATGAAGGTGTGTATGCGGTGGTATGCGATAGAGATCCTTCTCGTCGTGCCCTCCTAGCCTTTATATAGAGATAGGCAGGTCTCGGGCACAGACCGAGTCGGTTACAGGTTCTAGGGTTTGCCCCTTTGAATATTCTATCTACTCTAGTCTTGTTCTCCAAGGATCCGAAGGCGTCATGGGCCCTGGCTACCCGAAAGTCTTCATGGGATAGCGCATGTTTTTGTGGGCCTTCCTTGGGCTGGACTAGGTATGCTAAGGTCGTGTACCCGTAGGGTATAACCATGTCAACTAGTGCTATTAAGAGTCTCCTTGCTAGACGTACTATTATGCCTAAGTTGTCCTCTGATCCTAAGTTTGCCACTTCTCCCATAGATATTAAAGATGAAGAATATGATTTCTCTCTTGATTTATCTTATTTAGATATTGTTGAGAAAGGACCTTTTTGTGGGACTGAAAATGAGAGTGTTGTGACCCATATGAATGAGCTTTCTACTATGAGTGCTTTATTCTCTGATGATTTTAAGATGCGAAAGTACTTTGTTGTTAAGATCTTCCCTTTTTCACTAAAAGGAGAAGCTAGGGCTTGGTTTAATATATTACCTCCTGGTTCCATTGATAGCCCTGATTGCTTGATTGCTTCCTTCTTCCAGAAATATTTTCCTCCCAGTGCTAGACATGCTGCTTTGCAGAGACTTTTTGATTTTAAACAGGGAGAAGAAGAGAAATTGCCTGAGTCATGGACAAGGTTCTGTGCCTTGATTCATGCACATCCTGGATGTCCATTGCCTAAAAAATGAGCTTCTTGTTATTTATTGTAATGGACTAACTGATGATTCTAGGACCTACCTAGATAGATTTGCTGATTGTGTTTACAGGAAAAGGACTCCTACAGATGCTGAAGAATTAATGACTAAGATAAGCAAGAATGATGATGATTGGACTTCAACTGAGCTGAATGCACCTGAGCCTATTACTCCTGAACCAGTTGTCCCTGAACCAATTCCAGCACCAACAATAAAGAAGAGGGAAGTTATTGCATTAAATTATGAAGTGATGAAGGAAGCTAAGAAGTGTCTAATGGAGAAAGGTATTAGAGCTGAAGATGTGAAGAATCTACCTCCTATAGAAGAATCATGTAAGCCAATTCCCCACTCATCTACTATTGAGGTACACTCTCTCCAACACTTTGATGAAGGTGATATTCCTTATGGTAAGCATCCTGATCAATGTTTAGAGGAACTTGACACTTTTATTGTTAAGCAAGGGTATTTTAATAAACAAGTTCAGAATCATTTATTGGAAAACTCTAGAGCTATCCATGAGTTGAAAGATATTGTGGAAAGAACTTCTAATGATATTAAAATGCTTTGTAAACACTGTCAAATGGTTCAAACCCGACTTGATCAACTTGCTAAGGTACAAAAAGATATGCTAGTTAATGCTTCAGGAGATAAACATGCTTATGGAATTAGAACTAGGAGTGGTATAGCTACTCAAGATCCTTTATATCCTGAAGGACACCCTAAAAGAATTGGGCAGGATTCTCAACAAGGTGAAGATAGTGGTAGTCCTCGAAAGAGAAATAAAAAGAAACATAAGATAGTTGAGGAACCACTTGAACCTGTTGTAGATCCTAATAGTATATTTGTCTCTGATGCTGAAACTGAGAGTGGTAATGATAAAAATGAGTCTCCAGATAAGGACGAAGGTGAGGAAGAACCTGATAAGCACACTAAGAACACTAGGTACACAAAGGAAGATTTTATTGCTAATAAACATGGTAAAGAGAGAGAACCTTGGGTGCAGAAACCTATGCCTTTTCCAGGTAAGAAACACAAGTCAAAGGAGGAGGAACACTACAACAAGTTTTGTGAGTGGATGAAACCTTTATTCTTGCAAATTCCTTTGACTGCTGCTATTAATTTGCCTCCTTATTCAAAGTATATGAAGGATATTGTCTCTAATAAAAGGAAGATTCCTAATGAGGATATTTCTACTCTACTTGCTAATTATTCCTTAAATGGTAAGGTTCCAAAGAAACTTGGTGATCCAGGTATACCAACTATTCCTTGCTCTATTAAGAATAATTATGTTAGAACTGCTTTATGTGATTTGAGAGCTGGAGTTAGTGTTATGCCTTTTTCTCTCTACAAGAGACTCCAGCTAGAAAAGTTGATACCAACTGATATTTCTTTGCAAATGGCTAATAAGTCAACTACTATTCCTGTTGGTATATGTGAGGATGTTCCTGTTCAAGTTGCTCATAATTGCATGGTCTTAACTTATTTTGTTGTGCTTGAAATGCCTGAAGATGATAATATGTCTATTATTCTTGGGAGACCTTTTCTTAATACTGCAGGTGCTGTCATCAATTGCAATCAAGGAAAAGTAACATTCAATATTAATGACAAAGAACATACTGTCTAATTCCCCAAGAAGGTTGTTAAGAGATATTGCCTGAATTCCATCGAAAATATTGAGGGCATCAAGGTTGGAGAAATATATTTTCCCATTCCACAAGAAAATTTTGAAACTATTATGACTGGGACCATTTCTATCAAGTATGAGGTAACATAATCACCTTGTGGAATGCAAAGTTTTGTTTCATATAAGATTGTTTTGGTAACAAGACTTGATCAACCTTGTTAACAAAAGGATTTTAATGAACAAAATAATGTTTCCACTGTGGTTATACTTGCTTTCTTTTTCCTTTCTCCTTCCTAGTCTTTGCTTTAGATTTAGTTTTGCTAGTTGTTTGCTTGTTTGAGTTTCTTAGAGCTCCTGTAGTTTGACTTTTGGTTTGCTTTTGCTTCTTTTGAAAAACTGTTTCTGCAAGAAAATCAATTTTCATACCCTGAAAATTGGCCAAAAATAAAGTTTCCCGAAAAATCCCAGAAAATTCAAAATAATTTTTTCCTCGAAAAAAGGGGCAGAGAGGCACCTGAAGTGACCTAGGGGGCCACCACACCTATGGTAGGCGTGGCATATAGGTGGCGGCGCCTAGGGGGTCTAGCCCACCTGGGCCCCTCCAGGCTGCCTCCTCAAAGCTATCTTCTTTCTCTCTCCCAAAAACACCGGAAAACTTGCTCAAGCTCGAGTTCTTGCTGTTCTTGCTCGCGATTTCGATCTCCTTGTTCATCCCATCTCAAGTGCTGATTTTTGGATGGATTGTTCCTTGGTATGTTCCTCCTTCACTTGTCCAATTAGATTTGTGATTGGTAGATTGTATCTTAAGTATTTTGCTGCTATAGGTGACAGGTTGTTTGATCTTGCATGCTTGTTCTTTGCTTAGAAACTTTGTTTTGATGCATGTGTAGTCCTCTAGCAAGTTCCTATAGTAGTTGCTCATCATCTATCAAGTTAGAAATCACTTGGTTTGATGGTTGTTTAAAATTTCAGAGAAGTGAAGTCATGGACCACCACACATTTGGTGATATATTTGAGAGTGATGCACCTAGAAGGGCAAGGCTTCCAAGGTCATCTACCAGTACTATACCCTCATACAATGAGGATCTCATCACTCCACGATTTGGTGACGAGGGAGATGAAGGGGATGCGCACCCCTCCACCTTTCCTTGCCAAACTTTCTTGCGAGCTGCTGGGATTCTTAATGATTTTATGACTTTGGTGCAGAGGGCTGGAGTAACAAGTTACATGCAGGATGAGAGTGCACAATATGCTTTGCTTACTAAAACATTTGTGGAGAGTTTCTCCTTTACTAATAGTTTGTTCAAGCCTGTTGTGTCTTTCAAAATTTATGGCAGGTCTCATTCTATGACTTTGAAGCAATTTTGCAAGGCCCTGAGACTTGGTACAACTGGGTCATCAAAGAAGATTCCAGCTCTACCCGCTGATTTGTTAGAGCTTTACCGAGGAATAACCAATGATGATGACCGTAGAGCTCAGCGAGGGAAGATAAAGAACATTCAACTTCCAGCCATCAGGTACTTTGCCTACTATCTTGCCACCATTGTTCTTGGTAGAGAGAACACTAGTAATATTTCCAACTATCAATTGGCCTTCTTAGTTGATGTGCTCAACAATGAGGATAAGTATAATCTTGGTTCTCTCATTGCTCGTCGTCTAGCTGCTAAGGGACCATTTATGGCGGAATTATTGCTACTCGTGTTGATACTGCCTTGAACATTGCTGTTGATCCACATGATACAGTTTTGGCTCCTCAGAGGCTTGATCTTGCTGCCATGAAGGCGCACCACTTTGTCACCACTAGCTCTACTCTTGAGAACTTGTTTTATAGAATGATGTTTACTGACGGGGAAGAGAGAGAGATCCCTCTACCCCAAACCACTTTTCTCAGTATTTCTCAGGGACCTTGGTCACGCTCAACGACAGAGATGGATGACAAGCTGCGCTCTCTTAACTTCCACAGGCACTATCAGGAGGAAGCACCATCATACGACCCCCCTGCGTATTACACAGGGGAGGCCTCGAGCTCGTACCAGGACGAGGAAGCTTCCTCGACATACTACGGAGGTTCATCCTCTTGGACACCATGGGATTGAGCCCCACTTAGGCCAAAAGCCTAAGCTTGGGGGGAGGTATACCGACATCACACACTCATATATATATCATGTTCGGTCGGTTCTTTGTATATCCATTGTTTTCGCTTTCTTTTTGGTTTTTGTTGCTTCTTTCTAAAAACCCAAAAATACCAAGAATATTTTCGTTGTTTCTCTTGGTTTGTTTCTTTGTTTCTTTGCTTTGGTTTGCCTTAAAATAAAAATCCAAAAAGATTTTGCTTTGTTTGGTTTGCTTTGCTTTGCTTTTGTTTGGTTTTTCTTTGTTTGCTTGTTTCTAAAAAACGAAAACACCAAAAATATTTGTTGTTCTTCTTTGGTTTTGTGAGTTCTTTGCAGGATTCAGCCGTCCTCAGTGGATTTTGGTTTCATGTTAATTATGCAAGTCACACAAGTGAAGGGCAATAATGAAGATTAAGACAACTCGAGGTGTGGTAAGAGGCTGGTAACGAACTCTATTTGTTTCATTTTTGTACATATACTCATCATTGTGAGCATGCCTAGCCTGTTTGTGTAAGGTGTATGTCATTATGGATGCTTAGTAGTTCTTGCTTGTCTATTCTTAGCTCCATCTTGCTAATAGTTTATAGCATGTCATATGAATGTTTGCTTGCATTTTTTTATTCATACTTTGGTATGATATTGTGGTATCCTCCTATGAATGTTCATGTGAATCGACTTGGCACATGCTCACGCATGCATATGACTAATAAATAGTCAGTAAGCCTCGATGATTTATTTTGCCTCAGAGTTCTTGTATCACTTTCATGCCATAGTTAGTCATGTTTTGTTGCAAGCATGATTATGACATCTATTGCTCTCTCGTTTGTCGCTCCCTCTCTATTGTTAGCCTTCACTTGCACTGAGTATGTGCTCTACCTGTCCTTCCAACTCCCTAAAACCAATATTGCCAGCTGTGTCCACCATACCTACCTATTAGCATCATTTTCTATTTCAGTGCATATTCCATATGCCGTGTTTTCTTCCAAAATAAAATGTTTATCTGTTTTGAGAAAGTTAGTTAGTAAAGCTCTCACAAACTTGATGGCATAGTTTATTCCTTGCGCTTAATAATTCTGAACCATTGTGACTAGTCCATGAAAGTTATATGCTTGCTAATTATATACTGGGAGTCAGCAGAACCGTGCTGTCAACGGGAAAACTTTCAACACCTGTTGGATATCTCATCCAGTTGATTCTTTGCTCTTTTGTTTACGGATGTCGATGATGTGAAATAAAAGGGGAGGTTGTGAGTCCATGGAGTTTATACATTGTGTTAGAGAAACGCCTGGGCCGCTAGCCTAAGCCATGCTTAATCATGGTGGAAACTTGCAGCATCACCATAATGAGCATCTATGAAGCGTCCTCAATAAAAAGCTATGCATATGGTAAATAAAAAGATTGCTGAGATGCTCATTGTCTGCTTGCCTTGTCATTTTGGTTATGGGAAAGCTCCTGTGCCATGTGCAAGGGGTACCCCGTTGGCGGTTCTCGATGATATGCATGTATTTACAATGACAAGAACTTCCAGGTGACCAAAGTTGAGTAACATGCGGAGCGACCCTCGTACTCAAGGGACTTGGGATTTCCAGTCTATGGTCTGTCAAGCATATGATTCAGAGTGGACCTCACTTTCACCTTAACCACATGAAGATGCCTATGATAGGGGCAATGAGAGATCAAAGCTAATGAGTACCTTCCTTTCGGCATTGGGAAGCCTTTCAAACCTTCACAAAACCGTTTTCACAACCTTGTTGAGTCACCACTTATTCTATGAGCATCTTCTTGAGAGCATAGTTGTCATTCTTGTGTTTGTTCCAAAACTTGGTTAATTATGTCATGACTTTGATGCTTGTATCTCTGATATCTTTACTTCTAGTCTTCATGTGAACTTTATGAAGGGAATATGCCCGAGAGGCAATAATAAAGTGGTTATTATCGTATTCCTTATTTATGATAAATGTTTATTTTGCATGCTATAATTGTATTAATACGGAAACGTTAATACATGTGTGTTTAATAAACAAATAGAAAGTTCCTAGTTATGCCTCTCTTATAAACTAGCTCGTTGATTAACAAGATGATCATAGGTTTCCTGATCATGGACATTGGATGTTGTTAATAACGAGGTCACAACATTAGTGTAATGGTGTGATGAACATTCATCCAAGTATAGCATTACGATCAAAGTCATTGAGTTTATATTGCTATAACAACTTAAGTGATCCTAATCCTTAGACCATGAGATCATGTCAATCACTAACACCGGAAGAGTTTCTTGATAACATCAAACGTCACACCGTGGTGATTATAAAGATGGGTTCGAACTAAAGTGTTATGTTGAGGCTCATGGATCAAGAGGAATTTGTTCATCCCGATGACGGATAGATATACTGGCCCTCTCGGTGATATCACATTGATTAGCTTGCAAGCAAGTGATTTGATCACTAGAATGTTATATCACGGAACGACGGGGAAAAGAGTGCATGTGATCAAACTAGGTATGGAGATACCGATGATCGAATCTCGGACATGTAATATATCGCGAAACAAAGGGATTAAGATACTAGCGTAAAAGGTTCCACGATCACAAGAAAGTCATCGTTGAATGTGTGATTATTGATCCGAGAGGGTCTCGATCATGTCCGCATTATTCGCGAACCGTAGGGTGACACACTTAAGAGACACCGACATCCAATTGGAGCAAAAGTTTCATGCCGAAAAGAAAGCGCAGGAATTTATTTCACTAGACATGAAATTTGTGAAATGGAATACTAGCAAGGGTTTTATGTGAATGTTTGTTAATTAAAGTAATTAACAAAATTCTGAATAAATAAATAAAAGAGTTTTATTTAATGAGAGCTTGCATTAAATTTGGTGGAAATTTAATGCATGTGAGTAGTGGAGGCTTTTTAATGGGAGTGGAGGCTTTTCATTTTGAGTGGGAGCTCCACCCACATGAATGTGGAAGAGGTGGGGGCAGCCCCATGGCTGGGCGCATGGCCCCTTGCCCCCCTGGGCGCATGGCCCCTGGGGCCCCCCTCCCTATAAAAAAACCCCCTCCTCTCACACCACACCTCCTCGTGAAGGATCTCTCTCCCTCTAGAATTTATCCCCATGGTCTCGGACTAGCGATACATGTTCCAAGAGTTGTGCTTCCGCTGCATCGCGAGGAGGCGGAGGTTGCTCCTCTCGATCTTGAGATCGGCAAGGATCGTCTACATCAACCACGAGTTTGGACTCGTTAAACTTTGTCGGTCTTCAAGGGTATGTTCTCACGGATGTACATCTATCTAGTATAAATAGATCTTGGTATATAGTTCACATCGTAGGAAAATTTTTGTTTTCTACATATGAGTATGTGGGCGATGATGATCATTTTATTGCTTCTTAGTTGTACTTTGGATATTGGTGGCATAGTGGGATGACAAACTTTACATGTCCTCGCACATGAGACCTGTTCCACGCTTGACATGCAACTAGTTTTGCATAAGTGGCTAGCGGTCTCTCCTACTATAGTCAATATCTAATTTGCAACGAGTTGTCAACAATTTGGTTATCCTCGTTGTGGTTCATGTTCGTGGAAAGAACGGTTCTATCTTGAAAGCCCTAAGCCACGTAAAATTTGCAATGGATAAATTAGAGGCGTCTAGTTTAGATTGTTTAGTGATATGATATGGTGATGTTGTAAGTAGAAGTATGAGATGATACTCTTACAACACACATAACGTGTAATATCCATAGACCTTGGACTTACACATATAGGTATGATAGTGATCATACCACGGTGCACATGATAGAGATCATCTGCGGGAACCATAACATTTCACTAATAAACATGTGATGTTTGATAGCATCTTATATTGCTTGTTTGGCTTTATTAGCATAATAAGATGATCCTCATTTAGATATCAAGATAAAATGTGTTCTTCCTTAAGTATGCAAATGTTTCAAGACATCACGTGATGATCGGGTACTTGAATCCACGAGCACTCTCGGTGTAAGATACTAAGGTTCTTACTTGGCGAGCCTAGCATGTACGTATATGGCCTCTAAACACCGGACCGAAGGTTAAGCATGAGTCATATAGTAGATATGATGCCCATTTGATGCTCGCTTTGAAGCTACGACTCACGTGATGATCGGACTTGGTGTAGTGGATTTGGTTCATGTAATCACCAAAAGGCACGAGGGATGTCGTTTTGAGTGGGAGTTCATTTCTAATTTGGATTAGTAGAACTCAATTTATCATAAATTAAATCAAAGTGAATTTGCATAATTTGTTGTAGTCATTGGCATTCGTTCACCACCTTATGCATAGTTGTAATTGAGATAATAGAACTATAGAATTCGGATATATACTTTACGTATCGTATTGTGTTGAGTGTCAATCTAAAGTTTAAAGTCCTATTGCAAACTTTCAGCAAAATTATATTTACTCCGTGAAATTTAATAATTGGTATTAAATCGAGAGTAACAATTCCAGTGTTAGTATCTTAAGTATCATGTTTGCCTCCATGATTCTTGATTGTTTTAATATCAAGTTTATCTAGGAGCTGAAAGAATTGTTTCAGAGACCATCATGTGTGATATAACGATATAACAATGTTTTGGTTGCAATATGATAGAGTATAATATATGTTCTCATATTGGATGAGAATTTGCGAAGGTTGGAGATGCTAGACATCCTAATCATCCAAAAGGGTTTTGGAAAGTAATGTTATACTCACGATTCGCCTTTATAAGCTAAAGTAGCTTGATCATGAATGTCGTCATGATAAGGATGAATAGAAGATGTATGTAAAGTGTTTACTACACTAAAAGATTACTAAAGAATGGATTTTGAAAGAATACCGATCATTTTGATGATGGTGATCTACTTCAAAGTGCAAGTCCAAAGGTATTATTATTTGAATATACACGCTTTGGACTATGTGTCATGTATGGCGCTTGATGTTGATAGTTTCTTTTAAAAGGAAAAGGAAATAAGAGAATCTATAAAATATATTTGGAAAAGAAAAGATTGAAATATCCAATTTAGGTATATATATGATATACATGTTATGGTTGTATTCTTTGCTTGTTGAACAATGTGGTTCTTGGGTATTGGATACCGAATTGGTTGGTATGAAATTTCATACGAATGACGCAATTCATGAACCACAATGGCCTAAGTAACTAGCAAGAAAATGTGATGATGTTCATCGAAAACAAACAAACCGTTGTTTGTATTTCGTTGACATCAAAGCTTGACTTCAAGATTTGTTTTAATAATTGTTATTTGAATCGTATTATAAGAACAAAGGTTGTTTAAATAATTACCGTATTCCATATAAGATGGATGATTTACAAATCTAGTTGAAGAAAGACTTCAAGATTTGTTTTAATAATTGTTATTTGAATCAGTATTATAAGAACAAAGGTTGTTCAAATAATTACCGTATTCCATATAAGATGGATGATTTACAAATCTAGTTGAAGAAATCACATCCATAAATCCTAATGCTAAAATGTTGCAAGACAAATGATTGAAAGATCACTTATGAAGTGACATCTTAAATTATATTGGAAAGAAAACATGAAGAATCTCCATTTTCATGGATTTTTGGAGTCTTTGATTTGATCAAGTGACGCTTGTGAGACTTTCCTCGGGATAATTAAAACTTCGCTCAAAGGCCAAAGAAGAACGACGACTAAATTATTGGAATTTATACATATCGATGTATGTAGTCCATTATGTATGGGTTTCAACTTCATATGCTTTCTCCGAAATTTGAGTGAATGTTCACTTAATGAGAAAGAAGTATGAAATATTTGAAAATGTTTCAAAGACTTTCAAGATGAAGTGAAAATCATTGTAACAAGAAAAATAAATGAATTATGATTTGATCATAAAGGGATTTATTTGAGTTACAAGTGTAACAAGAAAATAAATGAGTTATGATTTTATCATAAAGGATTTATTTGAGTTGCAAGTTTAGCAAAACACCTAGATTTACATCTCCGAAACACCATAGGAGTATGGAGTGTTTGAGATTTGTAATGAAACCTTGTGAGACATGGTTGGATCAAAGGTGTTATTTATAAAACTGCCATTATGTTTTAAAAGATTAAAGCTTTAGAGACTACCGCTTTTCAAAGAGCTCCATCTTGATCCGTTGAAATGACACCATCAAAGTTATGGGTTGGGGTAAAACCCAAGTTGTCATTTCTTAAATTTTGGTATGCTAAACATAAGTAAGATGTTTTCAAGATGAGCATGTATTTGTAGGTTATTTCAATAACAATTGGTTATTCCTCCATAACACCAAGGACAAAAGGGTTTGTCGCTTGAAATGTGAAGTTTCTTGAAAAAGGAATTTTCGCAAAGTTAAGTGGGAGGACAATAGAACTTTGATAAGGTTAACGAACCTTAGCCAAATGTAAAATGTTCATAATGCTCATAGCTTATGTGCCTCAAAGGTTGTGGTCACGGAGATCTAAAGTTCCTATTGAACCAAGAAGGTCGGTTAAACAATCAAATGCTAAGATTTGAGAGTAAATCATTATTGTTTGACAATGATGAACCGAATACATACAAAGAAGCGATGATGGGCCCCGACTACCAAATGGCTTGAAGCCATAAAATCCGTGATAGTTCCATACGAGAAATCAAGTTTTGAACTTGGAAGACCCTCCAGGTGTAAAACCTATCTTTGGATCTATAAAGAAATACATGGATGTCTCACATCTATGAAATATTCGACATGTTGTAAAGTATTTTATGACAATGTTCAAAGAGTTGACTATGACAAGATTTGATCTTTAATAGCGATATTTAGTCCGAACGATTAAAGTAGCAACCACTACATATAATTTGGTATATGGTAGATGAATAAACAAAACAAAATTCTTCTAATAGAATGGTTACCTAGGACGTGTACATGACACGGTCCAAAGGGTTTTGTTAAATTTAAAGGATGCTAAAAGGGCATGCAAACTTCAATGGTTGAAGTAAGCATCATGAGTTGGAATCTTCACCATGATGAAAACGAGTTTTCATCAGGAGACGATGAAGATGCTTGCATTTGCAAGAAATTAAGTGGGAGCGCTAAGACATATTTCTAATACATTATGTGGAGGACATCTTGTTGATTAGAAATGATGTATATTTTATTGACAATGGTTAAGAATTTCATTTCGATGAAAGACTTAGGCAAAACCCGAATATTCAGCATGAATGTCTATAATGGATAGACGCTAATATGGTTCATATATGAGATATTGAAGGAGTTCAATATAGAAATGACAAGAAACAGTTCTTGTCACATGGAAAGGAATTGAATCAAGATTCAAGTGTATCGACACTTGATAAGTGAAACAAGATTCAAGTGTTTTGACACTTGATGAGTGAAATCACAAAATGTTTTGATCAATCATACCATGATATGTACACATCCGGATATGTCCTATGCTCTAAGTGTTATGAGCATATACGGAATGAATCATAAAATGATCATTGGACTATAGTAAGGATATTCTTATGATCTTTTGGAAGAACTAAGAATATATTTGTGTAGAGGTGACAAACAATTAAAAATAGTTCATTGTAAAGCGTTACATTGATACTAGTTTTGTCACAAGATACAAATTAAGTTTATCTCAATTTAAACTATGGGTGGCACAATGTAATGGAAAGGAGATTCCATGATGGATTTGGAAGAGTTCCAAAGTTAAGACATTGTGACGAATACTACAACAAAAGGCTAAGTATATGACTGCTATAGTAGCGACAAGGAGAATTTGTGTCGAGTAGTTTGTTATCAAACTAAGGTGTGGTTCGCTAACACTAAAGATATATTGTATGACAATAGTATCGACGTGTTTTAACCCCAAGGAACTAAAGGTCTCACCGAAAGACCAAATTTATACAATGCCATCTCATTGGAGAATGAGTGATGCGTGAAGACGCAAAGACATGCAAATACACACGGACCTGAAGTCGGCTCCTAGATTATGTCAACCACTTGCAATTGCGTATTTGGAACACCGTAAAGCCATAGGTGTTCAATACACAAAGTTTTCAAACTAGATTATTGTCTCTAGTGCAAGTGGGAGGAATATGCCCAGAGGCAATAATAAAGTGGTTATTATCGTATTCCTTATTTATGATAAATGTTTATTTTGCATGCTATAATTGTATTAATGGAAACGTTAATACATGTGTGTTTAATAAACAAATAGAAAGTTCCTAGTTATGCCTCTCTTATAAACTAGCTCGTTGATTAACAAGATGATCATAGGTTTCGATCATGGACATTGGATGTTGTTAATAACGAGGTCACAACATTAGTGTAATGGTGTGATGAACATTCATCAAGTATAGCATTACGATCAAAGTCATTGAGTTTATATTGCTATAACAACTTACAGTGATCCTAATCCTTAGACCATGAGATCATGTCAATCACTAACGAAGAGTTTCTTGATAACATCAAACGTCACACCGTAATGGGTGATTATAAAGATGGGTTCGAACTAATAAAGTGTTATGTTGAGGCTCATGGATCAAGAGTGGAATTTGTTCATCCCTATGACGGATAGATATACTGGGCCCTCTCGGTGATATCACATTGATTAGCTTGCAAGCAAGTGATTTGATCACTAGAATGTTATATCACGGAACGAGAAAAGAGTGCATGTAGATCAAACTAGGTATGGAGATACCGATGATCGAATCTCGGACATGTAATATATCGCGAAACAAAGGGATTAAGATACTAGCGTAAAAGGTTGATCACAAGAAAGTCATCGTTGAATGTGTGGGAGGTATGGGTCTCGATTATTGATCCGAGAGGGTCTCGATCATGTCCGCATTATTCGCGAACCGTAGGGTGACACACTTAAGGGACACCGACATCCAATTGGAGCAAAAGTTTCATGCCGAAAAGAAAAGGAAAGCGCGAATTTATTTCACTAGACATCGTTGAAATTGCCGAACTGGCCCTGCATGTGAAATGGAATACTAGCAAGGGTTTTATGTGAATGTTTGTTAATTAAAGTAATTAACAAAATTCTGAATAAATAAATAAAAGAGTTTTATTTAATGAGAGCTTGCATTAAATTTGGTGGAAATTTAATGCATGTGAGTGGATTTATGAGTGGAGGCTTTTTAATGGGAGTGGAGGCTTTTCATTTTGAGTGGAGCTCCACCCACATGAATGTGGAAGAGGTGGGGCAGCCCCATGGCTGGGCGCATGGCCCCTTGGGTGCCCCCTCTCCCTATAAAGGCCCCTCTCCTCCTCTCACACCACACCTCCTCGTGAAGGATCTCTCCCCTCTAGAATTTATCCCCATGGTCTCGGACTAGCGAGATACATGTTCCCGTGGCTTTTCGGCAAGAAAGAGTTGTGCTTGAGGCGGAGGTTGCTCGGTGCCTCGAGCGTGTGTCGCGACGCAGGATCGCGCTGCTGTGGCGCTAGGACTTCCTCTCGATCTTGAGATCGGCAAGAGATCGTCTACATCAACCACGAGTTTGGACTCGTTAAACTTTGTCGGTCTTCAAGGGTATGTTCTCTACGGATGTACATCCGCCCGTTGTTTGTATCTAGTATAAATAGATCTTGGTATATAGTTCACATCGTAGGAAAATTTTTGTTTTCTATGCTGCGAACCCTTCACTTTAGAGGTGCCTTGGCATTTATATTGTGCTCTTCAAACAAAGGCAAGCGAGATACCACTCTATCATACCTTATTATGAGCATTGCAATGTCGCTTATGTTTATGTTTCATGCTACTTATTATTATTGAGTTGGTTTCCTCTTCATAGCTTGCAATGACCATTGAGTAGACTTAGTTGCATACTCTTTATTATGAATTTTCTAAGAATCTACTCCTGTGCTGAGAATATTTACATCATATGAAGCAAAGTGTTCGTGAAAGTTCTTTTATAGCACTTAGTTTTCAATTGAATTGCTTGAGGACAAGCAATAAGCTAAGATTGGGGGGAGTTGATATGTCCAAAACGTATCTACTTTCTCGAACACTTTGCTATTGTTTATTCTCTAAACTTGTGTGATTTGGATACAACTAACACGGACTGACGCTGTTTTTAGCAGAATTACCTTGGTGTCTTGTTTTTGTGCAGAAAATAAACTATTAGGAAAAATCCCAGAAAATATGCCAAAAATTATATTTCACCAGAAATTCCACGGAGCCAGAAGAAGAGACGGAGAGGAGGTCTGGGGGGGGCACACCCACCCCAGGCGCGGGCCCACCACTGGTCGCGCCTGGAGGGGTGAAGCCACCCTAGGCACCCCCTCGTCCTCCCTCTGCGCCTATAAGTTGCCTTTCGACCTAAAAACCGAGGGGGGTTCCATAGTTTTCTAGAAAGAGTTCCGCTCCGCCGTCGCCACCAAAAACCAAGATTCGGATCCAGAAACTCCATTCTGGCACTCTGCCGGTACGAGGAATTTGGAGAGGATCATCACCATCGTCATCTCCAATGCATCTTCATCAACCACCGATGTTTCCCTCATCCATGAGTGAGTAATCCCCTGCTGTAGGCTTGGGGATGGTAGGTATTGGATGAGTTCTATCATGTAATCGAATAAGATCTGTTAGGGCATAGTGCCTAGTATCTCTATTAGTGCTATTTGACTTTGTTGCAACTTGTTGTGCTTAATGCTTGTCACTAGGGCCCGAGTGCCATGATCTTAGATCTGAACTTATTATTGAATCATTATGATAGTATTGTTTGTAATATTATCTGCAAGTTGTGTACACATATCATTGTCTGGATCCAAAGGCCCCAAAGTGACAATAATTGGGACAACCGGAGGGGATGGTCGTGGTGTGAGGATCACATGTGTTCACGAAGTGTTAATTCTCTGCTCTGGTGCTCTATTAAAAGGAGCACCTTAATTGCCAGAGTTCCCTAGAGGCCTTGCTGCCATGGGCTGGCTGGACAGAAGATGTTGTGCAAGTTCTCATTGCGAGCACGTATGACTATATTTGGAGCACATGCCTAGGATTGTTTAGTACTTGGATGCTTGTTATTATTTATCTACAATGCACTAGATCTTGAATTTACATGTTTAGACTCGTCCATGCAATGCCCGTCCATCCATCCCTATGCCTACCGCACTCGGATCCTATTGTTATCGTTACTATTACTATTTCTCTTGTTTCACTGTTGCTGTTGCTACTACAAACGGTTGCTACTGATAAACTTCTGTGAGCAAGAACTATTTCCAGGTGCATCTGAATTGACAACTCAGTTGTTAAGGCTTGCAAGTATTCTTTGGCTCCCCTTGTGTTGAATCAATAAATTGGGTAATACTACCCGCGAAGACTGTTGCGATCCCCTATACTTGTGGGTCATCATATGTGAATGGTTCATTCTATCATGAAGTCATCATTGAATATGTAGGAGGTATTATGGATCTCCAGTTCCCTCTATTTTTTATTGATCGAATAGGTGTCTATCATGTCTGCATAGTTCACGAACCGTAGGGTGACATACTTAAGGTTCGATGTTGTTTAAGTAGATATGGAATATGATTTGAAGACCGAATGTTGTTTGGAGTCTCGGATTGGATCCAGGACATCACAATGAGATTCGGAATGGTCCAGAGAATAAGATTCATATACGGAAAGTCATTCTCTGGGGTTCGGAAATGTTTTTGGTGTTTTGACCGGAAGCTTCTAAAATGTTCTAGAGGGACCACCAGTGGGTCCACCACCTTGGGAGGGAACACTTGGGCTGTGGCATGCCGTGGGGGCCTAGGGCCAGACGCACCAAGCCCAAGGGGGCACAACCGGCCAGCACAAGGGAAAAGGGAAAAACCCTAAAAAGGAAAGAAGGGAAAACTTGAGTGGCAAGTTTCCCCCTCTCCCTCTTTTGGCCGCCGACTTGGGGAAGGACTCGACTAGGGCTGGGAACCCTGGCCGAAACTCCCCTATATATAAGGAGGGGTGGGGAGGGCCCACCCCTCTGACCCTTGACCTTAACCCTAGCCGCCGCCCCTCTCCCTCCTCCACCGTCCTGCTCTAGCTTAGCCGAAGCCCTACAGTTATTCTCCTCCACCACCACCACGTCGTCGTGTTGCTGGGATTCCGAGGGGATCTACTACCACTGCTACCCACTGGAATGGGGAGAGGAAGGTCTTCATCAACTCCGTACGTGTGACTGAGTGCGGAAGCACTGCCAGAACGTGATGTCTATGATAATACAACAGTTTTTAGCTTTACTAGCACATTGATACGTCGGAAACGTATCTATAATTTTTGATGTCCTATGCTTGTTTAGTATCTACTTTGCTTTGTCTTTCTTTGAGGTGTTTTTATATATTTTCTGGAACTAACCTATTAACAAGTTGCCACTGTGCCAGTTGCCTGTTTTCTTCTGTTTTTGGTTCCAGAAAGGCAGACAATAAATATTATCGGAATTGGACGGGACAAAAGCCAAAGTCAATAACTTTCCATGAGGGACACGAATCCAGAAGGAGGAACGGAGAGGCATCATAGGGTGGCCAGACCCCCTGGGCGCGGCCAAGCCTGGCCCGCGCCTGGGGAGGGTGTGGGCCCTCTGGCCGCCTCCTCGGCCTCCCCCTTCGCGTATAAGAAGCCTCCGACCCAAAAACCCTTGGGAATCCATAATAAATCCACGAAAACATCCGTAGTGCTGCCACCACCAAAGGGGAGATTCGGGGGACAGAAAGTCTCTATTCCGGCACCCTGCTGGGACGGGGAAGTGCCCCCGGAGCCATCTCCATCGATCTCCACCACCATCTCCATCACCATTGCCGATTCCCGTGATGAGGAGGGAGTAGTTCTTCCTCAGGGCTAAGGGCTCTACCTGTAGCTGTGTGTTCATCTCTCTCTCTCTCTCTATGCATGATCTTGTGGTCATGAGCTTTGTAATCAAGTAGATCTACCTTGATACTCAAGTGCTTCATTAGATCTCAGCTCTCCCCATGTGTGTAAAAAGTGACAGCGTGCACGCCATGGTGGCACTTAGGTTTGAGTCTACATAAATACTCTTTGTGCTTTAATAGATCTATGCTTTTCCCCACGTGTGTGAAAGTGACTGCGTGCATACCGTGTGTGGCACTTTGGCTAGATTGGATATTTGTTATGAGTTATATTTGGAGTTGGGTGTCTCTATGAAATTGTGGTGTTTGTTGGAACCATCTAGCGCTCAAGGTGACAGTGTGGGGTTATCTAGATTGGGGAAGGCGGACTTTGAGGAGTGCTGTTATAGCCCTACCGATGATTAGAGTGTCCAACCAGAGAGTAGTTAAGAGTACTATCATGAAGAGAGGATATTTATATGAGAGAGTGTTCACTAGTGAAAGTATGATCCCTAGGCCTAGTTTCTAAACATTGAAATACCGCTTGCATCTAGATCTGTTGCATTGTTTGCTTGCTTCCATCTTTGTTCCGTTTTCCGGGGAGGTTTTGGGCTTTTACCTTTCCTCCACGCCATCAGCTCTTTTCTGGCCCCATTACCCCACGTCAACAACAAGTCAGAGGCTATTTTCTGGCACCACTACCACTTGTATTTCACTATCTCTTCGCCGAACTAGTGCACCTATACACCTGAAAAGTGTATTAGGTGTGTTGGGGATACAAGAAACTTCTTGTATCTTGATTGCAGGATTGCTTGAGAGGGAATACCTTTGACCACTTCCTCCCTGAGTTCGATAAACCTTGGATAATCCACTTAAGGGAAACTTGCTGCTGTTCTACAAACCTCTGCACTTGGAGGCCCAACAACTGTCTACAAGAATAGAAGTGCATAGACATCAAGCTCTTTTTTTGGCGCCATTGCCAGGGAGGTAAGGTAAAAGGTACTCACATCCTCCGGTATGAGTGCTCGAAGTTATTTCCTTTATATTCTGCATATTTGTCTTTTTGTTTCTTGTTTTCACTAGTTAGGCTTAATGGAAAACAACAACAAAATTAGAGAGCCTTATAGTGTTTATCTTGAGTTAGGACATGAAGTGTTTGAAGAGAAAATTAAAAAACCTATGGAACTTTATTTGCATGCTAATAGCAATGTTATTAGTATGAACTCTTTGGAGACCATTGTTGCTAATGCTATGGAAACATCTAAGCTTGGGGAATCTAGTTTTTATGATAATGATCTTTTTAGTCCCCTAGCTTTGGAAGATAGCTATTATATTGCTTATGATGATACCAAACCTCCAATTTATGATGATTACAATGATGAATATGATATTTTCAGTCCACCTACTATTGAGGAGAAAGTTAATTGTGATTACAATATGCCTCGTATATTTGATGATTATGGTGATGAGAATAACAATGATAGCTATTTTGTTGAATTTTCTCCCACTACAATTAATAAGAATGGCTATTCTTATGTGGAGAGTAATAATCATTTTATGCATGTGGCTCATGATAAGAATGTTTTATGTGATAGTTATATTGTTAATTTTGTTCATGTTGCTACTGAAAGTTATTATGAGAGAGGAAAACATGGTCTTATGCATCTCAATAATCTTAAGTTTCCCCTCTTTATGTTGAAAGTCTTGAAGTTTTGCTTGTTTTTTTTTTTATGCTGCTTGGTGCTTGTGCTTTTGACTTTTCTTTACAAGATTTCTATGCATATATGGGAAGTGGGTAAATTTGTTTTTTGTTTTGTTTTTGTTTTTGATGCTCTTTTTTTTTTATTTTCATTTCTCTTTGTTCTGTCATCTCTAAACTATTAAAGAAAAGTTAAGAAAAAGTTAAAGAAAAGATATTATGTTGGTTTTCCTTTTCCTTGAGTCTATTACTTCATTATATCTTTTCCTTATCTTTTTGTTCCTTTTTTGTTTTTTTGTGACTTTTGAGAAGAAAGTAAAGATAATGAGAGAGAGGAAAGATTTCCCGAATTTATGTAAAAAAAAATTTAAAAAATTCGTGAGAAAAAAAGAGAAAGAGGAGAGAAAATTTATAAATAAATAACTTTCGTTAGTTCAACACTTTTTGATTTGAGCAACAGAAGATGTTCGAAAAAATCTGTTTCTACCTGTTGGTCTGTTTTTGACAGATTTCTGCCATTATTTGCATTTGCTTCTTATTGGTTCCTTTTTGAGTTCTCTTTAGGTGAATTGATCTTTTTGAAGGAGTTACTACAGTATCTTGTGTTTTTAGTGAAAATTCTTGTTGTTCCAAAGCTTTGCCTAAAGGTCTATTATCTTTTGAATACACTAATGTTGCTAATGAAGATTGTGTGAAGTTTTGTATGAAGGAAAAAATTTAGCTGTAGAGAGAGAATGATGTAATGAGATGAAGAATGGACATAAGCTCAAGCTTGGGGATGACACCCCGTGTCACCCCAAGAAATATTCAAGAAGTACAAGCGTCAAAGCTTGGGGATGCCCAAGGCATCCCCTTCTTTATCAATAAAAAGCTCAGGTCTTTCTAGGCATTTCGTTTTTATTTTTTTATGCATTGTTGTGTTGTTCTTGGAGCGTCTTAGTTTTCATTTTTGGTTTTAGTTTTCTTAGTTTTCTTGAGTAAGTTGGTTGATTACAACACACTTCTTTTTGGAGAGAGACACACTCTGTTTTCATTGCCTAGAACACTCTAGTTTTCCCTCATATTGTTCTGTGAGTGTTCTCTTTTGCTAGCACTGTGTTTAGCCTTAGTTTCCTTGAGCTTTCAGCTTAGAACTTTTTAGTTCTTCTTTGTGGATTTGTGATACAAGCTCATTGATCTTTATTGATTATTATCTTTGTGAGTTGTTTCAAATAAGTTGTTTGGTGTTGGAAAAGAGTAGAAAGATTCATGCTTAAGTGGTACAAAAGTGAGTTTGCTTTGACTGTGGTTTAGACTTTATCTTGTCATGCTAGATGTTGTTTTGATCTTATGCTTAGTGATTATTGTTTTATCATGACTTGCTCCAAATCATTGAGATTGCTTAGTGTGCCTTGAAAGAATTATGCGTTGTTTTAGCATACAAAAGCATAGTATTGTGGTATTCTCCTTTGATGCTTTGTTTGGGTTGACTTGGCACATGCTCACACCATGTTATGACTATGACAATTCACCATAGACTCTATGATCATTTAGTCCTTGACTTGTAGTACCACTCTATGCTTTGATTAGTAATGTTTTGTTGCTCTGCATGATTATGGCCATTATGCTCTCTTAGTTGGTTGCTCCCAGTCTTTTGCTAGCCTCCACTTGTATGAGTAACTTCTACTCATGCTTCCAACTCCCAATAAACCAAGTTATTCCAAAGTGTCCACTATAAACTCCTATCCATGGTGTGTTACACAATTCCAAGTATATTCTTGTTTTGAGCTATCTTCCAATTAAAAAGTATTTTTGTTATGTGTCGGGGGGATAACCCCCGGGTGGGGAAAGCCAGGCATAAGTAGGCCGACTCCAGAAGATGCAAGCCTCCTGGCCTCCAGGAAAGACAACTCTAGTCGACTTGCAACCAAGCCCGGTTGGGCTTATAACCTTCCCGACTGGCCCGTCTAGCCGGTGGCCAAAAGAACCGGCTGGGTGGCCGTTCCCACCCGGCTCACCTTGGATTCAATGGAGAGCACAGAAGGACTGACGCTCCGTGCAGGGTACGCTTCTGGCTCTCCCTCGTCATCAAGGAAGCTGGCATGCCATCATGACCAGTGCTACCCGACGAAGATAAAGCGAGACGGTCGGCTGGACTGGCGAAAGCAGTCCGGGTGACCATTAAAGCAGGGGTGACGCCCCAAAGGTAGCCCGGGTGACCGCTAAAGAGAAGGATGACACTAAAAGAAGGGCGGACTGGGTCCTGGCCCACCTACTGACCTGCCTCAGTAAACCCATATCCAAACAGTAAACCCTAGGACCCGATCTGTAATCTGCCCCCCAGACCAGTATATAAGGGAGGGCAGATCCAGGGTTCTAGGTAGGCAACAATAGAAGGATAGAAGTGTTAGCATAAAGTTCCCATCTTCCTCTAGCCTCTAATAGTAGCTAAGGAAACAGCTCAAGGAGCACCTGTACTGAGCATCTAGCTCCCATACATAGTTCATCTTGCAGGAGTAGGGGTGTTACCTCGCCAAGAGGGCCCCGAACCTGGGTACGTCCCTGTGTTTGCAGTGCACCGTGCCCAACCCGTTGCGTGAGCCACCGAATGCATCCATGTGTCCCTTCTTTGCCATCCCCGATGGCTCTACCGTGTTCCAGACCACGACATTATGTGAAAACTTAGTGATTAAATCCCTCACAAACTTGATGGCACACTTTACATTCTTTGCCCCTAATAAACTTCAACCATTGTGTCATCTATGTTGTATATGCTTGCACTTATACATTGGAATTAGCAGGACCGTGCTGTCACGGGGAACATATTCAACATTGCACTTGTACTTTGTACTCATTTGATATCATGCTCTTTTGTCTATGGATGTCACCGGTGTGAAATAAAGAGGAAACTTGTAAGTCCATGGAGTTTGTATCCTGTGTTAGAGAAACGCATGGGCCGCTAGCCTAAGCCATGCCTAATCATGGTGGAAACTTGCAGCATCACCATAGTGACATCTATGAAGCATTCTTCTTAAAAAAAAGAGACGCATTGAGAAAAGAGGAAAGAGAGAAAAAACACCATATTCCCATGGTAAATAAGAAGACTGCTGAGATGCTCATTGTCTGCTTGCCTTGTCATTTTGGTTATGGGATAGCTCCTGTACCATGTGCAAGGGGTACCCCGTTGGCGGTTCTCAATGATATGAAAATACTTACAATGACAAGAACTTACAGGTGACTAAAGTTGAGTAGCATTAGGTGTGGCCCTCCTATTCAAGGGACTTGAGATTGCCAACTTATACTTTGTGAAGCATATACTCCATCTTTGTTCACTTTAACCTTAATCACTTCAAGATGCTTATGATAGGGGCAATGAGGGATGAAAGATAACAAGTACCATAATTTTTGGAAGCTCTTTTTGAAACCTGAAATCCCTGCTTCCTTTACAAAAGGCCTTTCTTCCACCACTATTGAGTCTCCACCTTCTACCTTTATGCACCATTAAGAGAGCATAGTTGTCATTCTGTGTGCAGTGTTCCAAAGCTTATTGATTGATGCATATTGTGATATTACTTGTTCTTGTGCTATTTGTTTCTAGTCACCCTTGTGAACTTTGAAGGTGTCCTATGCATCTATATTGCTACTCTATGAGGGACAAGCTGATTGCCACTATGCTATGTTTTCTATATGTGAAACAAACAAACGTTTTTCAATGCATGTTATTCATGATCTTTGTTTGTAGCCTTTCATGTTGCATGCATAGTTACTTTGTATTACTGTTAGAACTCCATCTTTCATGCTCATGTTTAGAGTTCTTTGATCCCAACTTTCAATGCTTGCAAATGGTTTGATCTTAGTTTTATCACTTACCTACTCGAGGTTTAGAGTTCTTTGATCCCATCTTTCATGCTCATGTTTAGAGTTCTTTTATCACTTACCTACTCGAGGACGAGCAGGAGTTAATCTTGGGGATGCTTGATACGTCGGAAATATATCTATAAGTTTTGATGTTCCATGCTTGTTTAGTATCTACTTTGCTTTGCTTTGTCTTTCTTTGAGGTGTTTTTATATATTTTCTGGAACTAACCTATTAACAAGTTGCCACTATGCCAGTTGCCTGTTTTCTTCTGTTTTTGGTTCTAGAAAGGCAGAAAATCAAAATTCTCGGAATTGGACGGGACAAAACCCAAAGTCAATAACTTTCCGTGAGGGAAATGAATCCAGAAGGAGGGACGGAGAGGCACCAGAGGGTGGCCAGACCCCCCTGGGCGCGGCCAAGCCTGGACCGCGCCTAGGGAGGGTGTGGGCCCTCTGGCCGCCTCCTCGGCCTCCTCCTTCGCCTATAAGAAGCCTCTGACCCAAAAACCCTAGGGAATCCAGAAGAAATCCACGAAAACCTCCGTAGTGCCACCACCACCAAAGGGGAGATTCGGGGGACAGAAAGTCTCTGTTCCGGCACCCTGCCGGGACGGGGAAGTGCCCCCGGAGCCGTCTCCATCGATCTCCACCACCATCTCCATCACCATTGATGATTCCCATGATGAGGAGCGAGTAGTTCTTCCTCAGGGCTAAGGGCTCTACCGGTAGCTATGTGTTCATCTCTCTCTCTATATATGCATGAGCTTGTGGTCATGAGCTTTGTAATCAAGTAGATCTACCTTGCTACTCAAGTGCTTCATTAGATCTCAGCTCTCCCCATGTGTGTGAAAGTGACAGTGTGCACGCCATGGTGGCACTTAGGTTTGAGTCTACATAAATACTCTTTGTGCTTTAATAGATCTATGCTTTTCCTCACGTGTGTGAAATGACAGCGTGCATACCGTGTGTGGTACTTTGGCTAGATTGAATATTTGTTATGAGTTATATTTGGAGTTGGGTGTCTCTATGAAATTGTGATGTTTGTTGGAACCATCTAGCGCTTAAGGTGACAGTGTGGGGTTATCTAGATTGGGGAAGGCGGACTTTGAGGAGTGCTGTTATAGCCCTACCGATGATTAGAGTGTCCAACCAGAGAGTAGTTAAGAGTAGTATCATGAAGAGTGGATATTTATATGAAAGAGTGTTCACTAGTGAAAGTATGATCCCTAGGCCTTGTTTCTAAACATTAAAATACCGTTTGCTTCTAGATCTGTTGTATTGTTTGCTTGCTTCCATCTTTGTTCCGTTTGCCAGGGAGGTTTTCGGCTTTTACCTTTCCTCCACGCCATCAGCTCTTTTCTGGCACCATTACCCCACGTCAACAACAAGTCAGAGGCTATTTTCTGGCACCGTTACCACTTGTATTTCACTATTTCTTCTCCGAACTAGTGCACCTATACACCTGACAAGTGTATCGGGTGTGTTGGGGACACAAGAGACTTCTTGTATCTTGATTGCAGGATTGCTTGAGAGAGAATACCTTTGACCACTTCCTCTCTGAGTTTGATAAACCTTGGATAATCCACTTAAGGGAAACTTGCTGCTGTTCTACAAATCTCTGCAGTTGGAGGCCCAATAACTGTCTACAAGAATAGAAGTGCGTAGACATCACACATGTACCCGTGCGTTGCACTGGGGTAGAAAATTAATATGTAAATTTGAAGCCCATTTATAGAAAAAAATGATTTAACATATAGAACATGTACCATGCATTTTATCGGCATTGGATTGATTGCAATGTAAGATGTTGTAATTTATCTAGTAGTGAAGCAGTGTTTTTTACCAGGCAGTGGCAAATTAAGTTGTGGCATATCAAATGGCCATAACAAAAATCTCTAAAATTGCAATAATGTAGTACACGTCCCAATGCAGTAGAATAATATGATGTATTACATCTAAAATTTCTAGTCTATGGAGCAAAACATGATCGATGTTCTAATTAGCTTAGCTTCCCAAGTTTTCAGTCTACTGGAGAAGTCCTAGTAATGGCCGTTCATGTTTGCAAAATGTAAAAATGACTTTAAATCTGCAAGTACATTGTAGGAAGTAGTAAAGTGCATCACTGTGAACCATAAAAAAAAGGTTTTTGTTTTCTCGTTTTAGAAAAATACCAGTGGGAACCGGTATTAAGGGTTATCGGAAAACCTGATAATATTTTTCAAAAAAAATTAAAAATTCATCCAAATTTCATTAAAATTAAAATACATGTCATTATTTCTTATAAGAACCGGTATTAGGAGAAATCTGCCTGCCAGTATTTCTTATGCCGGTGGGTACCAGAAGAATAAAAGCCATAATCAGAAAAATGTAATTAATCTCCAATATTCTCTAATAAAATGGTTCTCTAGTGTACATAGCAATCAGCCACATTGGCACTGACGTCCACATATGGTGTAGAGGGATGAGATAAATTGCCAATGTAAAGAACCATGGGGTAGGATGTGAATTAAGCAAATGACCGAATGTCGGTTGACCAGGAATTCCCTCACAGCGTAGTACTCTTTTCTATGCTTGCGCATGATATGCCTGGTCTGGGCCGGCAAGGATTCCAAGGTTGCACGGGTTTACCGGTAAGCGCGAGATGCCAGGGTTGGGACTCGAGAGTTCACCTAGCAAAAACGACTATGAAGGGTTCGGACGAAAAAACAGTTAGGGATCGATCCGAATTTTGAAGCGCCTCTTTTGCGCTACGAAACGGAACTGCACCATGTCGTCTCCCCATCGGTGAAGACGAATGTCAACGAACCAGACCCCGATCTCCGGTGGGTACTTTGTTCGCGGCCCCCAGAACGTACGGCATCGCCTAGTCGCAGGTTTGTTCCATGAGCCGCTCGCCTTGTCGAGGCAGTAGGTGCCGCTGCTCCCTATAGACACCCAGACATGCAACTCAGCCGACCGTCCGACAATATGTTATGGATGAGCGCAGGGCCGGCTCTATGTTTTTTATGGCCCTTGTGCGAAGTTGACACATGGGCCCTAAGACTAATGTATTTATATATAGCTAAAATTATAGATAAATAAATATATATATACTTTAGAAATACTAAAAAATAACATCCAAACACATATTTTTTGTTTCAAAATATAACAAGTACTCCCTGTGTCCTAAAATAAGTGACTTCAGTTTATCTAAATTCGCATGTATCTATATATACTAAAACGTGTTTAGATTCGTCTAAATTTAGACAACCCCAAGTCACATATTTTGGGACGGAAGAACTAGTATATCCTGCCAGTATCATCTAAAATTGTGAGAAAATTGAGTATATATTACATAAAGAATTAACAATTAACGATAGAACCATAATGCTATCCAGCAAGCAAGGGCAAGATTGATTACACGGGGCAGCAGCGCTGCAGGCTGCAGCGGGCACACACGAGGGATTTGTCAGCGACCGATCGACTGTTGGTTTGAGGAGACCGATCGGAATCGGTGGATCGACCAGAGCACAGAGCCGGTTTGTTAAAGACGAATAGGAGAGAGACAGAGACGAATAGTCAGGAGATCTATCGCGTGTGCTGGCCGGTGGAGACGAAGATACAGAGATGAGGAGACCGATCAAGATCGGTGGATCGTCGGGCAGGGCCGCTGTAGCTAACGATGGCGTGCGAGTCGATCTCGGTTTTTAGAAAGGTTATGACCGGTTTTACTGGGCCTTCTATTTTTTTCACGGATGTGTAGGTGATATACTCCCTCTGTTTCAAAATATAAGATGTTTTAGCTTTGTGAAGCAAATGTATCTAGACTATTTTAATATATAGTTTCACTCAGGTTTGGAGTGAATCTACACACTAAAATAAGTCTAGATATATTTTTTCATAAACCTAAAACATCTTATATTTTAAAACAGAGAAAGTAGTATAGAAAACTAAGCAGTAATGGGCCTCTTGCCGGCATGGGCGCCGTTGCACAAGGCTGCCATGCCCTAGAGCCGGCCCTGGGTGAGCGCCTCGACGGTACAGGTAGGCAAGCTCGACCAGATGTGGATAGATTCCGAGATATCGTTGCATAGGATCGCACCGGTGTAGCTTTTCCACGCGCCAACGATCGCGCCCTGCTGAACAACATGAAGTCCATGGTCTTGTATGGAGTACAGGGCATGAAGTTCATGGTCTTGTGAGTAGTGTGGAAAGGCATGGTTGGCGAGGCAGCGCGAACACCATGGCTCGGTACTTCTCGTTGGGTTCCTTCCGCCTTGTGCCTTAGACAGGCGACCGGCAGGCGGCCAGATCGGGCCGAGCTTCAAGGTGCCCTCGCGGGCCGCATCGCTGCAGGACGATCTGCATCTTGCAGATTGACCAACCACACCCTCACTTGTTCAATCTAGGGTCGTGGGTTAGGGCAGGTATCATCTAGTTATCATCGTGATCGATTTCTTAGGTGCCTCCTCGTCCTTGACCTCGCGTATATATATTGGAAACCAGGGGTTGGGGATAGGAAACGCAACCGCTACGAAATCCTATACCAGATCGATGCAGAGTTGTTTTTTTAAACGCAACGGTGGAAGAATTAAATTCAGAGACGATGTAGGCGACGCAGGCCAACGCAAAACGTTTTGTCGTGGGTGAACCGAACCACTTGGAGGTGGCAAAGGGTGTAGTATACTTAAACTAAAGAGGTAAATCGGTTTAAAAAAAGTGTTGTATCGAAAGATAAAAAATATATATTATTAAGTATAGATATATATAGGAAATATGTCCGTGCGTTGCATCGGGAAAAAAAATATATATGTGAAAACGCATGAAATAAGTTGTCATAGGTAAATTTTTTATGTGTCGCAAAAATCATCCACCTTGGCGTGCTCTACGGTCAGGCATGTCGTCCACCGCTTTATGTGCCCACCACTTAAGCGCGATCAATCATACACATGCGATAAATCTATGTATCGCTATTACCTCACTTTACTTTGTGAATTTCTATCTTTTCTTTGAGGCCGGGTAGTAGAGAAAGATTAGAAAGATGGATAAATTATTGAAGAAAGATTCAACGAAGTACAATAACCCTCCTCGACAACATGTATAAAATAATATCATATAATGCTATGCACAAAATGCTAGAATTACCGCCTCACATTTCACCTCCAGTTCAAATGTATACGGAGATTACTACATAACACTTTCTCTATCGACCATGTACAAGAATCTAATCATGATGCACACTATGAGTGTGCTTTATAGTCGAATCATGTAATTTATAGTTTTAGACACTGCTCATGCTTTTCTTATAAGATGTATGAAACATGAATTAATCTTGTAAGTGAGAATACATAAGAGCAACTCCAACAGAGAGGGCCAAAAATTACTGTTATAGGTAAGATGGATAAAAAACTTGCTTCAACAGCTTACCTATAAGTGGTTCCCAGTGATTTTTTTGGGTAATCACCCAAATTTTGACACCTCCTACCCATATATGGGTAGATAGACACAAAATATGGGTAAGATGCAACTCTTACCCATATGTTTGCCACGTCAGCAAAAGGAGGCGGGAGGCTGCAATGGCCACGCACGGAAGCTCCCTTGCTCGACTCGGCGCCAGCCATCGCCATCCCTAACGCCTCCGATTGTCGGCGACCCTCTCCGCGCGGCCCCAAGCGCACCCCCACATCCACGACGGTCGCCGCCTCTTTAGCGCTGCCCTCTGGGCCAGAATCAAGCCCTCATCGCTGCACTCCTCTCATCGCCGGTGCGGGAAATACTCCATACCCAGGCCGTCTCCGCCACCGTACGCCTCCCCCTGGCACCCCCTCGAGCCCTACATCAAACCACTTGCATCCATTCGGTCGAGGACGGTCGCCGGTAGCCCGCCGCCATGCTCGGCCTAGCGTAGGTCGCCGTCGTGGCCCATATCCGGCCGCACGTCGTGCCTTGCCCAACTCTACCCACCGCCATGCTCGGCCTAGCCTAGGCTGCCGCCGTGCCCCGTCTCCGCCATACGTCGTGCCGTCGTGTCACAGGGAAGAAGAAAGAAAAGAGAGAGGAAAGGGAGAGAAAAATAAAAGAGGAAAAATATGATCCAATGACAAGTAGGTCCTACGTCCAAATTTTTCTTTGTACTAGTTTTGGATAGACAAATATGGGTAAGCTAGAAAAGTAGAAATATTTTGGCTTATGCATACCTTCTCTCTCCTCTTACCTAAATAATTTTTTGCTTAACCATAAATGGTAAGCTCTTGGAGTTGCTCTATGTTTTCTTTTAAAAAAACATGCTAGCACGGGAACGGCCTGGTACAGAAAATGCCCTCTATTCGGACAATAAGCTTTGGAAAAAAATCTACTCCCTCCGTCCCAAAATAACTGACGCGGTGGCCATTTTGCAAAAACACCCATGTACTTTTTCACCTGAAACCCGCGGTCCATCTCCAACATCGCATTCCCTCGACTTCTCCTCGCGTTCCCCTCCTTTCCTTCTTCGTCTCCTCGCCTCGCCGTCGCCGTCGCCGCCGCCTCCGTCCCCCTCGCCGCCGCCTCCATCTCCTCGCACGCCCTCCTTCCCCTACACCGATTCCACGGTGTGGAACCTTCAATTCGCAGCCCTTGCCACAAACCCTAACCCAGGTTAGCAAGGTTCGTTTTTTGGGATCCATGGCAGCGTCGACGCCCTCGGGCTCTGAAGCTGGGGGCCTGGGGAATCCATGGTGTCGTAGGTGTCCTAGTCTCTGGAAAGATCCAATCTTTACTATCCATGGTTGCCCTGGGGCCCTCACCGACGCCGGCGTCCTCAGGATCTGGAGCTCGTCACGCCATCGGTCTCCTACGCCTCGCTCACCTCCCACCTTCTATGATTCTGTGGTGGGCATCATCGATGCCTCTAGAGGACGGTCACGGGTTAGGCCGCCAGGGACGCCACCTCTCCCTCTAAACATACACCCTCAAGTACTTGGATTCTTCTCCCCTTTCTTCCCTGCCTGCATGCTCCATTATTTCTAGTCCGAACTGTTTGGATTGATACAGTGAATTAGTGAAAGATCACCAAACTGAATTTAGGGATTTGACCGCATAGGATGTAATCACACCTAGAGCTTTTGATAGAGCTCGAATTGTCTTTCTTTTGTTCAAGTGGATTTTTGACATCCGAGATAAATTTAGATTTTTCTTCTTATGACCAACTCTACCTTTCTTTTTGCTAGAGACATCGACTTCTTGACCTGCTTCAATCTGATCATTTGCTTCTTTCAATATCCTGTCAATAGTGCTTAGACTTGTTTTCAGGAGACTTGCAACGAGTTGTTTGTCTTTTTTCAATACTTGTCCATCTTTGCCTTCGATTACTGTTAGAGCAAAATAAGCACCAAACCTTTGCTCATCTGTCAAGTTTACCGCATTTCTTCTTATTTCTTCTTTTGGGGTCAAGTTCAAATCAAACTGTCCTTCCTCGTCATGTTCATCATCATTTTCTTCCTCGGGTATCAAGTTCATCTCAGGTGGTACTTCCTCATCAACTTCATCACCATTTTCTTGATCAGGTAGTCCTACTTGATCAACTTCAGCATCATCTTCCTCGGGTATCAAGTTCAAATCTGGTAGTCCTACTTGATCAACTTCAGTAACATCTTCCTTAGGTATTGTCGTGGGAATGGTCACGGCAGATGCTGCAATCGGCAGCGAGTAGTAGAACGAGGGGCAAGGGCGGCCAGCCATCTGCGGTGCGAGATGAGGGCAGGGACACAGGGTTTTACCCAGGTTCGCCCCCCGGAGGGTAAAGACCTACTCCTGCTAGATTGTATTATGAGGGTGGTACAATGGGCGAGCTCGGCGGCTAGGCGGCGAGTCGCTTGGGTGTATGATGGAACGTATCTCTACACGCCCTGCATGGAGGTTTATATAGGCTCACCTCCCCTAGGGTTTACATATCTCAACCGAATCAGTTAAGGCTTCGGTACTTGTTTAACCTAATCCGACTGGGCCTATCTACTTGCTTGGGCCTTCAGCTTCCAGTCGATTGGATCCTCGCTGGGCTTCGATCCACTCGCCGTCTTGCAAGCCCACTCGCCAGTTCTTGGGCCAGTCGTAAACGTCCTGCTGGGTATACCCCGGTAGGCACATCCCCATCAGTAGTCCCCGAGGCCGCCGTCGATTAGGCGCAGGTGGCTGCTGGCAGTCGGAGTATACGGCTTCGGAGTATACTTCCAGTCGAATCGTCGGCGGGCTCCTGTATAAAGGAGAAAACTAGTCATCCAGGTCGCAGCTTTGGCGAGTCGAGTCGGTGAAACACTGTCATAGTGATCGGGTCGGCGAGCCGAGTGGCTGAAGTTGGACCGTTAAACGTGGTCAAACTAGCCGTTGGGGTAACCCAACGGTAACTTTTTGGCGTAATCACCGCGTAGTAACGGCTCCCTGATTTGGCGGGTAACAACCGCTATATAAGGGGAATGGCATGCGATCGGAGAACCACCTTCTCGCCATTTCCTCCGATTGCACGCACTTTTCGCCTCCCTTCGCATCGCGATCCAGCCGTCCCGAACTCCTCCGACCCCCCAAAAATCCTCCCGCCATGGCCCTCTCCACCGAGCCTTGGGGTAGATCTAAGTGTACGAGGGTGCAGCTGGCGTCCTTCGAGGAGGCCGGGATCCTGCGCGCCGGCTGTTGGCGCATCCCCGCGTCCGGAGATGTGACCCCGAACCCGCGAGGAATTCATCCCTTCACCAGCCACAGGCAGGGGCTAGGATTCCCTACGTCTTTGTTCTTCCGGCGCTTCTGCGCCTACTACGGGATCCAGCCGTCAGATCTGGGTCCTCACAGCATCGAGCAGCTCGCCATCTTCGTGGCGTTCTGCGAGTGCTACTTGGGCTGCCGGCCCTACTTCCCTCTGTGGCAAGATCTGTTCCACGGACGGTTCAGCCGCGAGGAAGCGGGCGGCCCAATGCTTGCCGCGGGCGGTCTAACCTTCCAGCTGAAGTCGAAGGCTTCGTTCTTCGACTTGGTGCTGCCCGCCAAGGCGGCAAGCGACTGGAAGAAGTCTTGGTTCTATGTTGCCGAGGCGACCCTGGAGGGTGAGGCGGCGATCCCGCGGTACTCCGCCAACCGGTCCGAGCCGCGCCGTCTTCAAGTCGACAAGCTTCCCAGCGACCAGCGGATGGTCGTGGACGAAATGCTCCAAACCATCCGCGGTTTGAACAAGAAGGGCCTCCAATCGATCAACCTATATAACTGCTGGCTCGGGCGGCGGCTCGTCCCTCTGGCTCAGCGCGACCACTACATGTACCATTACATGGGCCGGGAGGACTCGACAAAGTCCAACCTGGCCGAGTGGAAGCTCGAGGACTACACCGCAGCACTGAAGAAGATCACCCAGGCGGTGTACCTGGACGCACAGGCTGGGGTCGCCCCCTACACCGCAAAGCGTCCAGCCCCAACAGTAGGTCACCTCGCATCATTCGAAGTCGCAATTTTTGCAGTCGCGGTCGTTCTAACTTCATTTTGTGTTCATTGCAGCTATTCCAAGTGGTGGAAGGATGGCTCCTGCCTGCGGACGACGAGAATTCGAGCTCGTCCATCCAGGACATGGGCGAATCGCCTCCCGCCAAGGGCGACGCCGGGAGCGACGAGAGTGACTGCGATGATGATTCCGAGGAGGAGGTCGCCTCGATGGCCCGCAAGACTCGCGGGCATCGTCAACGTGAGCTTGAGGCGAGCAAAAGCCTCGAGCGTCATGATGACGATGAAGAACTTCCGGAGACCACCTCGCGCCGCCAGGCTACTCCGTCAAAGAAGAAGAAGAAGAAGGAAAAGGAGGCAAGGGCCCCTCCGAAGAAGAAAACGAAGCCGATGAGGCCGGCCTCGCCACCGCACTCGGCGAGCAGTTCCGACGCCCCCAGCCCGGCCAAGGACGAGGCGCCACCAACGGCAGCCGCGCTGGACACGGCCACTGTCGAGGTGCCACTGGCTTCGATGCCTCCGCCATTCGCCCGAGTCTCTGGGCTGGGGGATGCTCCGGCTGCGGCGGCTTCGCCTCGCAGGGAAGCTCCTACCGAAGATGTCCCAGAGGCCCCCGTTGCGGCCTCGACGACGAAGAAGCCGTCCGTGTCTTGGGCACGCGACGTCCTAGAGATGGGGCTCAGTCGCCGACTGGGCCCTGAACTAGAGAAGCGGCCGGCCTCCGCACGGGGCTGCGCTTCATTCTAGTCGCCAAGTGAGTTTGCTAACCTACCTTTGTCTTCCATAGCAGTTTGAATTGTCTTTCTTACGTGATTGATTTACAGGACCGGAGTGAAAAAGATGGGCCACCTGACCGTGGCTAAGGTTCCATCCGGCGTCAGCGAGGATGATCCTTCCCGTAAGAGGAAGGCGGACGAGGTCGTCGTCCCCGCGGATGGTGGCAAGAAGGCCAAGGGCGACGATGTCGTCACGATCTCTGACGACACGGCAGTCGCGCCGACCGAACCCGCACCAGAGGCGGCCGCATCCACGAAGGGGGGCGCTCCCTCGCCTGGAGCAGCCGAGCCGACCTCCTTTGGTGCGGGTGCCTCCATCGCGACATTCCCGCGCTTCATGGCCAAAGCGGCCACGGCGAGTGGGACTTCGCCCTCGAGCCGTGCGCCTGGGGTCGCCGATGCGGAAGTCGAGCAGCGTCGTGGGCACACGCCAGTTCTCCTCGCGTCCGTGGACGCGATACAACTTCATGGCATGCTTGGCGCAGCCATCCAAGTATGTCCAGTCCCTGAGGATCAGGTCGGTGTGTTGCAGCGGTCTGATTCTTTTAGTGTATAGTTGTTATTTTTCGCGTCCAGTCCCCGAGTGCGCACTCGCTGAATTTCAGCGGGTGGGCACTTAGGATTTTTTTGATTGCCAGTCCCCGAGTGCGCACTCGCTGAATTTTTGGCGGGTGGGCACTTAGGAGTTTTTTGATTGCCAGTCCCCGAGCGCGCACTCGCTGAATTTCAGCGGGTGGGCGAATAACTATTTGAATTGTGTGCAGGGTCTGCAACGTGAGTCAACTGACCGATTGGCAGCAAAACACCGCGCGGAGAAAGAACTGGCCACCGTCCAGGAGGCGAATAAGGGGCTTCAGGCGGTTGCCGCGAAGGCAGAGGAAGCTCGCCAGGGACTTGTCCCCGCGGGTGAATTGGCGGCGACGCAATCGGCTTTGAGCTCGGCTGAAAAGCGGATCGCCGATCTCGAGCGCGAGCTGCGGGAGGCGAAGGAGGAAGTGAGCTCGGCTGATGGGAGAGCCAAGGCCGCCATTACAGCCGCCGAAGAAGATCGTAAAGTGTCGGACGCCCTTGTTGCTGGGCTTCAGGACGACCATACTTCTCTTCAATGCTTCATCACGGATCTCGCCCGCCCGTTGATTGGTAAGTGCATCTGCCTCTACCAGTAGCGGGTCGCATCATTGAGGTCGCATCATGTCTGACATACTCACTGTTGTCTTCTAATCGCAGGTCGCATCATTGATAGCGCGGAAGAGGCGAGCTCGTTCGACGCGCGGCAGTGCGTGGCCACGCTCGTCGACTCGGCGACGTTGTCGGCGACGTGCATCCGAGCCTACCTCTAGGAAATATCACCCACGGAGGTAATTCCCAGCGACCTCGTCGAGGTGTGGAAGTACTTGGAGAAGGCACCCTCGGTCGTTGAATTCATGACGCGATCGGCGTTTCGGCGCGGAGCAGCGACGACACTTATCCTTGGACTTGCTCACTTCCCGGAGGACTTCGACCTCGACGATGTGACGAGTGGATACCCTTCGTCGACTGGCGCGGTGGAGCTTTCCGAGGTGCTCAAGTTGACGGATCGCGCCGCGATTTACTCCGAGCGTGTCTGGGCAATGGGCGACCTCCTTCCATACCAGGAGACGGTCGTCGCTCCCAATGACCCCGAGCCACCGCACCGGGATTTCAAGGTCGAGCAGCCCTTCCGCGCGGCGATGGCGGGTGAGCTGACGACGTACCCGTCAAACCCGTACACGCCGTTCATCCACAATCGCCGGGGTGTTGGCGAGTCATCGTCGAAGCCTGAAGAATAGGATAGTTTGCCCTGGGGCGTTAGTAGCAAGTCTGCCGTATGGGCACATTTTGTAATTTGAGACAATGCGACATGATATTGAATGAGACATCGTGTATGTTTTGGGATTTTTCATGTGTTTTGTGATTGAGGTTTGAACGAGTCCCCGAGCGCGTCCGCCCTTTTTTGGGGTTTACCTCGTGTGTGATATGTTTGTTGTTTTTGAATGTTTTGTTATTGTGGTCTACTCGCCCGGACTCGAAGAGCCAGTCGCAGGGCGACTCCCTTGAACGCTCTGTACTTCACCGTTTTCCCTTGCGCGAACGGGGTCAGGTGGCCGAGTCCCCGAGCGTGGTACTTGGTTGTTCTAGGCGCGAATCGAGGGTGGGTGAGGACTTGGCACGTTAGTTTGGGCGCATCACTCCTGCCTGGCCCGTTGGGTCAGTCGCGTGGCGAGTCCTAGGCATGCTCTCCTACTTGGCGTTTTCCCGAGCCGCTCGCGATGAACTGGTCGTCAGTCCCCGAGCGTGGTACTTGGCCGTTCGAGTCGCTATGTCGAGGATGCGGAGGACTAGGGTCGTTGTAATAAGCGAAGGCATTTGTCTTGGCTCGTAGAGCTAGTCGGGCTAGGCGACTCCAATGGGGCTCCGGGTAGGCGTTTTTCATGGACGATGCAAGACCTGAGGTGGCTCAGTGCTCTTGCACCGCACTACTTAGCCGTGCCGATCGCTGTACCAAAGGTTGACTTCTGTGGTTAGCTTGACGCTGTTATTACGAGTGCGAGTGGCACAAGACACGGAGAGTAGGCGCAATTTGCGGTAACCGATTCTTTATTTCATAACGACTGGGGAGTACATATGTGGGGTTCTAGGGGTAGAACTTCCCTAGGAGGTTTACATTCCATGGTCACTTGACGTCGAGTTCGCCGTCCCCGCGGACGTCGATGAGGTAGTAGGCATCGTTGCCGAGTACTCGCCCGATGGCGAATGGTCCCTCCCACGGAGGGGAGAGCTTGTGCATGCCCTTCTTGTCCTGGATGAGGTGCAACACCAGGTCGCCTTCTTGGAAGGTGCGAGTTTTCACCCGCCGGCTGTGGTAGCGGCGGAGTCCCTGCTGGTAGATGGCGGTGCGTGATCGAGCAAGGTCACGTGCCTCGTCGAGTTGATCGACTCCGTCCTGGCAGGCGAGTTCGTTCGCAGCCTCCGTGTAGTGGACGACCCTTGGCGAGTCGTGCTCAAGGTCGTAGGCATGACTGCCTCGGCGCCGTACACCATGAAGAAGGGGGTGAATCCTGTCGACCTGTTGACCGAGGTGTGGATTCCCCAGATAACGGAGGGTAGCTCCTCGACCCAGCACCCGGCGGTGCGCTCGAGTGGTACTTGGAGTCGCGGCTTCAGGCCGTGGATGATGCTTTGGTTGGCCCGTTCCGCCTGGCCGTTGGATTCCGGGTGGGCGACCGACGCGAGGTCGAGGCGGATGTGGTGCTCTTCGCAGAATTCGGCCATGGCTCCTTTGGCGAAGTTGGTTCCGTTATCCGTGATGATGTTGTTTGGGAACCCGTAGCGATATATGAGCTCGCGTAGGAATTTGGTGGCGGTCTTCCCGTCGCACTTCCGGACTGGCTTGGCCTCCACCCACTTTGTGAATTTGTCAACCGCGACCAGGAGGTGGGTGTAGCCGGAGGGATCCTTCTTGAAGGGGCCTACCATGTCCATGCCCCATACGGAGAATGGCCAGGTGATGGGGATTGTATTGAGCGCTGAGCTCGGCATGTACGTCTGGTTGGCGTACTTCTGGCACCCGGCGCACCGTTGGACAATGTCGACGGCATCGGCGTGGGCGGTAGGCCAGTAGAAACCATGCCGCATAGCCTTGGCGACCAGAGAGCGGGCGCCGGCGTGGTGGCCACAGTCGCCAGAGTGGATGTCGTGGAGGATCTTGCGTCCTTCGGCGGGTTGGACGCAGCGTTGGAATATGCCGGTGACGCTGCGCTTGTGGAGCTCGCCGTCGATGATGGTGTAGGACTTGCATCGGCGTGCGATCATCCGAGCCTCCGTCTCGTCTGCTGGGAAGGTGTCGGTCTCCAGGTAGGCGACGTAGGGCTTGGTCCAGTCGTCTGGCTCGTTGACGAGTGTGACCAGGGCTGCCTCCGGTTGTAGCGGGACTCTGATGTCGATCTCCCTCGGGGAGGCGATGGCAGTGATCGTGTCGAGGAAGACACGGCGGGTGGTCGAGTCGAGCCGACCCGATGCGAGAGAGTGCGCGGCCTCCTCGTTCTTCCGCTGTCGATCCACTCGGCGGAGTAGCTGTGAAGTGTCCACCCCAGCTTGTCCACTTGGCGGTACACGCCATGGTGGGGAGACGGCGTCGCGGTGCGGCCGACTTGCCCAGCGACGAGGTCGGAGTCTCCGTAGCAGCGTAGGCGGTTGACATTCATCTCCCTGGCAGCTCGCATGCCGTGGAGTAAGGCCTCGTACTCGGCCATGTTGTTGGTGCAGGGTGTGAAGTCGAGGCAGAGGACGTAGCGGAGCTTGTCGCCCTTTGGGGAAGTCAACACGATCCCTGCTCCTGCGCCGTCTGCGTTCTTGGAGCCGTCGAAGTGCAGGCTCTAGTAATGGAGGTATGGCAGCTTCTCTGGCTGCTGGGCCTCCTCCCAGTCGGCGATGAAGTCCGCTAGAGCTTGCGACTTGATCGCTTTTCGTGGCTCATACTTGATATTGTGGACGCCGATCTCGACGGCCCACTTAGCGACTCGCCCGGTCGCCTCACGGTTGCGGATGATGTCCTGCAACGGTGCTGAGGAGACGACTGTGATCGGGTGCTCCTGGAAGTAGTGCGGCAGGCGCCGCTGCGCTCTGAAGACCGCATATACCAGTTTCTGGTACTTTGGGTATCGCTGGCGCGACTCGGTGAGGACCTCGCTGATGTAGTACACCGGTCGCTGTACTGGGCGCTCCTTTCCTTCCTCTGGTCGCTCGACGACCATGACAGCACTAACGACGCGCTTGGAGGCCGCGACATAAACCAGCATGGGTTCTTTGTCGGCGGGGGCGGCGAGTAGAGGTGCGGCGAGTAGCACTTTCTTGAGGTCGCGAAGCGCGTCATCCTCCTCCTTGTCCCACTGGAAGGTGGGGTTCTTGCGCATCATGCGGTATAGGGGCATCGCCTTTTCCCAGCGGGATGAAGCGGCGAGGCCGCTACTGCCCGCCGGTTGTGGGCGTCACGCAGCACTCGGGTTTGCCGAGGCGATCGTGTCGATCTTCGTGGGGTTCGCCTCGATCCCTCGCTTGGACCAGCGTACCCAGATGGTTGTCCTGCTGGTACACCGAAGGTGCATTTGCCTGGGTTAAGCTTTATCTTGTATTTTCGCAAGTTGGCGAACATTTTCGCCAGGTCAGCGAGTAGGTCACCCTGTCGAGCGGACTTTACGACCACGTCATCGATGTAGACGTGGATGTTGCGGCCAATTTGGCTCGCAAGGCACTCTTGCATGCATCGCTGGTAGGTCGCCCCGACGTTCTTGAGGCCGAAGGTCATGGCGGTGTAGCAGAAGGCTCCGAATGGCGTGATGAACGCCGTCTTCTCTTCATCCTCAACGGCCATTTTGATCTGGTTGTACCCAGAGTAGGCGTCGAGGAAACATAGCGACTCCGAGCCCGCGGTGGAATCGATTATTTGGTCGATCCGCGGGAGGACGAACTGCTCCTTTGGGCAGGCGCTGTTCAAGTTTGTGTAGTCGATACACATCCTCCAGGTCCCGTTCTTCTTCTCGACCAGGACTGGGTTTGCCAGCCACTTGGAGTATTTGATTGGCCGGATGAAGCTGCAGCGGTAGGCCTGCACCTCCTCGGCGATTGCTCGTGGCGCTCTTCATTGAAGGCATAGCGATCGCTTGACGGGTCGCACTTTGGGGTCGGCGTTTAGCTTGTGCTCAGCGAGCTCCCTAGGGACACTAGGCATGTCAGAGGGCTTCCATGCGAAGATGTCCTTGTTCTCACGGAGGAACTCGATGAGCGCGCCTTCCTAGGCTGGGCTCATGCCCGTCCCGATCGTCACCGTCTGGCTGGAGTCGCTTGGGACCAGCTCGACGGTGCGGATGTGCGTCGTTGCCTCGAAGGTTGAGGTGTTTGCGCCCTCCGAGTTGGGCTTCTTGAGTATTGTGGGGTCGTCGTTGTTGACCCCGCTCGCGTACTTGGCGAGATCATCGGCGTGGTTGGTCTCTGCCGCGATGACGGCGTCAGCGAGTTCGGCTCCTTTGGCCTCGCACTCGGCGGCCATGTCGGGGTCGCCGTTGATGGTGATGACGCCGCACGGCCCGGGGAGCTTCATCGCGTTGTACGCGTAGTGGGGCGCTGCCATGAACTTGGCGAACGTCTGGCGCCCCAGAACGCAGTGGTAGGGGCTGTCGAAGGGCACCAGCTCAAAGACGATCCGCT
Source organism: Avena longiglumis (assembly GCA_030063025.1). NCBI lineage: Eukaryota > Viridiplantae > Streptophyta > Magnoliopsida > Poales > Poaceae > Avena > Avena longiglumis. Next base: position 523,894,316 of record CP125976.1, read on the forward strand.
CGGTGCAGAAGTTTGCTGGTGTGCCGAAGGTGACTGGCAGCGTGACCTTGCCGATCATGTACGCCTTCTGACCGGGGACGATGCCATGGAACGTGGTGTGGGTCGTTTCGATCATCGACTGCGGGAGCCGCAGCCGTCTGAAGGTGTCCAGGTACAGGATGTTGATGGAGCTGCCGCCGTCCATCAATGTCTTGGGGAGCCAGTAGTCGCCGACCTTAGGCTTGACCACCAGGGCGACTCGGCATGGGTACTCGATGCGTGGCGAGTGGTCTTGGCGGCTCCAGGTGATGGGCTGCTCCGACCAGTTGAGGAACTGGGGAACGTCCACCTGAGCCACCGCGTTGACGGCGACGGCGCGGGCGATGACCTTCTTCTCGCGCTTCGTGTTGAAGCCTGTGAAGGTGTGGAGTGAGCCGGCCACTTTTCCGAATTTTCCGCCGTTTGACGGGTCGTTGTCGGGGTCCTCCCGTGCTCGCCGTGCCTTCTCGATCTCCCTGAGGGTGTGGCAGTCGGCGGTTGTGTGAGTTGCGGGCTTCCCTTCCCTGCTGTGGAACACACAAGGTTGGTTAAGGAGGGCCGCGGGGTCGAACCTTCGCTTGGCCTTGTAGTTGCCGCCGTCGCGGCGTTGTCCTCCGTCGCGGCGGAAGCTCTTGGGCTCGCGTTGTGCGTGCCCGGCGTTGGCGACGAAGTCGACTCGCCCGTCACTACGGCGCTTGCCGGTGAGGCGAGTGTTGTTGTAGCGTAGGTCGGACCGTCGTCCGCTGTCGTTGCCTCTCGTGCGGCGTTGACCTCCCGACTCGTCGTCGGTTTCCTGGTTTGGATCTTCCTCCGCATACCGTTTGGCGAACTCGAGGAGGTCTGGTATTTTGTCGAGGGTGGGAGAGTGCCGCTTAAGCTTGGCGACCAGAGGCTCGTAGCGGCACGAGGTCTTGAAGCAATGGATCGCGGTGTCCGGGTGGATGCCGACCGCGTTGTACCAGAGTTCTTGCCACCGTTGGACCCAGTTGCGGGTCGACTCGCGGGGTCCCTGGACGCATCGCTCCAGGTCCTCGATGGTGGTGGCGCGGGTGTAGGAGCACTCGAAGTGCCTGATGAAGGCGTCGCGCATCTCCTCCCAGGAGTCGATGCTATCCTGGGGGAGGGTGTTGATCCACTGCCTGCACGTCCCCTCCATCATCAGGGGGAGGTAACGGGCGGCTAGCAGGTCGGTGTGGCCTGCGATCCCCATCGCCATGAGGTATGTATCGAGCCAAACGGCGGGATCGTACGAGGGGTCGTACTTTTCTATCTCCTTCGGCGCCTTGAAGTTTGGCGGGTACTTCTCGCCTCGGATCATTGGTCCGAAGCACTTGGGGCCGAGTCGACTGAGCGACCCCATGGGCTCGCCGTCGCGACGATTGGTTAGGGTATGTCGCAGGTAATCGGGCTGGCGTGCGCGCCAGCTTTGGTTGTTGATGATGTGGGTGCGGGCGTCGATGGGTTGACCGTTGGCGGCGACGAAGTTGGTCGCTGGCCTGGGGTCGTTGGTGGAGAGTGCCGCGTTCGCGGGTCGGTGTTGGAACTGCAGTGGCTCTGATGGCGGGCAGTTGAGGGTGTTTGCCGCCATTGGGCGGCCGCTTGAGGCTGCTCGGCTTCCTGAAGAACGCGAGTATACTCGACCCTGATCGGCGCCAGCTTTCTGCTCGGCGGCCTTTGCGGCGGCCCTGACGTCTTGGATCAGAGGCGCGAGGATGGAGGGGTCCTCGAAGTCTCCCACGTTGGAGACCTGGGTGATGGAGCCCGCGGGTGAAGCCGCGGTGATGGATCCGGCGAGTGACGCCGGGGTCGCCGAGTCGGCGTCGTCGTTGAGGGCCACGTCTTCTGCGGCCGTTGAGTTTTCAGCCACGTCGCTGTGGGCCGAGTTGTACTCGGAGGCGAGGCGATGAATCGTGCGGATCTGGCTCTCGGAGAGCCGATCGCATGTCGGCGACTCGCGGATGCGAGCCGAGTCCTCCGAGACGATGACGTCGGTGAGGCCGACGAAGAGGCTGATCGTGCCGACCGGCAGGATCATGCTGTGCGTGACGGGTCGCGCCACCGGGACGTAGCTGCTCGTCAAGATTTGGAGCATCTCGCCGATCGCTATCATGCGGCCGGTGGCGACCGTCTCGTTGATGGGCAGATTGGATCTCGCCGCAGAACCGGCGGACCGGCAGGCCCCGGTGGGCGCCACTATCGTGGAATGGTCACGCGGATGCTGCATCGACATCGAGTAGTAGAACAAGGGGCAAAGGCGGCCAACCATCTGCGGTGCGAGATGAGGCGAGACAGGGTTTTACCGGTTCGCCCGGAGGGTAAAGACCTACTCTGCTATATTGTATCATGAGGGTGGTACAATGGGCGAGCTCGGCGGCCAGCGCGAGTCGCTTGGGTGTATGATGGAACGTATCTCTACGCCTGCAGGTTTTATAGGCTCACCTCCCTAGGGTTTACATATCTCAACGAATCGCTTACGCTTGACTTCGTTTAACCTAATCCGACTGGGACTATCTACTCGCCTAGGCCTTCAGCTTCCAGTCGCTTGGATCCTCGCTGGGCTTCGATCCACTCGCCGTCTTGCAAGCCCACTCGCCAGTTCTTGGGCCAGTCGGAAACGTCCTGCCGGGTATACCCCGGTAGGCACATCCCCATCAGGTATCAAGTCCAACTTAGGCGGTTCCTTCTCATCAACTTCAGCTTCATCTTCTTCCTCGGGTAACCAATTCAATTCAGTATCATCTTCCTCAGGTATCAAGTCCAACTCAGGCGGTTCCTTCTCATCAACTTCAGCTTCATCTTCTTCCTCGGGTAACCAATTCAATTCAGCATCATTTTCTGGATATATTGGGATGAGGTGGTGGTTAGGTTGTACAACATCAGAGTCACTGGTTGGAGGGAATTCAGCCTTGTAGATATTTTCTAGGTCAGAACTCATTCCTGTGAAAGAGCGAGAATGGGGGCATGACATGGTTTCTTTTGAGAATAGGAATAACAACAGGTCAATCAAGCATACTATCTTACCATGTACCAAAGGTTGAGAGAACATGCTGTCCTTTTGGCATATCGTTTTATATTTCCACAAATCCAGCCGCCTTGTCTTAGGAACTTTCTTTCTCTTGGAAACCAGCTTATATAGTTCTTCGCCATCAAAATGTTTCTTTAGATAGGTGTCCAAAAGTATGAATTAGACATTGCTCAAGAGAAAAATAGGTATGGAACTTACTCATTGAAACTTACGCATTGGAAAGTGTCGTGGGAATTGTCACGGCAGATGCTGCAATCGGCAGCGAGTAGTAGAACGAGGGGCAAGGGCGGCCAGCCATCTGCGGTGCGAGATGAGGGCAAAGACACAGGGTTTTACCCAGGTTCGGCCCCCCGGAGGGTAAAGACCTACTCCTGCTGGATTGTATTATGGAGGTGTTACAATGGGCGAGCTCGGCGGCTAGGCGGCGAGTCGCTTGGTATGAGGCGTGTCTCTACTCACCCTATTGGGAGGTTTATATAGGCTCACCTCCCTAGGGTTTACATATCTCAACCGATTCGATTCTGTGATAGTTGTTTAATCCTTACATGGGCCTATCTACTACTTTGGGCCTTGCCTTCCAGCTCAACTCCGGCTGGGCTTTGATCCACTCGCTCTGCAGGCCCACTGCCGGTCTTGGGCGGCCGGAACGCCTGCGTCTGTCTATGGTATACCCCAGGGCATATCCCCATCGGTAGTCCCCGAGGCCGTCGCCGATTAGGCGAGCGGTAGGCCGCGCCGGAGTATATCGTCTTGAGTAGGCACCAGTAAATTGTCGGCGGGCCTCTGTATAAAGGAGACAACCAATGATCCAGTCGCAGCTTTTAGTCGGCTGAAACACCGTCTTAGTGATTGGGTCGGCGATCCGAGTGGCCGATTGGACCGTCAGCGTGGTCAAACTAGTCGTTGAGGTAATCCAACGGTAACTTTTGGCGTAATCACCGCGTGTAACGGCTCCACGATTTGGCGGGTAACTCCGCTATATAAGGGGAATGGCGATCGTGAGCCAACTCCTCACCACTTCTTCGAGTCGCGCATTTTCTTTTCTTCGCCCAGCGATCCAGACCGAAATCCTCCGATCTCCAACCAATCTCTCGGCCATGGCCCTTTCCACCGAGCCGTGGGGTAGGTCCAAGTGCACAAGGCACCGCCTGGCCTCCTTCGAGGCGGGATCCTGAGCCGGCTGTTGGCGTATCCCTTGGCAGGAGAACGACCCCAAACCCGCGAGAGGGAATTCATCCTTCACCGTCATCTCGGCGGGGCTAGGGTTTCACGTCCCTATTCTTCCGCGCCTGCGCTTACTACGGATCAGCCTTGGATCTGGGTCCCCATAGCATCGAGCAGCTCGCCATCTTCGTGGCGTTCTGCGAATGCTACTTGGATGCCCCTACTTCCCTTGTGGCAAGATCTGTTCCAGACGGATCAGGCGAGGAAGGCGCCAATGACCCAATGCTGGCGGCAGCGTTCATCTAAAGTCCAAAGCTTCTTTCTTTGATCGATGTTGCCCGCCAAAGCGAGCGACCGGAAGAAGTCGTGGTTCTCGTGGCGGCGACCCGGGCGAGGTGGCGATCCGCGGTACTCGCTAATCGCTCGAGCCGCGCAATCTCCAAGTCGGCAAGCTCCCGGCGACCAGCGGATGGTCGTCGACGAGATGCTCAGACCATCCGTGGTCTGAAAAGAAGGGCCTCTAAACGATAAACTTGTACAATTGCTGGCTCGGGGGCTCGTTCCACTCGCCCACGCGACCACTACATGTACCAAAGACACGGGCGGGGGATTCGACGAAGGCTGTCTTGGCAGTGGGCGGAGGATTATCTCCAGCGTTGAAGAAGATTACCAGGCGGTGTACACGGATGCGGGCGGTCGCCCCTATACCATGGCGTCCGGCTCCAACGGTAATTTCTCTACCTTGCTCGCAGTCGCAGTAAATGCAGTCGTGGTAATTCTGATTCCGTTTTGTATTCGTTGCAGCTATTCCAAGTGGTGGAAGGGTGGCTCCACCCTCGGATGATGAGCTCGGGCCCGTCGCCCGGACATAGGAGAATAACCGCCTACTAAGGGCAACGAGGACAGCGAGGATGAGTTCGAAGGAGGTCGCCCGGCAGTCGAAAGACTCGCGGGCAACGACAGCGCGAGATCGAGGCGAGCAGAAGCCTCGAACGTCACGATGATGACGACTAGCTCCCAGAGACCACCTCGCGCTGTCAAGCCACCCCGTTGTAACACCCTCAGAATCGACCCTATGCAAGTTTTAGCGAAACCCACCAAACCCGCCTAGAACCGATTCAAAGGTGCCCACCAGGCACTTTCATGCGGGTGGAAAACGAAGTAATAACATTACACAACAGTCCTCGATGGGACCCACAGAACAGATATATATATACAACGCGACTCCATGAGTCAAGAATACAGATATAATATACGAAGATCCAAATCACCTTGAAAATGATCTGACGTCAGACTACGCCGATGCAAACCACGAAGAATAACCAATGGCGTCCATAACCTGCCGAGCCAAGCGGAAGGGTAACCACCTAACGTCGATCTCAAAACCTGCTTAAACAAAGGGTGCCGACAAAGGGCAAAGGAAAAAAGAGAAGCGGTCGATCTTGAGGCGATGCAGGCGAGGCTAAATTCGGGTCCTCGCCTACATAGGTATGGTGGATCAAGCGGCAGCGGCATGCACTAAACAACCTATAGAGACTCGATACAACTGGCGGCTATCGAGAGGGTAAGAAAGACCTATTCGAACCAACGATGCTACCATCAAACAAACCCATCCTGGTGTTTCCCCCTCGAGACCAAACGAGGAAGTCAACCGAGGAACTCACACAGTTGGCAATTTTATTTATTCTGTTATCGTTGCAGCAATTACTAGTCAGGTATAGATGGTCATCCTGATAAAATAAACAGTGGGCACTTTTAGTTAACCATTCCGTTATAGTTACAACACTTACTAATCAGATAAAGATAGCATGAGATAACCCAAAACCCAGCAGTTGTTGGTACTTTTATTAAGCCATTCTGTTGTAATTGCAATACTTACTAGTCAGGTACAATGGTCGCAAGCGACAATCCAAACAAGCAATTGTGGGCAGTATTATTTATCCATTCCATTATAGTGAAGCTGATTACTAGTCATTATAGTTTTACCCGGCCGGGGTGCACCAATAGCAACACACGCTCGATCAACCTCGGAAAAACCAAATCAAAACCCAACGAGGCCTTCATGACAAAGCAATCACAGGATTCAGAAATATTTCAGGGGGCCACCCCTTAAAGTAGACCATAACGAAGCCGGCTCGAGACGGACTCAAGGTTGTGGGGACGGTGAACGATCGGGAACCCAAAAGCTGGGCTTGTCGACACCGCGAAATCGTACACGATCCTAAGATCTGATGTGCTCCTCGCACAATCGTAAATAAAGCAGTAGCATGGCATAAGTACAGGATAGTAATAAAACCTCAAACTAGTTTGTGGCCCCAAGAAATAAGAATGAATCAAGCTCTGGCTCAGGGGGGTCCCATAATCCTCCCGGATGTGGATAGCGCGATAAATCAAGGAACAGGTATCAAGCACTCGGGGTCCTACGGGACACAAGTGGGCGGTCGGAAACCAAATGTTATCTATCACCCACCGATGCCTCTGCTTACTTACTTCAATTTTAGTTGTTAAACATTAGATAAAGTGAACGGTAAGTAAAGCCATGATCATCTCCAACAACAAACAGGTGGCAATTCTCCAACAACTGTGGTACCTGACGACACGCAACAGCACTTGAGCAAGCGACTACGACACGCAGGTCCAACTATCTACCAAACATCAGGTAATAGGACTTGTCCAAGGCAATATAAGGCTGCAAGGGATATCACGGGTACGAAAACTAGAGCATCGCAACACAGATAGCAATAGATCAACAGGAGGGAATAAATACTATAAAAGTAAGATAGGTAGAAAGGGGGAGATGCTGCTTTGAAAACATTCTTTGAAGGTTCATCCGAAGATCGGGTCGACTCACATCAACTCAACGGCCTTATCCATGAAGAAGCAAATCACTAGAAGGAACACGGATGCAATATTTAATATTACGGCGAAATATCGGCATGATGCATGAATGATGTATGGCATGGCAAAGAGCGATGCAATTAGGCAATATTAAGCGGGAACCGGGTCCCGACATTTAAATATATGGTTCTAGTTGTTTATCTACCCCGCAAATTAAATGTTGTAATACAGGGCGAGATAAGTTACCGGTTCGCTACACAAATTTAAATGAGGCCGATATGAGACTGGATTTGCCCGCATATGGGCCCCATATTTAATTAGAGGTGAATCGGCATAAGGCCCCCAAACCACATGAATGTATGCATGCAAGTATGACAAGTTAATATGCCACAAGTTGTATTATGTTATAAAATAGGGTTTCGGGAAGGGGTTCACACATTAGGGGGTCTCGACGAACTTGGGGTTCCGGGGTTCGGGGTTCGGTCTCAGGGTTCGACGGGGATCGATCTCGCATCCAGGAAGGTCTTGGTTCGGTGTCGGGGGCGCATCGTTCCCGCCCTGGTCGGTGCCGATCTTGTCGTCACGAAGATCTTGTCGGGTCCTCGTATCGGTACGGTCTTGGCGTTTCAGGGTGACGAACTTGGCGTTCCGATTGAAGATCTTGGCGTTTTCGACCGGTCTTATGCTCGGATAGAAGTACTTGTCGCACCAGGTTGGAGTCCTTGAATCCGGGAAGGAGAACTTGATACGACGCCGGGTTCGGGATCGGGCTTCGGGTCCATGCCAGGGCTCTCGAGGCTCTAATATTGGTCTTGTCGGCGAGAAGATCTTGTCGCCCCAAAACTTGGTGTAGGTTTCTCTTGGGAAGAACTTGGCGATGGCTTTATGGTGCACTCAATATCGTTGCTCACAACCCTGAACGAAGATGGACGCAACCTTGGCGTGGGATGTACCGCACCACACCGGTAGCCATACAACACATACGCACGGGGAACACACGCATGTCGACAGCAGCTTCTCTGGCGGCACCACCACAGTGTCGGCATAAGAGGGAGACACATCCTGCAAGGCGCTGGGCTGGCGAGCACCATGCCGACGCAGGAGGACGATGGCGGCTCGGGCGAAGAAGGAGCAGTGAGCAACGGCCGAGGGCTGGCGAGGCCGAGCGGCGGACTGGCCGGAGGCGGCGGGAAGGCGCCCGGCTGCGAGAGGAGGAGGGCGAGGCGGGGCTAGAGGAGGGCGGCGCCCGGCCGTCGGCAACCAGCTGGCGAGGCCGGGAGGACGGTCGGCAGTGGCGAGGGTGGCTCGGCTGGCAGCGGCGAGCTCGAGGAGGATCAGGGCGGCAGAGCCAGGAGGAGGGCTTGAGGCGCGGACTCCGCCGAGGGCGGCGAGCTTGGAGGAGAGGGGTCAGCGGCGAGGCAGCTCGGGGTTGAGCCGGGCTAAGCGGTGGAGGCGGGCAGCTCGGGCTCGGCGGCAGGAGGGAGACGCAGTGTGGCGGCGTGGGAGAGGAGCAGCGGCCTGGCGGGGGAGGCGAGGCGTCGAGGCGCCGGCGGGAGGCGGCAACCTTGGAGGAGGCGTCGAGGCCTTGCGGGAGAGGCGGGAGGAGCCTTGGGAGGCAGCGGAGGCGTCGGGAGAGGCGGGAGGAGCGGGGCGGCCTTGTGGGAGGAGGCGTCGGGGAGGCGGCCCGGAGGGGGAGGAGGAGGAAGCGGCAGTCCGGTCCGAGGAGGAGGGGGCGCCTGGGAGGCGAGGCGGAGTGGGCGTCGGGAAGGAGAAGGTGGGGTGGGAGGAGAGAGGAGGAGGGGTCGGGTGGCAGGGTGGGCAGGAGGCGGGCCCTGGGAGGTGAGTGGGGAAAGGTGGGGTGTGGCCAGGGGCCTAGGTGGGGTCCGGTGGCAGGGGGTGGAGAAGGAGTGGGTCCAGGTGGGGGCCAGGTAAGGGAGAGGTTAAGGAGAGTGGGTAGGATGGGCTAGGGTGAGAGAAGGAGAGAGGGTGGGGCTGGAGGATTGATGAGGTGGCGGGGTGGGTAGGAGTTTGGGGAGAGGGTGAGGTGGCAGCCGGTGGTTGGAGGGTAGATTAGGTCTGGGTGTAAATAGGATTTAGAGGGGGCTGGTTTAGAATGTGTGTTTGTTTTGGTTTCGTTTATTTTAAAACAAGTCCACTTTGCAATAATTATAGGTAAATAAAATATCTGACACGATCGGGGTTTTGTATTTGAAACAAAGAGGGTATTTGTATAAATCAAAACTAGGCTTTTCGAAATAGTTTCAGACAAACAATGCATGATGATGACGATGCAATGCACAAAAACAACGCGATTTTCTAGTAGTGGTTTTGCGGGATGCCACAATTCGACACCACTAACAATGGATCTCGCCCTCGAGATCCGCCTCATGGTACCGGAAAGAAGGTCGGTGATCTGCATCTTCTCGCTTCGTATAGATCCGCGCGACACCACTAACAAGGGTTCCTTCTTCATCTTGAAATTGGCGACACCACCAACAATGGTCGGGGCTCACGTCCATTGAGAGAACACTCCGGAGAAACAAAGGACGGAGGTAGAGGTATCAAAAGATAAAGGCCACTTCTAACTTCCGTGGAAAGGGGGAACCGATGCATCCTCATCCACTTCAATGTACAAAAGCGAATAGAAAGGGTAGTCGGCATGGGGGCCAATCCATCACGCACCCAAACTATTACTCTGCACAATCAGTAGAAGGGAGTGCAACCATTCTCGGAATCAGACTGAAGATCTCAACAATCGAGGTTCGGAAACAAAGGAGTGATGCAGACTCTGCATCGGATCTGGCATAGATGATGTCGTCGCGTCGGAAAACACCGGAAGGCACGAGAAGGATCAAAGAGAAGGCCACCGGACGAAGGATTCCTCGGATAGCATGAAGACCGGATGTAGACACATCGTTACCGAAAGAGGAAGCGAAACCACGAAGGCACGGAACCCAACCACGAGAAATCCTGGACTCGAAGAAAAGATAAGGGAGAAGATTCAAAACACGCAGAGGTGAGAGGAGAGCAGCAGAGGGTAAGGATTAAAAGCAGACCTAATCAGAACTATCCAACCGATTTGCAAAAATAGTTTTGACACTCTACTTGACCGCCTAGGTTATCCTACAGTTGGACTTGTGGGGTATCGCAACTGCTGAGCTCTGATACCACTCTGTAACATCCTCAGAATCGACCCTATGCAAGTTTTAGCGAAACCCGCCAAACCCGCATAGAACCGATTCAAAGGTGCCCACCAGGCACTTTCGTGCGGGTGGAAAACGAAGTAATAACATTACACAGCAGTCCTCGATGGGACCCACAGAACAGATATATATATACAACGCGACTCCATGAGTCAAGAATACAGATATAATATACGAAGATCCAAATCACCTTGAAAATGATACAGCGTCCGACTACGGACAAGATGCAAATGGGGCTAAGAGCCCTGAAGAATAACCAATGGCGTCCATAACCCCGAGCCAAAGGAAGGTAACCTCTTAACGACGTCGATCTCAAAACTGCTTAAACAAAGGGGTGCCGACAAAGGGCAAAGGAAAAAGAGAGAGCGGTCAAGATCGAGGCCAAGACACGGCGAGGCTAGAATTGGCGGTCGCCTACATAGGTATGGTGGATCAAGCAGCGCAGCATGCACTAAACAACCTATAGAGACTCGATACAACTGGCGGCTATCAGAGAGGGGTAAGAAAGACCTATTCGGAACCAACCTGATGCTACCATCAAACAAACCCATCCTGGTGTTTCCCCCTCGAGACCAAACGAGGAAGTCAACCGAGGAACTCACACAGTTGGCAATTTTATTTATTCTGTTATCGTTGCAGCAATTACTAGTCAGGTATAGATGGTCATCCTGATAAAATAAACAGTGGGTACTTTTAGTTAACCATTCCGTTATAGTTACAACACTTACTAATCAGATAAAGATAGCATGAGATAACCCAAAACCCAGCAGTTGTTGGTACTTTTATTAAGCCATTCCGTTGTAATTGCAATACTTACTAGTCAGGTACAATGGTCGCAAGCGACAATCAAAACAAGCAATTGTGGGCAGTATTATTTATCCATTCCATTATAGTGAAGCTGATTACTAGTCATTATAGAGTCAAATTTATAGCACTACTTTAGTTATAGTTTGTCTATGATCGAGATACTGTGCTCCAAGTCGTCCATAACCGCGGACACGGCTTTCATAAAGTTTTACCCGGCCGGGGTGCACCAATAGCAACACACGCTCGATCAACCTCGGAAAAACCAAATCAAAATCCAACGAGGCCTTCACGACAAAGCAATCAGGATTCAAATATTTCGGGGCCACCCTTAAAGTAGACCCGCAACGAATCCGCCGCTCGAGACGGACTCAAGGTTGTGGGGACGGTGAACGATCGGGAACCCAAAACTGGGCTTGTCGACACCGAATCGTGCCACGATCCTAACAAGATGTGTGCTCCTCGCACAATCGTAAATAAAGCAAGAGCATGGCATAAGTACAGATAGTAATCAAACCTCAAACTAGTTTGTGGCCCCAAGAAATAAGAATGAATCAAGCTCTCGTGGGGTCCCATAATCCTCCCGGATGTGGATAGCGCGATAAATCAAGGAACAAGTATCAAGCACTCGGGGTCCCACGGACACAAGTGGCGATCGGAAACCAAATGTTATCTATCACCCCGATGCCTCGCCTTTTACTTCAATTTTAGTTGTTAAACATTAGATAAAGTGAGCGGTAAAAGCCATGATCATCTCCAACAACAAACAGGTGGCAATTCTCCAACAAGTGGTACTGACGACATAGCAACACTTGAGCAAGCGACTACGACACGCAGGTCCAACTATCTACCAAACATCAGGTAATAGGAGGTGTCCAAGGCAATATAAGGCTGCAAGGGATATCACGGGTACGAAAACTAGAGCATCGCAACACAGATAGCAATAGATCAACAGGAGGGAATAAATACTATAAAAGTAAGATAGGTAGAAAGGGGGAGATGCTCGCCTGAAAACATTGCTGAAGGTTCATCCGAAGATCGGGTCGAAGCTCACATCAACTCAACGGCCTTATCCGCGAAGAAGCAAATCACTAGAAGGAACACCGGATGCAATATTTAATATTACGGCGAAAGATCGGGCATGATGCATGAATGATGTATGGCATGGCAAAGGTGCGATGCAATTAGGCAATATTAAGCGGAACCGGGGTCCCGACATTTAAATATATGGTTCTAGTTGTTTATCTACCCCGCAAATTAAATGTTGTAATACAGGGCGAGATAAGTTACCGGTTCGCTACACAAATTTAAATGAGGCCGATATGAGACTGGATTTGCCCGCATATGGGCCCCATATTTAATTAGAGGTGAATCGGCATAAGGCCCCCAAACCACATGAATGTATGCATGCAAGTATGACAAGTTAATATGCCACAAGTTGTATTATGTTATAAAATAGGGTTTCGGGAAGGGGTTCACACATTAGGGGGTCTCGACGAACTTGGGGTTCCGGGGTTCGGGGTTCGGTCTCAGGGTTCGACGGGGATCGATCTCGCATCCGGGAAGGTCTTGGTTCGGTGTCGGGGGCGCATCGTTCCCGCCCTGGTCGGTGTCGATCTTGTCGTCACGAAGATCTTGTCGGGTCCTCGTATCGGTACGGTCTTGGCGTTTGAGGGTGACGAACTTGGCGTTCCGATTGAAGATCTTGGCGTTTTCGAACGGTCTTATGCTAGGATAGAAGTACTTGTCGCACCAGGTCGGAGTCCTTGAATCCGGGAAGGAGAACTTGATACGACGCCGGGTTCGGGATCGGGCTTCGGGTCCATGCCAGGGCTCTCGAGGCTCTAATATTGGTCTTGTCGGCGAGAAGATCTTGTCGCCCCAAAACTTGGTGTAGGTTTCTCTTGGGAAGAACTTGGCGATGGCTTTATGGTGCGCTCAATATCGTTGCTCACAACCCTGAACGAAGATGGACGAAACCTTGGCCGTCGATTTGTACCGCACCACACCAAGAGCCATACAACACATACGCATTGGGCACACACGCATGTCGGCAGCTTCTCGGTGGGCGGCACCACCACACGTCGGCATAAGAGCGAGACATCCTGCAGCGCGCTGGGCCGGGCGAGCACCATGCCGGACGCAGAGGACGGTGGCTCGGCAGAGAAGGAGCAGCGAACGGCCGCGGCGGCGCTGGCCGGCAGCAGCGGACTGGCCGAGGCCGGCAGACGGAAGCCGGCGCCTGCGGAGGGAGGCGGCGAGGCGGGCTAGAGGAGGCGGCGCCCGCGGCCGTCGACAACCGGGCGAGGCCGGGGAGGGCGTCGGCAGAGGGTGGCTCGGGCGGCGAGGCTCGAGGAGGACGGGCGCGGCGGGAGCGGAGGGAGGAGGAGGCGAGGCGGACTCCGGCCAGCAGGCGGCAAGCTTGAGGAGAGAGGGGTGTGGCGCAGCTCGAGGTTGGAGCAGGGCTGCTGAGGAGGCGGGCAGCTCGGCTCCGGCGGCGAGAGGAGGCGTGTGGCCGGGCGTGGGGAGGAGGAGCGGCGACGCCAGGGAGAGCAGGCGTCGAGGCCGTGGCGAGAGGCGGCAGCCAGGGGAGAGGCGTCGAGGCCTTGCCAGCGGGAGGGAGGCGAGGCGCTTGGGAGGCGGCGTCGGGGCCGGGAGAGGCGGGAGGAGCGGGCGACGCCTTGGGAGGAGGCGGCGAGAGGCCATGGGAGGGGCTTAGCGGCTCGCCGGAGGAGAGAGGAAAGCATGGCCGAGGAGGGAGGAGGCGAGGGGCGAGGTGGGGCGTCGGGAAGGAGAAGGTGGGGTGAGGAGAGAGGAGGAGCAAAGGGGTGGTGGCTGGGTGGGCGGGAGCGGGCCCAAGGGGAGGTGAGGGGAAAGGTGGGGTGTGGCCGGCGGGGCCCAGGGGTGGGTCCGGCTGGCAGGGAGGTGGGAAGGGAGAAGGGAGTGGGTCCAGGGGGTGGGGGGCCCAGGGGTAAGGGAGAGGTTAAGGAGAGTGGGTAGGATGGGCTAGGGTGAGAGAAGGAGAGAGGGTGGGGCTGGAGGATTGATGAGGTGGCGGGGTGGGTAGGAGTTTGGGGAGAGGGTGAGGTGGCGGCCGGTGGTTGGAGGGTAGATTAGGTCTGGGTGTAAATAGGATTTAGAGGGGGCTGGTTTAGAATGTGTGTTTGTTTTGGTTTCGTTTATTTTAAAACAAGGCCACTTTGCAATAATTATAGGTAAATAAAATATCCGACAAGATCGGGGTTTTGTATTTGAAACAAAGAGGGTATTTGTATAAATCAAAACTAGGCTTTTCGAAATAGTTTCAGACAAACAATGCATGATGATGATGATGCAATGCACAAAAACAACGCGATTTTCTAGTAGTGGTTTTGCGGGATGCCACACCCGTCAAAGAAGAAGAGGAAGGAAAGGGAGGCGAGCCCCCCCCCCCCCCGAAAAATAAGACGAGGCCGTCGAAGTCGGCCTCGCCGTCGCACTCGGGCGAAAGCAGCTCGACCCAGCCCATGACGGCGCCATCAGCTTGGCCGACCGTGGCGGCATCGTGGAAGTGCATTGGCTTCAATGCCTCCGCCATTCGCCCATCTGGTGGGGAGGCTCACTGCCCGCCTCGCAAGGAGGCTCCGGCTGTAAAGAGGCTCGGCTCGCCGCAAGGAGGCTCCGAGGATGTCCCAGGAGGCGCCCGCGCCTCAACAACGAAGAATCCGTCGTGTCTTGGGCACGCGTCCTCAGTTGGGGCTCACTCGCCGTCTAGGCCTCGAATTGGAGAAACCGGCCGACCTCCGTGACAGATCAGCTTCATCCTACCGCCAAGTGAGTTCGCCACCTTTCCTTACTTTTCATAACTATTTCGATTGCTTTTGTTGATTCGATTGATGCGCAGGACCGGGTGAAGAGGATGGGCCACCCGGCGTGGCCAAGGTGCCCTCCGCCGCTAGCGAGGAAGATCCTTCCAAGAGGAAGGCGGACGGTCGTCGCCTCGGCGGATGGCGAAGAAGGCCAAGGCGGCGACACCATCACTATCTCGACGATACATACGGTCGCACTAGCGGCCCGTGATGGAAGCAGCCGCGTCTCGAAGGAGGGTGCTTCATTGCTCGAACGGCGGAGGCGACCTCTCTCGGAGCAGTACCTATTGCTACCTTCCCGGCCGTGACCAAGGCGGCCCACGAGTGGGCTGCACCCTCGAGCCACGCTCCTGGGCCGCCGAAGTCGACCAACGCCGGGCACACGCCGGCACTTCTCGCATCCGTGGATGCGGTACAACTTCACATCATGCTGGGCGCGACCATCCAGGTACATCCAGTCCCCGAGGATCGGGTCGGTGCTTGCGGCTGATTCTTATAATTTCACATCTTTTGTTTGTCGATCCAGTCCCGAGTGCTTGGCGCTAAACTTTAGCGGTGGGCACTTAGGAATTTTTGATCGCCAGTACCCGAGTGCGCACTCGCTGAATTTCAGCGGGTGGGCACTTAGGAATTTTTTGATCGCCAGTCCCCGTGTGCGGACTCGCTGAATTTCAGCGGGGGGGCACCTAGGACTTTTGCTTTGACTAACCCTGTTTTGGTGGTGTGCGGTGCGCAGCTTGAGTCAGCGGACCGATTGGCCGCGAAACAGCACGCGGAGAAGGAGCTGGCCATCGTCCAGGAGGCAAACAAAGGACTTCAAGCTATTGCTGCGAAGGCAGAGGAAGCTCGCCAGGGGCTCGTCTCTGCTGGTGAATTGGTGGCGGCGCGATCTGCTCTGGGTGCCGCTGAACAGCGGATCGCCGACCTCGAGCGCGAACTGCGAGAGGCGAGAGAAGAAGCGAGATCGGCGGACGGGCGGGCTAAGGCCGCCATTGCGGCCGCTGAAGAGGATCGCAAGGTGTCGGAAGTCCTTTTTGCTGGGCTTCAGGACGACCACACGTCGCTTCAATGCTTCATCACGGGACTCGCCCGCTTGTGGTGAGTGCATCTCCCTTTCTAATAGTTGTGGTTTTGTGGTGTCGCCATACTTATCATTGTCTTCTACTCGCAGGTCGCATCATTGATAGCGAAGAAGGCGAGCTCGCTCGACGCCGAAGGCGTAAGCATGCTCGTCGATTCGGCGACGTTGTCGGCGATGCATCCGTGCCTACCTCCAAGAGATATCGCCCACGGAGGTGATTCAGCGACCTCGTTGAGGTGAGGTACTTGGAGAAGGTGCCCGTCGTTGAGTTCATGACGGTCGGCGTTTGGCGTGGAGCGTCGGCACCGAGCCTTGGACTGCCCACTTCCCCGAGGATTTCGACATTGACGATGTGACGGTGGGTATCCATCGTCGACCGCGGCGGTGGAGCTATCCGAGGTCCTCGTTGCAAGAACGTGCCGCCACGCACTCGGGCGTGTCTGGGCAATGGGCGACCTCCTGCCGTACCAGGAGACGGTTGTCGCGCCAAACGACCCCGAGCCGCCGCATCGTGACTTCAAGGTCGAGCAGCCTTTTCGCGCGGCGATGGCGGGTGAACTGACGACGTATCCATCCAACCCGTACACGGCGTTCATCCGCAGTCGCCGGGATGCTGGCGAGTCGTCTTCGAAGCCTGCAGAGTAGGGTAGTTTGCCTTGTGGCGTTAGCAGCAGTTCTGCCACGCGGGCATATTTTGTAACATGAAACAATGCAACATGTGATTGAATGAGACGTCGTGTCTATTTTGATATTTGTTTGTGTGCTTTTGATTGATTTTGGACGAGTCCCCGAGCGCGTCCGCCCTTTTGTGGGGTTTACCTCGTATATGATGTGTGTGTTGTTATCATGTGTTTTGTTGATTTGGTCGACTCGCCCGAGCTCGGAGAGCCAGTCGCAAGGCGACTCCCTTGAGTGCTCTGTACTTTACCGTTTTCCCTTGCGCGAACGAGGTCGGGTGGCCGAGTCCCCGAGCGTGGTACTTGGTTGTTCTAGTCGCGACTCGAGGGTGGTTGAGGATTTAGCGCGTTGGTGTGAGCGCGTCGCTCCCGTTGGGTCAGTCGCGTGGCGAGTCCTGGGCATGCTCTCTTACTTGGCGTTTTCCCTGGCCGCTCGCGACGAACTGGTCTTCAGTCCCCGAGCATGGTACTTAGCCGTTCGAGTCGCTATGCCGAGGATGCGGAGGACCAAGGTCGCTGTGAGAAGCGAGGCGCTTGTCTTGGCTCGTAGAACCGGTCGAGCTAGGCGACTCTGGGGCTCGGGTTGGCGTTGTGGGCGATGCAAGACCTGAGGTGATTCGGTGCTCTTACACCGCACTACTTAGCCGTCGATCGCTGTACCAGGTTGACTTCGCATTTAGCATAACGCTGTTTTACGAAAAGCAGTGGCACAAGTCATGGAGAAAAGGCAATTTGCGGTAACCATTTCTTTTATTTCATAGCATCGGAGAGTACATGTGTGGGGTTCTAGGAGTAGAACTTCCGGAGGAGGTTTACATTCCATGGTCGCTGACGTCGAGTTCGCCGTCCCGCGACGTCGATGAGGTAGTAGGCGTCGTTGCGTCTACGCTACCGATAGCGAATGGGCCTTCCACGGAGGAAAGCTTGTGCATGCCCTTCTTGTCCTGGATGAGGCGTAGCACCGGTCGCCTTCTGGAAGGTGCGAGCTTTCACCCGCCGCTGTGGTAGCGGAGTCCTTCGGTAGATGGCGGTGCGTGACCGAGCGAGGTCGCGTGCTTCGTCGAGCTGGTCGACCCCATCTTGGCGGGCCAGCTCGTTTGCAGCCTCCAGATAATGGACGACTCGGCGATTCGTGTTCGAGGTCGGTGGGCATGACTGCCGCACCGTAGACCATGAAGGGAGGAATCCGTCGATCGCGACGGAGGTGCGGATCCCCTAGATGACAGAGGGCTCCTCGACCCAGCACGGCGGTGCGCCGAGTGGTACCAGGTCGGCTTGGCCGTGGAGGATGCTGGTTGGCGTTCCGCTGGCCGTTGGATTCGGGTGGGCGATCGCCGAGGTCGAGCCGGATATGGTGCTCTTCGCAGAACTCGGCCATGGCTCCCTTGGCGAAGTTGGTGTCGTTGTCCGTGATGATGCTGTTGGGGAACCCGTAGCGATATATGAGCTCGCGTAAGAATTTAGTGGCGGTCTTCCCGTCACATTTCCGGACTGGCTTGGCCTCCACCCACTTCGTGAATTTGTCGACAGCGACTAGCAGGTGGGTGTAGCCGGAGGGGGCCTTCTTGAAGGGGCCTACCATGTCCATGCCCCACACAGCGAATGACCAGGTGATGGGGATTGTTTTGAGCGCCGAGCTTGGTATGTCGTCGATTGGCGTATTGGCACCGGCGATCGCCGACGATGTCGACAGCGTCGGCGTGTCGGTGGGCCATTAGAAGCCGTGTCGCATAGCCTTGGAGACCAGGAGGCGGGCAGGCCGCAGCCACCGAGTGAATGTCGTGGAGGATTTTGCCCTTCACCGGTTGGGCGCAGCGTTGAACACGCTGTGACGCTTCGCTTGTGGAGCTCGCCGTCGATGATGGTGTAGGACTTGCATCGACGAGCGATCATTCGAAAGGTCTGTCTCGTCATTGGTAGGTGCCGCCCTTTCGTAGGCGTAGGGCTTGGTCCGCCGTTCGCTCGGTGGCGAAAAGACCAAGGCTGCCTCCGTTGAGTGGTACTCGATGTCGATCTCTCGGGAGAGACTGATGGTTTTGAGATTGTGTCGAGGAACACGCCGGCGGGTGGTGCGAGTCGAGCCGACCCGATGCGAGAGAGGGCGTCGGCCTCCTCGTTTTTCCGCCTGTCGATCCACTCGACAGAGTAGCCGGTGAAGTGGCCGCCATGGTAGGGGAGACGGCGTCGCAGGTGCCGGCGACTTGCCCTGCGACAAGGTCGGAATCTTCGTAGCAGCAAAGGCGATTTACGTTCATCTCCTTGGCGGCTCGCATGCCGTGTAGTAGGGCCTCGTATTCAGCCATGTTGTTGGTGCAGGGCGTGAAGTCGAGGCAGAGGATGTAGCGGAGCTTGTCGCCCTTTGGTGAAGTCAACACTATCCCTGCGCCGTCCGGCGTTCTTGGAGCCGCAAAGTGTGCTCCAGAGTGGAGGTACGGCGCTTCTTCGGCCGGCCTCCCCGGGCGGCGAAGTCCGCCAAATCGTGACTTGATTGCCTTCGTGGCTCATATTTGATGTTGTGGACGCCGATTCGACGCGGCCACTTGGCGACTCGCCGGCCGCCGCGATTGCGGATGATGTCTTGCGGTGCCGAGGAGACGACCGTGATCGGGTGCTCCTGAAGTAGTGCGGCAGCATCGAGACGGAAGACCGCAGATACTAGCTTTTGGTACTACGGGTACCGGGCGCGACTCGGTGAGGACCTCGATGTAGTACACCGCCGCTGAACCGGGCACCTTTTCCTTCCTCCAGTCGCCGACGACCATCACGGCGCCGACGACGCTCGGACGCCGCGACGTAAACCAGCATGGGTTCTTTGTCGGCGGGGGCGAGTAGTGCGGCGAGTAGCACCTTTTTGAGGTCGCGCGCCATCCGCCTCCTTGTCCCATGGAAGGTGGGGTTCTCGCATCAAAGGTATAGGGGCATCGCTTTTCGCCCAGCGGGGATGAAGCGATCGAGAGCCGCTATCGCCCGGCCAGCTTCTAGACGCCGCGCAGCACTCGGGTTTGCCGAGGCGACCGTCGATCTTTGTGGGTTTGCCTCGATCCCTCGCTTGGAGACGACGTACCCAGAGTTGTCCGGGTACCAAGGTGCACTTGCCTGGGTTGAGCTTTATCTTGTATCTTCGCAGGTTGGCGAAAGTTTCCGCCAGGTCGGCGAGTAGGTCGCCTTGGCGAGCGGACTTCACGACCACGTCGTCGATGTAGGCGTGGATGTTGCGGCCAATTTGGCTCGCGAGGCATTCTTGCATGCACCGCTGGTAGGTCGCCCCGGCATTCTTGAGGCCGAAGGTCATGGCGGTGTAGTAGGAGGCTCCGAATGGCGTGATGAACGCCGTCTTCTCCTCGTCTTCGACGGCCATTTTGATCTGGTTGTACCCAGAGTAGGCGTCGAGGAAACATAGCGACTCCGAGCCCGCGGTTGAATCGATTATCTAGTCGATCCGCGGAAGGACGAATCGCCTTTGGGCAGGGCCGTTCAGTTTGTGTAGTCGATACACATTCTCCGTGTCCTTTTTCTTCTCGACCAGGACTGGGTTTGCCACCACTTGAATACTTGATTGGCGGATGAAGCCGGCAGCGAGTAGACGCTGCACTTCCTCGGCGATTGCTCGACGTTCTTCATTGAAGGGACGCAGCGATCGCTGATGTCGCACTTTGGGGTCGGCGTTTAGCTTGTGCTCAGCGAGCTCCCTAGGGACACCGGCATGTCGAGGGTTTCCATGCGAAGATGTCCTGTTCTCACGGAGGAACTCGAGCGCGCCTTCCTATGCTTGGCTCATGCCCGCCCGATCGTCACCGCCCTGGCCGAGTCGCTTTGGTACCAGCTCGACGGTGCTGCGTGTCGTCGTGGCCTCAAAGGTTGAGGTGCCCGCGCCCGAGTTGGGCTTCTTGAGTATGGTGGGGTCGTTGTTGACCGCCGCTGCATTTGGCGAGCTCGTCGGCGTGGTTGGTCTCCGCCGATGATGGCGTCGGCGAGCTCGGCTCCTTTGGCCTCGCACTGGCGGCCATGTCGGGTCGCCGTTGATGGTGATGACGCCGCACGGCCCGGAGCTTCATCGCGTTATCGCGAGGGGCGCTGCCATGAATTTAGCGAACTCGCGCCCGTGACGCAGCGGGTAGGCTGTCGAAGGCACCACGAAGACGATCCGGTGCGGAAGTTTGCCGGTGTGCAAGGTGACCGGCAGCGTGACCTTGCCGATCGGGTACGCCTTCCGACCGGGGCGATGCCGGAATGTGGTGTGGGTCGTCTCGATCATCGATCGGGAGCCGCAGCCATGAAGGTGTCGAGGTAGAGGATGTTGATGGAGCTGCCGCCCTCCATCGGTATTGGGAGCCGATGGTCGCCAACCTTGGGCTTGACCACCAAGGCGACTCGTCCTGGGTACTCGATGCGCGGCGAGTGGTCTTGCCGGCTCCAGGTGATGGGCTGCTCCGACCAGTTTAGGAACTGGGGGACGTCTATTTGGGCCACCGCATTGACGGCGACGGCGCGGGCGATGACCTTCTTCTCGCGCTTCGTGTTGAAGCCTGTGAAGGTGTGGAGCGAGCCGGCTACTTTGCCAAATTTTCCGCCGTTTGGCGGGTCGTTGTCGGGTCCTCCGCTTGCCGTGCCTTCTCGATTTCCACGAGGGTGTGGCGGTCGGCGGTGGTGTGCGTTATGGCTTCCCTTCCTGCTATGGAACGCACATGGTTGGTTAAGGAGGGCCGGATCGAACCTTGGCTTGTTGTAGTTGCCGCTGTCGCGGCGTTGCCCTCCGTCGCGCGGTAGCTCTTGGTCTCAGCTGCGCGTGCGTGTTGGCGGCGAAGTCGACTCGCCCGTCGCTGGCGCTTGCTGCTGAGGCGAGTGTCGCAGCGTAGGTCGGTTCGGCGTCCGTCGTTGCCGCCGTCGGCGTTGACCTCCTGACTCGTCGTCGGTTCCTGGTTCGGATCTTCCTCGGCACCGTTTGGCGATCTCGAGGAGGTCGGGATGTTGTCGAGTGTGCGGAGTGTCGCTGAGCTTGGCGACTAGAGTCGCGTGGGGGCACTAGGTCTTGAAGCAATGTATCGCGGTGTCCGGGTGGATGCCGACCGCGTTGTACCAAAGCTCTTGCCACCGTTGGATCCAGTTGCGGGTCGACTCGCGGGGTCCCTGGACGCACCGTTCCAGGTCCTCAATAGTGGTGGCGCGGGTGTAGGAGCACTCGAGTGCCCGACGGCGTCGCATTTCCTGTGAGTCGACATCACCGGGGAGAGTGATCCATCGCTGCACGCCCCTCCATCATCGGGGAGGTAACGGCATTTAGTAGGTCAGTGTGACCCGCGATCCCCATCGCCATGAGGTATGTGTCGAGCAGACGGCGGGTCGCATAAGGAGTCGTACTTTTCTATCTCTTTGGCGCCTTGAAGTTTGGCGGTACTTCTCGCCTCGGATCATTGGTCCGGCACTTGGGTCCGAGTCGATCGAGCGACCCATAGGCTCGCCGTCGCGGCGATTAGTTAGGTGTGCCACAAGTCGTCGGGCTGGCGTGCGTGCCTTTGGTTGTTGATGATGGTGCGGGCGTCGATGGGTTGCCCGTTGGCGGCGACAAGGTTGGTTGCCGGTCGGGCAGTGGAGAGTGCGCTCGCGGCCGGTGTTGAGCTGCAGCGGCTCGTGGCGGGCAATTGAGGGTGTTTGCGCCGCCATGGCGGCCGGAGGCCGCTCGCTTCCCGAGGAACGCGGGTATACTCGACCGAGTCGGCGCCGCTTTTTGCTCGGCGGCCTCGCGAGGGGCCCCGACGTATAGGATCCGAGGCGCGTCGCCGGTGGCTGTGATGGTGTCGGCTGCTGCTCAACCTTCCACGAGGTTGTCCATTGGGGTGGAGAACAGTGGGAGGCCGTTCGCGTCTCGCTCCCGTGAGGAGACTACTATCCGCGGCTGGTCCCTGGGAGGGGTGCCGTTGGGTGGAGGTGGGCGCCCGCCGTTGATCTGGCGGGGCCGGCGCTTCCTCTGGTGGCGCTTCTCGCAGATCGCACGCCGCCACGGGCCGGGTCGTTTTGCCGGGTTCAGCGCGCCTGAGCGGTGGTTCAGCGTGACCTGATCCGCTGCTGGTGGTAGCGTGACAGCTCCGCCGTCACCTGCCGAGGCGAAATTTTTCGCCGGCTTGCTCTTTATGTATCCGCCCGCCAGGCGGAGTTCCTCGACCTCCGTTGCCGTGGCGTTAGGAGGGATTGGGGTGGAGAAAGGATCCTCCGGCGGATTGGTTTTCTTATCAAATTTCGAACTTCTCCTTTTCTTTTGTACTCCCAGCATTTTGTTTCTTTGGTTCTCTTGTATTTCTAGCATTTGTGTACTTGAGATGGAGACTAACTGAAACCTGCAAGTAACAATTTTCAGAAACCAACTGTAGAAATTCAGAAACCAACTGTAAAAACAGCATTTTGTGCCATCTTTTAAAAGTTCAGAATGATTCAAAACAATAAGTTCCGAGTATGTTTCATGTACGTTAATGCGAGACAGCTCAAGTTGTTTACAGATAAATTCAGTTTGTATGCCCATCTTATGGTCTTTACTCCAAACTCTACAGTGGAACATTATGCCATAGAAGTGGCCCGGGAAACTTAAAAGAGATAGCAGGAAGTGAAATAAGAGGGCTATTAAATTACTCCATGTTCCTTTTTAAAACAAAATTACTCTCTGTTTTGTAACAATTAACAAACTTCTGGAGTTTTTCAATCATTAAAACTGATTTACATAATTATCATAGAGTAAAAACCAATACAATGTTGCTCCTGGAATAAAAACAGAGCCTTATACCATCATTATCAAGACATGCTACCTTGTCTAGATGCTTGCTTAACAAATTGCATCTAGCAGTTAATTATCCGCAGCTTCTAATATAGCAACACCTTCATGGCACGCTACTCATACAGTCTCACTATTTCACACAGGCCCAATCATGATCTGTTGTGATGGATTCCTGGTTATGCAGATGCCTGGTGGGGGAACAAAGAGCAATATAATACTACCATGTAGTGTGGTTAAACAATGATCCTATATTGCAGATGATGACAACAACGATGGTTAGTTGTGATGAATGCTTGATCAAGAAGTGGGAGGATCAGGCAACCAACGGTAGGAGCAGCGATGGTCGATGTAGACTACTAGTGTTTGTTTCTGCCATGCTTCCTTATTGTGTTTGATCCAGATGTTGTTCAAGCTACTGACCGGTGACAAGCTACAGGAAGCTCTGGTATTCAAGATAAGCTACAGGAAGGAGTATCCGAAGCAATAGAAAACTGAGGCAAGCTGGGATAAGTGAATATGCTACAGAAAAGTTAAGTTCATGAATCTTACTCCTGACAAACCTGAAGATAAGTTCATGAATCTTACTCCTGACTCAAGAAGACAAGTGAATATGCTACAGGAGTATTATCTCCTGAAACCTGAATTTAATTTAATTACAGTGAAATCAGAGACTGCTCTGTATTATCTATTGACAAGTAAATATGCAAAATTTGACCGTGATTGAAATCTATTAAGATTAACACTGCATATGACAATGATTCAGATTGATTCATGAACTGACATTGATTCAAATTGTACAGTGACTCAAACCGATACTGAATTTGACAGTGATTCAAGCTTTCAGGAACTAACAGCTGTAGACGGCAGTGGGGAGGCGACGGCGAGGGATGGAGCTCCTGCGTGTGGCCTCCGTCAAGCACGAGCACGCCCTCCGTCGAGCACGAGCGCGCCTCCTGCGTCGATCTCGAGCACCTGTGCGTGGTCGCGCTTGAGGTCCCACGCGTGCGCGTCCCTCCGTCGACCTCCCGCGCGTGCGCGTCCCTCCTGCGTGCGCGTCCCCTCCGTGGAGCTCCGGCGCGCCCTCTTCGTCGACCTCCGGCGCTTCCTCTCCGTCGAGATACGGTGCGCCCTCTCTGTCGAGCTTCGGCGCCCTCGTCCGTGGAGCTCTGGCGCGTCCCCTCCGTCGAGCTCCCGTGTGGGACTTCAAGGGCAAGCAGAACTGCGGCGCAGCCCTAGGAGGGTGAGCAGACCGGAGGCGTGGTCCAGCACGCGGCCGGGTACGGCCGCCGTCCTGCGCGGGCCGGGATGTGGACGCCGGAGCTATTGTAATGATTAGGACTGTATTGTAATGATTTAAAACAGTCTGGGTTATTTAGCAAAAAAATAATTCTATAGAGGCCGCGTGAGTTATTTTGGGACGAAGGGAGTATCTAACTGACTACTCTTCCTATGTTCAAAAATAACTGACTCGTAAAAAACAACTGACTACTCTCCCTAACGCCTGGTCTAAGCAGTGATGGCAGTCAAGATAGTCATCAGGAACAGGTCTGAAGCATCAGGCATAGGTAGCCAGCGACACACGACTATCGCCAGATTAATTTCCCCAGCCGTCTCCTCTCTTTCGCCTCCCTCTCTTTAACTTCTGCATCTACTCCTCCGTTTTAAAATATAAGATATTTTAGGTTTGTGAAGAAAATAAATCTAGATTTATTTTAGTATGTAAGTTTACTCAATTTTAGAATAAATCTACATATTAAAAAAAATCTAAATTCATCTTCTTCACAAACCTGAAACATCTTATATTTTGAAACCGAGGAAGTACCTCTCATCCCCCACCGCACACACGCCAGCACCCAACGCTAACGCGCTGCTGCCGACCACTTAGCCGAGCTACCTCCGGCCGACCTCGGCACCAGCACCGTCGTCCAATGCCCTTCCTAGATCAGCCGTTCTCCATTCACCTTCCTGGAGTCCGTCACTAAATGAGCCTCTACAAGAATTGGACTCATATAAAATTCAGAAATTAGAGAGAAGTCAAGGGGTGGAGATTGTAGGAGTTTAGTCTCACGTTGCCAAGGGAGCAAGATTTTGACCTGCTTATAAGGGGACATCTCATGACGAGACTAGTTGAAAAGACTATAGAGAGCTATGCTAAGTGTACACCACACGCGCACGCGCGCGCTCTCGCTCGCATTTATTCGCGTTTAATTACGCGTGACTTGTGACTTCGGATCTTTGGGCTTTGGCCTCGAAGATAGACTTACCGTTGAGGGGAGTTAGAAGATCGCTCGTGATGGAGATATACCAGGGGCGGATCCTGGAATATAGGCGGAACATGCTGCGTGGGGTTATCCTTTCAAGTCTATAAGAGGAAGACGTCCCTCTCGACAGAAGACACCGGATACACAAAGCCCTATTCCATTCTCTTCTGCAGCCGCCACCGATCTTCGCCAATCCTTTTCCTATCGTGCCGCGGGGAGAGGAAAGCAATAGTCTCCGGACTTTCCCCGGCGTTTGGCGTCCCGCACGAGGGAGCCAGGCGATAAAGTTTCTGGGCAGTGCTTCGTACGACTGCTTCTTCTTCATCAACTGCATCGACCGTCTACTTCATCTTCCCCAACTGTTCTTCATCAACGTTTGTCTACGTCACTGTAAGAAATTAATCTCGTGATCCTCTCTTTCGTGTTCTAGAAGGGGGTTTGAGATCCATGTCGATCTGTTGTGTCTTGTTAGATTTCATGTTCATAATCACATGTGTAAAGCTGTTAGATCTATCTTTGTTGTCATACAAATTCGAAATTATTTTAATTCTATTGCATGCTATATTTCCAACATTACCTGCGTGCCCGGCCTCGAGATTCATCTGTCCGACGGATGGGGCCATGGGGCAGAATCCACTCGCCCGTCCATGGCGCCTCCACCCTGACGGCCTCTGCCGTTCGTCTCAGACCCCATCTCTCCTCATCCCCCACCACATGTGAGCGGGCGCCACGCTCCTCCATCGAACTCGTGCGTTGCTGCTAGCCCTGTCTATCTCCTGGCTCGACCTCGTCGCCTCTCGGCCATCTCCACCACATCTGCCTCCAGCCCAGCCGGCGTGGGCAGTCTCAAGCACATCTGCCTCACAGCTCGGCCAGGAAACGGGCACCGGTGTGGGGTAAATCATGGGAAGCCGACGGCGGAAGGAGCACACTGCGGGTATCCCTGTCAGTGGTGGAAGGAGCCTATCCCGCTTGTCGGCGCTGCAGGCCGTGTGACACAGCCGGGAGAAGAATCGAGTGGGGATTGCGGTGAACTGGCATGTTTCTTATCTAATCGGTAAGTTTCATGGCACAGGTGGGTTATTATCTCTAAACTACAGGGATAAAATAGTCTAAAATGGACCAAACCAAAGAAATAGTTTTGATTTTATTAGTAGGTATAGATAAATTGTGTCATTTGCCTATCATATCATGCTCTATTTAACTATTTTTATGCTTGATATGCATGATTACTTGTTTTCATTAAATTCAATATGAGCTTTGCATATTTACTAATTTAGGTTGAATTTTATCCCTCTTCCTTGTCTTTGACATGTGTGTAGGTGTTGATGATGATTATGGATAAAACAAAGGCAAAAGGAACAAATAGAGCATAGTATGGAGGAGCTGTAGGACTAGACTTAGCTATTTGAGGTGTTGGAAAAAAAGTGAATTTTTACAACTTCTCAAATTAAAGATCCAAGACCACTGGGTTGTAGCACTCGTCGATACGAAACCAACAAGCCCAAGAAAAGCCAAAACGGAGTTCGTATGAAGAAATGGCAGTCAAAACACTGTAGAACCCAAAGGTTCAACGACCAACTATACGGCCGGAACAAAAAATTACCGCTGTATAGTTTGGCCGTATAGTTGGTACAAAGTTCGCAAACGACGAGATTTCGCCCCCGTAAGCTCTAGAACCTTCCCTAAGTCAGATGACGGTATTGGGGCAACCCTTGGGCACCCCCAAGGCGTATATAAAGGAGAGAGGAGTCAAAGAAGAGAGGAGGAAGCCACCACCAACCATATACAAGATCTAGATCCATCTAGCGCCTCCACGGCGACGCCCTGCCGCCTCCACAGATCCACCAAGATCCAGATCTCCATCAACGCCATCAAGCCATCCAAGCAAGAAGAGGAGGAGAAGGAGTACGCCGCCATCACCATGCCGACACCACCGTCACCGCGTCGTCATCACCATCTCCATCGTCGCTACTCCTTCATCCTTCCCCATCATGATCTTCGTGATGGGTTGTAACATCTTGAACCCCCCTTTTATTAATGTTATGATGATTTGAGTAATTGAAGTATTGTGTGTTCTTGTTAATTAATATGTTTGTGCTTTCTCTTTACATTGTTCTATTCATGATATTATTCTAGTGATTGGAGACGTCCAATCCATTGTTGAGGAATTTACTAGGGATTCACGGAGTGTCACAAAACTTACCATTAGTCTCTACTCTTCCATGGGTAGAACTAATAGGACATTTGCTATAAGTGATTTGCGGACGCAATAGCAGCTTAGGATGCACCGCTCAGAGTTCCCCCAAGATCACTCATAATATAGATAGGTATAGTGTTGCGGATTGCTTGACCCCAAAGTGACAGACGGGATATCTTGTGACTAGCACACTTGGTTAGGAGTACGGTTGTCCATATAACTTAATGCCTTTGCTCTGGTTTACCTTGATTGGTCTTGTTACCTTAATACACTATTCTCTTACGAGATGACCCATGTCCGAAGAGGGTGTGTACAATTGAGTTGTCTAGTTGCCACTTCCAACGGTGGGAGACAACGGTATTTGAGGGACTGCCACAAGTACAGTTTATAACTATTCCATAAGCACTTATCATGCACACCGATATACATAACACTACTTGAGGAATAACATTTCATCTCATTGCATTCACCTCTTTCTATTTTCACTTTTGTTCTAGTTCTATTCCAATCCTAGTAGTAATTGTTACAAAACATCTTAAATTCATTTATCCTAGTAACTTATAGAATGGGTTATTTCCAAACCACGGTTTGGGTGCGAACGTGGCCGCATAGACAACGTGGATGCGGGGTCGTGTTCGCCGAGCTCCCATTGGGACAAACTCTTTAAATATTTGTTGCTACAAGTACTGCAATAACCCTGTTATTGGTGCAGGAACCCAGTCATCAAATTGGCGCAGTTGCCAGGGAGCAAAGCTTTCGGTTATCTACTCGCACATAGTTTATTTCCGCTTGTTTTTGTTATCTTACTGCTTTCTTTTATACTGAAAACAATAAAAAAATTACAAAACCAAAAATTTATAAAAATTGTTGCTACTAATCATGTCTTCTGAGATAAATTTTGTTCAATAGATAATACAAGCATTGAAGGAGATAAAGGATTCAAATTTACCAAGCCTGGTTACTAGACATGAGCTGATAAAGAAATTGCTGGACCAATTGGAAAATCATTCATTATGGTTGCGTGTTAATGATGGATCTTATTGCAAAATTTGTATAACAGATGACCACCTTAATTTTCAATGTAAGTGTTCCATCAATCCTACTCTAGCAAATTATAATAGAGATAAATCCTATGCTAGTTTGGAAATATTAGAATACGTTCTTTTCAAAGGTGCATCTGAAATGGTATTTATACTAAGAATTATTGATGTTGAATGCGAAGCACTTGATGTAGTTTTTAATTTAGTATACCTCATATTACTCTTTTGCGAAAATAATCTAAGTAATAATGCATTGATATTATATTATTTGAAGCGGTCTAAAACCGCCATGGAGAAAGATAACCTTTTGTAGGACTCACTAAAGAGCGGAGAGGAAAAGGAGCACAAGGAAAAGGAGGAAGAATGGATTGATCACCCGCTCACACCTTCAACTCCTACTTTTGATTCTATCATTGCTATTAAAACACTAGTCGATGAAAAGGAGGAACAAAAAGGTGAGGTTGACAAAGAGAGTCACACTATAACTTTTGTTTGTGATGCCTCTCACTCTAGTAGTGATTTTTATGATTCTAAAACTATTGATAATTGTTCTGCGGATGCCTTGTGCCTAGACACTCATATGGAGAGCATTAATAATAATGAACTAAAGACAGAACCTTGCTATACTAACATGTAGGGTCCTGAACTCCCTGCTATGAAGGAAGAGTACTATGAAGTGTTCCCCTACAAAGGTAACCAAGGTAAAGATTTAAGAGTTATAGATGAATCTTCAATCCTCTCATTGCAGCTATACACAGAGGCATTTTCACGAAGCTTGGTGCATCAACACTCGCTTGAAAGCGTGAACTTGTTCATCCACATGATGCCAATGCACCGTAAGCGGGTTAGACTCTGACCGAACTCTACTCCAAGATGCTCCAAACTGGTAAGTACAATCTCACCTTGAGTCGATATGCCTTGGGATCCAGGTGGGTAATGTATGGAGCATCCTAGCCTGGCTTTACGGCTTTAAAGAGAGCGCTTCCCGAGAGGCAACCCGGAAGTTTTTAGGCGTCTTTCTTAGTTTTGTGTCTTGAGACTAGTTGCATTCATGTTGCATTGGCACTTTTATTCTTTGCATGTATTGTTATTAGAGTAATATTGTGGTAGTTTTCAAAAGGTAGAATTTATTGTCACTATATTATGTGATGCATAACTCGGTTGTACTTAAATCCCATTTTATACATGCTAATATTGGTCGAAAATTAAAGTTGTCATTTTTCTGTAAAAACATGGTGTTTCGTTAAGTTTCAGGTTAAGAAAGAATTCTCAAAGAAACAGGTAATTTATGGCGTCTCTAGAAGGTTTAACGACCAACTATACGGTGGGAATAAAATTTCTGGCCGTATAGTTGCTGTCACATAGTTATTGATGCCTTCGCCAAATTTATTTTCCAGGACACAGAAGGTTTAACGACCAACTATATGGCGAGACCTTTTTGGTCCAGCCGTATAGTTGTCACCGTATAGATATCGACACCTGCTTCGAATTCTTATTTCAGGTTGCTGCATATTTGACGACCAACTATACGGCAGGAAATATTTTTCCAGCCGTATAGTTCCGGTCGTATAGTTGGTGTGACCACAAAATCACTATGGGAAGGTAACCAAGGTATCAAAATTTCGATATACATTCTCCCTACTTCTTATAAAAACCTCGAAACTCCACATATGATCTTCTCCCTTGATCGAGGGGAAGCCAAATATTCTACCTCAAAAACTTCCTAGACTGTAATTCTCTATAGAAGTTCATATTTTCCTTTTACTTTCCTTTTATCGGTGGGGTAAACGAACTATGTTAGTACACCAAAACGGTGTATTTTATTTTATGTGTTATTTCTGCAGGGACTCGAACCTTGTGTGACGACATGTACGATAGTGCCAATCGTGCAAACACTCGCATGAGTCACTTGGTTGCTGCAATTCAATATGCCTACCTATTAATGTTTGGTAAAACTTTCCAACTCGAACCTCTTTTAATAAGCACATAAGGGCTGCACACTCGTGTCTCGTATCCTATTTCACTTGCACCTCATCACAATCTAGGAGAGGCATCTTCTAAAAATAGTTTCTTGACTTAAGAGTGGTGCTTAGGTTGATAAACCAACTCAGTGGGACTTGTATTTTTATCAATTGTGAGCTAAACCCGTGTCTTCAAAAACACAAAAATATTTTGTTTTCTTTTTAGTTTCTAAGCAGGTTCTCAAGGAAGGCACACCGGGCCGTATCAAGAAACACATGTTGAAGCAAAGGTTCTTTGTCCATCGAAAGAGAGGTTACTAGTACCTCAACGGTAAAATGTTTCACCATTGCTTTAACTTAAGCTTGGGGAGGTAACCACTTTTTATACTCTCTTTTGATAAATGCATTTTCTCTTTTGTTTTCATGATCTTCTCAATATGGTATTTGGAAAGTTATTAGCTTGGGGAGGTTATTTTGCATGCGTAGTGTCTTGTGCAATGTTCTTTATCTTAAAAAAAATTCATGCTATTGTGTATCCCTTTGTTTTTGAATGCTTTCTTAGGTGAGTTTTCATTCATATTTTTATAAGGGATATGCTTGCTCATGTTAGGCCCCATAGGAGACAAACCATAGCTTTGATGCACCTTGTTCAACTTTTATCTAGCTTGTGAAAAATATTGTGATTCTCTAAATATACATTGTCATGTTCTCTACATTTTGAAAAGAAAAGAAAATATAATAAAGAAGTTCTTTGAAACTTGCTAGTTGTCACTATTCAGAATTGTCATAAGCGAATGGTTATGGAGTAGCACGACCCCATAGTGTTGTAAATGATGGTCTTAATAGATGCTTACTAAGTGAGTTGTCAAATAAGAAATGATGTTTCAAAGTTTCTAGATTACATATGCCAAAATTTTGTCTTGTAAATCAAAGTGAGATATTTCTTTATGCGTGTATTGCACCAGTGTCGCACTACATGGGATGCTAACAACTCCGCTGGCCTTTGGACTAACCAAAAAGAGGAAACTCTTGGAATTTGGCTATGAGTTGCCCAACATATGTAGCAAAAATGCTATATTTGGGTATGCATTGGTATTCTCATGGGCCTGCATTAAAAGCAAAAGTTGGAATACTACTCTGACCATTAAGATAAATCATTATGCCGAAAAGGGAAACCTTGGTAATGGTCATGAGTGTCCTTCCTAGCCTACACAGTCTCGATTGAACATATACCACTCTTTTGGCATGGTCTCTATCAACACCCAGATTTTTAATCCCAGATGCCCATTATGTTGTACATCGCAATCCCAGGATTACCATTTTTGCGAGACATAACAGATTGATATCATAGTTCATCATCCATTACAAACCATAATAGTCTTACAAATAGTTGATATCATGATCAAGTCTGATTACAATCAAATCAGCGGAATAATAATAAAGGTAGCATGATCGGGGCTCCATCTTCAAGGTCACAGGTAATGTTGACGATGGGAGATGATCCTAGTTATCGTACGCGTCCTGCTGTCCATCTTTCTCGTAGTCTCCTTCATAGTCTGGCCATGGGAATAGCCAGGGACAAAGCCATAGTACTTTGAAGTACTCGCAAACTTTCACTAAAGCAAAAGGCCATCTAATAGGAATCTTAGGCTCTAGGTTTGTTTGCCACAAGCCAATTTTATTTCAACCAGTATCTAGTAATAAAAGTCTAACTTTAGTTGTCTAGGTTACTTAGGTGGGAACCTAACTTCATCTCCACAACTTCTGGTGTCAAGCCAAAGTCATCATTCAAGTCACGGGTCATTTTGGAAAACATCTGACAATGAAACAGTATGGCCATCCAACTGTCTATAACCACGGACACGGCTATTCAAATAGTTTGACACTCTACAGAGGTGGTACACTTTCACCACGACATTTGATACATCCATCGGGAACAATCCTGAATCATCATACTTAGTATGCGGATAATCAATCCTAACATTTCAATTACACAACCTAGTATAGGCACCTCCCCTATGAGTTTGGCCTGCCAACCATAACCATCTGTCATCTTGCGCACTACATAGGTGTACAGTCACATTCACAAGGTAGCCTCATCTCACCTCGTTTCACGAGGGAACCCATACTAAGACATATAAAATTACAGTTAGGCCCTATCCAAATTCGGGTATTGTGATTGTACGGTAAACATTGGAGTGGTATTGCATCCGAACCCAACTATCAGCTTTTATCAAAGTCAAGTCACATCCTTCATTCACCATCATCTTCAAGACATTGTGTCCATAACACATGTCAAAACATTTCAATAGAATGACTCATCATTCCAAGGTTTTCATAATCATTTGTTACCATCTAGTGATCAAGTTTAGTTTAGCACTAGCATCTATTAATGGTGGATATGGGTCACTAGTTGTAGGGTACTAAGATGGTGTATCTATCTTCATCAAGCTCCAAGCTCTTGATGACACTTTCCTCATCTTCCACTAATCATCCAATTAATTAACTACGGACAACTTTGCGAAAGGTAAAGCTTGCAAGTAAAATTGGGATTTGGTATAGTAAAAAGGGGTATCACAAAGGTATGTATAATAAGGCTTGCATGGTTTAGCATGCTGAGTATAGAATGCATGGTTTAGCTTAGATTTGCTTGGTTGGAAAGGTGGTCGAAGTTCTCTTCCTCGTATTCATAGAATTCCTCGTCGTAGCCCGGGTTGGTACTAGCGTATATAAATAAATATGAGGTACACAATCACCAAACAATACTTAACTACTTCTATTTATCACACAATGGTCACACTAGATGATCT
This sequence comes from Avena longiglumis, assembly GCA_030063025.1. Taxonomy (NCBI): domain Eukaryota; kingdom Viridiplantae; phylum Streptophyta; class Magnoliopsida; order Poales; family Poaceae; genus Avena; species Avena longiglumis. Next base: position 523,928,009 of record CP125976.1, read on the forward strand.
AGCATCATCTCTATCATTACAAGAAAGGGTGATAAGATTTTATTTATCTTATTTTTAGGAAAGTAATTTCTACTCATTGAAAAGTTGCTTAGGATTTAATATTCTCCAAATTAAAAATATGGGATCATGTTGACACATGTCATCACCACATAGTCTAATACTTGGGGATGTGATTTAAATTGGTTGGCCTAATTTATAAAGTTTAACACTATTATTTAATAATACTTAAGTGGCTAAAAATGACTAGAAAGTCATTCTTTTAGTTTTGGTCCAGAGCTACTGTATGTAAGTATGTAGATTTTTACATATTCAGAAATGTCTTGTAAAATATGATTTTTGAGAGTTGGAATCAACTCAAAATCAGTCATGGTTGATTTTAGAAGAATGTTTGAAGTTGCAAAAGATACTGGCTTGTTATTTTTACTGAGGGTGATCCATAGTATCAAACTGTTTGAATCCAACGGAAGTCATTAGATATTTTTATCTACTTCTCATACAAAATTGGATTCATTCAATTTGGTACAGTGAATCTCTCTGAATTGATTTTTAAATTTCACTACTTAGAAGGTTTTTGAATAAAAAGGAAAAGATTAGATTTGAATTACTGGGCTCGCGTGGGAAACGTTACTGGGCTGGCCTAACTGCACAGCGCGTGCAGCGGGCTCACTCAGGCTGGTCCCACGCGTCAGCGAGTCATCGAACATGAAGCGGGGTCGATCAATATTAGCCCTACGATTACAACACGATCTACGGTCTAGGTTCATCATCTACGTCGTGGTGCTCCAGTGAGATTTTAACCTAGCGGCACGACGAGGGTGGTTATGGGCTTACCAGGGCTCCAGCTAGGGTCGGCGGTGTGGGCAAACGAGCTTGTCGATGACGGCGAGTCGAATGGTGGTACCAGCAGCTCCTGGAGTGGCTCCAATCGACGGCGCCTTTCTCTTACGGTGGCGGCGGACTCCGATCAAATTCTGGCGACAGGGTGCTCGCCTTGATCCGGGAACAGGTCAGGGGTGTTTCTAAGTGAGAGAGAAGTAGAATGGTGTGAAGATTGAGGCTGGGGTGGTCTCTATTTATACCCTCGAGGGTGAGGCAGTGTGGCATGGTCAGGGCTCGTCGGCGACGTTGCTACAGGTCGAGCTAGGCATGGAGAAGGGCATGGGTTGACGCTGTTGGGTGTGGTGATCGTCATGCGAGTGGTGGCTCGACAAGGGGTCGTCTCAGTTGGTCGGGCGATGTCGGTGCTCTGTGCGATGATACGTTGGAAACGTATCTATAATTTTTGATGCTTCATGCTTGTTTAGTATATACTTTGCTTTACTTGTCCACACTTTGAGGTGTTTTTTACATGTTTTCTGGTACTAAACTACGAACAAGTTGCAACAGTGCCAGATGCCTATTTTCTGCTGTTTTTGGTTTCAGAAAAGTTAGTAAAGAAATATTCTCGGAATTGGACAGGACAAAGGACAAAGTCAATTACTTTCCGTGGGGAACAAGAAGTCTTGAGGAGATCCTGGGAGGCCAGACCCACCCTAGGCACGGGTGGGCCCTAGCCCGCGCCTGGCTAGGTTTTGCGTGCCCTGGCGGCCGCCTCGGTCTCCCCTTCGCCTATAAGAAGCCCCCGATGCAGAAACCCTGAGTACCCGATCAAATATCCACGAAACCGTCTGTAGCCGCCGCCACCATCGTCCCTAGATCGGGGTATCTGGAGTTCTTCTAGGCACCCTGCCGGAGGGGAGATCATCCTAGAGGCGTTCTCTCCGGTATGATGCGCGGGTAGTTCTACCTTGGACTATGGGTCCATGTAGTAGCTAGATGGTTGTATCTCCTCCTTTGTGCTTTCATGTATAGATCTCGTGATCTCCGTTCATGATCAAGATCTAATCTATTTGTAATCATGCATGTTGTGTTTGCGGGGATCTGATGGATATTGAGATTATTATGTTGGTTTGATTAATGGTTTTGTCTTTATGATTCTATCATGTCTGTGTTGTTTGTGATCTTGCATGCTCTCCGTTTTTAGTGGCTATATTGGCCAAGTAGTTGCTAGTGACTCCAAGAGGGGGTATTTATGCTCGATAGTGGGTTCATGCCTCTAGTTTCCAAGGGAAGTGACAGAAATATCTTCGGTTGTAAATGTGATGTTGCTACTAGGGAGAAAACAACGGTCTCTTGTTCATGGAACATGTGAACTGTTTACCTTACACACTTTGCTTAAAGCAGTTGTCTGTTGCTTGCAACTTAATACTGGAGGGGGTTCGGATGATAACCTGAAGGTGGACTTCTAGTCATCGATGCAGTTGGATGGAGGTCTATGTATATTGTTGTATTGCCCAATCAACCTCATAGGATCTTTCTGACTAGTAATTGCATTCTTATGACTTGCTCAGTTCCTTTCAATTGCCCTGTTGTAATTTGTTTACCCTTCATGCCATGTTGTTTATCTAAGGAGAGCACCTCTAGTGAAGTATGGACCCCGTTCCAATCTTTACCATTGATACATCTTCCACTGTTACTTGTTTACTTGCTGCAAACCATTACCTTCCACACCATATGTTTAATCCTTTGTTACAGCAAACCGGTGAGCTTGACAACCTCACTGTTCGTTGGGGCAAAGTCTTGAGTTTGTGTTGTGCAGGTCTCCATGTTGCTTCAACACCTGTGTGACGTTTCCTTCCTCCTTCTGGTTCGATAACCTCGGTCTCAACTGAGGGAAGACTTGCTGCTGCGCTGCTTCGCACCTTGCTCTTGGGGTTTTCAACAGGCTCCTCATCAACTGATCCATCAAAACAAGTTTTCTGGCGCCGTTGCCGGGGAGGCTAAGTACGTCATCCCCAGGGGAGTCCTTCACTTCCTTTCTTTTATTTTATTTTTAGTTTGCTTTGTTTCTTTTGCTTGGTTTTTTTTGCCTCTTTCCAAAAAAACCAAAAAAATAGTCTAGTTTGGTTTGCTTGCTTTATTCAAAAACACACAAAAATTAGTTTCTGCTCTAGTTGCCACCTTGCTCTAGCTCACCATGTTTCTCCCCCAGTTCGCTCTGAAAGATCTTGCAATAGGTAGTGGCTCCATAATTGGGAAAGATAATATTGAAGAATTATTTAATTATGTTGGCAAGCATGAGGATATTGAGGATAAATCTATAGCAGAGCTTGCTCCTAATTATGAGATTGCTGCAGCTTCTTTAGTTCATATGTTGGAGGCTAGGTTTGTTAGCCTTAACCCTTTCATACAATTTTTTTCCTAAAACTAAAAGAAGAGAAGAATGCTGAAAAAAGGGAATTCATCATTGAAACTTTATCAAAAGAATTCCATGATGTTGCTAGGGAGGCCAAAAAGGTTTTTGAACGTTTCAATATGCTAGGTTCAGATGTAGATGTTCTGGGTATTTCTGATAAAACTAAGCCTAGAGAGGAATTCAATATACCCATACCCTTTAAGCTTGTTGGAATGCATGAAGCCTTTGAAAGGAATTTTGATTGGATTGCCCCTGAAAATCTTTTTGATGAAGGTAGTAGACCGAAGAGAGATGATAAAGGATACTCCAAAACCCATTTGGATGAGATAACTTTCATAGTTGAAGATTTTGCAAGTATGAATGTTAATGCTTCCTCATTTGAAAGTACTTGCTTCTTCTTGCTTCTTGTGCCTAACTTAAAGGCGTTAAAGAAAAGTACTTGTTGGGAGATAACCCAAGAGTTTCCTTGAGTCTTGGAAGTTATTCCTATAGTAATGACCTCTCCTTATCCTTTTTGTTTGCGTTTTGTGCCAAGAATAACCTCTAATGAGAGGGAAGTAAGATTTTGGGAGTTGCTGTCCCAAAACAGATTTCTTTCCTCCACCAAAAAAAATCGTGAGGAGGCTCTGTAACTCGGATTGAGCTCAACATTTACGAATAAATCCCCCAGTATGTTAGCTAACTTTCGTTAGATCAACACTTTTTGATTTGAGCAACATAAGATGTTCGAAAAAATTGATTTCTACCTGTTGGTCTGTTTTGATAGATTTCTGTCATTATTTGCATTTGCTTCTTATTGATTCCTTTTTGAGTTATCTTCAGGTAAATTGAGATTTTTGAAGGAGTTACTACAGTAGCTTGTGTTTTTAGTGAAAAACCTTGTTGTTCCAAAGCTTTGCTAGTGGTCTAAAATCTTTTGAATACACTAATGTTGCTAATGAAGATTGTGTGAAGTTTTGTATGAAGGAAAAATTCTAGGTGTAGAGAGAGAATGATGCAATGAGATGAAGGATGGACAAAAGCTCAAGCTTGGGGATGCCACCATGGTGTCACCCCAAGAAATATCCAAGAGGTACATGTAGGGGTTCGTAGCATGGAAAACAAAAATTTTCTACAGCATACAAACAAACAAGCCAAGATCTATCTATTAGATTGTAGCAACGAGTCGATGGAATAACTCACCCTCAAAGATTCCAAAGTGTTTAACGAGAGCGGATTCTCATGGGTGATGTAGTCGTACTCTTTCCGATCTCAAAATCGCGTAGACGATCCTTCCGGCGCTGCGTTCCGGCAGCTCTCCCGCAGTCGGTCACACATTCGGTACTAGATGAAGACCTTCCTCTCCCTTGTTCTAGAAGGCAACGGAGGTTGTAGCACTCTCCTCGCGATTCCTGCAGCATGACGGCGTGGTACCGAAAGTAGAGGGGAGATCTCGCAGGGCTTAGCCTTAAGCCGGAGCGAGTATGGTGGACTATGAGAGAGGCCTCAGTGATATAGGGTTTAGACACACCAAGGAGAGAGGGCTAGGATGGCGGCTAGGGCAAGTAGAAGCCCCAACTCGGCGGCTTGGGAGAAACCCTAGGGCGGCGGCGACTTGGTGGCCGGCGGCTAGGGTTAGGATTTGGTGGGGCAAGGTGTGTTCTTGGAGGGCAGCCCTGCCCCTCCTTATATAGGTGGGAGGGCGCGGCCAAGGGGAGGGGAGTCCCTCCCCAACTCGGCTTCCAAGGCCGGCGGGTGGAGGGAGAGGAACTCCTCCCCAAGTAGGTTTCCTACTCTCCCTCCACCAAGCAAACTTGTCGTTTGACTTTTCAAATTGGCGTTTGACTTTTTCAAACTAGGATTTGATTTATCCTTTTATTTTGCTCAGCGATGAAACCTAGTACATGATGCAACCATTCCAACTTGTTATGACACATTCATGTACCCTTCCCCTCCGAAGTTCCGGACCTTCCGGAATCTTCTAGAACATTCCTGATGAAAACACCGGAACCATTCTCCAACCCCGAAACATGACTTTCCTTATATGAATCTTATTGTCCGGACCACTCCGGATCTCCTCGTGATATCCCGGATCCCATCCGAGACTCCGAACAACATTCGGTATCTTACTCATCATTCCATAACTACTCGACAACATCAAATCCTTAAGTGTGTCTCCCTACGGTTCGTGAATTATGCGGACATGATCGAGACACTTCTCCGAACAATAACCAATAGAGGAATCTGGAAATTCATATGGCTCCCACATATTTCTACGATTACTCTGCGATCGAATGAACCACTTACATACGATACCAATTTCCCTTTGTCTCACGATAGTTTACTTATCCGAGGTTTTGATCGTCGGTATCTTTGCATACCTAGTTCAACCTCGTTACCGATAAGTACTCTTTTCTCATTCCCGTGATATGTGATCCCTTGTGAGCTAGTCACATGCTTGCAATCCAATTGGATGACATTCCACCGAGAGGGCCTAGAGTATATCTGTCTGTCATATGGATGGACAAATCCCACTCTTGATCCATGTGTCTCAACCAACACTCTCCGAACACTCAATGCCACCTTTATAGCCACCCATTTAAGGTGTGGTGTTTGATGTCATCAAAGCATCCTTCCTGTGATGGTGATATGCATGATCTCATGGTCGAAGGAATTAGGTTACTATGTATCAGAAAGCATATAGCAATTGAACTATTAAAATGACTTGATCTTTATGCTACGCTTATCTATAGGAGTATGTCCATCATACCATTCTCCTAACGATATGATCTTGTTGTTAATAACATCTCAATGCTCGTGATAGGGAAACCACAATCATTTATTAACCAACAAGCTAGTATTATAAAGAGGCTTTACCAGGGACTCTAATTTAGTTTACAAATCACACAAGTATTAATGTTTCCTTGTTAATACTGTTATAGCATGAATGTAAACATTTATCATAAACACAAAGATATAATAATAACTACATATTTTATTGCCTATAGGGCATATCTCCAACAGTCTCCCACTTGCACTAGAGTCAACTAATCTAGATTACATGGTAATATACCGAACACCCATGGCAGTTTGGTGTTGGTCATGTTTTGCCCTTGGGAGAGGTTTAGTCAAGGGATCCGCCACATTCAGATCTGTGTGTACTTTGCAAATCTTTATGTCACTATCTTGGACATGTTCTCGAATAGCGTGAAAACGTAGCTTGATGTGCTTTAGCTTCTTGTGTGACCTTGGTTCTTGCGCATTGGCTATGGCGCCCATGTTATCTCAGTAGATAGACATTGGGTCCAGCGCACTTGGAACCACACTGAGATCTGTAATGAAATCCTTCATCCATATCGCTTCTTGTGAAGCCTCCGAAGCAGCTATGTATTCCGATTCAATTGAAGATATCGCCACAATGCTTTGCTTTGCACTCCTCCAGCTAACTTCTGCACCATTCAAAGTAAATATGTATCCATATTGAGATTTAGAATCATCCGGATCGGTGTTCGAACTAGCATCGGTGTAACCATTAACAACGAGTTGTTCTTCACCTCCATAAGAAAGAATCATATCCTTAGTTCTTCTCAAGTACTTAAGGATGTTTTTGACCGCTGTCCAATGATCCACTCCTGGATCACTTTGATATCTGCTAGTCAAACTAACAGCATATGCAATGTCGGGTCTAGTACATAGCATGGCATACATTAGAGATCCTATGGTTGAGGCATAGGGAGTCTTACTCATCCTTTCTCTATCTTCTGCCGTTGCTGGAGTTTGAGTTTTAATCAAGGTCGTATTGGGCAACATGGGCAAGAGCCCTTTCTTGCTATCTTCCATTCCAAACCTCTTTAGAACTTTGTCCAAATATGTACTTATAGACAATGATATTAGGCGTCTTGATCTATCTCTATAAATCTTTATGCCTAATATGTAAGCTGCTTCGCCAAGATCTTTCATTGAAAAACTATTATTCAAATATTCCTTGACACTATTAAGAAGGTCTACATCATTCCCAATCAAAAATATGTCATCTACATATAGTATTAAGAATGCTACAGAGCTCCCACTCACTTTCTTGTAAATACAAGCTTCTCCATAAGTTTGTATAAAACCAAAAAATTTGATTACCTTATCAAAACGTTGATTCCAACTACGGGATGCTTGCTTCAATCCATATATGGACCGTTGAAGTTTGCATACCTTGTTAGCATCTTTAGGATCGACAAAACCTTTGGGTTACATCATATACAACTCTTCATCAATGTCTCCATTGAGGAATGCTGTTTTGACATCCATCTGCCATATCTCATAATCGTAATATGCAGCGATTGCTAACAAAATCCTTACAGACTTTAGCTTCGCTACTAGTGAGAAAGTCTCATCGTAGTCAACTCCTTGAATTTGTCGAAACCCTTTTGCGACAAGTCGAGTGTCAACACCCGTTTTTTTCAATCCTAGATGCCTGTTATGCCATACATCGCAATCCCAGGATTACCGTTTTTGCGAGACATAACAGAATTGGATACCATAGTACATCATATATTACAAACGATACATAAGTTCTTACACAAATAGGGATCTCATGATCCAGTTCTTAATACAACTTCAAGCAGCGGAATACGTAATAATAACGGTAGCGTAGGCAAAGCTCCATCTTCGGGGTCACAGGCAATGCTGACGATGGGAGATGATCCTAGTTGTCGTAACCTTCCTGAGGTCCATCTTCCAGGTACTCCTCTTCATAGTCGGGCCATGGGAATAGCCAGGAACAAAGCCATGAGTACTCTTTAAGTACTCGCAAACTAATACTAACAGGTAAAGGGGTTTTTGGATAATAGGACACTAGGCTCTAGGGTTGTTTTTCAAAAGCCAGATTTATCTCTACTAGGTTCCAAAGCTAGTCACAATTTTATAACTCCTAAGTGGTAACTTGTATTTCATATCACAACTCTGTTGTGTTCAAGTCAAAGTCTCAATTCATTTCACAAGTCATTTTGAAAAGTCTGACGGGGGAACATCTGTCCATAACCGCAGAAGCGGCTATTCGAATAGTTTGACACTCTGCAGAGATTGTACACTTTCACCACAACATTTGATACTTCCGTCAGGAACAAATCCTGAATTCACCATACTCAGTATGCGGATAATCAATCCTAACCATTCAATTACACGCCCTAGTATAAGCACCTCTCCTGTGAGTTTGGCCTCCCAACCATGACCAACTGTCATCTTGGGTACTGCACAGGTGGACAATCTGCACAAGGTAGCCTCAGCTCAGACCTTGGCCGTGAGGGAACTCATACTAAGGGATATAAGTTTCCAGTCAAGACCTACCCAATATTCGGGTATTGTGGTTGTACGATAAAATTGGAATGGTATCGCATCCAGACAACCATCAGTTTGAAAAAGGGCTAAGGCTCATGCCTCAACATTTTTATCACCAGAATCATCAAGTGTTCGGAAACACATGTCCAAAACATTTCAATAGAATGATCCATCATTCCAAGGTTTTCATAACCATTTTCACCAAGTATTCCCATCTAAAGTTGATCAAGTTTTATGCTTAGCACTAGCATCTACAGGTGGGGGTAGTACTAATGAGGGGTGGTAAACTAGTGGAGTTTCAACTAAGTCCATCCTTATATCTTAGGCTGATATCAAGGTTTCTAACTTAGGCCAAATTTTATGCTCTTTATGCAACCTTCAGAATCTTTCTAGTATCTACAAGTCACTTAAGTCAACTCTAGGTTGAAGCTTTGATAAAGAAATAAAGTAAGAAGCTTGCGAATAAAACTAGGATTGGTTTATCAAATGGGTATGATCTCATATGCTTAAGGCATATAGTAGGCATAGTAACAAGTAGGGGTTTGTTGCATCAGTAGGGTATCTTGCAAGTGTTAGCTTGCATCAATGTCAATATAAGCTTGCTAAATTGCAAGTGTTAGCTTGCACATTCACTAGTAGTATTAGGCTTGCTAAAGTAGAGTGTCTTGCATTTTTAGCTTGCATTGGTATAGTATCATCTTTCCTTGTGCAGAGCAGTGGTTGAAGTTCTCCTCGGCTTCTTCTTCGTAGAATCCTCCTTCCTCCTCGTATCCATGGTCGGTACTAGCGTCTATGAATAAATACGAGGTACACAATCACCAAACAATACTTAACTACTTGCAATCATCACACATAAGGGTCCTATAGATGATCTAGCATCATCTCTAACATTACAAGGTTAAGGCTTGGTTTAATTCTTTTTATTTTTAGAAAAGTAATTTCTACTCATTGAAAAACTACTTAAGATTTACTATTCTCCAAACCAAACATGGGATCATGTTGACACATGTCATCACCACATATTGTTTTCCATGGGAATATGATTTAAAGTGATGTCACAATTTAATAAGCTTTTACCCTTTTATTTTAATTAATTAAAGTGGCTAGAAATGCCTATGGGGCATCCTTTTATTCAGTGAACATTATTTCTGCAAGTAAGCCTATATATTTTTATATATTATGAAAGGTATGGTTAAATGTGATTTTTGAGAGTTGGAATCAACTCAAAAGCTATTATGGTTTAAATTTGAAAAATGTTTGAATGCAGAAAAGCTTCTGTCTTGTTATTTTTACTATGGGTGATCTATAGATCCAAATGATTTGAATCCAACGGGCTTGGATTCAGCATTCACAAACCTCTCCAACAAAATTAGTTTCATTCAATTTGGTGCAATGAATCGATCTGGGTTGATTTTTGAAGTTGGGTACAGAAGTGTGTTTGAATTGAAATGGAAAAAGTTTAATTTGAATAATTGGGCTGCGCGGGAAAAGTAAACAGGCCGGCCTGCTAAGCGTAGTGCTCCCGCGGGCTGTTTAAGTGGGTGTCCCCACTCGTCAGTGACACGGGGCTGGGCAAAGCGGTATGGGGCAACGTGGGTCGTTCGATCTAGTTCTAATCCAATGGCTGAGAGTCATCGTCGACGCGAGACAAAGCCGGCGAGAATGAAACCTAGAGCGGGCAGTGAGGGGTGCTGGGGGCTCACCGAGGTACGGGCGAGGTTCGGCGAGGCGGCGAACGACGAAGTCGACGACGGCGAACTCAGGGGTGGTCGCGGCAGCTCCTGGGGTAGACGAAATCGATGGCTCCCTTCTTCTCCAGAGGCGGCGGGCTCCGGTGAAATTCTGGCGGGGTGGTGCTCGCCTTGCTATAAGAACGGTGTGGCACGATCAGTGAGGAGAGGGGAGTGAGATGGTGTGAAGAAATCGAGCGGGGGTGGCCTCTATTTATAGTCGAGCGAGGGGACCGTCGGGGCACACGGTGAGCTCGTCGGGGGCGATGTTACAGGCGGCTAATGGCATGGGCAAGGGTAGGGGACGGTGCGGTGTCTCCTGGCGATGCTCAACGACATGGTTTCGAGGCATGGGGCGGTGCGGTTTGGTCTGGAACGGGCGATGCTCTGCGCGGCAGAGGCGGCGTCTTCGACGGCGGGCGGTGGTGATCGTCTGTGCATGTGGTGAGGGCGGCGCGCGGTATGTGGGCGCTGGTCGAGGGTGGTGCTCTGGCGCACGCTCGGCATGGCCTCTGGCGGTCTGGCGCGGTTCGTGCGCGTGGTCCAGGGCTTGGCAACACTCGCGGCTGGGACAGTGAGTGGCGGTGGACGGTGGGCTGCCTCCCAGACATGCTGGCTAGGCTTGCTGCTGCTCCTAGCTTGTTGTCGACTATGGGGTGGCAAGGGTGTGCTCGGTTGTTCACCATTGATGGCAATGGCAAGCTCACGGTGGTGCTAGTGCTTGGCTAATCTTCCTAGATGATATACTGAGCTGGTTGTGAGCTAACTAGGGAACAAGTTAGGCCAATTTTACTGCACACTATAGTGTTTGATGTTTGTTTGATTTGTGTCTGCAACCTGTTTGATGAAATGGCTGCATGAAATCAAGTTTTGAATTTTGAAAAGATTTTTGGTGGGTTTGCTAGATTGGTGCTGGTGAGTCTGCAGATGCTTGGGTTTTGAAAGTTGAGCTTGTTTGAATGGTTTTTGAAAAAGTGGGATCTTCCCATATGATAAAGATTCAATTTTGAATTGTCATTTAAACTATGCATTTGAAAGTTTCTGGATGATCACAAAGTGGGCCTTGATACTTTGTTATGAGTACATTCAAGGGGTGCAAAGATCCAGAAAAGTTTCTGTTATGTTCTGAAAGTTTGAGACAGCCAAAGTAGCCATGAGAGTTAAATTGGTCAAAGTGACCATTCATTTAATATGTGTTTTGATTTACTTGTCTTTAGGAAAAGTGTGGGAAATGTTTTAGATGATGTTTATTTCACCTAAGAAACATTTTACAAGCAATGAAACAAACAACCAAGGTGGTTTTAAAAGAATTCAAAATAAATGCATACACATATGCATGCATTCATAAATTTATTTAGAAAAAAAATTGTTAACCCTAAGTTTGATTATTAGAGTTTGATGATCCAAGCTTAACATTTTTGGGGTGTTACAAACCTTCCCCCCTTAAAAAAATCTCGTCCCGAGATTTGAAAAAGGACGAAAAGATTACCTAGGATTTGTAGAGATCGGGAAACTCCATCCTGATGTGATCTTCCAGCTCCCAGGTAGCTTCCTCTTCTGTGTGGTTGCTCCACTGAATCTTGAGAAACTTGATGCTTTGGGTTCGGGTAGTTCAAAAAGCTTCTTCCAAAATGCGGATGGGTACTTCAAGATAGGTCAGGTCATCGTTGATCTCTATGGTCCGATGATCGATACTCTTGAATACTTCGGTCTTCTCGGGGACTTCGAGACACTTGCAAAGTAACGAGATATGGAATACATTGTGCACGGCTGACATCTCTTCAGGTAGCTCCAATTGGTACGATACTTCTCCTCGACGGTTCAGAATCTTGAAAGGTCCGATATATCTGGGGGCTAACTTTCCTTTGAGTTGGAAACGCTGCATTCCCTTCAATGGCGAAACTTTCAGATAAACAAAATCTCCTATGTTGAAGGCGAGGTCTCTACGTCTCTTGTCGGCATAACTCTTCTGTCAGGATTGGGCGGTCTTGAGGTGCTCATGAATCTTGTGAACCTTCTCTTCTGCTTCTCGTAGGATGCCGGGTCCAAAAATCTGACTCTCTCCTACTTCCGACCAGTTCAAAGGGGTGCGACACTTCCTTCCGTACATGAACTCAAATGGGTCCATTGGCAAACTGGCTTGATAACTATTGTTGTAAGAAAATTCTCCGAACGGCAGGCAGTCTTCCCACTTGGATCCATATTCTAACACGCATGCTCTCAGCATATCTTCGAGTATTTGATTTACTCGCTCCGTTTGTCCATCTGTCTGAGGGTGATACGCGGTACGGAAATCTAGGCGGGTTCCTAAACCTTCTTGAACTTTCTTCCAGAATCTCGAGGTAAACTGAGTACCTCGATCCGATACTATGTTCTTCGGGACTCCATGCAAACTAACGATTCTAGCGATGTACAGCTCCGCTAGCTTCGAATTCTGATAGGTGGTTTTGACGGGCAAGAAATGGGCGACTTTGGACAATCGGTCCACTATGACCCAGATAGAGTCATTTCCCCTACTAGAAGTAGGTAGTCAAGTGATAAAGTCCATTCCTACAGAATCCCATTTCCATTCCAGAATCTGCAAAGGTTGCAACAATCCAGCGGGTCTTTGATGTCCTGCCTTGACTCGCTGACATATATCACACTTGGCGATATAGCTTCCTATTTCTCTCTTCATCTTATGCCACCAAAATTGCTCTTTCAAATCTTGATACATCTTAGTTCCTCCGGGATGGATAGAATAAAGAGTATCATGAGTGTGGCATCCCGCAAAACCACTACTAGAAAATCGCGTTGAATTTGTGCATTGCATCGTCATCATCATGCATTGTTTGCATAAAAACCATGTTTGCAAAGCCCGTGTTGTTTTCTAAAAACGCCCCGTCTTTAATTCAAAACCAAAACCGGGTCGCCGAAATATTTTGTTTTGTTAAAATTGTTTTGCAAACGGTCCGTTTAATTAAATAAAACTTTTAATTAATTGTTAGTGGGGCAGTCGAACGGGCCAGATCGACCCGAACGACCACCCCCAGGTTTTTGAATCGGTCCAACTGCAACCGCCCCTAAATCCTAAAGCTACCCACTATCCTACCCAGCCCAACCAGCCACATCACTCTGGCCAACCACATCACGCCACCTCACTTTCCCTCACCCCTCCCACCACTCAGAACCTGCCACTTGGCCTCTCACCCCTCCCTCCACTCAAACCACACCACACCCACTTGCACACACACCACGCCACGCCTGACACCGGGACCCACTCCGTCGGCCCCGCTGCCCAGCACCGTCCCCACGCGCCTGGCTCCACATGCATCGTCCCTCATGCCGCGTGCCCGCTCCCGTCTTCCCCAGCGACCTGCCCGCCTCGAGCCTCCCTCCGCCCTCTGCGAGCCCAAGCCCGGCCTGCGCCCATGCCCTCGCCCCTCTCTGGCCCGGCGCGCTTCGTCTCCGCCGCTGCCCCTCACCTCCTTCCCCGACCCCGAAGCTCCTCCACCCCTCGCCGCCCGCTCCTCCTCAGGCTCGCTCTCCGGCCGCCCAGCTCGCCCCTCTGCGTCTCGCCGGCGACGCCCCGCTCCCCGCGCGCCGGTCCACCCTCTCCGTTCTCCGCCTCCGCTGCTCCCACCGAGCACCCGCTCAAGGCTGCTCAGAACCGGCGCCCTCGTCGCCAAGCCCGCGTCGGCCGCTGCCTCCGCGTCCGCCGCCACGCCCGCGCTCGCTCGCCGCCTCGTCGCCCGTGCGCCCGTCCACCTCCCCTACGCCGCCTCGTCCTCCGTGAGCTCCTCCGGCAAACCACCGTCTGCTCGAGCTCTCCGCCAAGCCCCTCGCTGCCCAGCGCTCCGGCCGCCGTCCTCTCCGGCGACCCTTCCCTCGCAGACGCGCGCGTGCACGCCTCCCTTCTGCTGCGTTCCTCTGCAGCCCCGGACGCGCTCGAGCCCGACAACGTGGCCCCACCCTTTTTGCTGGTGGAATTTGTCCCTGGCGTTGCACCTTGTGGTGGTGTTGATGGTGTTTCCCGATGCCCCGTTGTCCCTGCCTCGTGGCATCACCTCGGCCTGGTTGCCCGTATCCTTGAGCTACCTGGCCCAAGGCAATACCAACTCTACCTCGACAAGTGCGCAAGATCCTCGAACCCGCCAACCTCGAAGCGTCAAGATCCACTACCGGGATTTTGTCAAAGCCCGAACCGAAGGTCTTGATCACGGAGCACCAAGAACTCCTTCATGGATCCGAAGGCGAGCCCCGACACGCCAAGTTCTCCCTCCCGGATCCGAAGGCGCGAGACCGGGTCACCAAGATCCCGCCGTGAAGCGACAAGACCGGCAACATGACCCGCGTCGCGAATGCGACAAGACCGTCGCGGACGACAAAACGACCGGGAAGATCCGATGACACGAACCAAGTCCGGCTTCACGGGCGACAAGATCTACCCGATCCGAAGACCCTAACCCGGTCCGAGAACGATCCCGCCGCCGTCGAACCACGGACCACGAGATCGACCCGAACCCGGAACCCCAAGACCGTCGAGACCTAATGTGTGAACCCCTTTTCCGAGAACCCTATTTTATAATATAATAACAATTGGTGCATATTGAATTGTCATTCATCCCGCATGCATCACATTGGTTTGGGGGCCTTATGCCGATCCACCTCTAATTAAATATGGGGCCCATATGCGGGCAAATCTAGCCTTATATTGGCCTCATTTAAACTTGTAAGCAGGAAACTCATCTTGTCATGTTAACACAACATTTAAACTGCGGGGCTTCTAAACAACATGAACCATATAATTACTTGTCGGGACCCCGTTTCCGCTTAATATGACCTAATTGCATCGCACCTTTGCCATGTCATCCATCATACATGCATCATGCCGATCTTACGCGTTTTATTAAATGTTGCATCCGGTGTTTATTCTAGTGTTTTGCTTCTTCGGATAAGGCCGATGAGTTGATGTGAGCTTACCCGATCTTGGTTGAACCCTTGACAATGTTTTCACATCTCCCCTTTCTACCTATCTTACTTTTATAGTCTTTATTTCCCTCCTGTTGATCTATTGCTATACGTGTTGTGATGCTTTAGTTTCGTACATGATATACCGTGCAGCCCTATATTGCCTTGGACACACCTAATACATTGTTTGGTAGATAGTTGGACTTGCGCGTCGTAGTTGCTTGCTCAAGTCTGATGTGTGTCGTCAAATGCCACGATTCTTGATGTATTGCCGCATGTTGATGTTGGAGATGATTCTAGTTTTACTTATCGTCACTTTAATTTCTGTTTAAACAACTAAAATTGAATAAGCGAGAGGCATCGGTGGGTGATAGATAATATTTGGTTTCGAACGCCCACTTGTGTCCGTAAGACCCAGTACTTGATACATGTTCCTTGATTTATCGCGCTATCCACATCCAAGGTATATGGGACCCCCTGGCGAGCTTGATTCATCTTATTTCTTGGGGCCACAACTAGTTTGCGGTTTTATTACGATCTGTACTTATGCCATGCTACTTTGTATTTATATTTGTGCGAGGCGTTAGGTATGCGGAGTGATTACGCGATCGACAAGCCCAGCCACACTTCGGTTCCCGGACCATTGGCGCAACCTTGAGGCCGCCTCGGGCTTGCTTACTCGTTGGATCTACTCAAAGGGTGGCCCTGAAATATTTCGAATCTGTGATTGTTTCGTGAAAGCCTCGTTGGGTTTTGATTTGGTTTTCGAGGTTGATCGGCGTGTGTTGCTATTGGTGCACCGGCGGGTAAAACTTTCGAAAGCCGTGTCGCGGATATGGACGACTTGGAGCATATCTCGATCATAGACAAGCATAACTAAAGTTCTGCTATAAATTTGACTTATAATGACTAGTAATCGGGTTCACTATAATGGAATGGCTAATTAATACTGCCCACAATTGCTTGTTTGGTTGTCGCTTGCGCCATTGTACTGACTAGTAAATCTTGCAACTTCTAGCGGAATGGCTGAATAAAAGTACCAACAACTTTGAGTTTTGGGTTATCTCATGCTATCTGCACGATTAGTAATTGTTGCAACTAGCGGAATGGTTAACTAAAAGTGCCCACTGCTTATTTTATCGGCGAATACCTAAACTGACTAGTAAAGTGCATAACTATAACTAAATAAGTAAAGCGCCAGCGGTGTGAGTTCCTCGGTTGACTTCCTCGTTTGGTCTCGAGAAACACCGAGGATGGGTTTGTTTGGTGTTAGCTTGGTTGCATCCGGATAGGTCATTCTCACCCCTCTCGATCACCGCCCGGTTGTATCGAGTCTCCATAGGTTGTTTCGTGCATCTTTGCGCTGCTCGATCCACCATACCTATGTGAGGACCGGTCTAGCCTCGCCGTGTCTTGGCCTCGATCTTGGCTCCTTCTTTTCCTTTGCCCTTTGTCGGCACCTTTTGTTTAAGCGGGTTTGAGATCGGCGTCGTTAGCGGGTTACCCTTCCGGCTTGGCGCAGGGTTATGGGCGCCATTGGTTATTCTTGGGGCTCTTAGCCCCATTTGCTTCTTGTCCGTGGCGGGCCTTTATCGTTTTCAAGGTGATTTGAATCTTTGTATATTATATACATATTCTTGACTCTTTGGTGTTATATATATCTATTACATGGGTCCCATCGAGGACTGTTGTGTAATGTTATTACCGTTTTCCACCTTGCGAAAGTGCTGGTGCACCTTTGAATCGTTTCTATGCGGGTTTGGCGAATTTTGCTCAAACTTGCATAGGCCCGATGGTGTTACAGTGGTATCGAGCTCGGCGGTTGCGATACCCCTGAAGTCCAACTGTGGGATAACCTAGCTAACGTAGAGTGTCAAAACTATTTTGAAAATCGGTTGGATAGTTACGATTAGGTCTGATTTTACTCCTTACCCTCTGCTATTCCCTCTCATCTCGGCGTGTTTTGAATCGCTCTCTCCTTCCTCTTGAGTCCAGATTTCTCGTGGTTGGGTTCCGTCGTACCTTGAGGTTTCGCTTCCTTCTTTGATAACGGTGTTCTACCGGTGTTCAAATGCACGATGAATCCGTCCACGGTGTTACCATTCTTTATTCCTTGTTTGTTCCTTCCGTGTTTTACGGACGACATCATCCACGCGCATCACTCCTTTGTTTCCGAGCCTCGCTTGTCGAGATCTTCAGTCTGAATCCGAGGGTTGGTTGCATAATCTGTCTATTCGTGTACATAGTAATGCTTTGAGTGCGGGATGGAGTCGCGACCATACCACTACTCTTAGTATTCGCTTTTGTACATTGAATGGTGGATCGATGCAATTTTACTCCTTCCATGGAAGTTAGAGGTGGCCTTACCTTTAACTTCGTCCGTTGTTTATCCGGAGTGTTCTCTTGACGAACAGGGACAACGACCTCTTGTTAGTGGTGTCGCGAAGATCTACACGAAGCGAGAAGACGCAGATCGCCGACCTTCCTTCCGGTACCATGAGGCGGATCTCGAGGGCGAGATCCCTTGTTAGTGGTGTGTCGGTGTATCCCGCAAAACCACTACTAGAAAATCGCGTTGAATTGTGCATTGCATCGTCATCATCATGCATTGTTTGCATAAAACCATGTTTGCAAAGCCGTGTTGTTTCTAAAACGCCCGTCTTTAATTCAAAACCAAAACCGGTCGCGAAATATTTTGTTTTGTTAAAATTGTTTTGCAAGCGGTCGTTTAATTAAATAAAACTTTTAATTAATTGTTAGTGGGCGATCGAGCGGGCGGATGACCGAGCGACCACCCCGGGTTTTGAATCGGTCCAACCCTAAATCCTAAAGCTACCCACTATCCTACCCAACCAGCCACATCACTCTGCCAACCACATCACGCCTCACTTTCCCTCCCTCCCACCACTCCGCCACTTGGCCTCTCACCCTCCTCCTCAAACCACACCACACCACCGCCACACACCTGCAGCGTGCCCCGACACCGGGACCCACTCCCGGCCCCGGCCCAGACCGTCCCCTGCGCCCGCGCTCCCCTGCATCGTCTACCTCATGCCCCGCGTGCCCGCTCCCGTCTTCCCCGACCTCTGCCCGCCTCGAGCCTCCTCGCGCCTCTGCAGGCCCAAGCCGCCGCCCAGCCTCGCCCCTCTCTGGCCGCCCGCGGCCTTCGTCTCCGCCGGCCGCCCTCACCTCCTTCCCCCGGCTCCTCCACCCCTGCCCGCTCCTCCTCAGCTCGCTCTCGGCCGCCCAGCTCGCCCTGCGTCTGCGGCGCCCGCTCCCAGCCGGTCCACCCTCTCCGTTCTCGCCTCCGCTGCTCCCACAGGCACCCTTTCCCGCCTTGCCTCCAGCGCCCTCCGTCGCCAAGCCCGTCCGGCCACCGCCTCCGCGTCCGCCCGCGCCGCCTTCGCTCCGCTCGCCCGCCTTCGCCCGCGTCCCTCCTCGCCGCCTCGTCCTCCGTGACTCCTCCGACGAGCCCACCGTCTTCGAGCTCTCGCCGCAGCCCCTCGCCCGGCGCTCCGCTTCGTCCCGCCGGCCGGCTCGGCGTCGCCCGTCCTCTCCCCTTCCCTCATGAGGCCAGCGCCTCCCTTCCGCTGCGTTCCTCTGCAGCCCCGGACGCGCTCGAGCCCGACAACGTGGCCCCACCCTTTTTGCTGGTGGAATTTGTCCCTGGCGTTGCACCTTGTGGTGGTGTTGATGGTGTTTCCCGATGCCCCGTTGTCCCTGCCTCGTGGCATCACCTCGGCCTGGTTGCCCGTATCCTTGAGCTACCTGGCCCAAGGCAATACCAACTCTACCTCGACAAGTGCGCAAGATCCTCGAACCCGCCAACCTCGAAGCATCAAGATCCACTACCCGGATTTTGTCGAAGCGAACCGAAGGTCTTCGATCACGCACCAAGAACTCCTTCATGGATCCGGCCGAGCCCCGACACGCCAAGTTCTCCCTCCGGATCGAAGGCGCGAGACCGGTCACCAAGATCCCGCCGTGAAAGCACAAGACCCGGCAACATGACCCGGCGTCTGCGAATGCGACAAGACCGTCATGACGACAAAACGACACCGACGGAAGATCCGATGCGCCCGAACCAAGTCCGGCTTCGGGCGACAAGATCTACCCGATCCGAAGACCCTAACCCGGGAGAAACGATCCCGCCAAGCCGTCGACGGACCACGAGATCGACCCCGAACCCCGGAACCCCAAGACCGTCGAGACCTAATGTGTGAACCCCTTTTCCGAGAACCCTATTTTATAATATAATAACAATTGGTGCATATTGAATTGTCATTCATCCCGCATGCATCACATTGGTTTGGGGGCCTTATGCCGATCCACCTCTAATTAAATATGGGGCCCATATGCGGGCAAATCTAGCCTTATATTGGCCTCATTTAAACTTGTGTAGCAAACCGGAAACTCATCTTGTCATGTTAACACAACATTTAAACTGCGGGGCTTCTAAACAACATGAACCATATAATTACTTGTCGGGACCCCGTTTCCGCTTAATATGACCTAATTGCATCGCACCTTTGCCATGTCATCCATCATACATGCATCATGCCGATCTTCTGCCGTTTTATTAAATGTTGCATCCGGTGTTTATTCTAGTGTTTTGCTTCTTCGCGGATAAGGCCGATGAGTTGATGTGAGCTTCGCCCCGATCTTCGGTTGAACCCTTCGACAATGTTTTCAGGCGAGCATCTCCCCCTTTCTACCTATCTTACTTTTATAGTCTTTATTTCCCTCCTGTTGATCTATTGCTATCTGTGTTGTGATGCTTTAGTTTCCGTACCTGTGATATACCGTGCAGCCCTATATTGCCTTGGACACCCTAATACATTGTTTGGTAGATAGTTGGACTTTGCGTCGTAGTTGCTTGCTCAAGTCTTGATGTGTGTCGTCAAATGCCACGATTCTTGATGTATTGCCGCATGTTGATGTTGGAGATAATTCTAGTTTTACTTATCGTCACTTTAATTTCTGTTAAACAACTAAAATTGAATAAGCGAGAGGCATCGGTGGGTGATAGATAATATTTGGTTTCGAGCCCACTTGTGTCCGTAAGACCCAGTACTTGATACTGTTTGATTTATCGCTATCCACATCCGAGGTATATGGGACCCCAGGCGAGCTTGATTGATCTTATTTCTTGGGGCCACAACTAGTTTGCGGTTTTATTACGATCCTATGCCATGCTACTTTCTGTTATATTTGTGCGAGGAGCAGGTACGGTATTGTTTAGGTATGCGGAGTGATTACTGGTATCGACAAGCCCAGCCACACTTCGGGTTCCCACCATTGGCGCCTTGAGCCGCCTCGGGCTTGCTTACTCCGTTCGGGATCTACTCAAAGGTGGCCCCAAATATTTCTGAATCTGTGATTGTTCATCGTGAAAGCCTCGTTGGGTTTTGATTTGGTTTTCGAGGTTGATCGGCGTGTGTTGCTATTGGTGCAGGTAAAACTTTCGAAAGCCGTGTCCGCGGATATGGACGACTTGGAGATATCTCGATCATGACAAGCATAACTAAAGTTCTGCTATAAATTTGACTTATAATGACTAGTAATCAGCTTCACTATAATGGAATGGCTAATTAATCACAATTGCTTGTTTGGTTGTCGCTTGCCATTGTACTGACTAGTAAATCTTGCAACTTCTAGCGGAATGGCTGAATAAAAGTACCAACAACTTCTGAGTTTTGGGTTATCTCATGCTATCTGCACGATTAGTAATTGTTGCAACTCTAGCGGAATGGTTAACTAAAAGTGCCTTTGCTTATTTTATCGGGCGAATACCTAAACGACTAGTAAAGTGCATAACTATAATCGAATAAGTAAAAGCCAGCGGTGTGAGTTCCTCGGTTGACTTCCTCGTTTGGTCTCGAGGAAACACGAGATGGGTTTGTTTGGTGTTAGCTTGTTGGATCCGGATAGGTCATTCTCACCCTCTCGATCCGCCATTGTATCGAGTCTCCATAGGTTGTTTCGTGCATCTTTGCCGCTCGATCCACCATACCTATGTGGCGAGGGCCAATTCTAGCCTCGGTGTCTTGGCCTCGATCTTGGCTCCTTCTTTTCCTTTGCCCTTTGTGGCACCCTTTTGTTTAAGCAGGTTTGAGATCGACGTCGTTAAGGTTACCCTTCGACGCTTTGGCACAGGGGTTATGGGCCATTGGTTATTCTTCGGGCTGGGCTTAGCCCCATTTGCTTCTTGTCGTAGCTGGGCACTATCGTTTTCAAGGTGATTTGAATCTTTGTATATTATATCGTATTCTTGACTCTTTGAGTCATTTATATATCTGGGGTCCCATCGAGGACTGTTGTGTAATGTTATTACTTCGTTTTCCACCCGCACGAAAGTGCCTGGTGGGCACCTTTGAATCGTTTCTATGCGGGTTTGGCGAATTTTGCTCAAACTTGCATAGGCCCGATTCTGAGGGTGTTACAATGAGCCTCCTTCAAAATAACTTCTTTCAATTCAGAATCTGCTGGTACACAAAGGCGTCCTTTGTACCACAACACTCCTTCTTTGTCTTCGGTGAATCCGGGTACTTTGTCTGTACCGATACGACGCTTGATTCCGTCGATACTAGCGTTTTCCTTCTGCGCCTCCTTAATCTAACTGATCAAAGTGGGCTGGAGTTCTATGCTAGCCAAAAATCCTTCACTTACTAATTCCATTCTAAAATCTTCCATCTCCTTGTGCAAACTTGGTTGCTCCTTCAAAATCATGGAGTTCAAGCGGCACGGCAATCTGCTAAGGGCATCAGCTACCACGTTGGCTTTACCCGGGTGATAGTGAATGTCCAGGTCATAATCCTTGATTAGCTCAATCCAACTTCTCTGCCTCATATTCAGCTCCTTCTGAGTGAATATATACTTTAGGCTCTTGTGATCCAAATAAATCTCACAACGATTTCCCATCAGGTAATGTCTCCATGTCTTCAGGGATAGAACTACTGCTGCGAGTTCGAGGTCATGGGTTGGGTAGTTTTGCTCATGTTGCTTCAATTGTCGGGATAGATAAGATATAACTTTGCCTTATTGCATTAGCACACATCCGAGAACAATCTTGGATGCGTCACAATACACATCGAAGGGCT
This sequence comes from Avena longiglumis, assembly GCA_030063025.1. Classification (NCBI taxonomy): domain Eukaryota; kingdom Viridiplantae; phylum Streptophyta; class Magnoliopsida; order Poales; family Poaceae; genus Avena; species Avena longiglumis. The sequence continues at coordinate 523,950,331 of CP125976.1, forward strand.
TCGTGATATCCGGCATGATCAAAATTGGGGCTGAAATCAATCTCCTTTTGAGTTCTTGAAAACTCGCTTCACACTTGTCTGTCCATTCAAACTTCTTGTCCTTCTTCAGCAATTGGGTCATGGGTCTGGCGATACTCGAGAATCCTTCTACGAATTTGCGGTAATATCCCGCCAATCCGAGAAAAGCACGAACTTGGGTTTGAGTGGTTGGGGCTTGCCAATCTTCTACATCTTTCACTTTGGCAGGGTCAACGGCAATTCCTCCGGCTGATACAATGTGACCGAGGAATCCTACCTCATGTAACCAGAATTCACATTTGCTAAACTTGGCATAAAACTGATGCTCTCTAAGGGTTCCAAGAATGGTCCTTAGGTGTATCTCATGTTCTTCTTATGATTTGGAATAAATCAGCATGTCATCGATGAAAACAACGACAAACTTATCCAGGAAGTCCATAAAAATCTTATTCATGAGGTTAATGAAATAAGCGGGGGCATTGGTTAATCCGAAAGACATGACCGTATACTCATACAATCCATATCTGGTGGTAAAGGCAGTCTTTGGAATATCCTCTGCACGAATTTTGAGTTGATGATAGCCAGTTCTAAGATCAATCTTAGAAAACACAATGGCACCGGTCAACTGATCAAACAAATCTTCTATCTTGGGCAAGGGGTACTTGTTCTTGATGGTGACATCATTCAACTTCCGATAATCTGTACACAGACGGTTACCTCCATCCTTCTTGTCCACAAACAAGACAGGTGATCTCCATGGGGACGCACTTGGTTGAATCAATCCAATTTCCAACATGGAATCCAGTTGCTTCTTCGGTTCTGCGAGCTCTGACGGGTTCATACTATAGGGTCTCTGGGCTATGGGTCCGGTTCCGGGGATTAGTTCAATGATAAACTCGATATCTCGATCTAGGGGCATACCGGGCAAAACATCTGGAAATACATCAGGGTATTCACAGACTATTCGGACTTGGTCAATGGTAGGTTGGGCTATACTCTTGTTGCATTTAAATTGACGAGGTAAGGTTTCAGATATATGCTCGACTGTTATTCCGGCTGTACTGGTCATGGTGATGGCTTTCTTAGAACATTCAATCAATCCTTTATGTTTGGACATACAATCCATTCCTAGTACTACTTCCAAACCTTTAGTTCCGAGTACTATCAGATTAGCATAAAAATCTATGCCATGGATTCGGATAGGGACGGCTTTGCAAATTTTCCTAGCCTTGGTGGTTGATCCGGGAATTTGCACAATCATCACATGCTTCAATTTGGTTGGTTGAATTTTACTAGTGCATGCAAATTCTTTGGTGACAAATGAATGCGATTCACCAGAATCAAACAACACTCTTGCAAGTACTAAATTAACAGAAAACATACCCAGCACGACGTCTGGCGCTTCCTGAGCTTCTTCAGCATGCATGAGAAAAAAGACCATTATTGCGGTTGAGTGAATTCCACAGGGCAACTCTTCTTCCGGTCGAACACGACTGCTCTTTGGTGGGGCATTGGCATTGGGGATGTAGCATTCTTCTTGTTGGGGCACTCGTTGGAATAGTGGCCTTTATTTCCACATCATAACAGGTCACTTGCGACTTGTCCTTATCGCTACAGCACACATTGCTTCCAGTCCTCGGGGCAGTGTTGGGGTTGGCGGTAGCATTGTTGGTGTTGAACTTGGGTGGGGCACGGGTGAAATTGCTAGAGTTGCCGGGGTTGTTGTGATTTCCTCCGGGTCTAGGGTTTTCACGATTGGGATAGGTAGGACGGTTCATCGGGGCTCTGTTGGTTCTTGGGGCAAATCCTAGAGATGGGTTGGGGCGGTACTTTGGGGTCTGATGGGTTCCTGGCTGATGCATCATACGACGCTTGCGGTTCTCATTGGCTTGGTTGATCTTTCCTTCCATCTGGATAGCAGAGTCGATAAGGGCTTCAATATCTGCGAAGGGGATATTTACTAACACCGTCTGCATCTCGTCATGCAGACCATTCAGGAATCTTTCTTTCTTCTTGGCTTCGGTGTCTATCTTGTCCGGGGCATACCTAGCTAATGACAAAAATTTGTCACGGTATTCCACTACAGTCATCCTTCCTTGCTTCAGCTCTCTGAACTCGTCTCTCATTCTCTTGATCAAACCTGGTGGTACATGGGTTCTGTTGAACTTGACCTTGAATTCCTCCCAGGTCATCATCTGGCCTCCGGTCATTGCGCGAACACTGTTCCACCATGCCCTGGCATCTCCGGCTAGATAATGGGTGGCGAACAGGACTTTCTCGTTGGCTTCCACTCCGGCGACTTCTAGGTTATTTTCCATGGTTTGCAGCCAATCATCGGCGTCTAGGGGCTCTTCTGACTTAGTGAAAACAGGTGGGTTGGTATTCTGGAAATTCCTAAGCTTAGATCCATGGTTGTCCTGATTTCTGTGGCCTTGGTTGTTGTGGGCTAGCTGGGCTGTCTACTGAAGAGTGGCTAGGTTGGCTTGACGCCCGCTCTTCGACCGTGGTCAAGTCAACAGTTGCAGGATATGCAACATCGGGTCCGGGGCTGAACCACTTCCTCCACGTGCCATCTGAAGATTGAGATAGATCATGAGAAAAGAGGGAAATTTCTAAGGTTTTGGGGACTTTGAAAAGTTTTAAAGGTTTGACTCAGATTTTTCTAGCAACTTGCTTTTTCATTCATTCATTCATAGCACACAGTACAACACACACCACAACAAAGAAAAACAGATGGTTTTAAGAACCATTCTGGAAACTACGATACAGTGGGACCGAATACTACTCACTACGCTAGTGCTCAAGTGCTACTACTCCTCGGAGTCTGTGGCTTCATCATCTTCATCATCATCAATGAAGGCGAAATCATCCTCATCGGTGAAGAAGTCCATGGCCTGATCCTCCAGAAAATCATCGTCATCGTTGAGATAGGAGTAAGGGTCTCCACGAAGATCCTCTTCGGCATTCTCCCTTTCCTCCAACTACATGTCTCTCTCGTGGATGGTCTCCTCCAAAGATGAGATGCGGTGGCGAAGACGCGCAATAATGCGCTCCTTCTTGTCGAGCTGACGGCGGCGAGACTTGCGATCCCTTTCTAGCATGGCGATGGTCTGGTACTTTGTCTTGATGATGGCAGACTTGTGGTTGCAGTAGTCACGGCAGTTGTCCAACTCCTACTGACGATCATACATCATGAATCTAAGGTGGTCCAATTGAGTCTTCAGCTCGGGGTGGTATGGGGCTTCCAGTGGTTGTCCATTTGCATCACGCCTTGGGCAAAACTCAAAGCGAGTACCCTTGATCTGATTGATGCTCGCCACGCACGGAAAGAGCTTCGCATTGCTCAGCAAGTCCATCGAGCCGCTTGTTTTCCTCAAGGTAAACTGAATTCTCCGCATGGGAGGTTCAATCTTTCCTCGGAGACTTGCAACAATTAGCCACCGCATCTTCTCCTCCTTGATCATTGAGCTGAGCTCAAGAACTCGGTGCGACGCCCAAGTTCAAGTGATCCAGATCCCTCTCAAAGATAAGGTCTCCTCCATTCCCAAGTTGGTAAAACTTGTTGTACTTCACGTCCATCTATAAAAATAGAGGATGAGTATATTAGCAGGGTGATCAAGTGTGTCAAAATTTTATGTATTTTGCAAGAGTTTTTGAGGAACATGAATTTTTAGGAAAGAATTAAAGAGATAAGAATGAGAATAAGTTTTTGTAAATATTTGTTTTCTTTGGTTTTGAAACTTAAGTTTTTGGTTCAAACGTCTAGTCTAACTAGGGTCTCCTATGGTCAGGATGGCTCTGATACCAACTTGTCAACACCCGGATTTTTCAATCCTAGATGCCTGTTATGCCATACATCGCAATCCCAGGATTACCATTTTTGCGAGACATAACAGAATTGGATACCATAGTACATCATCCATTACAAACGATACATAAGTTCTTACACAAATAGGGATCTCATGATCCAGTTCTTAATACAACTTCAAGCAGCGAAATACGTAATAATAACTGTGAGTGGCGAAGCTCCATCTTCGGGTAACATGCAATGCGACGATGGGAGATGATCCTAGTTGTCGTAACCTTCCGGGTCCATATTCCAGTACTCCTCTTCATAGTCTGGCCATGGGAATAGCCAGGGACAAAGCCATGAGTACTCTTTAAGTACTCGCAAACTAATATTAACAGGTAAAGGGGTTTTTGGATAATAGGACACTGGGCTCTAGGGTTGTTTTGCAAAAGCCAGATTTATCTCTACTAGGTTCCAAAGCTAGTCACAATTTTATAACTCCTAAGTGGGAACTTGTATTTCATATCACAACTCTGTTGTGGTCAAGTCAAAGTCTCAATTCATTTCACAAGTCATTTTGAAAAGTCTGACGGGGGAACAGTATGGCCACTCCAACTGTCCATAACCACGGACGCGGCTATTCAAATAGTTTGACACTCTGCAGAGATTATACACTTTCACCACAACATTCGATACATCCGTCAGGAACAAATCCAGAATTCACCATACTTAGTATGCGGATAATCAATCCTAACCTTTCAATTACACGCCCTAGTATAAGCACCTCTCATGTGAGTTTGGCCTCCCAACCATGACCAACTGTCATCTTGGGTACTGCACAGGTGGACAATCTGCACAAGGTAGCCTCAGCTCAGACCTTGGCCGTGAGGGAACTCATACTAAGGGATATAAGTTTCCAGTCAAGACCTACCCAATATTCGGGTATTGTGGTTGTACGATAAAATTGGAATGGTATCGCATCCAGACAACCATCAGTTTGAAAAAGGGCTAAGGCTCATGCCTCAACATTTTTATCACCGTAATCATCAAGTGTTCGAAACACATGTCCAAAACATTTCAATAGAATGATCCATCATTCCAAGGTTTTCATAACCATTTTCACCAAGTATTCCCATCTAAAGTTGATCAAGTTTTATGCTTAGCACTAGCATCTACAGTGGGGTAGTACTAATGAGGGGTGGTAAACTAGTGGAGTTTCAACTAAGTCCATCCTTATATCTTAGGCTGATATCAAGGTTTCTAACTTAGGCCAAATTTTATGCTCTTTATGCAACCTTCAGAATATTTCTAGTATCTACAAGTCACTTAAGTCAACTCTAGGTTGAAGCTTTGATAAAGAAATAAAGTAAGAAGCTTGCGAATAAAACTAGGATTGGTTTATCAAATGGGTATGATCTCATATGCTTAAGGCATATAGTAGGCATAGTAACAAGTAGGGGTTTGTTGCATCAGTAGGGTATCTTGCAAGTGTTAGCTTGCATCAATGTCAATATAAGCTTGCTAAATTGCAAGTGTTAGCTTGCACATTCACTAGTAGTATTAGGCTTGCTAAAGTAGATTGTCTTGCATTTTTAGCTTGCATTGGTATAGTATCATCCTGCCTTGTGCAGAGCAGTGGTTGAAGTTCTCCTCGGATTCTTCTTCGTAGAATCCTCCTTCCTCCTCGTATCCGTGGTCGGTACTAGCGTCTATGAATAAATACGAGGTACACAATCACCAAACAATACTTAACTACTTGAAATCATCACACATAAGGGTCCTATAGATGATCTAGCATCATCTCTAACATTACGAGGTTAAGGCTTGGTTTAATTCTTTTTATTTTTAGAAAAGTAATTTCTACTCATTGAAAAACTACTTAAGATTTACTATTGTCCAAACCAAACATGGGATCAGGTTGACACATGTCATCACCACATATTGTAGTCCATGGGAATGTGATTTAAAGTGATGTCACAATTTAATAAGGTTTTACCCTTTTATTTTAATTAATTAAAGTGGCTAGAAATGCCTATGGGGCATCCTTTTATTACTTGAACATTATTTCTGCAAGTAAGCCTATATATTTTTATATATTCTGAAAGGTATGGTTAAATGTGATTTTTGAGAGTTGGAATCAACTCAAAAGCTATTATGTTTTAAATTTGAAAAATGTTTGAATGCAGAAAAGCTTCTGTCTTGTTATTTTTACTATGGGTGATCTATAGATCCAAATGATTTGAATCCAACGGGCTTGGATTCAGCATTCATAATCCTTTCCAACAAAATTGGTTTCATTCAATTTGGTGCATTGAATCGACTTGGGTTGATTTTTGAAGTTGGGTACAGAAGTGTGTTTGAATTGAAATGGAAAAAGTTTAATTTGAATAACTGGGCTGCGCGGGAAAAGTAAACGGGTCACCGCTAAGCGCGCTTCCGCTGGCTGTTTAAGTGGATGTCCCCACTCGCCGCTGACACGGGGCTGAAGCGGTATGGGCAGCGTGGGTCGCTCGATCTAGTTCTAATCCAACTACCGAGAGTCATCGTCGGCGAGAAAATGCCACGAGAACGAAACCTAGCACGGCCGATGAGGGGTGATGGGGATCACCGGGTAGCGAGGGTCGAGGAGGGCGAATGACGGTCGACGGCGAACTTCGGGGTGGTCGCAGCCTCTGGGGCGAAATCGATGGCTCCTTCTTCTCCAGAGGCGGGGCTCATGAAATTCTCAAGGGTGGTGCTCGCCTTGCTATAAGAACGGTGTGGTACGATCGGTGAGAGGGGAGTGAGATGGTGTGAAGAAATCGAAGGGTGGCCTCTATTTATAGTTGAGCGAGGGGATCGTCGAGCAGAGCCTGAGCTTCGGGGCGATGTTACAGGCTAATGGCATGGGCAAGGGTAGGGGACGTGCGGTGTCTCCGGCGATGCTCAACGACATGGTTTCGAGGCATGGGCAAGGCGGTTTGGTCTAGAACGGAGATTCTCTGCGGGCGAGGCGTCTTCGACGGCGGCGGTGGCGCCACGGGCGCAACGGGATGTCTAGCGGTCTCGGTCGGTGGCGATCGTGTGCATGCGGTGAGGGCGCGATGCGTGGGCTGGGCGAGGGTGGTGCTCGCGCACGCTTCCGCATCTCTGGCGGTTCAGGCGCGGTTCGTGGCGTGGTCTAGGGCTTCGCAACGCCGCGGGTGGGACGATGAGTGGCGGATGGGCGGGCTGCCTCCTGCATATGCCGCTAGGCTTGCTGCTGCTCCTAGCTTGCTGTCGACTATGGGGTGGCAAGGGTGTGCTCGGCTGTTCACCATTGATGGCAATGGCAAGCTCACAGTGGTGCTAGTGCGTGGCTAATCTTCCTAGATGATCTACTGAGCTGGTTGTGAGCTAACTAGGGAACAAGTTAGGCCAATTTTACTGCACACTATAGTGTTTGATGTTTGTTTGATTTGTGTCTGCAACCTGTTTGATGAAATGGTCGCATGAAATCAAGTTTTGAATTTTGAAAAGATTTTTGGTGGGTTTGCTAGATTGGTGCTGGTGAGTCTGCAGATGCTTGGGTTTTGAAAGTTGAGCTTGTTTGAGTGGTTTTTGAAGAAGTGGGATCTTCCCATATGATAAAGATTCAGTTTTGAATTGTCATTTAAACTATGCATTTGAAAGCTTCTGGATGATCACAAAGTGGGCCTTGATACTTTGTTATGAGTACATTCAAGGGGTGCAAAGATCCAGAAAAGTTTCTGTTAGGTTCTGAAAGTTTGAGACAGCCAAAGTAGGCATGAGAATTAAATTGGTCAAAGTGACCATTCATTTAATGTATGTGTTTTGATTTACTTGTCTTTAGGAAAAGTGTGGGAAATGTTTTAGATGATGTTTATTTCACCTAAGAAACATTTTACAAGCAATGAAACAAACAACCAAGGTGGTTTTAAAAGAATTCAAAATCAATGCATACACATATGCATGCATTCATAAATTTATTTAGAATTTTTTTTTAACCCTAAGTTTGATGATTAGAGTTTGATGATCCAAGAAGAGCATTTTTGGGGTGTTACATCTAGCTTTATAGACAGTAACATTACCATCAGCATCTGTTTTCTTCTTGAAAATCCATTTGTTCTCGACAGCCTTCCGGCCATCCGGTAAGTCCACCAAAGTCCATACTTGGTTTTCGTACATGGATCCAATCTCGGATTTCATGGCTTCTTGCCATTTATTGGAATCTGGGCTCATCATCGCTTCCTCATATGTCGCAGGGTCATCGGTGTTGTCCACCAACATGACACTCATTACGGGATCATACCAATCAGGAGTGGTACGATTTCTCGTTGACCTGCGAGGTTCTGTAGCAACTACAACCGAAGTTTCATGATCATCATCATTAGCTTCCTCTCTTATTGGTGCAGGCACCACAGGAACTTCTTCCGGTGCTGCGCTACTCGCAAGTTCGAGAGAAGGTTCGACAACCTCGTCGAGTTCTACTTTCCTTCCAGTCACTTCTTTCGAGAGAAATTCCTTCTCTAGAAAGGATCCATTCTTGGCAACAAAGATTTTGCCTTCGGATCTATGATAGAAGGTATACCCAATAGTTTCCTTCAGGTATCCTATGAAGACGCATTTTTCCGCTTTGGGTTCAAGCTTGTCCTGCTGTAACTTCTTTACATAGGCTTCGCAACCCCAAACTTTAAGGAACAACAATTTAGGTTTCTTCCCAAACCATAATTCATACGGTGTCGTTTCAACAGATTTAGATGGTGCCCTATTTAAAGTGAATGCGGTTGTTTCTAATGCATTACCCCAAAATGATAGCGGTAAATCTGTAAGTGACATCATAGAACGAACCATATCTAAGAGAGTTCGATTACGACGTTCAGAGACACCATTACGTTGTGGTGTTCCCGGCGGTGTCAATTGTGAAAGTATTCCACATTTCTTAAAATGCTCGCCAAACTCGTAACTTAGATATTCACCTCCACAATCAGAACGTAGAAATTTAATCTTCTTGTTACGTTGATTCTCCACCTCACTTTTAAATTCCTTCAACTTCTCGAAAGTTTCGGACTTATGTTTCATGAAATAGATATACCCATATCTACTCAAGTCATCCGTGAAGGTAAGAACATAACTATTACCACCGTGCGATGCTACACTCATTGGACCACACACGTCATTTTACCCATCAGACATGCTTCGCATCTTTCAAGTGATTCAAGAAGTCCATCGGAATGGAGTTTCTTCATACGCTTCACTCCAATGTGACCAAGCCGACAGTGCCACATATAGGTTGAGTTATCGCTCGATTTCAAACGTTTAGCTTCAATGTTATTAATATGTGTATTTCCACTATCGAGATTCCATAAGAATAGACCATCTATGAAAGGTGCATGTGCATAAAACATATTACTCATATAAATCGAACAACCATTATTCTCGGACTTAAACAAGTAACCTCTCGCAATAAACAAGATCCCAATATAATTTTCATGCTTAACGCAGGCACCAAATAACAATTATTTAAGTATAAAACTAATCCTGATGGTAGATGAAGAGGTAGCGTGCCGACCGCGATCACATCAACCTTTGATCCATTTCCTACGCGCATCGTCACTTCGTTCTTCGCTAGCTTCCGTCTATTCTGCAGCACTTGTTTCGAGTTACAAATATGAGCAACCGAACCAGTATCAAATACCCAGGCACTACTACGAGTACTAGTGAGATACACATCAATAACATGTATATCGGATATACCTTTCTTCTTGATGTTGCCGTTCTTCAAATCCGCCAAGTACTTTGGGCAATTCCGCTTCTGACCCTCTCCTTGCAAGAAAAGCACTCGAGATCGGGCTTAGGTCCAGCCTTGGTCTTCTTCGTCGCATGTAACTTTTACCACCCTTCTTGAAGTGTCCCTTTTGCTTAGACTTGTCTTTCTTGAATTTGGTGGTCTTATTGACCATCAACACTTGGTGCTCTTTCTTGATCTCCACTTCTACAGATTTTAACATGGAGAAGAGTTCTGGCAACTGCTTGTTCATGCTTTGCATATTGTAGTTCATCACAAAGTTCTCGTAACTTGGTGGTAGTGATTGGAGGACACGGTAAATCCCCAAAGCATTAGGAATCACTATACCCAAGCTTTGGAGTTTGTTTGCGTGCCCAGACATCTTAAGCACATGCTCACTGACAGAGCTTCCCTCTTCCATCTTACAGTTAAAGAACTTTTCAGAAGCCTCATAGCTCTCAACTGCCGCGTGAGTCTCAAATATCAGTTTGAGTTCACAGACAATATCATGTGGGTCTGAATTCTCAAACCTTTTCTGAAGCTCCGATTCTAAACCATACAAGATAGCACACTTAACTGTGGAGTACTGAGTCTTCCGAGCGAGGTAAACATTCTTTACTTCATCGGTAGCAGTAGGTGCAGGCGGGTAACCCAATGGTGCATCCAGCACATAGGTCAAATTACCAGCATTCAGGACAATCCTAAAATTGCGGAACCAATCCGCGAAGTTGCTTCCATTGTTTTTTAACTTTTCTTCTCTAGGAACGCATTAAAATTGATGGTAGGGGCCGCCATTGATCTACAACATATTTGCAATAGTTTAGACTAAGTTTATGACAAATTGAGTTCTAATGAATAGTTAAATTAATCTAGGTGAACTCGCACTCAAAACAATATCCCTCACATTGTTTTAGTGATCACACGAACCAAATCCACCACATCAAAACCGATCATCACGAGAGTTGATGTAGCTTCAATGGCAAACAATCGACATGTTCATCATATCTACTATATGATTCATGCTTTACCTTTCGGTGATCCGTGTTTCGAGACCATGTTTGTACATGCTAGGCTCGTCAAGATCAAACCTTAGCTTCCGCATGAGCAAATCTGGCTTGCTCACATTGTATACTCTTGCAGAATCTAACACACCCGATCATCACGTGGTGCTTCGAAACAACAAGCTTTAGAAACGGTGCTTACTAAGGATGAACACTTTAGAACTTGAAATTCATGTGCATGAGGGATCATCTTATAATGCTACCATCGTTAACTAAGCAATACAAGATGCATAAAGGATTAACATCACATGCAATTCATAATATGTGATATGATATGGCCTTTCTTCTTTGTGCTTCCGATCTCCATCTTCAAGCACGAACATGATCTCCATCATCACCGGCATTGCATCAAGGTCAATGATGCTGCTCCATGATTGTCTTCCACCAGCTTCAACTATTACAACTACTTTGAATAGACACGTGGGTCTTAACATAAATTAAAGACAACCATATGGCTCCTTCCGGTTTCCAACTTACAATAAGGAACATTGCATACATCATATATAATCACAATCATGGCCATATCACATCACAGCACACCCCTGCAAAACAAAGTTAGACGCCTCTAATTTCTTTGCATATTTTACGTGGTTTGGGGCTTTCAATAAGTGTCGATCTAACTTACGAACAAGAACCACAACGTTGATGTTTGAACTATCAAGTGCCCGTTGTAAATTGGATCTATACTATAATGGGAGAGACAGACACCCGCAAAGCCACTTATGCAATACAAGTTGCATGTTGAGCGTGGAGCAAGTCTCATGAACGATGTCATGTAAGGTTATCCCAGGCCGCTTCATCCCATCATACCGCAAGATGCAAAGTACACAAGAAGCAATTGATAATAAAATCACCACCGCCCACAATGACCATTGTGTTCTACTCGTGCAACAGATCTACATATAGACACGGCTCTGATACCACTGTAGGGGTTCGTAGCATGGAAAGCAAAAAATTTCTACCACATACAAACAAACAAGCCAAGATCTATCTACTAGATTGTATCAACGAGTCGATGCAATAATTCACCCTCGAAGATTCCAAAGTGTTTAACGAGAGCGGATTCTTGTGGGTGATGTAGTCGTACTCTTGCCGATCTCAAGATCGCGTAGACGATCCTTCCAAGGCTGCGTTAACGTGAGCGCTCCATAATCGGTCACACGTTCGGTACTTTATGAAGACCTTCCTCTCCTTGTTCCAAAGAAAGGAGGTTGTAGCACTCTCGCGATTCCGGCAGCACGGCGTGGTACCGGAAATAGAGGGAGATCTTGCAGGCCGCCTTAAGCCGAGCGAGTATGGTGGACTATGAGAGAGGCCTCGGTGATCTAGGGTTTAGACACACCAAGGAGAGGGCTAGGCGGCTGGGGCTGGGAAGCCCAAGTCGGCTAGGGTTTTCCTAGCGTGGCAAGAAGCAGGAGGTGGTGGCGCCATGGCTTAGGGCTAGGGTTTTGGTGAGGCAAGGTGTAGTCTTGGAGGCAGCCACCCTCCTTATATAGGTGGAGGGGCGGCCAGGGAGGAGTCCTCCCCAACTTGGCTTCAAAGGCGTGGGTGGAGAGGAACTCCTCCCCAAGTAGGTTTCCTACTCTCCCTCCACCAAGCAAACTTGCCGTTTGACTTTTCAAATTGGCGTTTGACTTTTTCAAACTAGGATTTGATTTATCCCTTTATTTTGCTCAACGATGACACCTAGTACATGATGCAACCATTCCAACTTGTTATGACACATTCATGTACCCTTCCTCCAGTCTTTGGACCTTCCGGAACCTTCTAGAACATTCCTGATGAAAACACCGGAACCATTCTCCAACCCCGAAACAGGACTTTCCTTATATGAATCTTATTCTCCGGACCACTCCGGATCTCCTCGTGATATCCCGGATCCCATCCGAGACTCCGAACAACATTCGTTTTCTTACTCATCATTCCATAACTACTCAATAACATCGAATCCTTAAGTGTGTCTCCCTACGGTTTGTGAATTATGCAGACATGATCGAGACACTTCTCCGAACAATATCCAATAGAGGAATCTGGAAATTCATATGGCTCCCACATATTTCTACGATTACTTTGTGATCGAATGAACCACTTACATACGATACCAATTTCCCTTTGTCTCACGATAGTTTACTTATCCGAGGTTTTGATCGTCGGTATCTCTGCATACCTAGTTCAACCTCGTTACCGATAAGTACTCTTTTCTCGTTCATGTGATATGTGATCCCTTGTGAGCTAGTCACATGCTTGCAAGCCAATTGGATGACATTCCACCGAGAGGGCCCAGAGTATATCTATCTGTCATATGGATGGACAAATCCCACTCTTGATCCATGTGTCTCAACCAACACTCTCTGAACACTCAATGCCACCTTTATAGCCACCCAGTTACGGTGTGGTGTTTGATGTCATCAAAGCATCCTTCCTGTGATGGTGATATGCATGATCTCATGGTCGAAGGAATTAGGTTACTATGTATCAGAAAGCATATAGCAATTGAACTATTAAAATGACTTGATCTTTATGATACGCTTATATATAGGAGTATGTCCATCATACCATTCTCCGAACGATATGATCTTTTTGTTAATAACATCCCAATGTTCATGATAGGGAAACCATAATCATTTATTAACCAACAAGCTAGTATTATAAAGAGGCTTTACTAGGGACTCTAATTTAGTTTACAAATCACACAAGTATTAATGTTTCCTTGTTAATACTGTTATAGCATGAATGTAAACATTTATCATAAACACAAAGATATAATAATAACTACATTTATTATTGCCTCTAGGGCATATCTCCAACAGTACAAGCGTCAAAGCTTGGGGATGCCCAAGGCATCCCCTTCTTCATCAATAAAAAGTTCAGGTCTGTCTAGACACTTCGTTTTTATTGTTTCATGCACAGTTGTGTTGTTCTTGGAGCGTCTTAGTTTTAGTTTGATTTTCTTAGTTTGTTTAGTTTTCTAAAGTAGTTTGGACCCCCGTTCTTGTTGTGTTGTTTGCAAATAAGTTTGCTTGGTGTTTGGAAAGGAGTAGTAAGTTCTTGCTTGAAGTGCAAGAGGAGCTTGCATTGACTGTGACTTAGACTTTAGCATGATATGCTAGGTGTTGTTTTGACCTTATGCTTAGTGATTATTTCTGTAGCATGTCTTGTTCCAAACAATTGGGATTTCTTAGTGTGCCTTGAAGAAATTATGCGTTGTTTTAGCATGCAAAAGCATAGTATTGTGGTATTCTCCTTTGATGCTTTGCTTGGGTTGACTTGGCACCTGCTCACACCATGTTATGACTATGACAACTCACCATTAGCCTATATGATCATTTAGTCCTTGACTTGTAGTACCACTCTTTGCTTTGATTAGTATGCTTTGTTGCAATGCATGATTTTGGCCATTATTGCTCTCTTAGTTGGTTGCTCTCAGTCTTTTGCTAGCCTCCACTTGTATGAGTAAGTTCTACTCATGCCTCCAACTCCCAAGAAACCAAGTTATTCCAAAGTGTCCACTATAAACTCCTATGCATGGTGCGTTACACCATTCCAAGTATATTCTTGTTTTCAACTATCTTCCAATTAAAAACTATTTTGTTATGTGAAAACTTAGTGATTAAAGCCCTCACAAACTTGATGGCACACTTTATTCTTTGCCCCTAATAAACTTGAACCATTGTGACAACTTTGTTGTATATGCTTGCACTTATAAGTTGGAATTAGCAGAGCCGTGCTGTCACGGGGAACGTTTTCAACATTGCACTTGTACCTTGTTGTACTCAGTTGATATCATGTTCTTTTGTTTATGGATGTCACCGGTGTGAAATAAAGAGGGGACTTGTAAGTCCATGGAGTTTGTATCCTATGTTAGAGAAACGCCTGGGCCGCTAGCCTAAGCCATGCCTAATCATGGTGGAAACTTGCAACACCACCATAGTGACATCTATGAATCATTCTTCTTATAAAAAAATAGACACATTGAGAAAAGAGGAAAGAGAGAAAAAGCACCATATTCCCATGGTACATAAGAAGAATTGATGAGATCCTCATTGTCTGCTTGCCTTGTCATTTTGGTTATGGGAAAGCTCATGTACCATGTGCAAGGGTTACCCAATTGGCGGTTCTCAATGATATGCAAATACTTACAATGACTCCAGCTTTGTACTTCGTCAAGCATATACTCCAGCTTACAATGAGATTGCTAACTTATACTTCAACAAGCATATACTCCAGCTTTGCCACTTTAACCTTAACCACTTCAAGATGCTTATGATAGGGGCAATGAGGGCTGAAAGCTAACAAGTACCATAATTTTTTAAATCTATTTTTGAAAATTGTAATACCTGCTTCCTTTACAAAAAGGACTTTCTTCCACCATTATTTGAGTCTCCACCTTCTACCTTTAGGCACCATTAAGAGAGCATAGTTGTCATTCTGTCTGCAGTGTTCCAGAGCTTATTAATTGATGCATATTGTGTTATTACTTGCTCTTGTGCTACTTGTTTCTAGTCACCCTTGTGAACTTTGCAGGTGTCCTATGCATCTATATTTATACTCTATGAGGGACAAGCCGATTGCCACTATGCTATGTTTTCTGTATGTGAAACAAACAAACGTTTTTCAATGCATGTTATTCATGATCTTTGTTTGTAGCTTGTCATGTTGCATGCATAGTTACTATGTCCTATTGTTAGGACTCCATCTTTCATGCACATGTTTAGATTTCTTTGTTCCCAGCTTTCAATTCTTGCAAATGGTTGGATCTTTATTATGAGGGTGCATGTCACCTCAAAAATTATTCTGTTTATCACTTACCTACTCGAGGACGAGCAGGAGTTAAGCTTGGGGATGTTGATACGTTGGAAACGTATCTATAATTTTTAATGCTCCATGCTTGTTTAGTATCTACTTTGCTTTACTTGTCCACACTTTGAGGTGATTTTTACATGTTTTCTGGTACTAACCTACTAACAAGTTGCAACAGTGCCAGATGCCTGTTTTCTGCTATTTTTGTTTTCAGAAAAGTTAGTAAAGAAATATTCTCGGAATTGGACGGGACAAAGGACAAAGTCAATTACTTTCCGTGGGGAACAAGAAGTCTAGAGGAGAGCCCGGGAGGCCAACCAGGGGGGCCAGACCCACCCTAGGCGCGGGTGGGCCCTAGCCCGCTCCTGCCTAGGGTTTCCCTGCCCTGGCGGCCACCTCGGTCTCCCCCTTCGCCTATAAGAAGCCCCCGATGCGGAAACCGTGAGTACCCGATCAAATTTCCACGAAACCGTTTTTATCCGCCGGCACCATCGTACCAAGATCAGGGGGATCTGAAGTTCTTCCCGGCACCCTACCAGAGGGGAGATCATCCCGGAGGCCTTCTCTCTGGTATGATGCGTGAGTAGTTCCACCTTTGACTATGGGTCCATGTAGTAGCTAGATGGTTGTATCTCCTCCTTTGTGCTTTCATGTATAGATCTTGTGAGCTCCATTCATGATCAAGATATAATCTATTTGTAATCATGCATGTTGTGTTTGCTAGGATCCGATGGATATTGAGATTATTATGTTGGTTTGATTAATGGTTTTGTCTTTATGATTCTATCATGTCTGTGTTGTTTGTGATCTTGCATGCTCTCCGTTGTTAGTAGCTATCTTGGCCAAGTAGTTGCTAGTGACTCCAAGAGGGGGTATTTATGCTCGATAGTGGGTTCATGCCTCTAGTTTCCAAGGAAGTGATGTAAATCTCTTCGGTTGTAGATGTGTTGTTGCTACTAGGGAGAAAACAACGGTCTCTTGTTCATGGAACATGTGTACTGTTTACCTTACACACTTTTCTTAAAGCAGTTGTCTGTTGCTTGCAACTTAATACTGGAGGGGGTTCGGATGATAACCTGAAGGTGGAATTCTAGTCATAGATGCAGTTGGATGGCGGTCTATGTATATTGTTGTATTGCCCAATCAACCTCATAGGATCTTTCTGACTAGTAATTGCATTGTTATGCCTTGCTCAGTTCCTGTCAATTGCCCTTCTGTAAATTTTTTACCCTTCATGCCATGCTATTTATCTAAGGAGAGCACCTCTAGTGAACTATGGACCCCGGTCCAATCTTTACCAATGATACATCTTCCACTGTTACTTGTTTACTTGCTATAAACCATTACCTTCCACACCATACGTTTAATCCTTTGTTACAGCAAATCGGTGAGCTTGACAACCTGTTGGGGAGGTGACCCCGGATAGGGTCAAGACAGGGGAATGATGAAAGGAACCTCCTTTGTAGTGAGGCGAGGTACAGTTTATGTCGGCCGAGTCATATAAGAGTCGGCCGAGATAAGCAGTGCCATGGCAAGTATAGAATGAGTAACACCTTATCCGGCCGACATATGGGTTGAGTCGGCCGAATGAGTCTGGCTAACTTGAATGCAGGTGAAGGCCGAGCCGAGTTATACGAGACAAGGCCGAGTAACACGAGGCTTGCATAAGAAGGAGGTGCCTATAGTCAAACCCTAGTCACTGGCTAGGAGGAATCTAGACAGAGTCAAGCACAAAGGACAAGGAGCAGAGCAACAGAAGGGCAGAAGAAGGTCATGGAGGTGACAGTCAGGGAGCCCGAGGCGCACATGTGAAGCTCTCTGGAACATTGCCGCCGATAGAAGGGAGACACGGAAAGGAAGCCGCCGAGTTACCATATTGGGACAAGCATATTCCAAGGATATGCTTGCCACGCCAGCCCTAGAAGGAACCAAGGCACCTCTTTATAAGGGGGCACGCTGGCTCCTGAGAAGGGGATCAATTCATTCTACGCCGTAAGGCTCGTGTAGTAGCTCTCTTCTTCCTGGATTCAGCTCAAGGAGAACTTGTAGTCCTTAAGAGGAGAAATAAAGATCTACATGTTAGTCATTTAAGTGTATAAAGCACTACATCTTCCCTCCCCGGATCCCTCTAGCATCCATTGGCCCCATACTTTAGCCTACCCATGGCATCTGCCATGACACCACGACGGTTACGCCCATCATGGGGCGATGCTAGCTGGAGTCAAGATCCGGACGGGAAATTTCATCCACACCAGCGAGCGCGTTGTCTCTGGCTTAGTCCAGAGATTTGATCTCTGGGACTATGTCAGCCATAACGCAGGTAGCTTCAGGAGGAAGGCACCTTCGTGCAACGGCATCTTCATCAAACTTGTTCGTTGGGGCAAAGTCTTGAGTTTGTGTTGTGCAGGTCTCCACGTTGCTTCAACACCTATGTGACGTTTCCTTCCTCCTTATGGTTCGATAACCTTGGTCTCAACTAAGGGAAGACTTGCTGCTGTGCTACTTCACACCTTGCTCTTGGGGTTTCCAACAGGCTCCTCATCAACTAAGCCATCATGCGGGTACAGCGGTGTTCGTCAACGAGTATGGTGGTCAAGGGGTCGCACGGAGGACAATGGTCATGTCTGGGTGGTGGTTGCTGACGTCTCGGTCGCGAGTACGAGCAGAGAGGTCTAGTAACGGCATGTGTGCATGAGGCAACTGTGGCGCTCCATCATGCTCTTGGCATGTTTGTGCCTTAAATGGGCATGGCTGTTCTGGGGTCTCCGCGTCTCGCCATTGGTCGAGGGATGGTCATAGAGGGGCGGTGAGGTCACGACTACTAGCTAGACATCGCGAGCGAGTGAGGCGCGGCCTGTGGCGTGCTGTCCATGTCTAAGTTACATGGTGAGCTCGGGTACCACTAGCATTGATCAAGGTAGTGAAGAAGAGTGGCTCAATTGCGCGGCTGGGTACTGGGGGTGATCGTGGGTGAGCTAGGGCAAAGATTTGAAGTACAATGGATGAGCAATTGATTAATCACAAATAGTAGATAGTTGGTAGTTGTCACCAAGTGTTTGATCAAATGGCCGCATGAACTAAATCATCTCCAAATTCAATGATTTTTGGTGAGTGATCTGATACTAGTCTGGGTAGTCACTAGGTGCAATGGTTTGCCAAGGGGTATTGGTTTGAGTGGTTTTCCAAAATTGGCTATCTTGACATATGAGATAGATTAGAATTTTAATTGCCTCTCAAAAGAGTTTGAAAAAGTTTCTGCAAGGTTGGTAAGTTCTATTGGGTTCAGTGTCACTAGGTCTAGCAAGGGGAGAAAAGAAATGGGAAATTTTGTGTTTGAGATTAGTTGCTAGAGATGCTCAAAGTGAGCTAGTGGTTAACTTTGGCAGAAATGACCATTAGGTCTTATGCTTCATATTTTCATTTTCTTTTATTCTGATTTGATTTGGTAATGACCTAGATGATATGGTTTTGATCTATAAACCAATTATCATCATTTACAACAATCAAACATGGCATTGCAATCATTCATACACACAAGCATAAAGATTTGAATTTAATTAATAAAAGATTGTGTTAACCCTAATCTTGATTAATTAGGGAATGATCCTCATTAATATTTTTGGGGTGTTACAAAACTTCCCCCCTTAAACAGAATCTCGTCCCGAGATTCAGGAAAAACTAGGTACTAAAGAGATCAAGAAACTCCTTCCTCATGTAATCCTCGCGCTCCCAAGTGGATTCTCCTTCAGTATGATTGCTCCATTGGATTTTGAGAAACTTGGTACTTGTCACATCCCAAAATTTTCCAAATTTTGTAATGTGAAAAATAAATAAACAAAATAAATAATTGACAAAATTTAGGGTGAAAAGAAACTTTTTATTTCTAGATGGAAACTTAAAAACCCATCTTGAACAAATTTGAATAAAATGGAATCCAACAAATTTCAAACAAGTGGAAAGCCTTCATGAATGAAGGAACCTTGAAGTTTAAACACTTTGGAAAAGATAAACCAAAACTCTAAAACCCTAATGGGAGAAATCATTTCCAAGATCTCTCTAAGACTATGGATTTGAACCATATAAAAATTGTTCAACAAACATTTATAAATGATCAAGAATGATAAATAAAAATATTATAAAACCATAGAAATCGATTTCATTCAAATTGGAACCACGGATAAAAAATTATGAATTTAATAAGTTAAAGGAAATAAAATTCTAAAGCTAATAGAGCTTCTATCTAAAATCCATACCAAAATTATGAACAAGTAGTCCTAAAAGGATTTAAAAGGATAAAAAAATATTAAATAAAATTATACAAATTGGAATCACCAAGTTTGGATCTTTAAATAAAAAAATATGGATTTTATAAGATTAATAAAAAATAAATAAATAAGGAATATTTAAAATCCAAATTAAATCTTGGCCAAATCCATAAGCAAATGGAACAAAGATAATCCAATTAAAAATAAAGGGATAAAGAATATTCAAATAAAATAAAATAAAATAGCCTTAACCAAATTCTACTCCATTTGATTAAAGACAAAATCCCTAATAATAATGATTAATTAAATCATGGGAAAATAATAATTGGAATTTACCCAAGTGGAATAAAATTTATTTAATTAACTTAAATGGAATCAAATAATAATTTGAAATAAATTTATATGGGATTAAAACCATATTTGATTTTATTTGAATAAAGACCAATGCTCAATTTAAAATGATTAGTAAATCATATTAAAAATGTTTCAAATAATTCAAAATGAATTATTTAACACTCTATTGAATAAATAAAACCTATTGAATAAGGTTTGGTGAAAAATTATAATTCAAATGAGGGTTTGGAAATAAATAAAATCTTGTGTGAATAAAAGACAAGTACCCATTTTAAATAAAATATAAACCATAAAAGAATAAAAGAATTATTCTAATATACTGAACATTTGAAAAAGGTTTGAATAATAAATCTGGATTCAAATGAATATTTGAATTTGAAAATAGAAAATCAAAATAGAAAAACAAAAGGGAAATAGAATAAAAATATGAAAGAAACGACCAAATTGGTGATCTAGCCCAGAGCCTATTTCCCTCTTCCATGACAGTTCGGTTCACACCGCAAACCATACCCCCACAACCACTGACCACAAGACCCCACCTCGTATTTCTCTCTCTGAACGCCAGTTCCACCTGTCTTCGTTCTCCTCACTCACCTACTGACCACCTCGACTCTGGCTTTCGTTAATCCACAGATCAATTCGCGTAATCACGCCAGCAATTCCTCCCCTCGTTTACTCTCATTTAACCAGCACCCTCTCCTCTCCATTTCCCCCCAACCAGCGCCACCAGAGAGCCACCAGGCTGCTCCAATTTCCTTTTGCACCGTTGCTGCCTCCGACGCCCTCCGGCGACAATTCCAGCCAAGTCTCGCCTCCCCTTGCTCCCTCGACCCCTCGAGCTCACTCCCCACCCTCTTGCGCATCTCCCAGTGCCGCTCGTTTAGCTGCGCATGCCCTGTAACATCGGCAACCTCGACGGCAGAGCGACGCCGTCGTCTGCATCCGCTCCGGCGACGTCCCCAGGTAAAGTTCTACCGCGCCTTCCCCTCTTCTGGATGCACCCGTACTCGTCGCTTCTGTGTGCATCTAACGCAACCATTTTCGTGCCTTAGTGTTGCCTGTACCCTCTCTAGCGAAGACGAACAGAGTGTGCCCGACGCCGTTGCGGACTCCGGTGAGCAATCCACGGCAACCTCGAGCGCCCCTCGGCCAAAGGAGACTACCTTGAGCATCAGCACTTCGCGGCAAACCCAGTGAGCATTTTCTTCCTCTCCCGCGCTTCATGTATCGTCGGCACCGTCCTCGTCTGACCGCGCCTCCGCCAGCCACCGTCGCGCGCCGCCCATCTTTGGCCAAGCTCCTGTGCGCCGTCCGATTTAGATCTATCGGCTATGATAGATTCATTAACCGAAGAGGTATCGTGTGTTGTGAACCGTGCGATGCACATTAGATCTGACGGCTATAATCGAGCGATCCACGCGAAACGGTATCGTCCAGTAAGAACACGACGCGTGGCACTGACTTTGTTCTAAAAACAGAAACTATTCTATTAGATGTTAGATTTTGCAAAAATCATAACTTTAAATCTACTCGTACAAATTTTGCAAACTTTATATCAATGGAATCAGAAAAGAGAATTCTATCCAACCATGTACTTTGTTCAGTAATTTGCTTCTGTAAACTTAGTTGTTTCTGCAGAAACTTGTGTAGGCATAATTTGAATATAAAAATGATTCTAGAAATATTTTTAGGCTAAAATCTTTGGTAAATGGTTTGATTTTAACCTACTGACCATATAAACCAACTTTTGGGATTTAAAAATATATTTTGTGACACTTAGAATTATTCCTTTGAATTAAAGCATTTCTAGTTAAATAAAAATGTTGTATATGGTTTAAAAATGCTTTTTGAGTGAAACCTTTTGAAAATGGTTTTGAATTAAACTCTCTAACCCTAAACAATAAGTTTAGGATTTAAAAATATATTTTATGAACCCTATAAAATTATTGCTTTACTAAAAGGAATTTCCAACAAAATAAAATATTGCTTTGGTATAAAAATGGTTTTTCGATGAAACCTTTGGAAAATGGTTTGGATAATAAACACTTGACCATAAAACACTAACATTTGTGTTTTAAAATATATTTGTCAAACAATAGAAAGTATTGCTTTGATTTAAATCAATTCTAGCAAAACAAAAATGATTCAAAGTGGCCATTTTCACAAACTTGATATCAAATGGTTTTGCCACATTTATAAATGACCAATAGGTGTTTTATAATGTTCAAAACCTATTATAAACCACTTTTCAAAATAAAACAATCTTTGGCATGCTTGCATGCATTGCTTTGTTTTTATTATTATATGTGATGAATTGCTTGAATGGTAGATTGAATTTATGCCTTGATTGAATTGTAGTGAAATTTGAAGAGTGTGACTATTGCAAGGTCAAGGAGTGAACTTATATTCTCTACCAAAAAGGCAAGTGGGGCTTCATACTTTTGTCCTATTATTTTCACTATGCATTAGTGATATTTCTAAGTAGGACTTGCATGGAATTTTCTAAGTGTAAACTATGCCATGGGAAATCCTAGTAGAAGAAACCTTAGTAGAATTTTCCCTAAGTTAAGATTCCTACTACTATCATGCTTAGCCTAGCTAGTAGAAAACAAGGGTGGATTATATTCATGCTATGGAATATTTCTAAGTCAAGGACTTGTGTGTTGTTTAATAAAACAACTAAGTGAATGAAACACCTGGGTGGAATGGTAATTGCTTGGTTGGATTTTTGTTGAGTGGTTACCAAGGCCCATTTTTCAATGGTTTACCCTATGTATCTCACTTGTGGAATGCCACCCAAGAACAAAGAGATTTGAGATGTCAAATGTTGAGAATCTTCAAGTGTAGCCACTTGGCATTATGGGCTCTGCCTGGATCATATAGGTTGCAATAACTTAGCCAAATGGACAGTTGGTGGTAGGGAATGATAGGTTTGGGAACGCGTCCATTCTGGTCTAAGGGAAGGCTTCTGAAAGATCTTGTCTCGATGCATGTCAAGCTTGTGGGGAAAGTGCACCACCTCTCGAGAGAGTAAAATCTAAGTACTTAGTCGTGTCCCCGGCAATGGACAATTTGAGCATCAAGACATGGAAGCTATCAAGAATCTCCTCATCCCAATTTCTAAGTTAAAAACTTTTGGTTGAACAAGGGTTAAAGGATCTTCAATCAATGATTGGTAGATGCCTTGGGTCATTTTGACAAACAAAAACTTGTGTTTTAAAATGATAAGGAAAATCTATTTTGAGCAAAGCAAGCCTAAGCTCCACTTAGCCGAATTCATATAGATGATACACTCCACTATACTACCATAGTATCGCTTGCCAATACAATTCAAATGTATTGAACCTTGTGGCTATAACTTATTATGTTGCAGGTTTGTTTGATGTTAGTGAAGTGTGTTGATTAGGATTATAAGTCTACAACCAACATGATTTCCTGTGGCACTTTGAAGATGAAGGACTCCATGCTATATTTATTTCTGCTGCATTGTAATGAGATAGCCAAATGAGATATGTAAGATGTAATGAATTATTTTATTCCTGGTTATAAAGTTGTAATATGACCTTTGTTTCTTGATAGTACATCTTAACTGTGGATGCTAGCTATTGATCCAGGGACTAGCATTGTAAACACAGGGATCTCTACCTTATTAAAGGTTGGGACCTCTACAATACTCCTAGTCTAGGTGGTCCGGAAAGCTTCTTCCAAAATACAGATAGGTTCTTCACGATAGGTCAAGTATGGGTTAATCTCCACATATCTGTGATTGATGTTCTTGAAAAATTCCATCGTTTCGGGAACTTCTAAACATTTCCAAAGTAACGAGACATGAAACACATCATGCACGGCTGACATCTCTTATGGTTGTTCTATATGATAAGATAACTCTCATCGGCAACTTAAAATCTAGAAGGGTCCAGTGTATCTAGGGGCAAGCTTTCCTTTGAGCTGGAAACATTGCATTCCGTTCAAGGGTGGTACTTTCAGATACACAAAATCTCCGATATTGAAGGCTAGATCTCGACGTATCTTGTCGGCATAACTCTTCTGTATGGATTGGGTGGTCTTAAGGTGCTCATGGATCTTGTGAACTTTCTCTTTGGATTCTCGTAGGATATCGGGTCCGAAAATCTGACTCTCTCCTACTTCCGACCAATTCAGTGGGGTACGACACTTCCTTCCATACATAAACTCAAATGAGGCCATTTGCAAACTAGCTTGGTAACTGTTGTTGTATGAGAATTCTGCGAGAGGCAGACAGTCCTCCCATTTAGATCCATATTCCAACACACAAGCTCTCAACATATCTTCGAGTATCTGGTTTACTCGCTCCATTTGTACATTAGTCTGAGGGTGATAAGTTGTGCTGAAATTCAGCTTGGTTCCTAATCCTTCTTGGACTTTCTTCCAAAATCTTGAGGTAAAATGGGTTCCTCGATCCGACATAATGTTCTTGGGGATTCCATGCAAACTGACTATCCTAGCAATGTACAACTCTGCTAGCTTCGAGCTCTGATAAGTGGTCTTGACCAGTAAGAAATGAGCTACTTTGGAAAGTCTATCCAATATGACCCAAATAGAATCATTTCTGTAACACCCCCGGTCACTCCGGACCGACGGCTGTCACTTTTGGCAGCTCAATAGGATCTATAGACTAGCCCCACAGAACAGCACTAGTCTTTTTTGCGCACTTTGTCCTCACTCATGCGCACCCGGTTACCCACGTCCCGGTCGATCACCCATCCTAGAATTGCTCTAGGACAAGCACGCTTAACGTTAGAGTTCTTTTCGAATGAGATTCCGGAAAAGAAGTTGCAACTTGTTGGTATGGGTTTACTATCAATCCTATTGAGCCATGCGCCAGGGTCTCACAATTTCTTCTACTAGATATAGGCAAACCGGTGATGAAATCCATTCCAACTGAATCCCATTTCCATTCTAGGATCTGCAAATGTTGCAAAAGTCCAGCGGGTCTCTGATGTTCCTCTTTGACTCTCTGACAGACATCACATTTGGCTATGTAGCTTCCGACTTCTCGCTTCATCTTATGCCACCAAAATTGCTCCTTCAAATCCTGATACATCTTGGTTCCTCCAGGGTGGATGGAGTAAAGAGTATCATGGTCTTCTTGCAAAATAGCTTGTTTCAACTTTGAATCTGCGGGCACAAAGATTCGTCCTTTATACCACAAAACTCCTTCTTCATCTTCCGTAAATTCGTGTACCTTCCCTGTACCGATACGATGTTTAATTCCGTCAATACTGGCATTTCCTTTTTGGCGTTCCTTGATCTGATCTATCAAGGTGGGTTGAAGTTTGATACTAGCTAGCAATCCTTCGCTAACTAGCTCCATTCTGAAATCTTCCAACTCCTTATACAAAATTGGTTGCTCTTTCAAAACCATGGTGTTTAATCTACACGGCAATCTAGTAAGAGCATCTGCTACCACATTGGCCTTGTCGGGGTGATAGTGAATGTCAAGGTCGTAATCCTTGATTAACTCTATCCATCTCATTTGCCTCATATTCAACTCCTTCTGAGTAAAAATATACTTCAGGGTCTTGTGATCTGAGTAAATCTCACAGCGATTACCCATAAGATAATGACGCCATGTCTTCAAGGCTAAAACCATGACGGCTAACTCTAGGTCATGGTAGGGTAATTCTGCTCATGTTGCTTCAGTTGTTGGGACATATAGGATATCACTTTGCCTTCTTGCATCAACACACATCCGAGATCAATCTTGGATGCATCACAATACACATCAAAGGGTTTGGTGATATCCGGCATGATCAAAATTGGGGATAAAATCAATCTCTTCTTGAGTTCTTGAAAACTCGCTTCACATTTGTCGGTCCATTCAAACTTCTGGTCTTTCTTGAGTAACTGAGTCATCAGCCTAGCGATGCTTGAAAATCCTTCAACAATCTTGTGGTAATATCCCGCTGATCCAAGAAATGCACGAACTTCATTTTGAGTGGTTGGTGCTCTCCATTCCTCAACATCCTTAATCTTGGCAGGGTCAATGGCAACTCCTCCGGCTGACAAGATATGTCCTAGGAATCCTACTTCCTTCAACCAAAATTCACACTTGCTGAACTTGGCATACAAATGATGCTCTCTCAAGGTTCCAAGGATGGTTCTCAAGTGTTGCTCATGTTCTTCCTCCGATTTGGAGTAGATTAGAATGTCATCGATGAAAACAATGACAAACTTATCTAAGAAGTTCATGAAAATTTTATTCATGAGATTCATGAAATAAGCGGGGGCATTGGTTAATCCAAAAGACATGACCTTGTACTAATATAATCCATATCGGGTCGTGAAAGCAATCTTTGGAATATCTGTTGCATGAATTTTTAGTTGATGATAACCAGTTCTAAGATCAATCTAAGAGAATATGCTGGCACCGATCAATTGGTCAAACAGATCTTCTATCTTTGGAAAAGGGTACTTGTTCTTGATGGTGACATCATTCAACTTCCGATAATCTGTACATAAAGGGGTGGAACCATCTTTCTTATCCACAAACAGACCAGGTGATCTCCAGGGAGATGCACTGGGTTGAATTAGATCTTTTCTAATCATGTCATCCAGTTTCTTCTTGAGCTCTACTAACTCAGATGGGTTCATACTATAGGGTCTCTGAGCTATGGGTCCAGTTTCCAGGGATTAGTTCAATGATAAACTCGATATCCCGATACGGGGGCATATCGGGTAATTCATCTGGGAACACAACGGGGTATTCACAGACTACTCTGACTTGGTCAAGGGTTGGTTGGGATAAATTGTTGTTGCACTTGAATTGACGGGGCAAGGTCTCTGACACATGATCAACTGATACTCCAGTGCTACTGGCCATGGTTATGGCATTCTTGGCACAATCTATGAGTCCTTGATGTTTTGACATCCAATCCATTCCTAGTACTACTTCCAAACCTTTTGTTCTGAGTACTATTAGATTGGCATATAATTCTATTCCATGAATTCTGATAGGTACGGCCTTTCAAATTTTCCTAGCTTTGGTAGTTGAACCAGGTATTTGAACTATCATAACATGCTTCAAATTTGTTGGTTGAATATTACTAGTGCATGTAAATTCTTCTGTAACAAATGAGTATGCTCCAAAATCAAACAACACTCTTGCAAGTACTGAATTAATAGAAAACATACCCAGCACGACATCTGGCGCTTCCTGGGCTTCTTCAGCATTCATGTGAAACTAACGGTCAACACGGTTGTTTGGATTCCTGGGGCGAATCTCTTTCCAGGTTGGACATGACACTGCTGCTACTGGGCAGGTGCAGAAACATTGGGTGATGCAGCAGTCTTCTTGGGGCACTCATTGGAATAGTGACATGTCACTCCACACTCAAAACAGGTGATTGTTGACTTGTCTTTTCCGGCAACAGGTACGGCATTACTTCCAGTCCTTGGGGCAGTATTATTATTTGGATTGTTGGGCCTTGGTGGTGCACGGTTAAAGTTATTGGGGTTTCCATTGTTGTAGTTTTTGTTGCCTCCAGGTCTTGGGTTTCCAACACTACGATTGGGAAAGTTCGGGCGAGACATAGGTGGCCTAGGGTTCCTTGGGGTAAATCCAGTAGACGAATTGGGGCGATACTTTGGGGTATGGTGGGGTCCTGGTTGATGCATCATATGACGATTACGGTTTTCAGTAGCTTGGTTGATCTTTCCTTCCATCTGTATTGTTGAATCCACTAAAGCTTCCAAATCAGCAAACAGGATATTGACTAACACTGTATGCGTCTCACCATGCAAACCATTCAGAAATATCTCCTTTTTCTTGGCTTCAGTTCCAATCTCATCAGGGGCATACCTAGACAGAGACAAAAATCTCTCGCGGTACTCTACCATAGTCATCCTTCTCTGCTTTAGATCCTTGAATTAATTCCTCATCCGTAGAATCAAATCCGGTGGCACATGGGTTTGGCTGAACTTGAGTTTGAATTCATCCCAAGTCATCATTTGTCCTCCATTCATAGTATGGGTGATATTCCACCATGCTCTTGCAGATCTAGCTAGATAATGGGTGGAAAACATTACTTTCTCGGCCTCCTCTACTCCGGCTACTTCCAAGTTGTTTTCCATAGTCTACAGCCAGTCATAGGCGTCTAAGGGCTCTTTTGACTTACTAAAGATAGGGGATTGGTATTCTGGAAGTTCTTAAGTTTGGATCCATGGTGATCCTGATTTCCAGGGCCTTGGTTATCATGAGCTAGTTGAGCGATTTGTTGAAGAGTGGCTAGATTGGCTTGACGCTCGGTCCTACCGGCTTCTCGGTCGGCTACTAACATTTGCAAGATTTGGACCATCGGGTATTGAGATGAGCTGCTCCCTCCACGAGTCATCTGAAGATTGAGATCGATCATGAGACAAGAGGGAAATTGTTCTAAGGTTTATGGGTTTGGTTTTTAAAGCTTTTAAAAAATTTAGTAAGGCTAAGGTTTGAAATCCAACAACTCATTCTCATTCATTTCAAAGTCACACCATACAAGCAACACATTCCAAACAACACATCACCATAAACAGATGGTTTTAAGAACCATTCTGGCAAGATATGATATAGTGGGACCGGATACAACTCACACCTATGATAGTGCTCAAGTTCTACTACTCATACGAACCGGTGGCTTCTTCATCATCAATGAAGGCGCGACCCTCATCATCAGTGTGGTACTCCCAGTCCATGTCCTCCAAGTAGTCATCATCATCACTGAGATATGAGTAGGGATCTCCACGAATATCTTCCCCGTCGTTCTCCCTCTCCTCGAGCTGCATGTCCTGATCATGGATGGTCTCCTCCAAGTCCGACACTTTGTGACAAAGGCGAGCAATGATGCGATACTTCTTGTCACGCAGTTTGCAAAGTGACTTGCGCTCCCTCGCGAGGATGGCGAAGGTCTGGTCCTTCTTGGAGGTAGCAAGTTGCTTCACGTTGGCGTCAGCATGAGCGTTGTCCAGTTCCTTCTGACTCTCACTAAGCATGAAGGCAAGATGGTCCACATGATGCCTCAAGTCAGGGTGGGCTTGCAGATACAGGGGTTGTCCATTGGAGTCACTTCTGGCGTAGTGAGCAAAGCGGGTACCGATGATCTTGTTGATATTCTGTCCACATAGTCGGGCAAGTGCTTCATGCATAGCTCTGGCCAGTCCATCGATCCAGTTGTTCTCTCTGATGGTGAAATGGACCTTCTCCGAGGTAGGTGGCTCCATTTTTCCGCGAAGATCGGCCACTATCAGCCACTAAAGCTCCCCTCCGGGTGATCATGGAGTTGAGCTCCATAGAACCACTACTAGGAAAACGGTCGTCTGTGGCGCACCTAAAAGGCCCATCCGTGGCGCACTAGTGGTGCGCTACGGCTATCTCCTAGCCGTGGCGCACTTCCTGGTGCGCCACGGTTATGTCGAGATAGGTGTAGCGCACCTGCTAGTGCGCCACGGATATGTTGGCAGGTGCGCTACGCCTTGGATCTTCTCATGTTGCGCCAAAGCGCTTGCGATGCGCTTTAGTTGCAGTGTGCCACAGAAGATGTGCCATGTGTGCCACAGGTGTATTTTTTTATTATTTCAGGGCCAGATGATATACAATACAGATTATGTAAGCAGATATACTCACAGATATACACACAGATATAAGATATACAGATATATATAAATACACAATTCGCAAAACAAGATTGAAACAAATACATATAGATAAGTCTCATACATGAATACATAAGTTATACATTGTTTCGATCAAGTTACAAAGTAGTTGGTGACATGCGAATACATGTGTCGATCGAACAATTTAGAGCTCGGAAGCTCGCCTAGACATCTAAACTAGCTAGACACAAACGCGGGATAAACAACCAATGAAGGTGTAGGTCTTCATCCGGTTCCTCGTCCTAACTCCCGCTAGATAGCGCGTGTATCTAGCTTCCGCCTCCGCCATAGTGTTGTACCCTTTGTAGCTATTGCCGCTGAAACGGTGCACCTGTCTCCGGCAGTCTTCCCAATCATCGTAGACTCCGGGAACCCGTACCTTGTACACGACGTACCACGTCATATACAAGTTGACAATAATAATTAATCGATGATTAAAAAAAACATATATAATTAAAGTCGCATATGAAGATACACTTATAGAAAGTACTCCTAAATCAAAAAGACCAAACTCAAAAAGCATGCCTCATATATAACTAGGTTGTTTGACACAGGAATATGTTACGATGGAACTGTCCGCCAAGTAGGATGCACAACACTTGGACCTGTGCATAGCACAAGGCGGACAATCCCATCGCAGCATATTCACATATAGTGTGCCACGACATTTCAATCATCGGCATTATTCTCGAAAAAGACCAAAGTAACTCAAAAAGAATGCCTCATATATAACTAGCTAGGTTGTTGGACACAGGAATATGCTATGATGGAACCGTAAGCCAAGTAGGATGCACAACATCTGGACTTGTGCATAACACAAGGCTTACAATCCCATCATAGCACATTCACATATATAGTGTGCCACGACATTTCAATCATCGGCATTATTCTCGAAAAAGACCAAAGTAAATCAAAATGAATGCCTCATATATATATATATATATATACATAGGTCGTTAGACACAGGAATATGCTACGATGGAACTGTGAGCCAAGTAGGATGCACAACACCTGGACTTGTGCATATCACAAGGCTCACAATCCCGTCGTAGCACATTCACATATATATTGTGCCACGACATTTCAATCATCGGCATTATTATCGAAAAAATACTAATAAAGTAAGGAAAAAAAGAAGTACCAAAATGAGCAAAGGACCAAAGAGTAAGCAAAAAAAACCAAGCATTGATTGACATATAATAATAATAAGAAAAAGAAGTAAGCGATGACTCATAAACCTAATAAGATAAGTATAGTAGCATGTACACTTTTCCACATACACACAAAGGTCATCTATAGTTTGTAACTACAACTAGGCCAACATCAAGCCTTCTGGCTCGGCTTAGGGAACAAGAGGATGCCTTGTCTTGTCATGAACTTCCTAATTGTCACCCTGCATCTCTAGGCGATCTTCTATGTCACGGTTATTCGGGATATTTCCTCCGTAGAAGATCCCCCCCCCCACCGAAGTCATGACAACACGAAAGATGATTGCCCCAAACTGCTGCTGGATGCGATACATCTCTTGTCTAATATCTGAATCAGTGATCTTGGCCTTTGCTTCGGCCCACTGTTTGAGATGATCTGGCAGCATAGAATTCTGCTGGTCAAGTAGGAACGCCCTCATGTGATGGAGTGCGTAGTAGGCTTCCTTCTTACTGTTTTCCGGCTGCTTCACGCAGGGGAACTCCGTTACGTGGTTGAAGACGTGCCTGCCAAACTTGACCTTCGTACACACGAAGGTGGTGCCTTCCGTCGAGGCATAGCCAGTGAGAGCATCATCCAGAACTTCCTTGATCTTGTCGTAGTTTTTCTTCTTTTCTAGACTCCCCGAGTCAAAATACGTGGCGTGGGAATGCTTCGGCGATAAGGAGATGAGCGTGCAGTGTTCATCTCTATGCAAAAAAAATCAAATGGAATGTGTTGGAAAAAGAATGATGATAATCTAATAAATCCAATCGACGATGGCGAGTGAACAACGAATTACTCGGGAAAGTAAGGAATGAGAATATATTCCTTTGTCTTGTTCGCCACGAGGATTCTTTTTAGGTACGAGGCCACGATACCTCGTTCGGAGGGGGAACCCAAGCAGCCGTCACGCATGTAGTAGGGGTCCACTATAGTGATGCCCGGTGTGTTCTCTCTAATGATCTGCATGGCCAGGCTGAGAGAAAACAGGCGGACCATGGTATAGTGCAGTGGGTATAGGTGGAACATATTGAAGATGTCATCGAACCGCAGGAAGAACAGATCCGCAGGGGCATTGTCGACGAAGCCCAAGCCTAGTGGCACCTTAACCACGAATACTGGGTGCGAGGGATCTTTCTCCAATAGAAGGCGTCTCTCTATCGTCAGCACGCCGTCATGCACACTCTGCAGTTCCAAACTGGCGAGCCTCCGCAAATTCTTAGGTAGCATGGGCTCACCCGCCACATGAATCCTCCACATAATACCCTCGGGTCTTGGTGGCCCGTCCCAAAACCTGATCGGATTCGCAGTTGTTGACGCCACCGGCTGGCTCGAGCTGCTAGATTTTCTTTTCCTGCCCTTTTTTCCTTTTGGAGAGCGGGCAGGCACCGCAATCTGAGCACCGGCCGCCCTATGTAGTGTGTCAGGGCTTAGAATAAAGGGCTGGTTGGTTGTATCAGCTGGCTCTGTAAAGGCGCAAGCTGGAGGCGTCTCCTGAGAACCAAACAGACGCTTGGTGATAGTGGCTTTCTCTGTGGGGCCACCAGCTAGGTCTTTGTTGCTAAACTGAGTGTTGAAGAAGTGATCATTCCAGTCTTCGTCGTCCTCGGACGGATCATGCGCCATGTGCATATCATCAACATGATCATCCGACCCACCGCGTGGAGGTGACGGCGAGGGCGGTAAGGGGGCCTTGCCACCTCTTGTCGCTGGCACGACAGGCGGTGCTGTTGTCTGTGGCGTGATGGCCCCCACCGTACCCAAACGTATCATGCTCTTTGGACATTGCAAGAATAAGCCGAAGCAACTTTTGAGGACAGTCGGCTCTTCTTCATCCGCTCCTGGAGGTTGAATGGGAGGTTCCTGGTCGTCGTAGCCCCTTAGCACCCGACTAATTTTAACCCTGTGCACGCTATCTGGCATCGGCCTTGAGTGGAACATGCGATGCAAGGGTTGAACGATGGTACCCTTGGCAACATCCCTCAGCTCGTTGTTCACGTAGCATAAGAGAGTGCAAGAGACATCCGTCTGCGGAAAACATGTACGGCATCGTCAGAGATGCCATAAGAGTAATAGATGGCATGAAAGGCGGTAAAGCAATTTGTTTACCGTGATGGCCTTGAGATCGGCTAATGTCGAGGCACCGCATACGGCGATAGGCATGCAAGAGACGGAAGGGCTGCTTGATGGCGCGGTGCTAGCCGCCTGTGTATTCTCCCTACCGTATGCTTGGAGCTCTGGTGCCGCCGCGACGATGGCAGGGGGGGCACCAACATGTACTCCGGTGCCGCGGTGATGGCAGGGGGAGTCACCAACACTTGCGGCGCCGCGGTGCTAGCGGGCGGAGTCACGAACAGGTAGTTCGCCTGATTCGTCGGCGCCGCGTTGTTCGAGTGGCCGTTGACCATGCTTGGAATCGGGCATGGCCCTACTCGACCACCCGCACTCCAGTTCGCTATTGACTCCACCAAGGTAGGCAGGAAGGACGTGAGGGTGATTGCCAGGTTGTCTTGGACGATCTGCGGGATCCGCTCCACTTGTTCCTTAAGTTCTTGAACCTCGCGGTTTTCCTCCTCGCTCCTTCCCGACGGCGCCACATGCGTCCTCGG
Organism: Avena longiglumis; assembly: GCA_030063025.1. Lineage (NCBI taxonomy): Eukaryota > Viridiplantae > Streptophyta > Magnoliopsida > Poales > Poaceae > Avena > Avena longiglumis. Next base: position 523,983,852 of record CP125976.1, read on the forward strand.
CGGTGGACCAAAATGATCCACCCAATTCGTAACCGGCTCTATTTTCTTGGCCCGGTTCATCGCCCTGTTAAAAGGGTTATCCCACCGGTGCCGCCACGACCCACAGGATGAGGAACAGGATCCATGACTAGCAACAATTTCCTCCTCCTGTAGAAGAAGTAATAGTGAGTCATTTAGATCATCGATTAGAATGCAATCAAGTTGATCCGTGGTAATTAGATTACTTACCACAATTTCCTCGAATTCCTTCACCGCAGGATCCGCGGTGAGTTGTTTGGTTTTTGGGTCCACATGGTAACGGGCCCTGATGAAGTTTTGAACCTGCCCGGGTTCGAATTTCGCAAAGGGGTTTTCTATCCCCTTGGATCTATACTCTTCGTCCTCCTTATTCCATTTGGCCTCCGCGGTTCTGTATCCACCAGATCCGAGATGGTGATGACCTATATTCATCGCCTGCAGCACCTTTCCCCGATTACTATTGGCGTGGCTCTTCGGATTCACACCTCTCCTTGAACTCCCGAATCGATCTTCGTGATCTCGGGTCAATCTTCCGGATCTCCTCGAGACTTTTGCCTTCTTTATAGATCTTCTTCTTTATCCGGTTCTCCAAATGGCCGTATGTGTCATCTTTGTGAGGGCGGATTTGTTTACTTGCTCCCATGATAATTTGTGTTCGATACTTAGGGAACTTGTATCTTGCGTGTAGCTTCTCAAGAGGAGGTGCAAGTGGCCATTATCTTTATGCCGGAGATTCGGTGTTGATCGAGATGGTTGTCCGGAGATCGCCGCCACTTGCCCACCGCACTTTTGACAAGGGCGGGCTCCAAAGGAACCCCGATGGGCTCACTGCAATTTCCCTAACAGTGCATCGTGATTCGAGAGCCGTTCCTTGGCTTCTTCTTCTTCTTAGGAGGATTGCTACCACTCCATGCCTCGCCGCCATCGGGTTTCATCACCCGTCGTTCCTTCGACTTCTTCCTCCGTCTTCCATCTCATCATCCTCGCTCTCCGAAGGATGGTATTCTTCATTGTCTTCTAGCCGATGGGCCTCCCGAATGTCAATTGTTTATTCGGAGGTCCGAGTTCTCCTTCAGTACGATGCGCTTAGAACATCCAGCCTCGTCGTTGTCACACATCTTTGCACTAATAAACACAAATAATTGGTTAAATGCACGGAAAAATCCGGCATGACCTTTGCTAATTTTCTTAAACTAGGAGTGCCCGATTTCTGCCGAAACGGAAGTTAATCAATATTCCGGCAAAAATCGGGACTCATCTCATACAAGAACCTGCATACACGACATAATAAAGTACTTCATACAAGCACAAGCACAGCCAGCACAGCCAGTACATTACCAGCACATCAAGATCATTACTAGGTATATAAAAATAAATGGCCAGATCCAGCAACACATATAGTAGTAGCAGCACAGTAGTTTTTTGCAGCCAGATTTAAAGCTGGATCAAAATAGTGCAAAAACAGTAGCTCCAGATTTTGAACAACATGCTGATGATCAAATCAATATTGAACAACAGTGCCTAGATGAACAACAGTACCTTGACATTTAAATTGTGTTCTACCAATAATCCAAATTGTGTTCTAGCAAAACTATGAACAATTCACAAACAGTACCTTGACATTCAAGAATCACCTGCCTAGCAAATTAGTTGGTATTCATAGGAGCAGATCCTTAGTCATGATGACACTATCCTATCATGGCATTTATACAAAGCATCAGAAAAAAGGGAAAATTCCCAGGAACAATTCTCTACTGTATTTTCAGAGGTGTATATGTAGACCTTTACAACCATCAGTCAAAGATAGGCATACCAGCAGCTAGTGTTTCAAGGAGAGAGAGAAGAGAGATTGAGAGCTGGTAGGCCCACAAATGGCCAATAAAATACCAGTAGCTAGTGTTTCAACCTTAGAATATTTGCAACATTTACCACAGAGGTGGTAGGCCCAGCAGCGTAGGGACTCAGACAGTTCGGATTGATAGAAGGACGAAGCAGTGGCCGATTAACTTAGTTATCCCTATGTAAATGTACTATGTGTTGATAGGAATATATAAGTAAGCCTCGAAATTTTAGGCACATAAATAAGAGGAGCTCAAGATCTTTTGAACAGCAACTTAAAAATTCTGATTTTATGGACCACGATATGCAAAAACGTTATGTGCCATCATCAATAAAATTACACCAACCCAATGGCTGACCATCGAGCTGCAGAATCATCTGCATTTCACTGCACTACCAATAAAACACGAGTAGACTCACATTCACGTAAGCAAATAAGACTCAACAACAAACAGATACTTTCTAACTAGACAATGGCGTCAGGATATAGGTGCTTTAAAACCAAAGAGAGAAAAGTTAGCATTATGGAAATTAACAATCATTGTATGGTCCAGATTGTGCTTCGAAACACTCCCTGCAAAGTTAATAATAATAACTTGATGTTACATTACAAAGCTAATCTGTGTCCTACTCTATCATTCTTGTTGCTTATACTCGATTCACAGCAGCACCTGGTCAACATCAGGCTCAAAGTTTGAAACCAGAAAACAGTGGAGGCCGCACCTTTGTTTCCCCTGCGTCCCTTCGCACAGCTCTCAATCTCTCACAACTCACAGCTCTCAATCTCTCTTCTCTCTCACTATGGCAGAACCACACTAGACAAAGACATGCATCAGCAGCATCAGGCTTAGGTCATCGGCTTGGTCAGTAGCGAGGAGGAGCAGCCTAGAGGAGAGAGGGGAGAGGAGGGAGGTACCTTGCCAGGCGCCGCAGCCGTGTGTGGTCGATACGCCGCCGTGTGTGGTCCAGCCGCGTCCTCCTCCTCCTCCTGGCATGTGTGGTACAGCCGTGTCCTCCTCCTCGTCCTGGCGTGGTGAACTCCGGTCTCCTCCTCCTGGCGTGGCGGCCTCCTCCTCCTGACCTCCGGAGGGCTATTAGAGCGAGATAAGAGAGCACTACACGATAACTATATATAACACAAAGCATAACCCATCCGAAGAATTCCCCCTCGAAGACCAGTCGAGAAAGTCCTCTTACAGAACACACACGGTGACAATTTTAGATAAGCAGGTGTTTAGTTGATAAGGCTAATTACTAATCATATTATTAAGAGCGAAATATTAGCGGCGTTGTCTATGATCATGACACAACGGCGAGGGAGCGCCAGGGATCTTGCGGACGGCGCCATGGGGACGCGAGGGCGCAGGACAGGGAGGGCCTCATAGCGGAGCTGGCCTGAGAGGGTGGCACCATCGAGGTTGGTTAAGGCAGGCGGCCGAAGAGGGGTCGGCGGCGCAGGGGATCGACGCGGGCAGGCGCCAGGACGGGGCGGCGCTGTGGGGTTCAAGAGGGAGGGTCGCAAGAAGAGAGGCGGGGAGAGGTGGACTTGTGAGCAAAGCAGGGGATCACGGGGTGAGAGAGGAAGGTTGCGTACGGGGAAAGCAAGGGTCGAGGGGTCTCTGGATCGCTACCGCGTCGCTAGCACGCGATCAGGGAAAGCGGGGTGGGGGCGGGCCGCTGGGGTGGTTCTGACGGGAGAGGGCGGGGTGTATGCGATGTGCGTGTTGTGTACGTGACAGGGTGTGTGTGCGTTGGGTGCAGGCGTGGTGGTGTGTGTGTTGGGTGCGCTACGCGGGTGCGTGTGTGTGCGCTGCCTCGCGAGCGCGTGTAGCTGGCGGCGGCGACTGGGTGTGGCTCGCAAGGCTAGGGTTAGGGTTAGGGAAAGAAGAGGGGGGATTGAGATATTTATCTAGTCTAAAGTAGACTAGATGAGACTAGTTTTGGGCCAAAACGTTAGACGGGCTTTAGCCTAATTTTATTTATAAAACAAGTAAAGCTTTTGCTGTGAGAAATATTATTTTTTAAGTTTTAAAATAAGAACGAGAGACGGGTTTAATTGGATATTTAGGAAAACAAAATATGACTCGATAAAATAATTTTACGGATAAAATATGCATGATGATGTCATGGTGATGCACAAAATAAAATAACAATCAATTTCTAATTTTTTAATATTTCCGGGCATTACAACTCGACACCACTAACAAGGGATCTCGTCCCGAGATCCAAGCAAAGACACCGGGGGAGGGATTTGATGATCGGATCTTCTTGCGTTGGGTTAATGGTCGCGACACCACTAACAAGGATTCTTGCTCCGTCTTGAATTCGTTGACACCACCAACAAGGGGTTGTTGCTAACGTTCTTCGGGAGATCACTCTGGAGAGGCAAAGGCGAGAGTAGAGGTATCAAAGATAAGGCCACCTTTAACTTCCGTGGAAGGAGTAAAATTGCATGGTTCCAATAAACAATGTACAAGAGTGAATGATAAGAGTAGTGGTACGGTCATGACTCCATCCCGCACTCGAAGAATTACTCTGTACATGAATAGAAGGATCATGCAACCAACTCTCAGAATTTAGGTTGAAGAATTTGACATTCGGTGTTAACAAAAGATTCAAGTAGATGATGTCCTCGTAGGAGTTGCAGGACACTGGGAAACATTTGAAGAGGGATCAAGTAGAATGAAATCCAGATGTAGGTCCACCATTACAAAAGGAGGAAAAGAGAAACCCTAAAGGTACGACGGAAGCCCAACCACGAGAAAATCCTAGACTTGAAGAAGGTAAGAGATCAGATCAAAACACACAAAGATAAGAGGGAAAGATTAAAGATAAGGAATAAAAGCAGAGCTAATCAGATCTATCCAACGCATTTGTAGTAAAATAGTTTTGACACTAGACATCGACCGTTGGCAAGGTTAACCTACTGATTTGGACGGTGGGGTATCAGAAACCTTTGCTCGATACCACTTATAACGCGCCCGGGTCTATGCAGATCTCAGCATTTCCCGCCAAAATCCGCATAGAAGCGATTCAAAGACGCCCACCAGACACTTTCGTGTGGGTGGGATTTGATTACAAGTAGTTACATCACAGTAGTTTACAACAGAGTCCACCAGAACTTACGTATACAACAACGACTCCACGAGTCAAGAATACAAAAGATACAATATGAAGATACAACTCAAGAAGAAAGCAAAATAGTATCCGAGTACGGACAAGATCCAAATGGGACTAAGAGTCCTGAAGAATAACCAAGCGGTGTCCAACCCTGCCCAGGCCAAGCCGGAAGGGTAACCTTGCTAACGTTGTCAATCACATACATGTCAACCCAAAAGGGTGCCGACAAAGGGCAAAGGAAAACAGAAAGAGAGCGGTCAGTACTGAGGCCAGTACACAGCGAGACTAGAATTCGGCGGTCCTCGCCTACATAGGTATGATGGGCTCAGCGGCAGCAAAGCTTGCACTATCTACTTATAGAGACACGCTACAACTTCGGCTATTAGAGCGAGATAAGAGAGCACTACACGATAACTATATATAACACCAAGCATAACCCATCCGAAGAATTCCCCCTCGAAGACCAGTCGAGAAAGTCCTCTTACAGAACACACACGGTGACAATTTTAGTTAAGCAGGTGTTTAGTTGATAAGGCTAATTACTAATCATATTATTAAGAGCGAAATATTAGCGGCGTTGTCTATGATCATGACATTGTACTCCTGAGGCGTCCATAACCGTGGACACACGGCTTCTCGAAAATATTTACCCTGCAGGGGTGCACTACTGTACCCAAACGCATGCTCAACCCTTCAGGCAACATATAACGCGTGCCTTTCGAATCTCACAACAAGAACTGTCCCATAACTACGCGCATATCAAGAGGCATCACCTACTGTGTTTTACCCACACAAGAGATACAACTGATTCTCTAGGTGGCACAGCATTTGAGTCTACGGCCGGGCGATGATCGGAAGATAACTTGTAGAGCTCCATCCCACCTCCGACACTATATCCCGATTTTATGCAATGCAAGCCATGGCAGTCCACCAAAACATCAAGTCCGAAGACATATCAACTCACCCATGTCCGAAGACATATTGTGCGTATGCACCAAATGGAAAACCAATTTTGTAACCCTCTGGATATACGAATAGCTCCGGTAGTTGAGGGGGGATACCAGAGGCCCGCACGTTTGGTTAGTGTGATCAACTCAGAACTGGTATCGTAGAACGAATGGGTCCTAGGTCGGCTCAAGCAGTTCCCAAAGGTGGTCCCTGCCGGGGCCTTATCATTAGGTGAAACCATGACCAACAACATCAGATTAATTATCTTATCACCAATAATATCCGAGTATCGTGTTCCACCTGTATGAGAGCAAAACTAAGCATGCCTACGACTCGCAAGGACAGACTAGCTACTCAAACAAGGCAATAGGATAACCAAGGCAATATAGTGGAGCAGGTAGATAAAGGAACGGTACTATAGCATCGACAATAAGGATAGCAATAGATCAAAGGAAGGAAGTAAAGACTATAAACGCAAAATAGGTAGAAGGGGGAGAATGCTCGCCTGTGAGACAAAGTCGGTGACCCAAGGCGTGTTGTTCCTCACATCGGCTCATCGTCCTATCCGGTGAAGAAGCAAACACTAGAAAGAATGCCCAATGCAATATTTAATACTATGGCGGAAGATCCGGCATGTTTATGATATGATGCATGACATGGCAATATGCGGTCCCACTTAGCAATATTAAACGGGATCGGGGTCCCGGCAATTAAATAGAAGGTTCAAGTTATTTAACTACCCCGCATATTAAATGTTGAATTAACAAGGCAAAGCATGTCATCGGTTCGCTACACAAATTTAAATGGAGTCGATATAATATAAATATAACCCGTATATGGTCTCCATATTTAATTTAGGTGAATCGACAAAGCCCCCAAACCACATGAAGATGTATGCAATATGATCAATTTATATGAAACAAGTGACAATGTCATATATTAAAAATATAGGGGTCTCGGATAGGGGTAACACATTGAGTTTCGACGATCTTTGGTTCCGAGGTTCTCGGGGTCTTCAGATCCGGGGTCGGTCTTGAAGTCCGGAGTCATCGTCTTCGGGAGGTCTTCGGATTCCGGGATGGAGAACTTGGCACTCCGTGACGGAGGACCTTGGCGGTCATTTGTTGGTGTCGAGCTTGAGTGGAGGTGTTCGGGTCATCAGGTAGATCTTGGCCATGTTGATCCCGAGGCACCGGGCCGACATGAAGACCTTGTTGCATATTGTCGCCTCACGAGTACACAGCTTCCATATGGATCTTGTTGAGGTCTTGGGCGTTGGGGATCGGACGCGGAACACCAGTGCTCGGATGAACCTTGTCATGCAATCACTCGCAGTAGACAGAGATCGCAGGTTGTGGTGGTGATTTATTTTCTTTGGTGTCTCCATGCTCACGGCAGCAACAGGGCAACAAGAACAAAACGTCCTGAACCAAACATGGCAAGGCAACAGAGAGGATGATGACAGGAAAGCAGACGGCGACGGGGCAACGGGCGGTGGCTACGGGCCGGAGCAAGGCGGCGAGGAGGAGGCCTGTGGCGAGGAAGCTCTGTGGAGGGCCGGCACAGGGGTGTCAGGCGCGGCCATGCGGACGGGGTGGTGCTGCAGCAAGGAGGAGGGTCGTCGGTGACGGTGCTGCAAGGGGAGGCACGAGGCGGCCGGGCAGAGCTCAGAGGCGCTCAACCGGCAAAGCGGAGCCTGACACAGCGGCGAGGGAGCGCCAGGGATCTTGCGGGCGGCGCCATGGGGACGCGAGGGAGCAGGACAGGGAGGGCCTCATAGCGGAGCTGGCCTGAGAGGGTGGCACCATCGAGGTTGGGTGAGGCAGGCGGCCGAAGAGGGGTTGGCGGCGCAGGGGATCGACGCGGGCAGGCGCCAGGACGGGGCGGCGCTGCGGGGTTCGAGAGGGAGGGTCGCAAGAAGAGAGGCGGGGAGAGGTGGACTTGCGAGCAAAGAAGGGGATCGCGGGGTGAGAGGGGAAGGTTGCGTACGGGGAAAGCGAGGGTCGAGGGGTCTCTGGATCACGACCGCGTCGCTAGCACACGATCAGGGAAAGCGGGTTGGGGCCGGGCCGCTGGGGTGGTTCTGACGGGAGAGGGCGGGGTGCGTGCGATGTGCGTGTTGTGTACGTGACAGGGTGTGTGTGCGTTGGGTGCAGGCATGGTGGTGTGTGTGTTGGGTGCGCTACGTGGGTGCATGTGTGTGTGTGTGTGCTGCCTCGCGAGTGCGTGTAGCTGGCGGTGGCGGCTGGGTGTGGCTCGCAAGGCTAGGGTTAGGGTTAGGGAAAGAATAGGGGGGATTGAGATATTTATCTAGTCTAAAGTAGACTAGATGAGACTAGTTTTGGGCCAAAACGTTAGACGGGCTTTAGCCTAATTTTATTTATAAAACAAGTAAAGCTTTTGCTGTGAGAAATATTATTTGTTTTTTTTAAATAAGAATGAGAGACGGGTTTAATTGGATATTTAGGAAAACAAAATATGAATCGATAAAATAATTTTACGGATAAAATATGCATGATGATGTCATGGTGATGCACAAAATAAAATAACAATCAATTTCTAATTTTTTAATATTTCCGGGCATTACAAACCTGCCCCGAGATATACCCGCAACCTAGATAGTCTTGCATCATAGTGACCAACGTGGCTCTCATAGTGAAATAATCTTGTGCGATGGCGTCGTAAGTATTGGCTCCGGATTCCCATTACGTGGCTAGCTCCTCTTTCAACAGCCCGAGATACAGATTGATGTCGGTACCAGGTTGTTTTGGCCCTTGAATTAGCATACTCATTTGTATGTACTTCTTCTTCATGCACAACCATGGAGGGAGGTTGTACATCCATACAAACACGGGCCAAGTGTTGTGCGTGCTGCTCTGGCTACCGAACGGATTGAGTCCATCGGTGCTCGCACCAAGCCTAATGTTCCTCGAATCTCCACCAAATTCTGGGAATTCGAGGTCCAATGCTTTCCACTGGCTAGCATCTGAAGGGTGCGTCAGCAGCTCATCCTTTTCGGGGCCATCATCGTCATCTCCTGGCTTCCTACTTTCCGCATGCCATCGCATCAGCTTCGCTTCCTTAGGGTCCACGAAATAGCGCTGCAGACGAGGAGTGATAGGAAAGTACCATACCACTTTTCAAGGTGCTTTCTTCCCTTTCTTGTATCGACTCACGCCGCACACCGGACATGTGGTTTTCTCCGCGTCCTCGCCCCGATAAATGATACAATCGTTGATGCATACGTGATATCTAACGTGCGGTAGATCGAGAGGACAGACGATTTTCTTGGCGTCCTCGATACTAGTTGGACATGTGTTCCTCTCCGGGAGACGATCGTGCCAGAATGCCATCATATCGTCGAAGCTTGCGTCGCTCAATTTGTGTTTTGCCTTCATCTCCATAGCCTTGAGCGTTACATTCAAACGGGTATCATCGGGCCTGCATCCTTCATACAATGGAGTAACCGCGTCTTTCTCAAGTTGCACAATCTTGGCTTTCTCTCTAGCGGCAGCCCTAGCGTTACTCGTCTGCTTGAGAATCAGCTCTTCCACATAAGGGTCCCGCACCCAGCCTGATGTTGTTCCATCGTTGTCTCCTCCTCCGGCATCTAGATCATCATCATCCCGGTCTGCTTCCGCACCTTCACCATCTCCAGGAGACTCTTCATCATCTCGCTCGTTCTCGCCGTGATGATGATCATCGTCATGTTGCCCACCTTCACCGTCTCCATCGTCTTCGTCATCGCTTATCCAACGAGTGTATCCATCCATGAAACCATGGAGGAGCAGGTGCGCCTGCAGATTCCCGGAATCTGGGTCGATCACCCAGTTGAGTTTGCATCTTATGCACGGACATCTTATATCCGTCTTGTTATTTCGTATCATGTCGGCCGTCGCACATTTCAAAAATCTAGCCACAATGCCTTCGCTCATTATGCGGACCATTTTAGCCTGCACGGTGTACACGGTACAATTAGAAGTCTATTAGAACCACATAATGAATGCATGCATGCAATGGTCGATAGAAAATTTCGGCATGACCTATCCTAAAATTAGGACCTTTGCGAATTGCCAAAGTCTTGCCAAAATGGAAATGAATCAACATTTTGGCAAAACAAATGGCAACTTGTTCACACACAAACACAAGAGAGAGACCGATCCATACACACATGAACATATATCATTATCCTCTCCATACACACATGCATATGAGCATCGATACTCTCCATATATATACACACACATGACCATCGATCCTCTCCATACACACATCATGAGCATCAATCATCTACATACATATGAGCACATCCTTACATGGACAACTTACCGATATGAGAGACCAAGATCGCGAGAAGATGGAAAGGAGAGGTGCGCACGAGACCGGAGAAGGAGATGCGAGAGACCGAAGAGCTTCCTCTATTACGTATGTAACATCCAAGGCAAGTTCCACATGCTAAAAATGGTGAATGAGTGGAGAAATTGAGGTGGGAAGGAGAAGGATCCCGACTAGATCTAAGGAGGAAGAAGAAGGGGAAAGTGAAGTGTGAGGTGGTAGTGATCACACATGTGCACAAAGTGGAGCTACCAAAAAAAATTGGTCGACACAACAGTGGCGCACATGCCCCTAGCGCGCCACAGGAACAAAAACACAACCGTGGCGCACATGGCCCTAATGCGCCACGGATGTGTCTGTCCATTTACAAAACAGAGAGGACTCCACTTAGGCGTAGCGCACACCCTCCACGTGCGCCATGGTTAACCATAACATCTGTAGCGCACCTTACCCATGTGCGCTACAGATATGCGGCATGCGGCCAGCAGGGCCCTGGCCCACACACATCTGTGGCGCACCATCACCATATGCGCCACAGTTGTTGTAGTTACTAGTAGGGCACTGCCCACAGGTGAGCCACACTTGTTTTACCCGTGGGGCACTTCAAACACGTGAGCACGGAAGTTTGGATTACCTATAGCCATTTTCCTAGTAGTGAACTCCGGATGCGGGCGATCCAGAAATTCTGTCAGCTTGCTCAGGTGATTCTCAAAGATGAGATTCCCTCCACTGCCCAGCTGATAGAACTTGTTGTAGGCATAGTCCATCTATAAGCAATTAGAGAAGAGTAAGTTAGAGAAGTGATCAAGTGTGCCAAATTTTAGGTAAGGTTGCAAAAATTTTAAGGAACTTATGACTCGCTTTTGGAAAAAAATTCAAGGGTAAGAGTGAGAATAGGTTTTCAAAGATACTCACGTTCTTTGTTTTGGAAATTAAGTTTTTCTGACGTCCATGCTAACTAGCGTCTCCTATGGTCAGGACCGCTCTGATACCAACTTGTCAACACCCGGATTTTTAATCCCAATGCCTGTTATGCCGTACATCGCAATCCCATGATTATCATTTTTACGAGAAATAACATATTGATACCATAGTTCATCATCCATTACAAACCATAATAGTTTTACAAATATTTCATCTCATGATCAAGTCTGATTACAATCAAAGCAGCGGAATAATAATAAAGGTAGTGTGGTCAGGGCTCCATCTTCATGGTCACATGCAATGCTGACGATTGGAGATGATCCTAGTTATCATAAGCATCCTGTTGTCCATCTTCCTCATAGTATCCTTCATAGTCTGGCCATGGGAATAGCCAGGGACAAAGCCATGAGTACTTTGAAGTGCTCGCAAACTTTCACTAAACCAAAAGGCCAACTAATAGGAATCTTATCCTCTAGGTTTGTTTGCCACAAGCCAATTTTATTTCAACCAGTGTATAGTAATAAAAGTCTAACTTTAGTTGTCTAGGTTACTTAGGTGGGAACCTAACTTCATCTCCACAACTTGTGGGGTCAAGTCAAAGTCATCTTTCAAGTCATGGGTCATTTTGGAAAACATATGACAACGGAATAGTATGGCCATCCAACTGTCCATAAACGCGGACGGGACTATTCGAATGGTTTGACACTCTACATAGGTGGTACAATTTCACCACGACATTCGATACATCCGTCACGAACAATCCTGAATCATCATACTTAGTATACGGATAATCAATCCTAACCTTTGAATTACACAACCTAGTATAGGCACCTCTCCTATGAGTTTGGCCTCCCAACCATGACCATCTATCATCTTGGGCACTACATAGGTGGGAATTCACATTCACAAGGTAGCCTTATCTCACCTCATTCCGCGACTTAACCCATACTAAGACATATAAAATTCCAGTCAAGCCCTAGCTAAATTCGGTTATTGTGGTTATATGGTAAACGTTGGAGTGGTATCGCATCCGAACCCAACTATCAGTTCTTATCAAAGTCAAGTAACATCCTTCATTCACCATCATATTCAAGTCATTGTGTCCATAACACATGTCAAAGCATTTCAATAGAATGACTCATCATTCCAAGGTTTTCATAATCATTTGTTCCCATCTAGTGGTCAAGTTTAGTTTAGCACTAGCATCTATCAATGGTGGATATGGGTCACTAGTTGTAGGGTACTAAGCTGGTGTATCTATCTTCATCAAGCTCCAAGCTCTTGATGATGCTTTCCTCATCTTCCACTAATCATCCAATTAATTAACTATGGACAACTTTGCGAAAGGTAAAGCTTGCAAGTAAAACTGGGATTTGGTACAGTAAAAAGAGGTATCACCAAGGTATGTATAATAAGGCTTGCATGGTTTAGCATGCTGAGTATAGCATGCATGGTTTATCTTAGTTTTCCTTGGTTGGAAAGGTGGTCAATGTCGTGGTATTGCCGACGAGTACGCCATGGAGGGGTCCTCACAGTGCGTGTTTAGAGACGTGGGGTAAGGCGGACGGTTGACGGGTACGAGGTAACACAGTTTACCCAGGTTCAGATCCCACAATGGTGGCGGAATCCTACTCCTGCTATAAATCACTATAATGGAAATACGCCGAGTTACAGAGATTAGGTTCGCTGTGCGAGGTGACTATAAAGTCTAAGTTATCGTGCCCTAAAGGCTCCCATAGGCCCGACTTATATAGTCGCCAGATCCTAGGGTTATAGGGAAAAGTCCTAGCTGGAAAGGTTACAGAGTTCTACACCGTCTATTACTAGTCTTATGTATCTTGCACTCCAAGGCTCCGGGTACGCTGATGACTCCACAGTAGCCTTCCTTTATCCGGCATGGGCCTCCCTTCTGGATCCACCTAACTGGGCCGCCCAGCAGGCCACAGGCCATGCTACCGACTATGGGCCATCCGGGTTAGTCGGATAAGAGACATGCTATGAGGATATCCATATAGCATATCCCCAACAGTAGCCCCCGGAGAACTCCGAGATCTTGCGCCGTCTTGCCTCTTCCCGTGGAATGCTCCGTCTAGATGGATGTCGGCAAATCGTCAAGCAACATCTTGTAGTCCTCCCAAAGAACCCTGCAAAGTTTTCTCCGTCTTCTATCAGTAAGTCGAAGAAATGCTGAATCTTCCACCGTACGCTCCCGTTGTCGGATTAAATCCATCCATGTCGGAATCTTCGATGGGACGGCTCATCTACCATGTCAGTTATGGCGACATAGGCTGTAGGTTAGCGACGCCTCATAACTCACACATGCCGAGAACGTAATCATATCCGATTTTCCCGCGCGAGAAATACGAACCGTTGGCAGCGCCGGTTGGAGACGTGGCGAAATTACCGCACACGTTCACGAACACGTCGTCTACGCGGCAACCGCCCGATTAGCTGCACGAATCTTGACGCAGAGCAAGATAAATAGTAACCGTGGGACACTTGCCACTTTTTCACCCCATTATCTCGTGTCATCGTCTTCTTCCTCCAGCCACATGCCTCCTCGAGCTCTCCGCGAAAACCTCGAGAAACCCTAGCCTCTCTCTCTGCACCAGTCGCGTTTTCTCCCTCCTCCATGGCTAGCAGCAGTTCATCCCCGTCAATGGCGGCGTCGAGTGAAGCCACGGCGAAGCCGGTGAGCTCTGTCGACGTGACCCCAGAGGGTCTGGTCATCCCCGCATCGGCGGTGATAGAAACCACCGGTGGCGACCACAATCTGGCGGCGCTGGAGCCCCTGGAAGAGGAGCCAGACTCGCACAAAGGCGACTGGCGCGGCTCGGACATCACCGGCCGCGACATCCAAGAGATGGTCGCTAAGGGTTACCTCCCCGCGACGGAGGGGCTCGCTTTGGCCAGGCGGCCGTGAGGTGACCCTTCTCCCAAGCGGAGAAAGTATACCTCAAGGAGCAATTCGTACGTGGCATTTCTCTGCCCATCTCCCACTTCTTCCTGTCCGTATTGAATCACTTCAAGGTCCAACCCCACAACCTCTCCCCTAATAGTATCTTAGTGCTTACCAACTTCGCAGCACTTTGTGAGGGTTACCTAGGGATTAGGCCTAAGTTAGATTTGTTTGTATACTTCTTCACCGTCAAACGTGAAGCCGGACACAGTAGGGAGGAGCTTAGGAACTGCGGCACCATAAGCTTCAAGATCCATCATGGCCGGCGGTTCCCCGACATCGTCGGCCACGAATCATGCAAAAACTGGCAGCGGACGTACTTCTACGTCCCCGACATTCCTTTGGCGGGACGATAAGTAACGTACCCGGATTTCGTGGACGGAGCCGCCGCCGAAGTCTCCACATGGCGGTCCCATGCCTCCCTTCCCTCCGACCTCGACGCTTCTCGCGCAATAAGGCGGATCGAGTGGTTCGTAGAGACGGGTCTAACCGGCTTGGACCTAGCCATGTGCTGGTTCATCAGGCGGATCCAACCTCTGCGACCGCTCAAGTATATGCATCAGTACACCGGCGAGAAGGGATACCCTCCGGATCTCCGAGGACAACTTCTCGGCGACTCCGTCAAGTTCGCCATAAGGACATCGTCAAGGTGAAGGATAAGAAGCGTGGCTTCACCCTCACCTACGACATGTTCGTAGACGGAAAGTGCCCAAAGGTAGACATTTATTTTCCGTATATGACATTGCTCCAGTTTTTCCGTCTTACTAATATCATCTTGTCTAACACGATGATTTCTCACTTAACAGCTTAGCGATCTAGAGGAGGGCAACCTGGCTGCCCAAATCTACGATCCAAAGATGAAGGAAGTCACGGTCGTGTCCGACGACGATGCCCCGTTGGCGCGAAAGCGGAAGATCTCCACCTCTAACGCTGCCGACGGAGGTAAGAAGAAGAAGACGGAGGGTGGATCCTCCAAAAACAGTACTGCCGCCCTAGAGGCGGAAAAGAAGAAAGCCACCGGGATGTTTGCCAAAGCGCCCCCCCCCCTAGTGTAAGCCTCTTATTCTCCAACATTTTCTATTTATCCGTCTTGCTCCTGTACTTATGCATTTTGCACATTTCAGGAAGAAAGCCACAACCAGCCTCAAGAAGTCCTCCAAGACTCTTGGGGATTCTAGAAATATCAAAGATATGCTGCATCGGGACTCCTCTCCCGCCATCGCCCCTGCCACTCCTGCCGTCAAGCCCTCCTCCGCTCCGACAAGCTCCCCAGTCCAGGAGGCACCAGTCCCTTCCGCCATGGAAGTGGATTCTGGCGCTTCTACCGAACTAGCTGTCGTCGGCGAGCAGGCGACGCAGGAGAGTGCTGCTCTTCAAATGGCTGAATCTCCGGCTAAGGATGCCATGGGTAGTGCCAAGGTGGTGATGGGAGCTGGTACCTCTGCCGAAGGCGGCGCCTCTGCTCCCCAGAAACCCTTCGAGTTGCCGAAGATTATTTACCCGGTGCTTACACGGGTAACACAACTATGGTTCCTGGAGGAGTGTCGTCACCTCCGACGTGCGGTCTCGAGGATCTACTCCGTCAAGCAGACATCTTGCGAGGAAATAGCATTTCCTTTGGCAAGCTGCTGGCCGAGAGCGCTACAAACCTCAAGATCATTGCACTTGTAAGTTTTACTTTACCTTTTGCATTTCGTATGAGTATCCCACTGTAGCCCTCGAGGATGTAGACGGAAAACCATAGGTTTTGCATCTATATGCTCTAAGAGTGACTAAGTTAGAAAAAACTCTCACTGTAGCCCCCCAAGCATTTAGATGGAATGAACTATTCCGACTAGATGCTTTAAGAGTAGCATATACAGTGTTCATGATTTTAAGTGTTGTAGCCCCCAAGCCTCTAGTTGTAACTGAAATAGTTCCGACTAGATGCTTAAAGAAAATCTAAGCATTTTCCGAGTTAAAATTTTATACTGTAGCCCCCAAGCCTCTAGTTGAGAACTGAACTAGTTCCGACTAGATGCTTAAAGAAAAGCCAAGCATATTGTTAAGGTAAAATCTCTCGCTGTAGCCCCCGAGCGCCTAGATGGAAAGTCTCCGACTAGGGGCTCCAAGTAAACTAAACAATGGCTTAACTTTATATTTGTTTCCACAGAACGAGAATGCTCGGAGGGGCATGGCCAATGACAAGTACCAGAAGATGCGCGCAGACCTTGAAGCTGAAAAGGATAAAACCGCCATCTTGAAGGAACAGATCATCAAAAACAAGAGTCTGTTTTCTTTTTGCGATTTCCGTCTTAATTTTGTGCCCATAATCTCTGAGTACTCAATGTGTACTTTGTTTTCTCCGACTTGCAGAGCATGTCGCCAAGGCCAAGGATATTGTCGAGCAGTCCAAGCACATTCAGCAGCTGGACAGCGAGAACAAAACCCTTAAGAAGGAGAGGGAAGAAATGTTGAAGATGCACGAGGATTCCATGAAAGCCCTGCAGGACTATGCCTCCGCTGAGATCAATCGCTTGAAGGAGGATCTTGCGATCCTAAAGGATCAGAAGCAAGCTGCCGATGAGCAAAACCTTTGCCATAGCGAGGCGTTTAAGCTCCTCCAACAAGAGAAGGAATCCTTGGTGGACGTCGTCTGGCAGGCTAAGGCCACCATCTTCAGTAAGTGTCCTCCGCCTTGTAGCTCTGTAGTCTGGGTACTTAGAATTTTTTGAACTCATGCAATTATTGTCGGAATTTTCAGCGCCCATGGGTTTAACCCGCTCGCCTCCTTCGGACAAGGAATGCATGATTCTTGCCGGCAACTTCATCAACACCGCCATCGCCCAAGCCAAGGAGATTTCCAAGCCCCTCCAAATCTATATCAAGGCCTCAGACTCCGTGGTGAAGTACTCGGAGATTCTGCGCCGAGCGTGTTGCGAGATGGAAAGCTTCATGCGCACGAGCTGGCGCAAGGATGACGTTGTCCATGGTTAAGGCACATTATGAAGGTGCCGACATCGACACGGTGACATCTGGTATCCCCGACATGGATGATGACGGCAAGGAGATCGATCACGAAGCCATCCTGTCATCACTCGCGGGTTATGACACCAGGGTTGCCGATTTGGTAGATGTTGACGTCTTCGTTCCCAGGAACTTTCTCGACAACACCAACCCGGAATCCTCCGAGTCTCACCACAGCGCCGATGTCGAGGGTGATTCTCCAGCTGGTGATGATGCGGCCTCCAAGTCTCCTACACCCAAAGAATGAAAAACATTTTGTAATTTCTGTTTCACCTTTGGAGTGTACACGGAAAAAACTTTGTTGATGTAATCTTAAGGCGGAATATAATGGTTATCGTATCCTGCTACTTAAGAATTAAGTTTCAGCATGTATATATTTTTTAAGCAAGTGCTGGATTATCCATTACTCTGGCTTTTATGCTTGACTTTTCGTGAGTCGGAAGACTCGTTGTAGAAACCATGTGCTTAGGTGATGATGCCCAATGGCACCGTAAATAACCTGAGCACAAAATCGTCGACAATAAGTGCCCAAAGTCACTACTCCAGAATCCACATAAAAACAACAGAGAATGTGTAGACCAGAAAACTTAAGCTAACGCCCGTAGGCGGAATTTTCACAAGTGCAATCGCAAAGCTTGTGCATAAAGGTTTATATGATCCAAAAATGCACACTAAAGGAGGTAAAAGACTCAGCAATATGAGTGAACAAAAGAGCTTTATTTCATTGATCATATAAGAGGTACACGATTAGATAAAAAATGCTAAGTGTAGAAAGGACGTAGCTGTGCTATGTTCCATGGCCGATCAAGCTCCGGGTAGTCATCATCCGGGTCACGTCGCTTACGCTTATGATCCTCGTTGGGACTATCCTTGAGTTCACGATTGTCGACAAGGTAGTAAGACCCATTGAGCAGCGCCTTGCTTATGATGAACGGTCCTTCCCATGGCGGGGATAATTTGTGTGACTTCTTCTGCTTAAGTCGGAGTACTAAATCCCCCTCTTTAAATGAGCGACGGCCTTGGCGACTATGGTAGTTGTAGCTCTTGGTAGATGGCGGATCTTTGGCATGCCAAAACGCGCTCCTCCTCGAGAAGGTCTACATCTAGGCGTCTAGATTCTTCAGCGTCATATTCGTCGTAGGCGGCAACTCTTGGTACATCGTGGAGGATGTCGGAAGGTAGGATGGCTTCTGCTCCATATACCATGAAGTAAGGGGTGTAGCCGGTGGATCTGTTGGATGTAGTTCGTAAACTCCACAGCACAGATGGCAATTCTTCCGCCCAGGCTCTAGCTACTCTATGTAGCGGTGCCTCAAGACGTGGCTTGATTCCCTGCAGAATTAATCCATTGGCTCGCTCAACTTGACCATTGGATTGTGGATGTGCCACAGATGCAAGGTCAAGTCGGATGCCTTTGTCCCAGCAGTAGGCCTCCACTTCTCCGAGTGACAAGTTGCTTCCGTTGTCGGTGATGATGCTATGTGGGAGACCAAATCTCACCACTAGATCCCGGACAAACGAGGCGATTGCCCCATCAAGCTTTCTAATGGGTTTAGCTTCTATCCATTTGGTGAATTTGTCAACTGCTACAAGCAGATGCGTAAATCCACACGGTGCCGTTTGTAATGGCCCCACCATGTCTATCCCCCAGACTGCAAACGTTTAAGTTATTGGTATTGTTCGCAATTCTTCAGCAGGAACATGTGGTTGTCGGGCATAATACTAGCATCCTCTACATGTCTCAACCAACTTGTCGGCGTCCGCCTTCGCGATCAGCCAATAGAATCCTTGCCGGAAGGCTTTCGCGACCAACGATCGAGGAGCGGCATGATGCCCGCAATCTCCGACATGGATTTCGCGTAGGATTTCCATACCTTCTAGCTGGGAAACACACTTTAGGTATACACCAATAGTGCTCCTCTTGTAGAGTTTCCCATTGATTATGGTATAACCTTTTGCTCGTCGTACTATTTGCCGTCTTTCGACCTCGTCGTCGGGCAAAGTTCCGTGTTCGAGATACTCCATGAACGGTTTTGTCCAAGCCGGAGGGATCTTTGTCACCATGTTGACGAAAGAGTTAGATCTATCCGGGTTGTCGATGTCGGCGCCCTTTACGGATGGTGTGCGTAGATGCTCTAGGAAAACTCCTGGCGAAATTTGCTTGCGCCCTGATCCAAGCTTAGACAGTAGATCAGCCGCCTCCTTTTGCTCCCTAGGCACATACTTGACTTCGTAGCCCAAGAAGCACTTCGCTATCTCGTCCACTTCGTCGCGATATGCCGCCATCATAGGGTTCCGCGCATTCCAGGTGCCAGCCACCTGCTGGGCAACCAAGTCGGAATCTCCATAGCAAACTATGCGCTTGATGCCAATATCCTTGGCTACACGCAGTCCGTGAATGAGTGCTTCATACTACTCCATGTTGTTTGTAGCCTCGAAGTGGATTTGCAGAATGTAGTGCAGCTTGTCTCCTTTTGGTGACTGTAGTAGTACACCAGCCCCCGAGCCGTTGAGCAACCTTGATCCGTCAAAGTGTATCACCCAGTACTCTGGTTCTGGTAGTGGAGTAGCATCCGGCATCTCCGTCCAATCTGCAATAAAATCCACCAAGGCTTGTGACTTGATAGCGTCGCGTCTTTTGTAGGTGATCTCGAAGGCGGCAAGTTCAATTCCCACTTGACCCTTCTCAGAAGGTCACTGTTGTTGATAATGTCGGACAGTGGAGTCTTGCTCACTACTGTGATTGGGTGCTCCTGAAAGTAATGCCTCGGCTTCCGAGAAGCAAGGAATACTCCATAATCTATCTTTTGGTAGTGCGGGTAACACTGCTTGGACTCCGTCAAGACTTCGCTTACATAGTAAACTGGTCGTTGAACTCCGTGCTCGTAGCCTGGTTCCTTCCGCTCTACCACGACGACGATGCTAATAACCCGGTTGGTTGCCGCCATGTAAATTAACAGGGGCTCACCAGGCTCGGGTGTTGCAAGGATGGGCGCTGAGGAAAGAATCTCCTTGAGCTGCTTCAATGTTGCATCTGCCTCGTCTGTCCATGTGAATTTGTCCGCCTTCTTCAGCAACTTGTATAGCGGCAGAGCCTTCTCTCCAAGTCGGCTGACGAACCGACTAACTGCTGCAACACAACCTGTTAGTCTTTGGATGTCCTTTGGGCATGTCGGGCGGTTTATGTTTAAGATGGCCTTGATTTTCTCCAGGTTGACCTCGATTTCGCATTGGGAAACGATGAAGCCCAACAATTTACCGGCTGGAACCCCGAAGACGCACTTCTTAGGGTTGAGCATCATGTTGTATTTCCGGAGATTATCAAAGGTTTCTTTTAGGTCGGCGATTAAGTCATTTGACTTTTTAGACATCACCGTGATATCTTCCACATAGGCATGAACGTTCCGACCAATCTGGTCGTGAAGGCAACGTTGCATTGTCCGCTGGTAGGTAGCACCTGCGTTTTTCAGCCCAAAGGGCATCGTGACATAGAAAAAAATGTTGTAAGGGGTAGTGAACGAAGTGGCCAATTGGTCCGACTTCGCCATCTTGATATGGTGGTATCCTGAGTATGCGTCGAGGAAACACAAAAGTTCCGAGCCAGCCGTCGAGTCAATGACCTGGTCAATGCGAGGCAAAGCAAACGGATCTTTGGGACATGCTTTGTTCAAGCCGGTGTAATCAACTCACAGTCTTAATTCATTGGTTCCCATTTTAGGGACAAGTATAGGATTAGCCACCCATCGGGTGTGAAGGACTTCTCGGATAAACTCAGCCTTAAGTAATCTAGCTATCTCTTTGACAATGGCGCGTCTCTTCTCTGTTGGAGATATGCCCTAGAGGCAATAATAAATGTAGGTATTATTATATCTTTGTGTTTATGATAAATGTTTACATTCATGCTATAACAGTATTAACAAGGAAACATTAATACTTGTGTGATTTGTAAACTAAATTAGAGTCCCTGGTAAAGCCTCTTTATAATACTATCTTGTTGGTTAATAAATGATTGTGGTTTCCCTATCATGAACATTGAGATGTTATTAACAACAAGATCATATCGTTAGGAGAATGGTATGATGGACATACTCCTATAGATAAGCGTAGCATAAAGATCAAGTCATTTTAATAGTTCAATTGCTATATGCTTCCTGATACATAGTAACCTAATTCCTTCGACCATGAGATCATGCATATCACCATCACAGGAAGGATGCTTTGATGACATCAAACACCACACCGTAACTGGGTGGCTATAAAGGTGGCATTGAGTGTTGGGAGAGTGTTGGTTGAGACACATCGATCAAGAGTGGGATTTGTCCATCCATATGACGGATAGATATACTCTGGGCCCTCTCGGTGGAATGTCATCCAATTGTCTTGAAAGCATGTGACTAGCTCACAAGGGATCACATATCATGGGAACGAGAAAAGAGTACTTATCGGTAGCGAGGTTGAACTAGGTATGCAGAGATACCGACGATCAAAACCTCGGATAAGTAAACTATCGTGAGACAAAGGGAAATTGGTATCGTATGTAAGTGGTTCATTCGATCGCAAAGTAATCGTAGAAATATGTGGGAGCCATATGAATTTCCAGATTCCTCTATTGGATATTGTTCGGAGAAGTGTCTCGATCATGTCCGCATAATTCACGAACCGTAGGGAGACACACTTAAGGATTCGATGTTGTTGAGTAGTTATGGAATGATGAGTAAGAGACCGAATGTTGTTCTGAGTCTTGGATGGGATCCGGGATATCACGAGGAGATTTGGAGTGGTCCGGAGAATAAGATTCATATAAGGAAAGTCCTGTTTCGGGGTTGGAGAATGGTTCCGGTGTTTTCATCGGGAATATTCTAGAAGGTTCCTAAGGTCCCACTCGGAGGAAGGGTACATGAATGTGTCATAACAAGTTGGAATGGTTGAATCATGTAATAGGTGCATCGCTGAGCAAAATAAAGGGATAAATCAAATCCTAGTTTGAAAACGTCAAACGCCAATTTGAAAAGTCAAACGGCAAGTTTGCTTGCTGGAGGGAGAGTAGGAAACCTACTTGGGGAGGATTTCCTCTCCCTCCACCCGCCGGCATTGGAAGACGAGTTGGGGAGGGACTCCCCTCCCCTTGGCCGGCGCCCTCCACCTATATAAGGAGGGGTAGGGCTGCCCCTCCAAGACTACACCTTGCCTCACCAAAACCCTAGCCCTAAGCCGGGCACCACCCTCTGCTTTGCCGCCTCCTAGGGCAAACCCTAGCCGCCGACTTGGGCTTCCCCAAGCCCTAGCCGCCGGCCTAGCCCTCTATCCTTGGTGTGTCTAAACCCTAGATCACCGAGGCCTCTCTCATAGTCCACCATACTCGCTCCGGCTTAAGGCGAAGCCCTGCGAGATCTCCCCTCTACTTCCGGTACCATGCTGTTGTGCTTCCGGAATCGCGAGGAGAGTGCTACAACCTCCACTGCCTGCTGGAACAAAGTCTTCATCGAGTGCCGAACGTGTGACCGACTGTGGGAGCGCTGCCGGAACGCAGCGCCGGAAGGATCGTCTACGTGTACTTGAGATCGGCAAGAGTACGACTACATCACCCACGAGAATCCACTCTCGTTAAACAGTTTGGAATCTTCGAGGGTGAGTTATTCCATCGACTCGTTGCTACAATCTAGTAGATAGATCTTGGCTTGTTTGTTTGTATGCGGTAGAAATATTTTGTTTTCCATGCTACGAACCCCTACAGTGGTATCAGAGCTGTGTCTATATGTAGATCTGTTGCAGGAGTAGAACACAGTGGTCATTGTGGGTGGTGGTGCTTTTATTATCAATTGCTTCTTGTGTACTTTGCATCTTGCGGTATGATGGGATGAAGCGGCCCGGGCTAACTTTACATGACATCGTTCATGAGACTTGCTCCACGCTCAACATGCAACTTGTATTGCATAAGTGGCTTTGCGGGTGTCTGTCTCTCCCATTATAGTATAGATCCAATTTACAACAGGAACTTGATAGTTCAAACATGAACATTGTGGTTCTTGTTCGTAAGTTAGATCGACACTTATTGAAAGCCCCAAACCACGTAAAATATGCAAAGAAATTAGAGGCGTCTAACTTTGTTTTGCAGGGGTGTGCTGTGATGTGATATGGCCATGATTGTGATTATATTTGAGTATGCAATGTTCCTTATTGTAAGCTGGCAACCGGCAGGAGCCATATGGTTGTCTTTAATTTATGTTAAGACCCGCGTGTCTATTCAAAGTAGTTGTAATAGTTGAAGCTGGTGGAAGACAATCATGGAGCAGCATCATTGACCTTGATGCAATGCCGGTGATGATGGAGATCATGTTCGTGCTTGAAGATGGAGATAGGAAGCACAAAGAAGAAAGGACATATCATATCACATATTATGAATTGCATGTGATGTTAATCCTTTATGCATCTTGTATTGCTTAGTTAACGACGGTAGCATTATAAGATGATCCCTCATGCACATGAATTTCAAGTTCTAAAGTGTTCATCCTTAGTAAGCACCGTTGCTAAAGCTTGTTGTTTCGAAGCACCACGTGATGATCGGGTGTGTTAGATTCTGCAAGATTATACAACGTGAGAAAGCCAGATTTGCTCATGCGAAAGTTAAGGTTTGATCTTGACGAGCCTAGCATGTACAGACATGGTATCGGAACACGGATCACCGAAAGGTAAAGCATGAATGATATAGTAGATATGATGAACATGTCGATTGTTCGCCATTGAAGCTACATCAACTCTCGTGATGATCGGTTTTGATGTGGTGGATTTGGTTCATGTGATCACTAAAACAATGTGAGGGATATTGTTTTGAGTGGGAGTTCACCTAGATTAATTTAACTATTAATCAGAACTCAATTTGTCATAAACTTAGTCCAAACTATTGCAAATATGTTGAGGATCAATGGCGGCCCCTACCATCAATTTTAATGCGTTCCTAGAGAAAGAAAAGTTGAAAAACAATGGAAGCAACTTCGCGGATTGGTTCCGCAATTTGAGGATTGTCCTCAATCTTTGGTAATTTGACCTATGTCTTTGGATGCACATTGGGTGACCCGCCGCAGCCTATTGCTACCAATGAAGTAAAGAATGTTTACCTCGCTCGGAAGACTCGGTACTCCATTCGTGTGCTATCTTGTATGGTTTAGAATCGAGCTTGAGAAAAGGTTTGAGAATTGAACCACATGATATTGTCCGTGAACTCAAACTGATATTTGAGACTCACGCGCTTGAGAGCTATGAGGCTTCTAAAAAGTTCTTTAACTGCAAGATGGAAGGGCAGCTCAAATCGGTGAGCATGTGCTTAAGATGTCTGGGCACGCAAACAAACTCCAAAGCTTGGGTATAGTGATTCCTAATGGTTTGGGGATTTACCATGTCCTCCAATCACTACCACCAAGTTACAAGAACTTTGTGATGAACTAAAATATGCAAAGCATGAACAAGCAGTTGCCAGAACTCTTCTCCATGTTAAAATCTGCAGAAGTGGAGATCAAGAAAGAGCACTAGGTGTTGATGGTCAATAAGACCACCAAATTCAAGAAAGGCAAGTCTAAGCAAAAGGGACACTTCAAGAAGGGTGGTAAGAAAGTTACCGCACCGACGAAGAAGACCAAGGCTGGACCTAAGCCTGATACTGAGTGCTTTTACTGCAAGGGAGAGGGTCACTGGAAGCGGAATTGCCCAAAGTACTTGGCGGATTTAAAGAACGACAACATCAAGAAGAAAGGTATATCTGATATACTTGTTATTGATGTGTATCTCACTAGTACTCGTAGTAGTGCCTGGGTATTTGATACTGGTTCGGTTTCTCATATTTGTAACTCGAAACAAGTGCTGCAGAATAGACGGAAGCTAGTGAAGAACGAGGTGACGATGCACGTAGGAAATGGATCAAAGGTTGATGTGATCGCGGTCGGCACGCTACCTCTTCATCTACCATCGGGATTAGTTTTATACTTAAATAATTGTTATTTGGTGCCTGCGTTAAGCATGAACATTATATCGGGATCTTGTTTATTGCGAGACGGTTACTTGTTTAAGTCCGAGAATAATGGTTGTTCGATTTATATGAGTAATATGTTTTATGCACATGCACCTTTCATAGATGGTCTATTCTTATTGAATCTCGATAGTGGAAATACACATATTAATAACATTGAAGCTAAACGTTTGAAATCAAGCGATAACTCGACCTATATGTGGCACTGTCGTCTTGGTCACATTGGAGTGAAGCGTATGAAGAAACTCCATTCCTATGGACTTCTTGAATCACTTGATTTCGAATCACTTGAAAGATGCGAAGCATGTCTGATGGGTAAAATGACTAAGACTCCATTTTCTGGTATGATGGAGCGAGCTACGGACTTATTGGAAATCATACATACCGATGTGTGTGGTCCAATGAGTGTAGCATCGCGCGGTGGTTATCGTTATGTTCTTACCTTCACGGATGACTTGAGTAGATATGGGTATATCTATTTCATGAAACATAAGTCCGAAACTTTCGGGAAGTTTAAGGAATTTCAAAGTGAGGTGGAGAATCAACGTAACAAGAAGATTAAATTTCTACGTTCTGATCGTGGAGGTGAATATCTAAGTTACGAGTTTGGCGTGCATTTTAAGAAATGTGGAATACTTTCACAATTGACACCGCCGGGAACACCACAGCGTAATGGTGTGTCTGAACGTCTTAATCGAACTCTCTTAGATATGGTTCGTTCTAAGATGTCACTTACAGATTTACCGCTATCATTTTGGGGTTATGCATTAGAAAAAGACGCATTCACTTTAAATAGGGCACCATCTAAATCCGTTGAAACGACACCGTATGAATTATGGTTTGGGAAGAAACCTAAATTGTCGTTCCTTAAAGTTTGGGGTTGTGAAGCCTATGCAAAGAAGTTACAGCCGGACAAGCTTGAACCCAAAGCGGAAAAATGCGTCTTCATAGGATACCCGAAGGAAACTATTGGGTATACCTTCTATCATAGATCCGAAGGCAAAATCTTCGTTGCCAAGAATGGATCCTTTCTATAGAAGGAATTTCTCTCGAAAGAAGTGACTGGAAGGAAAGTAGAACTCGACGAGGTTGTCGAACCTTCTCTCAAACTTGCGAGTAGCACAGCACCGGAAGAAGTTCCTGTGGTGCCTGCACCAATAAGAGAGGAAGCTAATGATGATGATCATGAAACTTCGGTTGTAGTTGCTACAGAACCTCGCAGGTCAACGAGAACTCGTACCACTCCTGATTGGTATGATCCCGTTATGAGTGTCATGTTGGTGGACAACACCGATGACCCTGCGACATATGAGGAAGCGATGATGAGCCCAGATTCCAATAAATGGCAAGAAGCCATGAAATCCGAGATTGGATCCATGTACAAAAACCAAGTATGCACTTTGGTGGAATTACCGGATGGCCGGAAGGCTGTCGAGAACAAATGGATTTTCAAGAAGAAAACAAATGCTGATGATAATGTTACTGTCTATAAAGCTCGACTTGTCGCAAAAGGGTTTCGACAAATTCAAGGAGTTGACTACGATGAGACTTTCTCACCAGTAGCGAAGCTAAAGTCTGTAAGGATTTTGTTAGCAATCGCTTCATATTACGATTATGAGATATGGCAGATGGATGTCAAAACAGCGTTCCTCAATGGAGACATTGATGAAGAGTTGTATATGATGCAACCCAAAGGTTTTGTCGATCCTAAAGATGCTAACAAGGTATGCAAACTTCAACGGTCCATATATGGATTGAAGCAAGCATCCCGTAGTTGGAATCAACGTTTTGATAAGGAAATCAAAAGTTTTGGTTTTATACAAACTTATGGAGAAGCTTGTATTTACAAGAAAGATAGTGGGAGCTCTGTAGCATTCTTAATACTATATGTAGATGACATATTGTTGATTGGGAATGGTGTAGACCTTCTTAATAGTGTCAAGGAATATTTGAATAATAGTTTTTCAATGAAAGATCTTGGCGAAGCAGCTTACATATTAGGCATAAAGATTTATAGAGATAGATCAAGACACCTAATATCATTGTCTCAAAGTACATATTTGGACAAAGTTCTAAAGATGTTTGGAATGGAAGATAGCAAGAAAGGGCTCTTGCCCATGTTGCCCAATACGACCTTGAGTAAAACTCAAACTCCAGCAACGGCAGAAGATAGAGAAAGGATGAGTAATACTCCCTATGCCTCAGCCATAGGATCTCTAATGTATGCCATGCTATGTACTAGACCCGACATTGCATATGTTGTTAGTTTGACTAGTAGATATCAAAGTGATCCAGGAGTGGATCATTGGACAGCGGTCAAAAACATCCTTAAGTACTTGAGAAGAACTAAGGATATGGTTCTTTCTTATGGAGGTGATGAACAGCTCGTTGTTAATGGTTACACCGATGCTAGTTTGAACACCGATCCGGATGATTCTAAATCTCAATCTGGATACGTATTTACTTTGAATGGTGCAGCAGTTAGCTAGAGGAGTGCAAAGCAAAGCATTGTGGCGAGATCTTCAATTGAATCGGAATACATAGCTGCTTCGGAGGCTTCACAAGAAGCGATATGGATGAAGGAGTTCATTACAGAGCTCAGTGTGGTTCCAAGTGCGCTGGACCCAATGTCTATCTACTGAGATAACATGGGCGCCATAGCCAATGCGCAAGAACCAAGGTCACACAAGAAGCTAAAGCACATCAAGCTACATTTTCACGCTATTCGAGAACATGTCCAAGATAGTGACATAAAGATTTGCAAAGTACACACAGATCTGAATGTGGCGGATCCGTTGACTAAACCTCTCCCGAGGGCAAAACATGACCAACACCAAACTGCCATGGGTGTTCGGTATATTACCATGTAATCTAGATTAGTTGACTCTAGTGCAAGTGGGAGACTGTTGGAGATATGCCCTATAGGCAATAAAATATGTAAGTATTATTATATCTTTGTGTTTATGATAAATGTTTACATTCATGCTATAACAGTATTAACAAGGAAACATTAATACTTGTGTGATTTGTAAACTAAATTAGAGTCTCTGGTAAAGCCTCTTTATAATACTATCTTGTTGGTTAATAAATGATTGTGGTTTCCCTATCATGACCATTGAGATGTTATTAACAACAAGATCATATCGTTAGAGAATGGTATGATGGACATACTCCTATAGATAAGCGTAGCATAAAGATCAAGTCATTTTAATAGTTCAATTGCTATATGCTTTCTGATACATAGTAACATAATTCCTTCGACCATGAGATCATGCATATCACCATCACAGGAAGGATGCTTTGATGACATCATACACCACACCGTAACTGGGTGGCTATAAAGGTGGCATTCAGTGTTTGGAGAGTGTTGGTTGAGACACATGGATCAAGAGTGGGATTTGTCCATCCATATGACGGATAGATATACTCTGGGCCCTCTTAGTGGAATGTCATCCAATTGGCTTGCAAGCATGTGACTAGATCACAAGGGATCACATATCACGGGAACGAGAAAAGAGTAATTATCGGTAACGAGGTTGAACTAGGGATGCAGAGATACCGACGATCAAAACCTCGGATAAGTAAACTATCATGAGACAAAGGGAAATTGGTATAGTATGTAAGTGGTTCATTCGATCGCAAAGTAATCGTAGAAATATGTGGGAGCCATATGAATTTCCAGATTCCTCTATTGGATATTGTTCGGAGAAGTGTCTCGATCATGTCCGCATAATTCACGAACCGTAGGGAGACACACTTAAGGATTCGATGTTGTTGAGTAGTTATGGAATGATCAGTAAGAGACCGAATGTTGTTCAGAGTCTCGGATGGGATCCGGGATATCACGAGGAGATCTGGAGTGGTCCGGAGAATAAGATTCATATAAGGAAAGTCCTGTTTCAGGGTTGGAGAATGGTTCCGGTGTTTTCATCGGGAATGTTCTAGAAGGTTCCGGAAGGTCCGGCACTCTGGAGGGGAAGGGTACATGAATGTGTCATAACAAGTTGGAATGGTTGCGTCATGTACTAGGTGTCATCGATGAGCAAAATAAAGGGATAAATCAAATCCTAGTTTGAAAAAGTCAAACGCCAATTTGAAAAGTTAAACGGCAAGTTTGCTTGGTGGAGGGAGAGTAGGAAACCTACTTGGGGAGTTCCTCCTCCACCACCCGGCCTTGAAGCCGAGTTGGGGAGGACTCCTCCCTTGGCCGCCCTCCACCTATATAAGGAGGGGCAGGGCTGCCCCTCCAAGAGTACACCTTGCCTCACCAAAACCCTAGCCCTAAGCCGTCGGCGCCACCACCTCCTGCTGCTGCCGCCGCCTAGGGAAAACCCTAGCCGCCGACTTGGGCTTCCCCAAGCCCTAGCCGCCGGCCTATCCCTCTCTCCTTGGTGTGTCTAAACCCTAGATCACCGAGGCCTCTCTCATAGTCCACCATACTCGCTCCGGCTTAAGGCGAAGCCCTGCGAGATCTCCCCTCTACTTCCGGTACCACATCGTCGTGCTGCCAGAATCATGAGGAGAGTGATACAACCTCGCTACCCTTTGGAACAAGGGAGAGGAAGGTCTTCATCGAAAATCTTAGAATGTGTGATCATTTGCGGGGGCTGCCGGAACGCAGCGCTGGAAGGATCGTCTACGCGATCTTGATTTCGGCAAGAGTACGACTACATCACCCACGAGAATCCGCTCTCGTTAAACAGTTTGGAATCTTCGAGGGTGAGTTATTCCATTGACTCATTGCTACAATCTAGTAGATAGATCTTGGCTTGTTTGTTTGTATGCGGTAGAAATTTTTTGTTTTCCATGCTACGAACCCCTACATTCTCATCTCCGAAGCGTCGTAGAGGTTGTTTCACTGGTTTACATTTTGGATCTATGTTTAAGCTGTGCTCGGCAAGTTCCCTAGGTACACCTTTCATGTCGGCAGGTTGCCAGGAAAAGATGTCCCTATTCTCACGGAGGAAGTCGACGAGCGCGCTTTCCTATTTGGGGTCCAGGTTCGTCCCAATGGCGATGGTCTTGGAGGCATCGCCTACCACAAGTTCCATCGGCCTCTGGTCTCGATGGCGGCCTTGAACGCAGGAGCAGATTCGGAGATCTGCTTCTTCGACGCGGGCATCTCTGATTCATTGACCTTGCTCTGGATCTCCTTGAATTCTTCGCTGTAGAGGACAGCTTCTGCAACGGTTGCTTCATTGATCTCGCAGTCCCTTGCCTTGGTAAAGCTTCTGGATACGGTGATGACACCGTTCGGTCCGGGTATCTTGAGCTTGTTGTAGACGAAGCATGGCTTGGCCATGAACGTGTGGAATATGTCGCGGCCGAATATGACGTGGTACATGCTCTTGAAGGGGACTACCTCAAAGGCCATGCGCTCTTGGCGGTAATTATAAACGTCGCCAAAGGCTACCTGAAGTGTGATGCACCCAAGGGACTGATCCTCCCGACCAGGAACTACGCCATGGAACACGGTGTTGGTCCACCTTAGGTTTGCCTCCATCAAGTTCATCTTCTGCAGTGTATCCAGGTACATGATGTTGATGCTGCTTCCACTGTCCACCATGCACTTGGTGAACTCCACGCCGTCAATCAATGGGTTGATGACCATGGCGTACTGTTTCTCTGTGGGCACAAGGTCTGGGTGGTCTGTCCTGTCCCAAGTGATTGGAACCTCCGACCAGCGCAGGTATTAGGGAACTGGGGGGAGAGTGGCCATCAGGATCCTTAGAGAGGTCTTCTGTTGTCGGACGGTGGGGGTGCCACGGAAAGTGTGGTAGACTGGGGCCTTCTTTGCGAAGGGGTTCGTCCTCGTCCATGTCACTTGAATCCTTGGACTCCTCCTCCTTCTTCTTCCCCTTGCCCTTGCCTCGTGATCTGTTATTCCGACTTCGCTTGTAGCCGGACTCCGCGTCTTCCTTGAGGTTGTTGATGAACTTGTAGTGTCGATTGGTATGGGTGGCCTTGCCGTTGACATCGAGGTGTACGAGGCACGGCATATCGCGGTACTCCTCGTACGTTTGAGGAACACGGAGCAGCGCCGAGTTGGTTTCACTTCCTCGCTGCTGCCCGCGGCCTGTTCCCCTTCCTCGGCCACGTTGTCCGCCTTCTCCTCGTCCTGCAAAAGTCATGGTGACCATGTCGGTAGATTGCTTTTCTTCTGGAGCGGTTTTCCGCTTTGTACTGCTGCTCCTCCGAGCTTGGGTTGGGACGGCCGTTGCCGGCAAAGAGCCACGAGCATCGTCGTCGGCAGCTGCGAACTCACTAGCTAACTGAATCATCTGATTCAAGTCAAGCTGATGATTGTCCTGTAAGCGCTTCAGCTTATGTCGGAGCAACGTGCCCCTTTCCAACCCATTGATGAAGGCGGCCATGGCGGTCTGGGCGTGCACTCCTGCGCAGGAATTCTTCATATCCAGCCAGCGGGAGAGGTAGGCGCGAGATGTCTCGTCTTTCTCTTGCACGCACCGCTGTAGATCGCCCACAGTGCAGGGACGCTTGTATGTACCCTCAAAGTTCTTGGTGAATGCCTCTTGCATGTCCAGCCAGTTGTAGATAGATCTCTCCGTCAAGTCGTCGATCCATTGACGGGCCGTGCCCACCAACATTAATGGGAGGTACTTGACGGCGATGTTGGGGTTGCCTCCGGCAATCTCGACCGCGTTGCCGTAGTCCTGCAACCATGTGGCAGGCTTCGTGGTGCCGTCATAGGGCTTGATGGTCTTGTCAATCCGGAAACCTTTGGGGTAAGTTGCAAACCGTATTGCAGGTCCAAAGCAAGGTGGTCCTAGGTATGGTCCTTCCCGGGACTCGTGGATCTTATCGATCCGCGAACGTGCGTCGTATGGCTCCGGGTTCTTCTTCTTATTGTCAACAGGGGACGGGCTGCGTGAACGACGCGGTCCTCTTCCGCCATGGTGACTGCTTGGAGGCGATGGAGGCGGAGGTGGCGGTGGGTTAGCCTTCTTGCTGTTACCCTCCTGTGATGCCCCACGCCTGTCGCGGTTGCTTGCCGGACATGGAGGGTCGTGGTGTGGCCTGCTCTTATGTCCTTGGTGGCGCTCTTCATCGTGACGGGTCTGTGCCGCGTTGTCGCGGATGGCGATGCCACACTGCTTTGGTGGAGGCATATACGTGCGATGGTGAGCCTTGTAGTCTTCCTGACGTCGGGGGGATCGGGGCGGTGGCGATGGGCGGCGAGGTTGGGCTCTTTCTCCGTGGTCGGAGGATATGGGGATAGCATCCTTCATGTTGCGAGCATCCCACCGTCTTTGTTCTGATGAACTCGTCCGTGATCCGACATCTTGAGGAGATCTGTCCCTTGGCGGTTTGTATTGGCTAGATCAGCAGAGTGCTGGGTCAGACTCAAGCCTCTGAGAGTTGGCCTTTTCCTGCTGCTTTAACGCCTTGGCCACTAGGTCATAGACCTGTTCCACTGCCCCAGGCGATCTATCCTGCTCCATAAGGGTCTTGGCGACGGCGAGGTTAAGGAGTGGGGTGGGCATCACCCGTTTGCCTTCATTGTCAATGTATGGCTTGGCCTGTGCCGGCCTCGAGGGAGCCCATCCTAGGTTGCGCCGTACACCAGGATCATTGATGACACGAGCCGGAGCCTTCTTAGCATTCTGCTGCTATAGTAGAGTCTTGTACTCGGCCTCCATTGCTCTAGCTTTTTCTATGGACTTCTGCGTGTTGACCAGATCTCGATCTAGTTTAGCGCCTTGCTCCGCGATGGCTTGCGCTTCCTCCAGCAGCTGCTGGCGCTTCTCGTCAAGCTGAGTCACGTTCTGGATATGATCAATGGTTAGTGGCTCAACGAGGAGATTGCCGTACATCACTCTATCAGCTGGAGTAGCATGGGATGCTGCCGACGTGGATCTTTGGAGGCGGAAGTTCTTGATGTTGTTGTTGCTCGGTGCCGAGTTCTGCGGCTATTTGCCTTTGGGTTAGGAGGAGGCATGACCTTTGTGCGATCATTGTCGGCAGCAATAAGTGGCCCCTTCCCCTTATCCATTGCCGTAGGCGGAGCTTGTCCGGGCTGGTCTTCATCCATCGCTGTCCCAATGGTGACAAACACCCCTCGAGACATGACGGTGTTATTAGCTTGTTCGTCACGCGAGTACTCCTCCTCCATCTCCTGCATAGCGGAGTCTAGCTCTTCTGGACTAAAGTCTATTTCCTCTGAGTCTGCACTGAAATCAGCATAAAGCGCGTCAATAACAAAGTCGGAGGGTGCCAGGATTTCCTCAATGACGGGCGGTGGAGGTGCAACGGCCTCGACGATGACTGGAGGTGGTGGTGCTGCTATGACGATGGCGGCCGGAGGCGGTGGTGGTGGTGGCTTAATCGGAGGGGCTCCGTCAATGAGCGCAAGCGCTGTATGAGCTGCCGCTTCAGCCTCCGCGTAGTTGTTGACGGTGTTTACCATGCCTTCGAAGGTAAGTCGGACTGACGCCTGTTGCCGCCTTAGAGAATGTCGGAGAATCGTGCCATGGTCAAGTCCTTCCACAAAGTGATAGATGGCATCATCATTGGGGTAATTGGCTAGGTCGGCCCATGTGCGGAGCCACCTGGCGAGGTAGTCGCGGGGGTTTTCGCCCTCTGTCTAAATACAGCGCGCCAGATCGAAGATGGTAACCACGCCGACGAACTTGGATTTTTCCAATCTTTGTCGGCAAACTCCAAGGAGAGATCCGACATCGATCCTTCCGCGAACGTATCCTGCCCGTAGGCGGTCCATGCGGGTCTTGATGCTCCTCCGACTCCCAGGTAACTAATGCCCGAGTCGGTTTCGCCGATGAAGAGGTGGATGTCTCCGATAGGAACGATCGAACACCGCGTAGGGTTTGTCTTTGTCGGGATCCAGAATTCGTCGGGGGGGACGATCGGAACGTTGCCTGAGAACAGAACACGACCGATGGCTACGGTTTTGCCGATTCCCGCGAGGATCTTGGTCCTCGCCCGCTGAAGAGCCTGAAGTGCCTATTGCCCCACGGTGGGCGCCAACTATCGTGGTATTGCCGACGAGTACGCCATGGAGGGGTCCTCATAGTGCGTGTTTAG
Source organism: Avena longiglumis (assembly GCA_030063025.1). Lineage (NCBI taxonomy): Eukaryota > Viridiplantae > Streptophyta > Magnoliopsida > Poales > Poaceae > Avena > Avena longiglumis. The sequence continues at coordinate 524,018,084 of CP125976.1, forward strand.
AGACGTGGGGTAAGACGGACGGTTGACGGGTACGAGGTAACACAGTTTACCCAGGTTAAGATCCCACAACGGTGGCGGAATCCTACTCCTGCTATAAATCACTATAATGGCAATACGCCGAGTTACAGAGATTAGGTTCGCTGTGCGATGTGACTATAAAGTCTAAGTTATCGTGCCCTAAAGGCTCCCATAGGCCCGACTTATATAGTCGCCAGATCCTAGGTTACAGGGAAAAGTCCTAGACGGACAGGTTACAGAGTTCTACACCATCTATTACTAGTCTTATGTATCTTGCACTCCAAGGCTCCGGGTACGCTGGTGACTCCATCGTAGCCTTCCTTTATCCGGCATAGGCCTCCCTTCTGTATCCACCTAACTGGGTTGTCCAACAGGCCACAGGCCATGCTACCGACTATGGGCCACCGGGTTAGTCGGATAAGAGACATGCTATGAGGATACCCATATAGCATATCCCCAACAGTCAAAGTTTTCTTCCTCGTCTTCGTAGAATTCCTCCTCGTCGTAGCCCGGGTTGGTACTAGCGTCTATAAATAAATGTGTGCTACACAATCACCAAACAATGCTTAACTACTTCTATTTATCACACAAGGGTCACACTAGATGATCTAGCATCATCTGTATCATTACAAGAAAGGGCGATAAGATTTTATTTATCTTATTTTTAGGAAAGTAATTTCTACTCATTGAAAAGTTGCTTAGTATTTAATATTCTCCAAATTAAAAATATGGATCATATTGACACATGTCATCACCACATACTCTAATACTTTGGAATGTGATTTAAATTGGTTGACCTAATTTATAAAGTTTAACACTATTATTTAATAATATTTAAGTGGCTAAAAATGACCAGAAAGTCATTCTTTTAGTTTTGGTCTAGAACTACTGTATGTAAGTATGTATATTTTTATATATTTAGAAAGGTATTGTTAAATGTGATTTTTTAGAGTTGGAATCAACTCAAAACTAGTCATGGTTTATTTTAGAAAAATGTTTGAAGTTGCAAAAGCTATTGGCTTGTTATTTTTACTGAGGGTGATCCATAGTCTCAAACTATTTGAATCCAACGGGAGTGATTAGATATTTTCATCTACTTTCAAACAAAATTGGATTCATTCAATTTGGTGCAGTGAATCTCTCTGAATTGATTTTTAAAGTTCACTACTAAGAAGGTTTTTGAATAAAAAGGAAAGGATTAGATTTGAATTACTAGGCTCGCGCGGGAAACGTTACTGGGCTGGCCCAACTGCACAGCGCGCACGCGGCAGGCTCACTCAGGCTGGTCCCATGCATCAGCGAGTCATCTAACGCAAAGCAATATTGATCAATATTAGCCCTACGATTACAACACGATCTACGGTTTAGGTTCATCGTCTACGTCGTGGTGCTCCGATGAGATTTTAACCTAGCGGCACGACGAGGGTGGTTGTGGGCTTACCAGGGCTCCATCTAGGGTCAGCGGTCCGGGCGAATGAGCTTGTCGATGATGGCGATTCGAATGGCGGTCATGGCAGCTCCTTGGGTGGCTCCAATCGATGGTGCATCCGATCAAATTCCGGCGACAGGGTGCTCGCCTTGATCCGGGAACAGGTCAGGGGTGTTTCTAAGTGAGAGAGGAGTAGAATTGTGTGAAGATTGAGGTTGGGTGGTCTCTATTTATACCCTCGAGGGTGAGGCAGTGCGGCATGGTCAGGGCTCGTCGGCGATGTTGCTACAGGTCGATCTAGGCATGGAGAAGGGCATGGGTTGACGCTGTTGGGTGTGGTGATCATCATGCGAGTGGTGGCTCGACAAGGGGCGGTCTCAGTTGGGCGGGCAACGTCGGTTCTCTGTGAGGGTACAGCGGTGTTCGTCAGCGAGTACGGTGGTCAAGGGGTCGCACAGCGGCCGATGGGCATGTTTGGACAGTGGCTGGTGACGTCTCGGTCGCGAGTACGGGCAGAGAGGTCGAGTCGCGGCATGTGTGCGCGAGGTGATTGTGGCGCCCCGTCGTGCTCTCGGCATGTTTGTGCCTTAAATGTGCATGGCTGTTCTGGGGTATCCGCGTCTCGTCGTTGGCCTAGGGGTGGTCAGAGAGGGGAGGTGAGGTCACGACTACTAGCTAGACATCGCGAGCGAGTGAGGCGCGGCCTGTGGCATGATGTCCATGTCTGAGTGACATGGTGAGCTTGGGTACCACTAGCATTGATCAAGGCAGTGAAGAAGAGTGGCTCATTTGCACGGCTGGGTCCTGGGGGTGATCGTGGGTGAGCTAGGGAAAAGATTTGAGGTACAATGGATGAGCAATTGATTGATCACAAACAGTAGATAGTTGGTAGTTGTACTTTGATCACCAAGTGTTCGATCAAATGGCCACATGAACTAAATCATCTCCAAATTCAATGATTTTTGGTGAGTGATCTGATACTAGTCTGGGTAGTATCTAGGTGCAATGGTTTGGCAAGGGGTGTTGGTTTGAGTGGTTTTCCAAAATTGGCTATCTTGACATATGAGATAAATTCAAATTTGAATTGCCTCTCAAAAGAATTTGAAAAAATTTCTGCAAAGGTTGGTAAGTTCCATTGGGTTCAGTGTCACTAGGTCTAGCAAGGGGAGAAAAGAAATGGGGAAGTTTCTGTTTGAGATTAGTTGATAGAGATGCTCAAAGTGAGCTTGTAGCTAACTTTGGCAGAAATGACCATTATGTCTTATGCTTCATATTTTCATTTTCTTTTGTTCTGATTTGATTTGGTAGTGACCTAGATGATATGGTTTTGATCTATAAACCATTTCTCATCATTTACAACAATCAAACATGGCATTGCAAGCATTCATATACACAAGCGTAAAGATTTGAATTTAATTGTTAAAAGATTGTGTTAACCCTAATCTTGATTAATTAGGTAATGATCCTCATTAACATTTTTGGGGTGTTACAGTCTCATTACTAAGAAATATATTTACTATGAGCTCAACAATAGAAGTTTACACTTGAGAGACTTTAATAGATGGCATGAGTGGTAAGCATTGGAAAACTCTATATATATTTATGATTGACAACTAACCGTGTTTAGCTTTGCCTTGTACAAATAAAAATACAGAAACACAATAAAGTGCGTATAGAAGTATCACAAGTCTTCTTGCAAGCTAGATTTAACTTTGACATGGGGCATAGAAGTTTTTTGACTAATCACTAGTGATTTAGAATAATATATCTGAGCTTATAATGCCTTGTATGATTATGTTCTCTCTTTCTTTGAGCTTGCAAGAAAAACAAGAATACGGTGCATTGATTTTCAATGATAAGCAAGATCACATCCATTAATTTATTGATCCCTTTTGCTTGAGGAGGACCAAGATCTAGGTGGGGAAAGTTGATGTATGTGATAATACAACACTTTTGATCTTTATAAATTGTGTCATTTGCCTATCATATCATGCTCCATCTAACTATTGCTATGCCTGATATGCATGCTTACTTGTTTTCATTAAATTCAACATGAGCTTTGCACATTTAGTAGTTTGGGTAGAATTTTATCCCTCCTCCTTGTCTTTGACATGTGTGTAGGTGTTGATGATGATTATGGATAAAACAATGGCAAAAGGAACAAATAGAGCATTGTATGGAGGAGCTGTAGGACCAGACTTAGCCATTTGAGGTGTTGGAAAAAGTAAATTTTTACAACTTCTCAAAATAAGTATCCAAGACCAGTGGGTTGTATCACTCATTGATACGAATCCAACAAGCCCAAGAACACCAAAAATGGAGTTCCTATGAAGAAATGGCGGTCAAAACACTGCGGAACCCGAAGGTTCAATGACCAACTATACAGCCGGAGCAAAAATTACCGTCGTATAGTTGGTACAAAGGTCACAAACGATGAGATTTCGCCCCCGGAAGCTCCAGAACCTTCCCTAAGTCATATGAAGGTATTGGGGGAACCCTAGGGCACCCCCAAGGCCTATATAAAGGAGGGAGGAGTCAAAGAAGAGAGGAGGAAGCCACCACCAACCATATACAAGATCTAGATCCCATCTACCGCCTCCACAGACTCTACAGCTTCACCAAGATCCAGATATCCATCAACGCCATCAAGCCATCCAAGCAAGAAGAGGAGGAGAAGAATGCCGACATCACTGCCGACACGACCTTCACCGCGTCGTCATCACTATCTCCATCGCCACTACTCCTTCATCCTTCCCCATCATGGTCTCCGTGATGGGTTGTAACATGGCTTGAACCCCCTTTTATTAATGTTATGATGATTTGAGTAATTGAAGTATGGTGTGTTCTTGTTAATTAATATGTTTGTGATTTATCTTTACATTGGTCTATTCATGATATTATTCTAGTGATTGAAGACGTACAATCCATTGTTGAGGAATTTACTAGGATTCACGGAGTGTCACAAAACTTATTATTAGTCTCTGCTCTTCCATGGGTAGAACTAATAGGCCATTTGCTATAAGTGATTTGCGGAGGCAATAGCAGCTTAGGATGCAACGCTCAGAGTTCCCCCAAGATCACTCATGATATAGATAGGTATAGTGTTGCGGATTGCTTGACCCCAAAGTGACAGACGGGATATCTTGTGACTAGCACACTTGGTTAGGAGTACGGTTGTCCATAGAACTTAATTCCTTTGCTCTGGTTTACGTTGATTGGTCTTGTTACCTTAATACATTATTCTCTTACGAGATGACCCATGTCCAAATAGGGTGTGGATAATTGAGTTGTCTAGTTGCCACTTACCAACGGTGGGAGACAACAGTATTTGAGGGACCGCCACAAGTACATTTTATAGCTATTCCGTAAGCACTTATCATGCACACCGGTATACACAACATTACTTGAGGAATCGTAGCATTAATATTTCATATCATTGTATTCACCTCTTTCTATTTTTACTTTTGTTCTAGTTTTCTTCCAATCCTAGTAGTAATTGTTACAAAACATCTTTAATTCATTTATCCTAGTAACTTAGAGAATAGGCTATTTCCAAAACCACGTTTTGGGTGCGAACTTGGCCGCTTGGCAACGTGGTCGCGGGGTCATGTTCGCCAAGCTCCCATCGGGACAAACTCTATAAATATTTGCTGCTACAAGTAATTTAATATCCCTATTATTGGTCCAGGAACCTAGTCATCAGAACGCGGCGTCGGAAGGATATTCTACGCGATATTGAGATCGGCAAGTGATCGACTACATCAACCACGAGATCTGATCTTGTTAACGCTTTGGATCTACGAGGGTTAGTTCTGTTCAATTTTGTTGCACCGATCTCGTAGATCAGATATTGGCTTCGCCATATATTATATCTTGGTTTTATTTGTTCTTGTGATAGAATTTTTTTCCATGCAACGAACCCTACAGTTGCCACATATTCGGCTTCGGCGATGGAGGTAGATATACAATTTTGCTTCTTAGAAGACCAACACACCAAGGACCTACCAAGGAATTGGCAATCCTCGGAGGTTGATTTCGTATCATCCTTGTCACCGGCCTAATCCGAATTTGTGTACCCACAAAGAGAGAATGTTGAGCCCCTAGGGTACAATACACCATAGTTTGTGGTATGAACCAAATATCGAAAGATTCTTTTGACCGCAATCAAGTGGCTTTCTTTAGGAGCCGCCAGATATCTTGCACATACTCCTACACTTAACATAATATCGGGTCTATATGCACAAAGTTAAAGCAAAGAACCAATCATAGACCAGTATACCTTTTGATCCACATCTTTACCATTTGGATTTAGTTCAAGATGAGTCTTGGTTGCCATGGTAGTAGGAGCTCCATTTAGATCTTTCATGTTGAACCTCTTGAGTGTGTCTTGAGTATACTTGTCTTGATTGAAGAAGGTTCCTCCTCTTACTTGCTAGATCTCAAAACCAAGGAATACCCTCAACTCTCCCATCATAGACATCATGAACCTATTAGTCATAAGCTTCGAGAATTCATCATTAAAAGCTTTGTTAGATGAGCCAAATATAATATCATCAACATACATTTGGAATACGAAAAGCTCCCCATTAACCTTTTTAGTAAAATGAGTGGGATCAATTTTCCCAACTTCAAACCCACGGTCTATCAATAACTCTCTAAGGTGCTCATACCACATGCGTGGAGCTTGTTTAAGCACATAGAGCGCCTTATCAAGCTTGTAGACATGGTTTGGGAAGTTGGGATCCTCAAACCCCGGGGGTTGCTTAACATAGACCAACTCATGTAATGGACCATTTAGAAAAGCACTTTCCACATCCATTTAGTGGCGCCCACCGTGGGGAATGGCCGATCCGGCCTAAGTTCTGCGGCGAGACCTTATTTGCCAATCAACCGGTCGATCGCCATCGCCCGGATGATCACGTGTGGCAAGATCCTCCAGATCTTGCCCAGCTGCTACGTACCGGCGTCACGCCCGGTCACGCACATCGCCATAATGTCGGTCGGCACCATCAATCTATTTGTCGGCTTCACGGACACCATCGCCTCCGAGGAGATGACGATCGTCGGTGGATTGACGCCACATGATCTGCTCTCGGAAGGCCAGATCCGCACCATCCACCGCCTCACCTCCGAGTACGACTCAGCCGCCAGCAACGCGGCCATAACTGCCATGGTGGCAGACAATGCGTCCCTCCATGATGATGCCGACTCGGTGACCCCCGCCCCGGTCACCGGATCCATCATTGTCACGTCACCAGAAGGCTCCATCACGCGAGTCTCCAATGTTGGGTATTTCGAGGATTCGTCCATCCTTGAGATCTTCGACTCCAACTCCATGCCAGAACTCTCTGGCGACCTCCGCACCAGATCCAGTTGCTTCATCGTGACCTACATGGAGGGCAACATGATCGCCCCGCCATATCCCTTCTCCGCGTCGATCCCGCCAACCACAACGGCGACGGAGGTTGAGGAAGCCCTCATGCGACTGGAGGAGCAAGCCGAGCGCGAGAAATTCTGCCTCGAGTAGGAAATGGCGCACGAGCTATCGCTCTACCACCAGCGCCGCATTAGGAGCCGCCTGAACTCCAATGTTCAAGGTCGTGCCCTGAACTTCAGCGATAACAATGACCTGACACGCGTGGCCAATCGCGAGTTCTGTGAGAACACGACACCGGGAGGCAGCAGTTTCCCCCTACCCGGATCGCCAGCGACTGGGGCTCCTTCGCCACCCTCGGGTCGCGCACCCCCTCCTGACCAACCAAGGGTCATCATATCCCCCACAAGCCTGCGACGCAAACGGGCTCCCGCTGTACTCCACCCCGATGGACAATGTCATTGCGGGGCAGGCAGTAGTCGCCAACCTCGACATCACGGGAGAGGGCGCACTACAGGTCAAGTATGCCCAGGCCCTACTCGCCAGGGTCGTCGAGCAACAAGCTACCGGAGTCGACACGCAGGGGCGGATGTACTCCCACTCGTCCAGAAGCAGGACGGCCTCGAGCAGCTGCCCAATGATCGCCAACAACCTCAACCGCCCACCACACGAGTCCCCGCAACACCAACAGCGGGACGTGCACCCCGCGCTCTCCAGCAACGAGCCGCGACCGGCGAACAACACGGTCGCCGCCAATGGTCAGCCGGTCGACGCACAAACGCACATCATCAACAACCAAGCCTGGCGGGCACGCTAGCCCAACGACCTGAGGCACACCCACACCAACCGCGGCAACCCCGAGCCAAGAGGCTCCCTTAGCCGAGTCGGCCCCCAGTGCTTCGGACCAATGATCCGAGGCAAGAAGTACCCCGCCAACTTCAAGGTGCCGAAGGAGATCGAAAATTATGATCCAACATACGATCCAGCGGTGTGGCTCGACACATACCTCATGGAGATGGGGATCTGATACGTTGGAAACGTATCTATAATTTTTTATGCTCCATGCTTGTTTAGTATCTACTTTGCTTTATTTGTCCACACTTTGAGGTGCTTTTTACATGTTTTCTGGTACTAACCTACTAACAAGTTGCAACAGTGCCAGATGCCTGTTTTCTGTTGTTTTTAGTTTCAAAAAAGTTAGTAAAGAAATATTATCGGAATTGGACGGGACGAAGGACAAAGTCAATTACTTTCTGTGGGGAACAAGAAGTCCAGAGGAGAGCCCGGGAGGCCGTCCAGGGGGGCCAGACCCACCCTAGGCGCGGGTGGGCCCTAGCCCATGCCTGGCTAGGGTTTGCCTACCCTGGAGGCTGCCTCGGTCTCCTCCTTTGCATATAAGAAGCCCCCGATGCAGAAACACTGAGGACCCGATAAAATTTCCACGAAACCGTCTGTAGCCACCGCCACCATCGTCCCTAGATCGGGGGATCTGAAGTTCTTCCCGGCACCCTGCCGGAGGGGAGATCATCCTAGAGGCCTTCTCTCTGGTATGATGCGTGAGTAGTTCCACCTTGGACTATGGGTCCATGTAGTAGCTAGGTGGTTGTATCTCCTCCTTTGTGCTTTCATGTATAGATCTTGAAAGCTCCGTTCATGATCAAGATCTAATCTATTTGTAAGCATGCATGTTGTGTTTGCGGGGATCCGATAGATATTGAGATTATTATGTTGGTTTTATTAATGGTTTTGTCTTTATGATTCTATCATTTCTATGTTGTTTGTGATCTTGCATGCTCTCCGTTGTTAGTAGCTATCTTGGCCAAGTAGTTGCTAGTGACTCCAAGAGGTGGTATTTCCAAGGGAAGTGACAAAAATCTCTTAGGTTGTAGATGTGTTGTTGCTACTAGGAAGAAAACAACGGTCTCTTGTTCATGGAACATGTGGAATGTTTACCTTACACACTTTGCTTAAAGCAGTTGTCTGTTGCTTGCAACTTAATACTGGAGGGGGTTCGGATGATAACCTGAAGGTGGACTTCTAGTCATAGATGCAGTTGGATGGCGGTCTATGTATATTGTTGTATTGCCCAATCAACCTCATGGGATCTTTCTGACTAGTAATTGCATTATTATGCCTTGCTCAGTTCCTGTCATTACCTATTTGTAATTTGTTTACCCTTCATGCCATGTTGTTTATCTAAGGAGAGAACCTCTAGTGAACTATGGACCCCGGTCCAATCTTTACCATTGATACATCTTCCACTGTTACATGTTTACTTGCTACAAACCATTACCTTCCACACCATACGTTTAATCCTTTCTACAGCAAACCGGTGAGCTTGACAACCTCATTGTTCGTTGGGGCAAAATATTGAGTTTGTGTTGTGCAGGTCTCCACGTTGCTTGCAACACCTGTGTGACGTTTCCTTCCTCCTTCTGGTTCGATAACCTCGGTCTGAACTAAGGGAAGACTTGCTGATGTGCTGCTTCACACCGTGCTCTTGGGGTTTCCAACAGGCTCCTCATCAACTGAGCCATCAGGATCGCATGACACACCGACCTGCTCGTCGCTCGCTACCTCCCCCTGCTGATGGAGGGAGCGACCTGACAATTGATCAACACCCTCCCCGCGGATAGCATCGACTGGTGGGAGGACATGCGCGAGGCCTTGTCAGGCACTTCGAGGGTTCCTACACTCCCTCCACCACCATCGAAGACCTGGATCATTGCATCCAGGGACCGCGTGAGTCGACCCGCCGCTGGGTATAGCGGTGGCAGGACCTGTGGATCAACGCCTCCGGCATCCACCTGGACACAGCCATCCACTGCTTCAAGAACGCGTGTCGGTACGAACCCTTGGTCACCAAGATCAATAGGGTCTATCGGACGCTCGACAACATCCCTGACCTCCTCAAAATCGCCAAGAGCTACGCGGAGGAGTACCCCAACCAAGACTCCGACAACGAGTCGGGTGGAAGACGCCGTGCAAGCGGCCACGACAATGGGAGGCAGCACGAGATGCGCTATATCAACACTCGCCTCACCGGCAAGTGCCGCGGTGACGGGCAAGTTGACTTCGTCGCCAACACCGGTTACGCGCCACGCGACCCGAAGAACCTCCACTGTGACGGAGGAAACTATCGCGATAGCGGAAATTACCGCGCGAGGCCAGAATTCGACCCCGCAGCTCTACTTAACCAGCCCTGTTGTTGGGGGGATGACCCTAGGTAGGGTTAAGATAAGGTAAAATGGGAAATCCCTAAGCGGTCTACTCCGACTTAAGGGATGACCCAAACAAGTTATCAAGATACCGGTCGGGTAGGACACGGCCTAATCTGAGTCAAAAGGATAAGACCTGACTCGGCCGATATACGGGTTATGTCGGCTTGTGTATATCAATCTTTGCATATGCAGGTTAAAGCTTGGCCGAGTCATGTGAGGTGAGGCCGAATCATAGGGAAGCTTGCTCGAGAAGGAGAGAAGGAACCCCGAAGTCAACACTGCGCACTGTCTCTCCCTCAAGAATCTATACAGTGCCAAGCGCTACGGACAAGAGTTAGAGAGACAAAGAAGCAGAAGAAGGTCACTGAGGTGACAGTCCCCGAGCCCGAGGATCACATGTCATGGGATCTGGGTTATTGCCGCTGATAGAAGGGGAACACAGAAAGGCACCCGCCGAGTTACCATTTTGGGACAAGCATAATCCATCGAATATGCTATCCACGTCAGCCCTAGTTGTAACCTGGACACCCCTTTATAAGGCGAGTTAGGGCCTTAGGAGGAGGGGATCGATTCATTTTATTACTTAGCACTTTTAGTAGCTCCTTCTTCCTCTTGCTCAACCAGCTCGAGGAGCAAGTGTAGCTTCACTGGTGTTGAATAAAGATCAAGTTCTTCAATTCTATGTGTAGAAATAACTACATATTCCCTCCCTAGATCCCACTAGCATACATTGGCCCCCAACTTAAGCCTACCCATGGCATCTGACGTGCCACCACCATGACAGTTGGTGCCCACCGTGGGGCCAGCATCGGTGCTAGCTGGAGTCAAGATCCAGACGGGAAACTTCATCGACACTGGTGAGTGCGTCGTCTCCGGCTTGGTCCAAAGATTCGACATCTGGGACTTTGTCAGCGACAACGCTGGCAGCTTCGGAGCGAGGCCACCCCCGCGCAACGGTGTCTACATCAACCTTGGCGCCCACAAGATCTATGCTAGCATCAACACGTCTCGCATCTACCCGCGCCGAGTCATCCTTGCGGGAGAGCCTACCCTCATTCATGCTAGCATCCCACGTATCACTCGCCCCGCTAGCAGCATCGAGGTGATGATGATGGCACCAGCAGCAGGAGCCGGAGCCTGAGCAAGCAAGAACCCGATGATGGCAGATCCGGCAACGGCTAAGCCGGCAGCTGCAAAGCAGGCAGCAGCATATCCGCTAGTAGCAAATGCACCCGAGGTGCTTGAGGTAACCCCCAAGGCAGCTCGAGTTAGAGGTCCTCCTTTAGAAAAACCAGAGAATATCTTGCAGGCAGCAATAGACAATCTCACCACACCCGTAGATCCTACTATAAACCCGGCAAATGCTCAGGCCGAGTTAGAGGAAACTCGATTGAAAATGTTAGCAGAGGCTAAGAAGGTGTCAGCACTGCATGAGTCCTTTAACCGGACCTTGCGTGAATATGCTAGGGCAAACAAGTTAGACACCAGTCCAACTCGGCTGGATGGTGTTCGAATGAAAGGAAAGAACCTACTCAGTGATATTAACAAAGAACATGAGTCTTAGCTAGGTGATTCGGCCAACCTGGGGCTGCCGAGGTACAGTACCCCGGCAAAGAACCTCAGAGTGGCGAATGTCGTAGCTTTGGAGTTGGAGGGATTGACCGGTGAAGCCCGACAAAAAACAACAGTAAAGAGTGAATGAGCTAGTATGCATTGCGAACCAACAAAATGAGGAGATACTCAGGGCCAACTCAGCAAAGCCTGGAGCTTCGCGTTTGGTTCATTCGGCTAGAGCTGCCCCGGTGATGCGGCTCAGATCATTGTAGAGCTTCGTTGGGAAACCCCAAGAGGAAGGTATGATGAGCATAGCAGTAAGTCTTCCCTCAATGATGAAACCAAGGTTATCGAACCAGTAGGAGGAAGGAAATGACTCCAAGGTGTTGCTAACAACTTGGAACCTGCACAACACAAACTCAATACTTTGTCCCAACGTACAGTGAGGTTGTCAATCTCACCGGTTTGTTGAAAACAAAGGATTAAACATATGGTGTGGAAGGTAATGATTGCTTGCAGAAAGTATACAGTAACAGTGGATGATGTATCAATGGTAAAGATTGGACCAGGGTCCACAGTTCACTAGAGGTGTTCTCCTTAAGATAGATAACATAACATGCTGGGTAAACAAATTATAGCGGGGCAATTGATAGGACTGAGCAAGGCATAACAATGCAATACTAGACATTCATGATCCTATGAGATTTGATTGGGCATTACAACAATATACATATACCGCCATACAACTGCATCTATGACTAGTAATCCACCTTCTGGTTATCATCCGAACACCCTCCAATATTAAGTTGCAAGCAACAGATAACTGCTTTAAGCAATGTGTGTAAAGTAAACAATACAATTGTTCCATGAACAAGAGATTGTTGCTTTCTCCCTAGTATCAACAACACATCTACAACCTTAGAGATTTATGTCACTTCCCCAGATTCAATAGAGGCATGAACCCACTATCGAGCATAAATACTCCTCTTGGAGTCACTAGCATCTACTTGGCCAAGATAGCTACTAGAAATGGAGAGCATGCAAGATCTCAAACAATACAGACAAGATAGAATCAATAATCAAGAAGACATGATAGAATCAATAATCAATCTGACATAGTAATCTCAATATCCATCGGATCACCACAAACACAACATGCTTGATTACAAATAGATGATCTTGATCATGAACGGAGCTCACAAGATCTAAACATGATAGCACAAAGGAGGAGAAACAACCATCTAGATACTGTATGGACCCATAGTCCAAGGTGGAACTACTCATGCATCATACCGGAGGCTGGCATGGTGATGAATAAGGCCTCCGGGATGAGATCTCCCCTCTGGCAGGGTGCCGGGAAGAGCTTCAGATCCCCCCTGATCTAGGGACAATGGTGGCGGAGGCTACAGACTATTTCGTGGAGATCTGATCGGGTACTTAGGATTTTGGCATCGGGGGGATTATACAGGCAAAGAGGCGAGGCAGGAGGGTGGCCAGGGGGCCACACCCTGACCAGGCGTGACCTAGGGTGGGCTCGTGCATGTGGGGGTCTAGCCACCTTGTGGCTTCCCTCCGGTCGCCCTTCGGTCTCTGTGTTCGTCTCGGTGAAATATTGACTTTGGCTTTTGTCCTGTCCAATTTCGAGAATATTTCCTTACTCGCTTTTCTGAAACCAAAAACAGGCAACTGGCACTGTGGCAACTTGTTAATAGGTTAGTCCCAGAAAATGTATAAAAATACCTCAAAGTGTAGACAAAGCATAGCAAAGTGGATACTAAACAAGCATGGAACATCAAAAATTATAGATACGTTTACAACGTACCACCCGACATTATCAGCTATCGTGGCATCTTCACCAGGAAATGGATCACGAAAATATAAGGTAGTAACCTCGGGGAAAAGGAACAAACAAATGGTTCCATATGATCCGGCTGTGGCCGGTAAAGCAAATGAAAACCGAGGCAATGGAAGCCGAGGTAACAGTGGGGAGAGAAACCTCGGTTGCGGCAACATAGTACATGGGAATCTTGGAAGAGGAAATCCCGAAGATAATAACCCAGCTGAAGGGAGGCATTACCCCCCGCAAGATCATCAGCCGAGGCATGAACCTCGGCAAGGAAGGGATGCAGGACATGTTACGCATAACCCAGTGCAAAATAGGTATAATGATGGTTATTCGGAAATGGAGAACACCGGATTTGCTAGGCACAATCACCATATGGTGGAAGAAAGAGCTGCATATAGAAACCTACAGCCGAATGATGTGATAATGAAGCTTGACAGGCTATACAGGTCCGAGTTTCTAGAGGAGCAAGGTCCTCCTGGTCTAGCATGCTTTGGACCCCGAATCATGAGGGAACCACCTGTACCAAACTTTCAATTGCCTAGAGTCACAAAAACATACAACAGTAGTACCAAGCCACAAGATTGGTTGATTGACTATGCCACAGCAGTGAAAATCGCTAAGGGTAACTTGAGGTGGGCTGTAAGATATGTGCCCCAGATGTTGGAAGGGCCGGCCAAGGTATGGCTGAACAACTTGCCAGCATGCAGTATCAACTGTTGGTTGGACTTTTAGGAGATGTTTGTCAGCAACTTCACTATCACATATAAGAGGTCGAATAGACCTCAACAGCTTGCAATGTGAAAACAAAGACCGAATGAGACCGATAGAGAGTTTCTGATGCGGTTGTGCAACCTCTGAAACTCATGTGAAGGGGTAATCGAGTCAAGGGCAATTGCTTGGTTTCCATAGGGATGCAGATACGCAAGTGTGTTATGGTAAAGGCTGCAAATAGATATGCCAACTACGTTGGCCGAGACAATCAGAATAGCCGACTCATATGCTCTAGGTGATCCGACCCAGCCCGAGCTTATCTCGGCAGAGCACCATGAGCAACATGACCATTATGCTCGAGATGGTGTCGGCTCGTCCATGAGAAATGAGTTCCGAGGTAGAAGGAGAGAGGATAGGCCGGATTATAGATACAACTCAAATCAGGTAGCAGCGGTGACTCAATACCAACCAGGTTTAGGGAGCAACTAGCGCCAGAAAAACAGTTCTCAGCAATGGACACCAAGGAATGATGGCAAAATGCAGCGGACTCCTGAGGAAAAGAAGCAATGGCACGAGAGGCCGAAGTACACATTCGAATCAATGTTGGATCAGCCATGCAAATTCCACACGCCAAACTTGGCAAAGCCGGCCAACCATACAACTCGTTAGTGTGCATGGATGAAGAATGCATTGGGGAACTTAGTAGTGCCACAATCACCACAAAAGAACCACATCACCCATAACAACCATAGCTTACAGGAGGAAATGTGCAACAATTGATGTTACCTCCACCACCTCCGGTATGAGAATCATGATCGAAGGATGCGGTTCACCATGTGGATAATCAAGGTCAAGATGGCGAGGCAACTCCGGTAACAATGGGCGATGAGTACAAAGAGCACCATCGATTATTGTGTATTCACCATCGAGCAATGGACAGACGGAGCATCTAGCACCGACATATGGAAGTGAATGTCGTTATCTTGCGTGATTCGAGTATATACTAGTCGGATCAAGAGATAACTTGGAGCATCAGGGATCATCCCAAGATCATGCCAAACCCCGGGTCATATGCTTTAGTTCTTGACCCAACGTTTGTCGGGCCCAGTATTAATGTGAAATTTTCAAAGGTGTTGATAGATAACGGGAAAGTCTGAGTATAAACTCGTCATTTCTCCGAATATGCTTCAGTCAACCAAGACAACTTTCGATGGAATCGTCCTAGGATTGTCCTGCGAGCCTATCGGGAAAGTCCGAGTAGACGTCTTATTTGGCACAAGGGAGAATTGCAGGGCAGAGAATTTGGAGCTTGAGGTGGTAGATCTAGAAATTTGTTACCACGCATTACTCGGACAAGGGTCACACTAGATGATCTAGCATCATCTGTATCATTACAAGAAAGGGCGATAAGATTTTATTTATCTTATTTTTAGGAAAGTAATTTCTACTCATTGAAAAGTTGCTTAGTATTTAATATTCTCCAAATTAAAAATATGGATCATATTGACACATGTCATCACCACATACTCTAATACTTTGGAATGTGATTTAAATTGGTTGACCTAATTTATAAAGTTTAACACTATTATTTAATAATATTTAAGTGGCTAAAAATGACCAGAAAGTCATTCTTTTAGTTTTGGTCTAGAACTACTGTATGTAAGTATGTATATTTTTATATATTTAGAAAGGTATTGTTAAATGTGATTTTTTAGAGTTGGAATCAACTCAAAACTAGTCATGGTTTATTTTAGAAAAATGTTTGAAGTTGCAAAAGCTATTGGCTTGTTATTTTTACTGAGGGTGATCCATAGTCTCAAACTATTTGAATCCAACGGGAGTGATTAGATATTTTCATCTACTTTCAAACAAAATTGGATTCATTCAATTTGGTGCAGTGAATCTCTCTGAATTGATTTTTAAAGTTCACTACTAAGAAGGTTTTTGAATAAAAAGGAAAGGATTAGATTTGAATTACTAGGCTCGCGCGGGAAACGTTACTGGGCTGGCCCAACTGCACAGCGCGCACGCGGCAGGCTCACTCAGGCTGGTCCCACGCATCAGCGAGTCATCTATCGCAAAGCAATATTGATCAATATTAGCCCTACGATTACAACACGATCTACGGTTTAGGTTCATCGTCTACGTCGTGGTGCTCCGATGAGATTTTAACCTAGCGGCACGAGGGTGGTTGTGGGCTTACCAGGCTCCATCTAGGGTCGGTCCAATGAATGAGCTTGTCGATGATGGCGAGTCGAATGGCGGTCATGGCAGCTCCTTGGGTGGCTCCAATCGACGGTGCCTCCGATCAAATTCCGGCGACAGGGTGCTCGCCTTGATCCGGGAACAGGTCAGGGGTGTTTCTAAGTGAGAGAGGAGTAGAATTGTGTGAAGATTGAGGTTGGGTGGTCTCTATTTATACCCTCGAGGGTGAGGCAGTGCGGCATGGTCAGGGCTCGTCGGCGATGTTGCTACAGGTCGAGCTAGGCATGGAGAAGGGCATGGGTTGACGCTGTTGGGTGTGGTGATCATCATGCGAGTGGTGGCTCGACAAGGGGCGGTCTTAGTTGGGCGGGCAACGTCGGTTCTCTATGCGGGTACAGCGGTGTTCGTCAGCGAGTACGGTGGTCAAGGGGTCGCACGGCGGCCGATGGGCATGTTTGGGCAGTGGCTGGTGACGTCTCGGTCGCGAGTACGGGCAGAGAGGTCGAGTCGCGGCATGTGTGCGCGAGGTGATTGTGGCGCCCCGTCGTGCTCTCGGCATGTTTGTGCCTTAAATGTGCATGGCTGTTCTGGGGTATCCGCGTCTCGTCGTTGGCCTAGGGGTGGTCAGAGAGGGGAGGTGAGGTCACGACTACTAGCTAGACATCGCGAGCGAGTGAGGCGCGGCATGTGGCATGATGTCCATGTCTGAGTGACATGGTGAGCTTGGGTACCACTAGCATTGATCAAGGCAGTGAAGAAGAGTGGCTCAATTGCACGGCTGGGTACTGGGGGTGATCGTGGGTGTTCTAGGGAAAAGATTTGAGGTACAATGGATGAGCAATTGATTGATCACAAACAGTAGATAGTTGGTAGTTGTACTTTGATCACCAAGTGTTCGATCAAATGGCCACATGAACTAAATCATCTCCAAATTCAATGATTTTTGGTGAGTGATCTGATACTAGTCTGGGTAGTATCTAGGTGCAATGGTTTGGCAAGGGGTGTTGGTTTGAGTGGTTTTCCAAAATTGGCTATCTTGACATATGAGATAAATTCAAATTTGAATTGCCTCTCAAAAGAATTTGAAAAAAATTCTGCAAAGGTTGGTAAGTTCCATTGGGTTCAGTGTCACTAGGTCTAGCAAGGGGAGAAAAGAAATGGGGAAGTTTATGTTTGAGATTAGTTGCTAGAGATGCTCAAAGTGAGCTTGTAGTTAACTTTGGCAGAAATGACCATTATGTCTTATGCTTCATATTTTCATTTTCTTTTGTTCTGATTTGATTTGGTAGTGACCTAGATGATATGGTTTTCATCTATAAACCATTTCTCATCATTTACAACAATCAAACATGGCATTGCAAACATTCATATACACAAGCGTAAAGATTTGAATTTAATTGTTAAAAGATTGTGTTAACCCTAATCTTGATTAATTAGGTAATGATCCTCATTAACATTTTTGGGGTGTTACAGTCTCATTACTAAGAAATATATTTACTATGAGCTCAACAATCGAAGTTTACACTTGAGAGACTTTAATAGATGGCATGAGTGGTAAGCATTGGAAAACTCTATCTATATTTATGATTGACAACTAACCGTGTTTAGCTTTGCCTTGTACAAATAAAAATACAGAAACACAATAAAGTGCGTATAGAAGTATCACAAGTCTTCTTGCAAGCTAGATTTAACTTTGACATGGGGCATAGAAGTTTTTTGACTAATCTCTAGTGATTTAGAATAATATATCTGAGCTTATAATGCCTTGTATGATTATGTTCTCTCTTGCTTTGAGCTTGCAAGAAAAACAAGAATACGGTGCATTGATTTTCAATGATAAGCAAGATCACATCCATTAATTTATTGATCCCTTTTGCTTGAGGAGGACCAAGATCTAGGTGGGGAAAGTTGATGTATGTGATAATACAACACTTTTGATCTTTATAAATTGTGTCATTTGCCTATCATATCATGCTCCATCTAACTATTGCTATGCCTGATATGCATGCTTACTTGTTTTCATTAAATTCAACATGAGCTTTGCACATTTAGTAGTTTGGGTAGAATTTTATCCCTCCTCCTTGTCTTTGACATGTGTAGGTGTTGATGATGATTATGGATAAAACAATGGCAAAAGGAACAAATAGAGCATTGTATGGAGGAGTAGGACAGACTTAGCCATTTGAGGTGTTGGAAAAGTAAATTTTTACAACTTCTCAAAATAAGTATCCAAGACCAGTGGGTTGTATCACTCATTGATACGAATCCAACAAGCCCAAGAACACCAAAAATGGAGTTCCTATGAAGAAATGGCGGTCAAAACACTGCGGAACCCGAAGGTTCAATGACAAACTATACGGCCGGAGCAAAAATTATTGTCGTATAGTTGGTACAAAGGTCACAAACGATGATATTTCGCCCCCGGAAGCTCCAGAACCTTCCCTAAGTCATATGAAGGTATTGGGGGAACCCTAGGGCACCCCCAAGGCCTATATAAAGGAGGGAGGAGTCAAAGAAGAGAGGAGGAAGCCACCACCAACCATATACAAGATCTAGATCCCATCTACCGCCTCCACAGCCTCTACAGCTTCACCAAGCTCCAGATATCCATCAACGCCATCAAGCCATCCAAGCAAGAAGAGGAGGAGAAGGAGTACGCCGACATCACCACGCCGACACGACCTTCACCGCGTCTTCATCACTATCTCCATCACCACTACTCCTTCATCCTTCCCCATCATGGTCTCCGTGATGGGTTGTAACATGGCTTGAACCCCCTTTTATTAATGTTATGATGATTTGAGTAATTGAAGTATGGTGTGTTCTTGTTAATTAATATGTTTGTGATTTATCTTTACATTGGTCTATTCATGATATTATTCTAGTGATTGAAGACGTACAATCCATTGTTGAGGAATTTACTAGGATTCACGGAGTGTCACAAAACTTATTATTAGTCTCTGCTCTTCCATGGGTAGAACTAATAGGCCATTTGCTATAAGTGATTTGCGGAGGCAATAGCAGCTTAGGATGCAACGCTCAGAGTTCCCCCAAGATCACTCATGATATAGATAGGTATAGTGTTGCGGATTGCTTGACCCCAAAGTGACAGACAGGATATCTTGTGACTAGCACACTTGGTTAGGAGTACGGTTGTCCATAGAACTTAATTCCTTTGCTCTGGTTTACGTTGATTGGTCTTGTTACCTTAATACATTATTCTCTTACGAGATGACCCATGTCCAAATAGGGTGTGGATAATTGAGTTGTCTAGTTGCCACTTACCAACGGTGGGAGACAACAGTATTTGAGGGACCGCCACAAGTACATTTTATAGCTATTCCGTAAGCACTTATCATGCACACCGGTATACACAACATTACTTGAGGAATCGTAGCATTAATATTTCATATCATTGTATTCACCTCTTTCTATTTTTACTTTTGTTCTAGTTTTCTTCCAATCCTAGTAGTAATTGTTACAAAACATCTTTAATTCATTTATCCTAGTAACTTAGAGAATAGGCTATTTCCAAAACCACGTTTTGGGTGCGAACTTGGCCGCTTGGCAACGTGGTCGCGGGGTCATGTTCGCCAAGCTCCCATCGGGACAAACTCTATAAATATTTGCTGCTACAAGTAATTTAATATCCCTATTATTGGTCCAGGAACCTAGTCATCAGACAGCGGCGTCGGAAGGATATTCTACGCGATATTGAGATCGGCAAGTGATCGACTACATCAACCACGAGATCTGATCTTGTTAACGCTTTGGATCTACGAGGGTTAGTTCTGTTCAATTTTGTTGCACCGATCTCGTAGATCAGATATTGGCTTCGCCATATATTATATCTTGGTTTTATTTGTTCTTGTGATAGAATTTTTTTTCCATGCAACGAACCCTACAGTTGCCACATATTCGGCTTCGGCGATGGAGGTAGATATACAATTTTGCTTCTTAGAAGACCAACACACCAAGGACCTACCAAGGAATTGGCAATCCTCGGAGGTTGATTTCGTATCATCCTTGTCACAGGCCTAATCCGAATTTGTGTACCCACAAAGAGAGAATGTTGAGCCCCTAGGGTACAATACACCATAGTTTGTGGTATGAACCAAATATCGAAAGATTCTTTTGACCGCAATCAAGTGGCTTTCTTTAGGAGCCGCCAGATATCTTGCACATACTCCTACACTTAACATAATATCGGGTCTATATGCACAAAGTTAAAGCAAAGAACCAATCATAGACCAGTATACCTTTTGATCCACATCTTTACCATTTGGATTTAGTTCAAGATGAGTCTTGGTTGCCATGGTAGTAGGAGCTCCATTTAGATCTTTCATGTTGAACCTCTTGAGTGTGTCTTGAGTATACTTGTCTTGATTGAAGAAGGTTCCTCCTCTTACTTGCTAGATCTCAAAACCAAGGAATACCCTCAACTCTCCCATCATAGACATCATGAACCTATTAGTCATAAGCTTCGAGAATTCATCATTAAAAGCTTTGTTAGATGAGCCAAATATAATATCATCAACATACATTTGGAATACGAAAAGCTCCCCATTAACCTTTTTAGTAAAATGAGTGGGATCAATTTTCCCAACTTCAAACCCACGGTCTATCAATAAATCTCTAAGGTGCTCATACCACATGCGTGGAGCTTGTTTAAGCACATAGGCGCCTTATCAAGCTTGTAGACATGGTTTGGGAAGTTGGGATCCTCAAACTCAGGGGTTGCTTAACATAGACCAACTCATGTAATGGACCATTTAGAAAAGCACTTTCCACATCCATTTAGTGGCGCCCGTGGGAATGGCCGATCCGGCCTAAGTTCTGGCGAGACCTTATTTGTTAATCAACCGGTCGATCGCCATCGGATGATCACGTGGCAAGATCCTCCAGATCTTGCCCGGTACTCGTCTGCGGCGTCACGCCCGGTCACGCTTTATCGCCATAATGTCCGGCACCATCAATCTATTTGTCGGCTTCACGGACACCATCGCCTCCGAGATGACGATCGTCGGTGGATTGCGCCACATGATACGCTCTCGGAAGGCCAGATCCGCACCATCCACCGCCTCACCTCCGAGTACGACTCAGCCGCCAGCAACGCGGCCATAACTGCCATGGTGGCAGACAATGCGTCCCTCCATGATGATGCCGACTCGGTGACCCCCGCCCCGGTCACCGGATCCATCATTGTCACGTCACCAGAAGGCTCCATCACGCGAGTCTCCAATGTTGGGTATTTCGAGGATTCGTCCATCCTTGAGATCTTCGACTCCAACTCCATGCCAGAACTCTCTGGCGACCTCCGCACCAGATCCAGTTGCTTCATCGTGACCTACATGGAGGGCAACATGATCGCCCCGCCATATCCCTTCTCCGCTTCGATCCCGCCTGGCGACGGAGGTTGAGGAAGCCCTCATGCGACTGGAGGAGCAAGCCGAGCGCGAGAAATTCTGCCTCGAGTAGGAAATGGCGCACGAGCTATCGCTCTACCACCAGCGCCGCATTAGGAGCCGCCTGAACTCCAATGTTCAAGGTCGTGCCCTGAACTTCAGCGATAACAATGACCTGACACGCGTGGCCAATCGCGAGTTCTGTGAGAACGCGACACCGGGAGGCAGCAGTTTCCCCCTACCCGGATCGCCGGCGACTGGGGCTCCTTCGCCACCCTCAGGTCGCGCACCCCCTCCTGAACAACCAAGGGTCATCATATCCCCACAAGCCTGCGACGCAAACGGGCTCCCGCTGTACTCCACCCCGATGGACAATGTCATTGCGGGGCAGGCAGTAGTCGCCAACCTCAACATCACGGGAGAGGGCGCACTACAGGTCAAGTATGCCCAGGCCCTACTCGCCAGGGTCGTCGAGCAACAAGCTACCAGAGTCGACACGCAGGGTCGGATGTACTCCCACTTGTCCAGAAGCAGGGCGGCCTCGAGCAGCTGCCCAATGATCGCCAACACCCTCAACCGCCCACCACGAGTCCCATACCAACAGTGGACCCAGCGGCGCTCTCCGACCGAGCGGCGCGTGAACAACACGGTCGCCGCCAATGGTCAGCCGGTCAACGCACAAACGCACATCATCAACAACCAAGCCTGGCGGGCACGCTAGCCCAACGACCTGAGGCACACCCACACCAACCGTGGCAACCCCGAGCCAAGAGGCTCCCTTAGCCGAGTCGGCCCCCAGTGCTTCGGACCAATGATCCGAGGCAAGAAGTACCCCGCCAACTTCAAGGTGCCGAAGGAGATCGAAAATTACGATCCAACATACGATCCAGCGGTGTGGCTCGACACATACCTCATGGAGATGGGGATCTGATACGTTGGAAACGTATCTATAATTTTTGATGCTCCATGCTTGTTTAGTATCTACTTTGCTTTATTTGTCCACACTTTGAGGTGCTTTTTACATGTTTTCTGGTACTAACCTACTAACAAGTTGCAACAGTGCCAGATGCCTGTTTTCTGTTGTTTTTAGTTTCAAAAAAGTTAGTAAAGAAATATTATCGGAATTGGACGGGACGAAGGACAAAGTCAATTACTTTCTGTGGGGAACAAGAAGTCCAGAGGAGAGCCCGGGAGGCCGTCCAAGGGGGCCAGACCCACCCTAGGCGCGGGTGGGCCCTAGCCCGTGCCTGGCTAGGGTTTGCCTACCCTGGAGGCCGCCTCGGTCTCCTCCTTTGCATATAAGAAGCCCCGTCTGGCTCGAGGACCCGATAAAATTTCCACGAAACCGTCTGTAGCCACCGCCACCATCGTCCCTAGATCGGGGGATCTGAAGTTCTTCCCGGCACCCTGCCGGAGGGGAGATCATCCTAGAGGCCTTCTCTCTGGTATGATGCGTGAGTAGTTCCACCTTGGACTATGGGTCCATGTAGTAGCTAGGTGGTTGTATCTCCTCCTTTGTGCTTTCATGTATAGATCTTGTGAGCTCCGTTCATGATCAAGATCTAATCTATTTGTAAGCATGCATGTTGTGTTTGCGGGGATCCGATAGATATTGAGATTATTATGTTGGTTTTATTAATGGTTTTGTCTTTATGATTCTATCATTTCTATGTTGTTTGTGATCTTGCATGCTCTCCGTTGTTAGTAGCTATCTTGGCCAAGTAGTTGCTAGTGACTCCAAGAGGTGGTATTTCCAAGGGAAGTGACAAAAATCTCTTAGGTTGTAGATGTGTTGTTGCTACTAGGAAGAAAACAACGGTCTCTTGTTCATGGAACATGTGGAATGTTTACCTTACACACTTTGCGGTTATGCATTGCTTGCAACTTAATACTGGAGGGGGTTCGGATGATAACCTGAAGGTGGACTTCTAGTCATAGATGCAGTTGGATGGCGGTCTATGTATATTGTTGTATTGCCCAATCAACCTCATGGGATCTTTCTGACTAGTAATTGCATTATTATGCCTTGCTCAGTTCCTGTCATTACCCTGCTGTAATTTGTTTACCCTTCATGCCATGTTGTTTATCTAAGGAGAGCACCTCTAGTGAACTATGGACCCCGGTCCAATCTTTACCATTGATACATATTCCACTGTTACATGTTTACTTGCTACAAACCATTACCTTCCACACCATACGTTTAATCCTTTCTACAGCAAACCGGTGAGCTTGACAACCTCATTGTTCGTTGGGGCAAAATATTGAGTTTGTGTTGTGCAGGTCTCCACGTTGCTTGCAACACCTGTGTGACGTTTCCTTCCTCCTTCTGGTTCGATAACCTCGGTCTGAACTAAGGGAAGACTTGCTGATGTGCTGCTTCACACCGTGCTCTTGGGGTTTCAAGGCTCCTCATCAATCGAGCCATCGGATCGCATGACACACCGACGCTTGCCGCCGCTACCTCCCTGGCGATGGAGGAGCGACCGACAGATCAACACCCTCCCCACGGATAGCATCGACTGGTGGGAGGACATGCGCGAGGCCTTGTCAGGCACTTCGAGGGTTCCTACACTCCCTCCACCACCATCGAAGACCTGGATCATTGCATCCAGGGACCGCGTGAGTCGACCCGCCGCTGGGTATAGCGGTGGCAGGACCTGTGGATCAACGCCTCCGGCATCCACCTGGACACAGCCATCCACTGCTTCAAGAACGCGTGTCGGTACGAACCCTTGGTCACCAAGATCAATAGGGTCTATCGGACGCTCGACAACATCCCTGACCTCCTCAAAATCGCCAAGAGCTACGCGGAGGAGTACCCTAACCAAGACTCCGACAACGAGTCGGGTGGAAGACGCCGTGCAAGAGGCCACGACAATGGGAGGCAGCACGAGATGCGCTATATCAACACTCGCCTCACCGGCAAGTGCCGCGGTGACGGGCAAGTTGACTTCGTCGCCAACACCGGTTACGCGCCACGCGACCCGAAGAACCTCTCTGTGACGGAGAAAACTATCGCGATAGCGGAAATTACCAGTGAGGCCGATTGACCCCGACTCTACTTAACCAGCCCTGTTGTTGGGGGGATGACCCTAGGTAGGGTTAAGATAAGGTAAAATGGGAAATCCCTAAGCGGTCTACTCCGACTTAAGGGATGACCCAAACAAGTTATCAAGATACCGGTCGGGTAGGACACGGCCTAATCTGAGTCAAAAGGATAAGACCTGACTCGGCCGATATACGGGTTATGTCGGCTTGTGTATATCAATCTTTGCATATGCAGGTTAAAGCTTGGCCGAGTCATGTGAGGTGAGGCCGAATCATAGGGAAGCTTGCTCGAGAAGGAGAGAAGGAACCCCGAAGTCAACACTGCGCACTGTCTCTCCCTCAAGAATCTATACAGTGCCAAGCGCTACGGACAAGAGTTAGAGAGACAAAGAAGCAGAAGAAGGTCACTGAGGTGACAGTCCCCGAGCCCGAGGATCACATGTCATGGGCTCTGGGTTATTGCCGCTAATAGAAGGGGAACACAGAAAGGCACCCGCCGAGTTACCATTTTGGGACAAGCATAATCCATCGAATATGCTATCCACGTCAGCCCTAGTTGTAACCTGGACACCCCTTTATAAGGCGAGTTAGGGCCTTAGGAGGAGGGGATCGATTCATTTTATTACTTAGCACTTTTAGTAGCTCCTTCTTCCTCTTGCTCAACCAGCTCGAGGAGCAAGTGTAGCTTCACTGGTGTTGAATAAAGATCAAGTTCTTCAATTCTATGTGTAGAAATAACTACATATTCCCTCCCTAGATGCCACTAGCATACATTGGCCCCCAACTTAAGCCTACCCATGGCATCTGACGTGCCACCACCATGACAGTTGGTGCCCACCGTGGGGCCAGCATCGGTGCTAGATGGAGTCAAGATCCGCACGGAAACTTCATCGACACCGGTGAGTCGTCGTCTCGGCTTGGTCCAAAGATTCGACATCAGGACTTTGTCACGACAACGCTTGAGGCCACCCAGCGCAACGGTGTCTACATCAACCTTGGCGCCCACAAGATCTATGCTAGCATCAACACATCTCGCATCTACCCGCGTCGAGTCATCCTCGCGGGAGAGCCTGCCCTCATTCATGCTAGCATCCCACGTATCACTCTCCCCGCTAGCAGCATCGAGGTCATGATGATGGAACCAGCAGCAGGAGCCGGAGCCTGAGCAAGCAAGAACCCGATGATGGCGGTCCGCAAGCGGCTAAGCGGTATAAGCGGCAAGATATCCGCTAGTAGCAAATGCACCCGAGGTGCTTGAGGTAACCCCCAAGGCAGCTCGAGTTAGAGGTCCTCCTTTAGAAAAAACAGAGAATATCTTGCAGGCAGCAATAGACAATCTCACCACACCCGTAGCTCCTACTATAAACCCGGCAAATGCTCAGGCCGAGTTAGAGGAAACTCGATTGAAAATGTTAGCAGAGGCTAAGAAGGTGTCAGCACTGCATGAGTCCTTTAACCGGACCTTGCGTGAATATGCTAGGGCAAACAAGTTAGACACCAGTCCAACTCGGCTGGATGGTGTTCGAATGAAAGGAAAGAACCTACTCGGATATTAACAAAGAACATGAGTCTTAGCTAGGTGATTCGGCCAACCTGGGGCTGCCGAGGTACAGTACCCCGGCAAAGAACCTCAGAGTGGCGAATGTCGTAGCTTTGGAGTTGGAGGGATTGACCGGTGAAGCCCGACAAAAAACAACAGTAAAGAGTGAATGAGCTAGTATGCATTGCGAACCAACAAAATGAGGAGATACTCAGGGCCAACTCAGCAAAGCCTGGAGCTTCGCGTTTGGTTCATTCGGCTAGAGCTGCCCCGGTGATCTGCTCGGATCATTGTAGAGAAACCGTTGGGAAACCCCAAGAGGAAGGTATGATGAGCATAGCAGTAAGTCTTCCCTCAATGATGAAACCAAGGTTATCGAACCAGTAGGAGGAAGGAAATGACTCCAAGGTGTTGCTAACAACTTGGAACCTGCACAACACAAACTCAATACTTTGTCCCAACGTACACTGAGGTTGTCAATCTCACCGGTTTGTTGAAAACAAAGGATTAAACATATGGTGTGGAAGGTAATGATTGATTGCAGAAAGTATACAGTAACAGTGGATGATGTATCAATGGTAAAGATTGGACCAGGGTCCACAGTTCACTAGAGGTGTTCTCCTTAAGATAGATAACATAACATCTTTAAACAAACAAATTAGCGGGGCAATTGATAGGGGTGAGCAAGGCATAACAATGCAATACTAGACATTCATGATCCTATGAGATTTGATTGGGCATTACAACAATATACATATCTGCCATACAACTGCATCTATGACTAGTAATCCACCTTCTGGTTATCATCCGAACCCCCTCCAATATTAAGTTGCAAGCAACAGATAACTGCTTTAAGCAATGTGTGTAAAGTAAACAATACAATTGTTCCATGAACAAGAGATTGTTGCTTTCTCCCTAGTATCAACAACACATCTACAACCTTAGAGATTTATGTCACTTCCCAGTTCAATAGAGGCATGAACCCACTATCGAGCATAAATACTCCTCTTGGAGTCACTAGCATCTACTTGGCCAAGATAGCTACTAGAAATGGAGAGCATGCAAGATCTCAAACAATCTGAACAAGATAGAATCAATAATCAAGAAGACATGATAGAATCAATAATCAATCTGACATAGTAATCTCAATATCCATCGGATCACCACAAACACAACATGCTTGATTACAAATAGATGATCTTGATCATGAACGGAGCTCACAAGATCTAAACATGATAGCACAAAGGAGGATAAACAACCATCTAGATACTGTATGGACCCATAGTCCAAGGTGGAACTACTCATGCATCATACCGGAGGCTGGCATGGTGATGAATAAGGCCTCCGGGATGAGATCTCCCCTCCGGCAGGGTGCCGGGAAGAGCTTCAGATCCCCCCTGATCTAGGGACAATGGTGGCGGAGGCTACAGACTGTTTCGTGGAGATCTGATCGGGTACTTAGGGTTTTGGCATCGGGGGGATTATACAGGCAAAGAGGCGAGGCAGGAGGGTGGCCAGGGGGGCCACACCCTGACCAGGCGTGACCTAGGGTGGGCTCGTGCATGTGGGGGTCTAGCCACCTTGTGGCTTCCCTCCGGTCGCCCTTGTCTCTGTTCGTCTCGGTGAAATATTGACTTTGGCTTTTGTCTGTCCAATTTAGAATATTTCCTTACTCGCTTTTACAAACCAAAAAGCAGACAGCCTTGTGGCAACTTGTTAATAGGTTAGTCCGGAAAATGTATAAAAATACCTCAAAGTGTAGACAAAGCATAGCAAAGTGGATACTAAACAAGCATGGAACATCAAAAATTATAGATACGTTTACAACGTACCACCCGACATTATCAGCTATCGTGGCATCTTCACCAGGAAATGGATCACGAAAATATAAGGTAGTAACCTCGGGGAAAAGGAACAAACAAATGGTTCCATATGATCCGGCTGTGGCCGATAAAGCAAATGAAAACCGAGGCAATGGAAGCCGAGGTAACAGTGGGGAGAGAAACCTCGGTTGCGGCAACATAGGACATGGGAATCTTGGAAGACGAAATCCCGAAGATAATAACCCAGCTGAAGGGAGGCATTACCCCCCGCAAGATCATCAGCCGAGGCATGAACCTCGGCAAGGAAGGGATGCAGGACATGTTACGCATAACCCAGTGCAAAATAGGTATAATGATGGTTATTCGGAAATGGAGAACACCGGATTTGCTAGGCACAATCACCATATGGTGGAAGAAAGAGCTGCATATAGAAACCTACAGCCGAATGATGTGATAATGAAGCTTGACAGGCTATACAGGTCCGAGTTTCTAGAGGAGCAAGGTCCTCCTGGTCTAGCATGCTTTGGACCCCGAATCATGAGGGAACCACCTGTACCAAACTTTCAATTGCCTAGAGTCACAAAAACATACAACAGTAGTACCAAGCCACAAGATTGGTTGATTGACTATGCCACAGCAGTGAAAATCGCTAAGGGTAACTTGAGGTGGGCTGTAAGATATGTGCCCCAGATGTTGGAAGGGCCGGCCAAGGTATGGCTGAACAACTTGCCAGCATGCAGTATCAACTGTTGGTTGGACTTTTAGGAGATGTTTGTCAGCAACTTCACTATCACATATAAGAGGTCGAATAGACCTCAACAGCTTGCAATGTGAAAACAAAGACCGAATGAGACCGATAGAGAGTTTCTGATGCGGTTGTGCAACCTCTGAAACTCATGTGAAGGGTAATCGAGTCAAGGGCAATTGCTTGGTTTCCATAGGGATGCGAATCGCAAGTGTGTTATGGTAAAGGCTGCAAATAGATATGCAACTCGTTGGTAGACAATCGAATAGCCGACTCATATGCTCTAGGTGATCCGACCCCGAGCTTATCTCGTGAGCACCATGAGCAACATGACCATTATGCTCGAGATGGTGTCGGCTCGTCCATGAGAAATGAGTTCCGAGGTAGAAGGAGAGAGGATAGGCCGGATTATAGATACAACTCAAATCAGGTAGCAGCGGTGACTCAATACCAACCAGGTTTAGGGAGCAACTAGCGCCAGAAAAACAGTTCTCAGCAATGGACACCAAGGAATGATGGCAAAATGCAGCGGACTCCTGAGGAAAAGAAGCAATGGCACGAGAGGCCGAAGTACACATTCGAATCAATGTTGGATCAGCCATGCAAATTCCACACGCCAAACTTGGCAAAGCCGGCCAACCATACAACTCGTTAGTGTGCATGGATGAAGAATGCATTGGGGAACTTAGTAGTGCCACAATCACCACAGCAGCAACCACATCACCCATAACAACCATAGCTTACAGGAGGAAATGTGCAACAATTGATGTTACCTCCACCACCTCCGAGGTATGAGAATCATGATCGAAGGGATGCGGTTCACCATGTGGATAATCAAGGTCAAGATGGCAGAGGCAACTCCGGTAACAATGGGCGCAATGAGTACAAAGAGCACCATCAGTCGTATTGTGTATTCACCATCGAACAGCGGGACAGACAGAGCATCTAGCACCAGCATATGGAAGTGAATGTCGTTATGCCGGCAGTTTCGAGGTATATGCACTGGTCAGATCAAGAGATAACTTGGAGCATCAGGGATCATCCCAAGATCATGCCAAACCCCGGGTCATATGCTTTAGTTCTTGACCCAACGTTTGTCGGGCCCAGTATTAATGTGAAATTTTCAAAGGTGTTGATAGATAACGGGAAAGTCTGAGTATAAACTCGTCATTTCTCCGAATATGCTTCAGTCAACCAAGACAACTTTCGATGGAATCGTCCTAGGATTGTCCTGCGAGCCTATCGGGAAAGTCCGAGTAGACGTCTTATTTGGCACAAGGGAGAATTGCAGGGCAGAGAATTTGGAGCTTGAGGTGGTAGATCTAGAAATTTGTTACCACGCATTACTCGGACGGCCGGCTTTGTCAAAATTCATGACTAGTTGTCACATTAGTTACTTGAAGATGAATATTCCTAGACCATAGGGAGTAATCACAGTTACAGGGGACTACATGAGATCGATGGAGTGTGACTCCGCCAGATCAAATCTGGTCGAGTCTTTGGTGATTGCGAGGGAGAAGAGGATAATTCAGGAGGTTGCGGTCTTAGCTCAGTCGGCACATCTTAATATGTCGGCACTTGATAACCCACTTGGAAGTGTGTCCTTCCAGCCAACTAAGAAGACGAAGAAAATCCAGATTGATGATCAGTTCCAAGAGAGCACCATCACCATTGGTGCCGGCTTGAATGATAAATAGTAAAGCGAGCTCACCAATTTCCTCCGTGAGAATCAGGATATCTTTGCATGGTCTACTAAAGATCTGCAAGGTGTACGAAGGGATTTGGCTGAGCACTCTTTGCATGTAAGGCCAGGAGAAAGGCCGGTGAACCAACCTCTCCGCCGCTTTGCCAAAGATAGGAGAAAATCGTTGGGGATGAAATAGCTCGGCTCCTTGCAGCCGGATTTATTATGGAAGTGCTTCATCTGGATTGGCTGTCTAATCCGGTGTTGGTTGAGAAAAAGAAGGATGATCCGAACATAGCTATCGTTTGGCGTATGTGCATCGACTACACGAGCCTTAACAAGGCATGTCCTAAAGATCCTTTCTCTTTTCCTTGGATACAACAGGTTATTGATTCAACCGCAGGTTATGAACTGTTATCATTTGTAGACGTGTATTCTGGTTTCCACCAGATACCGTTAAACCCGGCTGATCAAATGAAAACTACGTTTATCACCCTGTATGGGGCTTATTGCTATCGTACCATGCCATTTGGCTTACGCAATGCAGGGGCAATGTATCAAAGGTGTATGCAAAAATGCCTACATGATCAGATTGGAAGAAATGTCCAAGTATATGTCGATGACGTGGTGATAAAAAACAAAGAGAGCCATATGCTCCTAGAAGATATCTAGCAAACATTCGCGAATCTAAGAAGATTCCGAATGAATCTCAACCCGGAAAAATGTACCTTTGGTGTACCAGCCGGAAAATTACTCGATTTCCTCATATATAGCCGAGGTATAGAGGCAAATCCGACTAAGATTCGGGCAGTAGAAAGGATGGAACTGCCGAAGTGTCTTAATGATGTACAAAAATTCACCGGATGCTTGGCATCTCTGAGTCGATTTGTAAGTCGGCTAGGGGAAAAGGCGTTACCCTTATATCAATTAATGAAAAGTTTGGATAAGTTTATCTGGACACCTCAGGCTGATAATGCCTTTCATGAATTAAATAGGACGCTAGCCACTGTGCCGGTCTTAGCTTCGCCATTATGAAAAGAGCCTATGTTGCTCTATGTAGTAGCGACCAACCGAGTCGTAAGTGTTGTGATAGTTCTTGAGTTCTGTATGTAGAAATCACTACATCTTCCCTCCCTGGATCCCACTAGCATACATTGGCCCCCAACTTACTACCTATGGCATCTGTCGTGCCACCACCACGACACATGTGTCTACCACAGCAGGGAGGGGAACCCGCCACTCATACCACTGCCGACTACCATCCCTGAAGTATATCGAGAAGGTAAGGCGAGAAAGGGTAGGCCCCAACAACAACCCGCCAAACGGCAATGTCGGCAGGTTCGGCAACGACGTTGGCTCGCTGGCTCGCCTGCGCAGTCGCCGTAAACGCGGTGACTCAAGACGACATCCCCCGCTTCCTCAACTGGTCCTAGCAATGCATCATGTGGAGCTGCGAGGACCACGATTGAGTACCCTGGACGAGTCGCCCTGGTGGTCAAGCCCAAAGTGGCTGACTACTTGCTCCCCAAGACACTAATGGACGGCGGGATCTCCATCAACATCCTCTACCTGGACACGTTCAGACGACTGCAGCTCCTGCAGTCGATGGTCGAATCGACCCTTACCACGTTCCACGGCATCGTCCCTGGTTGGAAGGCCTACCCGATCGGCAAGGTGACGCTACCCGTCACCTTCGGCACGCCCTCCAACTTCCGCACCGAGCGGACCGTCTTCGAGCTGGTGAATTTCCACGGCCCCTACCACTGCATCTTGAGGTGACAATCATTCGCCAAATTCATGGCGACACCGCACTATGCGTACAACATGATGAAGATCCCAGGGCCATGCGGCATCATCACCATCCACGGCGACCCCGATATGGCCGTGGAGTGCGAGGAAAAAGGAGCTGAACTCGCGGACGTCGTCATCGCTGCAGAAACCAACCACGCCGATGAACTCGCCAAATATGCGAGCGGCATCGACAAGGATGACCCCACGATCCTGAAGCCCAGCGCAGAAAATGCCGGGTAGACAGCGTTCAGAGCTTCCATACACACCCACACAGTCGAGATGGTCCCAGGCAACTCCAGCCAGATGGTCACCATCGGGACAGGCATGAGCCCCGCATAGGAAAGCGCGCTCATCGAGTTTCTTCGTGAGAATCATGACATCTTTGCATGAAAGCCATATGACATGCCAGGTGTCCTGAGGGAACTTGCTAAGCACAAACTTAATGCCGACCCCAAAGCGTGACCTGTAAAGCAGTCGATGCGGGCTTCATCTGGCCCATCAAGTACTCCAAGTGGCTGGCAAACCCAGTCCTAGTCTTGAAGAAGAACAAGACCTAGAGAATGTGCATCGACTACACCAACTTCAACAGCGTCTGCCCGAAGGAGGAATTCGTGCTCCCGCGCATCGACCTGATCATCAACTCGGTCGCGGGATCGGAGTCATTGTGCTTCCTCGATGCTTACTCTGGTTACAACCAGATCAAGATGGCGGTCGAGGACGAGGAGAATACGGCGTTCATCACGCCATTTGGCGCCTACTGCTACACCGCCATGACGTTCGGCATCAAAAACGCCGGCGTGACCTACCATTGATGCATGCGGGAGTGCCTTGCGAGCCAAATTGGCCGCAACATCCACGTCTACCTCAACGACATGGTGGTAAAATCCACTCGCTAGAGCGACCTGCTCGCCAACTTGGCTCAAAGAAGGGACCTACTGATTGGGAACTGGAGGCCCAGAAGCGAAGATAGGCCCACTCGGATTAGGTCAATCATCCGAGTCCTTAACTGACTTGGTTGTGCATTTGTAAACCTAATACGTTGGAAACGTATCTATAATTTTTGATGCCCCATGCTTGTTTAGTATCTACTTTGCTTTATTTGTCCACACTTTGAGGTGCTTTTTACATGTTTTCTGGTACTAACCTATTAACAAGTTGCAACAGTGCCAGATGCCTGTTTTCTGCTATTTTTGGTTTCAAAAAAGTTAGTAAAGAAATATTCTCGGAATTGGACGGGACGAAGGACAAAGTCAATTACTTTCTGTGGGGAACAAGAAGTCCAGAGGAGAGCCCGGGAGGCCAGCCAGAGGTGCCACCCCCCTCTCCCCCGGGCGCGGCCATAGGTGGGCCCGCACCTGGCTAGGGTTTGGTGGCCCTGGCCGCCTCCCGGTCTCGCCCCTTCGCCTATAAGAAGGCCCCGATGCAGAAACCCTGAGGACCCGATAAGAAATCCACGAAACCGTCTGTAGCCGCTGCTACCATCGTCCCTAGATCGGGGGGTTCTGAAGCTCTTCCCGGCACCCTGCCGGAGGGGAGATCATCCCGGAGGACTTCTCTCCGGTATGATTCGTGAGTAGTTCCACCTTGGACTATGGGTCCATGTAGTAGCTAGATGGTTGTATCTCCTCCTTTGTGCTTTCATGTATAGATCTTGTGAGCTCCGTTCATGATCAAGATCTAATCGATTTGTAATCATGCATGTTGTGTTTGCGGGGATCCGATGGATATTGAGATTATTATGTTGGTTTGATTAATGCTTTTATCTTTATGATTCTATCATGTCTGTGTTGTTTGATCTTGCATGCTCTCCGTTGCTAGTGGTTATCTTGGCCAAGTAGTTGCTAGTGACTCCAAGAGGGAGTATTCATGCTTGATAGTGGGTTCATGCCTCTAGCTTCCAAGGGAAGTGACAATAATCTCTTCGGTTGTAGATGTGTTGTTGCTACTAGGGAGAAAACAACGGTCTCTTGTTCATGGAACATGTGGACTGTTTACCTTACACACTTTGCTTAAAGCAGTTGTCTGTTGCTTGCAACTTAATGCTGGAGGGGGTTCGGATGATAACCTGAAGGTGGACTTCTAGTCATAGATGCAGTTGGATGACGGTCTATGTATATTGTTGTATTGCCCAATCAACCTCATAGGATATTTCTGGCTAGTAATTGCATTATTATGCCTTGCTCAGTTCCTGTCAATTGCCCCGCTGTAATTTGTTTACCCTTCATGCCATGTTGTTTATCTAAGGAGATCACCTCTAGTGAACTATGGACCCCGGTCCAATCTTTACCATTGATACATCTTCCACTGTTACCTGTTTACTTGCTGCAAACCATTACCTTACACACCATACGTTTAATCCTTTGTTATAGCAAACTGGTGAGCTTGACAACCTCACTGATTCGTTGGGGCAAAGTCTTGAGTTTGTGTTGTGCAGGTCTCCATGTTGCTTGCAACACCTTTGAGACGTTTCCTTCCTCCTTCAGGTTCGATAACCTCGGTCTCTACTGAGGGAAACTTGCTGTTATGCTCATCACACCTTGCTCTTGGGGTTCCAACGAAGTGTCCCATGTCAACACTGGGTGCACGCATCAAGATTTCTGGCGCCGTTGCCGGGGAGGCTAAGGACGTCTTCACTAGGGGAGTCCTTCACTTCCTTTCTCTTTACTTTGTTTTTAGTTTGCTTTGTTTCTTTTGCTTAGTTTTGTTTGCCTCTTTCCAAAAAACCCAAAAAAAATAGTTTGGTTTGCTTACTTTATTCAAAAACACAAAAAAATTTAGTTCCTGCTCTAGCTACTGCTGCTATTTTTGGCTTGCCCACCTTTGCCAAAATGAACTCTGCTAAGAACACCAAGTTGTGTGACTTTCACCAACAACAATGATTTCCTAAGCACTCCTATTGCTCCACCTGCTCCTGATGCTAGTTTTTATGAAATTAAGCCTGCTTTGTTGATTCTTGTGATGAGAGAGCAATTTTCTGGTGCTGGTTCTGATGATCCTGCTACCCATCTTAATAGCTTTGTTGAACTTTGTGAGATGCAAAAGTATAAGGATGTAGATGGAGATATTATTAAGCTCGGGCTTTTTCCTTTCTCCTTGAGGGGAAAAGCTAAAGGATGGTTGCTACCTTTGCCTAAAAATAGTATTGATTCTTGGACTAAGTGCAAATATGCTTTTATTGGAAAATACTATCCTCCTGCTAAGATTATTGCTATGAGAAGTCACATTATGAAATTTAAACAACTTGATAGTGAACATGTTGCTCCTGCTTGAGAAAGAATGAAATCTTTGGTTAAAAATTGCCCTACTCATGGACTCACTGCTTGGATGATTATCCAGACTTTTTATGCAGGTTTGAACTTCTCCTCAAGAAACCTGCTGGATTCTGCTGCTGGAGGTACCTTCATGGGCCTCACTTTGGGTGCTGCAACAAGGCTCCTTGATAATATGATGGTTAACTACTCTGAATGGCATGTTGAGAGAGCTCCACATGGTAAGAAGGTAAATTCTGTTGAGGAAACTTCCTCTTTGAGTGAAAATATTGATGTTATTATGGCTATGCTTGTTAATGGGAAAGCTCCTATAGATCCTAATAGTATTCCCTTAGCCTCTTTGGTTGCTCAAGAAGATAAAGTTGATGTGAACTTTATTAGAAACAACAATTTCAACAATAATGCCTATAGGAATAATTTTGGTAGCAACAACAATTATAGGCCTTATCCTCCTAATAATGGAAACTCCTATGGAAGCTCTTACAATAATGCTAGAAGTGCCCCCCTCTGAACTTGAAGTAATGCTCAAGGACTTTATTAGTAAACAAACCACTTTCAACAAGACTATAGAGGAAAAGCTTTTAACTGTTGAGAAAAACATATCCTTTTTGTCTGAAGCTCAAACTTCCTTGGTTAATAAAATGGCTGCTAAACCTGAAACTATGGAAAACACCTTTGCTACTGCTCATGCCATACAAGCTACTATTGATGAAAATGTTAGGCTGTTAGGTCAACTTCATGCTAGGTGGGAAAGGTAAGCTGAAATTGATAGAAACAATGTGTGCACTATCACCACTAAACCACAAGTAGCCCCTATTCCTCCTCCTACTATGCCTAAGCCTAGTGATCCTACCACTATTGATGCTAAGTTTGACTTTGATATTGATGGTTGCAATATTTTTGAAGTGATTATGTTCCTACAAAAGCTTGCTAGAAGTCTTGATGCTAGTGATATGCATGTTGCCTTTACCAAACACATTACAGATGATCTTGTTAAGATCAAGGAAGAGAAGCTAAAACACAAAGCTCCTATTCCTAGGAAAGTAGAAGATAGTTGGGAACCCATTATTAATATGCAAGTGAATGACTTTTATCTCAAAGCTTCATTGATCTTGGTTCTAGTGTCTCTATTATGCCTAGGAAGATTTATGAAATGCTTGATTTGCCACCTTTGGAAGATTGTTATTTGGATGTCCCACTTAATAATAATGCTAAGAAGAAACTCATGAGGAGTGTTAATGATGTTCTCATTATGGTTAACAATGCTTATGTCCCTGTTGATTTCTATGTTTTGGATGTTGAATACAATGCTTCTTGTCCTATTACTTTGGGAAGACCTTTTCTTAGAACAGTTGGTGCCCTCATTGATATGAAAGAAGGCACCATCAAATATCCTTTTCCATTCAAGAAAGGTATTGAACACTTCCCTATGAGGAGAGAGAAGTTGCTTTTTCCCTTCCTTTGAAAGCAAGATTTGATGTTAATGCTTCTTCATTTGAAAATACTTGATTCTTCTTGCTTCTTGTGCCTAACTTAAAGGCGTTAAAGAAAAGTACTTGTTGGGAGATAACCCAAGAGTTTCTTGAGTCTTGGAAGTTATTAATTCTGTAATGACCTCTCCTTATCCTTTTTGTTTGCTTTTTGTGCCAAGAATGACCTCTAATGAGAGGGGAGTAAGATTTGGGGAGTTGCTGTCCTAAAACAGATTTCTTTCCTCTACCAAGAAAATTCGTGAGGAGGCTCTGTAACTCGGATTGATCTCAAAATTTACGAATAAATCCCCCAGTATTATGGCTAACTTTAGATAGTTCAACACTTTTTGATTTGAGCAACATAAGATGTTCGAAAAAATTCGTTTCTACCTGTTGGTCTGTTTTGACAGATTTCTGCCATTATTTGCATTTCCTTCTTATTGATTCCTTTTTGAGCTATTTTCAGGTAAATTGAGTTTCTTTGAAGGAGTTACTAAAGTAGCTTGTGTTTTTAGTGAAAATCCTTGCTATTCCAAAGTTTTTCCAGTGGTCTAATATCTTTTGAATAAGCTAATGTTGCTAATGAAAATTGTGTGAAGTTTTGTATGAAGGAAAAATTTCAGGTGTAGAGAGAATATGATGCAATGAGATGAAGAATGGACAAAATCTCAAGCTTGGGGATGCCAGCATGGTGTCACCCCAAGAAATATCCAAGAGTTATAAGCGTCAAAGCTTGGGGATGCCCAAGGCATCCCCTTCTTCATCAATAAAAAGCTCAGGTCTGTCTAGACACTTCGTTTTTATTGTTCCATGCACAGTTGTGTTGTTCTTGGAGTGTCTTAGTTTTCGTTTTCTTTTCTTAGTTTGTTTAGTTTGCTTTAGTAGTTTGGACCCCCGCTCTCGCTGTGTTGTTTTGCAAATAAGTTTGCTTGGTGTTTGGAAAGGAGTAGTAAGTTCTTGCTTGAAGTGCAAGAGGAGCTTGCATTGACTGTGACTTAGACTTTAGCATGACATGCTAGGTGTTGTTTTAGCATTATGTTTAGTGATTATTGTTGTAGCATGTCTTGTTCCAAACAATTGGGATTGCTTAGTGTGCTTTGAAGAAATTATGTGTTGTTTTAGCATGCAAAAGCATAGTATTGTGGTATTCTCCTTTGATGTTTTGCTTGGGTTGACTTGACACATGATTACACAATGTTATGACTATAACAAGTCACCATTAGCCTCTATGATCATTTAGTCCTTGACTTGTACTACCACTCTTTGCTTTGATTAGTTTGCTTTGTTGCATTGTATAACTATGGCCATTATTGCTCTCTTAGTTGGTTGCTCCCAGTCTTTTGCTAGCCTCCACTTGTATGAGTAAGCTCTACTCATGCTTCCAACTCCCAAGAAACCAAGTTATTACAAAGTGTCCACTATAAAGTCCTATGCATGGTGTGTTACACCATTCCAAAGTATATTCTTGTTTTCAGCTATCTTCCAATTAAAAACTATTTTGTTATGTGAAAACTTAGTGATTAAAGCCTTCACGAACTTGATGGCACACTTTATTCTTTGCCCCTAATAAACTTGAACCATTGTGACAACTTTGTTGTATATGCTTGCACTTATAAGTTCAAATTAGCAGAACCGTGTTGTCACGGGGAACGTTTTCAACATTGCACTTGTACCTTGTTGTACTCAGTTGATATCATATTCTTTTGTTTATGGATGTCACCGATGTAAAATAAAGAGGGAACTTGTAAGTCCATGGAGTTTTTATCCTGTGTTAAAGAAACGCCTGGGCCGCTAGCCTAAGCCATGTCTAATCATGGTGGAAACTTGCAGCATCACCATAGTGACATCTATGAAGCATTCTTCTTATAAAAAAGAGAGACATTGAGAAAAGAGGAAAGAGAGAAAAAAAGCACCATATTCCCATGGTACATAAGAAGAACTGCTGAGATGCTCATTGTCTGCTTGCCTTGTCATTTTGGTTATGGGAAAGCTCGTGTACCATGTGCAAGGGGTACCCCGTTGACAGTTCTCAATGATATGCAAATACTTACAGTGACAAGAACTTACCTGGACCCAAATTTGAGTATGCATGAGGTGTGGCCCTCGTATTCAAGGGGCATGAGATTGCCAACTTATACTTCGTCAAGCATATACTCCATCTTTGCCACTTTAACCTTAACCACTTCAAGATGCTTATGATAGGGGCAATGAGGGCTGGAAGCTAACAAGTACCATAATTTTTGGAAGCTCTTTTTGAAACTTGTAATCCCTGCTTCATTTACAAAAAGGCCTTTCTTCTACCATTATTGAGTCTCCACCTTCTACCTTTAGGCACCATTAAGAGAGCATAGTTGTCATTCTGTGTGCAGTGTTCCAAAGCTTATTAATTGCTACAAATTGTGTTATTACTTGCTCTTGTGCTACTTGTTTCTAGTCACCATTGTGAACTTTGCAGGTGTCATATGCATTATATTGCTACTCTATGAGGGACAAGCCGATTGCCAATATGCTATGTTTTCTGCATGTAAAATAAACAAACGTTTTTCAATGCATATTATTCATGATCTTTGTTTGTAGCTTGCCATGTTGCATGCATAATTACTATGTCCTATTGTTAGAACTCCATATTTCATGCATATGTTTAGAGTTCTTTGATCCCAGCTTTCAATGCTTGCAAATGGTTGGATCTTTATTGTGAGGGTGCATGTCACCTCAAAAATTATTCTTTTATCACTTACCTACTCGAGGACGAGCAGGAGTTAAGCTTGGGGATGTTGATGTTGGAGATATGCCCAAGAGGCAATAATAAAATGGTTATTATAATATCTTCATACTTATGATAAATGTTTACATACCATGCTATAATTGTATTAATACTTGTGTGATTTGTAAACATAAAAGAGTCCCTAGTAAAGCCTCTTGTTAAACTAGCTTGTTGGTTAATATATATGATCATGGTTTCCTGATCATGAACATAGAGATGTTATTAACAACAGGGTCATATCATTAGGAGAATGATGTGATGGACATACTCCTATAGTTAAGCGTAGCATAAAGATCAAGTCATTTAATATAGTTCATTTGCTATAAGCTTTCTGATACATAGTAACCTAATTCCTTCTACCATGAGATCATGTTAATCACCATCACCGGAAGGATGCTTTGATGACATCAAACACCACACCGTAACTGGGTGTCTAAAAAGGTGGCATTAAGTGTTCAGAAAGTATGTGTTGAGGCACATGGATCAAGAGTGGGATTTGTCCATCCATATGACGGATAGATATACTCTGGGCCCTCTCGGTGGAATGTCATCCAATTAGCTTGCAAGCATGTGACTGGCTCACAAGGGATCACATATCACGGGAACGAGAAAAGAGTACTTATCGGTAACGAGGTTGAACTAGGTATGTAGAGATACCGACGATCAAAACCTCGGATAAGTAAACTATCGTGAGACAAAGGGAAATTGGTATCATATGTAAGTGGTTCATTCGATCGCAAAGTAATCGTAGAAATATGTGGGAGCCATATGAATTTCCAGATTCCTCTATTGGTTATTGTTCGGAGAAGTGTCTCGATCATGTCCGCATAATTCACGAACCGTAGGGAGACACACTTAAGGATTCGACGTTGTTTGAGTAGTTATGGAATGATGAGTAAGAGACCGAATGTTGTTCGGAGTCTCGGATGGGATCCGGGATATCACGAGGAGATTCGGAATGGTCCGGAGAATAAGATTCATATAAGGAAAGTCATGTTTCGGGGTTGGAGAATGGTTCCGGTGTTTTCATCGGGAGTGTTCTAGAAGGTTCCGGAATGTCCGGCACTCAGGAGGGGAAGGGTACATGAATGTGTCATATAAAGTTGGAATGATTGCATCATGTACTAGGTGTCATCGCTGAACAAAATAAAGGGTTTAATCAAATCCTAGTTTGAAAAGTCAAACGCCAATTTGAAAAGTCAAACGTCTATTTTGGAAGGTGGAGGGAAGTAGGAAACCTACTTGGGGAGGAGTTCCTCCCCTCCACCGCCGGCCCCCTTGGGAAACCGAGTTGGGGAGGGACTCCCCTCCCCTGGCGCGCCCCCTCCACCTATATAAGGAGGGGCAGGGCTGCCCCTCCTAGCACACAAGTTGCCCCCCTCTAAACCCTAACCCTAGCCGCCGCCGCCCTCCATAGCCGCCGCCGGCCTAGGGCAACTCGCCGCCGCCTAGGTCAAACCCTAGCCGCCGGCCTTGCCCCCTCCTTGGTGTGTCTAAACCCTAGATCACCGAGGGCTCTCTCATAGTCCACCATACTCGCTCCGGCTTAAGGCGAAGCCCTGCGAGATCTCCCCTCTACTCCTGCACCACGCCAGTTGTCTTAGGAATCGCGAGGAGAGTGCTACAACCTCCACTTTGGAACAAGGGAGAGGAAGGTCTTCGCCGTCAATCTAACGGTGACCGATCATGGAGCGCCGAACGCAGACCTAAGGATCGTCTCACGATCTTGAGATCGGAAGAGTATACGACTACATCACCCACGAGAATACACTCTCGTTAAACACTTTGGAATCTTCGAGGTGAGTTATTCCATCGACTCGTTACAATCTAGTAGATAGATCTTGGCTTGTTTGTTTGTATGCGATAGAAATTTTTGTTTTCCATGCTACGAAACCCTACAAAGGGTATCGAGCCGTGTCTATATGTAGATCTGTTGCACGAGTAGAACACAATGGTCATTGTGGGCGTTGATGCTTTTATTGTCGATTGCTTCTTGTGTACTTTGCATCTTGTGGGATGTTGGGATGAAGCGGCCCGGGCTAACCTTACATGACATCGTTCATGAGACTTGCTCCACGCTTGACATGCAACTTGTATTGCATAAGTGGCTTTGCGGGTGCCTATTTCTCCCAGCATAGTTAAGATTCAATTTACAACGGGTGATTGTCAATACTAGTATCAATGTTGTGGTTCTTGTTCGTAAGTTAGAACGACACTTATTGAAAGCCGCAAACCACGTAAAA
Organism: Avena longiglumis; assembly: GCA_030063025.1. Classification (NCBI taxonomy): domain Eukaryota; kingdom Viridiplantae; phylum Streptophyta; class Magnoliopsida; order Poales; family Poaceae; genus Avena; species Avena longiglumis. The sequence goes on from CP125976.1 coordinate 524,060,226, forward strand.
CATGCAAAGAAAGTAGAAGCGTCTAACTTTGTTTTGCAGGGGTGTGCTGTGATGTGATATGGCCATGATTGTGATTATATTTGATGTATGCAATGTTCCTTACTGTAAGTTGGCAACCGGCAGGAGCCATATGGTTGTCTTTAATTTTGTTAAGACCCGTGTGTCTATTCAAATTAGTTGTAATAGTTGAAGCCGGTGGACGACAACCATGGAGAAGCGTCATTGACCTTGATGCAGTGTCGGTGATGATGGAGATCATGTTCGTGCTTGAAGATGGAGATCAGAAGCACAAAGAAGAAAGGCCATATCATATCACATATTATGAATTGCATGTGATGTTAATCCTTTATGCATCTTGTATTGCTTAGTTAACAACGGTAGAATTATAAGATGATCCCTCATGCACATGAATTTCAAGTCATAAAGTGTTCACCCTTAGTTAAGCACCGTTGCTAAAGCTTGTTGTTTCGAAGCACCACGTGATGATCGGGTGTGTTAGATTCCGCAAGTGTATACAACGTGAGCAAGCCAGATTTGCTCATGCGGAAGCTAAGGTTTGATCTTGACGAGCCTAGCATGTACAGACATGGTCTCGGAACACGGATCACCGAAAGGTAAAGCATGAATCATATAGTAGATATGATGAACATGTTGATTGTTCGCCATTGAAGTTACATCAACTCTCGTGATGATCGGTTTTGATGTGGTGGATTTGGTTCGTGTGATCACTAAAACAATGTGAGGGATATTGTTTTGAGTGGGAGTTCAATAGCAATATGATTAAAAGTTGAACACTATTTATCATAAATTAAATCAAAGTGAATTTGCATAGTTGTTGTAGTCATTGGCATCCGTTTACCACCTTGCGCTTAGTTTTGATTGAGATGATAGAACTATAGAAATCTGGTTAGTTACTTTACGAACTGGTATCGTATTGTTTTGAAGTGTTAATCTAAAGTTTAAAAGTCCTATTGCAAACTTTCAGTAAGTTACGGTTACTCCATGAAGTTTAATAATTGGTATTAACAGAAGAGTGACAATTCGAGTGTTAGTGTATAAGTATCATGTTTATCTCCATGATTCTTGATATTCGAAAGATAGTTTCAATATCAAGGTAATCTAGGAGTTGAAAGAGTTGTTTCAGAAACCATGATGTGTGGAAGATATTGTGATATCTAAAACGTAGTTTTGGTTGTAACATGATAGAGTATAATCTGGCAAAAAGTCATGTTCTCATATTTTATGAGAATTTGCAAAAGGGTGGAGACGCTGGTCGTCTTAATTCTCCAAAAGGTTTTGGAGAGCAACATTATACTCGCGGTTCACCGTTATAAGCTAAAAGTAGCTTGATCATGGATAATTCCATGATAAGGGTGAATATCTGATGTAGGTAAAATGTTTACTACACCAAAAGATCACTAAAGAAAGGAATTTGAAAGAACACCAAACATTTGATGATGGTGATCTACTTCAAAGTGTAAGTCCAAAGACATTGGTATTTAACTATACATGTTTTGGACTATGTGTCATGTCTATGACTCCACTATTGATGTTGATAGATTCTTTCAAACAGAAAAGGAAATACTGAAAGAGAATCTCATAAATATATGGCAGAAAAGAAAAGACTAGAATTGTTCAGTTTAAGTATATAGATGATATACATGTTATGGTTGTATTCTTTGCTTATTAAACAATGTGGTTCTTAAGTATTTGATGCTGAATTTGTTGGTGTGAATCGTCATACGAAACAACACAATTCATGAACTACAATGGACTAAGTAACTAGCAAAAGAATATGTGATGATGTTCATCGAGAACAAATAAAGTGTTATTGTGTTGCTCGTTAAACATCAAAGCTTGCCTTCAAGATTTGTTTTATCAGGTATTATGAGAACAAAAGGGTTGTTCAAATAATTGTCGTAATCCATAAAAGATGGATGATTCACAAATCTCGTTGGAGAAATCACATCCATAAAACTAATTCTAAAAATGTCTAAAGAAAAAATGCTTGAAAGATCACTTAGGAAGTGACATCGCCGTTTAAATTATATTAGAAAGAAAACATGAAGAAACTCCATGTGGATGGAATTTTGGAGTCTTTTGATTTTTCATCAAATGACGCTTGTGAAACTTTCCTAGAGATAATTAAAACTTTGTTCATAGGCTGAAAGGGAACGAATGACTAGCTTATTGGAACTTGTACATATTGTTGTATAAAGTCCATTATGTGTAGTCAAGAGCGATGGATTTCAACTTCATATGCTTTCTCCGAAAATTTGAGTGAATATATGAATATTTACTTAATAAGGATGAAGTATGAAACATTTGAAAAGTTCAAAGACTTTCAAGATGAAGTGCAAAATCATTGTAACAAGAATATAAATAGTTTATGATAAGATCATAAAGGAAGATATTTGAGTTACAAGTTTAGCATAATACCTAAGATTTAAGGAATCGTTCCGTGGATTTGCATTTCCCGAAACACCATAAGAGTATGGAGCGTTCGAGATATGTAATTAAACCTTGTTTGACATGGTAAAGATCAAGGGTGTAATTCATAAAACTGTCATTATATTTTAAAGATTAAAAGCTTTAGAGACTACCATTTTTCCACTGAAAAGAGCTCCATCATAATCCGTTGAAATGACACCATATAAAGTTATGGTTTGGGATAAAACCCAAGTTGTCCTTTCTTAAACATTGGTATGCTAAGCATAAGAAAGATGTTTGCAACCAAAGTCGGATGAACCTGCCTTTGTATGTTATTTCGAATAACTGTTAAGTAATCCTCCATAACATCGGAGACAAAAGTGTTTGTCACTTAGAACGTCAAGTTTCTTTGAGAAGGAATTTTTCGTGAAAAGATAAGTGGGAGGACAATAGAACTTTGATAAGGTTAAAGGAACCTTAGCTATATGTGCAAAGTTGCGCAATAGAAAAGTGTTCCGAGGCAAGAATAATGCTCATGGCTCACGTGCCTCAAAGGTTGTGGTTACGAAGGTCAAAGTTTCTATTGAACCAAGTAGGTCGAGTAAACAATCAAATACCAAGATTTGAGGGTTGAATCATTATTTTAGAATAATGAATGTACTACATGCAAAGAAGAGACGATGGGCCCTGACTCCGTAAAATGGCTTGAAGCCATAAAATCCGTGATAGTTCCATACACGAGAAATCAAGTTTTGAACTTGAAGGACCCTCGAGAAAGGTGTAAGACCTTACAGTTGTGTTTGGATCTATAAATAAATAGACATGGATGTTGCACATCTATGAAATAGTCGACATGTTGGGAAAGAGTTCACAACAATGTTCAAAGGTTGACTATGACAAGATTTGATCTTTCATAGCGATATTTAGTCTAGACGGATTAATGTAGCAACCACTACATATAATTTTGTTATGTGGTAATTGAATAAACAAAACAAGTTCTTCTAATAGAATTGTTACCTAGGACACGTGCATAACGCGGTCCATAGGGTTTTGCTAATTCAAAGGATGCTAAAAGCATATGCAAACTTCAATGGTTGAAGTAAGCATTGCGGAGTTGGAATCTTCACCATGATGAAACTGTTAAAGGAGTTTTAATTCGTCGGAGACGATGAAGATGCTTGCATTTGCAAGAAATTAAGTGGGAGCGCTAAGACATGTTTCTAATACATTATGTGGAAGACATATTGTTGATTGGAAATGATATATCTTTCATTAACACATATTAAGAATTTCATCCCGATGAAAGACTTAGGCAAAACCCAAATATTTGGCATCAATGGACGCTAATATGGTTGTGCCGAAAGTACATAGATGATGTATTGAATGAGTTCAATATAGAAACTACAAGAAAGGTTCTTGTCACAAAGAAAGGATTGAATGAGTTCAATATTGATGATATATTCAAGTGTATTGACACTTGGTAAGTGAAACAAAGATTCAAGTATAGATTGATACTTGATGTATGAAATCACAAAGAGTATTTATATCAATCATACTGTGATATGTACAAATCCAGATATGTCCTATACTCTAAATGTTATGAGCATATACCAGAATGATTCATAAGATGATCATTGGACAATAGTAAGGATATTCTTATGATCTTTTGGAAGAACTAAGAGTATATTATTTTGTAGAAGTGGCAAATAGATTGTTAATTCATTGTAAAAGTATTACATTGATACTAGTTTTGTCACAAAGTACAAATTAAGTTTATCTCAATCTAAACTAAGGGTGGCACAATATAATGGAAAGTAAGTTCCATAATGGATTTGGATGAGTTCCAAAGCTAAATACATTGTGACAGATACTACATCAAAAGGCTAAGTATATGACTGCTATAATAGCAGCTAAAGAGGGCATTTGTGTCAAGTAGTTTGTTATCGAAGTAGGTGTAGTTCACAGCGGGATAATACTATGAAGATATATTGTACGACAATATTATCAACATGTTTTAACCCCAAAGAACTAAAGGTCTCACCAAAGGACAAAAAATTATACAAAGCCATCTCATTAGAGAATGAGTGATGCGTAGAGACTCAAAGACATGCAATTACACACGGACCTGGAAGTGTTAGATCCGGAGATCAGTTGACCACTAGCAATCGTGTACATACAACACCGGAAAGCCATAGGTGTTGAATACACAAAGGTTTTTGAAACTAGATTATTGACTCTAGTGCAAGTGGGAGACTGTTGGAGATATGCCCAAGAGGCAATAATAAAGTGGTTATTATCATATCTTCATACTTATGATAAATGTTTACATACCATGCTATAATTGTATTAATACTTGTGTGATTTGTAAACATAAAAGAGTCCCTAGTAAAGTCTCTTGTTAAACTAGCTTGTTGGTTAATATATATGATCATGGTTTCCTGATCATGAACATAGAGATGTTATTAACAACAGGGTCATATCATTAGGAGAATGATGTGATGGACATACTCCTATAGTTAAGCGTAGCATAAAGATCAAGTCATTTAATATAGTTCATTTGCTATAAGCTTTCTGATACATAGTAACCTAATTCCTTCGACCATGAGATCATGTTAATCACCATCACCGGAAGGATGCTTTGATGACATCAAACACCAAACCGTAACTGGGTGGCTATAAAGGTGGCATTGAGTGTTCGGAAAGTATGTGTTGAGGCACATGGATCAAGAGTGGGATTTGTCCATCCATATGACGGATAGATATACTCTAGGCCCTCTCAGTGGAATGTCATCCAATTAGCTTGCAAGCATGTGACTGGCTCACAAGGGATCACATATCACGGGAACTAGAAAAGAGTACTTATCGGTAACGAGGTTGAACTAGGTATGCAGAGATACCGACGATCAAAACCTCGGATAAGTAAACTATCGTGAGACAAAGGGAAATTGGTATCATATGTAAGTGGTTCATTCGATCGCAAAGTAATCGTAGAAATATGTGGGAGCCATATGAATTTCCAGATTCCTCTATTGGTTATTGTTCGGAGAAGTGTCTCGATCATGTCCGCATAATTCACGAACCGTAGGGAGATACACTTAAGGATTCGACGTTGTTTGAGTAGTTATGGAATGATGAGTAAGAGACCGAATGTTGTTCGGAGTCTCGGATGGGATCCGGGATATCACGAGGAGATCCGGAATGGTCCGGAGAATAAGATTCATATAAGGAAAGTCCTGTTTCGGGGTTGGAGAATGGTTCTAGTGTTTTTATCAGGAGTGTTCTAGAAGGTTCCTAATGTCCGACTCGGAGGGAAGGTACATGAATGTGTCATATAAATTTGGAATGATTGCATCATGTACTAGGTGTCATCGCTAAACAAAATAAAGGGTTTAATCAAATCCTAGTTTGAAAAGTCAAACGCCAATTTGAAAAGTCAAACGTCTATTTTGGAAGGTGGAGGGAAGTAGGAAACCTACTTGGGAGGAGTTCCTCCTCCACCGCCCCCTTGGGAAACCGAGTTGGGAGGAATCCTCCCACGCGCCTCCACCTATATAAGGAGGGGCAGGGCTGCCCCTCCTAGCACACAAGTTGCCCCCTCTAAACCCTAACCCTAGCCGCCGCCGCCCTCCATAGCCGCCGCCGGCCTAGGGCAACTCGTCGCCGCCTAGGTCAAACCCTACCCGCCGGCCTTGCCCCCTCCTTGGTGTGTCTAAACCCTAGATCACCGAGGGATCTCTCATAGTCCACCATACTCGCTCCGGCTTAAGGCGAAGCCCTGCGAGATCTCCCCTCTACTTCCGGTATCACGCCAGGTCTTTGCGGAATCGAGGAGAGTGCTACAACCTCACGTCTTTGGAACAAGGGAGAGGAAGGTCTTCACGAGTCAACGCAGACCGACCGATTGGGAGTCTCACGAACGCAGCCTTGTTGGAAGGATCGTCTCACGCGATCTTGAGATCGGAAGAGTGACTACATCACCCACGAGAATCCGCTCTCGTTAAACACTTTGGAATATTCGAGGGTGAGTTATTCCATCGACTCGTTGCTACAATCTAGTAGATAGATCTTGGCTTGTTTGTTTGTATGCGATAGAAATTTTTTGTTTTCCATGCTACGAAACCCTACAGTTGATACGTTGGAAACGTATCTATAATTTTTGATGATCCATGCTTGTTTAGTATCTACTTTGCTTTACTTGTCCACACTTTGAGGTGCTTTTTACATTTTTTCTGGTACTAACCTATTAACAAGTTGCAATTAGGTCGATGCCCTGCTCGTTGTTTTTGGTTTCAGAAAAGTTACTAAAGAAATATTCTCGGAATTGGACGGGACGAAGGACAAAGTCAATTACTTTCCGTGGGGAACAAGAAGTCCAGAGGAGAGCCCGGGAGGCCGGCCAGAGGGGCCACCCCCCCAGGCGCGGCCTAAAGGTGGGCCTACGCCTAGCTAGGGTTTGGCGGCCCTGGCCGCCTCCCGGTCTCGCCCCTTCGCCTATAAGAAGCCCCCGATGCAGAAACCCTGAGGACCTAATCAGAAATCCACGAAACCGGCTGTAGCCGCCGCCACCATCGTCCCTAGATCGGGGGGGGGGGGCTGAAGCTCTTCTCGGCACCCTGCCGGAGGAGAGATCATCCCGGAGGCCTTCTCTCCGGTATGATACGTGAGTAGTTCCACCTTGGACTATGGGTCCATGTAGTAGCTAGATGGTTGTATCTCCTCCTTTATGCTTTCATGTATAGATCTTGTGAGCTCCGTTCATGATCAAGATCTAATCTATTTGTAATCATGCATGTTGTGTTTGCGGGGATCCGATGGATATTGAGATTATTATGTTGGTTTGATTAATGGTTTTATCTTTATGATTCTATCATGTATGTGTTGTTTGTGATCTTGCATGCTCCCCGTTGCTAGTGGTTATCTTGGACAAGTAGTTGCTAGCGACTCCAAGAGGGAGTATTCATGCTCGATAGTGGGTTCATGCCTCTAGTTTCCAAGGGAAGTGACAATAATCTCTTCAGTTGTAGATGTGTTGTTGCTACTAGGGAGAAAACAACGGTCTCTTGTTCATGGAACATGTGAACTGTTTATCTTACACACTTTGCTTAAAGTAGTTGTTTGTTGCTTGCAACTTAATACTGGAGGGGGTTCGGATGATAATCTGAAGGTGGACTTCTAGTCATAGATGCAGTTGGATGACAGTCTATGTATATTGTTGTATTGCCCAATCAACCTCATAGGATCTTTCTGTCAATTGCATTGTTATGCCTTGCTCAGTTGCTGTCAATTGCCCCGCTGTAATTTGTTTACCCTTCATGCCATGTTGTTTATCTAAGGAGAGCACCTCTAGTGAACTATGAACCCCGGTACAATCTTTACCATTGATACATCTTCCATTGTTACCTGTTTACTTGCTGCAAACCATTACCTTCCACACCATACGTTTAATCCTTTGTTATAGCAAACTGGTGAGCTTGACAACCTCACTGATTCGTTGGGACAAAGTCTTGAGTTTGTGTTGTGCAGGTCTCCACGTTGCTTGCAACACCTTTGAGACGTTTCCTTCCTCCTTCAGGTTCGATAACCTCGGTCTATACCGAGGGAAACTTGTTGCTGTGCTCATCACACCTTGCTCTTGGGGTTCCAACGAAGTGCCCCACGTCAACACTGGGTGCACGCATCAAAACGCTAGCGAGGTACCCCTATATAAACCTCCCTAGGGTACTGTCTGTACCCACGTTCCATCATACACCCCATCGACTCGCTGCCTAGCCGCCGAGCCCGAGCTCGCCACCATTGTACTCAAGCAATAATACAATCTAACAGGAGTAGGTCTTTACCCTGCGGGGGGGGGGGGAACCTGGGTAAATCCCTGTGTCTTTGCCCTCACCTCGATCCGCGGATGGCTGATCGCTCTTGCCCCAAATCCTACTACTCGCTACCCTTGGTAGCATCTGTCGTGGCCATTCCCACGACACTCTCCATAATCAATGCCTTCAATTTGAGAGAACCCTTGAGCTACCAATATTTCCTTGTTCCTTACAACAATTCCATGTTCATATTGCTTATTCTTAAATATCCACTCAGTGCCAATAACATTGTGGCAATCTTTGGGCTTTTAAACTAACTTCCATATTTTATTTCTCTCAAATTTGTTGAGCTCTTTATGCATTGCTTCTAGCCAATCTGAATCTTCAAGAGCTTCCCACACTTTCTTGGGTTCCACCATAGATATATGTGCTTGATGCTCACCAAAATGCTTCAATTGAGCTCGAGTGGACATTCCACTCCTTAGATCACCAAGAACATTCTCAAGAGTGTGTTCTCTTCTTTCCAACATTTTGTCCACTCTAGATTTGCAACGAGTTTCGATCTCCTTGTTGTTTCTTGTGGGGATCTCTTAATCATTTTGGTACTCGTCTTGACCATTAACTTAACCTTGATCATCAATGGATTCATTCTCAACATCATGATACATGGGTTGACCTTGGTATTGATCAGGCATAGTACTAGAAAGGCGTTGAGATGATCTTGTCAATGATTGAATAAATATGCCTTGCGCAACTGACCGCGCAGGGCTAGACAACCCGGTCAATGGAGAGGCCAGATCACCCTCCCTAGAGCTTCCGTCTTGATCAACTTGGTGAGGGTTCTTAGTTTTTCTTTGGCTTGGGTCATCGTTTCTTTCAATAGAAGGAACTTCCTGATGTTGTGAAGATGAGGGCTCCACTTGAGTAGAGCATAGTTCTTCTCGATCCGCCACAAGGGGTTCCTCAATAGGGCAGATGAATCTCACACCATTCTTCTTATGGCATCTTGAGGTATTTCATCATCTACATCACAAACATCAACACGCCCCACTTGGGAACCATCATATTTTTCGAAAACCACACTACAAGATTCTATGACAACTCTAGAGAGTTTGTCATAGATTCTATAAGTCTGGGACTCGAGAACATAGCCTACAAAAATACCCTTTAATGCTTTGGAATCAAATTTGGACAAACGCACACTTTTTATGAGATAGAAACACTTACAACCAAACAACCGAGAGTATGAAACGTTGGGCTTGTTATCGGTAAGTATTTCATATGGAGTCTTGATCAATTCTTTGCAGAGGTAGAGCTAGTTTGATGCAGGGCATGCGGTGGAGATTGCTTCAGCCCAAAAGTTGTATGGAGACTTAAAATCCGCTAACATGGACCTTGCCATATCCATTAGAAGTTCTTCCTCTCTGCTACACCATTTTGTTGAGGGGTATATGTAGCGGAATATTGGTGTTTTATCCCCTCACCACTTAGAAATCCATTCAAGGTGTAGTTCTTGAACTCAGTGTCATTGTCACTCCTTATCACCCACACTAGGACATTGTATTAACGTCGGACCATGTTGACGAAGTCGATGAAGTTTTCTTGGGTCTCACTTTTCAACTTGAAGAAGTATACCCATGTATATCTTGAGTAGTCATCAACAATCACCAAGCAATATTTCTTCCCACTGATACTAGCATGATATGGAGGACCAAAGAGATCCACGTGATGGAGATCCAATATCCTCTTGGACTTGATGATGTTCGTTGGCTTGTGGGGAGAATCATGCATATTTCCTTCAACACATTCCATGCACACACGATCTTTGGCAAAACAAACATTTTCTTTTAGTCCAACAATAAGGCCACCCTTGTGAAGACTTTGCAAAGTTCTCATATTGACATGGGATAGACGGCGATGCCATAGCAACCCACATCGGCCTTTCCGAATAGGCACATTGCACTTGTAGTGGTTTTCCCCGAAAATTTCACCACATACAAGTCATTTTCGACGTACCCAACGAAAGCGACCTTTAGAGTCTTGCTCCACAAGAGGACCATAATATCATTATGAATAAGGACGGAAAATCCCATCTTTCTAAGAGCGCGGACTGAAAGTAAATTATAACCAAGGGTCTCAACAAGCATGACGTCCATGAGAGTAATATCGTGTGTAACCACAACTTTGCCAAGCCCTATTACCTGAGACCTTGACTTGTCGGCATATGTGATGGTTATTTGATCATGATTTGGCCTTATCTCCATCATAATCGCCTTGCTTCCGATCATATGACTTGTGCATCCACTATCAAGCACCCACTTTGACCCGCCAGAAGCATAGTTCTACAAGAGATCAAACTAGTTTTTAGGTACCCATTTTTCAATGGGTCCTCTTTTGTTAGCAACAAGGGTCTTAGGAACCCAAATATACCAAGCAATATAGCCATCAAATGGGCCAACATATTGTGCATAAACATCACCATAATAATCATGCATTCAAACATAGTGAGGATTAGCAATTCCCGCAAAGTCATATTGTGACATAGTTTTGCCACTTGTGGTTTTACTACCCACAATGGACTTTTCTTTTGCTTGTGCGGGCTTGGACTTCTTGTTCTTATTCTTGGCCTTGGACACAAAACCAATGCCACTTTTCTCAGTATTTGACCTTTTCTTACTCAAAAGGTCATCAATGGACTTGTTCCCTTCTAGGAAGGTAGCCTTAGCAAGCTCCCTGTTCAACCTAGCATTTTCTTCAACGATGTTTGTACTACTAGAAGTAGTAAAAATACTAGGTGAAGCAATATTAGTCAATTGAGTTTGAAGTTTTTCATGATACTTTGTGAGAGACGATAGTTCACTTTTAAAGGCCTTGTGAGCCTTGTCAAGCTTCCTAAAGTCCTCGACAAGTTTGTCATGAACAACACCAAACTCAATCTTATCCTTTTTAGCCTTTTTATACTTAGCAATGGCATGATCACGTTCCTTAATGAGTTTATTAATAATTTGATCATTTGCCTCATCGAGGCCTCAAGCTTTTCTTCAAGAGACACCCTAGTATCTTGCTCATCTTTTAGAGAATTATTTAGAGCATCCATCTCAAGAATGTGCTCTCTCCCAAGTTTGCATCTCTCGTCAAGAAACTCTTGTGTGTGAGAGAGTTGATTCAAGAGATTCACAAAATGCTACTTGTGCTCCCTTGCAAGTTAGTCATAAACACATCAAAAGAAACTAATTCCTCCTTCACCTCAAGAGTCATATCATCATCAATCATTAAGGTGAGGAGAGAAGAAGATGATACCTCCGATCCTCTTTCCATAAGGCAAGTGATGTTCTTGTTGGATATATTCTCATTTGGAGAGTCAAAGAGTGAGAATGTGGGAGTAGAGGTGGTGGTGGTAGCCTCCATACCATTTGATGTTTCTTCTTCTTATTCTTCATCATCTTCATCATCAGAGGAGAATTCTTCATGTGCCATTAAGAGAATATCACCCGAATTCTTGTTGATGGTATACTTCTTGACGAAGGGCTTCTTGAAGGAGGCTTTTTTTACCTTTTCTTCAATACAAGTTGACCACCATTATATTCTCTCTTCTCATAGGTACATCCGGCAACAAACTGGTAGCAGTCACTATAGTTAAAGAAAGTTCTCGGTTTTGAACTATTCTCTTTTCTACCACTTGGGTTGCTTCTTCGTTGCATCTCCATCTTGGCCTTGGCATGATCTTTCCAAAAGTTCCTTGCATAGAATGCCATGTATTCACCATGAGCAACCTTGACATCTTCGAGGTCGCTCATGGTTGGAGATTCATCAATTCCTTCTTCTTTCGCATACTCCGCCAATTTGGCCTTCAAGGCAAGGTTGACACCATTGCTTATTCCAAGGGCTCGAGCACGGGCATCTTTGGCATTCTTGGCAGCAACCTTGAAAGCGACCATCTCTTGCATAACTTCATTGGAGCTCATGATATGGTAGTTGTGTCTTCCTTGAAGACTCTTCAAGTCGGTGGACTCGAAAGGCATGAGCACACTCACATACTTCATTTTTATCCAAGTATCATCCACATGTGAGGTACCAACATTTCTCAAGGCAGTGACAGTGGATTTGAGTCTTCGATACATGTCTTCATGATCCTCACCATCCTTCATATAGAATCCTTCGGCTTCATTGCTCAATGCATCATATCGGTTTTGTCTCATGCTCACAACTCAATGAGAGCATCCCAAGCTTCCTTGGCGGTGTTGAGGTGTTCAATGCGAGGGAAATATTTTGGCCCCAAAACTTGTTGAATCATGTGCAACGTAGTGGCATTGAGTTGACTATTGACCACTTATCTTCTCATCAAGTTGGTTGGATCCTGAATTCTGAGTCCTTCTTCAATAATATTCCACAAGTCAATGCAAGAGCTGCACACATGAGATTTCATTAAAACTGTCCATTAAGCAAAAGTATGTGCAACTAGCTTAGGTGGGTATCCTCTATTATTTATATGTGGGCGAGGGATCGGGGGGTCAGGAGAGTACCAACCAGGAACCTTATGGTGCTCTTCCTTCCCATCTCCCTTTTTGGTGGAGGAGTTATTGAGATATTCAAGTGTTTCATCCCCCGAAATCTTATCCTCAAGGTTGGGTGGAACCTTAGCCTTAGAAGAATATTTCGGATCCTCAGGTGAGGTGGAGGGAACGATCGTTTTTTCTTTTATAAATTGCGCCATCATTTCACGCAACTCACTTATCTGAGTGGACATGGAAGATTCCAAAGATTTGAAATCTTTCATGGAGATCGTGTCCCCTTCCTCACCCTCTCGACTACCCATATTCGCTTAGGCGGTAAATCCCGAATTAAGCCGAGGCTCTGATACCAATTGAAAGGATCGTATGCGCACCTAGAGGGGGGGGTGAATAGGCGCTACTTCAAATTTTACTCTTTTTCAATTTAGGGTTTGACACAAAAGGTAAATTCTCTAGATATGCAACTAAGGTGAATTTACCTATATGTCGCACTATCGCAAATAACTAAGCAAGAGTGAGATATAAGTAAGGTGCGGTAAAGGATAGAAGTAACCAAAGTGGAGCACGCGGAGATACAAGGATGATTTACCGCAATTCCTTACTTTTGAGGGGAAGTATGCCTGCGTTTGGAGAGGGGGTGGTTTCAAACCACCAACGCCACGAAAGGCCTCCCTTGTTCTCCGGTGAACCTCACCCCAAAGGGAACGATTCCTCTTCCACTATATCAGCAACCTTCGAGGTGGAAGCCGACACCTTTACAACAAGTTCGAGGCACACATTCACAACTGAATTGGAGGCTTATGAATGCAAGCAAGTTGTCACAACAATCAAAGACAAGCTTGTAAGAACCAAACAAGAACTAAGGTTTCCAATGAAACACTAGAGCAAGTGGCCCTCAAGTGAATGAGGGGGAAATGAAGATCCCTCTTGGTGAAGTTGTAGATCAAGGCCTCCTCCTTCGATTCTCCAAAAATCAAGGACTTTGGATGGTTGGGTGGGGAGATCTTGTTGATTTGGTGGCTCTAGGGTTAGGGTTCTTCTTTTCTGAAATGAGCAGCCGGAGGTAGGAGATGAGGTCCTCTATTTATAGCCCCCACAACCACATACCGTTTTCTGCCCGTTGGGGATTTTCCGCACCGGAGATTCCGGTCTTCACTTGGCTCAAACCGGAGACTCTGACCTGTCTTCGGTCCACCTCCGGACCACCATACAAAATGTCCTAGGTCTGGTATGAAAACTCCCTCCGGGGACTTTGCCAAAACTTCGAACTGGGGCACACTAGAGACTCCAGACTTTTCACTCCGGAGACTCCGGTCTGACCGCGTACACCGAAGATTCCGGCCCATCTCCGGACCCCCATACAGAGAGTCCCTAGGCATCCGCTTGGATCCACTCCAGAGATTTGAGGCGAAACTCTGGACCATACCGGAGACTCCGGTGTCTGCACACCGGAGACTCTGGTCTGGGATCTCCAGGAAACATCTGTTTCTTCCAGGAATTTTTCCACTATGCCATGGGTTTTCCTCTTTTCAGTATATTAACCTAGAGACATAAGCACATTATAAAATGATCTCTCAAGTTGTTAACGAACACCAAAACTAATTAAGACAATAAATGTCCTTTTAGTTGCTACATGGGCCCAATGGTGATGCTACGTGTGCTCGACAGCGGTGCTACTAACCGTATTGGTGTTTGCTACATCCGGACGGTGCCGATGCTACAAGCAGGTGTTGGGTTTGCTATATACGACTAGCGGTGGCACTACGAGACCTCCGGTGGTGCTACGTCCAACGTCAGATTTTGCTATAATTTTTTTCTACAAACGTTTTATTGTTTTGCTACAACAGTACATAGGTTTTGCTATGAGATCCGACGAGGTCTCCGGTAGGTTTCAAGCGAGATTGAATTTGCTACATTAGGACATTTTAGTTGCTACAATAGTTTTATTGTTTTGCTATATTAGTGCAAAGTTTTTGCTACAAGATCCCGACGAAAGTCTTGGACGTCTCCGGCGAGGCTAGTGTTTTTATTTTTTATATCCATGGACGAATATTTTTTGCTACATATAAAACAGCAACAATTTATTTATAAAAAAATTAATATAGAGTAACAAAATCGAGATTTAGACTTTTTTTTAGAAACACGTGGAGGCACGGACCGGGGATCCGGGTAAATTATCTCGAACACGTAGTACTCCACTTATTTTCGTGGAAATTACGCCAGAAATGCCACCGCGGGCCTAACTTTTTTTCCAAACTTTTTTCCCCGAGCTGGCCCTCACGCGGGTCCTTCCCGAGCAACCTCCTCTCCTCTGTCGAGCCATGGGTACGCGCGCCGCCGCCGCCTAGGGTTTCCCCGCCGCCAGCTGCTGCCGTCCCATCTCCACCCGCCGCCTCACCTGCCCGACGCCAGCAGAGCGCCCGCCCGCCGCGAGCACCCTGGCCCGCTGCCGCCGAGTCTTCCCGTCGCCAGCACAACCGGCCGTCCCCGATCCCCGCCGCCAGGCCGCACCCTGCCATTCCTGGAGCCCGCCTCCCGCCGCCAGGCCGCCGGGCACCCGCACAGGAGCGCTCGCCGCCCGCCTCTCGGCCGCCGGGGACGCGCACAGGTGCTCCCATCTCCATGGCCAGTCCACCGGTAAGCTTCTGTTCTTCTCCTTTTTTTGTTCTGTTCTTATTTCTTTTTTGTTTAGAAATAGCAATATCAGTAGTACTAGCAATGATATATGATGGATTTGTGTGCTGGATGATCATATGATGGATGTAGTTCACGTATTGCTCGAATTTGTGGCCGTGTACGTGCTGTTTTAGTAATACTACCAGTAGTTCGATAATGATGTTATGCATCTACTCTCTCGCTCGATGGGCATGGCCATGGGGGTTGGGGGCTGCGTTGGTTTGGCCAGGAGAAAAGAAAGATTGGCTCGGTGGTAGTCCGAAATGGGCAAAGACATATCGCTTCGGGTCAAAAGCTGCAGGAAGCACCTCAAAACGTTCTTTCTCTCGGCAGTGTTATCGGGAGGGTGGATTTGGCAAAGCCCGTGGCGAAGCTACGTTCACTTACGGTCAGCAATTTTCTCGCATAACAGATTCAGGGGCAACACAGACATTACACATGTCTGTTATTTTTACTTATCTGTGTCACATAACAGATTCAGGGGCAACACAGACATTACACATGTCATAAGCCCAAATCACATAAACCCAAAAGAAGTGTACAAACAGTTTCTAGGAGCTTATCCCCACTGCAATCCATAAGCTTGCTTCTCCATAAGCAAAAGCCCAAAAGAAGTCACCCTACCGCTTTAGGTGTTTTGTCCCTAATGGTCACAATGGGCGCTGAATAGGCCCTCTGTTTGGGAGGAAACCCTAATCCGCTCTCGCGAGTTGCGACAGAAAGGGGACGGTGTCTGGGGCGAGGCATCCAACCTCCCGATCTTCTTCCTCCGGCGACCTGGAGCGAGGCCGCCTTGTCGAGCGCTTCGCCTCCACTCTCCTTTCCTCTGGTGACGGCCCGACATTGGTCGTCTTCCTTCCTTCGAGTTGTACTCCGCCTCGAAGATCTTCTTGCCTCCTGTGACCAAGGTTATCTCCTCCCCCTCTTCCTCGTTTTGCTCTCTCCCTACTGTTTCCTTCCATTCCCCGCACTGATGCTCCAGATCTTTGCACCGTTCTTCAGTAGAGTTTTTCCTGTGGGATCTCTTTAGGTGCAATTCTGTAGGTGCATTTTTTCTGATTTTGTTAACTTGACCAGAACTACTTGGATGCCAAAATAGAGGTACCAGTGACATTCCATGGTTATGATCAGAGTTATTTTGTTCTGAACTTCACATATCCCTCGTGCCATGCACAAAGAATGGAAATGTTGGTCTGGGCACTGCCCGCTTGCGAAGCTGAAAACGAGCTTCGCACCTCAGCCCTGCCACCTCCATCCCGAAAAATCGGCCCCGCGTGTCCTGATTCTTTCCTCGCCCGTCCGCCCAGGAAACCGCCCACGACCCCCAGACCCCAACCCGCCCCCAAGCCACCCCCCGTTTTGTTCTTTCTCCCTCGTCGCTCACCCCACAGCCCATCGCCGCCAACCCTTCTGGCCCCAGATCCTGCCGCCGGTGAGCCTCCCCGCCCCTCTCTCTTAGCCGAATTCTCTCCCAGCCCTCGTCCCCTAGGCTCTGCCCTCCGGTGGTTGTTGGGCGCTCCACATCGGCGCTATGGAAATCGGCGCGGCCGGACGACAACCAGCAACCGCCCTTCTGTAGCAGCCGCCATCGAGCCGGACGAGGACGTGGACCGCTGGCTGTTGTCTTCCACCCTGTTTCCCAGCCGCAGCGGTACTCCTTCGCCCCCATCTGCTGCTTCCCAGCCTCATCTACACCGGCAACAGTACTCCTTCGCAGTAGTGCTTGCAACGTACTAGCAAAAACGCTGCAATCTCTTCTTGCCTTCCTTTCCCAATTAATTTGTGTTGTTGTGGACAGTTATCATAGGTTTAGCCACTACCTGTCACACCAGCCAACTTGAGCGTGACCACCGGTCCGTGTTCAGGCGCTACGCCAACTGTCTCGTACTCCCTCTATTTCATATTACTCCGCACACTGAGCATAGTAGAAGTCGAACTTCATAATATTTGACCAAGTATATATAATAAAATATTAACATTTACAGTATCAAATATATATAATATGATAGTATATTTCACCTTGTCTCTGGTAGTATTGATTTGATATTATAATTATTAATATATTTATATATATAATGGATCAAACTTCGTGAAGTTTGACCTCGATCGAAACTAACATGCTGAGTAACGGAGAGAGTAGTTAATGCCCTTCTTGTTAATCTGGATCTAGGTCAGTGCTCCGTAGGTGATGCATGCGGCCGTCGCGTCATGCCCTTGCATAGGATTTCTCAATTTCCCCGTGAGAGAAACTTGCAGGCATGCAATTCGTCGTTTATCCCCCTTCACTCGCACAAATATTAGGCAAACCATTGGCGTGTCTATCTCTTCCTGTGTCCCATGCCCACCCATGAGAACACGCGAGGAAGTTAATTTCTTTTTGATCATTTGTTCAGTCTCAACGATGATGTGGCTAGTTGATATTTCATGAAACTTAACATATATGAAGCGGGTGGACTCGATTTAAAAAGGAGTCCACCTGGTTCATATACGTTAAGTTTCATGAAATATCAACTAATGTGAAGGGAGAGTGCGACCGCCTCCCCATCCGGAAGCGGGCTCATGATCCGACCTTACCTTCCGGCCTCGCGTGAACGGACAATCGTCTACCGGGTACGCGATTGATCTACTCGGCTGGACCGCTGGATCGGGCGGGTCATATGAGGAAAAGAATTGGGGACAAAGGCGGAAAGAGAAAGAGTGGACGTCCGCGAGCTCGTCCGCAAGAGGCAGCGCCGCTGCACCTCCTCCGCACCTTGACGCGAGCCCCCTCAGCACATGTGCGGAAAGAGAAAGAGTGGACGTCTACGAGCTCATCCGCAAGCAGCAGCGCTGCCGCACCTCCTCCACGCCTCAACGCGGGGCCCCTCAGCACAAGTCGGCCGCCGCACATGGCCGCCGCCTATACACCGCCACCTTCGTCCAGCTTGCCAGCCAAGCCTACCGTCGCCTCCCTCGAGTCTCGATCTCCTCCGCCTGCCAACCTCCTCCAAGGCTCGATGTGTACCTCACGCAGATGAAACGAACCAGGACGAAGCAGTTGTTGAATTACCGGTGGTAGTTGCTGTAATAACTCCAAAACGTCAGGGGCAAAATTGTCCAAAAACGGACCAAACCAAAGAAACAGTTTTGCTTTTATTAGTAGGTATAGATTTGACGGAGCATAAGGGTAAAGGCCTTAATTTCATGAAAATGGAAGCTGATGTTCGTGAGGCCTCATTCAAGCGTATCATAGCTAAAAATCCTGATCTTGTTTGACGTCTTGTCGGTTGATGCTACTCGAAAAACTATCTCTTTTGTAATGCTAATTAGAACTAATGCATGCAGACTTTGTTATATGCATGTACTATTGATCACTCTTATGTAGTTATTATGACTTTATTATGCATGACGTGTTTCTTGGTGCTGCAAATTTGGTGATTATTATGTGCCAAAATTATTATGGACTTGTTGAATTTTGCAACAGTTGAATTATTATTGGAAGAGGTAACCACATCTCACACACAGTCTGAGCTCAGCATGTCTGAACAGACTTGGGCTACCAAACAACATCTCAGCTCAACATATCTTTGCAAGAGTGTAGAGAGAGAAGCACTAACTGTATTCATCCACGAGGGGTACTATATATAGCAAAGTACACGGGTGAGTACACACGCTACAACCGATCTAGAGAACAGGAGAGAGGCGTGTAGTCGCATGCTCTGACGGATAAAGCCTATCCTAGACTACTTGACGGCTAAAGAGTAGTTCAAACATACACATGTTCTAACAGCCCCGCATCTCAACGGGAGGATCTAACATTGAGACCGGAGCGAAATTCAAAATGTCAAGTCGCAACCCTTAAAAATGTCGAGATCTTGGGACGACGCAGACATGCGTAACTCGAATCTCCCATAGAAACCTTGTCATACGTAAGTGTATATCAATCTCGATGTGCTTAGTCCGCTTGTGCCGCAGATTAGCGGACAAATACAGCAGAAACATTATCACAATACACAACAGTAGTTTTATCAATGAGCCGATGAAGTTCCTGCAAAAGCTGTATGAGCCAAGTGCTCTCAGCGACGGCATGGGCAACAGCCTGATACTCGGCCTCAGCACTCGACCTCGACATGGTTAGCTGACGCTTAGATGACCAAGAAATCAAATTATCCCCGAGGTAAACACAAAAACCAGAAGTGAACGCCGGGTGTCAGGCACCCAAATTTAATCGGCATCTGAATATGCTATAAGGGAGGTAGAGACAGAGGGGTAGATGTGCATGCCATAGTCAAGAGTACCTTGAACATACCGAAGGATGCGCTTGACAAGATTAAGATGGACAGAGCGAGGAGCATGCATGAATAGACAAGCCTGTTGTACAACGTAGGACAGATCGGGCCGAGTAAGGGTGAGATACTGAAGGGCTCCTGTCAAGCTACGATAGACGGTAGGATTGTCGAGAGGTTCACCGGCAGAGACAGAGAGTTTAGAACCGGAGTCAATGGGAGTGCGAACAGGTTGGCAATCAGCCATGCCAGCGCGGTTAAGGAGATCGATGGCGTATTGTCTCTGAGACAGAAACATGCCAGAGGAGCGAGAGACAGCAATGCCGAGAAAGTGGGAAAGAGAGCCAAGATCCGACATGGCAAACTCCCGGCCGAGCGTGGCGATGATGGAGGTCAGAAAAGAAGATGAGGACGCCGTGAGAACAATATCGTCGACATAGAGAAGAAGATAAGCGGTGCGATCGGCTGTTTTGTAGATAAAGAGAGAGGAATCACAGCGTGAGGCGACGAACCCAATGGAAACGATAAAGGAGTGAAAGCTTGGAACCCGGGTGGGCGCTGTTTGAGTCAGAAAGAGACTTCTTGCAGTGAAAACGTGATTCGGATAGGCGGATCTTGAAACCGAGAGGTGGCGACAAAACACCGTTCAATGAGATGGCTATTCAAAAATGCGTTTTTGACGTCCAATTGATGGATAGGCCAGGAGGATGAGACGGCGAGAGAGAGGACAGCGCGAATCGTGCCAGGTTTTACCACGGGGGAGAACGTCTCGTCATAATCGATGCCTTCTTCCCGGGAGAAACCCCGGACAACCCAGCGGGCTTTGTACCGAGCGAGGGAGCCACGAGTGATGCTTATGACGGAAAACCCACTTCCCGCTGACAACATTTTGGTTAGAGGAACGGGGAACAAGGGACCAAGTGTTGTTTTGAAGCAAGGCTTGGTACTCATCGCCCATTGCACTAGACCAATTCGGATCAATGGCGTCGCACTGAAAGTACGTGGGGAGATGGCCTGATGTGTGGCAAGAAAGTTCAGTCCGCGGTTCGGCAAAAAGAAGCCGGATTTGGCTCGAGCGCGATCGTCGTGAGGTTCATTGGAGGTTCAACAGAACGACGTGAGGCGGTAAGGTCGAGGAAAGTGGTAAGGGGTTAGGGAGAGGCGCGGGCTAGGCGAAGAGGCAAAGCATGCAAAAGAAGCACAGGGGCTAGCTGCCGCGGGGCTACGACTACCTGCCGTGGGGAGACGGCAGCCGCGAAGGCGAAATCTTGGCGGCAGTGATCTGCCGCTGCCAGTAGTGAGGCCAGTGGCACTCGCCAGGTGAAGCCGCCATGCAGGGTCCTGTCGGGGGTGGTGGCGGGGCATGAACGGAGACAGGGATGTAGGTTTCGTGATGAGGTTCAGAGACGTGGTTGAACTCATAGGACGTGGGAGATGGCGTGTGGACCGAGGAGAAGGGGAAGGAGGTCTCGTCGAATACTACATGCCGTGAGATGAGCACGTGCTGGGAGATCGGATCTAGACAGCGGTAGCCCTTGTGATCGGGAGGATACCCGAGAAAAACGCAGGCAACTAAGCGTGGGGAGAGCTTGTGGGCGGCGGTGGCTGAAGTATTGGGGTAACAGAGAGTCCCAAAAATCCGAAGATGATCGTACGACGGGGGAGAGCCATAGAGTGCTTCGTGCGGCGTGGGTTTAGAGAGGGCTTTGGAAGGGCGTAGGTTAAGGACCTGGGTCGCCACACCAAGGGCCTCAGCCTAGTAACGTGGCGGCATGGAAGCCTGGAGAAGGAGGGTTCTAACTACGTCGTTGATTGTTCGGATTGCTCTCTCCGCCTTGCCATTCTGTGGTGAAGTATAAGGGCAAGAGAAACGCATAGTGGTGCCGAGAGGGAGAAGGAAGGAACGGTTTTGGGCATTATCAAACTTTTTTCCATTATCACATTGGAGAGTACCAATGGTGGTATGAAGGTGAGTCTGAACGTAGGCATGAAAGTTGCGAAGAACAGATGGCACATCAGATTTCAGCTTGAGGGGGAAAGTCCAGAGGTGATGGGTGAAATCATCAAGTAAAACTAAGTAATATTTATTTGATACATCGAATTGACCAGTAGGCGTGATAAGGGCGGTCGAGCCATGCCCTAGCCGGGCGAAAGCATGGGCGGCGGATGCCGTAGTAGGATCAAACGCCGAGGCGTGGAGTGGCATGAAGCGCCGTGTATGCACGAAGCGCCAAGGACGCCCGGGCGTGGACGCTGGCGAGCGTGAGGCACCGGTACGTGCTACGAGCAGTGTGCTCGCTGGCGCGGCGCAAAGGCGACGCGGCAGGGTAGCCGTGGTTGTAGCCGCCGTTGTTGGTCGTGCGCTTGCGCTTTGTCTTGCCCTGGTTGGGTGACGGAGAGCTGCGGAGCCGGCCGGAGTGGGAGCCGGGCGACGCTGGCGAAGTCGGAGGAGGTGAGAGCCGCCTCGACCTCGTCCAGGAGCAGCATGTTGACGCGGTGGGGAAGTCTAGCTGGTCGGGCGGTGGATCAGGCTGTCGACTTGTGGCGATCGCTGAGCCCCTTGAGGAGCGCGACAACGAGCTCGTCGTCGGGAAGTTCCTTGCCGACGTTAAGCATGTTATCGGCGACTTGCTGAGCGATGTGATGTAGGTGGAGAGCGGTCGCCTTGTTTACGGTCAAGCTCGGCGCCAAGTAGACGACGCTCGAGGGTTGTGGAAGAAGAGCCCTCAATGGAGGCCAGACATAACGTGGTGGCGGCCGCTTGGCGAGAGGCGAGCTCGAGAGTCATCGTGGAAGAGCCGGACTTGACGTGAGGTTGATGACGCGCCAATCGTGGTCGCCGTCATGGTTGTCGAAGTCCGGCGAGAGCGTGCTGGCCCGTAGAGGTCAATGACGAAGCTCCATGAAAAGCGCCAGGGTGAAGTTGTTGCCTGCAGATCGAGGTTACCTTGACGCCGAGTGGATGTTGACGCCGGTGACACCGCAT
The DNA here is from genome assembly GCA_030063025.1 of Avena longiglumis. NCBI lineage: Eukaryota > Viridiplantae > Streptophyta > Magnoliopsida > Poales > Poaceae > Avena > Avena longiglumis. Next base: position 524,082,901 of record CP125976.1, read on the forward strand.
GAGGGAGAGACCGAGCAGCAGCGAAAGTGCGGTGGGAAGTGAGGCAACAATGGAGGAAGCTCGTGGACGGCAGGGAGGAGGTCGGGGAAGAACTGCCGGTTCGTGGCCGGTGGCGGAGGGCTGAGGAGCGGTCATTGCGGAAGCGAGGGAAGGTAGGATCGCTCCAACTGATACCATGCAAGAGTGTAGAGAGAGAAGCACTAACTGTATTCATCCACGAGGGGTACTATATATAGCAAAGTACACGGGTGAGTACACACGCGCTACAACTGACTGGCTAGAGAACCGGAGAGGAGTGCGTGTAGTGCTGCATGCTCTGAACGGATAAAGCCTATCCTAGACTACTGACAGCTGAAGAGTAGTTCAAACATACACACGTTCTAACAATCTTGATAGACACAAGCTACCAAACACATGAAAGAATCTCAGCCCAACTTGGATGGGGTCAACATGTATGAGGAGAGAAAGGCATTCTAGGTTCACCCGGGCTACCAGACACACTGGTAGTGAATAATTTGAGACAAAGCACCTGTCAACTTATCTGACTAGTTTTTGGGCGAGAAAATTGCTGACCGTAAGTGAACGTAGCTTCTGTTTGTTTAGTAGTTGGCTCAGCTTCTAACAAACAATACAATAGCTGCTAGCAGAGATGTATTAACCGTGAATGTCCCTTTTTAATGATGATTGTTTTATGCTGCTACTTTCTCTGTATTAGTCTCATCTACTCTCACCATGAGGAGCATTTATAATTACCGAGGGCATTGTGAGTACTTCAATGTGGAGTACCAATAACCATTTGGAATATTTATGATTACCAGAGAGCCTTGTTGAGGCCTGTTTGTTTGGGCTTTTCCTGGCTTTCCACAGGAATTAGCTAGCAAACCCAGCCAAAGAGGCTAGCTTCGCCAAATCCACCATCCCGATTACACTGCCAAGAGAAAGAACGTTTTGAGGTGCTTCCTGCAGCTTTTGACCCGAAGCGATATGTCTTTGCCCATTTCGGACTACCACCGAGCCAATCTTTCTTTTCTCCTGGCCAAATCAACACAGCCCCCAACCCCCATGTCCATGCCCATCGAGCGAGAGAGTGGTTTGCGCCGCCGCCACCTACGAATGCTGCCTCGCTTGTCGCTCCTCTAAGATCTGATGCTGGCGCTTGATCCACCGCCACCCTTGGTCCATCGGTGCCCGCCCGCCTTGCTTCCCGTCCGTGTCGTCTTACTGGTGGCCGAGTACCAGGGGAGGCTCCTGCAGGGCATGCCCGTTACGCCGACGCCCTCGCCGTACCCTGTGAGCCGTTGGCCGCCGCCCTTCCCATCCCCGCCGACGGCCTGGTCCGTGCATTGCCACCGTCTCTGCCCGTCCGCGCGCACACTGTGGAGGAGGGAACGTATTTAAGATATAGAAACTTAGTGGTTCTACAACATTTCTTGCACTGCGGTAATGATGTTATTGAGCTGGGCAGCCTGGACTTCTCATGCAGCTTTTACTTTGGATATTTGTTTAGCATAATTTTTACTTATAAGACATTTCATTGAACTGTATAATGAATTCACTTGTAAGCAATGATCTTCTCTAGCCACTATCTGTACAAATGTTGGAACAGTTTCTGTAATTACCGAAAAACCAGTATAGTATGGATAGTTCCTCATATAAACGTTATGCAGCTACTTGAACAAAAATAAATCCGTTTTTATTATTTGGTGCAGATGATAGACATGATTTCTGCCATTGAAGAGCTTAGTGGACTAACGACTAGGGAACTCAGTGAGATGCTGAAGGAGTCAGAGAGTTTTGTCTTGAAGTCCAAGGCAGACGATGGAGGTCCAAAGCAGGTAATTAGGTGCAACGTTTACATCCATTGATCACATTTTCCCTAACACATGTTCTTTGCAGGTGGACATGGAAAAGCTTGTGTCATCGCTTCCTCTTCATCTTCTTGCTGTATGTTTGGATCTTGGAAGAGGTTCAGATTTAACATATGTACTTCGTGGCATGCGCTTTTTGCATAGTTTATCTGAGCTAGCAACTCGCCACACTAGGCTGGAGCAGGTAACTTGTTATTTCACATAAGCTCGTCATTTCATCATATATGATTTCTTATCCTGTTCATATGAATCGTGCTAATGAATCACATCATGTTATCCTGCTAGTCCTTTTCTTCCATGTCCTTTTCTTCCATGTCAAATTTGGCTAATGAATCACATCATGTTGTGCTGGTGTCTTGTCTACAGTAAAGCTCAGTTCACTTATTGATTTTGCTTTTACTGTGTGGTCAATATGCAAAATGACTAAATGATAAGCATCGAGTCAACGCATGTTTATCTTCTTGCAGGTTCTTCTAGATAATGTGAAATTATCTGAACAAGTCATGGACCTGATATTCTTTGTGCTATCCATTCTTTCCCACTGGAAGAAGGTTTGGCAACCACCAAAATATAAATTGAGCGCGGCATGCTTGTATTTAAGTATTATCATTTCATACTACTTTTTGGTAACATCTATTGTTTAAAATTAGGAAAATCATCTTGGTGCTTCTCCATTAATACATTCATCACTGGTAGCAACAAGTCTTCATCTGTTGACAAGTTACTTTTCATCTCAGTGGCATGAACTTGTTCATATCCTTCTTGCACATCCAAAGGTAAGTAGGTAACATATGTGGTAATTTAGTGACTTTTTAATTCCATGATTTGATTCTTAAGAAGCTGTGAACTAAAACCATAGAAATTGTCTTGAGAATCTATACCATGTTATAGTCTATGTTTAATTGTTCCTGGAGGTGCATGGCAATGGCGGTGACGCCGTGCCGTTGTTCTGAATCTTGACGCCTCGCTATTCTTGGCTGGAGGCAAGGCTAGGCGAGGCCTACTGTTGTTGCGTTCTGTAGTTGAGGGCACCTGTAGTTGCTTTTACTGTGAGGACTGTATGTGTCTGCCCCTCCTTTCTGGGAGGTTGTACCCTCGATGTCATCTTCCTGTTCAATGAAATGAAACTCAAATTCTTTTGTATTTTAAATTTATTGTTTACCTGACCCCTATTTTTCATTGCTTTAAGCCTCTGAACTCCATATTTTTTATTCTCATTGTTATGATCAATTTTTCTGGCGCAGTGTCATTATAGTGCAAGTTGATTACCCCCTCCGATCCACATTAATTGTCACTAAAATGGATGTATCTAGACATGTTTTAGTGCTAGATACATCAATTTCAACAAGTAATATGGATTGGAGGGAGTAGAAGAATTGATAACAATATTTTTATTGTTGACTTTGTGCTCATCACGAAGTAGAGTTCATAAGATATTGCAGGTGTTAACTTTGTTCTTCAGATTCCAATCATTCATTTCTACTGTGCGGTGTTTTGTTTTGTTATTAAATCAGATTGTCAATCTGAGCGGGAATTAGTACTCCCTCCGTTCCAAATTATTAGATGTTTTAGCTTTTTTCTGAAACGCATGTATGTAGACATCTTTTAGTGCGTAGGTTCGTAGCAAAATGAGTGAACCTTACACACTAAAATATGTCTAGATACATGTGTTTTATAAAAAGGCTAAAACATCTTATATTTTGGAACTGAGGGAGTAGTACTGTTAACATGAGTATATTTAGTTGGTTGCACTATATTATTACAGGCTGTTATCTGCAGGGATCATTTTATTATGTCATGAGAGTAAGAGACCATGTTATTATTTTACGTCTTTACTTATTCTAGTATTCTACTGCTTGATGATAAAGTTTATCTGACTATTGCGTGATCTATGCACTACGGTATTAGTTATTCGAATCATGTTTGTATTTATATATATATCTCAGTTAGAAAAATGTTCAGAATAAAAAAATCATCAGAACACCTGTTCTTCTCATAGTTCTTTCTTTTTGTACTCCCTGGATCACTATGGCATCCCTTGAAATGAATTTTATGTTAGCAATACATGGATCTGCTGGTTCGGTACTTCGTCTTCAGTCTATTCATCTTTATTAATGTTTTACATTCGTGGTCAGGTTGATATCTTTATGGATGTAGCCTTTGATTGTCTGCATGAAGATACGAGGCTATTGAGTGTCAGGCTATCAACATTGGACAGCAAAGCCTTTGGTTCTCCTTTTGACTCACAACTCAATCACTTCATATGCCAACAGTGCGAAGCGTCGTTGCAATTTCTTTCGTTGCTGTGCCAGCAGAAGTTGTTCCGAGATCGTATTTTAAAAAACAAGGTTTAATATATCTAGACATCTCATTTCCTTATATTTTTAGTTCCACTGTTGAGGGAAAAACTGCTCAATGCTAGTTGCTAGCTTCTTATCTTCTATCAAGATATACTTGTTTTTGCCATACTGATTAATGATACAAATAGAATTATATCATATATCACGCTGACTCATTACTTGCTCTCCAATTTCAATTCCAACTTGCATGAAGTGTCACAGAATAAATCTTTCTGTGTTCTTATTAAAATATTATTAGTATGTACTCAAATCTGTTACTGTTGCTGTATATGATTGCATGGTATGTCTTTGGAGGACGTGGACTTAAGAAATTTCTGACTCAACGCAGGAGCTCTGTAGAAATGGAGGTATACTGTCACTCTCTCTTACTATATTGAAGTTGGGTGTTCCAGAATGTCTGAAAGGATCAATGGATATTGCTTCTTCCATTTCCAGGCTGAAGGCTAAAATCCTTTCTATTGTAAGTTGGCCATGGGTTTTTAATCATTATTTTACTTTGTACTACTACTGTCTACTGCGTGCACAATATTGAGTTAATAAATAAATGGTTGGTATGAACATTCTCTAGTTGCTACAACTGTGTGAAGCTGAAAGTATTTCTTACCTGGATGAAGTCGCCACTTTACCGAAGAGCATGCAACTAGGTCAAATCTTGGCACTGGAGGTTAGTTCTCCTAGGCCTGATGACGGCTGGAGACAATAATACTCCTTTTCTGCAGCATCCAAATTTCATTCAGTAGCTATAAAACTTACACTGATTAATGCAGGTTCTTAATTTACTGAAGACCGCATTCGGAAGAAAACAAAAACCTGCTGCTGGTTCCCATGATAAGAGTTACCCCATGGGTTCTGTGCTTATCAGTGCATTGCGTCTAGTTGATGTCTTCTCCGATGATTCAAACTTTAGATCTTCCTTCATAACTAATACTGTAAGCTCGCTTTACTGCTTATGCTATTTGTTTTTAACGAAGTTAATATTGTACTTCAAGTTCGTTTTGTTCATCTTATTCTCGTTGCAGATTCCCTTTCTGACCCAAATTTTGGCTACCCCTCATGAAGAGTTTGTCCCGAGTTGGTGCTCTGTCAATCTTCCAGTGATGGAAGATGATGCTAATCTGGATTATGATCCATTTGGTGCAGCTGAGCTGGCACTGGTAGCTGCTTCAAATATGTTGACTGAAACTAAAGCAAACTATTTATGCCCTTTTCGCTCTATCAGCATGCCTTCAATAGAATATGCACAGACAAGAACATCTTGTGTGGTGAAAATAATAGCAAATTTGCACGTCTTTGTTCCAAACATATGTGAAGGTCAGATCTTTTCTCAGTTGCTATGATGTGCCATACAATTTTTGTGCAACCCTGTTAAAATAAAATTCTATTGTCATGTTAACAGAGCAAGAAAGAGATCTTTTTCTCCAGAAATTTCAGAAATACTTGCTTTCAGAGAGTTCCAGGCCATCACTGGATCATCCAGCATCTAATGAAGCCACTACAGTTTGTAGAAACTTGGGTACAGTCAGCTTGCATTTTGTTTTACAGTTTGTTGTGATTGTGTTAATTCGTTACATTCCTTATCTAACTTCTTTTGCTGGGCTTGCAGGATTTTTGTCCCATTATGCTAAATCATTAATTCCCAATAACTTGTTGAATGAGGAAGATGTGCAATTATTGAGGTGGGTAATGTCATTTTGACTAGTCTTATCATGTTTCTTGATGTGCCACTTGGAAACAATGCATCTGTTTTTCTAGCTGCATGGCTGATTTTGTTTGTCAATTTTTGGTTGGAATTTGTTGCATCACCTGAAAACTTTTTTGATGATCTTTCTCTATACTTTCCTTTTTCTATTTGCAGTGAATTTGCTTATAAGTTACAACTATGGTGTAAATCGCAAGTTGGACACAAAACATTGCAGGTTTGCTTGCTTCACTCATTGATTTTGTTTGTTTGTTTGTTTGAGAAAACACAAAGGACCTCTGTGCATTGGGTGGCATCTTCATACATAGCAGCTTACTCAACTTTGTTGTCAGTATTTCATTTCATATGTTAGATCATCTATTACACAATGTTTTAGGTCGCAAAAAGTGATACATCATCACACATGAAGGAAGACCTGCAACCGGTGCAACAGCCCCTGCCAACAAGGGCTAATGTTACTAGTGTCCCAGACTCCAATATGGATACCCTTCCAAAGGTAATATTATTGGTTATGTTATTAGCTATTGACTTGGTATATATTTGATCCCTCCAAAATTGACACTAACAGGTTGTGCAAAACATTGAAGAGTCTACCGCAACACCCTCCATGAAACAAGAGGGAAATGCTAGGGATGAGACTCCAAGAACCCGTGTCGGTGTAAATGGTGGGCTCCTGCAGAACTCAGTTGGTCAAAACCTAATCCATCTTGGTGTTGCGAGAACAACTAGCGCAGGCTATGCGAGTGCTGGTGCTGCTACTAGTATGGAACTCCCACGCTGCAAAAGTGCAGATCATTTCAAATCACCAGAACCTACAAAAGAAGGTGGTCTCCGGGATGATGATGAGAGGCAACCTAAGAGAAAGAAGCGGACCATTATGAATGATGGGCAAGTAAATGAAATCGAGAATGCTCTAATTGACGAGCCTGAGATGCATAAGAATGCGACTTCACTTCAGACATGGGCAGAGAAGTTGAGCCGGCAGGTATTGTTAGGCCTTTTCACTCGGGTATATCTTTTATTATGTTTATTAACTGGTTTATGTGCGTGCGATTCATGAAAATGTGGCTACATTTTTCAGGGTTCGGAGATAACATCATCACAACTAAAGAATTGGTAAGGTGAAATTATCCTTCTTTCCTAGGGATTTACCATACCATAATATAAACCATCTTTTAGTCTTTCAAAGTAATTTAATGCTACACCCTACAGATAGCCTTTATTCCTGCATCTTAGCTATTTGTTGTAATAGCCTTTTCTTTAATTGCAGGCTGAACAATAGAAAAGCTAAGCTTGCCCGCATCGCGAAAGAAAGGGGAGGACCGTATGATGGTGAGAATGCTGATAAGCCATCTACACCAACTACTTGCCACTTTGGTGACTCGTCAGAAAGTGCTGGCGAGGAGAGCTATTTGCCACCTTCAAGGATGCTGAATGATCTAGGCATATCCAAGGGCAACAGGCTGGTGATCCCAGACACCAATGATCCAACTACACAGGCTGAGTTCAATCTGACGAACCGCTCTTTTACACGACCATTCTCATTTGAGCCTGGTCGTCCTGTTTTGTTGATTGACAACGAAGGGAATGAAATTGGCAAGGGGGAGATCTTTCAAGTTGAGGGCAGGGCACAAGGAAAGGGCTTGGTAGAGAGTCACATCTGTATTATCGATATCAGTGAGCTTAAGATTGAGAAATGGAGGGAGCTCCCTCACCCCTCCGAGGCATCTGGAAGAACGTTCCAAGAGGCAGAATCAATGCACGGTGGCATGATGAGGGTGGCGTGGGATATTGCCAGGCTTACTCCAGTGGCGCCATAAGTTCATTCTTTTTGCAGCATGTAAGAACCTGCCCTCCCATCTCGGCATTGAGAAAATAAAGCAAGTAGAGAGAACCTTTCAGTCTAGAATCTGAAGCCATGAATCTCCAAAAGAGGCTCTTATGCCAAGTGAGCTGCTCAAGCAACTACTTTGTGAAAGCTTACTTCTGATCTGTTGGCTGTCGTATCCGTTGACCTAATGCTGGCGGAAATACACCCTCTTATATGATACTAGTTCTGATATATATGTGTGTACATATATCTGTTCATTGTCCGTCGCAACAAGCTCAACACTGCGTTGCCACTGTTTAGATGATACCCTACATACACATACATATATCTTTCTGATAACTGCTAATGTTTATAAGAGACATGGGCATCCCATGTATCTATCAAGACGGTCTATTGGTTTAATTGAAAGGGCAACATCCCTTTATCTGGGCCATGCAGATGCTTCAAGATAAGATTGGTAAAGTGATGGGTATTCTAGCATGTATTGCCTCACTGTAATCCATGTAATACTCCTTTTGTTCTAAAAGTATGTCGCAAATTTATCAAAGTTTGGATGTATCTATATATTAAATTGCGTTTAGATACATCTAAATTTAGACAAATTGCGACATCCTTTTCAGGATTATTTCTCTTTCTGCTTGTCAGGTCTGACTTGTGAACAGTACTATGAAGAGTACATGGACATGCTGCCTTCAAATTTACTCTAAGAATACCACCACCTGCTCCCTATGGTGCACAGCAGCCGGAGACTGTCCAGCTGAGCGAGCTCAGTCCGGGCGTAGCCGCCCATGTTCAGAGTTCGGATTATTAGAGCATCTCCACTCGTTGGCCGAACCCAAGCCAAAAATCGGTTTGTTTTTCGGCCGGACAAAACTAGTTTTCGGTCTGGGTACGACTATTTTTCCACTCGTATATCCAGACCGAGTTCCCATGTTCGGCCAAATTTCGTTAAATATAGGCGAATTTTATTAAGTTGGGCGAAACATCAAATTTAAACTAATACATAATAAACTTAAAAAGGTCGCCGCCGGTGCCTTCGCCGTCCTACATGCCGAGGTTGTTGTAGAACGCCGTGTAGCCGGGGTCGGCTCGGCCGTCATCCTTGCCGTTGCCGCCGTGGCCGGTTCTGAAGTCGCCGCCGTGGTCGTCGTACCTCCATGGTGTAGGACGGGCTGCGCCCTCGCCTCGCTGCGTCCGAGATGTAGCGGGCGCCTGTAGGCTGCTCCGCCGAACATAACGCCGACGGCGTCGGCCGCTTCCTAGTCCATCCTGGACCATTTCAGGATATCCGGCGAGGAGGGCTCGACCGGCGGAAGCGGCAGCGTCTGCGGCGCCATCTTCAAGGCGGCGTCTTTGGCCGGCGCCGAGCCTTCTGTCTTGGGGCGGCGTAGGCGCATGTGGCAGTTGGCGACGCCATGTTCGGCTCACCGATGATGCGGCTGCGTTCGCGCGCGTGAAGCGACAGCGACGCGCTTGATCGCCGCTGCGGCGGCGGCGCCGCTTGCGGAAAGTGACGCCGACGCGGAGGAGGACGAGCTCATGCTCGCCATCCTCCTCGGCGCCCAGTTCGCCGGAGCACGTCGGCCCGTCCTGGCCACCGGCGTCTGGTTGCGCGGGAAGCCGAGCCGTGGCGTGTTCCCGCGGTTGATGTGCTCCAGCACGGCGAGCGTCCGCCCTGGCGTGCTCCACCAACGCCGGCGACCCGCCGAGTTGTTGCGCTTCGGCGACGACTCGTTCGGCGGTCCCTCGTCTTGGGCGAAGCTCTGACGCGCCACTCGCGAAGAAGTGCTGTTGGGAGAGATAAAACAAAAATTTCCTCTAACGTGGTGATCCCAAGATCTGTAGAAGGCCACGAGGTTTACCACTCGATGCAATGATCCTCACGATCCGATCGTCGAGGAGCACCGTGACCGCTAGGTTCGTTACTGTGGAGCTAGGGTTTCCAACACATGGAATAACCTAACCGAACAACGATTAACCTTTCTGCTCCACTATATATAGGAGTGACCATTCACTAAAGCCCATATAAAACTAGTCACCGTGAGTCCAACTCACTTCTAATCTGGTTTAGGTCCAACCTTATATGTTCGATCCAATCCGAACTTGCTCGCCTTAAGTGTGTGACCAGGCTCATGGTTACTTGGACACGATTTGAGTCCAACTCAATCGATCAATCGGCATCGGCTCCTAGCGAGCGTCGATTCCCAAGTACCAAAGAGTCATGACGACTTGCCTTTCCAATGCGACTTACGTCCGAGTCCCTTTTGCCTCACGATATACCTTGTCGACTATAGGCGAATATATGTCATCCCTTAAATAGTCCAACTCTTCTCGATCCGAGATAAGAGATTCACCCGACTAACTCTTAGTCGATCGCCTTAACACTTAACCGAGTCGTGCATGGCCATGCTTTCGAATCATACCTCACGAGAGGGCCCAGAGAATATCTCTCCGGTGGAGGGCAAAATCCCATCTTGGTTATTCACATCACTTAATTCTCTTTATAATGATCCTCAACTCGGACTATGCAACAACCTCGTCTAAGGATTACATTGATTGAGATATACAAATGATTAGTTCGTTGTACCTCAATATGGGTCAATCCGACTCGCTAAACTCTTTAGCCTAGTCGTAAGTTGGAATAGCATCTCCATGCCCATGACAAGTGGAACCGAGTCATCAAGCCAACTTTCACATTGGTCTAAGTTGTGTGTCGGCACAACCTCAATGACCAAGGATATTTAGTACAAACAACATGAATGCATAGTTCCACAACTGAATCACATATTCAATGATACACATCAGATGTTTATACAAGGACTACTTAATAACTTTATGAATACAATTGGAAATCTCATCATCCATGATTGCCTCTAGGGCATATTCTCCCACTTGCACTAGAGTCAATCTTACGACATCACATGTCTAAGCATCTAATGCCCATGGTTCTCAATCGCCTCATGCTTCGGGCGGGTAACGGCTTTGTCAACGGATCCGCAATATTTGCATCCGTGTGTACCTTGCATAACTTGATATCACCTGGTACCGCATGAGTATGTGCTTGTTCTTCCGGTGTTGCCTAGGTTCCTTGGCTTGTGCAATAGCACCATTGTTGTCACAATACTTGGACGAGCCTGCCAACCACACCAAGATCCATGAGGAAATTCCTCATCCAAGCCTTCCTTTAATATACTCAGATTCACGCCTCTTGCTTGGAACTTTTCCATTATAATAAACACGCATCCGGATTAGAATCATCGAGTCGGTGAGATAACTGTAACCCTTTAAGTTCATCTTCACCACCATAAACCAAGAACATATCCTTAGTCCTTCTCAAGTACTTTAGGATATTTTTAGCCACCGATGGATCTCTCCAGATCAGCCGTATCCGCCACAACACTTAGAGCATATGAAACATCCGCCTAGTACAAATCATGGCGCATGATGGATCCAAATATGGAATCGCACTCATCCGACTTCGCTCATCGGTTGTCGAAGGACACCGAGTCTTGCTAAGTTTTACACCATGGGACATCGGTAAGAACCCTTCTTAGACGATTCCATGTTGAACTTTTCAACACTTTGTCCAAATAAGTACTCGACTCAATCCAATGAGCCTCCTTGATCTATCTCTATAGATCCGATTCGAGGATGTATGTTGCCTCACCCAAGTCTTTCATTGAGAAACTCCTTTCCAATGAATCCTTGGTTTCTTGCAACATCTGGACATCATTTCCAATCAGTAATATGTCATCCACATATAAGATTAGAAAATTTACTTTGTTCCCACTAAACTTCTTGTACAAACAAGAATCATGATCACTCTTGATGAAGCCAAACGATTTGACTACCTCATCAAAGTGAATATTCCAACTCCGAGATGCTTGCTTCAACCCATAAATGGATTTCAAGTTTGCATACCTTGTGATCGACAAAACCCTGGTCGGACTATACACGTTAAATTTCCGTTAAGGAAAGCCGTTTGACATCCATCTGCCATATCTCATAGTCGAAATAGGCCGCTATAGCTAACATGATCCGAACTGATTTAAGCATCGCTACGGGCGAGAAAGTCTCGTCGTAATCAATTCCTTGAACTTGTCGGCACCCCTTCGCGACAAGGCGTATAGATTGAAACATTTCCATCCATATTTCTTCTTAAAGACCCATTTGCACTCGTGGTCTTGATCAACCAAGTTCCAAACTTGATTTTCATCCATGGACTTTATCTCGGATCTCATGGCTCCAAGCCATGACTCGAATCGATCCCACCATCGATAATTTGCTTGCCGATCTTCGCGATCGGCTCAACCTCCAAGGTTTTTGCCGATTCGCTATTAGCCGATTCGCTATTAGCCGATTCCTCTCGGATTTCTTGCTCCACTTACCCCGGAGAAACTCTTTCTCAAGGAAGACACCGAGCGACAAACACTTTGCCCTCTTCTTGGTTGTAGAAGTAGTAACCCAAGGTTTCCCTTGGATACCCCACGGTAAATACATTTATCCGACTTGGCCGTAAGCTTGTAAAGCTTCACAACCCCAAATCTTAAGAAAAGACAAACTTTTTGCGTCCACATCTCATGCGGTGTCTTCTACCGATTTTGATGGTACTTTGTTTAGTGTGAGTTTCTAGACAATAACCCCAAAATGATAAAGGCTCATCATTGATCGTACCATGTCCAACAAGGTCCGATTAACACCATTCCTTTGTGGCATTCTGGCGGAGTAAGTTGAGGAACTATTCCACAACTTTTCGGATGGTCATCAAACTCATGGCTCATGTACTAGAAACTTTATTTTCTTGCGAGTTGATTCATTCTTTGAACTTTTCAAAGGCTTCCGACTTATGTTTCATTAAGTAGACATATCCATACCTAATCAAATCATCGTGAAGGTAATGAAGTACTCATAACCACCCTTGCTCATTGGTCCACATACATCACTATGTACTAGTCCCAACAAGTCGGACGCCTTTTGCAACTCTTTGCAAAAGGTGTCTTGTAAGCAAGATTCATGTCTCGAGCGATTCTAAGTCGAGCGGTTAGGAGTCCATCATCATGGAGCTTCTTCATGCGTTTCCAACTTATATGACCAAGCCGACAATGCCAAAAGTAAGTCATATTCAGATCATTTGGTTTCAACCTTTTAACATTTATGTTATAAACCGACTCACCATCAAGATTCAAAATAAATAACGAAACATATCATTCAAATACAAAGAACAACCATTATTCTTGATATTCGACTCATAGCCTTGCCTCATCAAACATGAAGCGAAATAATGTTTCGAGCACCGGAACATAATAACAATTATTTAGTTCCATAATGAATCCGAAGGTAAATGAAGTTGCATCACTCTTGCTTTGTTGGAATATCAACCTCGCATCTTGCTACACTCCTAGTTCTTACCGGGGCAACGAGTTGCGATGTGAATAATCGATCCGTATCATATACCCAAGAACTATTAGGTGCATCAAGAAGATATATGTCTATAACATTGCAAACAAGTGTAGTCATACCTCCACTCTTGGCTTTGTCGGCCAAGTACTTGTTCCTCTTCCAATGGCCATCCGCCTTGCGGTGAAGCAAGTGGATCCTGAAGGAGATGGCTTAGTCCCCGAGGAAGCGCTTGGGACCGGGTTCTTCTTAGTCCAAGAACTCTTCTTGAACTTAGCCCACCATCAACACTTGGGTGCCCTTCTTGAGATCCGCCTCTGCTTGAGCATCCCATGCAATTCGAGCTTTATCCATACCATGCATGTGGTAGTTCAAATGAACTGCCCATATGCACTAGGAAGAGAGTTCAATTATATCCGTAGCGAACTCTTAGCCTCTCGTAGACCGTAACCAACCATTTTGATCACATGCGGACTCGTGGATCACCATCCTTAAGCTTGCAACAGAGACTTGATACCTCGAACATACTTTTGAGGCTTTCGATCATATCGTAGGCCTCAACATGCTCTTTACAAGTCCGGTTCCATGTGAGCAAGCATAAGATAATATCCGTGGACTCATCCTTAGGCATTGGTGGTCGCATTCTCATTCGGCTTATCCGAAGTGGGTTGTCTAGGACATGGTCCTTCTTTTCTTGTTTGAGAACAATTCTCGATTTCGATACCATTGGTAAAATTAGTGTCGTTTTTATCTTTCTCAAGAATGGTTCTCAATGCAAAACCGGATATCCTACTTGGTGCCATGGTCTAAATATGCAAAACACTTAAGACATGTATTCATAAAAGAGCAAGCATATTAAACATTTTAATATTTTATGCTCCCACTAGAACCAACACCCTCCGATGGTTACTTAGTGATTCAGATCCTAAATAATCAAGTCGGCTAGTGAGCTTTAGCATCACCGCTAGCCTCCAAGTGATCTAGGTAGACAACTCCTTGTCAATCGCATCTCATTGGATGGGTGGCATCACATGCCCCGGCTTCCATCCGACTTTTCCCGAGTCCCAGATAGACCCGTCTAGCTTACCAAGTGTTTCAAAGAAGAGTCCGACTCGAACCCACCTAGTCGGAAAGAATTGGCACCTCAATTTTATGAGCCCACTACCAAAAATGTCCGACTTGTGATGGTGCAAACACCGGAAAACCGACTAGACCTTCTTTGAGGGATTAAATTTTACCGACTATCTAATAGAGGTAAACTGAGACATAACAATAACACAAAATAAAGAAATTATAATGTGAAATGGTATGGCTCTTCATGGCGATCTCCATCTCCACAAAGCGCCAACTCTTGTCACTTGCTTACTCCATGTCATGTACAACGCCTGCATGCCTTCCGGTTCTCAAACAGCTACACTAGCTTAGTAAAGTAAATTACATAGAGAATGTCGCTATACAATAAAATGACCTAGGCTCCAAAAACCGTGATTCGCAGATCACGTATGGATCACACACATACATCACATGCACATGAACCATACCATTCACAACTTCCCGCAAAACCAAGTTATGCATAGATACAATATCTACCGCGTTGTGAAACTATCTAAGACGCTACGACAGTATGGCGGTCCCGCTTAGCCGGATAGCGGCGGGATCGAAGGCGGCAACGCCTGGTTTTTCCATCTTATCTACGATCCGGACATGGATTCCACCATCGTTCGATTCGATCAAACTCTTTGATCTTCGATCACCGCTCGGATTTACGTGTCACAATCCCGATGGCGGAAGCCGGTAGGGGTATGTCGTTCCACGACCTCAACAAGATGATCACAAATCAGATCTACCACTCCCAGTACATTGATCCAATCAACTTCATACAAAACCGATCTATCTCATAGATCGACCACCAAACACATAGATCTCATCTATAGCCTACCGCATATCACATATGCGAGATCTCGAGCCTAAAACCGGCTATCGCTAGATAAAACAAAATTTTCCTCTAACGTGGTGATCCCAAGATCTAAGGTAGAAGGCCACGAGGTTTACCACTAGGATTACCGATAAAGCGCGAGTTGATGCGATGGCCTCACGATCCGATCGTCCCGGTGCGATCACACCTCACCTCCTGTATCCACGAGGAGCACCGTATCGCTAGGTTCGAGCTAGGGTTTCCAACACATGGAATAACCTAACCGAACAACGATTAACCTTTCTGGTGCTCCACTATATATAGGAGTGAACGACCCATTCACTAAAGCCCATATAAAACTAGTCACCGTGAGTCCAACTCACTAATCTCGCCTAATCTGTTTAGGTCCAACCCAACCAGATTATATGTTCGATCCAATCCAACTTGCTCCCTCTCTAAGTGTGTGACCCAGGCTCATGGTTACTTGGACACGATTTGAGTCCAACTCACAATCGATCAATCGACATCGGCTCCTAGCGTAACGCATCGATTCCCAAGTACCAAAGAGTCATGACGACTTGCCTTTTCCAATGCGACTTACGTCCGAGTCCCTTTTGCCTCACGATATACCTTGTCAGACTATAGGCGAATATATGTCATCCCTTAAATAGTCCAACTCTCTTCTCGATCCGAGATAAGTGATTCACCCGACTAACTTAGTCGATCGCCTGCTAACACTTAACCATGGCCATGCTTTCCGAATCATACCTCACGAGAGGCCCAGAATATCTCTCCGAGTGGAGGGCAAAATCCCATCTTGGTTATTCACATCACGCAGCTTAATTCTCGACCTTAACCTTTATAACTAAGTCGGTGATCCTCAACTCGGACTATGCAACAACCTCGTGTCTAAGGATTACATTGATTGAGATATACAAATGACAACTTAGTTCGTTGTACCTAAATATGGGTCAATCCGACTCGCTAAACTCTTTAGCCTAGTCTGTGTAAGTTGGAATAGCATCTCCATGCCCATGACAAGTGGAACCGAGTCATCAAGCCAACTTTCACATTGGTCTAAGTTGTGTGTCCAGCACAACCTCAATGACCAAGGATATTTAGTACAAACAACATGAATGCATAGTTCCACAACTGAATCACATATTCAATGATACACATCAGATGTTTATACAAGGACTACTTAATAACTTTATGAATACAATGGGAAATCTCATCATCCATGATTGCCTCTAGGGCATATTTCCAACAGTGCCCCTAGTAGAGGAGGTTGTCGGCGCTCTTCGCTTCGGCGGGGTTGTCCATGCCGCCGATGTACTCTTGTACATCGTACGACAACTCGTCCGGCGTGGGCGCCGGCGGGATTGGGATGCCGCCGGCGCCCAGCTTCCACCCCGGAGGCATCTGCGTGTCCGGCGGCGCCATATACCCAGCCTGACAAAGACGCGCCCTGTGTCTAGAGGCGCCGGTTGGTTGCCACACCGCTGCTGGGTAGCGCCCATGGAGAGAAGGGAAGGTGAGAGAAAGTTCACGGAGTTGGGCTCGTGGGTGAGCTGGAGAGAGTCGAAGGTCTCCACGAGAAGTACGGCTTATAAAGGCCGAAAGGGCGGCGGCGGAGGCGGCGGCGAAGGCGGGAAAAGTGGAAACGGCGGGAACTTAGTGACCGCCGGTCCGTCATGAGCCGAGGCGACGACGGCGTCAGAATCGGCGCTGGTCGACGCGACGGCAAGCTTATTGCTCGCGGCCGCCACAGGTTCCGAGGATGACGACTCGGCTTCCATCATCGACTGGCGGTCCACGCGCTTAATTTTTTTCACCGATTTCATTGAGTCCGGCGTCCCTGGCGCATCGAAACTGGTTCTACTGGGTAGTCCGGACCAAAAATTGTCCAAATCCGGCCGAAAACAGGTCCTTGGATACGCGACTGGGCCAGTTTTCGCCGTCCGGACCGAAATTCGGCGTTCGCATCGGCCTCGTGCGTAGGTGAGTGGAGATGCTCTTATCCTGGTCGCTGTCGGTAACCTCGTTTTTTTTTCTGAGAGAAGCCTCTCGACGAGGGTAGGGCTTTTCCTGCAATTTGTATAGAAGAACCGGTTAAGCCGGTTTATAAGGACAACCGAGTTCAAAAACCGTGCGTTGTTTAGTTTATGAGAAAGGTTGAAAAACTGCGCAAGTGAAAAGGGTCCAAAAAAACGTACATTGTCATGTTTATGAGACAAACTAGGCTGAAAACCTGTGCAAACGAAAAGCCCCTGTCACCTACACGACGCAAGTCTAGCAAAGCGATAACACACACCTTCGGCTCCGGGGCCGCCCAAACTTATACTCCAGGTCCTAGTGCGGTAACGCGCATGATCTGCTACTTCCTCCATTCACAATTACTCGGGTTCTGGATTTTAAAAAGTCAAACTTTGTAAATTTTGACTATATATATAAGAAACAAAAGTAACATTCATAATGTAAAGTCTACTATATTAGAATTGTCATGAACTATATTTTTATACTATATGAATTTTGAATCATAAATATTGACATTTTTTGTATTCTTATCAAACTTTAATTCTAGGAAAAATTTAGAACACGATGTACTCCCTCCGTTCCAAAAATATAAGACGTTTTAGGTTTGTGAAGAAAATGAATCTAGATATTTTTTAGTGTATAAATTTATTCTAAAATTGAATGAACTACATACTAAAATAAGTCTAGATTTGTTTTTTTCACAAATCTAAAACATTTTATATTTTGTAACGGAGGGATAATTGTGAGCGGAAGGGAGTATCACGAACGTCGCGCTGAAACCGCGGTACTTTTCGGATAACTCAGCCTGTCTGTAGCGGCAGTCCGTCCGGCCCAACCATAAGCCCAGTGACAGAAGGCCCATCACACCGCACCCAAGAGCCCACTCATACGCCTCAGCTGAGCTGACAGCCGCACGCACACGGCCGGCGGCGGCGCAAACCCTAGATGGTGCCGGAGGACGGCGGGCGAGCGGCTGCGGCGGCGGAGGGAGCGGCGATGGATCCGCCCGCCGCCGAGGAGGCACCCCCGGTGGAAGAGTTCCGGCGACAGGTCGACGACCTCGCCTTCAAGACAGACGTGGTAACGCCTCCCCTCGCTAACCTCCGCAGTAATCCGCCCCTCCCTTCCTCCCTTGCGTAGAGGATGTGAATCTAACTGCCGAACAAGTAAAATTTCCCAGTAATTTGGGTGGTGCGGAATTAGGTGTCAGGTCTTGCGTTTTCCTGTTGCGTTTCCCTCAAAGAATTAGGGCAAAGTGGTCTCAGTTTGGAACTGGATGTTGATGTGGTGCGCGTGTTGCAGCTGGAGAAGAGGGTCAACGAGGTGGTACGGTTCTATGACGTCAAGAAGCATGGCAGCGGAGGGCGCAAGGGCGGCGGTAGCAGCAGGTATGCCATGAACGGCGCAAGGGACAGCCACTACAAAGGGATGCCCGACCTTACGCGCCAGCTTGCTGGTATCATTCGCCAGGTGATCATTTATTTGCATTGGTTTGTCTTCGCTGGCCTAGTCGTTCTACATGGATAAAACATGCAATCTACTTCTGGGCTGCTGTTAGTTTTGTTTTCCATGGCCTAATACTCAGTACAAAGTTTATGGTGTATTGATCCTCTTTTCTATATTCATCTTCTTCCAGATCACATCTCATGAATGGGCGGAGCCGTTTCTGCAGCCGGTAGATGTTGTAGGTCTTCAGCTTGATGACTATCACAAGGTAATACTGCCACAACATTTTGTCCTGGGTGCTGAAGTTCTGTTCCTAATGAAACTATTTTAACTGTAGGGAGTACATGTGTAGTTTAGTACGAATGTAAATCAGCTTTGATGGTACTTTCATATTTTGTGTGACCTGATGTTGGAAAGCAATCGGGATCTAAAAAAAACAGAAACTGACTTTTGATTAGACATTACCTTACTTGAGAGTAGCTGCAGGATTTATGCGTTTCTGTTGTTGCACCTTATCAGAATAGTTTCAATGTCAAAGGCATGACATAATCCTTTATTTGCTTTGAACTCCAAATACAATACTGTAAATCTTCCTCTTAGCTTTGTATCGAAAACATGGCTTAGTAAATAGTTAGTTATCTTTTTACCTTCTTAGGTGTTGAGTGGTTTTGAAACTATTTTTTTGCCTTCTTCCGTGTGCCTGAAACTGAAAGCCATTGCTTGGAGCTCTAAATACTTTAATCATCCCTAAGATATAAAACGAAGGCATGGCTTATTAATGTTTAGCTGTTGATTGATCTCATAGGAAATAATCCCATAGGAATCTTATAATGTAAATTTCATCGGAAAAATATTAGGTTAGACCTCATGGAAAATTCCTTCACCACATCAAAGCGAATTCTACTTCCTATAGGATTCAAGTAAGACATGGCATCCCAGTCTTCATACTTTTCCTATTATATGAATTAAAGGAGCCCTTACTATTTGGGTCATATCCTACCAAATTAGTGGTTTCTGAAGCACTTCTAGTGATTTATATCTTTGATTTCTGCTCTTTACAGATTATAACCAAACCCATGGACTTCTCAACCATCCAAAACAAAATGGAAGGGAAGAGCAGTACCAAGTATAACAGTGTCCGAGAAATTTATTCAGATGTTAGATTAGTTTTCGACAATGCAATGAAGTACAACGATGAACATCACGATGTCCATATAATGGCCAAGCTATTACTTGAGAAATTTGAGGAGAAGTGGCTCCAGCTTCTCCCTAAAGTTGAGAACGAGGTGGATATTTGTAGTGACATGTTAGCATTTTCTTTTCATATGGATATGAGTTACTTGGCAATTGACAACAATAAGTTGGACCTTTCGTTTTAGGAAAGGAAAAAGGAGGAACCAAACGATGTTCCAACCACAAACACTTCACCGGAAGCTACTATTGCAAAATTAGCAAAAGATACTGATAATGAGGTTAGGACTCGCATGGACTTTTACTTTTTATTGGGTGAATATTGATTGAAGCACCATATACGGACTTTGACTCCTGTTCAGGAAAAAAATCCTGCTTATTTATCGATGTTTTATGGTTATTGTTTAGTTTTTTTTGTGTATTCATGTATCCAATGAAATTCCTTTTCTTTGTTTACTAAGAGGTGTGGCCAACCTGAGCATGCTTCTGTATCCTGGTCAAATATACGCATTGCATATTCTGAAGTCTCACATAAAACTGCTGAGACTCCTGTATTCCCTTGTTTGGTTATTAAGTACCTTCTTTCTTTTCTTCCAGCTGAATGAGATTAATAAGCAGCTGGATGAGCTCCGAAAAATGGTGGTTCAGAGATGCAGGTTGTCTTAAAGATTTTAATCTCGTGCTTGCTATAGCTTTGTAGGGTCACCGAGCCTAAATATATGATACATTTGCAAAAATCTTGATATATTGTAGGAAAATGACCACAGACGAGAAGAGAAAACTCGGTGCAGGTCTTTGTCACTTGTCTCCAGAAGATCTTAGCAAGGCACTAGAGTTGGTTGCACAAGACAATCCTGAGTTCCAAATCACAGCAGAAGAAGTGGAGCTCGACATGGATGCTCAGGTAAAGTTTCTTTGTTCTAACCCTAGCACCGCTCCATGGGTCACATTGTTTAACATGTTGGCCAATGCTTCCTGTGTTGGGTGCAGAGCGAGACGACCCTCTGGAGGCTGAAGTTCTTTGTCCGGGAAGCATTGGAACGGCAGGCCAACATATCCGTAGCCGCTGGCAAGGCCGACGAAAACACAAAGAGGAAGCGTGATATCTGCAATGCTCTAGCCAAAACTTCGTCAAAACGAGTCAAGAAATGACCTTAGTAGCTCCTTTCTCATGGTTCAGGATGTTTCTGTAGAAATAGGCTCTTGTGGAACAATTTACTCCCTCCCTCGTGTGAAGACTTGTGTATATAAAAAGATGCTAAGCTGTGATTGGTTCGCATGTGTAAAAGGTTACATATCTTACTATTGAGAAATGTTGCTGCAGATCTTAAAAAATAATCACAAACTTTATCGCTTGAAAAATGTGACAAATAGCTGGTTTCTTCTTCATTACAGAAAATAGAGGACATGTACTATGCATATGGCACTGTGAAGAGCAAAATTGACTTGTTGAAGAAAAAACACTTGTTTTCTCCAACATCAGAATTGACTTCCTGACTTACCACTCCCGCCTGACTTCTTTCTAACTCGTCAATTATCCATGGGGAGCTGCACAAAACAATGAAAATATCGCCCATGACTTCTAACTCGTCAATTAGCATATACTCTCTCCGTTTCAAAATATAAGACATTTTAGGTTTACAAAGAAAATATAACCAGACTTTTTTTAGTGTGTAGATATAAGATGTTTTAAGTTTATAAAAAAATGTATCTAGACATTTTTTAATGCGTAGATTCGCTCCAAAACTGAATAAACCTACATACTAAAAGAAGTCTAAATGCATTTAAACATAAACAGAACGAGTAGTAGTATAGCACATTGTTGTCTTTGGGACAAGAGAAACATCACAGGGATATGGTTGATTACAGTTAGTGTCAATGGCATACCGAACACCAGACCTTTTGTTTTCTCTGCACTTGGCGGATCACATTCCTGCAGGTGAGCACATATCATGATTCACGTTCCTGCTTCCTGATCCTGTTTCCTGTAGATGTCATCCGGAGTAATGCGGTGCAAAAGCACCGTCTCGTTGTTCTCTTCGTCTCCAAGAACAATTTCTGGTGTCGATGCCGAGCCCTGAAAGGAATACACAGAAATGTAGAAGATCATAACAACCAGATAAAACCACGCTGTGTGAGTGATGAAGGGGGCTTATCATATGATCTGCTGCATTCCAGCACGGTGTTACGATGTAGGAGTGCGTATGACTGATTACCGAAGGAGCATTTTCAGTTGCTACAAAGCGTAGAGAATATCTACCTAATACTTCAAAACTTATTTTCTTTGTAATTTCTTCTTTGTATCAAATTTTGTAAATCTTAAGTTTCTACTCGTTTGAATTATGAATAAAGTTCAGAGTTTGATGTGATTACACTTATGCTGATTTTCTACATAATTATTATATTTATTATCTTGCGAATTCAAGTTTCAATAATTCAATACTCAATTTTGAATTCCAAGTATATATGTGTTTTATTTCATTTACTTACTTGATAATAAGTGTGCGTGATTTTATGAATATGGGTTTAAGTTTGATGAAACTATTCACTCAAATGACTCTCAAACAATGGGCAGCAGCACAATCGTCCCACCCGCCACCATTATTCAAGCGGAAATTCTTCACGCGGTGCAAAACAATCTATGCGCTTTTTCTCAGAATTCGTTTTTGTTTACACCTGAGGGAGCTGGCTACAGTCACCTGAATATGATTAGAAAAAATTCCACTGCAGCAGAATTAGAGATCTCTTGAATAAATTAGCCTAGCCATGGAGAAGTAGTAAAGGGCATAAAACTTAGTTAAGGCATGGCCACGGGGGCGGCTAGGACCTTCCAAAGGGCCAGGGCGTCGGGGACCTCATCGTTACATGTTGGAGCGGAAGAGTGGGCGCCGCTACCATATTCTTCTTCCCGGCGTATCGCTGCCTGCCCGCGCCGCTCGACTGCCCTGGAATCACCAACCTTGTCCCATGCTCTCGCGCTTAATTGTCGGGGATCAATGCAAGAACACCAAGCATGCCGGTTAAATTTCTATGCGTGAAAAGACAGATGGAGTCTTAGATACGAATACATTCCTTCTATGCGCAAATTTGACTACATATAGATTTGTCTAACACGGGAAAAACCCATGAGGAGATATCTTCATTTTGAATTTTCAACCTGCAAAGGGTGGATGTGAAAATTCTACAAGAAATTCATGATAAACAATATAATTCCCACTGGAACCATCCTAGGGTATTTTTGTTTTTTCACTAGTGATGAAACAACCTAAGTTACTATATTTTTTGACAAATAGCATATATTAATATCGCGGAGATATAAATTGCATCCAACCTCTGCAACAACGCATGCCCTAACGATTCTACAAATGCATACAACCCAGAAAAAAGAATAATTACAAAACGAAAAATCCTGCTACAGTAAACAATTCCTTGTAGCAATGACTTTAAGAAGAAAACAATGCATAAACATCGTCGTCACCCGATCAAAGATTATAGATTTTCACTCTAGAGAAAGTCCTCGCTTACAAAACAATGCCCTCAACAAGGTCATTGCCAGACACAAGCAATTAAGGGTAGATATTAAATTTTCATCCTGCAAGGTAGGACTGTGAACTCCTGCTGTGTTGTCACCCCCATAAACAGTCCTTGCCGCGAGTCTCAGATCATACGGTTAGTTCCTCAATGCCACAAAGACTCAAATCACCTTGCTAGTCCTCATGTTCCTTCTTTCACGACATTCTCCTAACTGACTTCACCATGGATCATCTAAGACATGACACATGATGATAACATATAGCAGAGCTTCGCAATATTTCCTCTCAAACCAAACAGCCAGCAAAAAATATGGGTACGCACGGCCGAATACCTTTTGATCCAGCAATCTTTAGCCATAATACGCCCATAGGAGTTCCCGGCAGAGCCTTCCAGAACTCGTCTCTCCAAGCTAGAACAACGAGGGAAAACACTAATTGAATCTTTGTCTTCGCGCGAAAGAACCTCTAGGACCACCTCCTTTATTGATGCTAATGCAGTGGTCCCCACACCACCGGTCGGCTTCCGACGATCAGAACTAGTAGGTCGAGCCCTAGTCCACAAGATCCTGAATAGCATCGTCTTCGCCTAGGGGTGGCCTAGCCTCCGCCATGGCCACGCCGTCGCAAATGGCTAGCAACTGAATCCAATCCACCTGCCTCCTCGCCTCCCAGCCACAAGGCAGCGAGTCCCCCGCAACGACGAGTGTCGTCGATCACGCAGGCCGCATGTCATCTACGTCGCCCTGGTACCGATTAGTGGATGCGTGCATGCATGTGCCCGGTTGATTACTTGATGGGTGCATACGGGGTTCATTTGTGCATGCCCGAGTGCATGCGGCCGGTTGGCCAACACCTAACACTAGTTGGGGATAGCTGCTGTAACATCCCAATTTCAGCAACCTTGATTAAATGTCCAAAAGGAAAAAATCAGGGGGTACAAAAACTTTTTCTTGCATTGGGTGCTGACCTATTTGCTTGTTCTCAAGCAACTGTTTGTGTACTAGTTGTGTACTCCTCCTCTCAACCCTAGTTTACAAAAACTATTTTTCAAAAGAGATGTCTTGGCTCATCTTTCATATTCTCAAATGTTCTGGCATTCTAAAACCCGAGCCAAGATGACTTTGACACAACCAAATACTTTACTAGCTTCTATTGCCAAAACTAGGGAGACATATATATATATATACTCTCCTTATGTTTTCAAGACAGAACCTTCAACTACCCTTATCTCTAGGTTTTCCAAAAAACTTTACTAAAACCTTTCATTCCAATATTGGTAAGTAATACCAAGATGATCCTTATCTTACTTCAAAGCAAAACCCCTTTCCAAAATACCCCTCCTTACCTCAAGCTAGGCTTGATGGTAACCCTAGTAGTAGTTAGATAAGTGTTAAGATGGATTGCCTTGATCTGCTGATTGCCTTGTTTGCTTAGGAATTAGAGTGAGCTAATCTAGTAGCTCATCCCTTAGGACCCAACCCTTTCTTGGGATCATCGAGCCCTATCAAGCATCTAAGTCTAGATATGTCCTAAGCCACTAGAGTGACTATCTCCTTTCTTGCTCACATCAATCCAAGGATAATTTCCTCCTGGATGGGTTCCAGCTCAGTGGAGACCCAATCTAAGCATGAATCCTATCCACTCAGTTAGTACCTCCACATCCTCTCCTTGATCAAGAGTTTGGGACCTAGCATCCTCTCAAAATCATCTACACTTGCACTCTAGTCTAAAACCCCAAATCTGCCAAAATGGCCAAGTCTGGATTTCTTATCTAGATTCAAACTTTGGAGCTCTACCTTTTCCAACTCATGTGCATTCTTGAGAATGTAATTGAACCATACTGTAGTACATATTTAAAACTACCAAGGCCCACTCTTTCCCTTGGCTAAGCATTTCTAAATCCCACACATCCATGATGGTTTTAAAGTCAAGATAATAATCTTCCTTCAAATCTTATCATCTTGCCTACTTTGGCAGAAGCTTACATCTATATGCCACCTCCCCTTGACCAACTCTTTGCATGGTTATGATCTACTAATTATGGCTTATCAACCCCCACTTCAATTGTTTCCATTGGGGCCTTGTGCTTCTTGAACCCACATGGTTTAGGAGGCTACCTGATGTATCTGCTATGGCAGCCTTATTTTCAACAAAGTTTGCCATCTCTTCTAGATCACCTCAAATGCAACCAAGCCCAACCCTTGCTTCCTTGATAACCTATATAACTTGGTATATCCACCCATCTACCCCATGCATCAAGGTGAGCTCTGAGCTCCCAAATCCAACTATGTTTTGGTGGCATGAAATTAACAAAACCCTAGTTTCCCAAATCTAGTTTTCTTCCGTTCCCAACATATTTATTCAACAACCCAAGTTGAAAATGATGTATACTCAAGCTTACATCACCTAACTTGGTTAGGATATTTTCCCCAAGTAATTCCCATAATTTTTTTGAGCCTAAAACTATTTAGTTTCTTTTTCTGGAAAAACCATAAAACCTCTGTCTATAAAAGGCAAGTTTGATTTTCTCCAAATCACTTAGCCAACCCAAGGCATAATTGAATGATATATATCATACCCTATCTCCCAAACTCAAAAATAAATATATTTGAGATTCTTAATTATTTATTTTTGCCCTTTTTCTTAATTGGCGGAAACAGCAAATAATTCATTAAAAATACTTTTCAATCTTAATAAATTCCAAATAAATTCTCCAAGATGTAAAATGGTATTCAGCACCATTTCGCACCAAAAACCAACCTTGTCTAAATGTAAAATATTAAATTAGCTTTCATAATCTATTTTTGCACTATTTGGATAAATGGGATTAAGTGGACTTCTAACCTTTGGAAAAATCCCAAATAATTCCTAGGGTTGTGCAATGAGCCCATACACACACCGGTACCTTTCTATCACCTTTCTCAATGGATATTTTTCAACTTTCTTCACAAGCCCCAAATTGATAAAGTTTGCAAAACCAAGCAAACCTTGATCTAAACCAACCCAAACCCCCACTCCCACACTTGCAAACTTGCACAACTCAACTCCACACTCTCCTAATCGAGCTACACTATAGCGGGTCACTGTTCACCTTGTACTATGTGCTTGGAATGAAGAAATAAAGAGAGACAGGCACCTCATGCCAAAGCTCTTTAATATTGCAGCAGCCTCTCTATCTCTCTCCACCCTCTATGCTCAACCACAGGCTACCCCACACCTCCCAGCACCGCCCAGCTTTCCCAATCCACGGCCAGCTCCCTCCCCATCCTCTCCTTTGACTAAGCCACCATAGACCAACACCACCTCATTTAAAAAGGCCAGAGGCCAGTCTGTCCTCCCCCTCTGCCTCATTTCACCTCCCTCCCCTCCATCTACCCCTTCCCAAGCTCCAGATCCAGATCCCTGGCCCCCATCGCCATGGGAAAGGATAGAAGCTCCTCTCGGCCTCCCCCATGGAATCGAGCAATGCCTTCTCTATACTCCCCCTCTCCCTCTGCATGCATTACGCATGCACTCCTCTCGCTCCCCTGCATCTAACGGTGCCCTCTTTTCCTCCCAGGATAGCTCCCACCAGCCGCGCCATCAAGCACCCGAGCACGTCCCTCGGGCGCCGACACGCGAGACTCATCCCGGGCGTGAACCAGGTCGTGCCCCCTCGCTGGGCTTGCCTCGGTGCGCCTTGTCCACTCCGCCACCTCCCCGCCACCGGCAAGCCTCAGGTGAGCGCCCCCGAGCCTCGTTCCTCTACCTTAGGGTTTCCCCTCCACGCGCGTGACCAGGGGAGGAAGACGACCCCTGGCCGTCGATTCCTGCTTGATCGAACGGCCAGAGCTCCTCCATACCGCTTCCGCCTCCCCTGGGCCGTCTGGCTGCAGGCCGCAATACCCCTGGCCTCGCTGCGATCACGGGAGAAGCGGTTTGGCCCAATATCGAGCCCGCGAACCTCTGGTCCTTGTTAGTTTATTTCTTTTTTTATGTAGATCTGATAATCCATGTTCAGTTTAAATCAATGAGAAAATGAAAAGTTGTTAGTTTGGCCCATTTATAATTTTTACCAAGCTCCTGTGTGTAGTACCAAGCATTCAGTGCAAGAATTGGACCAAAATCACATTTGGTTTATTCATAATAAATCCTCTACCAATATGGGTACTTTTAACTAATAAATTTCTCCAAGGAGTTTCACTTTTCCAAATGGAACAAAACCAACTGGCACTGAAAGATAATGGGCATACATTGCATGTCCCATTGGTCCCACCTAAAATGGCCCCCTTGGTTTGCCCACAATAAAAATAACAAATTTAGTCCTTTTATGCCTTTAGAAAATTCTCTAGGTCAAACCAAATATGGTTTTGACCTAATTCCAACTCCCAATAAGCCTCTGTACCCATTTACACCAAACCCTAGGAGCCCAATTTTTATTGAGGCTTATTTGAATTCTGGTGAATTACTAACCTTTGTACATGGTTATTTCACCACTAAAATTGCCACAATAATTATGTTTATCCAAAAAGAGTGAATCCAATTTCTTCATAAAGGTACTATCAGTACCAACCAGTTCCTTTGGAATCACCTGTAAATCTTGTGTAAATTAAATCTGATGAAAAAGACAAATCTCATCCAGAACTATCTTTGGGAAATTCTCAAGGGCATTCTTGAAATTGTTTTGAGGTGATTCCAACTCCTCTTGAATCAGTCCATCAAATACTATATAATCACCCAAGGAAATAATTTTGGATCTCCAGAACATGTCTGGTGAATTATTTCCTAAAACTAGAGTTTTATTCACTATAAAAATCACTATAAATCATTGGTAATTGATAAAATAGTGAAACCACTTTTGTTGGATTCATTTTATCAATATATATCTGATGGTATCATTTCTACCCAATGTTAACATACAGAACTTGACCATGCTCTAAAAACCCCTATCCAGTTAGTTTTGGATTATAAATCCTAAATAGAAAATCCACAAATGCAACCCAAGCATTTCCCTTGTATTCCCAACCAAATCCTCAACATCTACTGATATATAAGCTTGTTTTGCCCATTTATTGCTATATGATTTGGTGTTGGTATGCATTGTATTGATTGAGGTGTTGTTTGCTTGCATGTTGCTCGATGATGACGATAGTTGTGATTATGGGACACCGAGAAGAAAGACGCATCAGGATGCTCTTATTATTATTGTATTCAGTATTTTGGGTATTATAAAGAGGTCATGGGACATCTAGCTGGTCACAGGCAAGCCACCTTCTTGATCATATGCCTTGTCCTATTATTTTACCTATACATGTTTTATCTACTCATTTATGCAAATTGCATTGTTTTCCTATACTATGATTTATATGGGGAATGTTTGGCTCTTCCAAATGTTCACCCCTTAGTACCATTAGGTACAACCTATTGGTATACTACCTACCTTCCCTTAGTATGGTAGATGGTGTTTAACCCCCTAACCCCCTTGGAGACCCCGTTTTATCCTAAACAAAGGTGTAGGATGGGAAGCCCCGGAAAAAGATTTATAAAAATGTTTTATGAGAAAACCTTGGTGAGGATTGGCCCACCAAGTGGCTTTGGAAAAATGAGAAAGGTTTGGTTTTTCAAAATGATCCGGCAACGGATGGAGGAAAAATGTTTAAGAAAACACGCTGGGCTGTACAGTTTACTATGCTGGAACAATCAACCCATGCAACCACATTACTCTGGAATGATACCGGGCTGGGCTAGAAGTTTGTATAATCCGGTATAGGTGTCTCAAACTACTACGGGGAAGAATAAATTCCCGGAGGCTGGGCCTTCCCCTGTAAAGTCCCATGTGAAACATCGATCTGGGTTGGTAAATACCGTCTAAATGGAGGCCAGACGATACTATGAGCCCCTCATTGAAAGTGCACACCCTGTGGGGTGCAAAATGCGCTCCGGTTGGCTTGTGACTATATAGGGCCTCCCGGTTTTGAGGGGATTAACCTCATAGGGTAGGCACTTGTATCGGAAAGGGCATTCAGAATGTCTTGACCGGTTATTTGACCCACGATCAGTGTAGATCAGGGGCGGGTAATCGGATGGTGTGGGTACAGTGTACAACCTCTGTAGAGTATAAATCTATTCGAATAGCCGAGTCCTCGGTCATGGACGGTTGTGCTGGCGGCTGTACGGCGGGTGATGGTTATAGTTTTCAAAAAGGACTTCGGAAAAGAAATGGCTCGAAAATGGTTTGACCATGGGATGGTCGGAAAAAGGAGGAAGGAGTTTGGTCATGAGATGACCAGAAGGAAAAACAAATGGGTGACCCAATCCTAGTGTTTTCTTAAAACTGATCAAAAAGGTTTCCAAAATGTTTTACAAAAGTTTTTCAACAAAGATATAGAGACATGCTATATCTACAAGAGAAACTACTTTATAAAAGAACCTCTCTTGGAGCCACCTACCCCAGCCATATTACATATCCTTTATTACTATTCTCTTAAGGTGGTTTGCGAGTACATTCAAAGTACTCACCGGTATTGTTCCTGGCTATTTACTTGGCCAGATTGCAGATGTTAAGAAGGAACGAAGGTGCTAACGTCTATGCGAGCTAGTCCGTATTCCCAATCAGTTGCTTGTAGGTTAAGGCACAGGCTCTGCGCTAGAAGACTTCCACTATCTATGTTGTATTCGCCATAATGGACAATTTGTAAGTTTGTACTCGTTACTATATGGATTTTGTAATGATACTAGTCGGTTATGCTCACGACTCACTAATCATGGGAACGTGAATTGTATGCATAACGGGTATTCCCGGACCGTAAAATCCGGGGTGCCACAGACATGGTATCCATCCTGACTGTAGGAGACCTTAGTTAGCATGGACGTTAGACAGGACAACCCCTATTTCTGAAAACACCGGCTTTCGAAAAACCATTTCCAAAAGCTTTCTGAAAGATTTTCTATCTCACCTTCTCTGACTTAAAATATTTGGAAAAGAATTACTCTATATCTCGTCTACTTCAAATGTCCCGTTTTCAAAAACAAAGTCTGACTTGGAGACTATGAAGACGAATATCCCAGAATGAAGAGACACCAGGACAAGTAGAACAAAGGAGCTACCAATGACGAAAGACATTACAAGATCCCCCTACCAACAGAGTCCTTCCTCGCCTCCAAATTGATCAAGTACGACAACGACGACAGTAGAGGACAAGACAGCAGCCTAGAAACCCGTATCGCCCGTACCTAGGACAAATAACCCCAAGATAGGATTCCCCCAACGGCGCGTAGTCACCCCTTAGTATCTATGGTACGCTCTGCTTGCTTGTCATGTGCTTGTGTGATGCTTGGAATATGTTGTTTGTCTGCCTCGGATCACCTGGTCCTGTCATATGAACACCTTGTTAGCATATCCCGACGCTAACCCTCGCAACCCCATAGCTGAAAACCTCTCCTCAGCAGGATGGCCACATAAAGAAATCCCTGACAACTCCTACTCTTGCCTTAGCTCTAATCGCCCCCAAAAGGAGTGACAATCCTAATAAACCCTCCACTGAATCAACATGAAGTCATCGCCAAGTAGCCGGAAGATAAGAAGGCCCGAAGGCAACGATTTTGCGCCGTCAACAAACCAAAGCAACACAAAGAGTTCAAGTGAATACACCCCATCCGAAGCCAAATTGCCTCCACCCCAACTAAGGATGAATAAGAAGCGCCGCTAACCGCCAAAACTAACCCGAGATAACCTACGGCTTCATTAGGGAACCCTCATAGGAAGGTAGTCGCAATAAGGCGTCACTCGAAGACCACAACTCCAGTATCACGCCTCGCCCCAAGACGAAGGATCGACCACAACCTCGACGACCCCAAGTAAAGCTCTAAGGTGGAAAGACCGCGTCTTTCCACTCTATTCAGAAGACTGACCATGAGAAGATAATACCAGAAGATCTCCAATCCAAGAACCTGCTCCAAACCCCACCCCAATAGTCGTCAAAGGAACAGAAAAACAGACCTCATCAACAATATCCACAAGTCTGCTTGATCCTCGCGACACCCGAGACGTTCAGAATTAAGACAATAAGGCTACCCGCCGCCGCCAATAATACCCTCCAAGGAGAATAAAGAAACCCAAAAGCATCGACCTCCGAATCTGCAAACCCTGAGACGGAGAATGAAGAGCTATCCCCTTCACATGTATCAACCCCTCTTCAAGTCACCACCCCGGGAGATCCACTCATCGAAGCAAAACATCAGAGAAGGCACGACCCTCACCGCTAAAGATGACCCCGAGGAAAAACACTAACCAAAGTTGGTACCCAACCCAAGGACGGCTACAAGATTCAAGGAGCACTCACGACATAGTCCTTCGTACCCTACCCACTCACTTTTCCAACCTCTAGCAAGTGATGGATCGTCTCGAAACCTGTTCAGTAAGGAGTCAAGTACTTCCGCCATTGGCCGGTGTAAATTTTCTAAAATCTGGATGGTCCCTGTTGGATGGAAGGCAATAATAATGCCCTTCTTTGCGTGTTTTACCCACGACGTTGCATCAGACTGAACCCGAGACGGCCTCTTTCTAAAGGACTGCGTTCCTAGACCGCCAACCTCCAACGACATCCCCCAACCTATTGGACCCCTAACTAGCTCAGAACTAACTACCCGGAAGTTAGTAGATGCCTTCTCTAGTAGACCTACCAACTCAAGAAGTGATATCGATGCCTCTCGTTAAGTGGACCATACAATACCGACAGAAGATAACCACCTCCGGACGAAAGGTGCAGCGCCATCCCCCAACATCAGTATACCACTCCAACCAAGAAAGTCGGCAACTCCACCATGAACCTCTAGTGTCACTCTAAGGGGGAAAGACGTAGTCTTTCCCGCCCAAAAACCCGATAGAACCCTGGAGTCGAACACTAGTTACCTTTAAGTGAGGACCACCCCTGCTAAATCCAAAATCATCAACCCTGCAAGAAGGACAGAAATCGGCACTTCTCTAGAATCAGAAGGTACTTCAGGAAAGTTTTCAAGACCAAGCCACCACCTCCGACGTTTCAAGACCTCGAAGAGAGAAAATTCGACCACGAGGCGAAGGAATAAAGAAGACTCAACTCGCCGTCTCGCCTCAAGAAGGAAGTACCCCGTCAACGCCAAACCGACCTAGACTTGTTCTAAGTTCCCACTCGGTTAATCTAAACGCCCCAAACCCGAAGCCGCTCAGCTCGGAACCGTAGATGGCCTTGCCTGCTTTCTGAAGACCCGCTAACACCCTATACTTTCCTACCCTGAAATTGTTAAGCGGATGTTATCACCCTAACCCTACTCCTCCCTAATCTCGGGACGAGATTATTTTAAGGGGGAAAGGTCTATAACATCCCAATTTCAGCAACCTTGATTAAATGTCCAAAAGGCAAAAATCAGGGGGAACAAAAAAATTCTTGCATTGGGTGCTGACCTATTTGCTTGTGCTCAAGCAACTGTTTGTGTAATAGTTGTGTACTCCTCCTCTCAACCCTAGTTTACAAAAACTATTTTTCAAAAGAGATGTCTTGGCTCATCTTTCATATTCTCAAATGTTCTGGCATTCCAAAGCCTGAGCCAAGATGACTTTGACACAACCAAATACTTTACTAGCTTCTATTGCCAAAACTAGGGAGACATATATATATACTGACCTTATGTTTTCAAGACAGAACCTTCAACTACCCTTATCTCTAGGTTTTCCAAAAACCTTTACTAAAACCTATCATTCCAATCTTGGTAAGTAATACCAAGATGATCCTTATCTTACTTCAAAGCAAAAACCCCTTTCCAAAATACCCCTCCTTACCTCAAGCTAGGCTTGATGGTAACCCTAGTAGTAGTTAGATAAGTGTTAAGATGGATTGCCTTGATCTGCTGGTTGATGAATAGCCTTGATCTGCTGATTGCCTTGTTTGCTTAGGAATTAGAGTGAGCTAATCTAGTGGCTCATCCCTTAGGACCCAACCCTTGCTTGGGATCATCGAGCCCTATCAAGCATCTAAGTCTAGATCTGTCCTAAGCCACTAGAGTGACTATCTCCTTTCTTGCTCACATCAATCCAAGGATAATTTCCCCTTGGATGGTTTCCAACTTAGTGGAGACCCAATCTAAGCATGAATCCTATCCACTCAGTTAGTACCTCCACCTCCTATCCTTGATCAAGAGTTTGGGACCTAGCATCCTCTCAAAATCATCTACACTTGCACTCTAGTCTAAAACCCTAAATCTGCCAAAATGGCTAAGTCTGGATTTCTTATCTAGATTCAATCTTTGGAGCTCTACCTTTTACAACTCATGTGCATTCTTGAGAATGTAATTGAACCATCTTGTTGTACATCTTTAAAACTACCAAGGCCCACTCTTGCCCTTGGCTAAGCCATTCTAAATCCCACACATCCATGATAGTTTTGTAGTCAAGATAATAATCTTCCTGCAAATCTTATCATCTTGCCTACTTTGGCAGAAGCTCACATCTATATGCCACCTCCCCTTTAACAACTATTTGCATGGTTATGATCTACTAATTATGGCATATCAATACCCACTTCGCTTGTTTCCATTGGGGCCTTGTGCTTCTTGAACCCACATGGTTTAGGAGGCTACCTGATGTATCTGCTATGGCAGCCTTATTTTCAATAAAGTTTGCCATCTCTTCTAGATCACCTCAAATGCAACTAAGCCCAAACCTTGCTTCCTTGATAACCTATATAACTTGGTATATCCACCCATCTACCCCTTGCATCAAGGTGAGCTTTGAGCTCCCAAATCCAACTATGTTTTGGTGGCATGAAATTAACAAAACCCTAGTTTCCCAAATCTAGTTTTCTTCCCTTCCCACCATATTTATTCAACAACACAAGTTGCAAATGATGTATTCTCAAGCTTACATCACCTACCTTGGTTAGGATATTTTCCCCAAGTAATTCCCATAATTTTTTTGAGCCTAAAACTATTTAATTTATTTTTCTGGCAAAACCCTAAAACCTCTGTCTATAAAGGCAAATTTGATTTTATCCGAATAACTTAGCCAACCCAACGCAAAATTGAATGCTATATACCATACCCTATCTCCCAAACTCAAAAATAAATATTTTTGAGATTCTTAATTATTTGACAAATGCATGAATGGACTTGTGTGATTAATCTAAATAGCAAGAAATGGTTCAAAGATGAAAATAACATCATATAAAACATTTCCATGCAGAAACAAATCAAAAGAAAATAAAAAACAAAGCAAATAAAGCAAATGGTCATTTTTGCCAATCTTGCTCACTAGGTCACTTTGAGTGTTTCTAGTCCAAGATTTCAAACAGAAACTTTCCCAATTCTTTTCACCCCTTGATAGAACTAGTAAATGTGAATCAAGGCCCACCTTTCAAACTTGCAGTAACATTTGGCAACCCCATTCAAATCACAATTCAAAATTGAATGTTATTCAAATGTGAAGATCATCCATTTTCAAAACCCAACCAAACCAGTGCCCCTTGACTAATCCCACTAACTAGACACTCCCTAGCATGTGCCTAGCAAACCCACAAAGTTTGAATCCAAAATTCAAATTTAAACTTCTTGTGGCCATTTCATCAAACACCTTGCAGATTCAAATCAAACAAACATCTAACACTATTTGCAGCAGTAAAATTGGCCTAACTTGTTCCCTCTCTGGTTGCAGCAAACATTTAATAGATCATCTAACCTAGTTAGTAACCACTAGCACCACTGTGTGAAGGGTTTCACGGCATAGTAAATCAAAATTTCTACAGATGCGAACAGAGGGAAAGCCAAGATCTAATCTAGGAGATGCAAACAACGAGAGAGATTGGATTAGATCTTCATACCCTTGAAGATTCAGACAATGAACGCGTTAAATTAACATGGGTGATGTAGTCGTGCTCGCTTCTCCTCCTCGCGATCCGATCCGATCTAGCACCACAAGTGGCGGTGCCTCCGTGAGATGCACACGTGCAGCACCTCGAAGTCTCCTCCTTCCTCGGACCAGCAAGTATGGTGGAGAGACGGATTGGATCTACAACACGACGACGTGGTGTATATGGTGGAGAATTTCTGCAGCAGGGCTTCGCCTACAAACAGTCGAGAGGGAGAGAGGAAGGGCAGCAGGGCGGCTAGGGTTGGAGGGGAAGGTGTAGGGGGTTGGTGCGCCCCCACCCCTCTTTATATAGAGGGGGGCGCAGCCCTAGCCCCTCCCCCAAGCCCAAACTGGCGGCCCCAAAGGATAAGGAGTGGGGGCAAGGAAACCCCCCTTTCTAGAAGGTCTATCTCGAGTTTAAAACCCCCTTGGCCGGCTGGGCCCTATGGGGCCTTGTGCCCCTGGACCAATGCGGCCAGGGCACTCCCTCATAGGCCCATGCCCCCTCCCGGAAGGTGGGGCCACGTTGGTCCCCTTCCGAAAGGTTCTAGAAGCTTCCGGTACAATACCGATTAACCCGGAACAATTCCGAACTCCAAAAACTGCACTGCGTTATATGAATATTATTCTCCGGAACCTCTCGTGATGTCCCGGATCCCATCCGAGACTCCGAACAAAAACTCATAAACTCATTATCCAATCTATCCTAGCGTCGAGACACGTTAAGTGTGTGACCCTGCGGGTTCGAGAATATGCAGACATGATCTTCTATCAATAATCAACAGCGGGGTCTGGAAACCCATATTGACTCCCACACATTCATCGATGATCATATCGGATGAACCACGATGCCAGGATTCAATCAATCCCATATATATATTCCCTTCGTCTCGCGATATTTTACTTGCCCGAGATTCGATCGTCGGTACCGTCATACCTAGTTCAATCTCGTTCACAGCAAGTACTTTACTCGTTCCGTAATCCGATATCACTTTGTGATTAACTCCTTAACCACATGCTTGCAAGCGGTGTTGATATCGATTACCGAGTGGGCCCGAAGTATATCTCTCCTACTTGGGAGGGACAAATCCCATCTCGATACATACAACCCAACAGATACTTTCCGATCACCTGAGAGACACCTTTATGATCACCCTCTCATAGGATGACGTTTGATGACCTCAAAGCTTTCTTCCGATACCAGGGAGTTTTATTATCTCATGATCTAAGGAATACAATATTTGACATAAGAAAAGCTTCGCAAAGACGAACACGATGACACGATCTAATTGCTTCGCTTAGTTTGGGTCTGTCCACCATATCATTCTCCCAATGATATGATCTCATTATTAATCGACAACTCATGTCCATGGTTAGGAAACCTTAACCATCATTAATCAATGAGCTAGTCCATAGAGGCATACTAGGGATACGGTGTTGTTCACAAACCACACAAGTATTAAAGTTTCCACTTAATACAATTCTAGCATGGAATATAAACATTATCATGAACAAGAATTATAATAATAACATCTTTATTATTGCCTCTAGGGCATAATTCCAACAGTCTCCCACTTGCACTAGAGTCAATAATCTAGTTTACATTTGGCAACAATCTTACACCCATGGCACTGAGGTGCTGATCATGTTTTGCACGTGGAAGAGGTTTAGTCAATGGATCTGCGACATTCAGATCTGTATGTACTTTGCTAATCTTCAGATCTCCATCTGCTATATAATCTCGGATTATATGAAACTTGCGGT
Source organism: Avena longiglumis (assembly GCA_030063025.1). Classification (NCBI taxonomy): domain Eukaryota; kingdom Viridiplantae; phylum Streptophyta; class Magnoliopsida; order Poales; family Poaceae; genus Avena; species Avena longiglumis. The sequence continues at coordinate 524,119,799 of CP125976.1, forward strand.
TGATATGCTTGGTCTTTGGATGATATATTGGTTCCTTAGCGAGTGCTATGGCGCCAGTGTTGTCACACAATATCTCCAGTGGGTCCAATGCACTTGGAACCACGCCAAGCTCAGTGATGAAGTTTCGATCCAAACTCCTTCACTTGACGCTTCGGTGAGCCATGTATTCCGCTTCTCATAGATCCGCTATCACGCTTTGCTTGCGACTTCTCGAGCTCACACTCCTCCATTCAAAATATACATGTATCCCGTCGAGATTTAGAATCATCCTTGTTGGTGTCGAAACTAGTGTCGACGTAACCTTTTCTGACATGTTCATCACCCCCATAGACTAAGAACATTTCTTTAGTCCTATTTAGGTACTTTAGGATGTTCTTCACGGTCCAAAGGTTCCACTCCTGGATCACTTTGATATCTGCTCGTCAAACTAAGAGCATTGGACACATCCGGTCTAGTACACAGCATGGCATACATGATAGAACCTATGGCCGAGGCATAAGGCACTTTTCTCATAGCTTCCCTATCATTTACCGTAGCTGGACACTGAGCCTTGCTCAATATCTTACCTGACAACATAGGCACTGAACATTTCTTTGCCTTATCCATTCTGAACCTTTTCAGAACTTTGTCTAGGTATGTACTATGTCTTAAAGCTATCAGGCGTGTTTGTCTATCTCTATAGATTTTGATCCCCAATATATAAGCAGCTTCACCTAGGTCTTTCATTGAAAAACACTTGTTCAAATAACTCTTCACATCGTTAAGCATGTTAATGTCATTTCCAATAATCAATATGTCATCCACATATAGTACCAGAAATGTCACCGAGCTCCCACTCACTTTCTTGTAGATGCAAGCTTCGTAGCAATTTGGAACAAATCCAAAGCTCTTGATCACTTGATCAAAACGAAGGTTCCAACTCCGAGATGCTTGCTTCAGTCCATAAATGGAACGCTGAAGTTTGCATACTTTATCAGCATCCTTAGGATCGACAAAACCTTCGGGTTGCATCATATACAACTCTTCATCAATGTTGCCATTGAGGAAAGCAGTCTTGACATCCATCTGCCATATTTCATAATCATGAAACACAACAATTGCTAATAAAATCCGAATGGACTTAAACATTGCTACGGGAGAGAAAGTCTCATCGTAGTCAACACCTTGAACTTGCCGAAAACCTTTCGCGACAAGCCGTGCTTTATAGACGGTAACATTACCATCCGCGTCTGTTTTCTTCTTGAAAATCCATTTGCACTCAACGGCCTTTCGGTCGCCAGGAGGGTCGACCAAAGTCCATACTTGGTTTTCGCTCATGGATCCCAATTCGGATTTCATGGCTTCTAACCATTTCTCAGAGTCTAGGATCATCATCGCTTCCTCATAGTTCGTAGGTTCCCTGTCTTCTACTAGCAAGACAATCAAGACAGGGTTGCCGTACCACTTAGGAGGGGCACGCGACCTTGTCGACCTGCGACGTTCAGTAGCAGCATCGTCCGAAGCTTCATGATCCTTGTCATTAGCTTCCTCTATTGTTGGTGCAGGCGGCACTGGAACAATTTTAGGTGCTGCGCTACTCTCCAATTCAAGTGAAGGTTCAATAACCTCGTCTAGCTCTACTTTCCTCCCACTCACTTCTTTCGAGAGAAACTCCTTCTCAAGAAAGGAACCGTTCTTTGCGACAAACACTTTGCCTTCGGTTCTGTGATAGAAGGTATACCCAATAGTTTCCTTAGGGTATCCTATGAAGACGCATTTCTCCGCTTTGGGTTCGAGCTTGTCCGCATCAACTTCTTGACGAAGCTTCGCATCCCCAAACTTTAAGAAACGACAACTTAGGTTTAGCACCAAACCACGCTCATACGGTGTAAATGCGAACGGATTTAGATGGTGCCATATTTAAAGTGAATGCAGGTTTCTAATGCATAACCCCAAAATGATAACGGCAAATGAGTAAGAGACATCATTGATCGGACCATATCTAATAAGGTTCGATTCCTGCTCGTACACACCATTGCTACTGTGGTGTTCGGGGCGTGAGTTGCGAAACAATTCCGCTTGCTTTAAGATGCGTGAGAAAATCATAACTCAAATATTCACCTCCACGATCGGATCGTAGAAACTTAATCTTTCTGTTACGATGGTTCTCCACTTCATTCTGAAATTCTTTGAACTTTTCAAACGTTTCAGATTTATGTTTCATTAAATAGATATACCCATACCTACTTAAGTCATCGGTAAAAGTGAGAAAATAGCGATATCCACCGCGCGTCGAAACACTCATCGGTCCGCATACATCGGTATGTATGATTTTCAACAAGTCCGTTGCTTGCTCCATCATACCGGAGAACGGGGTTTTGATCATCTTGCCCATGAGGCATGGTTCGCATGTGTCAAATGATTCAAAATCAAGAGACTCCAAAAGTCCATCAGAATGGAGTTTCTTCATGCGCTTTACACCAATATGACCTAGACGACAGTGCCACAAATAAGTAGTATTATCACTATCTACTTTGCATCTCTTAGCCTCAATGTTATGGATGTGTGTTTCATCCCTTTCGAGATTTAGAAGAAATAAACCATTCACAATAGGTGCATGACCATAAAAGATGTTACTCGTATAAATAGAACAACCATTATTCTCCGATTTAAATGAATAACCGTCTTGCAATAAACAAGATCTAAAAATAATGTTCATGCTCAACGCAGGCACATAATAACACTTATTAAGGTTTAAAACTAATCCCGAAGGTAAAACTAAGGAGAGCGTGCTGACGGCCATCACATCAACTCTTGATCCATTGCCAACGCGCATCGTCACCTCATCCCTCGCAAGCCGCCGTCTATTCCGTAGCTCCTGTTTCGAGTTACAAATATTAGCAACTGAACCGGTATCAAATACCCAGGCACTACAACAAGGGATAGTAAGGAAAACATCAATAACATGTATATCAAATATACCTTTGATGGTGCCAGCCTTCTTGTCCGCTAAGTACTTCGGACAGTTGTGCTTCCAGTGACCCTTGTCCTTGCAATAGAAGCACTCAGTGTACGGTTTAGGACCAGACTTGAGCTTCTTCTCAGCAGGGGCAACGCGCTTGTCGCCGCCTTTCTTGAAGGGCTTCCTTGCACCCTTACCTTTCTTGAAGGTGGGGGGCTTGTTGACCATCAACACATGATTATTATTTTTGATGTTCACCTCCGCTACTTTCATCTTAGCAAAGAGCTTAGTGATCATATCAGTGGAACCAATCTGATTGTGATCAACTACAAAACTTTTGTAGCTAGGAGTGTCAATCTTGAGCTCCTCTGGAATCGCAGTCCAGTTGCTCAAGGCGTTGAGTGTAGCCCGTCATCTCAATGGCGTGCTCACTAACGGAACTCCCTTCCTCCATCTTGTAGTTAAAGAATTTCTTAGAGATCTCATATCTCTCAGAACGGGCTTGAGTCTGAAACATGTTTTTCAGCTCCTCGAGAATCTCAAAGGGCCCGGCGAACTCCTCAAAACGATTTTGAAGATCCGATTCCATAGCATACAACATGGCGATCTTAATCAAATAATAATCATCCTTGCGCGACTGATAAACAACTTTTTCATCAGCCGGCACATCTATAGCAGGGGAGTCACCTAGCGCTTTCTCAAGGATATAGTCCTTTTGTCCGCCAGCGAGAATGATTCTCAGAATGCGGAACCATTTGGTGAAGTTAGACCCATTGTTTCTAAGCTTTTCTATCTCAGCAAAAACGTTGAAGTTGAAGTTGGACTTGGCCATGTGATCTACAGTATTTGCAAGTACAATTTAGACTATGTTCATGATACATAGTTCAACTTAATCAAATTACTAGATGAACTCCCACTAAATTCAACATCCCTCAAGTTGTTTAGTGAACACGATCCAAATTCACCACACCTAATCCGATCATCACGAGAAGAGATGTGGTTTCAATGGTGGACAACGAAGTGTCGATCATATCATTCATATGACTCATGCTTAACCTTTCGGTTCTTGTGTTCCGAGGCCATGTCTGTACATGCTAGACTCGTCAAGTTAGACCCAAGTATTTCCGCGTGTGCAAAACTGGCTTGCACCCGTTGTATGTGAGCATAGAGTCTATAGCACCCGATCATCACGTGATGCTTGGACACGACGAACTTTCGCAACGGTGCATACTTGGGGAGAACACAATTTTTATCTTTATCTTTAAGTGAGGAATCATCTTATAATGCTACCGTCGCGATCTAAGCATGATAAGATACATAAAGGGATAAACATCACATGCATATAACTTTAATGTGACATGGTATAGCCAATCTTCGCGCAATGATTTCCATCTTGTGCGTTCCGGCATGATCTCCATCACTCCACCATGATTGTCTCCACCACGAATAGCAACTACGACTATTGCTAAATACTTAGCGATAAAGTGAAACTATTACATGGCGCATAAGAAGTTGACTCACTGGTCATACACAATTATAAAGACAACCATATGGCTCCTGCCGGTTGTGTACTCATCGACATGCAAGTCGTGAAACATTACAAAACATGATCATCGCATATCACAGAAAACACTCCCTGCAAAAACAAGTTAGACGCCTCTACTTTGTTTTTGCATGTTTTACGTGGCTTATGGGAGTAGATGCTAAGAACGATTATTACCTACGGAAAGCCACAACGGTGATATTATGGTTGCCAAACTCCGGTGTTAATCCCATGACAACTATAGTGAGAGAAACTGACATCCACCAGCCGCATGTGTGGAACAAGCCACACGTCAAGTGCGGAGCCGGTCTCGCGAACGACGTCGCGTAAGGTTGGCCTGGACCGCTTCAATCTCACAATCCCGCGTCATAAGAAGAACACAAACAAGAGGCTTGCAACAGAAAACATCAACGCCCGCAACAAGCATGTTGCGTTCTACTCGTGAAACACATCTACGCATAGATCTAGCTCTGATACCACTGAAGGGTTTCGCGGCATAGTAAATCAAAATTTTCTACGGATGCGAACAGCGGGAAAGCCAAGATCTAATCTAGGAGATGCAAACAGCGAGAGAGATTGGATTAGATCTTCATACCCTTGAAGATTTGCAGATGAACGCTCATTTAACGTGGGTGATGTAGTCGTACTCGCTTCTCCTCCTCGCGATCCGATCCGATCTAGCACCACAAGTGGCGGTGCCTCCGTGAGATGCACACGTGAAGCACCTCGACGTCTCCTCCTTCCTCGGACCAGCAAGTATGGTGGAGAGACGGATTGGATCTACAACACGACGGGTGGTATATGGTGGAGAATTTCACAGCAGGCTTCACTACAAGCGATCGGGAGGGAGAGAGGAAGTGCAAGGCGGCTAGGGTTGAGGGGAAGGTGTGGGGTTGGTGCGCCCACCCTCTTTATATAGAGGGGTGCAGCCCTAGCCCTCCCCAAGCCCAAACCGCGCCCAAAGGATAAGGAGGGGCAAGGAAACCCCTTTCTAGAAGGTCTATCTCGAGTTTAAACCCCTTGGCGGCTGGGCCCTATGGGACCCTGGCCCAATGCGCCAGGCACTCCCTCATAGGCCCATGCCCCTCCCGGAAGGTGGGGCCACGTTGGTCCCTTCCGGAAGGTTCTAGAAGCTTCCTACAATACCGATTAACCCTAACAATTCAACTCCAAAACTGCATCGTTATATGAATATTATTCTCCGGAACCTCTCGTGATGTCCCGGATCCCATCCGAGACCAACAAAAACTCATAAACCCATTATCCAATATATCCTAGCGCCGAGACACGTTATGTGTGACCTCGGGTTCGAGAATATGCAAACATGATCTTCTATCAATAATCAACAGCGGGGTCTGGAAACCCATATTGACTCCCACACATTCATCGATGATCATATCGGATGAACCACGATGCCAAGATTCAATCAATCCCATATATATATTCCCTTCGTCTCGCGATATTTTACTTGCCCGAGATTCGATCGTCGGTACCATCATACCTAGTTCAATCTCGTTCACAACAAGTACTTTACTCGTTCCGTAATCCGATATCACTTTGTGATTAACTCCTTAACCACATGCTTGCAAGCGGTGTTGATATCGATTACCGAGTGGGCCCGAAGTATATCTCTCCTACTTGGGAGGGACAAATCCCATCTCGATACATACAACCCAACAGATACTTTCCGATCACCTGAGAGACACCTTTATGATCACCCTCTCATACGATGACGTTTAATGACCTCAAAGCTTTCTTACGATACCAGGGAGTTGTATTATCTCATGGTCTAAGGAATAAAATATTTGACATAAGAAAAGCTTCGCAAAGACGAACACAATGACACGATCTAATTGCTTCGCTTAGTTTGGGTCTGTCCACCATATCATTCTCCCAATGATATGATCTCATTATTAATCGACAACTCATGTCCATGGTTAGGAAACCTTAACCATCATTAATCAATGAGATAGTCCATAGAGGCATACTAGGGATACGGTGTTGTTCACAAACCACACAAGTATTAAAGTTTCCGCTTAATACAATTCTAGCATGGAATATAAACATTATCATGAACAAGAATTATAATAATAACATCTTTATTATTGCCTCTAGGGCATAATTCCAACACTGTGAGCTTTCCATTTCCATCAATTGTGAGCAGGCCGAGCCTCACCATGCCACCCCATGGTCGACAGCAAGCTACGAGCAACACTAAGCCTAGACAACATGTCTAGAATGCACCCCACCGTCCATCGCCACTCTCTGTCCCATCCCCGAGCAATGCCAGCCCCTGGACCACGCGACACGCCCATGCCAAACCTCTCTGCGGTAGCCGAGCGCCAAGGCGCCATGCTCGACCAAAGACACCTAGAGCCCTCGCCGCTTGCAAGGATGATCACTAGCACCCCAAAGAACCTCCGATCGACATGCCATGACCACGCGTTGTGCGACATTAAAATCGCCGTTGGACCCGCTCAGAGCATCAGCGTGTTTCGACCGATCAGTACCGTCCCACGCTGCAAGACCACGCCGTTGAGCTTTGCCAGGGAGCACACCACCGCCTCATGCCGCCATGCCAGCTGTCGTGTTGCCGACCATAACGAAGCTCACCTCATTTCGGTCCCTTCCGCCACTATAAATAGAGGCCTCCACCGCTCGTTTTCGCCACACCAGTTCACTCCCCTCTCACCCAAAACCACCCCACCTCACTCCCGGAGAAAGGCGAGCAGCGCATCGCCAGAATTTGGCCGGAGCCCGCCGCTTCTGGAGAAGAAGGGAGCCGTCGATTGGAGTCGCCCTAGGAGAAGCTGTCGGTACCAGGAGAACCGCCGTTGTCGACTTCATCATTCGCCCCCGTCGCCGACCCTCGCCTGAGCCCCGATGAGCCTCCCACGACCCCCATCTGCCATGTTAGGGTTCTAGACGTTCGATTAGATTTAGATCGTGCGGTTCACACTGCCCCGTATCACTTTTCCCCTCCCCGCCTCACTGACGCATGGGGACAGTCACTTAACCAGCCCGCGTATGCGCTGTATTTAGTGGGCCGGCCTAGTTAAACATCCCACGCGACCCAACAATTCAAATTAAGCTTTATTCATTTAATTTCAAACACAGTTCTGTACCCAGATTCAATAATCAACCCAGCTCGATTCACTGAACCAAAATGCATGAAACCAATTTTGCTAGAAAGGACCTGAAATGCTTAATCCAAGCCCGTTGGATTCAAACCATTTAGATTTGTGGATCAACCATGGTAAAAATAACAAGGCAGAAGCTTTTCTGCATTCAAACATTTTTCATAATTCAACCATAAAAGCTTTTGCGTTGATTCCAACTCTCAAAAATCACATTTGATCATACCTTTCAGAATATATAAAAACATATGGGTTTACTTACAGAGATAATGTTCAAGTAATAAAAGAATGCCCCATAGGCATTTCTAGTCACTTTATTTAATTAAAATAAAAAGGTTAAACCTTATTAAATTGTGACACCACTTTAAATCACATTCTCATGTACTGAAATATGTGATGATGACATGTGTCAACATGATCCCATGTTTGAGTTGGAGAATATTAAATCTTAAGTAGTTTTTCAATGAGTAGAAATTACTTTTCTCAAATAAAATAAATAAGACAAGTGCTTTAATCTTGTAATATTAGTGATGATGCTAGATCATCTAGTGTGAACCATTGTGTGATGATTGGAAATAGTTAAGTATTGTTTGGTGATTGTGTACCTCGTATTTATTTATAGACGCTAGTACCGACCAAGGATACGAGGAGGAAGGAGGATACTACGAGGAAGAAGCCGAGGAGAACTTCAACCACTGCTCTGCTCAAGTCAAGCCAATACTTGAAACCTTGCAAGCTAACCCTTGCAATTTATGCAAGCTAATACTTGCTTGTTACCATGACCACTATATGCCTTAAGTTTATGTGATCATGCCTACTTGATAACCCAATCCTAGTTTTACTTGCAAGCTTTATACTTTATTCCTTTATCAAAGCTTTCTCTTAGAGTTTACATAGTGCATTGTAGATACTAGAAGGATATTGGAAGGTAGCATAAAGAGCATAAAATTTGGCCTAAGTTAGATAATCTTGCTGTTATCCTAAGGCATGAGATTGAACCTAGCAAATCGCCACTTGTTTACCACCCCTCATTAGTATTTACCACCACTTGTAGATGATAGTGCTAAGTATAAAACTTGATCAACTTTAGATGGGAATACTTGGTGAAAATGGTTATGAAAACCTTAGAATGATGAGTCATTCTACTGAAAGGTTTTGACATGTGTTTTCCGAACACCAGATTATTTTGATGATGAAAATGTTGAGGCATGAGCCTTAGCCCTTTATAAAACTGATGGTTGTCTGGATACGATACCATTCCAATTTTATCGTACAACCACAATACCCAAAATTTGGGTAGGGCTTGACTGGAAATTTATATACCTTAGTATGGGTTCCCTCGCGGCCAAGGTCTGAGCTGAGGCTACCTTGTGAAGATTGTCCACCAGTGTAGTAACCAAGATGACAGTTGGTCATGGTTGGGAGGCCAAACTCACAAGAGAGGTGCCTATACTAGGGCATGTAACTGAAAGGTTAGGATTGATTATCCGCATACTGAGTATGGTGAATTCAGGATTTGTTCCTAACGGATGTATCGAATGTTGTGGTGAAAGTGTACAATCTCTGCAGAGTGTCAAACTATTCGAATAGCCCGTCATGATGGATGGACTTGAGTGGCCATACTGTTCCCACGTCAGATGTTTTCAAAATGACTTGTGAAATTAATTATGACTTTGACTTGACCACAACAGTGTTGTGATATAAAATTCAAATTCCCACTTAGGTGTTATAAAACTTTCAACTAAATTTCTTGCTTCTGAACTTAGTAGATGTAAATCTGGCTTTTTGCAAAACAACCTTAGAGCTTAGTATCCTACTACAAAAACTCCCTTAACTTGTTAGTATTAGTTTGCGAGTACTTAAAGAGTACTCATGGCTTTGTCCCTGGCTATTCCCATGGCCAGAATATGAAGAGGAGTATCAGGATGACGGACCCCATGAAGGTTACAACAACTAGGATCATCTCCCATCGTCAGCATTGCCTATGACCATGTAGATGGAGCTTCTCCCACGCTATCGTTATCTTTACGTTATTCCGCTACTTGAGTTGTATTAAGAACTGGATCATGAGATCCTTATTTGTGTAAGACCTTATGTATGGTTGTAATGGATGATGTACTGTGATACCCGGATCTGTTATGTCTCGCAAAAATGGTAATCCTAGGATTGCGATGTATGGCATAACAAGCATCTGGGATTAAAAATACGGGTGTTGACAAGTTGGTACCAGAGCCATCCTGACCATAGGAGACCCTAGTTAGAATGGATGTTTGAATCAAAAACTTAGTTTCAAAACCAAAGTAAGTGAGTATTTACAAAAACTTATTCTCATTCTTATCACTTGGATTCTTTCATGAAAATTCATGTTCCTCAAAAATTCTTGCAAATTTACATATAATTTGACACACTTGATCACTCTACTAACTTACTCATCCTATATTCTTATATATGGACGTGAAGTACTTCAAGTTTTATCAGTTGGGGAATAGAGGAGACCTCATCTTTGAGCGTGACTTGGACCAGCTTTCGGAACTTCTGGAGCGTCCGCACCCCAAGTTCTTCGGAGCTCAGCTCAATGATCAGGAAGGAGAAGACCTGCAGTGGCTAGTTGTTGCAAGTCTCTGAGGAAATATTGAACCTCCCACTGCCGAGGGAATTCAGTTCACCTTATGCGGTGACCCAGCATACCACTGCATGATGTAGTACACTATAGTCGTTGACATAACACCAATGAAACACCGTTCACTAGCATTACATCCCTCAGAGTAGTACAACAGAAACATAGCAGGTCCAAGACATGACTATAGGTTACAACTCAACTCTTTACACAAGATCCAGAGAACACTCTAGGTTAAAGAGAGAGAAAAACTTCTTACGAAGAAGAATCAAGAATCAATAACTCATAACTACCATACTTATAAAACTAGTAACTGAACTACGAGGCTTGCATTGCTGCTATTGCAATACTCTACAGAAGTAGGTTCTATGGTTAGAAATTCTATTCTTATCTAATCAGCAATTTCATCTTTACTTGAGTTGGTGTATATGTTGACTTTCTTGACTTCATTGAAGAGCGTTAGCTTTTGATGATGATTCCTGGAGCATATCTTGATGTGGATGTCGTCTGTACTGGCTTTAGAACCTAGCAAGGGTTAAGAAGATACTTTGAGTACGAGCGTACTCAGCAAGTCCACTAGAAAGGAGTGTTTGATGCACTATATCTACAGCCACAGACCGTAGGTCGTAGGCAATGCAAGTTTTCGTAAACATTTCTTCAAAGATTGATTTTATTCTGAAAAGCTATGTCCGTCAGCCTTCACGGGTTTACTAGAACCTTCATGGGGTTCCTTTCCCGCCGCGTTCGTAGCTCCTTCCCGGAACAGGAGTAACAAGTTACAGTTTTTACACTCTGCAGAGGTGCATTACTTTACCCATGAGAGACCTTAGCCTTGTTGCACAACCAAGTCATGACCTTGTCCATACTTCCTTGGTATGGGGCCCAGTCTAAGATCCAAGCCAATCACTGCCCCCTTCGTGACCCCGCATGCCTCCTTGGTGTACACCATGCCCACACATTGAACTACGACAATGGTTTGTACAGACCGTTAGATGCCAGAACTATCGTGGGACGTTGAGGGTTTCCATCCATATGCTGCATATCCTCTATGAATTACCAATTAATATGCACGCTACGAGGATAATAGCCACGACCTGCACATCCGGCTACATGCGAGAGGAAGAAGATACAACTGACTTCTTCGTCCCATTCCAAATCTCATGGTTAACGCGTGATATACGGCGCAAGAATCACTGGCGACATTGGTTGTTAAGTCCTAGATAATATGTTCCTTTACCACCAGAACTTTTATAGTAGGTTATTACCTCATGGTAATAAACCTATAATCATATTATTATGAAAATAGTCTTTTCGGACCTTTTTCAAATGCAGGTGAGGTCAACACTGGATTTGTAAAATACTTTACAAAAAATAATCAAAGGACATGAGCAAGTGTGAACTTGCCTTTTGTGATTGCAAGATTATGCACTCACGGTCTTCAAGACAATATAAAAGATCCAATAGCGGAAATCTGCATCATTGGTCCGGTAAAGACTAATGTTTAAAGAAGCAAGATGCTTTTATGCATAAGTAATGTAATGCAAGTTGATAAACGCGAATCCCGAGAATAACGTTGTTCTAGGGTTTGGATACTGGAAAGGGTTTCCTTGGAATGTGTTGCCCTTTTAGATTAGGTTTCACACATGTGCTTCTTATTAAGGCTTGTGAGGGTGTGGAATACAGCATGTATTTATACAACAGTAAAATACATAGTATGGAATGCTACTCAAGGTTGCTTACGTTTTAATTGTTTATCTTCAAGTTTTACTTTACAAGTAATATTACTTATAAGGAATTTGAGTAATAACAGCTTATGATATAAGAAAGTATAAAGTAAGGTGTTTACTATTAATTCTCATATGTTAATTGAAGTGGCAAAATGAATAACTTTTGAAGAAAATTTTACTCAACTAAACAAAAGCATTTAAGCCTTTAGGTTAACCTTATGAGGTGTTCTTTCTAGTTATAGTTTGTAAGTAAGAAAGAATTACTCTATTTGAATAATGACAGCATTAGTATTTGAGATTTGTCTATCTTGGTTTTTAATTGGGTTGGTTTGGTATTAGGATGCTTTATAACTTAATTGTAACAGACCAAAGTTTACTATAAAGCATATAATAAAGTTTTTAGTATTATAATTAAAGCTTTGCAAACTAAAGTTAACTTTAAAACATAGATGGTATTTAGGTGTGAGGCTTGTTATACTTATGTCTTGTTCACCTTATAATGTTTCTTTAAAGTTACTAAAGAATGGTATTATTTTGATTTGTTTATAAACTTGTGGTTAATATAAAGAATGGGTTTTATCTTATTATAACTATTCTTGGAGATTTTATAATAGATAAGAATCCTTTTGTAAAAGAATCTGCATTTATGGTTGAAGGATAACTTAATAAAATTATATTAAAATGTGTTAAACCATTTTGACTTTATAGAATTAGTATTTAAGGCTAAAACTATTTATTACATTTAATTGGTTAATTTAGGAATTATTAACAAATTTTATTTGCCATTTTATGAATTATTAACTAAAGAAATAGATTTAGATTCAAGTTTTGAAAGTATTTAATTTTTTTATTTAACTCAAAAGTGGAATATCACATTTTTAATATGTGGGTATTATTTTTGTGATCATTTTGGTATATTACATTTATTTTTGTGACTTATAAATAATAGGATATGATTTTAATAAGGTTATTACTTTTATAAAAAAAAATACTTAATAAATAACAAATATTTAATTAAGGAAATATTAATGTATAATTATAATCTTAAAGTATAATTCTTATTTTTCTAAGATTTTTGGTATTTTATTTATATTTTTAACATTTATCATTATCAAAATACTAATTATCAAAGTATTAAAATTTGATAAAGTATTTATTAAATAATATTTATTTAAATAATTATCATAATAATATTTAATGATAGTTTTAAGTTGTAGATTTTATTTTTCTAAACATTTTCATATATTATATGTATTTTTCTGATTTATAGAATTAAAGATATTAAATTTACAAGTTTTAATCATTTTATGAAATTCTTAATTAAATATCTAAATGTATTTATTAAGTAATGCTGATGTCAGCAAACAATGAAGGGTTTTTCTCACCAGGGCCTAATCTACCCCCAATCACTGACTAGTGGGACCATTGCCAGGTCATTTCTATTTGTTTTTATTTATTTTCTAAACATACTCTAAATCTTTTACACTTAGAGCAAACCTAGCCACAGAGATGAACTTGTGGGTCCGGGGCCACGTTGGCAAGCCACATCAGCAACGAGACCCACACCAGGGTTGACTTGGTCTGGTAGACATAGTGGACGGTGGCTGTCGTCGGCGACCATCTAGCGGCGGCGCTACGACGCGCGAGTGGATGCGAGTGTTAGTGAATCAGAAGCGCAAGAATCTGGGCAACCTATCTAGGGTGGTGTAGAGTCTAGGGGTGGCCGGGAGCCTCGCCGGCGGTGACCGAAGCGGAGACAGCACGACGACGCTCGAGGCCAGAGCTACTTAGAGAGGCATGGGAAGAAAGAAAGGGTCCTAGAGGACCATCAACTCACCGGGAATGCAGAGAAGTGGTCGAGGAAGCAAGGTGCAGTTGGAGACGACGGCGATTGACGTCGACGAACGGCGTCGGGGTCGGAGAATATGGACCAAATCCCGTAGTTAGAGACCTCCCCGGCAAGCATGCTTTGGGGCAAACGACACAGTCGAGCACCGCGGTCTTCATAGTGGCCTCAGAATGGCAAGGGGAGGCCGGGAGCGAGCTCGGGCTTGAGCCATGGCGGTTAGGGTTTCGGCTACGGAGAGAAATAAAAGAGGAGGGTTGCTGAGAAGGGGAAAATGAGGATGAGATCGAGGGGAAACATCGCCGTGGCCTCCTTATCCTTCCCAGACATCGACGGCGTGCATCTTGGCACGGTGGGGGATCAACGCCAGCAAAGAATTTGGTGAGGAAGACGATGAAGGTTAGAGCTTGAGGGCTATGGATCTGGGCTACGGTGTTGGTCAGTTGGGCATGATGTGATGCACATGAGCGACAGGAAAGGAAACAGAAAGCTGGGCCATGGTCTAGATTCGACTGATACCTCTCTTCCTTTATTTTTTTTCTGTTTTCTGTTTTATTTCCATATTTATATTTTTATATTTGGTTTGAAACATCTTTATAGAATTTTAGTTGCTGAATACTTGCAGTATAAAAATATATTTTAAATTCTGGTATGAATTTAGGATTTGGATAGCATACTTTATTTATTATTTTCCAACTTTATAATTATTGAGACATTCTTTTATTAAATAGAGTAAGTAAGGTTTATGGCTTTAGGATTTATTTAAGATCTTAAAAAAATTAACTATAACATTATTTTCACTTTTATTTGAAGAATGAAGTTTTAAAATGTTTAGTAATAAGCATAGGGCTTATTTTTATGTATTTGATCCCATAGTAAAATATATAGTGATTTATAATTATGGTATTCCTACTTATTCTATACTCCTATGGAATAGATGGTTAGAGAGATGAATTAAAGACTTTGTTTAATGTGAATAAAGATGAATAGCTAAACATATAGTATTTATGTTTGTGGTCAATATGGATATCCCCTTTTAAAATAAATAGTTATTATTTGAAATGAATTATGAGAGAGAATTGATAACTATAGTTTCAGAAGCACTTATGATAATGATGATTGAAAATGGCAAAGATGTGCTTAAGTGATTTGATGTAGGAAATTATTCCTATCAACCATTGTGGAAACAAAATGATTGATCCATTAGATGGGATGAATGTTAAGCTTGATTATAGATTTAAAGTTTAGTGTTTACCAAGCATTTCCTACCTTCCATAGTTCATAAACCTGGACTTCTAATTAAGGAATTCCTTTTCTAGATATACTACTTCTTTATATACATCATCATGTGTTAACCTGATGAGCTTTACTTCACCATAATATTCTTATCCATCTTTTATTCTTCTAAATCCACTTGTAAATCAATAAGCTTGACACTAAAGCTTTTCATAATCTTCTCATAACCATACTTGGTTGTATCAACTACTCTACTAATGATAACTTCCAATCCAATAAGTGGTTACTTCTAACTACATTCATACTCTTACTTAAATATCCACCACTAATATTACTCCAGTAATTGTATATATCAAACTTCACTTCACCTCTAGTGTTTAGTATTTCCCCAAGAGAAAGATACTACTTCTCTAATTCAATTTACTCTAGCATCATCTTAATCATGCTATCATATCTCTACTTGATTACAGTATCTGATACTCCAACCTCACATTATATTAATATAACTTGTCATGGCTTAACCTAGATTAACATATCTATACTAGGGTTCAATCATGTTATATCCACCAATGTCACTCATACATGATATAAGCATTCAATCTTGGTGACTTAAACATGATCATTGTAATCCTTTGATCATTTATGGCTTAGGTTTCCAGTTGGCTAATCAAAGCCCCATCCATACAACATTATGATTGTATTATAGTTATCTTCTTAGTATCCCTATCTATCGATGAGGTATTACTCATGGACTATACCTACTTGATCCCATAGGATTTCTCCTTGGTAACTATCTTCAGATTTCATCCTTATAATCCTCTTTGTTACCACATATAATTATGTCTTCCAGATATCTCTTCTATCCATTTAAGAGTGAGTTAACTCCATCAATTATCATAATGATTTCATTCTCTCCACACTCTTCCATCGTATAGATGATATTTAAAACTAGCATTACCATCTACCTGTTCTTACTTCATTCTCTAAGGACTTAGAGTGACTGTTATGATAAAGGCAAGAGTTGATAAATCAAGAATTGATAGTTTAAGAATGGGTGAATCAATACCTGATTACTCAACATTGATGAATAATAAAGATAAAGATAGGATTCAATAGAGATGATAAGGAGTGATATGGAAAGAAAGATATATGGTGAATGATCTTGACTTACTTTCTTCCCGACTCAATCTCACTAAAGAAATAGGGTTAGGTATTTCCATGATACTCATGATATAAGTAGATGAGATTAAACTATAGTGGTTACATTCTTATTATTTGGGTTATATTTATAAGTTGGTATTCATGTGTGATTATAATGTTTACTATAATATGATCACCTAAGGATCAAATATTAATCATTAAGTAATATATTAGGGTTTAATTTTATTACATTTGATCTACCCTTAGATCAGATCATGTTTACCCAAAATAAGATTTTAGCAAAGGTCATCTTGAAACTTATCGCAGTCAACTTGATGATCTACTTCAATTCCATCAAGCTAAGAGAAGCTTCAATCACTTTGACAAGTTTTTTATTTAAAAGCATGAAAATTCTTCAGATTTTCTATGCATGAATGCAATGCACACATATGTGTTCAGCTTATTTCTAAGCTCTAATGCTGGGATGTTACACCTTAACAGAGAACAACTGGCTCGATGGACTGGCCATGGCAATGCAGGAAGCTCTTGCCCGTCTGTGTGGGCAGAGTATCAATCAGATCAAGGGTACCCGCTTTGAGTTCTACCCAGGGCGTGATGTTATGGGACAGCCACTAGAGGCCCCACATCATCCCGAGCCGAAGACTCAGTTGGACCACCTCAGCTTCATGATCTACGACCGTCAGAAGGAGTTGGACAATGCTCGTGCCTACGCCAACCACAAGTACGCCATCGCCAAGAATAAGGATCAGACCCTCGCCATGCTAGTGAAGGATTGCAAGTCTCATCGCCGTCAGCTCGACAAGAAGGAGTGCATCATTTCCCGTCTTCGCCATCAGATCACGGATTTGGAGGAGACCATCCACGAGAGAGACATGCAGTTGGAGGAAAGGGAGAATGCTGGAGAAGACCTTCGTGGAGACCCCTACTCCTATCTTAGCGATGATGACGACTTTCTGGAGGATCAGGCCATGGACTTCTTCACCGATGAGGATGATTTCGCCTTCATCAATGACGATGATGATGATGAGGATGATGAGTACACTGACTCCAAGGAGTAGTAGCACTTGAGCACTAGCTTTAGTGAATTGTATTTGGTCCCACTGTATCGTAGCTTCACAGGATGGTTCTTAAAACCATCTGTTTTTCTTTGTTGTGGTGTGTGTTGTATTGTGTGCTATAAATGAATGAAAAGCAAGTTGCTAGCAAAATATGAGTCACATTTTAACAACTTTACAAAACAACCCTGAACCTTAGAAATTTCCCTCTTTTCTCATGATCTATCTCAATCTCAGATGCCTTGCGGAGGAAGCAACTCAGCCCCAGACCCGATATTGCAAATTTGCAAATGATGGTTTCGGACCGTGAAGCCGAAAGATTCGAACGTCAAGCCAACCTAGCTACCCTTCAATAGATAGCCCAGGTGGCCAACAACAATCAAGGCCATGGAAATCAGGACAACCATGGATCTAAGCTCAAGAATTTCCAGAACACCAATCCACCTGTTTTCACTAAGTCAGAAGAACCCTTAGATGCAGATGATTGGCTGCAAACCATGGAGAACAACCTGGAGGTTGCAGGAGTAGAAGCTAACGAGAAAGTTCTGTTCGCCGCCCACTATCTAGCCGGAGATGCAAGAGCATGGTGGAACAGCGTTCGTGCAATGACCGGAGGTCAGATGATGACTTGGGATGAATTCAAGGTCAAGTTCAGCATAACCCATGTGCCACCAGGTTTAATCAAGAGGATGAGGTATGAATTCAGAGAACTGAAGCAAGGAAGGATGACCGTAGTGGAATACCGTGACAAATTCTTGTCATTAGCTAGGTATGCCCCAGATGAGATCGACACTGAAGCCAAGAAGAAAGAGAGAAACCTGAATGGTCTGCACGATGAGATGCAGACGGTGTTGGTCAATATCCCCTTTGCTGATATTGAAGCCCTAGTCGACTCTTCCATTCAGATGGAAGGAAAGATCAACCAAGCCAATGAGAACCGCAAGCGCCGCATGATGCATCAAACAGGGACCCACCAGACACCAAAGTATCGCCCCAACCCATCTCCAGGATTTGCCCCGAGAACCAACAGACCCCCGATGAACCGTCCGACCTATCCCAACCGTGAAAACCCAAGGCCCGGAGGAAACCACAACAACCCCGGCAACTCTAGCAATTTCAACCGTGCACCACCCAAGTTCAACAACAACAATACCGCCCCCAAAACCAACACTGCCCCAAGGACCAGAAGCAATGTTGTTCCTGTTGCAGGGAACGACAAGTCGTAAGTGACTTGTTATGAGTGTGGAACCAAGGGTCACTACTCCAATGAGTGCCCCAAGAAGAATGCCGCAGCCCCCAATGCAAATGCCCCAACTCAGCAACAGCGTCATGTTCATCCCGAAAGAAGGTTTGCCCCAGGGAATTCGCTCAACTGCAACAGCCGTCTCTTTCTCATGCATGCTGAAGAAGCCTAGGAAGCGCCAGATGTCATGTTGGGTATGTTTTCTGTTAACTCAGTACTAGCAAGAGTGTTGTTTGATTCTGGAGCATCGCACTCATTTGTCACTGAAGAATTTGCATGCACTAGTAAGATTCAACCAACCAAACTGAAGCATGTTATGATTGTTCAAATCCCTGGTTCAACCACCAAAGCTAGACAAATTTGCAAAGCCGTCCCTATCCGAATCCATGGCATAGATTTTTATGATAATCTAATAGTACTCAGAACTAAAGTTTTGGAAGTAGTACTAGGAATGGATTGGATGTCCAAACATAAAGGATTAATTGACTGTGCCAAGAAAGCCATAACCATGACCGGTACAGCCGGAATATCAGTCGAGCATGTATCTGAAACCTTACCTCGTCAATTCAAGTGCAACAAGAGTATAGCCCAACCTACCATTGAGCAAGTCCGAATAGTCTGTGAATACCTCGATGTATTTCCAGATGTTTTGCCCGGTATGCCCCCATATCGGGATATCGAGTTCATCATTGAACTGATACCTGGAACCGGACCCATAGCCCAGAGACCATATAATATGAACCCGTCTGAACTAGCAGAACTGAAGAAGCAACTGGATGCCATGCTGGAAATTGGATTGATTCAACCAAGTGCGTCACCATGGAGATCACTTGTTTTGTTCGTAGACAAGAAGGATGGAGGTAACCGTCTGTGTACGGATTATCGGAAGTTGAATGATGTCACTATAAAAAACAAGTACCTGTTGCCGAAGATCGAAGATTTTTTTGACCAGTTGACTGGTGCCAAAGTGTTTTCTAAGATCGATCTTAGAACTGGCTATCATCAACTCAAGATTTGGGCAGAGGATATTCCAAAGACTGCCTTTACCACCAGATATGGATTATACGAGTATACTGTCATGTCTTTTGGATTAACCAATGCCCCCGCTCCATATTCAGGGTCACAGGCAATGCTGACGATGGGAGATGATCCTAGTTGTCGTAACCTTCCTGGGGTCCATCCTCCTGGTATTCCTCTTCATAGTCTGGCCACAGGAATAGCCAGGGACAAAGCCATGAGTAATCTTTAAGTACTCGCAAACTAATACTAACAAGTGAAGGGGGTTTTTGTTAGTAGGACACTAAGCTCTAGGGTTGTTTTGCAAAAATCCAGATTTACCTCTACTAAGTTCAGAAGCAAGAAAAGCTAATTGAAATTTTATAACACCTAAGTGGGAACTTGTATTTCATATCACAACTCTGTTGTGGTCAATTCAAAATCTCAGTTCATTTCATAAGTCATTTTGAAAACATCTGACGGGGAACAGTATGGCCACTCCAACTGTCCTTAACCGTGGACGCGGATATTCGAATAGTTTGACACTCTGCAGAGATTGTACACTTTCACCACAATATTTGATACATCCATCAGGAACAAATCCTGAATTCACCATACTCAGTATGCGGATAATCAATCCTAACCTTTCAATTACTCGCCCTAGTATAGGCACCTCTCGTGTGAGTTTGGCCTCCCAACCATGACCAACTGTCATCTTGGGTACTGCACAGGTGGACAATCTTCACAAGGTAGCCTCAGCTCAGACCTTGGCTGTGAGGGAAGCAATACTAAGGTATATAAGTTTCCAGTCAAGCCCTACCCAGATTTGCGGGTATTTTGGTTGTACGGTAAGATTGGAATGGTATCGCATCCAGACAACCATCAGTTTTATAAAGGGCTAAGGCTCATGCCTCAACATTTTCATCATCAAAATCATCTGGTGTTCGGAAACACATGTCAAAACATCTCAGTAGAATGACTCATCATTCTAAGGTTTTCATAACCATTTTCCACCAAGTATTCCCATCTATAGTTGATCAAGTTTTATGCTTAGCACTAGCATCTACAAGTGGGGGTAAGTACTAATGAGGGGTGGTAAACAAGTGGAGTTTAACTAAGTTCAATCTCATGCCTTAGGATGACATCAATATTATCTAGCTTAGGCCAAAATTTAATGCTCTTTATGCAACCTTCAATTATCTTCTTAGAATCTACAAATCACTTAAGTAAGCTCTAAGTAATAGTTTTGATAAAGAAATAAAGTAAAAAGCTTGCAAGTAAAACTAGGATTGGGTATCATCAAATGTGTCTAACCAAGCATGCTTAGTGCATTGCATAGGTTATCTAACTTTCATAATTGCAAGTGTTAGCTTGCATAGGTCAACTTGGTTAGTAAGGCTTGCCTTGTGCAGAGTAGTGGTTGAAGTTTTCCTCGGCTTCTTCTTCATAGTATCCTCCTTCCTCCTCGTATCCTTGGTCGATACTAGAGTCTATAAATAAATACGAGGTACACAATCACCAAACAATACTTAACTACTTTCAATCATCACACAAAGATGCACTATAGATGATCTAGTATCATCACTAACATTACAAGATTAAAGCTTTGGTCTTATTTATTTTATTTTTAGAAAAGTAATTTCTACTCATTGAAAAACTCCTTAAGATTTAATATTCTCCAACTCAAACATGGGATCATGTTGACACATGTCATCACCACATATTTCAGTACATGAGAATGTGATTTAAAGTGGTGTCACAATTTAATAAGATTTAACATTTTATTTTAAATAAACAAAGTGACTAGAAATGCCTATGTGGCATTCTTTTATTACTTGAACATTATTTATGTAAGTAAACCCATATGTTTTTATATATTCTTAAAGGTATGATCAAATGTGATTTTTGAGAGTTGGAATCATCTCAAAAGCTATTATGGTTGAAATTTGAAAAATGTTTGAATGCAGAAAAGCTTCTGACTTATTATTTTTATCATGGGTGATCTAATGATCCAAATGATTTGAATCCAACGGGCTTGGATTAAGAATTTCAGTACCTTTCTAACAAAATTGGTTTCATGCAATTTGGTTCATTAAATCGAGTTGGGTTGATTTTTGAAACTAGGTACAGAACTGAGTTTGAATTAAAATAGAAAAAGCTAAATTCAAACGAGTGGGCTGCGCGGGAAAGGTTAATGGGCCGGCCCAGTGTCACTCCGCAACGCGGGGCTCAACTGACAGGGGGGTCTAACGGTTAGTGGCTCATAACACGCGAAGCGGTACGGGGCGATGTGGTGTGTTGGATTAGAAGTGAGATCAACGGCTGAGGGTCGTCGTCGACGATGAACAAGTCACCGGCGAGCTCGAACCCAAGCGGCTCGGTGGGGGTGCATAGGGGGCATACCGGGGCTCCAGTGACGATGGCAAGGCGGGCAAACGACGAAGTCGACGACGGTGATTCTCCTGGCACCGACAGCTCCTCCTGGGGCGGCTCCAATCGCTGGCTTCCTTCTTCTCTAGCAGCGGCGGGCTCCGATGAAATTCCGGCGATGCGCTGCTCGCCTTGCTCCGGGAGTGAGGTGGGGTGGTTCTGGGTGAGAGGGGAGTGGAATGGTGTGAAGAATTCGAGCGAGGGAGGCCTCTATTTATAGTGGCGAGAGGGGACCGACGGGCGCGGGCTGAGCTCATCGTGGTCGACGGTACAGAGGGCTATCGGCGTGGGCGACGGTAGGGGGCGGTGTTGTGCTCCCTGGTGAAGCTCAACGGCGTGGTGTCGAGGCGTGGGGCGGTGCCGATCGGTCGGAACGCTTCGGCGCTCTGAGCGGGTCCGACGGGGTTTTTGATGGCGCACAGCGCGCGTGGCCCACGCGGTGGTGAATGGGCGTGTCTGCGGGGTTGTTGGGGTGGTGGTGATCACACGTGCACGCGACGATGGCGGCGCGCGGTCTGTGGGCGTGTGTCGAGGGTGGCGCACGGGAGCGCTCTCGGCATGCTCGCAGAGAGGCTTGGCATGGCTTGGGCGTGTGGTCTAGTGGCTGGCATTGCTCGAGGATGGGACAGGGAGTGGCGGTGGGGTGCTGGCTAGCTCCTGGACAAGGTTGGCATGGCTAGTTCCTCTCCTAGCTTGATGTCTACACTGGGGTGACAAGTGTGCTCTCGGCCTGCTCACCATTGATGACAATGGCCAGCTTACAGTGGTGCTAGAGATTAGTTAAGGGTGCTAGATGATCTACTAAGGCTAGTTGTAACCAGAGAGGGAACAAGTTTGGCCAAAACACTGCTCAACATAGTGTTTTTGATTTTGTTGATTTGAATCTGCAACCTGTTTGATGAAATGGCCGCATGAACTTAAGTTTTGAATTTTGAAAAGATTTTTGGTGGGTGTGCTAGGAATGTGTTGAGGGTTCTGTGGATGCTTGGGTTTTGAAAATTGAGCTTGTTTGAGTGGTTTTTGAAATAGTGGGATCTTCCCATATGAAATAGATTCAATTTTAAACTGTCATTTAAACTAAGCATTTAAATGTTTTTGGATGATCAGCAAGTGGGACTTGGTACCTTATTATGATTACTATCAAGGGGTGCGAAGATCCATACATGTTTCTCTTAAGTTCTGAAAGTTAGAGATAGCCAAAGTAGGCATGGGAGTTAATTTGGCCAAAGTGACCATTCACTTAATTTGCTTGTTTTGACTTGTTTGTCTTTGGGAAAAGTTTGGGGATTGTTTAGATGATGTTTATTTTACCTAAGAATCATTTTACAAGCAAAGAAACACAGAATCATGGCAATTAAAAAGAATCTAAATTTTAATACACACACATATGAATGCATTCATATTTTTAATTAGAAAAGTTTTTGTTAACCCTAAATTTGATGATTAGAGTTTGATGATCCAAGTTTAGTATTTTTGGGATGTCACAAACCTTCCCCCCTTAACCAAAATCTCGTCCCGTGATTTGAAAAAGGAAGAAAAAGATTACCTAGGATTTGAAGAGATCGGGAAAATCCGTCCTGATGTGATCTTCGCGCTCCCAGGTAGCTTCTTCTTCTGTGTGGTTGCTCCACTGAATCTTGAGAAACTTGATGCTTCAGGTTCTGGTAGTTCTGAAAGCTCCTTCCAAAATACGGGTGGGTACTTCGGGATAGGTCAGATCATCGTTGATCTCTATAGTCCGGTGATCAATGTTCTTGAACACTTCAGTCTTCTCCGGGACTTCGAGGCACTTGCGAAGTAATGAGATATGGAACACATTGTGCAAGTCTGACATCTCTTCGGGTAGTTCCAATTGATACGACACTTCTCCTCGATGGTTCAGAATCTTGAATGGGCCGATATATCTGGGGGCTCACTTTCCCTTGAGTTGGAAACGCTGCATTCCCTTTAACGGTGACACCTTCAGATACACAAAATCTCCAATGTTAAAGGCGAGGTCTCGACGTCTCTTGTCGGCGTAACTCTTTTGCCTTGACTGGGCTGTCTTGAGGTGCTCACGAATATTGTGAACCTTCTCTTCTGCTTCTCGTAGGATGTCGAGTTCGAAAATCTGACTCTCTCCTACTTCCGACCAGTTCAAAGGGGTGCGGCACTTCCTTCCATACATGAATTCAAATGGGGCCATTTGCAAACTGGCTTGATAACTGTTGTTGTATGAAAATTCTGCGAAAGGCAGACAGTCTTCCCACTTAGATCCATATTCTAACACACATGCTCTCAACATGTCTTCGAGTATTTGATTCACTCGCTCAGTTTGTCCGTCGGTCTGAGGGTGATAAGCGGTGCTGAAATCTAGTCGGGTTCCTAAACCTTCTTGGACTTTCCTCCAGAATCTCGAGGTAAACTGATTTCCTCGATCTGATACGATGTTCTTGGGGACTCCGTGCAAACTGACGATTCTAGCGATGTATAACTCCGCTAGCTTCGAACTCTGATATGTGGTCTTGACGGGTAAGAAATGGGCGACTTTGGACAATCTGTCCACTATGACCCAGATAGAGTCATTTCCCCTACTAGAAGTAGGCAATCCGGTGATAAAGTCCATTCCAACGGAATCCCATTTCCATTCCAGAATCTGCAATGGTTGCAACAATCCAGCGGGTCTTTGATGTCCCGCCTTGACTCTCTGACATATGTCACACTTGGCTATATAGCTTCCGATTTCTCTCTTCATCTTATGCCACCAAAATTGCTCTTTCAACTCTTGATACATCTTCGTTCCTCCGGGGTGGATAGAATAAAGATTATCATGAGCTTCCTTCAGAATAACTTCTTTCAACTCAGAATCTGCTGGTACACAAATGCGTCATTTGTACCACTGAACTCCTTCTTCGTCTTCGGTGAATCCGGGTACTTTGCCTGTACCGATACGATGCTTGATTCCGTCGATACTAGCATTTCCTTTCTGCGCCTCTTTGGTCTGGCTAATCAAAGTGGGTTGAAGTTCTATGCTAGCCAAAAATCCTTCACTCACTAATTTCATTCGTAAATCTTCCATCTCTTTGTGCAAACTTGGTTGCTCCTTCAAAATCATGGAGTTCAAGCGGCATGGCAATCTGCTAAGGGCATCTGCTACCACGTTGGCTTTACCTGGGTGATAGTGAATGTCCAAATCGTAATCCTTGATTAGCTCAATCCATCTTCTCTGTCTCATATTCAGCTCCTTTTGAGTGAATATATACTTCAGGCTCTTGTGATCCGAATAAATCTCACAACGGTTTCCCATCAGGTAATGCCTCCATGTCTTCAGGGCTAGAACTACGACTGCGAGTTCGAGGTCATGGGTTGGGTAATTTTGCTCATGTTGTTTCAGTTCTCGAGATAGATAAGATATAACTTTGCCTTCTTGCATTAGCATACATCCGAGACCGATCTTGGATGCATCACAATACACGTCAAAAGGCTTCGTGATATCCGACATGATTAAGACTGGGGCTGAAATCAATCTTCTCTTGAGTTCTTGAAAACTCACTTCACATTTGTCTGTCCATTCAAACTTCTTATCCTTCTTCAGCAATTGGGTCATGGGTCTGGCGATACTCGAGAATCCTTCTACGAACTTGCGGTAATATCCTGCCAATCCAAGAAATGCACGAACTTGGGTTTGAGTGGTTGGGGCTTGCCAATCTTCGACATCTTTCACTTTTGCAGGGTCAACGTCAATTCCTCCAGCTGATACAATGTGACCGAGGAATCCTACCTCCTGTAACCAGAATTCACATTTGCTAAACTTGGCATACAAGTGATGCTCTCTAAGGGTTCCAAGAATGGTCCTTAGGTGTAGCTCATGTTCTTCTTCTGATTTGGAATAAATCAGAATGTCATCGATGAAAACAACGACAAACTTATCCAGGAAGTCCATAAAAATCTTATTCATGAGATTCATGAAATAAGCGGGGGCATTGGTTAATCCAAAAGACATGACGGTATACTCGTATAATCCATATCTGGTGGTAAAGGCAGTCTTTGGAATATCCTCTGCGCGAATCTTGAGTTGATGATAGCCAGTTCTAAGATCAATCTTAGAAAACACTTTGGCACCAGTCAACTGATCAAACAAATCTTCCATCTTGGGCAATGGGTATTTGTTCTTGATGGTGACATCATTCAACTTGTGATAATCTGTACACAAATGGTTACCTCCATCCTTCTTGTCCACGAACAAGACAGGTGATCTCCATGGTGACGCACTTGGTTGAATCAATCTGATTTCCAGCATGGCATCCAGTTGCTTCTTCAGTTCTACTAGTTCAGACGGGTTCATACTATATGGTCTCTGGGCTATGGGTCCGGTTCCGGGGATTAGTTCAATGATAAACTATATATCCCGATCTGGGGGCATACCGGGCAAAACATCTGGAAATACATCGGGGTATTCACAGACTATCCGGACTTGGTCAATGGTTGGTTGGTCTATACTCTTGTTGCACTTGAATTGACGAGGTAAGGTTTTAGATACATGCTCGACTAATATTCCGGCGGTACTGGTCATGGTTATGGCTTTCTTGGCACAGTCAATTAATCCTTTATGTTTGGACATCCAATCCATTCCTAGTACTACTTCCAAACCTTTAGTTCTGAGTACTATCAGATTAGCATAAAAATCTATGCCATGGATTCGGATAGGGACGGCTTTGCAAATTTGCCTAGCTTTGGTGGTTGAACCGGGAATTTGAACAATCATTACATGCTTTAGTTTGGTTGGTTGAATCTTACTAGTGCATGCAAATTCTTCGGTGACAAATGAGTGCGATGCACCAGAATCAAACAACACTCTTGCAAGTACTGAATTAATAGAAAACATACCCAACACAACGTCTAGCGCTTCCTGAGGTTCTTCAGCATGCATGAGAAAAAGACGGCCGTTTCGGTTGAGCGAGTTCCCTAGGGCAAACCTTCTTCCTGGCTGAACACGACGCTACTGATGAGCTGGGACATTTGCATTGGGGGCTGCGTCATTCTTCTTGGGGCACTCGTTGGAGTAGTGACCCTTATTTCCACAGTCATAACAAGTCACTTGCGACTTGTCCTTTGCTGCAACAGGCACATCATTGCTTCCAGTCCTCGGGGCAGTGTTGGTGTTGGCGGTAGCATTGTTGTTGTTGAACTTGGGTGGTGCACGGTTGAAATTGTTAGAGTTGCCGGGGTTGTTGTGATTTCCTCTAGGCCTCGGGTTTCCACGGTTGGGATAGGTCGGACGGTTCATAGGGGGTTTGTTGGTTCTCGGGGCAAATCCTGGAGATGGGTTGGGGCGATACTTTGGGGTCTGATGGGTTCCTGGCTGATGCATCATGCGACGCTTGCAGTTCTCATTGGCTTGGTTGATCTTTCCTTCCATCTGGATGGCAGAGTCGACAAGGGCTTCAATATCAGCAAACGGGATATTGACCAACATATTCTGCATCTCGTCATGCAAACCATTCAAGAATCTTTCTTTCTTATTGGCTTCGGTGTCGATCTCATCCGATGCATACCTAGCTAATGACAAGAATTTGTCACGGTATTCCACTACGGTCATCCTTCCTTGCTTCAGTTCTCTGAATTCATCTCTCATTCTCTTGATCAAACCCGGTGGCACATGGGTTTTGCTGAACTTGACCTTGAATTCTTCCCAGGTCATCATCTGTCCTCCGGTCATTGCACAAACGTTGTTCCACATGCTCTTGCATCTCCGGATAGATAGTGGGTGGCGAATAGAACTTCCTTGTTAGCTTCCACTCCAGCGACTTCTAGGTTATTTTCCATGGTTTGCAGCCAATCATCGGCGTCTAAGGGCTCTTCCGACTTAGTGAAAACGGGTGGGTTGGTATTCTGGAAATTCTTGAGCTTAGATCCATGGTTGTCCTGATTTCCTTGGCCTTGATTGTTGTGGGCTAGCTGAGCTATCTGCTGAAGGGTGGCTAGGTTGGCTTGACGTTCTGCTCTTTCAGCTTCGCGGTTAGAAACCAACATTTGCAAGATCTGCAACATCGGGTCCGGGGATGAACCACTTCCTCCGCGAGGCATCTGAAGATTGAGATCGATCATGAGAAAAGAGGGGAATTTCTAAGGTTCGGGGTCTTTGGAAAGTTTTTAAATTTTGACTCAGATTTTATTTTGCAACTTGCTTTTCATTCATTCATTCATAGCACATGATACAAACACACACCACAAAACAAGAAAAACAGATGGTTTTAAGAACCATTCTGGAAACTACGATACAGTGGGACCGAATACAACTCACTACGCTAGTGCTCAAGTGCTACTACTCCTCGGAGTCGGTGTAATCGTCATCCTCATCATCCTCATCGTCATCGATGAAGGCAAAATCATCCTCATCGGTGAAGAAGTCCATGGCCTGATCCTCCAGAAAATCATCATCATCGCTGAGATAGGAGTAGGGGTCTCCACGAAGATCTTCTCCGACATTCTCCCTTTCCTCCAACTGCATGTCTCTCTCATGGATGGTCTCCTCCAAATACGAGATACGGTGGCGAAGATAGGCAATGATGCGCTCCTTCTTGCCGAGTTGACGGCGGCGAGACTTGTGATCCTTCGCTAGCATGGCGATGGTCTGATCCTTCGTCTTGATGATGGCGGACTTGTGGTTGGAGTAGTCACGGAAATTGTCCAATTCCTGCTGACGATCGTACATCATGAAGCTAAGGTGGTCCAACTGAGTCTTCATCTCGTGGTGGTATGGGGCTTCCAGTGGCTGTCCCATAGCATCACGTCTTGGACAAAACTCAAAGTGGGTACCCTTGATCTGGTTGATACTCTGCCCACACAGACGGGCAAGAGCTTCCTGCATGGCCCTGGCAAGTCCATCGAGCCAGTTGTTCTCTCTTAAGGTGAACTGAATTCCCTCAGCAATGGGGTGTTCAATCTTTCCTCGGAGACTTGCAACAATTAGCCACTGCAGATCTTCTCCTCCTTGATCATTGAGCTGAGCTCCGAAAAACTCGGGGTGCGGACGCTCCATAAGTTCCGAAAGCTTGTCCAAATCCCGCTCAAAGATGAGGTCTCCTCCATTCCCCAACTGATAAAATTTGATGTACTTCACGTCCATCTATAAGAATATAAGATGAGTAATTTAGTAGAGTGATCAAGTGTGTCAAATTTTATGTATTTTGCAAGAGTTGTTGAGGAACATGAATTTTTATGAAAGAAACAAGGTGATAAGAATGGGAATAAGTTTTTGTAAATACGTGTTATCTAACTTTCATAATTGCTTAGTGCATTGCGTAGGTTATCTAACTTTCATAATTGCAAGTGTTAGCTTGCATAGGTCAACTTCCAAGCATGCTTAGTGCATTGCATAGGTTATCTAACTTTCATAATTGCAAGTGTTAGCTTTCATAGGTCAACTTGGTTAGTAAGGCTTGCCTTGTGCAGAGCAGTGGCTGAAGTTTTCCTCGCCTTCTTCGTAGTATCCTCCTTCCTCCTCGTATCCTTGGTCGGTACTAGCGTCTATAAATAAATACGAGGTACACAATCACCAAACAATACTTAACTACTTCCAATCATCACACAAAGATGCATTATAGATGATCTAGTATCATCACTAACATTACAAGATTAAAGCTTTGGTCTTATTTATTTTATTTTTAGAAAAGTAATTTCTACTCATTGAAAAACAACTTAAGATTTAATATTATCCAACTCAAACATGGGATCATGTTGACACATGTCATCACCACATATTTCAGTACATGAGAATGTGATTTAAAGTGGTGTCACAATTTAATAAGATTTAACCTTTTATTTTAAATAAACAAAGTGACGAGAAATGCCTATGTGGCATTCTTTTATTATTTGAACATTATTTCTGTAAGTAAACCCATATGTTTTTATATATTCTGAAAGGTATGATCGAATGTGATTTTTGAGAGTTGGAATCATCTCAAAAGCTATTATGGTTGAAATTTGAAAAATGAATGCAGAAAAGCTTCTGACTTGTTATTTTTATCATGGGTGATCTATAGATCCAAATGATTTGAATCCAACGGGCTTGGATTAATAATTTTAGTACCTTTCTAACAAAATTGGTTTCATGCAATTTGGTTCATTAAATCGAGCTAGGTTGATTTTTGAAACTAGGTACAGAACTGAGTTTGAATTAAAATAGAAAAATCTAAATTCAAACGCTTGGGCTGCGCTGGAAAGGTTAATGGGCCGGCCCAGTGTCACTCTGCAGCGCGGGGCTCAACTGACAGGGGGGTCTACCGGTCAGTGGCTGATAACATGTGAAGCGATATGGGGCGATGTGGTGCATTGGATTAGACTGAGATCAACGACTGAGGGTCATCGTCGACGATGAACAAGTCACCGGCGAGCTCGAACCCTAGCGGCTCGGTGGGGGTGCATAGGGGGCATACTGGGGCTCCAGTGACGACGGCTAGGCGGTCAAACGACAAAGTCGACGACGGTGATTCTCCTGGCACCGGCAGCTCCTCCTGGGGCGGCTCCAATCGTTGGCTTCCTTCTTCTCCAGCAGCGGCGGGCTCCGATGAAATACCGGCGATGCGTTGCTCGCCTTGCTCCGGGAGTGAGGTGGGGTGGTTCTGGGTGAGAGGGGAGTGGAATGGTGTGAAGAATTCGAGCAGGGGAGGCCTCTATTTATAGTGGCGAGAGGGGACCGACGGGCACGGGCTGAGCTCGTCGTGGTCGACAGTACAGAGGGCTATCAGCGTGGGCGACGGTAGGGGGCGGTGCTGTGCTCCCTGGCGAAGCTCAACGGCGTGGTGGAGAGGCGTGGGACGGTGCTGATCGGTCGGAATGCTTCGGCGCTTTGAGCGGGTCCGACGGTGTTTTTGATGGCGCACAGCGCGCGTGGTCCGCGCGGTGGCGAACGGGCGTGTCTGCGGGGTTGCTGGGGTGGTGGTGATCACGCGTGCTCGCGGCGATGGCGGCGCGCGGTCTGTGGGCGTGTGTCGAGGATGGCGCATGAGCGCGCTCTCGGCATGCTCGCAGAGAGTCTTGGCATGGCTTGGGCGTGTGGTCTAGTGGCTGGCATTGCACGAGGCTAGGATAGGGAGTGGTGGTGGGGTGCTGGCTAGCTCCTGGACAAGGTTGGCATGGCTAGTTCCTCTCCTAGCTTGATGTCCACACTGGGGTGACAAGTGTGCTCTCGGCCTACTCACCATTGATGATAATGGCCAGATTACAGTGGTGCTAGAGATTAGTTAAGGGTGCTAGATGATCTACTAAGGCTAGTTGTAACCAGAGAGGGAACAAGGTTGGCCAAAACACTGCTCAACATAGTGTTTTTTTATTTTGTTGATTTGAATCTGCAACCTGTTTGATGAAATGGACGTATGAACTTAAGTTTTGAATTTTGAAAAGATTTTTGGTGGGTGTTCTAGGCATGTGTTGAGGGTTCTATGGATGCTTGGGTTTTGAAAATTGAGCTTGTTTGAGTGGTTTTTGAAATAGTGGGATCTTCCCATATGAAATAGATTCAATTTTAAACTATCATTTAAACTAAGCATTTAAATGTTTTTGGATGATCACCAAGCGGGCCTTGGTACCTTATTATGAGTACTATCACGGTGTGCAAAGATCCATACATGTTTCTGTTAAGTTCTAAAAGTTAGAGATAGCCAAAGTAGGCATGGGAGTTAATTTGGCCAAAGTGACCATTCACTTAATTTGTTTGTTTTGACTTGTTTGTCTTTGGGAAAAGTTTGGGGATTGTTTAGATGATGTTTATTTTACCTAAGAATCATTTTACAAGCAAAGAAACACAGAATCATGGCAATTCAAAAGAATCTAAATTTTAATACACATACATATGAATGCTTTCATATTTTTAATTAGAAAAGTTTTTGTTAACCCTAAATTTGATGATTAGAGTTTGATGATACAAGTTTAGTATTTTTGGGATGTTACATGTTTTCATCGATGACATTCTGATTTATTCCAAATCAGAAGAAGAACATGAGCTATACCTAAGGACCATTGTTGGAACCCTTAGAGAGCATCAGTTGTATGCCAAGTTTAGCAAATGTGAATTCTGGTTACAGGAGGTAGGATTCCTCGGCCATATCGTATCATCTGGAGGAATTGCCGTTGACCCTACAAAGGTGAAAGATGTCGAAGATTGGCAAGCCCCAACCACTAAAACCCAAGTTCGTGCATTTCTCGGATTAGCGGTATACTACCGCAAGTTCGTCGAAGGATTCTCGAGTATCGCCAGACCCATGACCCAATTGATGAATAAGGACAAGAATTTTGAATGGACGGACAAATGTGAAGCGAGTTTTCAAGAACTCAAGAAAAGGTTGATTTCAGCCCCAATTTTGATCATGCCGGATATCACGAAGCCCTTTGACGTGTATTGTGACGCATCCAAGATCGGCCTAGGATGTGTGCTAATGCAAGAAGGAAAAGTTATATCGTATCTATCCCGACAATTGAAGCAGCATGAACAAAACTACCCGCCCCATGACCTCGAACTCGCAGCCGTAGTTCTAGCCCCGAAGACATGGAGGCATTACCTAATGGGAAACCATTGTGAGATTTATTCGGATCACAATAGTTTGAAGTATATATTCACTAAGAAGGAGATGAATATGAGGCAGAGAAGATGGATTGAGATAATCAAGGATTATGATCTGGACATTCACTATCACCCCGGTAAAGCCAATGTGGTAGCAGATGCCCTTAGCAAATTGCCGTGCCGCTTGAACTCCATGATTTTGAAGGAGCAACCAAGTTTCCACCAAGAGATGGAAGATTTCCAAATGGAATTGGTAAGTGAAGGATTTTTGGATAGCATAGCACTTCAACCCACTTTGGGTACTTCAGCCAGATCAAAGAGGCACATAAAGGAAATGCTAGTATTGATGGAATCAAGCGTCGTATCGGTACAGGCAAAGTACCCAGATTCACGGAAGATGAAGAAGGATTTCTGTGGTACAAAGGACGCCTTTGTGTACCAGCAGATTCGGAATTGAAAGAAGTGATTTTGAAAGAGGCCCATGATACTCTTTATTCTATCCACCCCGGAGGAACGAAGATGTATCGGGATTTGAAGGAACAATTTTGGTGGCATAATATGAAGAGAGAAATCGGAAGCTATATCGCCAAGTGTGATATATGTCAGAGAGTCAAGGCGGGACATGAAAGACCCGCTGGACTGTTGCAACCTCTACAGATTCTGGAATGTAAATGGGATTCAGATGGAATGGACTTTATCACCGGATTGCCTACTTCTAGTAGGGGAAATGACTCTATCTGTATCATAGTTGACCGATTGTCCAAAGTAGCCCATTTCTTACCAGTCAAGACCACATACCAGAGTTCGAAGCTAGCAGAGTTATACATCGCTAGAATCGTCAGTTTGCACGGAGTCCCCAAGAACATCGTATTGGATCGAGGAACTCAGTTTACCTCGAGATTCTGGAAGAAAGTCCAAGAAGGTTTAGGAACCCGACTAGATTTTAGCACAGCGTATCACCCTCAGACTGATGGACAAACGGAGCGAGTAAATCAAATACTCGAAGATATGTTGAGAGCATGTGTGCTAGAGTATGGATCTAAATGGGAGGACTCTCTGCCTTTCGCAGAATTTTCATACAACAATAGTTATCAAGCTAGTCCACAAATGGCCCCATTTGAGTTTATGTATGGAAGGAAGTGTCGCACCCCTTTGAACTGGTCGAAAGTAGGAGAGATTCAGATTTTCGGACCTAACATCCTACGATAACCAGAAGAGAAAGTTCACAAGATTCGTGAGCACCTCAAGACCGCCCAGTCAAGATAGAAGAGTTACGCCGACAAGAGACGTCGAGACCTCGCTTTCAATATCGGAGATTTCGTGTATCTTAAAGTGTCGTCGTTCAAAGGAATGCTGTCACATCCCAAGATTTTCCAAATCTTGTAATGTGAAAATAAATGAATAAAGTAAAACTTTGTTTAATTTTCAGAGCCAGAAGAAACTTTTTGAATTCAATTGGAACTTCAAACCCATTTGAATTAAATAAAACCTAAAGGGATCTAAAAAGATAAACATTTAATAAAAGGGAAAAACATTTGGAATTACTATTTTGAAACTCTTAAGTGAAAAGAATTATTTTCAAATAAAATAGAAGTTTATAAATAAAGAATATTTTATAAATCCAAATTAAACCTTGGCCAAACTTTGGGAAATAAAACATTTTATTTTTTAAATAAAATTAGCAAAGGTTTATTTAAATAAATTAATAAGGATTTAATATCCAACTTTATTTAAATAAAAGGTTTTACCAATTTAATTGAAACATCAAAACTTATTAAATGGTTTAAAATAAGTTTTCCAAATATTTGATATTCACAAATAATACCTACTAAAGTGTCTTGGCTTTATTTTAGATTTTAAAATAAATATCTCAAAAAAACAAATCCTATTTGATTTAATAAGGAAAGTCTATTGTATTTAATTAATAATGGACTCTAAAATAAAAAGGTTATTTTGTTTTAAAACAAATTTCTAAGTATTCTTTATTATACCTACTGATTTGGTTGTGACCTTACTGACCCTAGGAACCAACCCTTGATGTTAAAAATGATTTTGGTAAAATTTGGGTTGAATTATTTGACTTAGCCATTTTCTAGCCAAATAAAATTATTAATTTTATTATGGAAATGTTTTTGCAAAGAAAACTTTGGGAAAATGTTTTGTACCAAACCTACTGACCCAAAACACCAAGCTATGCAAATGGCAACTCACTTGGTGAAAAACATAAAGTTTTGCTTTGATAAGAATATTTTTCACCACATGAAATGATGGTTGGATTTAAAAAAAAAGTTTATAGACTAAGGCCTTTTGCAAAAGACTTTGCCATTTTGGTAAATAACCAATGTGGACCTTACAAGGTTATAAGCCTAGTGGAGACCTCCCTTGTGAATAAAACCATCTTAATCATGTTCCCATGCATGACTTAGAATCCATTGCTTTGTGTGTGTGAAATGTTGTTTGAATATTGGTTTGGAATGCTACTTGATACTATGCTTGTTGGATTGATTGTAGTGAAATTAGCAAAGTGTGAGACTAGCAAGATCAAGGAGTAAACCCTCATTTCCTACCAAAAAGGCAAGTTTCACTATCATTCAAAAGTCCTATTATTTTCATTATACTTAGTGGATTATGGAAAACATGCATGAAAACAATTTTATACTTATGCTAAGCTAAATCCTAATAGGATTCCCTATACATTCCTTAGTGAAATATTGTAGTTGTACATGCTTAGCCATGCTTTATTTTGAAAAGAGATACATGATGAGATTTTACAAAGGTTGAGAAAAGGACTTATGTTTTACATAATAAAACAAGGACTCAATGAACCACCTAGGTGGTGGATACTTTAAGTTTTGGAGAAGGTGGCAACAAAAGGAAACCATGTCTATGAGAATCACTTTGTGTTATGCTCCAAAAGAAAACCACCTAGGAAACTTAGAGGTTGAACATGTTTCTCCAATTGTGGCTTTCGTGTGCAACCACATGCTATTATGGCTCTGGCTTAGTCAACTACATTAGGAAGACCCATACATTGTCTTTAGTTACCGGACATGGGGATCTGGAATGCTTCATGGGGGCTGAAGACAAGCTAGCAATGATGTATGGGAGGACCTTTTGGAAAGACTTCGTCACACTCTCGGTCTGCCGGTACTCCATATTGGTGAGCACTAATCCAGTAGGCCACTGGTGGCAACAAGATGGGATTGTGACATGTGGGTAAAGTGTACTCCTTCTGCAGAAGTTAATAAAATCTAAGTACTTAGCCGTGTCCCCGGTTATGGACAATACTGAGCAACTAAAGTTTGAACTATGGGAGATCTCGACATTCTAACTTCTAAAATAAAAACTTGATGCCCTTGTGTGTCTACCAAGGAATTCAAAGAGATTTTGTTAAAGCATGTTGTACTTGGGGTTACCAAGGAACTCATGAGATTTTAAAGCTTGTTGCACTTGGGGTTACCAAGTGGCTCAAGAGATTTTGACAATGACTTGAACACTTGAGTTTCTACCAAGGGGTTCAAGGGATTCTTGGAAAAGAGATTTGACAAAGGACTAAAACCATTTTTGAAAAGATAGGATAAAATATTGCTTTGTACAAACAAGCCTTAAACTCCACTTAGCCAAATATGCATGTATTGATAGGATCCACTCTTATTATACATAGAAGTGAAGCTTGCCAATACAATTCAAAATGTATTGACCCTTGTGGCTGTAACTTGTAATGTTGTAGGTTTGATTGATTTGAATGAAGATTTTTTGATTAGGATTACAAAGTCTACAACCAACATCTGCCTGTGGCACTTTGAAGAAAAAGGACCCATACTTATAGTTATTCCGCTGAAATGTAATGTAATAGCCAAATTAGCTATGTATGATGTAATAAAACTATGTTATTCCTCGTTATAAATTTATATTATGACCTTTGTATCTTGATATTACATCTTAACTGTGGATGCTAGCGATTGATCCAGGGACTAGCATTGTAAACACAGGAGGAATTTACCTTATTAGGTTGAGACCTCAACAGATGGTATCAGAGCATTGTGTTGCCTGTAGGATTTGTAAACCTAGGATTAGACAATACCCTTAGAAAAATAGGAGTTATATTTTGTTCCAAAAACTTATTTTACAAACACACTTGTAAGCTCTTTCCTCAACCATTTTGGTTTCAACTCTACTTCTCTTCTACTCAACTTGATGGAAAACCTACCCCATGACCAAAGACTACACTATGTGCAAAGGACTTCTTCAACTCTAATGACTTCAACATCTTCAGCATATTCACCAAGGACTTCCAACTTGGAAACTACTAAGGACCACAAATGAGACAAGGAAGTCTTACTCAAAAATTTAGAGACTGAGGGAATGCAAAATAAGAAGGAGCCATCAACAACTTTGAAGTATTGTGACCAAAAGTTTTTCCAAGGAAACCATGGCCTCATGCAAGAAGGATCAACCAAGAAGGATGGAAGGATCACAAGTGAACCATATAGATGGACCACCATAATTTAGTTAAGACAAAACACACCAACTTATGTGGTGTAACAAAAGTATTTTGTTGTCTAAGTATGTGTTTGAACATTGTTTGAGTGAAATGTTTGGTTTCTGATTGCATGCACATTGCTTGTGTGAATTGTGATGTGTGTGACTAGAATTGACTCCTTAGAAATATCTTGCCTATTCTAATCTCCCTTCAACCCAAACAGATAACTATTCCAAAGGACTCCAAGGTTGATGACACCAACACCAACCAAGCTGATAGCATGAAGGAGCTCATAGCAACCCAACACCAGCTGAACCAACTGACAGCTCAGTTCATAGTCAACAATAGTGATAAAGATCCAGCACTCCAAAAGTTTTTGGAAGAACAATCCCAACTGATGCTTAAGGTGACTAATCAAATGATCAGCATGGAATAAAGCTATCCTAAAAGAATTTATGATGACAAGGATGACAAGAATGTTATTCTGGATGGAGCCCCAGCTTGCATTATTTGTGGAGACAAGGATCATACTTCCAAGGAGCATGAAGGACAATGCCCCAATTGTGAAGAAGAACATCCTATTGGACAATGCCCCACCTCTCAAGCTACTTGCTACCTATGTGAAGGAAGTGATCATACTCCTATCCAATGCCCTATCTACTCCATGATAGAACAAAGGAAACAAGAAGGATCCAAGTCTACCAAAGGAAAAGGACCACTCATACCTCCAAACAAGACAACCCAATTCAAAGGATCAAAGAAACCCAAGAAACCAAGACAGGACATGCACCTTGTGCAATGCCGTAAATGTAAGGAAATGGGACACTACTCCAGTGAGTGCCCAGAGAACAAGAAAAATAAGGGAATTGACCAAGTGGTGTGTAACAACTGCAATGAGCCAGGCCATTATGTAGCAACATGTCCACAAGAGCAACGTAAAGAACTCCAAGATATCCGTTGTTTCAACTGCAAGAATCCAGGATACTATGCAAGCAATTGTCCAGAAAAGATGAAGAACAAGTTGAACAAGCCTATGGAGAAGCTCAACCTTGGCCCATGAGTCAAGTATGGAAACCAAGGAAACCATGCAAATGTTTGCTATGAGAAATTTTCCCCAGGATCCCAAAAAGGACAATATGTAATTTTGTTTGAAAATTTTAAGGGTGGTAGTACCCTAGTTGTTTTGAACTTGCTTGTAACCCTAGCCTCCCCAAATCTCGGGACGAGATTTATTTTAAGGGTGATAGCTTGTCACATCCCAAGATTTTCCAAATCTTGTAATGTGAAAATAAATGAATAAAGTAAAACTTTGTTTAATTTTCAGAGCCAGAAGAAACTTTTTGAATTCAATTGGAACTTCAAACCCATTTGAATTAAATAAAACCTAAAGGGATCTAAAAAGATAAACATTTAATAAAAGGGAAAAATAAAAAAAATAAAAAAAACATTTGGAATTACTATTTTGAAACTCTTAAGTGAAAAGAATTATTTTCAAATAAAATAGAAGTTTATAAATAAAGAATATTTTATAAAGCCAAATTAAACCTTGGCCAAACTTTGGGAAATAAAACATTTTCTTTTTAAATAAAATTAGCAAAGGTTTATTTAAATAAATTAATAAGGATTTAATATCCAACTTTATTTAAATAAAAGGTTTTACCAATTTAATTGAAACATCAAAACTTATTAAATGGTTTAAAATAAGTTTTCCAAATATTTGATATTCACAAATAATACCTACTAAAGTGTTTTGGCTTTATTTTAGATTTTAAAATAAATATCTCAAAAAAAACAAATCCTATTTGATTTAATAAGGAAAGTCTATTGTATTTAATTAATAATGGACTCTAAAATAAAAAGGTTATTTTGTTTTAAAACAAATTTCCAAGTATTCTTTATTATACCTACTGATTTGGTTTTGAAAATATTTAGGTTTTCAAATAAAGATTTTAAATAAATCAAACCATATTTGATTAAATAACT
This sequence comes from Avena longiglumis, assembly GCA_030063025.1. Classification (NCBI taxonomy): domain Eukaryota; kingdom Viridiplantae; phylum Streptophyta; class Magnoliopsida; order Poales; family Poaceae; genus Avena; species Avena longiglumis. The sequence continues at coordinate 524,158,737 of CP125976.1, forward strand.
ATGGTCTATTTTATTTAATTATTAAATAGATCCTAAAATGAATAAAAATATTATTTTAATCTGAGATTTGGTTTATGTTGATAAACAGAACCAAAATCTCATTACAATTGTTGAATTGTTTGAATTATTTGAATGCTTGAATAGTTGGATGAAATTCAAAACAGAAAAATAGGTTTAGAAATAGAAAAAGATTTAGACAGAAAAAAAATAGAACAACCCACCATCTGGCCCAACTAACCCAACAGCAGCCCACCTAGCCCACCTCACCCTCGCCCCCGAAACGTTTTCTTCACCCCAGAAGAAACCCGCACCCTCACTGACTGGTGGACCCTCCCCTCCCTTCTTTCCCCACTGACCGGTAGGACCATTCTCCACTGTTCCTCCTCCCCACCCGCGCGACCCTGTCTTCCCCAAACCTCGCTGCCGTTGCTGCCATTCACGCCGCGATCAATTCGCAGTAATGTCGCGCCATAATCTCGCCGTGACTGCACGCTATAAGTCGCCAGCATCCCCTCCTCCTTTCCCCTCTGACTCCTCCCACAAGCACGCCACCAGGCCGCTCTAATTCCTCCTCGAAGCTCCTCTGCTCCGACCACCATCTCCGACAAATTCCGGCCATTACACACCGCCCCTCGCCTCCCAGAGCACTCAGACAGCTTCACAACTCCCATACGCAAATCCCAAGATCACCCATTCGACATGGCGCTCAGGCGTCGGCTTTGTCAAGTTCTGAGCTGAATGGCGTCCGCTCCAACTCCGCAAACACCGGTAGTTTCGACCACCCGCGCCTCCTCGTTCACACTCCCACACTCCACCTCTTTCTTCATCTAACGCATCGTTGTTTTGCTTTGGGGTGATCCACGACCGTCCACGACCACACAAGCACCCGACGCGTCCTCCACTCCGTGAGCAATCCGCCAAGATCGTAAGCCCCCTCGACCAACACCTCCTCGAGCATCACCGTGACCTCCTAAACCCGGTGAGCCTTTTCTCCTCTCTCTCGCTTCCTAGACCTCCGCACCATCCTCACCGATCCCGCCGCCAGCGTCGGCCGCCGCCCACTTTAGGTCAAACTCGCGATCTGCTCGATCTAGATCTAGCGCCCACGATTAGTTCACTTATCGTTGAAGAATGCCGTCCAGGACCGTGCGATCGATCAGATCCAACGCCCCACAGCCGCGATCCACGCGAAGCGGTACCCGCGAATAGCAACGCGCCGCGTGTCATCTATTAGGTTTAGAAACAGATTTGAATCTGATTTATTTGCAAACTTCAAACACTTATAACTTGAGATCTACGCGTCCAAAAATTACAAATTTTATATCAATGGATTCAGGAGAGCAAGCCCCAGACAACCATGCCCTTGGTTTAGCAAATAGTATCTGTTAGTTTGCTTGATTTTGCATATTCTTTTGTGAGCTTGTTTGGAATATAAATTTTTTTTAAAATTGATTTTAGGATTAAAATCTTTGCAAAATGGTTTGTTGTTACCTTACTGACCCTAGGAACCAACCCTTGATGTTAAAAATGATTTTGGTAAAATTTGGGTTGAATTATTTGACTTAGCCATTTTCTAGCCAAATAAAATTATTAATTTTATTATGGAAATGTTTTTGCAAAGAAAACTTTGGGAAAATGTTTTGGACCAAACCTACTGACCCAAAACACCAAGCTATGCAAATGGCAACTCACTTGGTGAAAAACATAATGTTTTGCTTTGATAAGAATATTTTTCACCACATGAAATGATGGTTGGATTTTAAAAAAAAGTTTATAGACTAAGGCCTTTTGCAAAAGACTTTGCCATTTTGGTAAATGACCAATGTGGACCTTACAAGGTTATAAGCCTAGTGGAGACCTCCCTTGTGAATAAAACCATCTTAAGCATGTTCCCATGCATGACTTAGAATCCATTGCTTTGTGTGTGTGAAATGTTGTTTGAATATTGGTTTGGAATGCTACTTGATACTATGCTTGTTGGATTGATTCTAGTGAAATTAGCAAAGTGTGAGACTAGCAAGATCAAGGAGTAAACCCTCATTTCCTACCAAAAAGGCAAGTTTCACTATCATTCAAAAGTCCTATTGTTTTCATTATACTTAGTGGATTATGGAAAACATGCATGAAAACAATTTTATACTTATGCTAATCTAAATCCTAATAGGATTCCCTATACACTCCTTAGTGAAATATTGTAGTTGTACATGCTTAGCCATGCTTTATTTTGAAAAGAGATACATGATGAGATTTTACAAAGGTTGAGAAAAGGACTTATGTTTTACATAATAAAACAAGGACTCAATGAACCACCTAGGTGGTGGATACTTTAAGTTTTGGAGAAGGTGGCAACAAAAGGAAACCATGTCTATGAGAATCACTTTGTGTTATGCTCCAAAAGAAAACCACCTAGGAAACTTAGAGGTTGAACATGTTTCTCCAATTGTGGCTTTCGTGTGCAACCACATGCTATTATGGCTCTGGCTTAGTCAACTACATTAGGAGGACCCATACATTGTCTTTAGTTACCGGACATGGGGATCTGTAATGCTTCATGGGGGCTGAAGACAAGCTAGCAATGATGTATGGGAGGACCTTTTGGAAAGACTTCGTCACACTCGATCTCGGTACTCCATATTGGTGAGCACTAATCCAGAGGCCCTGGTGGCAACAAGATGGGATTGTGACATGTGGGTAAAGTGTACTCCTTCTGCAGAAGTTAATAAAATCTAAGTACTTAGCCGTGTCCCCGGTTATGGACAATACTGAGCAACTAAAATTTGAACTATGGGAGATCTCGACATTCTAACTTCTAAAATAAAAACTTGATGTCCTTGTGTGTCTACCAAGGAATTCAAAGAGATTTTGTTAAAGCATGTTGTACTTGGGGTTACCAAGGAACTCATGAGATTTTAAAGCTTGTTGCACTTGGGGTTACCAAGTGGCTCAAGAGATTTTGACAATGACTTGAACACTTGAGTTTCTACCAAGGGGTTCAAGGGATTCTTGGAAAAGAGATTTGACAAAGGACTAAAACCATTTTTGAAAAGATAGGATAAAATATTGCTTTGTACAAACAAGCCTTAAACTCCACTTAGCCAAATATGCATGTATTGATAGGATCCACTCTTATTATACATAGAAGTGAAGCTTGCCAATACAATTCAAAATGTATTGACCCTTGTGGCTGTAACTTGTAATGTTGCAGGTTTGATTGATTTGAATGAAGATTGTTTGATTAGGATTACAAAGTCTACAACCAACATCTGCCTGTGGCACTTTGAAGAAAAAGGACCCATACTTATAGTTATTCCGCTGCAATGTAATGTAATAGCTAAATGAGCTATGTATGATGTAATAAAACTATGTTATTCCTGGTTATAAATTTATATTATGACCTTTGTATCTTGATATTACATCTTAACTGTGGATGCTAGCGATTGATCCAGGGACTAGCATTGTAAACACAGGAGGAATTTACCTTATTAGGTTGAGACCTCTACAAATGCAGTGTTTCCAGCTCAAAGGAAAGTTAGCCCCCAGATATATCGGACCCTTCAAGATTCTGAATCATCGAGGAGAAGTATCATATCAATTGGAACTGCCAGAGGAAATGTCAGCAGTGCACAATGTGTTCCATATATCGTTACTTCGCAAGTGCCTTGAAGTTCCGGAGAAGACTGAAGTGTTCAAGAACATTGATCACCAGACCATAGAGATCAACGATGACCTGGCCTACCCTGAAGTACCCATCCGTATTTTGGAAGAAGCTTTCAGAACCACCAGGACCCGAAGCATCAAGTTTCTCAAGATTCAGTGGAGCAACCACATTGAAGAAGAAGCTACCTGGGAGCGCGAAGATCACATCAGGACGGAGTTTCCCAATTTCTTTAAATCCTAGGTAATCTTTTCCGTCCTTTTTCAAATCTCGGGATGAGATTTTGTTTAAGGGGGGAAGGTTTGTAACATCCCAAAAATATAACACAAGGATCATCAAACTATAATCACTAAAATTAGGGTTAACAAAAACTTTGATTAATTTAAAATCATATGAATGCATGTGTGAATGAAATGATTTGACAAATGCATGAATGGACTTGTGTGATAAATATAAATAGCAAGAAATGGTTTGAAGATGAAAATAACATCATATAAAACATTTCCATGCAGAAACAAATCAAAAGAAAATAAAAAACAGAGCAAATAAAGCAAATGGTCATTTTTTCCAATCTTGCTCACTAGGTCACTTTGAGTGTTTCTAGTCCAAGATTTCAAACAGAAACTTTCCCAATTCTTTTCACCCCTTGATAGAACTAGTAAATGTGAATCAAGGCCCGCCTTTCAAACTTGCAGAAACATTTGGCAACCCCATTCAAATCACAATTCAAAATTGAATGTTATTCATATGTGAAGATCATCCATTTTCAAAACTCAACCAAACCAATGCCCCTTTACTAATCCCACTAAACAGACACTCCCTATCATGTGCCTAGCAAACCCACAAAGTTTGAATCCAAAATTCAAATTTAAACTTCTTGCGGCCATTTCATCAAACACCTTGCAGATTCAAATCAAACAAACATCTAACACTATTTGCAGCAGTAAAATTGGCCTAACTTGTTCCCTCTGTGGTTGCAGCAAACATTTAGTAGATCATCTAACCTAGTTAGTAACCACTAGCACCACTGTGAGCTGCCGTTGCCATCAATGGTGAGCAGGCCGAGCCTCACCATGCCACCCCATGGTCGACAGCAAGCTACGAGCAATACTAAGCCTAGCCAGCATGTCTAGCAAGCACCCCACCGTCCATCGCCACTCTCTACCCCAGCCCCGAGCAATGCCAGCCCCTGGACCACACGACACGCCCATGTCAAACCTCTCTGCGCGCGAGCCAAGAGCGCGCCAGTGCGCCATGCTCGACCAGCACCCACAGACCGCGCGCCGCCCTCTCCGCTTGCAGGGATGATCACCAGCACCCTAGCAACCCCGCAGACATGCCCGTTCACCGCCGCGCGGACCAGGCGCGCTGTGCGACATTAAAATCGCCGTCGGACCCGCTTAGAGCATCAGCGCGTTCCGACCGATCGGCACCGCCCCACGCCGCAAGACCACGCCGTTAAGATTTTCCAGGGAGCACAGCACTGCCCCTATCGTCGCCCATGCCAGTAGCTGCATGTGCCGTCGACCACGACGAGCTCAGCCCGCGCCCGTCGGTCCCCTTCCGCCACTATAAATAGAGGCCTCCACCGCTCGTTTTCGCCACACCAGTTCACTCCCCTCTCACCTAGAACCACCCCACCTCACTGCCGGAGCAAGGCGAGCAGCGCATCGCCAGAATTTGGCCGGAGCCCGCCGCTGCTGGAGAAGAAGGGAGCCGTCGATTAGAGCCGCCCCAGGAGAAGCTGTCGGTACCAGCAGAACCACCATCGTCGACTTCGCCGTTCGCCCCTGTTACCGACCCTCGCTAGAGCCCCGGTGAGCCTCCCACGACCCCCACCTGTCGCTTTAGGGTTATGTTTCGCCGGCGCTGCCCGACGTGGACGATAAACCGTAGCCGTTCGATTAGAGTTAGATCGTGCGGTTCACACTGCCCCGTACCGCTTCGCCCCTCCCCGTCTCACTGACGCGTGGGGACAGTCACTTAACCAGCCCGCGTACACGCTGTGTGTAGTGGTCCGGCCCAGTTAAACATCCTTTGCGACCCAACAATTTAAATTAAGTTTTATTCATTTAATTTCAAACACAGTTCTGTATCCAGATTCAAAAATCAACCCAGCTCGATTCACTGAACCAAAATGCATGAAACCAATTTTGCTAGAAAGGTACTGAAATGCTTAATACAAGCCCGTTGGATTCAAACCATTCAGATTTGTGGATCAACCATGGTAAAAATAACAAGGCAGAAGCTTTTCAGCATATGGGTTTACTTACAAAGATAATGGCATGTGGTAAAAATAACAAGGCAGAGGCTTTTCAGAAGCTTCTCACATTTGATCATACCTTTCAGAATATATAAAAACATATGGGTTTACTTACAAAGATAATGTTCAAGTAATAAAAGAATGCCCCATAGGCATTTCTAGTCACTTTATTTAATTAAAATAAAAAGGTTAAACCTTATTAAATTGTGACACCACTTTAAATCACATTCCCATCTACTAAAATATGTGGTGATGACATGTGTCAACATGATCCCATGTTTGAGTTGGAGAATATTAAATCTTAAGTAGTTTTTCAATGAGTAGAAATTACTTTTCTGAAATAAAATAAATAAGATAAATGTTTAATCTTGTACTATTAGTGATGATGCTAGATCATCTAGTGTGAACCATTGTGTGATGATTGGAAATAGTTAAGTATTGTTTGGTGATTGTGTATCCCGTATTTATTTATAGACGCTAGTACCGACCAAGGATACGAGGAGGAAGGAGGATACTACGAGGAAGAAGCCGAGGAGAACTTCAACCACTGCTCTGCTCAAGTCAAGCCAATACTTGAAACCTTGCAAGCTAACCCTTGCAATTTATGCAAGCTAATACTTGCTTGTTACCATGACCACTATATGCCTTAAGTATATGTGATCATGCCTACTTGATAACCCAATCCTAGTTTTACTTGAAAGCTTTATACTTTATTTATTTATCAAAGCTTTCTCTTAGAGTTTACATAGTGAATTGTAGATATTAGAAGGATATTGGAAGGTAGCATAAAGAGCACAAAATTTGGCCTAAGTTAGATAATCTTTATGTCATCCTAAGGCATGAGATTGAACCTAGCAAATCACCACTTGTTTACCACCCCTCATTAGTATTTACCACCACTTGTAGATGCTAGTGCTAAGTATAAAACTTGATCAACTTTAGATGGGAATACTTGGTGAAAATGGTTATGAAAACCTTAGAATGATGAGTCATTCTACTGAAAGGTTTTGACATGTGTTTTCCGAACACCAGATGATTTTGATGATGAAAAAGTTGAGGCACGAGCCTTAGCCCTTTATAAAACTGATGGTTGTCTAGATGCGATACCATTCCAATAATATCGTACAACCACAATACCCAAAATTTGGGTAGGGCTTGACTGGAAATTTATATACCTTAGTATGGGTTCCCTCGCGGCCAAGGTCTGAGCTGAGGCTACCTTGTGAAGATTGTCCACCTGTGCAGTACCCAAGATGACAGTTGGTCATGGTTGGGAGGCCAAACTCACAGGAGAGGTGCCTATACTAGGGCATGCAACTGAAAGGTTAGTATTGATTATCCGCATACTGAGTATGGTGAATTCAGGATTTGTTCCTGACGGATGTATCGAATGTTGTGGTGAAAGTGTACTATCTCTGCAGACTGTCAAACTATTTGAATAGCTGCGTCCGCGGTTATGGACAGTTGGAGTGGCCATACTGTTCCCCCGTCAGATGTTTTCAAAATGACTTGTGAAATGAATTATGACTTTGACTTGACCACAACAGAGTTGTGATATGAAATACAAATTCCCACTTAGGTGTTATAAAACTTTCAACTAAATTTCTTGCTTCTGAACTTAGTAGAGGTAAATCCGGCTTTTTGCAAAACAACCTTAGAGCTTAGTATCCTACTACAAAAACTCCCTTAACTTGTTAGTATTAGTTTGCGAGTACTTAAAGAGTACTCATGGCCTTGTCCCTGGCTATTCCCATGGCCAGACTATGAAGAGGGGTATCAGGATGACGGACCCCAGGAAGGTTACGACAACTAGGATCATATCCCATTGTCAACATTGCCTGTGACCCTAAAGATGGAGCTTCGCCCATGCTATCGTTATCTTTACGTTATTCCGCTACTTGAGTTGTATTAAGAACTGGATCATGCGATCTTTATTTGTGTAAGACCTTATGTATGGTTGTAATGGATGATGTACTGTGATATCCAAATCTGTTATGTCTCACAAAAATGGTAATTCTAGAATTGCGATGTATGGCATACCAGGCATCTGGGATTAAAAATCTGGGTGTTGATAGGTTTCCCCTCCACGCGCGTGACCAGGGGAGGAAGACGCCCCATGGTCGTCGATTCCTGCTTGATCGAACGGCTAGAGATCCTCCATACTGCTTCGGCCTCCCCTGGGCCGTCTGGCTGCAGGCCGCAATACCCCTGGCCTCGCCGCAAGCACGGGAGAAGCGGGCCGGCCCAATATCGAGCCCGCGACCCTCTAGTCCTTGTTAGTTTATTTCTTTTTTTGTGTAGATCTGATAATCCCTATTCAGTTTAAATCAATGATAAAATGAAAAGTTGTTAGTTTGGCCCATTTATAATTTTTACCAAGCTCCTGTGTGTAGTACCAAGCATTCAGTGCAAGAATTGGACCAAAATCACATTTGGTTCATTCATAATAAATCCTCTACCAATATGGGTACTTTTCACTAATAAATTTCTCCAAGGAGTTTCACTTTTCCAAATGGAACAAAACCAACTGGCACTGAAAGATAATGGGCATACATTGCATGTCCCATTGGTCCCACCTAAAATGGCCCCCTGGTTTGCCCACAATAAAAATAACAAATTTAGTCATTTTATGCTTTTAGAAAATTCCCTAGGTCAAACCAAATAAGGTTTTGACCTAATTCCAACTCCCAGTAAGCCTCTATACACATGTACACCAAACCCTAGGAGCCCAATTTTTATTGAGGCTTATTTGAATTCCGGTGAATTACTAACCTCTATACATGGTTATTTCACCAATAAAATCACCACAATAATTATGTTTATCCAAAAAGAGTGACTCCAATTTCTTCAGAAAGGTACTATCAGTACCTAACCAGTTCCTTTGGAATAACCTGGAAATCTTCTTTAAATTAAATCTGATGAAAAAGACAAATCTCATCCAGAACTATCTTTGGGAAATTCTCAATGGCATTCTTGAAATTGTTTTGAGGTGATTCCAACTCCTCTTGAATCAGTCCATCAAATACTATCTAATCACCCAAGAAAATAACTTTTGGATCTCCAGAACATGTCTGGTGAATTATTTCCTAAAACTAGAGTTTTATTCACTATAAAAATCACTATAAATCATTGGTAATTGATAAAATAGTGAAACCACTTTTGTTGGCTTCATTTTATCAATATCTATCTGATGGTATCATTTCTACCCAATGTTAACATACAAAACTTGACCTTGCTCTAAAAACCCCTATCTAGTTAGTTTTGGATTATAAATCCTAAATAGAAAATCCACAAATGCAACCCAAGCATTTCCCTTGTAACCCCAACCAAATCCTCAATATCTACTGGTCTATAAGCTTGTTTTGCACATTTATTGTTGTATGCTTTGGTGTTGGTATGCATTGTATTGATTGAGGTGTTGTTTGCTTGCATGTTGCTCGATGACGACGATAGTTGCGATTATGGGACACCGAGAAGAAATACGCATCAGGATGCTCTTATTATTATTGTATTCAGTTTTTTGGGTATTCTAAAGAGGTCATGGGACATCTCGCTGGTTACAGGCAAGCCACCTTCTTGCTCATATGCCTTGTCCTATTATTTTATCTATACATGTTTTATCTACTCATTTATGCAAACTGCATTGTTTTCCTATACTATGATTTATATGGGGAATGTTTGGATCTTCCAAATGTTCACCCCTTAGTACCATTAGGTACAACCTATTGGTATATTACCTACCTTCTCTTAGTATGGTAGATGGTGTTTAACACCCTAACCCCCTTGGAGACCCCGTTTTAGCCTAAACAAAGGTGTAGGATGGGAAGACCCCAGAAAAAGATTTACAAAAATGTTTTATGAGAAAACCTTGGTGAGGCTTGGCCCACCAAGTGGCTTTGGAAAAATGAGAAAAGGTTTGGTTTTTCAAAATGATCCGGCAACGGATGGAGGAAAAATGTTTACAAAAACACGCTGGGCTGTACAGTTTACTATGGTGGAACAATTAACCCGTGCAACCACATTACTCTGGAATGGGACGGGGCTGGAAGTTTGTATAATCCGGTATAGGTGTCTCAAACTACTACAGAAAAGAATAAATTACCGAAGGCTAGGCCTTCCCCTATAAAGGCCCATGTGAAACATCGATCTGGGGTTGGTAAATACCGTCTAAATGGCGGCCAGATGATACTATGAGCCCCTCATTGAAAGAGCACACCCTGTGGGGTGCAAAAGGCGCTCTGGTTGGCTTGTGACTATATAGGGCGTCCCGGTTTTGAGGGGATTAACCTCATAGGATAGGCACTTGTATCGGAAAGGGCATTCGGAAGGTCTTGACCGGTTATTTGACCCACGATCAGTGTAGATTAGGGATGGGTAATCGGATGGTGTGAGTATAGTGTACAACCTCTGCAGAGTGTAAATCTATTCGAATAGCCGAGTCCTCGGTCATGTACGGTTGTGCTGACGGCTGTACGGCGGGTGATGATTTTAGTTTTCAAAAAGGACTTCGGAAAAGATATGGCTCGAAAATGTTTTGACCATGGATGGTCGGAAAAAGGAGGAAGGAGTTTGGTCATGAGATGACCGGAAGGAAAAACAAATGGGTGACCCAATCCTAGTGTTTTCTTAAAACTGATCAAAAAGGGTTTCAAAATGTTTTACAAAAGTTTTTCAAAGAGATATAGAGACATGCTATATCTACAAGAGAAACTAGTTTATAAAAGAACATCTCTTGGAGCCACCTACCCCAGCCATATTACATATCCTTTATTACTATTCTCTTAAGGCGGTTTGCAAGTACATTCAAAGTACTCACCGGCATTGTCCCTGGCTATTTACTTGGCCAGATTACAGATGTTAAGAAGGAACGAATGTGCTGACGTCTATGCGAGCTAGGCCGTCTTCCCAGTCAGTTGCCTATAGGTTAAGGCACGGGCTCTGCGCTAGAAGACTTCCGCTATCTATGTTGTATTCACCATAATGGCCAATTTGTAAGTTTGTACTCGTTACTACATGGATGTTGTAATGATACTAGTCGGTGATGCTCACGGCTCACTGATCATGGGAATGTGAATTGTATGCAGGGTATTTTCGGACCAAAAAATCCGGGGTGCCACAACTGCTTCTCAGGCTCCAACAATAGCAGCCAAAAAAATCATTGATTTATTGGCTTAGAAATTAACAATAGATATAGAAAATCGGATCTCCTCATCCGTAATTGTAGATTGGCACGGGGAATCGAGCCACCTCGTCGAAATCGAGGTTGGAGGGTGATGGCGCGGTCGGAGGTGGACGTGAGCAGTTGGTGGTGTATTTTCAGTGGAGGGAAGCGTTGACCGCTTTGCAGTTTACTGTAAAAACAACCTTCAAAACTAAATAAGAGTATTATGGGAGAGTTATAACTTTTTTACGATTTTGACCACTTTTACGAGATCTGTTTAGGCCATGTTTTAACCGTTTTTTAGACCAATACTATAAATTTCATCGATGTAACGAAATATACGGTTTCTACTGAAGATGCTCTCGGTAGTGAGCTGCTCAAACATCCCCACCTATTTTTCCGGCAAAATCACACCACTCTCTTGTGTCTGCCATTGGATCGGAGTAGCACATGCGAAGAACTTTGACCAGAGTAAGCTAAATGTCCCTTAGGCTGGTCCTAGTGCTAGTATCATAAGGTGTATCATGCATGCCAACTTGGCAAAAATCCGATGTCGCCATAATTAATGAAGAGAGAGGTAGTTAGTGTATCATAGGTAGATACCGTATCATAGCACGTAAAGCTAGAAATCATAATGACAAGTAAATCTTGTACACACATTTTACATAGAGATTCTACAAATCATTAAATATACCACTACTATGATACTACTATATGATACAATGCACTAGAGACATAGTATCATACACTAGTATCATATGCATGATACTAGTAGTATGATACTACCACTAGGACCAGCCTTAGGATGGGCCATCCTTTTTTTTACATGAGGATGGGTCATCCTTTTCTTTTACATGAGGATGGGCCATCCTGAATTCCCTTGATTCGGTAGGAGGACCTCCCCGTCTCAAGATGGCAACGGGGCCGGGTGTAGCACCCCGGGTAAATCCAGTACTAGAAAATCGCTATTATTTTATTATGCGCATCACCATGGCATCATCATGCATCTGTTTGATAAAAACTATTTTACAAAGGTCTATTTTTTTTTGCAAACACCCCCGTCTTAATTCAAATCAAACTTCGGTTGTCCAGATATTTTGTTTTGACTAAATGATTTACAAAAGTTCTTTGAAATAAATGTATAAATAAAACCCTAAATCTTTTAATTGGGGGAGGCAGCCAAACCAGGCCAAACCCGGCCCAGCCGGCCACCTCCATTCTAGCCTAGACCAAACCGATGCAACCCCAAACCCTAATCCTCCTACACGCCCTCACCCCACCACCTACTCCCCACCCTGCCGCCGCCACCAACCCCGCGTGCGCCTCACGACCCTGTCCACCAACCGTCCAGCCCGCCTGCGTCCCTGGGTCCCACCTCGTGCTCCCTCCTCACGCGCCCGCGACCCCCACCTTCTCTCCCTCGGCCTCGCTCGCTTTCCCAATCGCCCTGGCCCTCCTCTTGCCGCCCCTCCTCTCGGCCTCGCTTCTCCCTCCCCCGTCTCGCAAGGCCGCCCCCGTCTCTCCCTCGCAAGCTCCCAAGCCGCGCCGCCCCTGTGGCCTCGCCTCCGAGCCGCCGCAAGCACCACGCCTCGCCAGATCCTCACCCCCGCTGCTGGTCTGCGCTCCGCCGACCTCTCTCCCTCTTCGCAACGCACCGCTCGACCACCCCTCCTCCTTGCGAGGCCTCGCCGGGCCGCTGGCCTTGAAGGCCGTCGCCTCCAGGTCCCCTGCTGCCGCCCAGCTCGCTGGCTCCCCCCGTCCTCCCCAAGCCCCGTCGACGTCCTGTGCTCCTCTCTCTATGAGACGACCCGACCGCCTCATCCAGCGCCATCCACTGTCGCCGCGGTCGTTCTCTGCTGCTGCCGGCAGTCCTTCTCCCCCAACCACTCCCTGCTGCGACCCTGCGAGAAGCTCGTTGTTGCTCGCCTCCAACCACCGTTGCGTGGGCCCCCTGCCTCCATGGCCATACTCCGCCTGCCTCTGGTTCCTCCTCATCATGTCTACCCCGCGCATGATCAGCTCAATCCCAATACAAAGGCCTCCCCTCTGGTTTTCCTGTAGCCAGTACGTGTTGGAGCACACACAAGTGGAACACATGCCTACCCGTTTCGGTCCACGAGTTTGCCATGACCATCCTTCATGTTTGGAGTCTTATCCCGATGTTGTGGTGATGTTGCAGAGCTCAAGATCTTTACCGAAGGAGTGCTACAAGGACCCGGTACCGCACAAGCTCATCACCGACCCCCGAAGCGAGAACCCCAAGGCCTTTGAGGAGGAGCCGACAATATCGCTTTCATGGAACGTCAAGCTCTCCCTCTTGAAACCCGAAGACTGAAAATCGGCGCTCCTCTTCCTCCTCGTCGATCCAGATCCGTTGGCCTAGACCCCCGGAACCCCAAGATCGTCGAGACCCCTCAATGTGTGATCCCAAATCTGAGCCCATATTTTATTAAATACTATATACACCTGTTGCATATTAAATTGTCATGCTTGCATACATATTGTGGGTGTTTGGGGTATCTAGATGATTCACCTAAGTTAAATATGGAGGCCATATGCGGGCGAATCTAGTCTAATATTGGCCCATTTAAATTTGTGTAACGAACCGGTGATATAATTTGCCTTGTTAAGACAACATTTAAATTGCGGGGTATCTAAACAACATGAACCATCTAATTAATTGTCGAGACCCCGGTTCCGCTTAATATTGCCTAATCGCATCACATCTTTGCCATGTCATACATCATACATGCATCATGTCGATCTTCTGTCATCGTATTAAATATTGCATCCGGTGTTTCTGCTAGTGCTTTGCTTCTTCACGGGTTAGGTCGATGAGTTGATGCGAGAGTCGACCCGATCTTCGGATGAACCTTCTACAATGTTTTCAGGCGAGCATTCTCCCCCTTTCTACCTATCTTACTTTTATAGTATTTATTCCCTCCTATTGATCTATTGCTATCTGTGTTGCGATGCTCTAGTTTTCGTACCCGTGATATCCCGTGCAGCCTTATATTGCCTTGGACACATCCTATTACCTGTTGTTTGGTAGATAGTTGGACTTGCGTGTCGTAGTCGCTTGCTCAATGCTATTGCGTGTCGTCTGATACCACGATTGTTGGAGTATTGTCATATGCTTAATGTTGGAGATGATCATGGCTTTAATTATCGTTTAATAACTAAAATTGAAGTAGGTAAATGCAGAGGCACCGGTGGGTAATAGACAATATTTGGTTTTTAACTCACTTGGTGTCCGTGGGACCCGAGTTCTTGACACCTGTTACGAGATCGGTAGCGCTAACCACGGTGGTGTGTGGGCACCCCATCGATTAGTACCGATTTCAAAGTCTTGCATCTGGGGCCACAAAGTAGTTTGGGGCTTTATTACTATCCTGTACTTATGCCATGCTTTATGCTTTATTATGATTGCGTGGAGAGCTTGTCTTGTTTTGGAACCACGTACACGTTTTTGCGGTATCGACAAGCCCAGTCACACTTCGGGTTCCCGATCGTTTAAACCGTCGTCACAAACCACAGGTCGTTGTAACTACCTCGGTGAACTACGCTCCTAGATACAAGCTGGATGAGAGATAGCGGTTGAAATAGTCGGGGCCCCAAAGCCACTCACGGTAGTCCTTTCGGACGTCCCAACCGCTAACCTCTCAGGGACTGTCTGGGCGTGGTCGGCGGCGAAGGATCAACTACGTACACAAGTGGGTATGTCAAGCCACCATACAAGAGTACATCGAGCCACACCATCTATAAAGAAAGGAAATATACCAGCATACGGCAAGATTCAAATGACCTAGATACATCTATAATTTAGGATAACTCCTCATACTGACACATCGGTATCATGCGGGCGGCAAACAAGATCCGGAATAAGAAGCAAATAGGCATAAGATGCCAGAGAAAATAAGCACATCCCAACTACAAGTCTCACGGATCCCCGATCCCGGAATCTCTACACCATACGATCGTTGCCCACTTCATCGGCTTCTTCCACCCAGTATCCGTCCTGAGAAGGTACCTGTTCATCTGAATCAAGAATTTATCGTGTGAGACCTAAAATTTTCGAAGACTTAATGCCTCTAAAGGGACACAACTTTGGGTGGAATTGCGACAAAAGATAAACCCTAGCAATTCTCGATAAGCGCTAACCATCCGCTAACCAATGATAGGCGGATGTCCGTGAATTAGGTACAACAGTTATAATGGTAATCTCATCCGATCCATCCTCCTCCACAACACCAACAAGGAAGCGAACAACCCCATCCGTTGGCAATTTTATTAACCATTCCATGAGTATTGCACTATTTACTAGTCAAGTTACTTAAGTCATATTAAAAGCGGTACTTTAGTTATGCTTGTCTATGATCAAGAAACGCTCCAAGTCGTCCATAGCGGACACGGCTTTGAGAAAGTTTTACCCGTAGGGTGCACCAATAGCAACACACTCGATCAACCTCGGAAAAACCAAATCAAAAACGAGGCTTTCACGGTGAACAATCACAGGATTGAGAAATATTTCAGGGGCCACCTTGTAGTACCATAGCGGTAAGCAAGCTTGAGACGGACCCAAGGTTTGTGGGGCAGCAACGATATGCCCCAAGCGGGAGTCGATACCACGTAAGGGTCACGGGCCCTAAGCGATGCGGTGTCGGTACCCGCACAATGGTAAATAAAGCGATAATCATGGCATAAATGCGGATCGTAAATAAAACCTCAAACTAGTTTGTGGCCCCAAGAAATAAGACGGAATCAAGCTCGGGGGTCCCATATACCTCCGGATGTGGATAGCGCGATAAATCAAACAGGAATCAAGTACTCGGGGTCTTCACGGGACACAAGTGGCGGGAAAAACCAAATAGCAGATATTGCTCACGGTGCCACTTTCTTTAGTTATCCCACTACTCGGTTAAGTTGTTTAAGTACCTCGTTATCCATCAGACTCTCACCAACCCTACACATGCTGTTCTACGACTCGCATGGCTCAAGCAACTCCTATAGTAGTGGCTCATGGGATGGAGGATACAAGCTTGGTGGGGTTTAAAAGTAAAGGCTATGCATACTTGGGATTCAATTTAATGCAATCGCGACTCAATTGATGCAAGAATAAGATAGAGGCAATAGGTACTGTATGTATGCAAGCATGTGGTAGTGCTTGCCTGGTATCTCTGTTGAAGCAAGGCAGTCTTGGGTAGTGCTCACGGTGCTCTTGATACAACCTTTCGATGTCTGAGAAAAACCAAACAAACAAGGCCAACATGAATATAGAGCACAAGCATATGAATAAGATGCGTCAAACAAACAATCATGCCATGATGAATGATGCACAATTTACATGGCAAGAAAGGTAGCATGGCATGGTGAGGTGTGAAGAACAAGAAAGTAACATTTAATGGGTTTTAGAACCACATTTGTTGTCATAACATTTGTTGTTTGCAATATATTTATATGATGCATGCTGCAATTGAAGTCAAGGATAGCATAAACAGAAAGGTCTCGTCGAGCTGATCAATTTGGACTACTCATTTGCTAACTTTGGATTTGTAAAACTAAAGTTATTAATTGTTGGAAAACCAGTGGCATTTGATGTAATTAACATGAACTTGGAATTTTACTTGAGCAAAATACAAAACAGATGGCATATTTGAATTCCTCTCATTTTCCTGAATCAAAAACATATATCATTTGTCTAATTTGGGTAAGGTATGCAAAAGTTGTTTAAAAATCTGAAAAGGATTTGAATTTGAATTAATTTAACTAGTTTGAATATTCAAAAGCGATTAAAACATTTTCCACTCGAGACCTAGCACGAGACGCAGGTGGGCGGGGCATCTGGCTCTGGATCGCGGGTTGATTCAAACGAACAACAGGCGCCTAAATGCAAAAGGTACACAGTCACTGACACGAGGGTTCTCAGGGACCGCGGGTTGATTCAAACAAAAGGGCGAGTTTCTGCAGCACACGGCCGGGGTGGAGCGGGTTGAGTCCGGTGCGGCGGGAGCCTTTGCAAAACTCCACGGTAGTGGGGCCTCGAGGCTGGCGGATGCGAAAAAGAGGCGGGGTTTACGCAAACCACTGCGCGCCTTGTGGATCTTCCCACGAGGCTCGAACCAGCTCTGGCGTGCTAAGCGGTCTGCCCTGGGCTAGGCTAGATGAGCTAGATAAGATGGCGGCGCTAGAACCAACTTCGCCCGCCGGCGAGGCGTTGACGGAAAGATCTGGCGTCGAGCGAGCGTGCGGAGGTTATCGGGAGGTGGTTACGCTCACTGGATTGTCTTGGTGTGGTCGGATCGGGCCGAGTGCGGCGTGCGAAAGCGAGCTCCGACGATCTAGGGTTTCCGGCGGCGACGGTTACGCGATCTGCGGCCGTCTCCTCCTTGCTCCGTGTACCGTGGTTACGTTGGGAACCTCTGAGCTACCTCGGCATCCTCGGATCGCTGGCCTCTGATGCGTGCTTTCGCGAGGGTCCGCGGTGGCGTCGGGGTTCTGCGGAGGAGGAGGGCAAGGAAAGCAGGCGAGCCTCGGGCGGATGTGGATAGGCTCGAGAGGGAGGGAGAGGATAAGAAGGGGGCGGTGGTTGCGTGGGGGAAGGGTTAGGCTGCGGGTGGCGTTGGTCACCTCCTGCTCACGTCTTCTTATGGGGGCGGTAGCGTGGTGGAGGTGGAAAGGAAGAAGGGAGGCGGGTGGGGGTAGGGCGGGGCCACCGGTGAGAGGCTAGAGGGTTAAGAGGTGGTGGCCTCGGTTAGCTAGGGTGGGAGAGGGGTGCCATGCCGTGTGGGGCAGCTAGGTGGGGTCCTGGTCGAGTGGGGCATGCAGAGAGAGGGGAGAGGCGAGCTGGTGGCTAGAAAGGAGGGGGTACTAGGGTGGATCACTAGAGAGGAGAGGGGGAGGTTATAAGGTAGCTAGGTTTAGTTAGAGGAAAAAGATAGTTTAGGTTTGGTTTAGGTGGGTGTAGATTAGGGTTTGTTTTAGGGAAAAAGGTGTAGAAGGAGAGATGGCTTGGGGGTAGGTTTAGAGTTGCTAAGAGGTTAGGACAAAGATGGTGGCACTCTAGTGGGTCAAGCAACTACAAGCAAGCTCTAAACAATAAAAACAAGAAAAGAGGGAGGAGGGAGAGAGATGGTCATATAGTGGTGGTGGGGTTTTTGGGTCCATGCATGATCCCAACATAGGCCAGGCAAGAACAAAGAAAGAGGAGGGTAGCTAGGATTTTATACTAGCCAAACATGATCAAGCAAAGAAGAAGGCTCCATTTAGAAAAACCAGACAAAAGCCAAAAGCTAGGGGAGATGGTACTTGCATGGCCCATGCAAGACAATTAATGCCAAGTGGTTATATTGTGAAATCAACATGATCCCATGTGGCTTTAATCCTTGCATTCCCAAAAGGTGGCAAAGGCCAAGCAATAGATTAGGAGTGGATCCAACCAACAACATGGGCTAGAGAAACTCAATAAAAACCCAGCCCATTTTATTGGATGGTGGAATTATAAGGTGGTGAAAGAAAAAGGTGGTGGATTCAAAAGAGAGATGCCCCCAACTCAACTTGGGCATTTAACAATTTAATAAGAACCAAATACAATATCAAGAGGCAACTACAATTAATCATGCACATGAGATAAGAAGCAAACAAGAAAAAGGTTTTATATGATGCTCAAATGCAAGGGGACATGATGACATGAGCATGATATGATGATGATGCAACAATTATATGTTGGAAGTGGCCCATTTTATTATTAAGACATGTAGCATTACAGGGGTTAGACAACTGGGATGCTACATCCGTCTCGGAGCCGGCCGACTTCGTCGCGGGTAGCTTAGTGGGGTGGCCCCCATGTGCTTGCTTTGGGTCTGGGAAACGTCGTGTATGAAACCCCGTCGACATACCGTTGGGTGTATGTTTTGTGATCTTGTACCTACCTGATCTGACAACAAGGGTGTAGGTGCGTGTGGAAACTTTGGTGCACCCCTGCAGGGTTAAATCTTTTCGAGAAGCCGTGTCCGCGGTTATGGACGACTTGGAGCACAGTTCTCGATCATAGACAACTATAACTAAAGTTTATTGTTATAATTTGACGTGTATCCGATATGACTAGTAATCATCTCCACTACAACGGAATGGCTAAATAAAAGTGCCAACAACTGCTGGGTTTTGGGATATCTCATGCTAATTGTATCTGACTAGTAAGTGTGCAACTACAATGGAATGGTTAACTAAAAGTGCCCATTGCTTATTATATCAGGATGACTATCTATACCTGACTAGTAATTGCTGCAACGATAACTGAATAAATAAAACTGCCAACTGTGTGAGTTCCTCGGTTGACTTCCTCGTTTGGTCTCGAGGGGGACATACCAGGATGGGTATGCTTGGTGGTAGAATCAGGATGGTTTCGCATAGGTCTTTCTTATCTCTCTCTGATAGCCGACAGTTGTATCGAGTCTCTATAGGTTGTTTAGTGCATGCTGCCGCTGCCGCTTCAGTCCACCATACCTTTGTAGGCGAGGACCGCCGAATTCTAGTCTCGCCGTGTACTGGCCTCAGTACTGACCGCTCTCTTTCTCCTTTGCCCTTTTTCGGCACCCCTTTTTGTTTAAGCGGGTTTTGAGATCGACGTCGTTAGCAGGGTTACCCTTCCGGCTTGGCGGGGGTTATGGGCATTGGTTATTCTTCGGCTCTTAGCTCAATTTGCATCTTGTCCGTACTCGGACGTCGTATCGTTCGGTGATTTGGATCTTTGTATTGTATATCTGTATTCTTGACTCATTGAGTCGCTGTTGTATATATATGTTTTGTGGGTTCCATCGAGGACTATTGTGTAATGATATTACTTCGTTTTCCACCCGCACGCAAGTGCCTGGTGGGCACCTTTGAATCGTTTCTATGCGGGTTTGGCGGGAAGCGCTAAAACTTGCATAGGGCCGATTCTGAGGGTGTTACAGAGTGGTATCAGAGCTCAGCAGTTACGATACCCCACTGGTCCAGCCTGTAGGATAACCTAGCTAACGGCCGCTGTAGAGTGTCAAAGCTATTTTGGAAAAATCGGTTGGATAGATCTGATTAGGTCTGCTTTTACTCCTTACCCCTCTTCTATTCTCCTCTTACCTCTACGTGTTTGAATATACTCTCTTACCTTTTCTTTGAGTCCAGGAATTGTCGTGGTTGGGTTTCCGTCGTACCTTCAGGGGTTCGCTTCCTCCTCTTGTAACGGTGCTTCAACATCCGACCTTCATGTTATCTGATGAATCTTTCATCTGTTGTACATTTCAGTGGACCAAAAATTCACTAAAAATTTTCTTCCTATCCTCCGGTGTTTCCGTTACGACAAAGTCAAGAACATGAGACCTGATGAGAATCTCCATCCCTCCTTAATTTCTGAACCTTGCTTGTTGAGATCTTCAGTCTAAATTCCGAAAGTTGGTTGCATAATCCATCTGTTCATGTACATAGTAATGCTTTGAGTGCGGGATGGAGTCGCGACCATACCACTACTCTTATCATTCGCTTTTGTACATTGAATGGTTGGGTCAATGCAATTTACTCCTTCCGCTGAAGTTAGAGGTGGACCTATCTTTTGAGACCTCTACCTTCGTCCTTTGTTTATCCGGAGCGTTCTCTTGACGATCATGGACAACGACCCCTTGTTGGTGGTGTCGCCAATTTCAACATGAAGAAAGAACCATTGTTAGTGGTGTCGCGAGGATCTACATGAAACGAGCAGATTCAGACCGCCGACCTTCTTCCCCGTATCATGAGGCGGATCTCGAGGGCGAGATCCATTGTTAGTGGTGTCGAATTGTAGCACCCCGGGTAAATCCAGTACTAGAAAATCGCTATTATTTTATTATGCGCATCACCATGGCATCATCATGCATCTGTTTGATAAAAACTATTTTACAAAGGTCTATTTTGTTTTTGCAAACACCCCCGTCTTAATTCAAATCAAACTTCGGCTGTCCAGATATTTTGTTTTGCCTAAATGATTTACAAAAGTTCTTTGAAATAAATGTATAAATAAAACCCTAAATCTTTTAATTGGGGGAGGCAGCCAAACCAGGCCAAACCCGGCCCAGCCGGCCACCTCCATTCTAGCCTAGACCAAACCGATGCAACCCCAAACCCTAATCCTCCTACACGCCCTCACCCCACCACCTACTCCCCACCCTGCCGCCGCCACCAACCCCGCGTGCGCCTCACGACCCTGTCCACCAACCGTCCAGCCCGCCTGCGTCCCTGGGTCCCACCTCGTGCTCCCTCCTCACGCGCCCGCGACCCCCACCTTCTCTCCCTCGGCCTCGCTCGCTTTCCCAATCGCCCGCCGCCGCCGGCCTCCCTCTGTGCCGCCGCCCCTCCTCTCGGCCTCGCTTCTCCCTCCCCCGTCTCGCAAGGCCGCCCCCGTCTCTCCCTCGCAAGCTCCCAAGCCGCGCCGCCCCTGTGGCCTCGCCTCCGAGCCGCCGCAAGCACCGCGCCTCGCCAGATCCTCACCCCCGCTGCTGGTCTGCGCTCCGCCGACCTCTCTCCCTCTCCGCAACGCACCGCTCGACCACCCCTCCTCCTTGCGAGGCCTCGCCGGGCCGCTGGCCTTGAAGGCCGTCGCCTCCAGGGCCCCAGCTGCCGCCCAGCTCACTGGCTTCCCCCGTCCTCCCCAAGCCCCGTCGACGTCCTGTGCTCCTCTCTCTATGAGACGACCCGACCGCCTCCTCCAACGCCATCCACTGTCGCCGCGGTCGTTCTCTGCTGCTGCCGGCAGTCCTTCTCCCCCAACCACTCCCTGCTGCGACCCTGCGAGAAGCTCGCTGTTGCTCGCCTCCAACCACCGCTGCGTGGGCCTCCTGCCTCTGGTTCCTCCTCATCATGTCTGCCCCGCACATGATCAGCTCAATCCCAATACAAAGGCCTCCCCTCTGGTTTTCCTGTAGCCAGTACGTGTTGGAGCACACACAAGTGGAACGCATGCCTACCCGTTCCGGTCCACGAGTTCGCCATGACCATCCTTCATGTTTGGAGTCTTAGCCCGATGTTGTGGTGATGTTGCAGAGCTCAAGATCTTTACCGAAGGAGTGCTACAAGGAACCCGGTACCGCACAAGCTCATCACCGACCCCCGAAGCGAGAACCCCAAGGCCTTTGAGGAGGAGCCGACAATATCGCTTTCACGAAACGTCAAGCTCTCCCTCTTGAAACCCGAAGACTGAACATCGGCGCTCCTCTTCCTCCTCGTCGATCCAGATCCGTTGGCCTAGACCCCCGGAACCCCAAGATCGTCGAGACCCCTCAATGTGTGATCCCAAATCCGAGCCCCTATTTTATTAAATACTATATACACTTGTTGCATATTAAATTGTCATGCTTGCATACATATTGTGGGTGTTTGGGGTATCTAGATGATTCACCTAAGTTAAATATGGAGGCCATATGCGGGCGAATCTAGTCTAATATTGGCCCATTTAAATTTGTGTAACGAACCGGTGATATAATTTGCCTTGTTAAGACAACATTTAAATTGCGGGGTATCTAAACAACATGAACCATCTAATTAATTGTCGAGACCCCGGTTCCGCTTAATATTGCCTAATCGCATCACATCTTTGCCATGTCATACATCATACATGCATCATGCCGATCTTCTGTCATCGTATTAAATATTGCATCCGGTGTTTCTGCTAGTGCTTTGCTTCTTCGCGGGTTAGGTCGATGAGTTGATGCGAGAGTCGACCCGATCTTCGGATGAACCTTCGACAATGTTTTCAGGCGAGCATTCTCCCCCTTTCTACCTATCTTACTTTTATAGTATTTATTCCCTCATGTTGATCTATTGCTATCTGTGTTGCGATGCTCTAATTTTCGTACCCGTGATATCCCGTGCAGCCTTATATTGCCTTGGACACATCCTATTACCTGTTGTTTGGTAGATAGTTGGACTTGTGTGTCGTAGTCGCTTGCTCAAGCGCTATTGTGTGTCGTCCAGTACCACAGTTGTTGGAGTATTGCCGTATGCTTAATGTTGGAGATGATCATGGCTTTAATTATCGTTTAATAACTAAAATTGAAGTAGGTAAATGCAGAGGCACCGGTGGGTAATAGACAATATTTGGTTTTAATCTCCTTTGGTGTCCGTGGGACCCGAGTTCTTGACACTGTTAGAGATCGAGCGCTAACCACGTGGGTGTGTGGGCACCCCATCGATTAGTACCTGATTTCAAAATCTTGTCTGGGGCCACAAAGTAGTTTGGGGCTTTATTACTATCCTGTACTTATGCCATGCTTTTCATGCTTTATTATGATTGCGCGTGGGCGTATGCTATTTTGGAAACCCGTACACGTTTTGGTGTCGATAAGCCCACCACACTTCGGGTTCCCGATCGTTTCATCGTCACAAACCACAGGTCCGTTTGAACCGACTTCGTTGCGGGTAGCTTAGTGGGGTGGCCCCATGTGCTTGCTTTGGATGCAGGAAGCGTGTCTGAAACCCGTCGACATACCGTTGGGTGTATGTTTTGTGATCTTGTACCTACGATCCGACAACAAGGGTGTAGGTGCGTGTGGAAACTTTGGTGCACCCTGCGGTTAAATCTTTTCGAGAAGCCGTGTCCGCGGTTATGGACGACTTGGAGCACAGTTCTCGATCATAGACAACTATAACTAAAGTTTATTGTTATAATTTGACTTGTATCCGATATGACTAGTAATCAGCTCCACTACAATGGAATGGCTAAATAAAAGTGCCAACAACTACTGGGTTTTGGGATATCTCATGCTAATTGTATCTGACTAGTAAGTGTGCAACTACAATGGAATGGTTAACTAAAAGTGCCCACTGCTTATTATATCAGGATGACTATTTATACCTGACTAGTAATTGCTGCAACGATAACTGAATAAATAAAACTGCCAACTGTGTGAGTTCCTCGGTTGACTTCCTCGTTTGGTCTCGAGGGGGACATACCAGGATGGGTATGCTTGGTGGTAGAATCAGGATGGTTTCGCATAGGTCTTTCTTATCTCTCTCTTTTAGCCGACAGTTGTATCGAGTCTCTATAGGTTGTTTAGTGCATGCTGCCGCTGCCGCTTCAGTCCACCATACCTTTGTAGGCGAGGACCGCCAAATTCTAGTCTCATGAGTGTCTTGGCCTCGATCTTGGCCTCTCTTTCTCCTTTGCCCTTTGTCGGCACCCCTTTTTGTTTAAGCGGGTTTTGAGATCGGCGTCGTTAGCGGGTTACCCTTCCGCTTTGGCGGGGTTATGGGCCATTGGTTATTCTTCGTGGCTCTTAGCTCAATTTGCATCTTGTCCGTACTCAGACGCTGTATCGTTTTCCAGGTGATTTAGATATTTGTATTGTATATCTGTATTCTTGACTCATTGAGTCGCTGTTGTATATATATGTTTTATGGGTTCCATCGAGGACTATTGTGTAATGATATTACTTCGTTTTCCACCCGCACGCAAGTGCCTGGTGGGCACCTTTGAATCGTTTCTATGCGGGTTTGGCGGGAAGCGCTAAAACTTGCATAGGGCCGATTCTGAGGGTGTTACACCGGGTATGGCTCCACCGTACCCGCCCCGATCCCCACGAATCCCCATACCCATGAATCCCCGCTAGACTATCGGAAAGCGTCGTGGCCGCCAACAACGGGTGCCGATACCGTGGGGACTCCACGGGATGGCACGATGAGGAGGACACCGTGACGAGTGTGGGCGGGCATATGCAGGGGAATCCCACTACGCGGGCGACAAGGAGATGCAGGGGACGCGAGAGACTAGCTCCTCCTTGCATCTGCGTCGGCGGTCGCCGGTGTGAATCTCGAGTGGAGGAAGGAGGGGTTAGGTGCCGGTCTTGGTGCCGATGTGGACAGGGGGTTGGCGATGGCGAACTGGCGGCGGCTCGTGCGGGATGGGAGTGGAGAGAGGAGGGGAAAGGAATGGTGATTGGTGGGCCGATGGTGGTTGGTGGGCCGATGGTGGGCTATTCGTCTAAGATTTTATTAGACTGACAAGTGGGGTTTGATATCCATGGAGCCTCCACGGAGGGAATTTGCTCCCCATACCCGTCCCGCCAGCTTATCGGGTACCCGCCCCGCTATCCCCATGGGGCCAATCTGTTCCCCATCCCCGATTCTTGGCGGGTATCCGGCTCCCGGGGAAAATTGCCATCTTGATCCCCGTCAAACCCTACACCCGTTGCCAAAAAAAAACTACATCGGGGCGACTATATAAAAAAAGTCTACCCGTCAGAATCTCTAGGGTTCTTCGTTTCTCTCCCTCGCGCCGCCGCCGCCGCCGCCCCTGCACTGGCGCACTTGGAGCTCGTCCTACCCACGACCTGCCCAGCATGGTAAGCGAGGATCCGATGCCAGAATTCACTGTTTCTTTGAGTTCTCACCTGCCCTGACGCTGTGCTAATCTCGTGTGCTGTTTCTCCCAGATCATCCCCAAGAAGAACCGCAATGAGATCTGCAAGTACCTCTTCCAAGGTCAGTAATTCCTAACCGCTTTTGCCTTTTAGGTTTATAGCTGCAATATAGGGGCGGTTGATAGTGAATAGGATGGTTCTGACATCCATAGCAAAAAAACACGACGTTTAGTGCAAGTTGATATTTTATATATGCAGGATTCGATTCTTTGGTAAAATTTTGCATCTGATGGACTTGCGTAGGCTAGGCTGCTAGCTACCTTATGTTGGTGAGATTATGTGCTCCCCTGAGCTCATATAAGGGTGTTGGGGTTCTGATATTGTCAAATGATGTAGTACATCAGAACCAAATGATAAGTTCGAAATGAATTCATGTGAGCACATTTTTTGTGAAACTATTTTCTTGACGCTTGTATGTACTATTGCAGAGGGGGTGCTCTATGCAAAGAAGGACTATAACCTCGCGAAGCACCCGCAGATTGACGTGCCGAACCTCCAGGTGATCAAGCTCATGCAGAGCTTCAAGTCCAAGGAATACGTCAGGGAGACCTTCTCATGGCAACACTACTACTGGTACCTCACCAATGAAGGCATTGAGCACCTGCGCAGCTTCCTCAACCTGCCATCTGAGATTGTGCCTAACACGCTCAAGAAGTCTGCCAAGCCTCCTGGCCGCCCATTCGGATCTGGCCCTCCTGGTGACCGCCCAAGGTATAGATATTTTTGCTTCAGTCTCTTGTCATACTGTCAGTGCGATGATCAACATGGAGCTAACTTACCAAATTTTGTTCTGATGAAATAACTACCAAGTTCAGTACATAAAGACTCCTAGTTGTATATTAAAAATGACTAATGTGTTTGTATCTTAGGTTATTCCTATTTGGGTTTGACTTACTGGCTCAAGGCGCAGTCTTTATTCTGTAGACATAGCTTTGCAACGTTGTTCTAATAATTATTGAATGTTATCCTTTCTGCTATTCTATAGACTTAATATATCTTGGATGTGGGTCAGAAATTTTGTTGCACGGTTTACTTCATTTCTGAATGCATCTTGTTTGTTGGTCCCTTGATTGTCTAATAAGGAAGACACCAAGATAATTGTTTTCAGGATGTATAAATGTTATGTTTTGTTAGTTACTATGTTTATCCTTTTGATTGCTTTTGTTGAGGCTAAGTCTAGCTCTATAGTCGTGCTTATATTTACTTGGACTATTTACAGGGGGCCGCCTCGCTTTGAGGGTGAGAGGCCAAGGTTTGGTGACAGGGATGGCTACCGTGGTGGCCCTCGTGGTGCGCCCGGTGACTTCGCTGGTGAAAAGGGTGGAGCTCCTGCAGAGTTTCAGCCATCATTCAGGGTAATCAACTATGTCCTTGAAGTGCCAATGTCATATTTTGGTCCTACGATTTAGCATTACAGTTGCAAACATGGATATAAACATACAAATCAGAATTATGTACTGGCTGGTTTCTATGGGCACCCTAGAATGTCGGTAATATGAACTGTGAATATTTGAACGAATCCTCTTTGTTACACTCAATAGTTTAATACTCTACAGTAGAAGATCTTGATAGTTAAGCTATATTTGGTTTCACACTAAACAGTTACATTCATATATTCGTATTTCTCATGCTTTTCTTTGTCAAAGGGTTGGCATTATCCTATCTTGATAGTTTTAGTCTACAGTAGAAGATCTAGATAGTTAAGCTATATTTGGTTTCACGCTCAACAGTTACATTCATATATTCGTAGTTTTCATGCTTGACTTTGTCAAAGGGTCAGCTGAAGAAATGCCATTTACTGTATTGGAAGTACAGCCGTTTTCTGATCTGCATGGATTAGTACTTGCTCACAAAAATTTCCACCCTATTTTTTTCAGAGCTCTGGTGGCGGCTTTGGCCGCGGTGGTGGTGCAGGTGGCTTTGGCCGTGGTGGCGGCTTCGGTGGGGGCCCAACCTCATCCTCAATGGAGTGAACTTCCCCTAGTTTGGATGTGACGTTTCCCTTGGCATGAGGCGTTTAATTTTGCATGATGGTTATGTAGTAGTGATTTTTGCAAGATCGATTAGTGTTGCTACACCTGCAAAAATATCCTACTACCTTGGTTTGCTTGAGTATAATAGTTTTTGCCCTTCAATGCTTCAAACATGCCGAGCCTGCCTATCTTGATGATCTTTGCCTGCCACCAGACGAATCTCGTGGTTATTTTTGGGAACTGAGGCTTTAGCTGTTCAATTTGAACTGCTGCTTGAAAAGGTTACATTATGGAATAGAGGTAGTACTGTATTAGGGTGTAGATGTGTCCGCAAGTGAAACACTTGTAAAATCTACCTGTAAGTCTGAAATGTGATGCGACCTGTCACAAGTGCATCACAATCACTTGTTATAGTTGGATGACTGCATCTACCGTGGAAGCGTTGGTCTGCATTTCATTGGCACTGCTCAGCCAAGTCGAAATCGTACTGCTGCATATTTGCTGTTTGGGTCATACAATTTTGTTGATCTCAAGTCTGCTGCTAGGCAACTGATTTACAGTCTGCAGAGTAATCTAAGCTTTTGACGAAGCTTTCTAACTAGGAGTACATTCCAGTGTATTTTTACAGGCATATAATAGTAGAGCAATGACAGTGGTTGGCAGCATGAGCATTTCCGCCACACGGCAGCGTCCTGGGTACCGTTGCCTTTCTGGCTGTACCATACCATTACTCTGCCTGTGCGTTGGCTATTTCACGAATGCCAATCCCAATTATACATTTAATCATGCAGACAGATGCATTCCATATTGGTGATATGCGTACAGACCTCAACTTAACAAATATTAAGTACTTGCAAAACCTTCAGTATGAAGGCATCAACAGAGATAGATCATGGCCGGTTCCACAGGGGATCATGGCGACATCGGCAAAGGAGAAATTTCAGTTTATAAGAAATAAATACAAGCATTTCTGTTTCGACAAAACTGGGTGAGTTGCCATTCACATCCTTAGACGGGATGCAGATGGGATTCATGTAATGTAAATGGTCGATGCGTGGCTAGAGTAAGAGATAGAAGAAAGATTAAATTGGCTTGGGTAGGCTAGGGTTTCATATGGACCTTACCTGGCCAATACCGAATAAAAATGTAACAGACTGCCCCTCTTGCTATGTCTGTACAGAACGCTTAAGCAACGCTTTCCTGTGGTACATCTCTCCGGCAATCATACTTACAGGAAGAGGAAGACACAAGTGCGGCTTGGTCATAAGCCACTACGGCTTGAGCTGTCCAGAGAAACAACAGTCAAAATAAGCTTGCGAGAAACTGCAGTCTAGTTCTTTTTGGCTTTCACCGTTTCAACTTATTGACTGAGTTGTGTGATGAAAAGTCCCTGCGATGATTTTGTGTTTTAACTACCGAGTATTTAGTTGTTTCTTACTCCCTTTGACCCATATTAGTTAACTTGGATTTGTCAAAATTTGGATGAACCTATATACTAAATAGTGTCTGATTCTTCAAATCTAGACAAATCTGATTCAACTAATATGGGTTAGAGGGAGTACCGTTTTGCTGTAAATTTGAGAAAGAAAACAATTCCATAGCACCATGAACATTAATATAATATACAATAGCACAGATTACTGTTTTACACACATGCAGCTTACACGAATCTTATTTGCTATTCGCTCGCAAATATGAGGACATATTACTGTTTTACACACATCCAGAACATCATACACGAATCTTATCTACAATTTTCTGGTAACAGCATGCGGTGGTTGAGGAGGGAGGCACGAGCAGCAGGTCAGGCTCCTGCTTGCGAGCTCGAGGTTGAGCAGAACAAGCCCCTGCTTGCGAGCTCGGGGTTGGTTCGATCCAGGCCGGTGTCCGCGGGCTATGTTACCACCATGGAATGGAAACGGGACAGTTCGGGTGGCAGGTGGAGGATGGCGGAGGGAGGCGGCCGGCGACCGGCGGCGGGGTGGCCCGTTGCGGCGGCGGAGGTAGAGGAACCCTTTCTTTTTTTGGAGAGAGAGGATGGGGAACCGCTAGCTTGTGCTCAACCTCACATAACGGTTCAGGATTAGGAAGAGGCATCGATGCTGCCTCGCGGTGGCATTTCTACGTAAATACTAGAACGAACAGGGGCAGAGCCACGTACCGCTTCGACTGAGCTCGGGAAGCTGCGGGAAGCTGGGGGTACCCGGCTTCTCCCCACTGTGAAGGAATTGCAGAAGCCGGCTGTTCCGAGGAACGGCTTAAAATCGAGTTCTTTTTGGCTTAAGCTTATTTTTACCTTGAAGCCGCCTAGAAGCTTCAAAAGAACTGGGCCTAAGTACTACGATCCTGATATTGGTGTAATTTTGAACGATCTGCCACTCTTTGGTGTTATTCTTTTGAATATCTTTTCATATTGTTTGCAATGATGAAATTATGCCTTGTTGACATGTTTACCCGATGATATTTGTCTGTTTCCGATCCTACTCCATTATGTTT
Source organism: Avena longiglumis (assembly GCA_030063025.1). Lineage (NCBI taxonomy): Eukaryota > Viridiplantae > Streptophyta > Magnoliopsida > Poales > Poaceae > Avena > Avena longiglumis. The sequence continues at coordinate 524,188,705 of CP125976.1, forward strand.
TCGATCCAATTCTGTAATCGGATATTATCCTTATTCAAATCCACATCCGATCATTATCCGTAATCCGATAAAAATATATGGTAAAGAATATGGAGAGAACATTATCCGATCTGATCCGATTGGTTTACACCTCTAGATATTTGGCTAGTCTTCGAAAACATAAATGAATTATTATAAAAATAAAAAGAAGACAAAATATAAAGGAATAATAATTAATGAAAAGTAAAACAGAAAAGAAAGAAAAAACCGCGAAAAAAAAGCCGCACAACAACGAGCCAGCCCACCAGCGTCAATGCTTCAGGGGCCCATGACAAGCCCCACCGGATCGGAATAAACTGGGCCTTTCCTTTTGATGATCTCTATCGCTCTCTCTGTTCCGTTGTCTAACCCTAACACAAGAGCGACTATAAAAGCTTATCCGTCAGAATTAGGGTTCTGCGTTTCTCTCCCTCGCGCCGCCGCCTCTCGCCCTCACCCCAGCCCCGGCGCACCCGGAGCTCGTCCTATCCACGACCTGCCCAGCATGGTAAGCGAGCATCAGAGGCCAGAATCCGCTGTTCCTCCAAGGTCTTTACCTGCCCTGACGCTGTCCTAATCTCGTGTGTTGTTTCTCCCAGATCATCCCCAAGAAGAACCGCAATGAGATCTGCAAGTACCTCTTCCAAGGTCAGTAGTTCTCAACGCCCCCTGGCTTCGTAGGCTCGTAACTGAAGGGTAGTTTATATATAGGACTCCATTCTTTGGTGAAATTTTGCATGCGAGGAACTTGGGTAGGCTGCTAGTTCTCGTATATTTGTCAGATCATGTGCCCCCAATAGCTCATATAAGGGGTTTTGGGTTTTGATATTTCAAACAAATTATGCACATCATAACCAAATGAAAGGATTCATGCTCTGATTGGTTATCACTTCTTGCATTAGGAAATTCGGACATGAATTCATGTGAATACTTTTATTTGCAAAACCATTTTAGCTTGATGCGTGTATGTCCTATTGCAGAGGGAGTGCTGTATGCCAAGAAAGACTACAACCTGGCGAAGCATCCGCAGATTGACGTGCCGAATTTGCAGGTGATCAAGCTCATGCAGAGCTTCAAGTCCAAGGAATACGTCAGGGAGACCTTCTCGTGGCAGCACTACTACTGGTACCTCACCAATGAAGGCATTGAGCACCTGCGCACCTTCCTTAACCTGCCATCTGAGATCGTGCCTAACACGCTAAAGAAGTCTGCCAAGCCTCCAGGCCGCCCATTCGGCTCTGGTCCACCTGGTGACCGCCCAAGGTAATAGTTATTTATGCTTCAGGCTCTTGTCATGTCTGTTTGTGTGATGATTGCCGTAGAGCTAACTTATGAAATTTTCTTCTAATTAATTAACAACTAAGTTGTGTATTAAAATGACTTGAGGTCTGTCATCTGTTTGTATCTTAGGTTATTCCTGTTTGGTGTTTGACTTACTGGTTTAAGGTGGAGAGTGTTTATTCTGTAGACATAGCTTTGCAGCATTGTTCTAAGAATTGACTTAATGCCATTTCTTTGGATGTGGGTCAGAAATTTTGTTGTATGCTTTACTTTCCTGAATGCACCTCAGTCGCTTATTTGTTGGTCCCTTGATTGATTGCCTTATAAATAAGATCGCAAGATAGCTGTTTTCAGGATTTATAGATGTTGTATTTGGCTGGTTGCCTAGTTACTATGTTTATCGTCTTAATTGCTTTTGCTTATATTTACCTGGACGTTTTACAGGGGTCCTCCTCGCTTCGAGGGCGAGAGGCCAAGGTTTGGTGACAGGGATGGCTACCGTGGTGGTCCTCGTGGTGCGCCTGGTGACTTTGCTGGCGAGAAGGGTGGAGCCCCTGCAGAGTTCCAGCCATCATTCAGGGTAATCAACTATGTCCCTGTTAGTGCCTATGTCTTATTTTGGTCGTGCGATATAGCTGGCAAACATGAATTTAAACATGCAAATTGGAATTATGCAGTGGCTGGTTTCTGTGGCACCCTAGAATGTCGATAATATGAACTGTGAATATTTGACTGATAGTTTAATGCTATACATTGAAGATTTTGATAGTCAAGCTATATTTGTTTTCGCACTCAACAGTTACGTTAATATATTTGTATTTTTCATGCTTTTCTTTGTCGAAGTGTTGCTTTATCCTGGTGTCAGCTGAAGCAATGCCATACACCGGAGCTAGTTTCTGATTGAAGGGATCAGTTCTTGCTCACCAAATTTTCCACCCTAATTTTTTTCAGAGCTCTGGCGGTGGTTTTGGCCGCGGTGGTGGTGCAGGTGGCTTTGGCCGTGGTGGTGGCTTCGGCGGCCCAACCTCTTCCTCAATGGAGTGAACTTCTAGTCTGGATGTGATGTTTCCCTTCGCATGAGGCGTTTAATTTTGCACAATGATGATTATATTATGTAGCAAGTGATGTTTGCAAGATTGATCAGTGCTATCAGTGTTGTCTACACCTGTTATATGCAATCTTGATTCACTCTAGTACCATAGCTTTTGCTGAATGATTCCCCCAAGTTAATACTGCGGTAATCTTTTGTTTTTGCACAAACTCCAGTATCATAGTTTTTTGCAAACCGATTATCTTGTGCTTTTTTTGGAGAACACCGCAACTTTACTAAATCAAAACACAACCATTACAATCGGTATTAAGGCTGTTCTGAATGAAAACTGGGCTGGAGCCAATCCAGTCTTTGGCTACATTGCTCAGACACGCATAGCGTGTACATGCATGTGTCCAGTTGTTGGTCGGCCGGCAGATGAAATTGAAAACTCATGAAAACCAAACTAACTTCTTCAAGTAGAGGGGTAATCACAGGTTGATTCCTCCTAGCGTCCCATAGCCCTACCAATTCAAAACAATCAGGTTAACTGAAGTTGCGAGCGTTGAGGGTAGATGATACCTGGGTAGCACCTCTGAAAACTCCAGCATGTTCTCTCACATTATCTATACTAAAACTCCAGCATGTTCTCTCACATTCTCTATACTGTTAATTGCGCCATCAATATTGAGCTTGAGAGCATCTCCAGCAGGCGCGCTATAATAGCGCAGTGCTAAAATAACTGCTTTTTCGCGCGCGCTGTAAACCTCCCCCAGTAGGTGCTCTAAAATAGAGCGCGCGGCGCTGGACTTTGCGCTATCCCGAGCGTCAAATTTGCACCGGCTACATACATGCTATCTCCGACAGCGAAGAACACCAACTGCTCTGAAAAATCCCCATGGCCGTCGGCTTTTCCTCCGCCATGTCGGGCGATGGAAACTCGGCACCCTCCCACCCTCCCTACTCCGTCCACCACCGCCGCGCAATCCATCCGTCGTCAACGCGCCAAACCTAAGCGGGCGCCCGCCACTGGTCGGCCGCCGATCACAAGCTCTTCAAGTCAAGCGGACAATGTCATTTGTGTTTGAACCATGTCATGTTTGGATGAACTATGTGTTATTTGTGCTTGAACTATGTCATTTTGATGGTTGGAGGATTTTTAGATCCATTTATGCATGAATTTGGTGTTTTTTGATCTTCTTTTCATAGATGCAATTGTGTTTTTTGTGTTTGTCTTTGTCAGCGCTAAATACAGCGCTTTGGTGGGGGCAAGCGGCCTTGTGCATTTTAGAGCCTCACGTGATCGCGCTAAAATGTAGCATAAGCGGAATAAGCAGCGCTATCCCAAGTTTGCAGCGCTCTAAAATACAGCCTCTGCTGGAAATGCTCTAACGTCACCCTTTTCTTGGGCTCTTGGATGTGCCATGTGCACATTTGTCATCTGTTGACCCCCTGAAGCGGAAACAATGTTTAACTGCAATACCTAGATTGAGGAAGAGAAAGAACTTAATCAAGACACTACAACGCCCTGACAGGCAGATCACAGATGATAAAGCTGAGATGCAAGGCCTAGCGTCGGACTTCTACCGAAATCTCTAATCTCTATACATCGGAAGGGGTGCATGATAAGGAGCGTGTGCTCGACCATGTACCGGTCAAAGTTACAGCAGCCATGAACGAGTTGCTCAAAGCTAGTGTCGAAGTAAAGAATGCCCTCTTCCAAACGTTTCCAACAAAGGCGACTGGGTCAGAGGTTTCCCGGTTCATCATTTCTTTCTGTGGCACTGGGATGTGTGTGGTCAAGATGTTACTACTAAGTATAGTACAACGCAATGAGTCTGTGGAGAGCATTAATGAGACGATCTTGGTCTTGATCCCGAAGGTCAAGAACCCTACTCTTTTGTTGCAGTTTCGCCCTATTAGTCCGTGCAATGTGTTCTACAAGATATCCTCTAAGGTCATCGCCAATCGGTTAAAGGTAATTCTACCTAACATCATCTCTGAGGAGCAATCTGCTTTCGTATCTGGGAGATTGATTACGGATAACATCATATCTGCATATGAATGATTGCATTTCATGAAGAGAAATAGGTCAAAGAGAAACAACTATTATGCTCCGAAACTGGATATGATGAAGGCGTGGAATGGAATTACTTGGAGGTCCAAACTAGGCTTTGCACAGCAATGGATAAATGTTGTGATGGGAATGGTCAGATCAGTATCTTTCTCGGTTCTATTCAATGGGAACAAGCTTGAGGAATTCAAACCATCGAGGGGAATCAGGCAAGGAGATCCTGTCTCACCCTATTTATTCTTACTAGCAGAGGGCCTTTCGTGCCTTTTAAAATTTCATGACGAGTCATCGCAGCTTGGAGGTATTAAGGTGGCTTCATCGGCGCCACTAGTCAATCACCTTTTGTTTGCGGATGATAGCCTACTGTTTTTAAGGGTACTAGAGAGGGAGCGAAAGAGTTGTCAACCCTTTTGGAGAGATATTGTCAAGCTTCAGGCCACCGGATTAATAAGGACAAATCATCCATTTTCTTCACAAAAGGATGTCAACTCCCCAGACGAAATCTGATCAAAGGGGTCCTGGAGGTTAATAATGAATCTTTGAATGGAAGATATCTCAGAATGTCTACTAATGTGGGGTCATCAAGAGGCGGGACTTTCAAATTTCTGAAAGATAGGGTTTGGAGCAAGGTGAAAGGATGTCTTGATAAGTTACTTTCAGCTGGTGGGAAGGAGATGTTGATCAAGTCAGTGGACCAAGCTATTCCTGTATATACAGTGGCGTGCTTTAAACTACCCCGAGGCCTTTGTGAACATATCAACATGATGATCAGGCAATTCTGGTGGGGGTAAAAATGGGAAGAGAAGGCCTTGTTAGGTGTCTTGGGATGTTTTGACAACGCCTAAGCACCTAGGAGGGCTTGGATTCATAGGTTTGGAGTTGTTCAATCTATGCTTACTCGCACGCCAATCCTAGAGAATGATTCAAGAGCCGGGATCTCTAAGTGCCCGGTTACTAAAGGCAATATATTTTCCTAACAATTCTCTACTTGATGCAGGTCTTGGTCCTCATCCTTCTCAAATATGGCGGTCTATTTTGGATGGCAGGGACATTCTGGTCCAGGGTCTAATTAAGCGCATTGGAGATGGACGCTCTACTCGGATCTAGGTGGATAACTGGCTCCCTCGTGATAGTTGCTTAAAACCAATTGCATCCATCATGGATGATCCACCCCAGATGGTCTCGGAATTGATAGATGAGACATCCTCGAACTGGAAGGAACCACTGGTACTCCAATGTGTTTTACCAATGGATGCAAAAGTTATTCTTGGAATTCCTTTATGTACGAGAAGACATGACGAATTTTGGGCCTGGAATTTTGATAACAAGGGGATTTTCTCGGTTCGTTCTGCATACAGAATGGTGATCAATATAAAACAACCAGGACGGATTATTTTAATGCTAACGCGGGCTCATAAAATGTTCAACGAGAGAATAAGGTGCAACATCCCAAAAATATTAATCAAGGTTCTCAAATTCCAATCACCCAAATTTAGGGTTAACAAAAACTTTGGTTAATTAAAATCAATATGAATGCATGTGTGTATGTGATGAATGCATGAATGCTTATATGGACTTGTTTGATTGTTATGAATGGGAAGGATTCGTTGAAATATGAAAACAACATCATCTAAATCATTTCCAAGCAGAATCAAATCAATAGAAATTCAAATATAAACAATATGAGCTAATGGTCATTTTGACCAAAGTTAACCACTAGACCACTTTGAGTGTTTCTAGTCAAAGATTTCTAACAGAAACAAATCCAATTCTTTTCACCCCGTGCTAGACCAAGTAAAAGTGAACCCAGGCCCACCATGAAAACCCATAGAAACACTCGGAAACTCTAGTTCATATGGTAAGATCACCATTTCTCAAAACCCAACCAAACCAGTTCACCTTGACAAAGTTCACCTTGACAAATCCAAACAACCAGAGACTACCCAGTGTATGACTAGTACACTCACCAAATTTCATCCAAAAATGCAAATATAAATTTCTGTCAGCCATTTCATCAAACATGTGGAGACACAAATCAAATTTGCCAAACTTCACTATTTTGAGCAGTGATCATTCAAACCTTTGTCTCCCTTTGATCACCCTTGTCTCCCCAGTGACAACCATTGCATTAAACCAGCTAGAACCCTACCCATTGCACCATGTCATGCATGACCGAGCAACCCCTTGCCAGCCGACCATGGCAAGCTAGCAGGAGCCTTCGCTGCGCCTAGCCACCATGTCCAGGAGGCAGGCCATCGTCCACCGCCACCCCCTGTCTATCCCTCGAGCCCTGACAAGCCGTGGACCACAGAGAACACACCGCGCCCAGTTTGTCCCTGCCATGTCGAGAGCGCACCAGAGCGCCGCGCCCGACACGCTCGCACACGCCGCGCCTCACTCTCGTCGCCCGTCTACACGATCACCACCGTCCCAGGAGACCACCAGACATGCCCGTTCCCTCGATTGTGCCCCGTAGTTGCCGCACGCCGCGAAGTTCGCCATCGGTACCGCGTGGAGCGTCTCACGTTCGAGACCAAACCACACCGCCCCTTGCCGCGCCATCAAGTCGTTGAGCATCGCTAGGAGACCGCGCACCGTCCTAACCCCTACGCCATGCCAATAGCTCGCTGTAACGCCGACCCCGACGAGCTCTACCCATGCCGCTCGGCCTCTCTCGCTCGCCTATCAAAGGAGGCCTCCCCCTCACCATTTCTCCACACCATCTCACAACCCACCTATCACTGATCCTTCCCACTTCTTCTCGGAGCAAGGCGATCTCTCCCTCGTTGGAATTTGGTCGGAGCCCGCCGCTGCTAGAGGAGAAGGGCGTCGTCGATTCAGGCCACCCCAGGAGACGCCGCCAGTACCAGGAGAACCGCCATCGTCGACAACCTCATTCTCCCCCATCGCCGACCCTCGCCCGAGCCCCGGTGAGCCTCCCTAGACCCCCACTGGATGTGCTAGGGTTCGTCCCCGTCGTGTCCTATTCCGATGAGGACGACAGCCGTGAGCCGTTGATCTTGCATCTAATCCTACGGTCGTAATCAACCCATACCCCTTTGGCACCCCCTGCCTCGCTAACAAGTGGGGACACCACTAAAAACCAGCCCGTGCACGCTGTGTGTAGTGGGCCGGCCCAACTAGCTCTCCCGCGCAACCCAGTAGTTTAAATTTAGATTTTTATTTTAGTTTCAAACATAGTTCTGGCAGAAGATTCAAAAATCGATTCAGAGAGATTCATGATGATGGCTGGCATAGTTGATGTGGAACCTGTTGGGAACCCCAAGAGCAAGGCGTGAAGCAGCACAACAGCAAGTCTTCCCTCAGTAAGAAACCGAGGTTATCGAATTAGTAGGAGAAAGGAAACGTCGCACAGGTGTTGCAAGCAACGCGGAGACCTGCATAACACAAACTCAAGACTTTGCCCCAACTAACAGTGAGGTTGTCAATCTCACCGGTTGCTGTAACAAAGGATTAAAACGTATGGTGTGAAAGGTAATGGTGGTTTGCATCAAGTAAACAAGTAACAGTGGAAGATGTATCAATGGTAAAGATTGGACCGAGGTCCATAGTTCACTAGAGGTGCTCTCCTTAGGTAAACAACATGGCATGAAGGGTAAACAAATTACAACAGGTCAATTGACAGGAACTGAGCAAGACATAACAATGCAATACCAGACAAAAAGATCCTATGAGATTCGATTGGGCAATACAACAATATACATAGACCGCCATCCAACGGCATCTATGACTAGAAGTCCACCTTCAGGTTATCATTCGAACCCCCTCCAGTATTAAGTTGCAAGCAATAGACAACTGCTTTAAGCAAAGTGTGTAAGGTAAACAATCCACTTGTTCTATGAACAAGAGACCGTTGTTTTCTCCCTAGTAGCAACATCACATCTAAAACCGAAGAGATTTCTGTCACTTCCCTTAGAAACTAGAGGCATGAACCCACTATCGAGCATAAATACCCCCTCTTGGAGTCACTAGTAACTACTTGGCCAAGATAGCTACTAACAACGGAGAGCATGCAAGATGACAAACAACACAGACATGATAGTATCAAATAGACAAAACCATTAATCAATTTGGCATAGTATTCTCAATATCCATCGGATCCCCGCAAACACAACATGCATGATTACAAATAGATTAGATCTTGATCATGAAAGGAGCTCACAAGATCTATACATGAAAGCATAAGGAGGAGATACAACCATCTATCTACTACATGGACCCATAGTCCAAGGTGGAACTACTCACACTTCATACCGGAGAGAAGGCCTCCGGGATGATTTCCCCTTTGGCAGGGTGCCGGGAAGAACTTTAGGTCCCCCCGATCTAGGGACGACGGTGGCGGCGGCTACAGAAGTTTTCGTGGAGTTTTTGATCGGGTGCCTAGGGTTTCTGCATCGGGGGCTTCTTATAGGCGAAGAGGCGAGGCTAGGAGGCGGACAGGGGCCCCACACCCTACCCATGCACGGGGTGGGCCCACCCGTGCCTAGGGGAGGGTCTGGACGCCCTGGTTCGCTTCTCCGTCTCGTCTTTTAGCTTCGTGTCCCCCACAGTAAAATATTGATTTTGGCTTTTGTCTAGTCCAATTCCGAGAATATTGATTTTCTGCCTTTCTGGAACCAAAAACAGAAGAAAATAGGCAACTAGCACTATGGCAACTTGTTAATAGGTTAGTTCCAGAAAAGATATAAAAACACCTCAAAGTGTAGACAAAGCAAATCAAAGTAGATACTAAACAAGCATGGGGCATAAAAAATTATAGATACGTTTCTGACGTATCAAGCATCCCCAAGATTAACTCCTGCTCGTCCTCGAGTAGGTAAGTGATAAAAAAGAATAATTTTTGAGGTGACATGCACCATCAAAACCAAGATCATACCATTTGCAAGCATTGAAAACTGTGATCAAAGAACTCTAAACATGTGCATGGAAGATGGAGTTCTAACAATAAGACATAGTAACTATGCATGTAACATGAAAGGCTACAGACAAATATCATGAATAACATGCATTGAAAAACGTTTGTTTGTTTCACATACAGAATACATGGCATAGTGGCATTTAGCTTGTCCTTCATAGAGTAGCAAATAGATGCATAGGACACCATCAAAGTTCACAAGGGTGACTAGAAACAAGTAGCACAAGAACAAGTAATATCACAATATGCATCAATCAATAAGTTTTGTGACACTGCACACAGAATGAAACTATGCTCTCTTAATGGTGCATAAAAGTAGAAGGTGGAGACTCAAATAATGGTGGAAGAAAAGCCTTTCATAAAGGAAGCAGGGATTTCAAGTTTCAAAAAGAGCTTCCAAAAATTATGGTACTTGTTAGCTTTCAGCCCTCATTGCCCCTATCATAAGCATCTTGAAGTGGTTAAGGTTAAAGTGAACAAAGATGGAGTATATGCTTGAAAGAAGTATAAGTTTGCAATCTCAAGTCCCTTGAATAAGTTTGAAAAAAGTATAAGTTCTTGTCATTGTAAGTACATGCGTATCATAGAGAACCGCCAACGGGGTACCCCTTGCACATGGTACAAGAGCTATCCCATAACCAAAATGACAAGGGAAGCAGACAATGAGCATCTCAGTGATCTTTTTATCTACTAAACGCATAGCTTTTTATTGAGGATGCTTCATAGATAGCTCACTATGGTGATGTTGCAAGTTTCCACCATGATTAGGCATGACTTAGGCTAGCGGCCTAGGCGTTTCTCTAACACAAAATACATACTCCATGGACTTACAAGTTCCCTCTTTATTTCACACCGGTGACATCCATAGACAAAAGATAAAGATATCAACTAAGTACAAAGTACAAATGTAATGTTGAAAACATTCCCCGTGACAGCACGATTCTGCTAATTCCAACGTATAAGTGAAAGCATATACAACATAGATGACACAATGGTTCAAGTTTATTAGGGGCAAAGAATATAAAGTGTGCGATCAAGTTTGTGAGGGATTTAATCACTAAGTTTTCACATAACAAAATAGTTTTTAATTGGAAAATAGCTGAAAACAAGAATATACTTGGAATGGTGTAACACACCATGCATGGGAATTTATAGTGGACACTTTGGAATAACTTGGTTTCTTGGGAGTTGTAAGTATGAGTAGAGCTTACTCATACGAGTGGAGGCTAGCAAAAGACTGAGAGTAACCAACTAAGAGAGCAATAATGGCCATAATCATGGAGAGCAAAAAAACATTACTAATCAAAGCATAGAGTGGTACTACAAGTTAAGGACTAAATGATGATAGAGGCTATGGTGACTTGTTCATAGTCATAACATGGTGTGAGCATGTGCCAAGTCAACCCAAACAAAGCATCGAAGGAGAATACCACAATACTATGCTTTTGCATGCTAAAACAACGCATAATTCTTTCAAGGCACACTAAGCAATCCCAATTGTTTGGAACAAGACATGCTACAACAATAATCACTAAGCATAAGGTCAAAACAACACCTAGCATGTCATGCTAAAGTCTAAGTCACAGTCAATCAAGCTCCTCTTGCACTTATCAAGCAAGAACTTCCTACTCCTTTCCAACACCAAGCAACTTATTTGCAACAACACTGTGAGAACGGGGGTACAAACTACTTTATTCAAGCAAACTAAACAACTAAGCAAACCAAAAGAAAACTAAGACGCTCCAAGAACAACACAATAGTGTATGAAACAATAAAAACAAAGTGTCTAGACAGACCTGAGCTTTTTATTGATGAAGAAGGGGATGCCTTGGGCATCCCCAAGCTTTGACGCTTGTACCTATTGGATATTTCTTGGGGTGACACCATGGTGGCATCCCCAAACTTGATATTTTGTCCATTCTTTATCTCATTGCATCATTCTCTCATTACACCTGAAAATTTTCCTTCACACAATCTTCATTAGCAACATTAGCTTATTCAAAAGATATTAGACCCCTGGAAAAGCTTTGAAATAGCAAGGCTTTTCATTAAAAACACAAGCTACTGTAGTAACTCCCTCAAAAAGCTCAATTTGCCTAAAGAGAACTAAAAAAGGAATCAATAAGAAGCAAATGCAAATAATGGCAGAAACCGTTTTTTTCAAACATCTTCTGTTGCTCAAATAATGATGGCTGCCTTAGTTGATGTGGAGCCTGTTGGGAACCCCAAGAGCAAGGTGTGAAGCAGCAAGTCTTCCCTCGGTAAGAAACCGAGGTTATCGAACCAGTAGGAGGAAGGAAACGACACACAGGTGTTGCAAGCAACGCGGAGACCTGCACAACACAAACTTAAGACTTTGCCCCAACTAACAGCGAGGTTGTCAATCTCATTGGTTGCTGTAACAAAGGATTAAACGTATGGTGTGGAAGGTAATGATGGTTTGCAATAAGTAAACAAGTAACCGTGGAATATCTATCAATGGTATAGATTGGACCGGGGTCCATAGTTCACTAGAGGTGCTCTCCTTAGATAAACAACATGGCATGAAGGCAAACAAATTACAACAGGGCAATTGACAGGAACTGAGCAAGGCATAACAATGCAATACCAGATAAAAAGATCCTATGAGTTTCTATTGGTCAATACAACAATATACATAAACCGCCATCCAACTGAATCTATGACTAGAAGTCCACCTTGAGGTTATCATCCGACCCCCCTCCAGTATTAAGTTGCAAGCAACAGACAACTGCTTTAAGCAAAGTGTGTAAGGTAAACAATTCACATGTTCTATGAACAAGAGACCGTTGTTTTATCCCTAGTAGCAACTAGCAACTGCACATCTACAACCAAAGAGATTTCTGTCACTTCCCTTGGAAACTAGAGGCATGAACCCACTATCGAGCATAAATACCCCCTCTTGGAGTCACTAGCAACTACTTGGCCAAGATAGCTACTAACAACAGAGAGCATGCAAGATCACAAACAACACATACATGATAGTATCAAATAGACAAAACCATTAATCAATCTGACATAGTAATCTCAATATCCATCGGATCCCCACAAACACAACATGCATGATTACAAATAGATTAGATCTTAATCATGAACGGAGCTCACAAGATCTATACATGAAAGCACAAGGAGGAGATACAACCATATAGCTACTACATGGACCCATAGTCCAAGGTGGAACTACTCATGCTTGATACCGGAGAGAAGGCCTCCGGGATGATTTCCCCTCCGGCAGGGTGCCGGGAAGAACTTAAGATCCCCCGATATAGAGATGATAGTGGCGGCGGATACAGAAGGTTTAGTGGAGTTTTTGATCGGGTGCCTAGGGTTTCTGCATCGGGGGCTTCTTATAGGCGAAGAGGCGATGCTAGGAGGCGGCCAGGGGCCCCACACCCTACCCAGGTGCGGGGTGGGCCCACCCGCGCCTAGGGGGTATGGCTGCCCTGGTTCGCTTCTCCGTCTCGTCTTCTGGCTTCGTGTCCCCCACGGTAAATATTGACTTCGGCTTTTGTCCCGTCCAATTTCAAGAATATTGATGTTCTGCCTTTCTGGAACAAAAAACAGAAGAAAACAGGCAACTGACACCGTGGCAACTTGTTAATAGGTTAGTTCTAGGAAAGATATAAAAACACCTCAAAGTGTAGACAAAGCAAAGCAAAGTAGATACTAAACAAGCATGGAGCATAAAAAATTATAGATACGTTTCCAACGTATCAATTCACTGAACCAAATTGCATGAAACTAATTTTGTTAGAAAGATATTGAAATTGTTAATCCAAGCCCATTGGATTCAAACCATTTGAAATTATAGATCACCGATGACCCACAAGTATAGGGGGTGTATCGTAGTACTTTCGATAAATAGGAGTGTCGATCCCAACGAGGATCAAAAGGTGATGAACTATGGTATGGAGCAGGAAATCCCTGTGAATACTTAGCAAATGGATTTTTAGTGGTTTTCTGACAAGGCAACAAAACAAGGAGCAAGTAACAAGAGTAACGAACAAATGGAGCAAGTGTCCCAATCCTTTCTTAGCAAAGGACAAGCCGGTGGACATACTTATAAGGACCAAACGTTCTCGAGGACACATGGGAATTCTATCAAGTTCTTTCGCTTCAAATAGCTGAGTACTCTCCTTTTGGTGTTTGTAAGTGTTGTGTGGGTGAACCTGTGCTAACATACCGCCCTTCCTAGGACTAATACATACTTGTGATTAAACCCCCTGCAAACATCCATAACTACAGGAAAGTAATTAAGATATACATCTAACCACAACCTTAAACTCTGAGATCCTACACTCCCTTGTGCAAAGGTGTCCTAACGGGGGTTCAGATTTCTGTCACTCCGGAAACCCCACGATTAGTAACCAAATACACAATGCATTCCCCTAGGCCCATAAATGGTGAAGTGTCATGTAGTCGTTCACATGACACCACTAGAAGAATAGCACCACAACTTAAATACTAAACCATTGAATAATAACTCATCACAGGTCCACTAATAACAACATGACTTCTCTCATGTCCTCAAGAACTAAACGAACTACTCACAAGACATCATATGGATCAAGATCAAAGATTATATGATAATGGATAACAATATGAACATAAACAATAATCCAATGGTTCCACTCACAAGCATCAACTACAATAGTAATTAACACTAGGAAAGTTTCCCCTAAGAACTAAAGCAATATCCAACACAATTGTTACAACGGGATGGTGTGGTGATGATGGTGCTAGTGGAGATGATGGTGTGGATGATGATGATGATTCCGATGAATCCTAGCTTGATGACGGTGTTTATGGCGACGGTCTCCCCTCTCCGGGAAGGAATTCCCCCGGCAGAAATCTGTCTGCCGGAGAGATCTTTCTCTCTCGGTGTTTTCCACCCCCAGAGGAGGTGGAAATCTATTTGTGGTCGCCCCCTGGTATTAGGGTTCCGTAGGGAATATATAGGCAAAGGGGAGGAGTCGGAGGCTGGGCAGGTGGACCACACCTGCCCTAGGAGCGGGGTCAGGTGGGCCTGCGCCTAGGGGGTGGCCCCCCTAAGGCCCTTCTTTGTCCCTCCTTCCGGCTCCCTCATTCTTCTGGAGAAATAATACGTTTCCATATTTTCTGGTATTTTTCTGATCTTTGCAAAATTGCACCGAAATGCCTTCTTTTCCGTCAGAATCCAGACTCGAGCAGTCCATCCTCCAGGAATCATCCAACATGCATAAACAGATGAAAAATCCATAAGTAATACCTCATAACAAGACAAACATCAATGAATAGATGTAAATTATGATATAGAAAGGTGATGCAAATTGGGCGTATCAACTCCCCCAAGCTTAGACTTCGCTTGTCCCCAAGCGAATACTAAGCTCGGTAAACATGTCCACAGGTTTATGGAGTGAAGTGTCGATAAAATAATACGAACAATAAGCATCACACTTACCATTGCACAACTCATAGAAGAAAGCAACTCACCATTATATAACTTAGCTTGTAACCAAGTACAACAGTCACAATAGAGATGCATAAAGATAAAACATAATTGGAATTGGCAAACTTGTTCTTGGTTAGAGAACACCCAGTTTCACAAAAGCTTTTTGTAGAAGTTTCAAAACAGCAGCACTCTTTGCTCAAAAAGGTTTTTTTTTGCAAGTGAAGGCTTTCAAAGTAATACTCAATAGATAAGAGTTTTGTGCAAACAAGAAAGATAAAGAACATGATTGAATAAATCACCATATGAATGCTTGAAACACAACAACTCAAATGCTTGCTGGAGATATAGAGGAAGTAGGTTTACTAACTCAACTGGTAACTAGGAGAAAGGTCCCTTCGTAGAGGGTAGCAGGGATTACAAGTCATAAATATCTTCAAAAAGATTATGGTACTTACTAGCTTTGAGCCCTCATTGCCCCTATCATAAGCATCTTGAGGCGATTAAGGTTAAAGTGAACAAAGATGGCGTATATGCTTGACGAAATATAAGTTGGCAATCTCATGTCCCTTGAATATGAGGGTCACTCCTCATGCATACTCAACTTTGGGTCGAGGTAAGTTCTTGTCATTGTAAGTATTTTCATATCATTGAGAACTGCCAACGGGGTACCCCTTGCACATGGCACATGATCTTTCCCATAACCAAAATGACAAGGCAAGCAGACAATGAGAATCTCAGGAATCTTTTTATTTACCATATGCATAGCTTTTTATTGAGGATGCTTCATAGATGACTCACTATGGTGATACTGCAAGTTTCCACCATGATTAAGCATGGCTTAGCCTAGCGGCCCAGGCGTTTCTCTAACATAGAATACAATCTCCATGGACTTACAATTTTCCTCTTTATTTCACACTGTTGACATCCATAGACAAAAGAGCACGATATCAATTGTGTACAGAGTAAAAGTGCAATGTTGAAAACGTTCCCCGTGACACCACGGTTCTACTAATTCCAACGTATAGATGCAAGCATATACAACTTCGTGTTCACAATGATTCAAGTTTATTAGGGGCAAAGAAATAAAGTGTGTCATCAAGTTCGTGAGAGCTTTACTAACTAGTTTTCACATAACAAAATATTTTTTAATTCGAAAGGTGGATGAAGCTTGAGAATTTGCTAGGAATAGAAAAAGCTACTAGGTAGATATGGTGGACAAAAATGGCAAAGGTTTTTGGTTCAGAGGGTTTTGGAAACATGAGAAGTATGCCTTCTCAAAACAGGTTTTTGGCTAGCAAGGCTAGGTAGCAAGCAAGAGAGTTGAAAGAAACAAGCAAACATACAAGTAATAAATCCATACATGCAATCTTCCTTGAAGACACAAAAGGATCTTAAATAAAGAATACTAAGATTATGAGCCGACAAGAAAGAAAACAAATGATACAAAATACCTGTAAGCTTTTCTTTCTTTTTCTCTTTCATAGTAATGCTACGGACCAGAACTCGGTTTGCCAAAACCAATTTAGAACCACTTGATGATCCCAGAGTGGTGCCAATACTGATCAACAAGATTCATCATATAATAGAGATTGCAAACTAAAATAAGAAGTGCAAAAAGTAAAAGATGAGACTTCTCATTAATATTCCAATAACGGCACTCACACCAAGGGATACAAAGATAATCAACTAAAGGAGAGATACTTCCACATGAAAACCAAACTATAAGATATCCTCTCACCAAAGATACGAATCCACTAAAAAGGTAAAAGATAAAAGATAATGGTGGTGATACCGCGACACCCCCCAAGCTTGGAACAAGCCAAGGGGATGCCAAACAAGATGATGAATTACTCCTTCGGTGGTGGTGGTGTTGCCACCTTGTTTAGAATAAGAACACCCTCCAGCATCTTACGAAGCTTATTGTTCTCCTCTTGAAGTTCTTCCACCTTTATCCTCAAAGCACGGTATCTTTCACAAAACTCGTTGGTGGTTCGAAGGGCTTCCGCTGCCTCAGGGCAGTATACGATTTCTGGACCGAAGGCTATGATTCCCTGCATGTGACGAGAAAAATCATGTGTTAATTTCTCCTACAACAGTAGGTTTCCTTCCCCTTGTTCCTGATGTGGTTTGTTCTTCCAACTCTATCTCCACGGGCTTCTTGCCTTTGTCGTTGGCGGAGGCCATGGTGCTCTAAACTTGAGAAGGTTTCCTGACAGAAACAGACCGAAACAAAAACACGACGAGAACACGATGCACGAACCTCGGGGGATCCGGGGGGTTATATATTACGAAGTTTCAATGCATAAGGAAGGTTTTGATACGGAAATGAAGCGGAAACGGAGTTCGAGGGGGTCAAACCCCCTCTAGGCGCGGCCAGGCTGGCCCCGCGCCTGGGGTGGGTTTGTCCAAACCGTACTCCAGTTCCTCTTCAGTTTCGTCTCGTAACTTCCCTTATGTATTGAAAACATCAAAAATATAAAAAGATTGGAGTTTCAAGAACCTTCTGTTTCACCACTTTTACCTATTCAAAGAAGAACTGTGCAGATTCCTTTTCTCTTTCTCCTGAAAAATTCCTTCTTACAAAACCCTTGCACAAACTCAATGACAACATTAGTGTAAGCAAAAACAATAAACCTTTGGTAAACACTTCAACTGAAAACCCACCAAAACAAAAGCTTCTGTAAGAGGCAAATGCAAATAATGGCAGAAATATGTCAAAATAGACCAACAGGTAAAGATTGATTTTTTCGAAGACCTTCTGTTGCTCAAATCAAAAAGTGCAGAACTAATGAAAGTTGGGTAACAACTTGGACAACCAGCTCAGAAAAATTCAGCTCCATCCTACGTACTGAGCTTCCTCACGAATTTTTACAATACAACACAGAAATCTGTCCCAGGACAGCCACTTTTCACAACTCCTCTACTTCACAAAAGTAGTTAAACTTGACACAAAAACCAAAACAAAAAGGATAAGGAGCGGTTATTACAGAGGTAATAACTTCCAAGACTCGACAAAACTCTTGGGTTATCTCCCAACAAGTACTTTTCTTTAATTCCTTTAAGTTAGGCTTGAAACTTCCAAAGATACTCAGAAAGGAGATATAAATCTGAAATGAAAGAGAGCATCAGGAAGAAAATAACCAACACAGTTGAGTCTGACCCACTTCCTATGCATGGGAGTATCATAGGAAAACGAATTGTTCAAACAAAAATCCACTAGCATAGGAAGACAAAACATATGCAACTTTAAAGCTTTCAACATAAAACAGGGAAACTTAACATCATTGATATGCATAAAACCATGTTTCCCTCTCTCAAAATAACTTTCAGTAGCACTTTGAATAAAGTTGACAATATAACTATCACTGGTAACAACTTTATCACCAGAGTAAGCATACGTACTGTCATTAAAAAGAGGTCCAAGGTCATAAACCGGATCAATAGAAGCAAGTTGTTCCATCCTGAAATCTTTATTAAGCTCCACAAGTTGTTACAATCACTAATAGCTCCACAAGTGTTTAAGAAAGGTCTACCAAAAAATGATAGGACAAGTTTTGCTAGCTGCTGAATTAAGCACTAAAAAAATCAGTAGGATACTTAATCTTACCATAAAGAACCTCCACATCTCTTACGATGCCAATGGGGCAAATGGTTTCCTTATTAGCAAGGTGGATAACCACATCAATGTCCTCAAGCTCACAAGGACCAATCTCATGCATAATTTCCCAGTAAAGCTCATAAGGAATAGCACTAGAACTAGCACCAATATCACATAAACCATAATAGCAATGATCACCAATTTTAACAGAAAGCACAGGAACACTAGCTTTTCTAGCTTTACTAGGATGAGAGATAATATTAGAAGCATATTCACAGAATACAATGTGCTCATCCTCTATATTTCTAGCGTCAAAATCTTTCACGACAGCTACCACAGGTTCAACATTCAATTACTCATCAGGCTCCACAGTTTTCATTGTACCTTTAGTATTTGCACTAATAATCATAGAATACTCCTTTACCTTAGTTGGGAAAGGTATTTTATCAACATAAGGTTCAGGCACAATATGATTAGTAGTACAAACTTGAGTACTTCTAACAGGAACATGACTAACAACATCTTTATACGGAGCATGGTACTTATTCGACTTCTTCTTGGGGATTTCTATGTAAGAGGCAAAGGCCATTTGGCAATACTTTGGGAATCAAGACCAAACTCATTGCGAATATCACGGAAGTTATCAGTACCCATAAAATATTTAATGCATTCATAATCATAGTTTATACTTGACTTTCTTCCTTTGTCATTCTCCCAAGCCTTAGTGTTATCTTGAATACGGTCTAAGAGATCCCATTTAGATTCTTCCTTCATACGTGTGAATGATCCAGCACAAGAATCATCTAGTAAATCTTTATCATGAAGAGAAAGCCTAGCATAAAAGTTATTGAGAATAATATTGTTAGGGAGTTCATGGATAGGACATTTAAGCATTAGTAACTTCAATCTCCCCCAAGCTTGAGTTGTACTCTCTCCATCAAGAGGCCAAAAGTTATATATAATATTTCTATCATTATGGATTTCACTAGGAGGAAAAAATTTAGAGTAAAAGAGAGATGCCATCTCCCCATTCCATGGATTGTCCATTCTTCAGCAGCTTATACCATTCTTCAGCTCTCCCTTTCAAGGATATGGAGAGTAACTTCTTTTTCACATGTTTAGTTGTGATACCTTCACACTTAAACAACCCGCATAATTCATGGATAAAAAGCAAATGATCACCAGGATGGATAGTTCCACCCCCAAAATAATAATTATCCATAACACGATTAAAAATACTTGTAGGTATCTTAAAAGGATCTATCTCAACAGGAGGTGGTTCATCTACTACCCTAGCAGCGGTAGTAGTTTTCCCAAACAGAAAACCAAGTGGGTTATCCATATTGGAAACAAAGTAACAAGCAATAACAAAAGCAGTACTCACAGTAAAAGTTTCCCTTACCAGTTACACTCTTCAATAGCGCTTCACTCCCCGGCAACGGCGCCAGAAAATAATCTTGATGACCCACAAGTATAGGGGGTGTATCATAGTACTTTCGATAAATAGGAGTGTCGATCCCAACGAGGAGCAAAAGATGCTGAATAGTGGTATGAAGCAGGAAATCCCTGTGAATACTTAGCAAACGGATTTTTAGTGTTTTTTTGACAAGGCAGCAAAACAATGAGCAAATAACGGGAGTAACGAACAAACAAAGCAAGTGGCCCAATCCTTTCTTAGCAAAGGACAAGCCGGTGGAAATACTTATAAGTACCAAACGTTCTTGAGGACACATGGGAATTCTGTCAAGTGCTTTTGCTTCAAATAGCTGAGTACTCTCCTTTGGTGTTTGTAAGTGTTGTGTGGGTGAACCTGTGCTAACATACCGCCCTTCCTAGGACTAATACATAATTGTTATTAAACCCCCTACAAACATCCGTAACTACAGGAAAGTAATTAAGATATACATCTAATCATAGCCTTAAACTCTGAGATCATACACTCCCTTGTGCAAAGGTGTCATAACGGGGGTTTAGGCTTCTGTCACTCCGGTAACCCCACGATTAGTAGCCAAATACACAATGCATTCCCCTAGGCCCATAAATGGTGAAGTGTCATGTAGTCGACGTTCACATGACACCACTAGAAGAATAGCACCACAACATAAATACTAAACCATTGAATAATAACTCATCACAGATCCACTAATAACAACATGACTTCTCCCATATCCTCAAGAACTAAACAAACTACTCACAAGACATCATATGGATCAAGATAAAAGATGATATGATAATGGATAACAATCTGAACATAAAAAATAATCCAATGGTTCCACTCACAAGCATCAAATACAATAGAATTAACACCGGGAAAGTTTCCCCTAAGAACTAAAGCAATATCCAACACAATTGTTACAACGGGATGAAGTGGTGATGATGGTGCTGGTGGAGATGATGGTGTGGATGATGATGATCCCGATGAAGCCTAGCTTGATGATGATGTTGATGGCAAAGGTCTCTCCTCTCCGGGAAGGATTCCCCTGGCAGAAATCTTTCTGCCAGAGAGATCTTTCTCTCTCGGTGTTTTTGCCCCCCAGAGGCAGCGGAAATCTATATGTGGTCACCCCCTGGTATTAGGGTTCCGTAGGGAAGATATAGGCGAAGGGGCGGAGTCGGAGGCCGGGCATTTGGGCCACACCTTCCCTAGGCGCGGGGTGGGTTAGGTGGGCCCCGCCTAGGGGGGTGTGGCCCCCCTGAGGCCCTTCTCCGTCCCTCCTGGCTCCCTCATTCTTCTGGAGAAATAATACGTTTCCATATTTTTCTGGTATTTTTATGATCTTTGCGAAATTGCACCGAAATGCCTTCTTTTCCATCAGAATCCAGACTCCAGCAGTCCATCCTCCAGGAATCATCCAACATGCATAAACAGATAAAAAGCCATAAGTTATACCTCATAATAAGACAAACTTTAATGCATAGAGGTAAATTATGATATAGAAAGGTGATGCAAATTGGGCGTATCAATCACCTATAGTAAAAATAACAAGGCAGAGACTTTTCTCCATTCAAACATTTTTCAAAAATTAACCATAAATGCTTTTGAGTTGATTCCAACTCTCAAAAATCACATTTGATAAAACCTTTTTGAATATATAAAAATATCTAGGTTTACTTGCAGTAATAATGGACAAGTAATAAAAGAATGCCCCATAGACATTTCTAGTCACTTTAATTAATTAAAATAATAAGGTTAAACCTTATTAAATTGTGACACCACTTTAAATCACATTCCCAAATATTAATATTTGTGGTGATGACATGTGTCAACATGATCCCATATTTTAATTGGAGAATATTAAATCTTAAGTAGTTTTTCAATGAGTAGAAATTAGTTTTCCAAAATAAAATAAATAAGACTAATGCTTTAATCCGTCTGATGATTGTGATGATGCTAGATCATCTAGTGTGAACCTTTGAGTGCTAAATAGAAGTATTTAAGTATTGTTTGGTGATTGTGTACCTCGTATTTATTTATAGACGCTAGTACCGACCAAGGATACAAAGAGGAAGGAGACTACTACGAAGAGGAAGTAGAGGAGAACTTTAACCATTGCACTGCTCAAGGCAAGCTATCTAATGCAATCCATCCTAGCAAGCTAACACTTGCATGATAACTATGCAGACTAGAGGACTTGGGCATATTTGGATATACCACTTTATTATACCAAATTCTAGTTTTACTTGCAAGCTTTATTATTTTATTGCTTTATCAAAGCTCTTTATTTTTGTTTACTTAGTGACTTGTGAATTTTGGAAAGATGTTAGAGGTAGCATAAAGAACATAAAACTTGGCCTAAGTTAGATAGAACTCGATGTCATACTAAGGCATGAGATTAGACTTAGATAAGTCACACTTGATTAGCACCCCTCATTAGTGATTACCCCCAACTGTAGTGGCTAGTGCTAAGCATAAAACTTGATCGCTTTAGATGGGAATACTTGGTGAAAATGGTTATGAAAAACTTAGGATGATGAGTCATTCTAATGAAATGTTTTGACATGTGCTATGAACACCTGATGGTCTGATGATGAAAATGCTGAGGCATGAGCCTTAGCCCCTTTATAAAAACTGATGGTTGTGTTCGGATGCGATACTATTCCAACTTTACCGTACAACCACAATACCCGAATTTGGGTAGGGTTTGACTGGACATTTATATATCTTAGTATGGGTTCCCTTACAGCCAAAGTTTGAGCCGAGGCTACCTCATGATGATTGTCCACCTATGCAGTTCCCAAGATGACAGATGGTCATGGTTGGGAGGCCAAACTCATAGGGGAGGTCCCTATACTAGGGTGTGTAATTGAAAGGTTAGGATTGATTATCCGCATACTGAGTATGTCGATTCAGGATTGTTCCTGACGGATGTATCGAATGTTGTGGTGAAAGTGTATAATCTCTGCAGAGTGTCAAACTATTCGAATAGTCGCGTTCGCGGTTATGGAAAGTTGGAGTGTCCATACTGTTCCACGTTAGCTATTTTCAAAATGACTTGTGAAATGAATCATGACTTGACTTGACCACAACAGGGTTGTGAAAGTGAAAACTAAGTTCCCACTTAGG
This sequence comes from Avena longiglumis, assembly GCA_030063025.1. Taxonomy (NCBI): domain Eukaryota; kingdom Viridiplantae; phylum Streptophyta; class Magnoliopsida; order Poales; family Poaceae; genus Avena; species Avena longiglumis. The sequence continues at coordinate 524,211,655 of CP125976.1, forward strand.
TGTTGTAAAACTCTAAGTTGGTTTTCTTTGCTTCTAAACTCAGTTAGAGATAAATCTGGCTTTTTGCAAAACAACCTAGAGCTTAGGATTCCTACTTGAACCCCTTTACTTATTAGTGATAGTTTGCGAGTACTTAAAGAGTACTCATGGCTTTGTCCCTGGATATTCCCATGGCCAGACTATGAGGAGGACTACTAGGATGATGGACAACTGGAAGTCTACGACAACTAGGATCATCTCCCATCGTTAGCATTTCCTGTGACCCTGAAGATGGAGCTTCATCCGTGCTACCGCTGCGTTGATTGTATTAAGGCTGGATCATGAGATCCTTTATTTGTAAGACCTTTATTATGATTTTTAATGGATGATGAACTATGATACCAATCTGTTATGTCTCGCAAAAATGGTAATCCTGGGATTTCGATGTATGGCATAACAGGCATCTGAGATTAAAAATCCGGGTGTTGACAGAAGGTTGGTTCTCACCATGGAAAACCGCCGTCCCTTCAAATATGAGAGACTTTCTTTCGAGACTAGCTAGGAAATCGCTGCCCACGGCTGATATTTTGGAGCATAGGAACATGTCCAGAACCGACACATGCACACTCTGTGGTGCTAGAGATTCTTGGAGACACTCCCTGGTGGAGTGTAATATGGCGAACAATGTACGGATATTATCGGACGAGGAAATGGTGGAACATATGATCGCATGTGGAGAACCAAATGCAAAGCAATGGCTCTTTCATCTGTTGGAGACATTACCACATGATCAATTCACTAGAGTTGCTGTCATACTATGGGCGATCTGGACGACCATGAGGAAAGCCATCCATGAGGACATCTTCCAACCTCCTTTATCTACCCATAGCTTTGTGAACTCATTCCTGGAAGAGCTAAAAGGCATTGAGGGGAATTCTGGTAACATCAATGTGGTATGTCCACCGGTTGGGCAAGTTCATGCCATATGGATACCTCCTCCTTAGTCTTTTTTAAAATCAATGTCGATGCGGCTGTTGCAAAGACAAGCAATACTGGGCAGCCATTGCTTTCTGCCGAGATCACAATGGTGTATATATGGGCTCGTCTGCCGTTGTCTTCAAAGGAATCACTAATCCAGCTGTTCTGGAAGCTCTAGCATGCCGGGAAGCAACGACTCTTGCACTGGACCTTGGACTTTTGCATATTTTCATCTCCTTCGACTGCAAACAGGCGGTATTCTATATTCAGAAGGGAAGTCTAGGACTCTATGGCTCGATGATGACTGAGATAAAGTCACGGTCTACACATTTTGCTGAGTGCAAATTTTCCTTTGAAGAGAGGGCTTCTAATTTTGAAGCACACAATCTAGCCATACATGTTTTAACTCTAGATGTTAGTCACCATATGTGGTTGGACATGCCTTATTCACTCAATATTCATGTAAACATTATTATTGATCAATAAAGTCTGACATGATTGTCTAAAAAAACCTAGATTGAAGCCTTTCTCACCATGCGTCCATCTGTTTCTCGACATCACCATATCACCTTCGCTCTTTCCTTTCGTGGCCACAAGGGTTCAGTCAAGATGTCTGCCGCCCATGGATCTTTTTAACAGGAAAGGTCCTGAAGGACCTAGAGCTTGTATTACCATAGCACAAGGTGCACAGTTATAGATAGGACCTCACACAATAGGGAAAAATCCACTGGGTCCTGAAATTTTACAACAAACACCCTAAAAAGGGTCACAGAAACGTGATCGAATCCTTGCTTGACACCGACGACGACGAGCCTCCAGACGCGACCACTCCATCTCTCGTCGTGGACGGAACCACTTAGGAGAGGCGGAGCACGCACGACCATGCCTGGGCTCAAGAAGATCCTCACGAATAGGAAGAAAACACCCTTGAAGCCACCGCTACAGAGCACGACGGGGCCAACCCTATGTCCATGAATAGCAGCGACGGAACACCGACGCTTGGAATACGTCACATGAGGCACAAGCTCCAGAAGCTTCCAAAGCCACCCATATGCTCCAGTACACGTCGAGTCGCCCGCATCCTCCCCCTCGCTGCCAAGGCCGCCCAGGAAGACTAGGGATACTCGAAGCACATCAAAGCAGAGGTGGCGGCGCTTGAAGGAGAGGGAACCACCTGCTCGCTGCCAGGTCATCGTCTCCTTTCCCTCGCTACCACGACCGGCTAGAGGGAGATCTAATATACGATATCGGTGCAACGAGTTTGTAGAGTACTAACCCTCGTAGATCCAAAGCGTTTAATGAGATCGGATTCTTGTGGTTGATGTAGTCGTTCACTCGTCGATCTCAAGATCGTGAAGATATCCTTCCGGCGCCATGTTCCGGCAGTGCTTCCGCAGTCGGTCACACGTACAATAGTCGATGAAGACCTTCCTCTCCCTTGTTCCAGCAGGGCAGCGGAGGTTGTAGATCACCACGGAATCACAACAGCATGACAGTGTGGTGGTGGTGGTGGAGAAGAGATTACTACAAGGATTAGCCTAAGCCGGAGCAGTTGTATGAAGGAGAGAGGGTTGTGGCGGCTAGGGCTCTAGGCACCGACGGCTAGGGTGTTTGTGGTGAGGTGCAAGGGGCGCCCTATCCCGCCTTATATGAGTGGAGGGGCGGCGCCAAGGGTTCCCAGCCCTGGCCGAGTCCTCCCCAAGTCCAGCTGACGACAAGGGAGGAAGAGAGGGAAATCTAGTCTCCCAAGGTTTCCTTTCCTTCCTCCATTAGGACTTTGACTTTTCAAATTGGGATTTGACGTTTTCAAACTAGAGTATGACTCCCACTTCCTAGTCTTGGCTGAATTGACTTAGGGCATGATGCCGCCAGCCCCACTAGGGCATGGCGCATCCAAGTGCCCCCCTCCAGGGTGGTGGACCTTCCAGAACCTTCTAGAAGATTTTGACCAAAACACCGAAAACATCCCCGAACCCCGAAAATTGACTTTCCTTATATGAATCTTATTCTCCAGACCATTTCGGATCTCCTCATGATGTCCTGGATACAATCCGAGACTCCATACAACATTCAGTCTCCAACTCATATTCCATATCTACTAAACAACATCGAATCCTTAAGTGTGTCTCCCTAAGGTTCGTGAACTATGCAGACATGATCGAGACACTTCTCCGATCAATAACCATTAGAGGAATCTAGAAATCATTATGGATCCGACATATTTCTACGATTACATTATGATCGAATTACCATTTACATATGATACCGATTCCCTTTGTCGCGTGATACTTTATTTATCCGAGGTTTGATCGTCGATATATCTATACCTAGTTCAACCTCGTTACCGATAAGTAATCTTTACTCGTTTCGTGACATGACATCCCTTGTGACGTAGTCACATGCTTGCAAGCCAATTGGATGACATTCCACCGAGAGGGCCTAGAGTATATCTATCTGTCATATGGATGTACAAATCCCACTCTTGATCCATGTGTCTCAACACATACTTTCAGAATACCTAATGCCACCTTTATAACCATCCAGTTACGAAAGTGGTGTTTGATGTCATCAAAGCATTTATCCGGTGATGGTGATTAACATGATCTCATAGTCGAAGGATTAGGTTACTATGTATTTGAAAGCTTGTAGTAAACGAACTCTAAATGACTTGATCTTACGCTACACTTACTATAGGAGTGTGTTCATCATATCATTCTCCTAATGACATGATCTTATTATTAATAACATCAAATATCCATGATCAGAAAACCATAATCATCTATTAATCAACAAGCTAGTTCAATAAGAGGCTTACTAGGGACTTCTTTTATGTTTAAAAACACACAAGTATTAATGTTTCCGGTTAATACAATTATAGCATGGGATGCAAACATTTATCATAAACACAAAGATATAATAATAACCATTTTATTATTGGCTCTTGGGCATATCTCCAATAGACGAACCCTAGAGCCTTGATCTGGTCACCACGATCTAGAGCTCCACATCTAGGCAGAAGGCCCATAACTAGCAAACAATCTTTGTAGCTTGCCATTTAGAATGTCTCGTGTCTGTCCAAAACAATTTAGCATGGGAACATTCAACTAGAGCATGGAATAATGTTTTCTAAGGTAGACTTGCAAACCGAACAAGTGTTATTATCTTTGACATGCCATGAGCGAGGGTTGAGTAATCCGGCACAATGCCTCGCATAACCTGCCACCCAAAAAAATCACACCTTCGGTGCTATACCTTCAAGCTCCATAAACGTTTCCACAAAACCCCTTGATCGGGTGTGTTTGGTTTGAGCCCCAACAATCCCTACCAATTTTTTTTGCATGACCAAACCAAGGGCATGACCAAAATTTTGTTAAGGTAGTGTTGTTTGGATTATAGCCATTGCTCTTACAAATTTTTGGTAGAATAGTGCCTCCGTTTGGTTGCAACTAAATTGATTTGGCATGTATTGACAACTTAAATTGGCCAGTGGTTAATTTGATTCCAATTCAATCAATACAAGTGTTAATAAAGTGTTTTTAAATATTGCAAACAAGATGGGAAAAAATTGAGCTGACTACTGCCACTTCGAAGTAGCTAGACTATTCTGAGCCAAAAAATAATAATGTATATGAAACACCTAAAGATAAAACGTGTTCATGGAGTAGAACGGTCGCTGTTGGCCTGTAGCAGTGCTCCGTAGCACTAATTACCTGGGATTTACAAAACAAAAGCACTAATTATCTAGGACCCACCAAGAAGTAGGGGAGGAGCGGGCTGGCAATATTTTGGCGAAGGATTTCCACGCCATCAGCTCGCGGTCGCGCGGATGAAAATTACACGGGCAACGTTCAGGCGCACTTTGGCGAGCCAATATGCTGGTGTTACTCCAAACACCGACCAAGTTTCGTAGGCTTGCCAGTTTACTAATATTTCAAGTGGAATACTGGGCTTTTTAAAGCATTTTCGCTGCAACATGCCCGTGCCACAACCTAATAATGGTGTGCTCCCTGCAAAAAGAAAGATTGTTAAGTGTTGTTTTCATCCATCGCATTGCTTGATATCCACGGATATGTAGTGTACATGTGGACACTAGCAGATTTTTGTCCCGGGTCCGCCCCTGTAAGCAACTGTTTGATTTACGATCTACAAACTGATTTATGCTTTTACGAAGCTTTCCATGTATATTGTTGATGATTATCAATAAATCAGTAAAATTCGCAAAGAATAGAAATATAATAGAAAAGTGAAAACTACAAACTATAAATGAACACAAACAACAGAAAATAAACCATGAAAAAACAAAAAACAGAGCAGAAAGTGTATTTGGCTCCTAAGCTCCAGTGGTCACTTCATTTAAAAATTCAAAAACATATTTACAAGTTTAAAAAAATTCATAAAAATTAAATTTTGAGCATAGTCAATGTTGTATCCTACAAGCATGCAAAACCGCAAAAGGGATTTTTTTTAGATGGAGCAACTGGAAATATTTATATTTTGGGATACACAAAATGAAAAAATCTAATACAATTTTGGAGCTTTGAAAATATATATACTCAGATCCACACATTTATCATTTTTTCTTAGGTCATAATACAAAGTATTTAAAATTGATATTTTGCATGTTTGTGGGATACATCATTGGCCACATCTAAAGAAAATCATAATTTTTTAAATCTGAGAAATATTATTTTACTTTTTAAAATAGGATCACTCTCATGGCCACCAAATCTTCACTCAATTGGGAAATGAAAGAAAAAAACGCCTAAAATAAAGCCACGCTACAACGAGTCGGCCCACCATCGTCCACGCTTCAGGGGCTCATGACTATCCCCATGGGATCGCAATCAACTGGGCCTTTTCCTCTTGACATTTCAGCCCCTCACCACCGCGCCCTCTTGCGACGTCTAACCCTACATCAGAGCGACTATATAGAAGCTTACCCGCATAATTTCTAGGGTTCTTCGTTTCTCTCCCTCGCGCCGCCGACTGCCGCCTGCTGCCCTCGCCCCGGCGCACTTGGAGCCCATCCTTCCCACGACTTGCCCAGCATGGTAAGCCAGAATCCTCTCTTCCCTCGAGGTCTTACCTTCCTGACGCTGTGCTGATTTCGTGTGTTGTTTCTCCCAGATCATTCCCAAGAAGAACCGCAATGAGATCTGCAAGTACCTCTTCCAAGGTTAATCCCCTCGTCTCGTACGCTCGTAGCTCCAACAGAGCCCGATCGGTATTGAATATGTTGGATCTGATACACCCACAGAAGAAAACACTACGTTTAGTGCAAGCTGATAGTTAAAGGATAGTGCAGAGTACCTTTTTATATAGGATTTGATTCGTTGATGGAACTTGTAGGCTGCAAACTCCCATACGTTGGTGAAATCATGGCTCGCGTAAGCTCATATAAAGGGTGTTTGCGTTCTGAAATGTCACAAATTATGTCCATCAGAACAAAATGAAAGATTAACTTATGCACCAGGAAATTCGAACATTAATTAACGCTAACACATTTATTTCTGAAACCATTTTGCTTGATGCGTGTATGTTCTGTTGCAGAGGGGGTGCTCTATGCCAAAAAGGACTACAACCTGGCAAAGCACCCGCAGATTGACGTGCCCAACCTTCAGGTGATCAAGCTCATGCAGAGTTTCAAGTCCAAGGAATACGTCAGGGAGACCTTCTCGTGGCAGCACTACTACTGGTACCTCACCAACGAAGGCATTGAGCACCTGCGCAGCTTCCTCAACCTGCCATCTGAGATCGTGCCCAACACGCTCAAGAAGTCTGCCAAGCCTCCTGGCCGTCCGTTCGGCTCTGGCCCACCTGGCGACCGCCCAAGGTATAGTTATCTTTTGCTTCAGGCTATTGGGAATGTGCACACCATCTCATTTTGTGTCATGAACTTGTTGTCTATGTCATTGCCATTGTCATACCTTTTTGGGCTTCTAAGATGACTAAAGTAGTGATAACTTGCCAAATTTTCTTCTAAAGAAATGACTACCAAGCTTGGTATATGAAGGCTGCTAGTTCTGTATTGAAAATTACTGAATCTTGAAGCTGACTTCCCATTTATTGTAATGGTGAAATGACTGCTAAGTTTGGAATATCAATGTGGCTAGCTGTATATTGAAGACGTCTGAAGTTCTGTATTTTGCTTGTATCGTATGTTATAGCTATGTGCAGTTTGGCTTAATGGTTTAAGCTGCCGAGTCTTTATTCTATAGACCTAGCTTTGCAGCGCAGTGGTTTGAAATTAGAATGTGGTTAGCAATGGTCCGTGTTAACTCTTTTAGCTTCTTAGACTTAATAAATCTTAGAATGGTCAGAATTGTTGTTGTATGGTTTACTTCATTTGTGGATGCACCTCCTCTGCCTATTTGTTTGTTCCTTGATTGTCTTATGAAAAAGACAGTTCAGGATGTACAAATATGGTTAGTTTCAGTTACTATATGTTATTCTCTTGATTAGTTTTGTTAAGGCTAAATCTAGCTCTATAACTTCTCTTATTTCTGCTTGCAATTTGTGCAGAGGTCCGCCACGCTTTGAGGGTGACAGGCCAAGGTTTGGTGACAGGGATGGCTACCGTGGCGGTCCTCGTGGTGCTCCTGGTGACTTTGCTGGCGAGAAGGGTGGAGCTCCTGCAGAGTTCCAGCCATCATTCAGGGTAATCATCTATGTCTGAACTGCCCTATGTCTTGTTTTGGTTGTATAATTTTGCCTAACAGTTTGCACACGAGTATAAACGAATCATGATTATGTACTGGCTTATTTCTGGGTGCATCCTCGATTGCCAATATTTTTTTCACTTTTAAAATATCTGGTTGAATTCTCTTCTTTGTTGCTTCCATTGTTTTGTATTGTACACTTCCAGCACAGATATTGATTGTCAACCTATATTTGGTTTCACTCTAATAAAAGAGTTGTGGCCATAGTTTCAAACCTTCCTTGCTTTTCTTTGTCAAAGTTCGGTAGAATCTTGGTGTCAGCTGAAGAAATGCTATGTACTTAGTGTATTAGAAGTACAGCCATTTTGTGATCTGCATGGATTGCTAGTTTCTCACAAAGTTTTTCACTAATATTTTTTGCAGAGCTCTGGTGGCGGCTTTGGCCGTGGCGGTGGTGCAGGTGGCTTTGGCCGTGGTGGCGGCTTTGGCGGTGGCCCAACCTCTTCCTCAATGGAGTGAACTTCTCCTAGTTTGGATGTGATGTTTCCTTTGCATGAGGCGTTTAATTTTTCATGATGGTTGTATTATGTAGTAGTGATTTTTGCAAGATCGATCAGTGTTTGTCTACACCTGCTAAAATATGCAATCTTGATTCACTCCAGTAATAGTTTTTGCAAACGTTGCCTTAAATGCTTCCCACAAGTTGATCCTGCAGTTCTCTCTTTGCCATGTCACGTATGTTTCGGTGTGTTCCTCGATGGCTCTTGTCTTGTCTGCCAAGACATAAGGGGTTATTTTTTTCTGCGAGTGTCCGAGGCAGCTGTGTCGTCCTAAAATATGTAGGATCCTACAAATAACTGAGTTAGGCTACACTCTTGCTTGATATGTATTATTCTGCTTGGATAATACCGATCAGGAGCGAGAAGGGCAAGCCTTTGATGAATTGATTTATTATGTGGTAAAATTCTTAATATCCTTAGCAAGTTTACAAGAAACTGCCCCGAGTTTACGAGGTCGCATTGATTGGTTGTAAGAAAATGTAGTCAGGCCATACATAGAATCCCGGGTACGCCCTCGGAATGCCCGGATATGTCTTGAATACGTGCCCATACCCAATATCCTGGATATGTCTCGAAAACGTCGGACGCAGCGAATTAGTCAAGTGGACTAGTCTGTCAGCGACAGAAGCCGGGTCGTCGTCATTTTTCCTGTCGTTTTCCTTTTTCCGCCCTCGCTGCTACACCCTTTCGCTCTCGCCGCTGAACTCGGCCTATAAAAGCCGTAGATCTCGCCGTCTTTCTTCACAGTCTCTCACACCACTCCCAACTCCGGCAAACTCCGGACGCTCGCACCTTTCTTCCTCCTCAACTCCGGCAAAAGGCCTTGGCCGAGAGATTTCTCGGCCGACGCGCGATGCAGCTGTGGGAAGCCCGGCTGCTCTATGAGGCGGGCTATACGGCGCCGTCGGACACTCGTCTCCCCTTCGCCTGACAACTCAGCGCCGACGGGATCCCTATTCCGCCGGTGCCGACCGACGAGAACCTCGCCGGAGAGATCCAGGTGGCTATCGCCGCCATGCAAGACCCGGATCTCGCCGAGGATCCTGGTCTTCTGGAGGCAGTTCTTCGCCGACAGGCGTCTCGAGGAACTCGCCCGACACGACGGACCGCCGGGCTTGCCGCCGTCGCGTCACAATGTGGCTTTTCGCCGCCGCTGGTGGAGCGTTTCAGGGCGAACTCTCGCCGGTGCATGGAGCACATCCAGAACGGCAACCATCCCCGCCTCGGCCTGTAGCGGCATCCGGCGTTGACCACGGCGGCGACGGCCTTTTCCTAGTTATTAAATTCGATGTAATATGTGCGTCCTTGCCCTAGTTAATGAAATCCGCCTGCCCGAATTTCGCCGAGTTTAATTGGATTTCGCCGAACCTGGGAATTCGGCCTGAAAACGCGAGTGGAAAGCTCGACGTTCACAGGCTGAAAACGCGTTTCGTCCGGCCAAAAAAAGTCCGGATTTCGGCCTGGGTTCGCCCACCGAGTGGGGATGCTCTAAGTCCCACTTCTAGTTCATTTGTTAAAATCTTGAATTTGTGTATCTTTCCTTACTTGACAAAACAGAGAGCATCATTTCAAATGGAACTTGAGAGACAAGAACCCTCTATTAGTAAATGTACATTTCCTTTTTTTCAAAGATATAGTAACACATTCCCACAGTAACGACGTGGAGCATCAAGTAGTTAACCAAGTCGCAATTGGACTGCTTTATACTTTCTGTGGCTGTCAGACAAATTTGCTTGATCTCAAGTCTCCTCTCCTGCTAACCAACTGTTCCTTGATTTACAGTCTGTAAACTGATCTAGTATTTAGATGAAAATATTTCTAGCTAAGAATAGAGTCCAATGGGGAGTACATTTGCAAGCATAATAATAGAGCAACGAGAGTGGACGACAGCATGAGCAGTTGCCATTGCAAGTCGGCAACGTTGCTCAGACTAATCTAATCTTCAACGAAGCTTTCTATCCAAGAGTACATTCCTCCAGTGTAGTTCTACAAGCATGATAGTAGAGCAATGACAGTGGATGGCAGCACGAGCAGCTGCCATTGCAACGTCGCCGGCGGCTGCCGCCACACCGCCGCGTCTGAGGTGGCGTTGAAGATGCCTTTGGGCGTGGCCCCGCGTTTGTGCGGCGAGCACGTACCGTTACTCTGCACAGAACACGTGCATCGATTTCGTCAGTAGTAAAAAAATAACCAGGTGAGATGGAAAACTTACGGAAACAGCAGGATTATTCAGTTAACGTGGCAAATAAAGAGCAGGCAGGACAGGATGTTCCATTACATTGCAGGCGCTGATGGTTCCGCATCCGCAGACCAGTCCGCCGTTGGCCTTGTCCGTGGCTTCCGCCGCGCCGCCTCTGTCACTTCTCTGGGAAATTTAAGGGGCAGAGTCATCAGAAAATCGACAGCATTAGCACACGGACAATGCTAACGGAAGTGAAACGGAAGTGAAGACTGATACAGCTCGCAATAACGTGGCACGCACACACCTTGTAGAAGTCGACGGCGATGAAGTTGGGCCATCTGCCGGCGGAGGCGGCGTGGCAGGTGTCGAGCATGGCCAGCAGCCTCGCCGAGTTGTCCTTGCACGCCTCCGGGAAGTTGGGGAGGTCCCGGAAGTAGTTGACCAGCACCAGCGACCTCGACAGGTCGCTCATGGCGGCCGACTCCGCCCGGCTCGGGCACGACCCGTCCACCATCCCTTTCGTCCCGTCTGCGCACCACGAAACAATTTGTCATGCCTCGTAAGTGCGCGTGCTGTCGGTCGATGATTCTCGTTTACAGTACGTACACTGGTTCTCGACGACGTAGCCCCACTCGTGCGGGAACCCCTCGGCGGCCTCCTTGGCGGGCTTGGAGGTGAAGGCGAGGAGGCGGTGGTTGTCGCGGACCATGTCGCTGAGCAGCGGCCAGTCGCCGCCGTTCCTGGGCATGCGCCGCGCCGGGAAGAGGTACCGCGTGAGGCCGGAGGCGTTGAAGACCCGGGTGAGGCCCATCGGCGACTCCACGTAGTCCTCGATGAAGATCGTGATCACCTCCGACGGGTTCGCCGCCAGGAACGCCTCGATCTCCCGGAGCACGTTCACCGCCGGCGTCTGCCCGTCCGTCCATCGGAACATGCATGGTGCGGCAGACAGTTAGCCGCGTGTTGGTCAAGTCAATGGGAGAGAGCTAGCGAGAGATTGGCAGCAGGAGGTTTGGCTTACGAAGGCGGTGAAGTTTTGGCAGGCGCCGCCGTAGGAGTGGCAGAGCCATATGTCGTTCCTGAAGTCGTACATGTCCAGCATCAGCCCTCTCACGCCGTTCTGCGACCAACACAAGGAAATGCGAGGCGATTAACCGAGTCATGGTAGAAAAATGCGGCTTGATTTATTTATTTAGAATTCAAAAAAGGCGTTAAACTGCGAGGCGTTGGGGAAAAAAACTCGAAGAGATGAGTTTGTTCTCGTGCTCTGCGGTGCACTGCTGTGCTGCCAAAGCGTTCCCCATCCGTCCCGTTTTAGCTGTCTATTTCGGGCCTACCGTCCAGAACGGTACTACTAGCACCAAGTTTTCCCTGCACCGATTGGAGCGAGAATTGGATGGTGGTATTAGCAGAAATTGACGTGCTACCCAAACTGGAGCAGACACCGCACGTCTCGTCCACACTGACTCTGATACACGAAACCGGTTGTGTCCATGACGTGTGCGGCTGCCAGCGCTCGGTGTGCGCCTGGGCGCGGGGTAGCCGGCGCGTGCAGCATTGCCGCGGCAACGCTTCAAGCAAACGCAGCGGCAGCGTGCGTGGCTGCTGGTCCGCGCGCGGCCGTGCACGCAAACCAGCGATAGAAAAGGACCGGCGCCTGCTCCTTGGACACGTGGACGAGCCTCGTGACATCTGTTGCGTCACGGGACACCTCACCCGCTCCACACTGACAGCTTCTGCATGGGCTCTAAACTCGAAAACAGAGTCTTGGTGCCGGTCCGCAGGTCAGCTCGGCGACGACCGCCGCAGGGTAAACGGAGGGGGAGAAATTAGAGCAGAGCGGGAGGAGCGGCGGTTGGACGGATGGACTCACGTTGAGCTGCTGGGTGACGGTGTCCTGCTGGTTCCAGGCGGTGGCGATGGCGGTGCCGGTCTGGGAGCGGGCGCCCAGGCGGGCGAAGGAGTTGTGCGTGGTCAGCCACGAGTAGCGGTTGAAGGGCAGGTCCCGCGCCTTGCTCTGCGGGTCCACGGGGCTCACCCGGGTGCACCGCGGCCGCACGTTGCCGTCCGTCACGCACGTCTCGCAGTGCAGACCGGCGTCGCAGTTCCGGCCCAAAGCGCACGTCTCGCCAACCTGCAGAGGAGTGCCATTACCACCGGCCGTCACGAGCGCCGCCGAGAAAGAAAGCTCAATGTCCTCGAATTCTCAAGAGCGGTACCTTCCGGGCAGAGACGGCGGCGGGGCACGAGCACAGGAGGATGGCAGCGGCGAAAGCCACGACGAGAAGCACCGGCGGTGGCTGCGGCTCTTTCTGCAGCTTGGCCATCCCTGTTCTTCTTGCCGAAGCCGCTCGCCGCCTTCCACTCCTATGCCCTGCCCTGCCCTGGGCCTGCGCGGTTGCTGTTACGTTTTTCCTGGAGACGGGAAGCTAGCTAGTGGTGGCGTGGCTTGTACTCGAGCCTCCGCCGTCGCTTGCTTATGTGTGTGGTTTTCGCTCTGTTTTTTTCCGTGTTCCCGGTCCTACCTTGGTCGCTCGCTGCGGCGCTTGTCACCGCTAGGCTTTGCCCCGGCGCGTGTCAAGGGCAGAGCGACGGCACGGGCGGGAGCGGGGTCCACACCGTTGACGTGGCCGTGGCCCGTTACGGTGGTCCGGTGCATGCCGGATACAGACGAGACGATCCGCCGATGGGGTTTCACTTTCAGCCAAGGTTCGAATGCAACTGATTTTTTACTTCTGACCTGCTACTACCATTGGTTTCTAAATAGGACGTCCCTCTGCAGATTAGTTCAGATTCTCATATATATAAATACATTTTATATATGAATTTAAAAATTACTAAGTCACTTATTTTCGGACATAGGGAGTGATGAGGGCTCGACTGGTCATCAATGCCCTTTGTTATTTTTTTTAAAAATGGTGCAAAGCACCCTAAATTTTCATTGCTGCAAAAAGAACATATGACAGGTACAAATTACAGGGAGGTCCCGACAACACTCGCAAAGGACAAGCATTCGAAGATAAGGACCTCCACCAAATACAGAAAATACACTGAAACGAACAACAAAATGCAATAAAGGACTGGGCATCTTTGCCACGAACGCCGGCGACCTCGAAGGCGACGCCATCGACGCGGTCAGAGGAAGGGCTCGACCACACTCGAACCGGCGAGAAAATCCTCGCAACCGGCCACCACCAAGCCACCGAGGACAAACCACTTAGCAAAGAGGCGATGACGAGCACCGGCGTAGAGGAAGAGCAGTGGCGGAGCGGAAACCCTACTGCCATAGGGTCTGGCGCGTTGGCAGACCAGCCACCAAGAAGCCGCCTGAGAGAAGCTCCTGGGAAGAAACACAACATCATAGCACCTCTTAGGCAAAACGCTTCGTCGAGAAGAATCACCAAATGGAAGCCACTTCCTCGCTCGCCCTCGCCGCCACGGCCGACCACAAGCAAAGAGAAGAGCAGAATCTGGTGCTTCAACAGGGAAGCTCGAGCAGATCATGTGAGCTACAAACACCGCACTTCCAACAACACCACCCACCATGGGGGCGTCGAAACAAGGCCGCATCACAACCTCCTGACGTTGCTCCAACACGCCAAGAGTAACTTGGCATCCACGGCCGCCAAGACTAGCCGCACAACCGATGGACTTACTGAAGGGAATATGCCCGAGAGGCAATAATAAAGTGGTTATTATTGTATTCCTTGTTTATGATAAATGATTATTTTACATGCTATAATTATATTAATACGGAAACGTTAATACATGTGTGTTTAATAAACAAAAGGAAGTTTCTAGTTATGCCTCTCTTATAAACTAGCTCGTTGATTAACAAGATGATCAAAGATTTCCTGATCATGGACATTGGATGTTGTTAATAACAAGGTCACAACATTAGTGTAATGATGTGATGAACATTCATCCGAAGTATAGCATTACGATCAAAGTCATTGAGTTTATATTGCTATAATAACTTATGAAGTGATCCTAATCCTTAGACCATGACATCATGTCAATCACTAACACCGGAAGAGTTTCTTGATAACATCAAACATCACACCGTAACAGGATGATTATAAAGATGGGTTCAGAACTACTAAAGTGTTATGTTGAGGCCCATGGACCGAGAGTGGAATTTGTTCATCCCAATAACGGATAGATATGCTTTGGGCCCTCTCGGTGATATCATATTGATTAGCTTGCAAGCAAGTGATTTGATCACTAGAATGTTATATCACGGAAACGAGAAAAGAGTGCATGTTAGTAACGAGATTAAAATAGGTATGGAGATACCGATGAACGAATCTCGAACATGTAATATATCGCAAAACAAAGGGATTAAGATACTAGCGTAAAAGGTTCCGACGATCACAGGAAAGTCATCGTTGAATGTGTGGGAGTCAGTATGGGTCCGATCCCGCTCGATTATTGATCCGAGAGGGGTCTCGATCATGTCCGCATTATTCGCGAACCGTAGGGTGACACACTTAAGAGACACCAACATCCATTTGGAGCAAAAGTTTAATGCCGAAAAGAATAACAAGCGCATGAATTTATTTCACTAGATACCGAAACGGGTTTTCGGATGAAATTGCAGAAAGTGTTTCTACATGTGAAATGAAATACTAGCAAGGGGTTATATGTGAATGTTTGTCATTAAAGTAATTTACAAAATTCTGAATAAATAAAAGGAGTTTTATTTAATGAGAGTTTGCATTAAATTTGGTGGAAATTTAATGGGAATTTGAGTGGGTTTTTGAGTGGAGGGAATTGAAAGGCATTTGAGTGAGTGGAGTGTCCACCCACATGAATGTGGAAGAGGTGGGGGCAGCCCCCATGGCTGGGCGCCATTCCCTTTGGGTGCCCCCCTCTCCCCTATAAAAGGCCCCCCTCTCATCCTCTCACCTCCTCGTGAAGGATCTCTCCCTCCTCTAGTATTTATCCCCCATGGTCTCGGACTAGCGAGATATATGTTCCCGATTGCTTTTCGGCAAGAAAGAGTTGTGCTTCCGCTGCATCGCTGGAGCGAGGAGGCGGAGGTTGCTCGGTGCCTCAGTCGTGTGTACGAACACGGATGCGTCGTTGGTTTGTGGCGCTAGGACTTCCTCTCGATCTTGAGATCGGCAAGAGATCGTCTACATCAACCACGAGTTTGGACTCGTTAAGCTTTGTCGGTCTTCAAGGGTATGTTCTCTATGGATATACATCCGCCCGTTGTTTGTATCTAGTAGACAGATCTTGGTATATAGTTTGAAAGAGCATTTCCTATCCTTCTGATTTTGATGTTTGATAACAACACACTTATCGGTCTAATCATGTGCTAAGTGTATCACAAGTTTGATAGATTGTGGCACAAATATTGACTTGCCCATTTTCCCTTGCCAAAAGTCAATGTGCCAACCGGTAGTACCGGAAAAATGACCGGTACTACCGCTTGGCACTGGTACTACCGGTCCTAGTACCGGTTGGACCCGTGCAAGGTTGGGAGGGATGGTTTTTCCTCAGTACCACCCGGTACCGCGGAGCGGCACTACCGCTCCAACCAGTAGTACCGCTTGAGACAAGCGGTACTACCGCTCAGCAGTACCGGGCAGTACTAGGGAAGGACCAACCCTTCCCCTCTCGCACGATGCCCACCGGTACTTGGGACCGGTACCACCGCCCTGACCGGTAGTACCACGTCTTGTGACCGGTACTACCACTTGGGGGTAGTACCGCAGGGGTGTACCGGGCAAAAACTGAAGCTGGCTCGACCAAGAATTGCATGTACGGTACCTGGTCCAATACTGGACCGGTAGTACCGCTTGCAACCAGTACTACCGCTTGAGTACCGGTGCATTTATTGCTCCAACGGCCAGATTTCTCCAAGGGGTATAAATACCCCTCCACCTACCTTGGGACAAGCTGCTCATTTGCATTAAAGTCAAGACCACCATTGGAGCCACCAAATCCACAAGATCTCCTCAATCCACCACCCAAAGTCCTTGATCTTTGGGGAATCGAAGGAGGAGGCCCCGATCTACTACTTCACCGAAAGAGATCTTCATTCCCCCTCAATCACTTGAGGGCCCCTTTGCTCTAGTGTTTTCTTGGAAACCGTAGTTCTAGATTTGGTTCTTACAAGCTTGTCTTTGATTGTCTTGACAACTTGCTTATATTTGGGAGCCTCCAATTAAGTTGTGGATGTGTGCCCCAAACTTGTAAAGGTGCCGGCTTCCACCTTGAAGGTCGCCGGTATAGTGGAAGGTGGACCGATCCCATTGGGGTGAGGTTCATCGGAGAACAAGGGAGGCCTTTCGTGGCGTAGGTGGTTTGATACCACCCCCTCTCCAAACGTAGACGTACTTCCCCTCAAAAGGAAGGAACTACGGGAAACAAATCCTTGTGTCTCCGCGTCCACCTCTTTGGTTACTTCTATCCTTTACCACACTTTACCTACTTGATCTTGCTTAGTGTGTGTTTACTTGTGCATGTTCGTCATATAGGTAAATTCACCTTAGTTGCATTATCTAGAGAATTTACCTTATTGTCAAACCCTAATTTGAAAAAGAAGAAAATTTGAATTAGCACCTATTCACCCCCCTCTAGGTGCCCATACGATCCTTTCAATTGGTATCAGAGCCTCAGCTCTTTATTTGGGCTTTACCGCCTAAGAGAATATGGGTAGCCGCGAAGGGGATGGTGATGGTGAGCCCACCACGGTGACCATGGAAGATCTCAAAAAACTTGGAAACAAGATTGAGCTCTTCCTTGGTCAACGAAGTCAAGAAGATGCTTGAGCAACTTCTTAAAGACAAAGATGGCTCATCATCCCCCTCTCCTCAAGAGGATCCTCCATCCGTTTTACCTAAAGGGAATACTCCGGTATCCCCCGAGGATATAATGGTTAGGGGTAAACAAGACAACACTAATTCCTCCACATAAAATGATGGTGGGAAGGGTGAGCACCGTGATTCATGGTACTCTCCCGACCTCCAATCCCTCACCATCATGTATACAATAGAGGTGACCCACCTAAGCTTGAAGAATCTTCTACTTTTGCTCAATGGCAACCACTAATGAGAACTCATATGCGCAGCTCTTGCATTGAACTATGGAACATCATCGAGCATGGACTCTTTATTGGGGATCCAAACAACTTTACAAGAAGAGAGGTTGACAATAGTCAACTCAATGCCACTGCTTTGCATATGATTCAACAAGGATTGGGGACAAAGGATTATCCACACATTGAGCACTTTAGCATTACCAAGGAAGCTTGGGATGCCCTCTGTAAGGTTCCCAACCTTTAATAAGGTAGAGATCCCTGTGTTTACAATGCTAGTCCCTGGATCAATAGCTAGCATCCACAGTTAAGATGTAATATCAAGAAACATAGGTCATAATACAACTTTATAACCAGGAATAAAATAATTTATTACATCTTACATAGCTCATTTGGCTACTTCATTACAATGCAGCAGAATATAACATTAGCATGGGGTCCTTCATCTTCAAAGTGCCACAAGCAGACATGTTGGTTGTAGACTTGTAATCCTAATCATTAAACTTCACTAATATCAAACAAACCTGCAACATAACAAGTTATAGCCACAAGGGTCAATACATTTGAATTTTATTGGCAAGTGATACTATGGTAGAATAGTGGAGTCTATCATCTATATGCTTTTGTCTAGGTGGAGCTTAGGCTTGCTTTGCTCAAAATAGATTTTCCTTATCATTTGACAAACACTAAGTTTTTGCTTGACAAAAATCACCCAAGGAACCACCAATAGAAATTGGTGAACCTTAAACCCTTGTTCAACCACAAGTTTTTAACTTAGAAATTTGGATGATGAGATTCTTGATAGCTTCCATGTCTTGATGCTCAAATTGTCATTTGCCAGGGACATGGCTAAGTACTTAGATTTTTCACTCTGCAGAGGTGTTGCACTTTCCCCACAAGACTTGGTTTCACCAAGACAAGATCTTTCAGAAGCCTTCCCTTAGACCAAAATGGACGCGCTCCAACCTATCAAACCCCTACCACCAACTGTCCATTTGGCTAAGTTCTTGCAACCTATATGATCCAGGCAGAGCCCATAATGCCAAGTGGTTGCACTTGAAGCTTCTCAACATTTGACATCTCAAATCTCTTTGTTCCTGGGTGGCCATCCACAAGTGAGACACCAAGTTTTCCCTAGCATACTAGACTTGGTGATGCCCAAGTTTTCCCCAGCATACTGGACTTGCATGACCACTCAACACAAACCATTCCTTCCATTCCACCCAGGTGATTCATTCACTTAGTTGTTTTATTAAACAAAACACAAGTCTTCAGACTTAGAAATTTTCCATAGTATGAATATATATTCCACCCTTGTTTTCTATTAGCTAAGCTAAGCATGATAGTAGTAGGAATCTTAACTTAGGAAAATTTTACTAAGGTTTCATCTACTAGGATTTCCCATAGCATGGTTTATACTTAGCAAAAATTCCATGCAAGTCTTACTTAGAAATATCACTAATGCATAGTGAAAATAATGGGACAAAAGTATGAAGCATCACTTGCCTTTTTGGTAGAGAGTATAAGTTCACTTCTTGATATTTGCAATGTTCACACACTTCAAGTCACTACAATTCAATCAAGCAAACAATATTTCAATCTACCTTTCAAGCAATTCAACACATAAAATAATAATAACAAAACAATGCATGCAAGCATGCTAAAGATTGTTTTATTTGTAAAAGTGGTTTCTAGTAGGTTATAAACATTTGGAAACACCTATTGGTCATTTTATAAAGTGGCAAAACCATTTGCAAAATATTCTATATCTAAACCATTTTTAAACCAAATCATTATTTTATGTGGTGAAGAAATGCTTTTAATAAGGCATCCTTCTATAGGTTTAACAAAATATGTTTTCAAACCATAAAATCTTGTGTTTAGGGTCAGAGAGTATATTTCCAAAACATTTCTCAAAGGTTTTCTTCCAAAACCATTTTTAATAATTAAACCATATTTTTATTTGACTAGAAATGGTTTAAATCAAAGATTTATTATTTTGCTTTACCAAATACATTTTTGAAACCACAATTTGTTTCCTATGGTCAGTAGGTTCAAAACACACCATTTTCCAAAGATTTTACCCCCAAAATCTTTTTAGAACAATTTTTATATTCTAAACTAGCATACACAATATTCTGCAAAAACAATCAATTTAACAGAAGCTTTTTACTAAACAAAGTGTATGGTTGGCTAGGGCTTGACTTGCTGAATCCATTGATATAAAGTTTGCAAAATTTGTACGTATAGATTAAAAGTTATAGATTTTACAAAATCTTGTTTCTAATAGATCAAATCTGTTTTGTTTCAAATCAACAGAGACACGTGGCGTGATATTACTAGCTGGTACCGGTTCACACGGATCGGCTCTGTGAGGCGTTGGATCTAAACAGATCGTGCGGCCTAGGTTGCTACTTACCTCTTCGTCTAGTTTCTATCCTGTCCTTTGGATCTGCATCTAACGGCTATCAACGACTTGCCACTAACTGGCGGCGCTTAGCGGCAGCGCGCGACGGCGACGCTCGGCTAGCGGCGGAGCTGGCACTAGAGGGAGCAAGGAAGGAGGAGAGGTGGATCACTGTGATCGCCGTGGCACGGGGATGCTCAACCTACCCTTGGTTGGTGAAGGGGCGCACGGGGGCGATGACAATTCCTCGCCGAAGTTGCTCACCGGCTCGGGCACGTGTTGATGTTGTCGGGGACGAGCTCCTAGGGCGTAAGAAGGCAAGGCAGCATGTTAGGGAGGTGCGCACGGTCTCGAGAGTTGCAGGATTACTCACGTAACACGAGGGCCGCGGAGTTGGCGTCGATGGTTCACGGAGAGGTAGCAGGCGGCTGCTTTCGATGATGTCGTTGTCGACGATTTACAGCACACGCGGATGAACGGGCGACACTGGGAGGTGCGCCATGAGGTGGGGAGTATGTGAGCTTGGTCGAGGAGGCAAGGGGCGGTCTGGCTTCGCCGGAATTGTCTGGAGAAGGTCGTCGGGGCAGTGGCTTGCCGCAATGAATTGGCGCAGCCTGGGGGCGCGCTAGGGTGAGGCGACAGAGGGGAAGGAAGAGGAGATGCTGGCGATTAATACAGCGTGGTCACGGGTCCATTACATGGCGCGGTTAACGCGTATTCACCCCGGCAATTCATCGACAGTAATGGCCAGAGGAGGGGGGCACGGTCAGCGGCGGGTGGGGAAGAAGGAGCTGGCGGTGGGGCCGTTTCGTCAGCGAAGAGAGATAGGGGAGGTGGGGTCCGCGCGTCAGTGAGGGCGTGGGTTAGGTCTGCGGTAGGAAAACGTTTCACTCGGTGAGAGGGAGAGGTGGGCTAACTGGGCCTTGTTGGGCTAGTTGGGCTGGGTCGGCTTAATTCTCTTTTTTTTTGTTCTGTTTATGTTTTTCTTTTTCCTTTTTCTTTATTCTGTTTTGATTTTAAATAAGCAATTCAATCACTCATTTGAATTCAAACCTTTGTCAAATTTTGTGTAGCTTTAAATACTGATTAATAAAACATTCTGATATCATTTTTAGAATAATTTATCTATTCTTTTCAAGTCTTTTAATTATTCAAAAGAGCCTTTGTTTTAAATCATATAAGATTTAATAATATTTTTTTAAACACCATTTAAATTCTTTAAACTTACCAAATCCTTTCAGTAGGTTTTTATTTGGTTATTTGGGTGTCAAATAATTCATCTTGAATTATTTGGAATAATTTAATATGATTCATATTTCATTTGAATTGGGTTTTCATTTTAATTCCAATGGAATTAAATATAGTTTTAATTCCCTAAAGTTTATTTGGAATATTTCTTTAATCTTAATTAAGTTGAATTTAAAACTTTTATTTCACTTGGGTAATTTCCAAAATACTATTTTCTCATGAATTAAATAATAATTCTTATTAGAGATTTGTCTTTATTAAAATAGGGATAAAATGGTTAATGCCATTTTATTTTATTTTGGGAATTCTTTATCCTTTTATTTTATTTGATTTGGTTTACATTCTTTACATTTGCTTAATTGATTAGGCCAAGATTTATTTGGTCTTTCAAATATTCTTTATTTTAATATTTCTTTCTTCATCTTATAAAATCCATATTCTTTTATTTAGAGATCCAAACTTGGTGATTCCAATTTGTGAAATCTTATTTAATATTTGTTTATCCTTTTAAATCTTTTTAGGTTTATTTGCTCACCATTTGGTATGGTTTTTAGATAAATTCTTTATTAGCTTTGGAAATTTAATTTCCTTATCTTATTATATTCACAAGATTTTATTTATGGTTCCACTTTAAGTGAAACCAATTACTATGGTTTTATAATATTTCTATTTGTCTTTCTTGATCATTTGTGAATGTTTGTTGACAAGATTTTATATGGATCAAATCCATAGGCTTGGAGATAACTTGGAAATGATTTTTATTCCATTAGGGTTTAGGGTTTGGATTTATTTTCCAAGTGTTTAAATTTCCAGATACATTCATTGAGGAATGCATTTCTCTTGATTTGGATTTTATTGAATTCAAACTTTAATTAAAGTTTGTTCAAGATGGGATTTTTAAGTTTCCATTTAGAAACAAAAGTTTCTTTTCACCCTGAAATTCAATAATAATTTATTTTATTTTATTTTTCACATTACAAGATTTCGAAAATCTTGGGATGTGACACCCTCACTGTATTGTTTGTTGGAAATGAGAGTATGAGGAGGAATCGGTATGATGCACTAATCAATGAAGCCGAAGGCTTCTACATGATGGAAGGTGATCATGAAGACATGTACCGAAGGCTCAAGACCACCGCCACCGCCTTTAGAAACGTGGGTGCCTCAGATGTGGATGATGCGTGGATAAAAAGTAAATATGTGAGTGCACTCATGCCCTTTGAGCCCACCGTCTTGAAGAGCCTACAAGGAAGACACAACTACCATCTCATGACCTCCAATGAAGTTATGCAAGAGATGGATGCTTTCAAAGTTGCCTCCAAGAATGCCAAAGATTCCCGTGCTCGTGCCCTTGGTATGAGCAATGTTGTCAATGTTGCATTGAAAGCCAAAGTTGTTGAACATGTGGATGGTGATGAAAGTGATGATGGCCTATGCATGAGCAACCCGGAAGATGTCAAGAAGTTTCATGGTCTATATATGGCCTTCTATGCAAACAACTTCTGGAAGAACCCCGCGAAGGCCAAGATGGAAATGAAACGAAAAATAAACCCCAATGGACTAAGATGAAATATGCCAAGATTGAGAACTTGCTACAATTGTGGTGACAGAAATCACTTCTTGGCCAGTTGTCTATATGAGAGAATAGAAGATCATGGTGGCAAACTAGTGCCAAAGATAGCTTCCAAAGCCCCTTACAAGAAACCCTTCATCAAGAAGAATCCCATTAACAAGAAGTCGGGAGAAATTGTTTTGATCACTCATGAAGAATAATCCTCCGACAATGAAGATGATGACTATGAGGAAGAGGAAACTTCTAATGGTATGGCGGCTCTAGCCACTACTTCTACTCCGACATTCTCACTCTTTGATTCTCCAAATGAGAATTCTCCCATCAAGAACGTCACTTGCCTTATGGCAAGAAGAACGGAGGTATCCTCATCATCTCGCTCCACTCCCCTTGCTAATGATGAAATTGATGATGAGATGTCTCTTGAGGTTAAAAGGGAATTAATTGCTTTCGATGAGTTTATGACTAACCTACAAGGAGATGCTAAGATACATTTTGGTAACATCTTAGATCAACTTTCCCATACACAAGAGGTCCTAGATGTAAGATGTAAACTTGGGCATGAACACGTGATTGAGCTAGAGGCTTTAAACAATGCTCTAGAAGAAGAACAAGAGACTAGGATGTCACTTGAATTAAAACTTGAAGGGCTTGATGAGGCCAATGACATTATTGTTAATAAACTCATCAAAGAACGTGATCATGCTATTGCTAAATAAAAAAGGGCTAAAAAGGACAAGATTGAGTTTGGTGTGGTTCATGAAAAACTTGCCGAGGACTTAAGTTTGCTTGACAAGGCTCACAAGGCTTTGGAAAGTGAATTCTTGTCACTCACAAAGTCCCATGAAATGCTTAAAACTCAATTGGCCAATATTCCTTCACCTAGTAACTTCATTTCATCTAGTAGTACAACTATTCTTGAAGAAAATGCTAGGTTGAAGGGGGAGCTAGCCAAGGCCACATTTCCACAAGGCAATAAGTCCATTGATGACCTTTTGAGTAAGCAAAGGCCTAGTGGTGATAAAGGGGGCATTGGTTTTGTCTCCAAAACTAAGAATAAGATCAACAAGAAGAAGAAGGCCAAGCCCGCATAAGAGATCAACAAGGCCATTGTGGATAGTACGACCCCAAATGGTAAAACTATGTCTCATGATGACTTTGCGGGAAGTGCTAACCCTCACTATGTTCTAATGCGTGATTATTATGGTGATGTGTATGCACAATATGTTGGCCCATATGATGGTTATATTGCTTGGTCTATTTGGGTTCCCAAGACCCTTGTTGCTAACAAAAGAGGTCCCATTGAAAAATGGGTACCTAAAAATTAGCTTGATCTTTTGTAGACTTATGCTTCCGAAGGGTAAAAGTGGGTGCTTGATAGTGGTTGCACGAGTCATATGACCGGAAGCTCGTCTATTGTCAAGGACTTAAAGCCAAATGATGATCAAATATCTGTGACATATGCCGACAAGTCAAAGTCTAAGGTAATGGGTTTCAGCAAGGTAGTGGTTGCTCACGACATTACACTCATGAACGTCATGCTTGTTGAGACCCTTGGATACAATTTACTTTCAGTCCGTGCTCTTGGAAAGATGGGATTTGCCATCTTTATTGATGTTTATATTGTGGTCCTCTTATGGAGCAAGTCTCTCAAGGTCGCTTTCGTTGGGTACGTCGAGCATGACTTGTATGTGGTGGAATTTTCGGGGCAAGCCACTACAAGTCCGATGTGCTTATTCTAAAAAGCCGATGTGGGTTGGTTATGGCATCGCCGACTAGCCCATGTCAATATGAGAACTTTGCAAAGTCTCCACAAGGAGGGCCATATTGTTGGACTAAAAGAAAATGTTTCCTTTGCCAAAGATCGTGTTTGCAGGGCATGTGTTCTAGGGAAGATGCATGATGCTCCTCACAAGCCTAATAACCGCATCAAGCCTACTAAGATCTTGGAGATCCTCCATGTGGACCTTTTTGGTACTCCATCTCATGCAAGTCTTGGTGGGAAGAAATATTGTTTGGTGATCGTTGATGACTTTTCAAGACACTCGTGGGTATATATATTCAAGTTGAAGAGTGAGACCCAAAAGACCTTCATCGAATTCATCAACATGTTCCAACGTTAATACAATCTTCCCGTGTTGATCATAAGAAGTGACAACGACACCGAATTCAAGAACTACACCTTGAATGATTTCCTTAGTGATGAGGGGATAAAACATCAATATTCCGCTGCATACACCCCTCAACAAAATGGTGTGGCTGAAAGGAAGAACCAGACTCTTATTGAGATGGCTAGGACCATGTTGGCGGAGTTTAAATCTCCATACAACTTTTGGGCCAAAGCCATCTCCACCGCTTGCCATGCTTCAAACCGGCTCTACCTCTGCAAAGAAATCAACAAGACTCCATATGAAATACTTACCGGTAACAAGCCCAACATATATTACTTCCAGGTGTTCGGTTGTAAGTGTTTCTATCTCATAAAAGGTGTTCGTTTGTCCAAATTCGAGTCTAAAGCATTAGAGGGTATTTTTGTTGGCTATGGTCTCGAATCTCACACTTATAGAATCTATGATAAGCTCTCCGGAGCCGTCATAGAATCTTGTAGTGTGACCTTCGAAGAATATGATGGTCCCCAAGGGGGGCGTGTTGATGCTTGTGATGCAGATGATGAAATGCCTCAGGAAGCCATAGGAAGAATGGGTGTGGGATATATCCGCCCTATTGAGGAACCCCTTATGGCGGATCGAGAAGAACTATGCTCCACTCAAGCGGAGCCCTCATCTTCACAACATCAACAAGCTCCATCCACCGAGGTGGACAATGACTCAAGCCAAAGACAAGATGTGGACCCTCATCATGATGATCATAGTGACAACTCTAGTCAAGGGGAGCTTGATTCATTCTCCAGGATTTCAAGTGGTGCCAAGGAAATTACTCAAGAAGATCCGTACAAACTGCTTTGAGGCATCAAATTGATGCTAGAAGAACACTTGATCAAGACCAAGGTCAATCTTTGACTCTAGATAAAGATAATGATTCCGATGATGATCAAGGTCAAGTTAATGGTCAAGACGAGGACAAAAATGATGAAGAGGGTCCCCCAAGAAACAACACGGAGATCCACGCTCGTCGTGAAGCTAGAAAGGAAAGAATGTTGGAATTAAGAGACCACTCTCTACAAAATGTAGTTGGTTACCTAAGGAAAGGCATTTCCACAAGAGCACAATTGAAGAGGTTCAGTGAACACCAAGCTCACATCTCCATGATTGAACCTAAGAAAGTGTGGGAAGATCTTGAAGATTCGGATTGGTTAGAAGCTATGCACAAAGAGCTCAACAACTTTGAGAGAAACAAAGTATGGAAGTTAGTTGAGAAGCCAAAGGAGTGCCGCAATGTTATTGGAACAAAGTGGATATTCAAGAACAAGCAAGATGAGCATGGAATTATAGTAAGGAATAAGGCTAGATTGGTTGCACAAGGGTACTCTCAAATTTAAGGCATTGACTATAGAGAGACTTATGCACCCGTGGCTCGCCTTGAGTCCATATGTATGCTTCTTGCTTATGCGGCACACCATAACTTCAAGTTGCAACAAATGGATGTAGAGAATGCATTTCTTTATGGTCCATTAAATGAGTTGGTATATTTCAAGCAACCCCTGGGGTTTGAGGACCCCAACTTCCCAAACCATGTCTACAAACTTGATAAGGCGCTCTATGGGCTCAAGCAAGCCCCACGCACGTGGTATGAGCACCTTAGAGAGTTATTGTTTGACCGTGGATTTGAGGTTGGGAAAATCGATCCCACTCTTTTTACTAAGAAAGTCAATGGGGAGCTTTTTGTATGCCAAATATATGTTGACGATATTATCTTTGGCTCATCTAACAAAGCTTTTAATGATGAATTCTCAAAGCTTATGACTAGTAGGTTCCGGATGTATTTGATGGGGGGAGTTAAGAGTATTTCTTGGTTTTGAGATCAAGCAAGTTAGAGGAGGGACATTCTTCAATAAATCCAAGTATACTCAAGATACGCTCAAGAGATTCAAAATGCAAGATTTAAATGGAGCTCCTACTCCCATGGCTACAAAGACTCATCTAGAACAAAATCCAAATGGTAAAGATGTGGATCAAAAGGTATACCGGTCTATGATTGGTTCTTTGATTTACCTTTGTGCATCTAGACCCGATATTGTGTTGAGTGTAGGTGTGTGTGCAAGATATGAAGCGACTCCTAAAGAAAGTCATTTAATGGCGGTTAAGAGAATCTTTCGATATTTAGTTCATACCCCATTATATGGTCTTTGGTATCCTCGAGGCTCAACATTTGCTCTTTGTGGATACACGGATTCAGATTGGGAGGGTGATAAGGATGATAGAAAATCAACATCCGGGGCTCGCCAATTCCTTGATAGGTCCTTGGTATGTTGGTCTTCTAAGAAGCAAGATTGTATATATCTATCCACCGCCGAAGCCGAGTATGTGGCAGCTGCTAGTGCTTTCACCCAATTGCTATGGATGAGGCAAACTTTAAAGGAATACGGTGTCCATTGTGACAAAGTGCCTCTTCTATGTGACAATTAAAGTGCCATCAAGATTTCCTACAACCCGGTGGACCACACAAGGACAAAGCATATTGAGATTCGCCATCATTTCATTAGAGATCATTTTTCTCGAGGTGATATTGATCTATCATATGTGTCAACCAAATATCAACTTGCCAATATCTCCACGAAGCCACTTGATGAAGCAAGGTTTTGCTATTTGAGGATTGAACTAAATATCGTAGATTCAAGGAGATTGACTTGATTTTCTTGCATTCTCACCTATGATTTGACCCATATTTGGTTTAGGTGTAGGCATGGATATAGGGGGAGTGCGGTCCTAATTTATTGGACTATCCCTCCCCCCATTATGCCCAAAGCAATAAAAATCATTCCTCTTAATATTATTTTGTGATATATGAGCTTAAATGATGAGTTTCGGTAATGGACCCAAGATATATCTTCGTGGTGCCAAGCCGAGTATACTCATATATGGTGGCCTAGGCCACCTCCCTCTCTCTTTCGAGAGGTTGGTTTTACTCGTGTTTGTCATCCTTTGAGTTGTTTTCATTGATCTTAGTCTCATGCACTCTATTTTGGTTCTCGACATCTTTATCTCGATTTTTAGAGTGCATGTGCTTCCCAGTGCAATTATCTTATCCCAAGCCTTTCTACTCCCTTGAAAAACCCTCTTCCAATCCGCACAAGAATTGTTGGAATTATGCCCTAGAGGCAATAATAAAGATGTTATTATTATAATTCTTGTTCATGATAAAGTTTATATTCCATGCTAGAATTGTATTAAGCGGAAACATTAATACTTGTGTGGTTTGTGAACAACACCGTGTCGCCTCTAAGGACTAGCTCATTGATCAATGATGGTTAAGGTTTCCTAACCATAGACATGAGTTGTCAATTGATAATGAGATCATATCATTGGGAGAATGATATGATGGATAGACCCAAACTAAGCGAAGCAATTAGATCGTTTCATCGTGTTCATCTTTGCGAAGATTTACCTATGTCAAATATTGTATTCCTTAGACCATGAGATAATGCAACTCCCTGGTACCGGAAGAAAGCTTTGAGGTCATCAAACGTCATCCTATGAGAGGGTGATCATAAAGGTGTCTCTCAGGTGATCGGAAGTATCTGTTGGGTTGTATGTATCGAGATGGAATTTGTCCTCCCAAGTCGGAGAGATATACTTGCCCACTCGGTGTCGATATCAACACCGCTTGCAAGCATGTGGTTAAGGAGTTAATCACGGTGATATCGGATTGTAAAGTACAGATTGAACTAGGTATGAGATCGAATCTCGCAAGTAAAATATCATGAGCGAGACGAAAGGATATATATGGGATTGTTTGAATCGACATCGTGGTTCATCCGATATGATCATCGATGAATGTGTGGAGTCAATATGGGTGCCTGCATCTACCGTGATTATTGATAGAAGATCATGTCTCGATATTCTCGAACCAGCAGGTCACGCACGTGTCTCGACACTAGGATAGATTGGATAATTGGTTTATGAATTTTTGTTGAGTCTCGGATGGGATCCGAGATATCACGAGAGGTTCCGGAATGGTCCGGAGAATAAGATTCATATAAGGCAATTTTGGAGTTGAATTGTTGTTAATCGGTATTGTAGCTTCTAGAACCTTCCGGAAGGGACCAACGTGGCCCCACCTTCCGGGAGGGCATGGGCCTATGAGGAGTGTCCTGGCCCATGGGGGCACAAGGCCCCATAGGGCCCAGCCGATTCTAGAGAGATTTGACTCGTTTAAATCTCGGATAGAATTTCTAGATAAGGGAGAGTTTAAATCGTTTAAATCTAGAGATAGGATTTCTAGATAAGGGAGTTTAAATCGTTTAAACTAGAGATAGGCTTGGAGGAGGGCAGGGCTGGCCGCCCCTATATATAGAAGGGTGGTGCGCCCACTACACACCTTCCTCCAAGCCCTAGCACTTGCTACCTTCCTCTCTCCCTCCCGATTTGTAGGCGAAATTCTCCACCATATACACCACGCCCCGTGTTGTAAATCCAATCTATCTCTCCACCATACTCGCTGGTCCGAGGAAGGAGGGCACGCCGAGGTGTGCATCTCACGGAGGCACCGCCACTTGTGGTGCTAGATCGGATCGGATCACGAGGAGGAGAAGCGAACGACTACATCACCCACGTTAATCTTCAAGGGTATGAAGATCTAATCCAATCTCTCTCGTTGATTGCATCTCCTAGATTAGATCTTGGCTTTCCTCTATTCGCATCAAAATTTTGATTTACTATGCCGCAAACACTTGGTATCGAGCTAGATCTATGCGTAGATGTGTTTCACGAGTAACATGGTTTTTGCGTTGATGTTTTCTCTTGCAAGCCTCTTGTTTGTGTTCTTCTTATGACGCGATAGTGAGATTGAAGCGGTCGAGCCAACCTTACGTGTGGCTTGTTCCACACATGCGGTGGATGTCACTATAGTTGTCATGGGATTAACACGGAGTTTGGCAACCATAATATCACCGTTGTGGCTTTCGTAGGTAAGAATCGTTCTTAGCATCTACTCCCATAAGCCACGTAAAACATGCAACAACAAAGTAGAGGCGTCTAACTTGTTTTTGCAGGAGTGTTTTCGTGATATGGTATGGCCCAAGATGTGATGTGTATAATGTATGCGATGATCATGTTTTGTAATGTTTCACGACTTGCATGTCGATGAGTACACAACCGGCATATGGTTGTCTTTATAATTGTGTATGAGTCAACTTCTTATACGCCATGTAATAGCTTTACTTTATCGCTAAGTAGTTAGCAATAGTTGTAGTTGCTATTCGTGGTGGAGGCAATCATGGTGGAGTGATGGAGATCATGCACAAGATGGAGATCATTAGATTGGCTATACCATGTCACATAAAGTTATATGCATGTGATGTTTATTCTTTTATGTATCTTATTATGCTTAGATCGACGGTAGCATTATAAGATGATTCCTCACTTAAAGATCAAGATAAAATTGTGTTCTCCCCAAGTATGCAAGTTCGTGTCCAAGCATCACGTGATGATCGGGTGCTATAGACTCTCACATACAACGGGTGCAAGCCGGTTTTGCACACGAAATACTTGGGTCTAACTTGAGCCTAGACATGGCCTCGGAACACAAGAACCGAAAGGTTAAGCATGAGTCATATGAATGATATGATCGACACCGTTGTCCACCATTGGAACCACATCTCTTCTCGTGATGATCGGATTAGGTGTGGTGAATTTGGATCGTGTTCACTAAACAACTTGAGGGATGTTGAATTTAGTGGGAGTTCATCTAGTAATTTGATTAAGGTGAACTATTTATCATGAACATAGTCTAAATTGTACTTGCAAAGATCACATGGCCAAGTCCAACTTCAACTTCAACGTTTTTGCTGAGAAGGAAAAGCTTAGAAACAATGGGTCTAACTTCACCAATTGGTTCCAATCTAAGAATCATTACATGCTGTCAGGACAAAAGGACTATGTCCTTGGTAAAGCGTTAGGTGACCCCCATGAGAAAGCTGTCAAGATGATTATGGTGTGATTAAGAGCACCATTTTGTTTGCTATGGAACCGAGCTTCAAAATCGTTGAAACCTATCCTGCCCTTTGAGATTCTCGAAAACCATGTTTACTCAAGCCCGCTCGAGAGATATGAGATCTCCGAGAAGTTCTTTAACGCAAGATGGAGGAAGGAGTTCCGTTAGTGATCACGCCATAAAGATGTCGGCTACACTCAACGCCTTGAGCAACTGGAATGCACAATTCCGGAGGAGCTCAAGATTGCAATCACTCCTCCCAGCTACAAAAGTTTTCTAGTGACTCATAATCGATTGGTTCCATCGATCGATCACCAGCTCTTCGGAAGTGGACATCAAGAAGGATAATCACGTGTTGATGGTCAACAAGCCCTCCTTTAAGAAAGTTAAGGAGCAAAGAAGCCCTTCAAGAAGGATGCCCTGAAGAAGCTCGTCCTAAGCGGTCACTAGAAGCGCAATCGTCCAAGTACTTAGCGGATAAGAAGGGGCACCATCAAAGGTATATTTGATATACATGTTATTGATGTTTTCCTTACTAGCCCTCGTTGTAGTGCGGTATTTGATCACTAGCTAATATTTGTAACTCAAACAGAGCTACGGAATAGATGGATGAGGTGACGATCAACGGATCAAGAGTTGATGTGATGGCCCGCTCTCCTTAGTTTTACCTTCGAGATTAGTTTTAAACCTTAATAAATGTTATTATGTGCCCGTTGAGCATGAACATTATTTCCGGATCATGTTTATTGCAAGACGGTTATTCATTTAAATCGGAGAATAATGGTTGTTCTATTTATATGAGTAACATCTTTATGGTCATGCACCTCTTATGAATGGTTTATTTCTTCTAAATCTCGAAAGGGATGAAACACACATCCATAACATTGAGGCTAAGAGATGCAAAGTAGATAGTGATAATACTACTTATTTGTGGCACCGTCTAGGTCATATTGGTGTAAAGCGCATGAAGAAACTCCATTCGATGGACTTTGGAGTCTCTTGATTTTGAATCATTGGACACATGCGAACCATGCCTCATGGGCAAGATGATCGAAACCCCGGTATGATGGAGCGAGCAACGGACTTGTTGGAAATCATACATACCGATGTATGCGGACCGATGAGTGTTTCGGCGCTGTGGATATCGCTATTTCCTCACTTTTACCGATGACTTAAGTAGATATGGGTATATCTATTTAATGAAACATAAATCAAACATTTGAAAAGTTCAAGGAATTTCGAATGAAGTGGAGAACCATCGTAAGATTAAGTTTCTACGATCCTATCGTGGGGCGAATATTTGAGTTATGATTTTCTCACGCATCTTAAAGCAAGTGGAATCGTTTCACAACTCACGCCTAACACCACAGCAATGGTGTGTCTGAGGAATCGAACCCTATTAGATATGGTTCGATCAATGATGTCTCTTCGATTTGCCGTTATCATTTTGGGGTTATGCATTAGAAACCGCTGCATTCACTTTAAATAGGGCTCCATCTAAATCCGTTGAGACGACACCGTATGAACGTGGTTTGGTGCTAAAACTAAGTTGTCGTTTCTTAAAGTTTGGGGATGCGGCTTCGTCAAGAAGTTGATGCCGACAAGCTCGAACCCAAAGCGAGAAATGCATCTTCATAGGATACCCTAAGGAAACCATTGGGTATACCTTCTATCAAAACCAAGGCAAAGTGTTTGTCGAAGAACGGTTCCTTTCTTGAGAAGGAGTTTCTCTAAAGAAGTGAGTGGGAGGAAAGTAGAGCTAGACGAGGTTATTGAACCTTCTCTTGAATTGGAGAGTAGCAACACCTGAAATTGTTCGATGCGCTGCACCAACAATAGAGGAAGCTAATGACAAGGATCATGAAGCTTGGACGATGAACGTCGCAGTCGACAAGGTCGCTGCCCCTCTTGAGTGGTATCTTGTTAGTAGAAGACTGAACCTACGAACTATGAGGAAGCGATGATGAGCCGACTCGAGAAATGGTGAAAGCCATGAAATCAAATTGGGATCCATGAGCGAAAACCAAGTATGGACTTTGGTGGACCCTCCTAGCAAGGCCGTTGAGTGCAAATGGATTTTCAAGAAGAAAACGGACGCGATGGTAATGTTACCGTCTATAAAGCAAAGGTTTTACAAGTTCAAGGTGTTGACTACGATGAGACTTTCTCTCCGTAGCGATGTTTAAGTCCATTCGGATTTTATTAGCAATTGCTGCGTTTCATGATTATGAAATATGGCGATGGATGTCAAGATCGCTTTCCTCAATGGCAACATTGATGAAGAGTTGTATATGATGCAACCCGGTTTTGTCGATCCTAAGGATGCTAGTAAAGTATGCAAACTTCAGTTCCATTTATGGATCAAGCAAGCATCTCGAGTTGGAACCTTCGTTTTGATCAAGTGATTAAGAGCTTTGGATTTGTTCCAAATTGCTACGAAGCTTGCATCTACAAGAAAGTGAGTGGGAGCTATGTGGATGACATATTGATTATCGAAATGACATCAACATGCTTAACGATGTGAAGAGTTATTTGAACAAGTGTTTTTCAATGAAAGACCTAGGTGAAGATATATTGGGCATCAAGATCTATAGAGATAGACAAAGACGCTGATAGCTTTAAGCGGTACATACCTAGACAAAGTTCAAAAGGTTCAGAATGGATAAGGCAAAGAAAGGTTCAAAGCCTATGTTGTCGTAAGATATTGAGCAAGGCTCGGTGTCCAAAATGATAGGGAAGCTATGAGCAAAGTGCCTTATGCCTCGCCATAGGTTCCATCATGTATGCCATCTGTGTACTAGACCGGATGTGTCCAATGCTCTTAGTTTGACGAGATATCAAAGTGATCCAGAGTGGAACACTGGACAGCCATGAAGAACATCCTAAAGTACCTAAATAGAACTAAAGAAATGTTCTTAGTCTATGGGGGTGATGAACAGCTTGTCGTAGAAGGTTACGTCGATGCTAGTTTCGACACCGACAAGGATGATTCTAAATCTCGGACGGGATACATTTATATTTTGAATGGAGGAGCTGAGTGGAGAAGCTGCAAGCAAAGCGTGATCGCGGATCTACAAAGGAAGGAATACATGGTCACCGCGTCAAGTGAAGGAGTTTGGATCAAACTTCATCATCGAAGCTTGGCGTGGTTCCAAGTGCATTGGACCCAGGAGATATTGTGTGACAACACGCCATAGCACTCGCTAAGGAACCAAGATATCATCCAAAGACCAAGCATATCAACCGCAAGTTTCATATAATCCGAGATTATATAGCGATGGAGATCCAAGATTAGCAAAGTACATACGGATCCGAATGTCGCATCCATTGACTAAACCTCTTCCACGTGAAACATGATCAACACCTCGGTCGCCATGGGTGTGAGATTGTTGCCATGTAAACTAGATTATTGACTCTAGTGCAAGTGGGAGATTGGAATTATGCCCTAGAGGCAATAATAAAGATGTTATTATTATAATTCTTGTTCATGATAAAGTTTATATTCCATGCTAGAATTGTATTAAGCGGAAACATTAATACTTGTGTGGTTTGTGAACAACACCGTGTCCCAATGCGCCTCTAAGGACTAGCTCATTGATCAATGATGGTTAAGGTTTCCTAACCATAGACATGAGTTGTCAATTGATAATGAGATAATATCATTGGGAGAATGATATGATGGATGTACCCAAACTAAGCGAAGCAATTAGATCGTTCATCGTGTTCATCTTTGAAGCTTTTCCTATGTCAAATATTGTATTCCTTAGACCATGAGATAATGCAACTCCACAGTACGGGAAGAAAGATTTGAGGTCATCAAACGTCATCCTATGAGAGGGTGATCATAAAGGTGTCTCTCGTGATCGGAAAGTATCATTGGGTTGTATGTATCGAGATGGAATTTGTCCTCCCAAGTCGGAGAGATATACTTGGGCCCACTCGGTCGATATCAACACGCTTGCAAGCATGTGGTTAAGGAGTTAATCAGTGATATCGGATTACGAGCGAGTAAAGTACTTGCGTGAACGAGATTGAACTAGGTATGGCGAACGGCATCGATCGAATCTCGGGCAAGTAAAATATCGCGAGAAGGGAATATATATATGGGATTGTTTGAATCCGACATCGTGGTTCATCCGATATGATCATCGATGAATGTGTGGGAGTCAATATGGGTGCCTGCACCCGGTGATTATTGATAGAAGATCATGTCTGCATATTCTCGAACCCAGGTCACACACTTAACGTGTCTCGGCCTAGGATAGATTGGATAATTGGTTTATGAATTTTGTTGTTGAGTCTCGGATGGGATCCGGGATATCACGAGAGGTTCGGAATGGTCCAGAATAAGATTCATATAAAGGCGCAGTTTTGGAGTTGAATTGTTCGGGTTAATCGGTATTGAAGCTTCTAGAACCTTCCGGAAGGGACCAACGTGGCCCCACCTTCCGGGAGGGCATGGGCCTATGAGGAGTGTCCTGGCGCATTGGGCCAGGGCACAAGGCCCCATAGGTCCTAGCCGATTCTAGAGAGATTTGACTCGTTTAAATCTGGGATAGAATTTCTAGATAAGGGAGAGTTTAAATCGTTTAAATCTAGAGATAGGATTTCTAGATAAGGGAGAGTTTAAATCGTTTAAACTAGAGATAGGCTTGGAGGAGGGGCAAGGGCTGGCCGCCCCCCTCTATATATAGAGGGCTGGTGCGCCCCCTCCCACTACACACCTTCCTCCAAGCCCTAGCAGCCTTGCTACCTTCCTCTCTCCTCCCATTTTTTGTAGGCGAAGCCTGCAGTAAATTCTCCACCATATACACCATGCCGTGTTGTAAATCCAATCTATCTCTCCACCATACTCTGGTCCGAGGAAGGAGGAGGCGTCGAGGTGCCGCATGCATCTCATGGAGGCACCGCCACTTGTGGTGCTAGATCGGATCGGATCACGAGGAGGAGAAGCGAACGACTACATCACCCACGTTCAGAATGTTCCATGCGAATCTTCAAGGGTATGAAGATCTAATCCAATCTCTCTCGTTGATTGCATCTCCTAGATTAGATCTTGGCTTTCCCTCTATTCGCATCCGTAGAAAATTTTGATTTACTATGCCGCGAAACACTTCAAGAATTCCCCACTTTTCCCTGGCTATGGAATCAGGTGGGACCGGTACTACCGGTTGTATGAGCGGTACTACCGGACCTGGGTGGTTCCCAGGTTGTGTCCTAGAAACTGCTCCAGGAAGCGCTACTACCGCCCACGTGCCCGTTACTACCGGTCACTGGTCCTACCGGTTGCTGAACTGGTACTACCGCTCTCAAGCGGTACTACCTCTTCAGTAACCGGTACTACCGATCGGCGAATTCTGGTATATATTGGTTGTGCGTGGGGAAGAACCCATCAGTGCCCTATTCTCCCCCACGTCCTCCACACATACCTGCGCCGCCGCCAGAGCCCGTGACGCCGCCGGAGCCCTGCCGCGCCCTCCTCTCACTGGATCCTCCTTGGATTCAGACTCTTGGCGGGATCCCACTCCTTTTCCACCGCCATGGATCCCGGTACAGCCGCCCTTTCTCTCTCACTTTTAATTTCCTCACCGGATCTAGGTTTTGCTTAGATTTGTGAAGAAATTGACATGTTGTGAGGTTGTATTGCCATACTTCCCGTGTTACTTAGTAGAATCTATGGTTTACCAAGTGTTGAGGTCACTTTTGGATCGGTTTCTACGGATCGATCTTGCGATGTACCGTTCGACCAGTAATCACCGAATTTGTTCGGTACTACGCTGTCGTCCGGTAGTCGCCCCAACTTACATCAACACTTCTACTAAACCTTGAATTCTCCCTTGTTCGTTGATGATTCTTGTGCCCTTATCCCCCTGCTATTCTCCCTCTTGCTTTCACAGATGCTGGTGGTTCTAGGGGTGCGCGTAAGCGCTCCAAAGCTAGTCATGAGATTGCTGAGGAAGAGACGGAGTCTGAGGATGAAGTTATGCCACATCCAAGACGTCGTTCGAAGTTGCCTGCTACTCGAGGTGGCCGTGGGGGCCATGAGGGGGTCACCAAGCGTGCTGCTGAGCGTGGCAGCACACCCCCTTCTCGCCCCTTCCTCGGGGCGAACCAAGAGTTACAGCTCAGGGCCATCAGGGCCAAGGAAACTGTCTGACATTTCTGAGTCTGAGTTTCAAGATCTCAGGATTAACAATGCATACTCCAGCAACCATGACAAGGACAAATAAGACAGTCTGTGTCACATCCCAAGATTTTCCAAATCTTGTAATGTGAAAAATAAATGAATAAAATAAAACTTTGTTGATTTTCAGGGCGAGAAGAAACTTTTTGAATCCAATTGGAAACTTTCAAAACCTATTTGGATCAAATAAAATCCTAAAGATATTTAAAAAGTTAAAAAAACAATAAACTTCAAAATATTTAAAATTACTACTTTTTGGATCTTTTAATAAAAGATTTGGTTTTCAAAAGAAAAGGTGGATTTATAAATAAGGATTATTTTATAGAGCCAAATTAAACCTTGGCCAAGCTTTTGAAATAAAATGTTTTCTTTTGATTAAAAAGAGTAAAGGTTTATTTAAATAAAATAATGAGGATTTATTAATATCCAATTTTATTAAAGTAAAGGCTTTTCCCATTTTAAATAAAACATCAAAACTTATTAAATTATTTTAAATAAGTTTTCCCAAGTATTTTATATTCTCAAGTAAAACCTACTGAAGTGTTTTGGTTTTATTGATTAAAAAAAACAAATCCTATTTGATTTAATAATTAAGGTCCATTTTTAATTATTAATGGACCCTAAAATAAAAATGTTATTTTATTTTAAACAAGTTTTCCAAGTATCATATATTTTCAAATAAAACCTACTGTTTTGGTTTTGGAAATATTTAGTTTTCAAATGGAGATTTTATTAAATAAATCAAAACCTATTTGAATTAATAATTAAGGTCTATTTTATTTAATTATTAAATAGATCCTAAAAAGAATAAAATTATTTTATTTTGGGACTTTGGTTTATGTTGTTAAACAGAACCAAAACTCATTACAAGTGTGGTGAATGTTTGAATTGTTTGAATGTTTGAATTGTGGTTTGAATTTCAAAACAGAAATTGAATTGGAAAATAGGAAAAAGTTTGAGTACAAAAAAAAATATGAAGCAACAGCAGCCCAGCCGGCCAGCCCAGTCTAGGCCCAACTCTAGCCCACCAACACTACCCAGCGAAACGTTTTCTACACACAGTCTCGCACCCGCACAGACGCTGACCGGTGGACCCTCCCCCTCACTCCCTTTCTTCGCTGACGAAGCGGACCCACCCCTCCAGCTCATCTTCTTCCTCCCCGCGACGACCACGCCGACCGTTTCCTGCCGTTGATGCCGCGGTTAAATTCGCCATAACGCCTTCGCCATTACTCGTTGCGACCATGCACGTTAAAGCGCCTCCCTCTCCTCTCTCGTTCCCCTCAGTCGCCCCACCTCAACACGCCCCCAGGCTGCCGAATTTCGCTCGACACTGCCCACTGTCCGACGACGCTCCGGCGAGGATTCCAGCAGCACCACGCCACCCCTTGCCTTCCTAAGCACATCGTCGTGATCCCCACTACCAGGCACATCTGTCCGTGCCTTTCGTTCAACTGCGGGCGCCCTAGAACGTCGTCTTCGACAAGCTCCGCCGCCGCCACCGTTTGGTTCTTCTCCGACGACCTCCCCCTGGTAAGCCAGACCACCCCGCGCCCTCTCCTTCACGCACGCAGCTTCGCCTTGATCTTGCGCGTCTAACGCACCCTCTACTTTGCTTCGGCATGCCCTGTAGCCCCGCCTCAGCGCCCGAGCGGGCGATGTCGACGCAACTCCGGCGAGCCATTATCCTCACCTCCATGCGCCCCTTCAGCAACGACAACCTCCTTGAGCTTCCCTACGACGCCGCGAACACTGTGAGCATCTCCCCAGCCATTCTAGCTTCCTGTATCGCCGGCGCCGCCACCATCTGGCCGCTCCGCCGCCAGTAGCCACCGCAGCGCCGCCCATCTATGGCTGGCACGCTCTACACCTTATGATGTAAATCCAAGCGCCACGATAGAACATGATTGAAGGGGTATCGAGCGATCTGTGCCGTGCGATCAAGTTGGATCCTGCGGTCTGTGTCTGTCGATCCGAACGAAACGTTTTTGACCAATAGGGTTGCGCCACATGGCCTAGAGTCTGTTTATAAGACAGAAACATTTCTATTAGTGGTTTGAATTTGTAAAATCCATAACTTTAGTTCCACACGTCCAAAATTTGCAAACTTTATATCAATGGAATCAATGGAACAAGCCATATCCAACCATGCAATTTGTTTAGCAAAAAGCTTATGTTAAAATGTTTGTTTTTGCAGAAACATTTGTATGCTTGTTTGGATTATAAAAATTGTTCAAAAATGATTTTGGGGATAAAATCTTTGGCAAATGATTTGTTTTGAACCTACTGACCATAGGAAACACTTTGTGGATTCAAAAATGTATTTGGTGAAATAAA
Source organism: Avena longiglumis (assembly GCA_030063025.1). Classification (NCBI taxonomy): domain Eukaryota; kingdom Viridiplantae; phylum Streptophyta; class Magnoliopsida; order Poales; family Poaceae; genus Avena; species Avena longiglumis. The sequence goes on from CP125976.1 coordinate 524,250,919, forward strand.
AGAATGATTCTTTGATTTAAAACCATTTCTAGTCAAATAAAAATATAGTTTATTTATTAAAAATGGTTTTGGAAGAAAACTTTTAGGAAATGTTTTGTTTCAAACTTTCTGACCCTAAACACAAAGTTTTATGGTTTGAAAACATATTTGGTGAACTCTATAGATTAATGCCTTAGTAAAAATATTTCTACACCACATAAAATGATACTTTGTTTAGAAAATGGTTTATGAAGTGAAACCTTTTGCAAATAACTTTGCCACTTTACAAAATGACCATTAGGTGTTTTCAAATGTTTATGACCCATTAGGAACCACTTTTTCAAATAAAACAAAGCTTGGCATGCTTGCATGCATTACTTTGACTTTATGATTTTATGTGATGTTTTGCTTGATTGGTAGATTGAGTTTGTGCCTTGCTTGATTGAATTGTAGTGACTTGAAGAGTGTGGTTGTTGAAAGGACAAGGAGTGAACTTATACCCTCTACCAAGAAGGCAAGTGATGCTTCATACTTTGTCCCATTACTTTCACTATGCATTAGTGATTTTTCTAAGTAAAACTTGCATGGAATTTTGCTAAGTATAAACCTTGCTATAGGAAAACCTAGTAGATGAAACCTTAGTAGAAATTTTCCTAAGTTAAGATTCCTACTACTATCAAGCTTAGCTTAGCTAATAGAAAACAAGGGTGGAATATATATCCATACTATGGAAAATTTCTAAGTCTGAGGACTTGTGTTTTTGTTTAATAAAACAACTAAGTTAATGAATCACCTGGGTGGAATGGGACTTGAATGGTGGTTTTTGGTTGAGTGGTTCACAAGGCCCATGTTTATGGTTGACCTTGTGTATCTCACTTGTGGATGGCCACCCAGGAACAAAGAGATTTGAGATGTCAAATGTTGAGAAGCTTCAAGTGCAGCCACTTGGCATTATGGGCTCTGCCTGGATCATATAGGTTGCTAGAACTTAGCCATTTGGACAGTTGGTGGTAGTGAATGATAGGTTGGAACGCGTCCATTTGGTCTAAGAAAAGGCTTCTGAAAGATCTTGTCTTGGTGAAACCAAGTCTTGTGGGGAAAGTGCACAACCTCTGCAGAGTGTAAAATCTAAGTACTTAGCCATGTCCCTGGTAAAGGACAATTTGAGCATCAAGACATGGAAGCTATCAAGAATCTCATCATCCAAATTTCTAAGTTAAAATCTTGTGGTTTGAACAAGGGTTAAAGGATTCTTCAATCTTTGATTGAGAAAAAAAAATGATTTTTGTCAAGCAAAAACTTAGTGTTTTCAAATGTTAAGGAAAATCTATTTTAAGCAATGCAAGCCTCAACTCCACTTAGCCAAATGCATATAGATGATAGAATCCACCATACTACCATAGTATCACTTGCCAATACAATTCAAATGTATTGACCCTTGTGGCTGTAACTTGTATGTTGCAGGTTTGATTGATTTAGTGAAATGTGTTGATTAGGATTACAAAGCCTACAACCAACATGTCTGCCTGTGGCACTTTGAAGATGAAGGACCCCATGCTATAGATATTCTGCTGCAATGTAATGTAATAGCCAAATGGGCTATGTAAGATGTAATAAAATTATGTTATTCCTGGTTATAAAGTTGTATTATGACCTTTGTTTCTTGATATTACATCTTAACTGTGGATGCTAGCTATTGATCCAGGGACTAGCATTGTAAACACAGGGGACTCTACCTTATTAAAGGTTGGGACCTTTACAGATGGTATCAGAGCATTGTGTTGCCTGTAGGATTTGTAAACCTAGGATTGGACAAAGACCCTTAGAAAAATAGGAGTTGTATTTGTTCCAAAACTTATTTACAAACAATCTTGTAAACTCTTTTCTCAACCATTTTGGTTTCAACTCTACATCTCTTCTACTTCAACTTGATGGAGAAACCTACCCCATGGCCAAAGATTTCACCATGTGCAAAGGACATCTTCAACTCTAATGACTTCAACTTCTTCAACTCTAATGACTTCAACATCTTCAGCATATTCACCAAGGACTTCAACCATGGTTATCACTAAGGACAAGTGAGACAAGGAATCTTGCTCAAGATTTGGAGACTAAGGAAACACAAGTTAGAAAGAGCCCACATCATTTGGAGTTTTGTGACCAAAAGTTTTTCTCAAGGAAACCATGATCTCATGTAAGAAGAATCAACCAAGAAGGATGGAAAGATCACAACTGAACCATATAGATGGAGCACCATATTTTAGTTAAGTCAAACACACCAACTTATGTGGTGTAACAAAAATATTTTTGGTTGCCTAAAAATATGCTTGAAACTTGTTGTTTGAGTGGAATGTTTGTTTGTGATTGCTTGTGTGAATTGTGATGTGTGTGATTAGAATTATTCCCTTAGAAATATTTTGCCTATTCTAATCCCAATCCAACCCAAACAGATGACTTCTCCAAGAAACTCCAACATCAAGGATGGTGACAACAACAACAACCAAGAGGACAACATGAGAGAACTTATAGCAACCCAAAACCAGTTGAGCCAAGAGACAACTCAACTTTTAGCCAACAATGGACTAGACCCAGCCATACAAAGGATTTTGAAGCTTCAATCCCAATTGTTGCAAGGATTGGTTACTCAAATGATCAACATGAGAGAAAAATTCTCCCAAAGAGCTAATGACAACAAGTATGACAAAGATGCTATTCTAGAAGGAACCCAAGCTTGCAATATTTGTGAAGACAAGGATCATACATGCAAGGATCATGTAGATCAATTCCCTAATTGTGAAGAAGAAGTCCATATCTTTAGTAACAGCCCCAAGAAGAGAGAAAGATTTCCCACCCTTGAGGAGCATGAACTAAAAGAACTCCTAGCTTTGGAGAGACCCAAAAAGAAGAAGAAGGACAAAAGCCAGTTGCAATGTTACAATTGCAAAGAGATGGGACACTATGCCAGTGAATGCCCAGAAAAGAAGAAGAACCAAGGAAACAAACAAGAAGAAAGGATACCAAAGGAAAAGAAAGATTTTAGCCAAGTGATGTGCAAACACTTCAAAGAGTTAGGACATTATGCATCATATTGTCCAGAGAAGCCACCTCAAGACCTCAGCCTTATCACATGTTTCAAATGCAAGGAACTAGGCCACTATGCAAACTTCTGTCCAGGAAAGTTACACCAAGATCCCAAGTGAGACAAGATGTAATCTAGTTGGAAATTTTTAAGGGTGGTAGTACCCTAGATGCTTTTTAGCCAACTTGTAACCCCTAGCCTCCCCAAATCTCGGGACGAGATCTATTTTAAGGGTGGTAGCCTGTCACATCCCAAGATTTTCCAAATCTTGTAATGTGAAAAATAAATGAATAAAATAAAACTTTGTTGATTTTCAGGGTGAGAAGAAACTTTTTGAATCCAATTGGAAACTTTCAAAACCTATTTGGATCAAATAAAATCCTAAAGGGATTTAAAAAGTTAAATAAACAATAAACTTCAAAATATTTAAAATTACTATTTTTGGATATTTTAATAAAAGATTTGGTTTTCAAAAGAAAAGGTGGATTTATAAATAAGGATTATTTTATAGAGCCAAATTAAACCTTGGCCAAGCTTTTGAAATAAAATGTTTTCTTTTGATTAAAAAGAGTAAAGATTTTTTTAAATAAAATAATGAGGATTTATTAATATCTAATTTTATTAAAGTAAAGGCTTTTCCCATTTGAAATAAAACATCAAAACTTATTAAATTATTTTAAATAAGTTTTCCCAAGTATTTTATATTCTCAAGTAAAACCTACTGAAGTGTTTTGGTTTTATTTTAGATTTCAAAATAAAGATAAAAAAAATCCTATTTGATTTAATAACTAAGGTCCATTTTTAATTATTAATGGACCCTAAAATAAAAATGTTATTTTATTTTAAACAAGTTTTCCAAGTATCTTATATTTTCAAATAAAACCTACTGTTTTGGTTTTGGAAATATTTCGTTTTCAAATGGAGATTTTATTAAATAAATCAAAGCCTATTTGAATTAATAATTAAGGTCTATTTTATTTAATTATTAAATAGATCCTAAAAAGAATAAAATTATTTTATTTTGGGACTTTGGTTTATGTTGTTAAACAGAACCAAAAATCATTACAAGTGTGGTGAATGTTTGAATTGTGGTTTGAATTTCAAAACAGAAATTGAATTGGAAAATAGGAAAAAGTTTCAGTACAAAAAAAATATGAAGCAACAGCAGCCCAGCCGGCCAGCCCAGTCTAGGCCCAACTCTAGCCCACCAACACTACCAAGCGAAACGTTTTCTACATACAGTCTCGTACCCACACAGACGCTGACCGGTGGACCCTCCCCCTCACTCCCTTTCTTCGCTGATGAAGCGGACCCACCCCTCCAGCTCATCTTCTTCTTCCCCGCGATGACCACGCCGGCCATTTCCTGCCGTTGATGCCGCGGTTAAATTCGCCATAACGCCTTCGCCATTACTCACTGCGACCACGCATGTTAAAGCGCCTCCCTCTCCTCTCTCGTTCCCCTTAGTCGCCCCACCTCAACACGCCCCCAGGCTGCCGAATTTCGCTCGACACTGCCCACTGTCCGACGATGCTCCGTCGAGGATTCCAGCAGCACCACGCCACCCCTTGCCTTCCTAAGCACACCGTCGTGATCCCCACTACCAGGCGCATCTGTCCGTGCCTTTCGTTCAACTGCGGGCGCCCCAGAACGTCGTCTTCGACAAGCTCCGCCGCCGCCACCGTCTGGTTCTTCTCCGACGACCTCCCCCTGGTAAGCCAGACCACCCCGCGCCCTCTCCTTCACGCACGCAGCTTCGCCTTGATCTTGCGCGTCTAACGCACCCTCTACTTTGCTTCGGCATGCCCTGTAGCCCCGCCTCCAACGACGCCCGAGCGAACCCGACGTCAGACGCAACTCCGGCGAGCCATTATCCTCACCTCCGTGCGCCCCTTCAGCAACGACAACCTCCTTGAGCTTCCCTACGACGCCGCGAACACTGTGAGTATCTCCCCAGCCATTCTAGCTTCCTGTATCGCCGACGCCACCGTTCGCCGCCGCCAAGAGCCACCGCAGCGCCGCCATCTATGGTCGGCCGTACGACATCGTAGGATGTAAATCCAAGCGCCACGATAGAACAGGATCGAAGGGGTATCGAGCGATCTGTGCCGTGCGATCAAGTTGGATCCTGCGGTCTGTGTCTGTCGATCCGAACGAAACGTTTTTGACCAATAGGATTGCGCCACATGGCCTAGAGTCTGTTTATAAGACAGAAACATTTCTATTAGTGGTTTGAATTTGTAAAATCCATAACTTTAGTTCCACACGTCCAAAATTTGCAAACTTTATATTAATGGAATCAGTGGAACAATACCTATACAACCATGCAATTTGTTTAGCAAAAAGCTTATGTTAAAATGTTTGTTTTTGCAGAAACATTTGTATGCTTGTTTAGATTATAAAAATTGTTCAAAAATGATTTTGGGGATAAAATCTTTGGCAAATGATTTGTTTTGAACCTAATGACCATAGGAAACACTTTGTGGATTCAAAAATGTATTTGGTGAAATAAAAGAATGATTCTTTGATTGAAAACCATTTCTAGTCAAATAAAAATATAGTTTATTTATTAAAAATGGTTTTGGAAGAAAACTTTTAGGAAATGTTTTGTTTCAATCTTTATGACCCTAAACACTAAGTTTTATGGTTTGAAAAAATATTTGGTGAACTCTATAGATTAATGCCTTAGTAAAAATATTTCTACACCACATAAAATGATACTTTGTTTAGAAAATGGTTTATGAAGTGAAACCTTTTGAAAATAACTTTGCCACTTTACAAAATGACCATTAGGTGTTTTCAAATGTTTATGACCCATTAGGAACCACTTTTTCAAATAAAACAAAGCTTGGCATGCTTGCATGCATTACTTTGACTTTATGATTTTATGTGATGTTTTGCTTGATTGGTAGATTGAGTTTGTGCCTTGCTTGATTGAATTGTAGTGACTTGAAGAGTGTGATTGTTGCAAGGACAAGGAGTGAACTTATACCCTCTACCAAAAAGGCAAGTGATGCTTCATACTTTGTCCCATTACTTTCACTATGCATTAGTGATTTTTCTAAGTAAAACTTGCATGGAATTTTGCTAAGTATAAACCTTGCTATAGGAAAACCTAGTAGATGAAACCATAGTAGAAATTTTCATAAGTTAAGATTCCTACTACTATCAAGCTTAGCTTAGCTAATAGAAAACAAGGGTGGAATATATATCCATACTATGGAAAATTTCTAAGTCTGAGGACTTGTGTTTTTGTTTAATAAAACAACTAAGTTAATGAATCACCTGGGTGGAATGGGACTTGAATGGTGGTTTTTGGTTGAGTGGTTCACAAGGCCCATGTTTATGGTTGACCTTGTGTATCTCACTTGTGGATGGCCACCCAGGAACAAAGAGATTTGAGATGTCAAATGTTGAGAAGCTTCAAGTGTAGCCACTTGGCATTATGGGCTCTGTTGGATCATATAGGTTGCTAGAACTTAGCCATTTGGATAGTTGGTGGTAGTGAATGATAGGTTGGAACACGTCCATTTGGTCTAAGGAAAGGCTTCTGAAAGATCTTGTCTTGGTGAAACCAAGTCTTGTGGGGAAAGTGCACAACCTCTGCAGAGTGTAAAATCTAAGTACTTAGCCATGTCCCTGGTAAAGGACAATTTGAGCATCAAGACATGGAATCTATCAAGAATCTCATCATCCAAATTTCTAAGTTAAAATCTTGTGGTTTGAACAAGGGTTAAAGGATTCTTCAATATTTGATTGATAAAAAAAATGAGTTTTGTCAAGCAAAAACTTAGTGTTTTCAAATGTTAAGGAGAATCTATTTTGAGCAATGCAAGCCTCAACTCCACTTAGACAAATGCATATAGATGATAGACTCCCCCATACTACCATAGTATCACTTGCCAATACAATTCAAATGTATTGACCCTTGTGGCTGTAACTTGTATGTTGTAGGTTTGATTGATTTAGTGAAGTGTGTTGATTAGGATTACAAAGCCTACAACCAACATGTCTGCCTATGGCACTTTGAAGATGAAGGATCCCATGCTATAGATATTCTGCTGCAATGTAATGTAATAGCCAAATGAGCTATGTAAGATGTAATAAAATTATGTTATTCCTGGTTATAAAGTTGTATTATGACCTTTGTTTCTTGATATTACATCTTAACTGTGTATGCTAGCTATTGATCTAGGGACTAGCATTGTAAACACAGGGGACTCTACCTTATTAAAGGTTGGGACCCTTACAGTCTGTTCTACAATGATTTCCAAGAGCGCGTCTATCATGAGGTTCTTATGACAAATATTCAGATGGTGGTGCCTCAGCTGTGGATTGACATGGAGCACATCAACAAGAACCTTGACTATTTTGCTGAAGCCAAGGAAATCTGCTCTAACCTTGGCTTGTTCCCTATCATGGAGTTACAGTATGACTACGAGCCACTCCTAATTGCGCAGTTCTATGCCACTGCACATTTCCACACTGAAAACACTCGGAAAATCACTTGGATGACACAAGGTGCAGTCAAGGAAGCCACACTTGCGGAGTTTGCTGCAATATTGGGGTATGAAGATCGTGGCCGTGACATTCCTTGTGGTTTCCGCTGTCACTTGCGGGATCACCCCTCCAAGAAGGATGTCCTTACACCTCTGTATATCCAGGGCCGCAGGGTTGCTAGCAAGATAAAGGATCTTCTCCCCATGTATGACATTCTACATCGCATTTTCGTGAGACTGTTGCTTCTCGTGCGGGCAATAAGGATGAGATACATGGCTTTTCTGTTGACTTGTTGTTCAACACCTTACTCAACCGCGACTCAGGCACCGCTCTTGATGTGACAGATTATATATGGAATGAGATGGTTGCTGCTGCACACTCTCGGAGGGTTCCACCATTTGCTCCATACATCATGGCTCTTATTGTGTCCAAGTGCCCTCCCATTGCTAGGACTCTATCCACTCGTCCTCTCATTGTGCACCGGCCCAAGGCACTCAAGATCAAGAAGCACGCTAAACCCCGCGTTGTGGCGGAAGAGGATGCAGAGGATGACTCCAAGGATGCTGACAGTGGTCGTGACACAGACTATGTTGTCTCCCGCCGCAAGAATGCCAAGCCCTCTTGGGCCAAGAGGATGGAGTCCAAGCTAAAGAAGATTTTCTGCTTCCATGTTGAAAACCAGAAGCGCATGTATGAGGCGCATGTGTATGCCAAGAAAGCTAGTGCTCGGCAGAAGGACATGATGGCAGCCCAAGGTTTGACCCTCTCCGAGGGGTCCAAGACCAACATCACTCCAGAAGAATAGTGGATCTCTTAGCACAGCCATTGAGACGATGATGTCTCTTCCTCGCACCACGCTCCATCCCCCTATGAGGAGGACTTTGATGATGATGAAGAGGAGGATTGACTGTCGGGACGGTAGTCTTGCACTTGTCCCTTTTTGGCGTCTTTATGCCAAAGGGGGATAAGTTGCACTTTAGGCATGGGTGTTGCATGGTAATCACAATCTCGTTCTTACTTTGATCCTTTTATTGCTTGTGAACTTCGATTTCCGTATATTTTATGTGTGAACTCTATGTATGGTTGAGACTATGTGGTTATGTCGTGGATCCATCTTGTGAGACTATGTGGTTTATGTCATGGATCCATCTTGTGATGATATGCGTTATCCATTGTATATATATATTTCTCATCACAAGTTATTGTGCATAGGTATGGTTCAAAATGCTAGTATCTATATTTGTGCACTTATGTTGGGTTTGTAAATAGAAGGGGAGGTTTGTTTCTACTCATCTAGGGGGAGCCCCGTCTCTATTTTACAAATGCCATGAGTTTCTTCATAAAATCATCTTGGAAAAGTGTGTTGTCATCAAACACCAAAAAGGGGGAGATTGAAAGAGCATTTCCTATCCTTCTGATTTTGATGTTTGATAACAACACACTTATCGGTTTAATCATGTGCTAAGTGTATCACATGTTTGATAGATTGTGGCACAAATATTGACTTGACCATTTTCCCTTGCCAAAAGTCAATGTGCCAACCGGTATTACCGGAAAAATGACCGGTACTACCGCTTGGCACCGGTACTACCGGTCCTAGTACCGGTTGGACCCATGCAAGGTTGGGAGGGATGGTTTTTCCTTAGTACCACCTGGTACCACGGATCGGCACTACCTATCCAACCGGTAGTACCGCTTGAGACAAGCGGTACTACCGCTTGGACACGGTAGTACCGCTCAGCAGTACCGGGCAGTACTAGGGAAGGACCAGCCCTTCCCCTCTCGCACGATGCCCACCGGTACTTGGGACCGGTACCACCGCCCTGACCGGTAGTACCGCGTCTTGTGACCGGTACTACCGCTTGGGGGCAGTACCGCAGGGGTGTACCGGGCAGAACTGAAGCTGGCTCGACCAAGAATTGCATGTACGGTACCTGGTCCGGTACTGGACCGGTAGTACCGCTTGCAACCGGTACTACCGCTTGAGTACCGGTAGTACCGGTGCATTTATTGCTCCAACGACCAGATTTCTCCAAGGGGTATAAATACCCCTCCACCTACCTTGGGACAAGATGCTTATTTGCATTAAAGTCAAGACCACCATTGGAGCCACCAAATCCATAAGATCTCCTCAATCCACCACCCAAAGTCCTTGATATTTTGGGAATCGAAGGAGGAGGCCCCGATCTACTACTTCACCTAAAGAGATCTTCATTTCCCCCTTATTCACTTGAGGGCCCCTTTGCTCTAGTGTTTTCTTGGAAACCCTAGTTCTAGATTTGGTTCTTACAAGCTTGTCTTTGATTGTCTTGACAGCTTGCTTGTATTTGGGAGCCTCCAATTAAGTTGTGGATGTGTGCCCCAAACTTGTAAAGGTGCCAGCTTCCACCTTGAAGGTCGCCGATATAGTGGAAGGTGGACCGATCCCGTTGGGGTGAGGTTCATCGGAGAACAAGGGAGGCCTTTCGTGGCGTAGGTGGTTTGATACCACCCCCTCTCCAAACGTAGACGTACTTCCCCTCAAAAGGAAGGAACTACGGGAAACAAATCCTGGTGTCTCCGCGTCCACCTCTTTGGTTACTTCTATCCTTTACCGCACTTTACCTACTTGCTCTTGCTTAGTGTGTGTTTACTTGTGCATGTTCGTCATATAGGTAAATTCACCTTAGTTGCATTATCTAGAGAATTTACCTTATTGTCAAACCCTAATTTGAAAAAGAAGAAAAATTTAAGTAGCACATATTCACCCCCCTCTAGGTGCCCATTCGATCCTTTCATAGTTGTTCCCATCATAGGAATTTTTTTGTTTTCTATGCTGCGAACCCTGCAGTGGTATCAGAGTCGGATCTATGCGTAGATGCTTTGCACGGGTAGTACACATATGAGTATGTGGGCGATGATGATCATTTTATTGCTTCTTAGTTGTACTTTGGATATTGGTGGCATAGTGGGATGAAGCGTCCCAGACAAACTTTACATGTCCTCGCACATGAGACCTGTTCCACGCTTGATATACAACTAGTTTTGCATAAGTGGCTAGCGGGTGTCTGTCTCTCCTACTATAGTCAATATCTAATTTGCAACGAGTTGTCTACAATTTGGTTATCCTCGTCATGGTTCATGTTCATAGGTAAGAACGGTTCTATCTTTGAAAGCCCTAAGCCACATAAAATTTGCAATGGATAAATTAGAGGCGTCTAGTTTAGATTGTTGGTGGGCTAGTGTCATGATATGGTGATGTTGTAAGTAGAAGTATAAGTTCATACTCTTACAACACACATAACGTGTAAGTTCCATAGACCTTGACCTTACACATAGAGGTATGATGGCGATCATACCATGATGTACATGATGGAGATCAAGTGCAAGAACCATATCATTTCACTTATTAACATGTGATGCTTGTTGCATCTTATATTGCTTGTTTGGCGTTTTATTAGCATAATAAGATGATCCCTCATTTAGATATCAATATAAAAGTGTGTTCTCCCTTAAGTATGCACCGATTATGTTTCTTCGCTCCAAGAGATCACATGATGATCGGGTGTTCTTGGATCCATGATCATGTTTTGGGTGTAAGACAGTTACACACGCGAATACTAAGGTTCTTACTTGGCGAGTCTAGCATGTATATACATGTCCTCGGAACACGGATCGAAAGGTTAAGCATGAGTCATATGGAAGATATGATGCCCATTTGATGCTCGCCTTTGAAGCTATACCGACTCACGTGATGACCGGACTTGGTGTAGTGGATTTGGTTCATGTAATCACCAAAAAGGCACAAGGGATGTCATTTTTCAGTGGGAGTTTATTTCTAATTTGGATTAGTAGAACTCAATTTATCACAAATTAAATCAAAGTGAATTTGCATAATTTGTTGTAGTCATTGGCATTCGTTCACCACCTTATGCATAGTTGTAATTGAGATAATAGAACTATAGAATTCTGGATATATACTTTACGAACTGGTATCGTATTGTGTTGAGTGTCAATCTAAAGTTTAAAGTCCTATTGCAAACTTTCAGCAAACTCTGTTTACTCCGTGAAATTTGATAATTAGTATTAAATCGGGAGTAATAATTCCAGTGTTAGTATCTTAAGTATCATGTTTGCCTCCATGATTCTTGATTGTTTTAATATCAAGTTTATCTAGGAGCTGAAGGAATTGTTTCAGAGACCATCATGTGTGACAGATATAACGATATTGAAACAATGTTTTGTTTGCAATATGATAGAGTATAATATATATTCTCATATTGGATGAGAATTTGCGAAGGTTGGAGATGCTAGACATCCTAATCATCCAAAAAGGTTTCGGAAAGTAATGTTATACTCATGATTCTCCTTTATAAGCTACATTAGCTTGATCATGAAAGTCGTCATGATAAGGGTGAATAGAAGATGTATGTAAAGTGTTTACTACACTAAAAGATTACCGAAGAATGGATTTTGAAAGAATACCGATCATTTGATGATGGTGATCTACTTGAAAGTGCAAGTCCAAAGGTATTATTATTTGAATATACACGCTTTGGACTATGTGCCATGTATATGGAGCCACTTTTGACGTTGATAGATTCTTTAAAAAAGGAAAAGCAAATGATGAAAGAGAATCTATAAAGTATATTTGGTAGAAAAAAAGATTGGAAATATCCAATTTAGGTATATGGATGATATACATGTTATGGTTGTATTCTTTGATTATTAAACAATGTGGTTCTTGGGTATTGGATACCGAATTGGTTGGTATGAAATTTCATACAGAACGACACAATTCATGAACCACAATGGCCTAATAAGTAACTAGCAAGAGAATATGTGATGATTTTCATCAAAAACAAACAAACCGTTGTTTGTATTTCTCGTTGACATCAAAGCTTGACTTCAAGATTTGTTTTAATAATTGTTATTTAAATCATGTATTATGAGAACAAAGGTTGTTCAAATAATTACCGTATTCCATCTAAGATGGATGATTTACAAATCTAGTTGGAGAAATCACATCCATAAAGCTAATGCTAAAATGTCGCAAGACAAATGATTGGAAGATCACTTACGAAGTGACATCGCCATTTAAATTATATTGGAAAGAAAACATGAAGAAACTCCATTTTCATGGAATTTTGAAGTCTTTGATTTGATCAAGTGACGCTTGTGAGACTTTCCTCGGGATAATTAAAACTTCGTTCAAAGGCCAAAGAAGAACGATCAAATAAATTATTGGAATTTATACATATCGATGTATGTAGTCCATTATGTGTAGTCGTAAGCGATGGACTTCAACTTCATATGCTTTCTCCGGAAATTTGAGTGAATATTCACTTAATTAGAAATAAGTATGAAATATTTGAAAATGTTCAAAGACTTTCAAGATGAAGTGGAAAATCATTGTAACAATAAAATAAATGGTTTATGATTTTATCATAAGGGATTTATTTGAGTTGCAAGTGTAACAAGAAAATAGATGATTTATGATTTTATCATAAAGGGATTTATTTGTGTTACAAGTTTAGCAAAAACACCTAGATTTGCATCTCCCAAAACACCATAGGAATATGAAGTGTTTGAGATTTGTAATGAAACCTTGTGTGACATGGTTGGATCAAAGGTGTTATTTATAAAACCTCCATTGTTTTAAAAGATTAAAGCTTTAGAGACTACCGCTTTTACACTGAAAAGAGCTCCATCTTGATCCGTTGAAATGACACCATATGAGTTATGGTTTGGGGTAAAACCCAAGTTGTCCTTTCTTAAATTTTGGTATGCTAAGCATAAGTAAGATGTTCACAACCAAAGTCGGATGAGCATGTCTTTGTAGGTTATTTCGAATAACAATTGGTTATTCCTCCATAACACCAAGGAAAAAAGGGTTTGTCGCTTGAAACGTGAAGTTTCTTGAAGAAGGATTTTTTTGCAAAAGTTAAGTGGAAGGATAATAGAACTTTGATAAGGTTAATGAACCTTAGCTAAATGTGCTGAGTTGCGCAGCGCCGTAAAATGTTCTGGAGGCAGCCAGAATGCTCATAGCTTATGTGCCTCAAAGGTTGTGGTCACGAAGGTCCAAGTTCCTATTGAACCAAGTAGGTCGGATAAACAATCAAATGTTCAAATTTGAGAGTAAATCATTATTGTTTGACAATGATGAACCGACTACATGCGAAGAAGCAATGATGGGCCCTGATTCTGTCAAATGGCTTGAAGCCATAAAATCCGTGATAGTTCCATACATGATAAATCAAGTTTTGAACTTGGAAGACCCTCCGGAAAGGTGTAAAAACCTATCGGTCGTATTTGGATCTATAAAGAAACAGACATGGATGTTTCACTCTATGAAATAGTCGACATGTCAGTGAAGTTTTTACGACAATGTTCAAGGAGTTGACTATGACAAGATTTTATCTTTCATAGCGATATTTAGTCTAGACGGATTAAAGTAGCAACCACTACATATAATTTGTTATATGGTAGATGAATAAACAAAACAAAGTTCTTCTAATAGAACGCTTACCTAGGACGTGTACATGACATGGTCCAAAGGGTTTTGTTAAATTCAAAGGATGCTAAAAGGGCATGCAAACTTCAATGGTTGAAGTAAGCATCACGGAGTTGTAATCTTCACCATGATGAAAAAGGAGTTTTCATCAGGAGACGATGAAGATGTTGCATTTGCAAGAAATTAAGTGGGAGCGCTAAGAAATATTTCTAATACATTATGTGGAGGACATCTTGTTGATTAGAAATGATGTATATTTTATTGACAAAGGTTAAGAATTTCATTTCGATGAAAGACTTAGGCAAAACCCGAATATTTAGCATGAATGTCTATAGTGGATAGACCGTGACACTAATATAGTTATGCCAAACATACATATATGAGATATTGAAGGAGTTCAATATAGAAACGACAAGAAATGGTTCTTGTCGCATGGAAAGGAATTGAATCAAGATTTAAGTGTATCGACACTTGATAAGTGAAACAAGATTCAAGTGCTTTGACACTTGATGAGTGAAATCACAAGAATGTTTTGATCAATCATACCATGATATGTACACATCTAGATATGTCCTATGCTCTAAGTGTTATGAGCATATACCAGAATGAATCATGAAATGATCATTGGACGATAGTAAGGATATTATTATGATCTTTATGATCTTTTGGAAGAACTAAGAATATATTTGTGTAGAGGTGACAAACAATTACAAATAGTTCATTGTGAAGCGTTACATTGATACTAGTTTTGTCACAAGATACAAATTAAATTTATCTCAATTTAAACTATTGGTGGCACAATGTAATGGAAAGAAAGTTTCATGATGGATTTGGATGAATTCCAAAGTTAAGACATTGTGACGGATACTACAACAAAAGGGCTAAGTATATGACTGCTATAGTAGCAGCAAAGGAGGGCATTTGTGTCAAGTATTTTGTTACCAAACTAAGGTGTGGTTCGCAACGCGATAACACTGAAGATATATTATACAACAATAGTATCGATATGATTTAACCCCAAGGAACTAAAGGTCTCACCAAAAGACCAAATTTATACAATTCCATCTCATTGGAGAATGAGTGATGCGTGAAGACGCAAAGACATGCAAATACACACGGACCTGAAAGCGTCAGATCCGTAGATTATGTTTACCACTTGCAGTTGCGTATATGGAACACCAGAAAGCCATAGGTGTTCAATACGCAAAGTTTTCAAACTAGATTATTGTCTCTAGTGCAAGTGGGATACTGAAGGGAATATGCCCGAGAGGCAATAGTTAAGTGGTTATTATCATATTCCTTGTTTATGATAAATGTTTATTTTACATGCTATAATTGTATTAATACGGAAACATTAATACATGTGTGTTTAATAAACAAAAGGAAGTTCCTAGTTATGCCTCTCTTATAAACTAGCTCGTTGATTAACAAGATGATCAAAGATTTCCTGATCATGGGCATTGGATGTTGTTAATAACGAGGTCACAACATTAGTGTAATGATGTGATGAACATTCATCTGAAGTATAGCATCACAATCAAAGTCATTGAGTTTATATTGCTATAACAACTTACGGAGTGATCCTAATCCTTAGACCATGAGATCATGTCAATCACTAACACCGGAAGAGTTTCTTGATAACATCAAACATCACACCGTAACAGGGTGATTATAAATATGGGTTCAGAACTACTAAAGTGTTATGTTGAGGACCATGGATCGAGAGTGGAATTTGTTCATCCCGATGACGGATAGATATGCTCTGGGCCCTCTCGGTGATATCACATTGATTATCTTGCAAGCAAGTGATTTGATCACTAGAATCTTATATCACGGGAACGAGAAAAGAGTGCATGCCAGTAACGAGATCAAACTAGGTATGGAGATACCGATGATCGAATCTCGGACGTGTAATATATCGCGAAACAAAGGGATTAAGATACTATCATAAAAGGTTCCGGCGATCACAAGAAAGTCATCGTTGAATGTGTAGGAGTCAGTATGGGTCTCCAGATCCCGCTTTTGATTATTGATCCGAGAGGGTCTCGATCATGTCCGCATTATTCGCGAACCGTAGGGTGACGCACTTAAGAGACACCTACATCCATTTGGAGCAAAAGTTTCATGCCAGAATTTATTTCACTAGATACGGAAACGGGTTTTCGGGTGAAATTGCAGAAAGTGTTCCTGCATGTGAAATGAAATACTGGCTAGGGGTTATATGTGAATGTTTGTCATTAAAGTAATTTACAAAATTCTGAATAAATAAAAGGAGTTTTATTTAATGAGAGTTTGCATTAAATTTGGTGTAAATTTAGTGGGAATTTGAGTGGGTTTTTGAGTGAAGAGAATTGAAAGGCATTTGAGTGAGTGGAGTGTCCACCCACATGAATGTGGAAGAGGTGGGGGTAGCCCCCATGGCTGGGAGCCATGCCCCTTGGGTGCCCCCTCTCCTCTATAAAAGGCCCCCTCTCATCCTCTCAAAGCACACCTCCTCGTGAAGGATCTCTCTACCCCTCTAGTATTTATCCCCCATGGTCTAGGACTAGCGAGATACATGTTCCCGGTGGCTTTTCCGCAAGAAAGAGTTGTGCTTCCGCTGCATCGCTGGAGCGAGGAGGCGGAGGTTGCTCGGTGCCTCGGACGTGTGTGCGAGCACAGATGCGCCACTAGTTTGCGGCGCTAGGACTTCCTCTCGATCTTGAGATCGGCAAGAGATCGTCAACATCAACCACGAGTTTGGACTCGTTAAGCTTTGTCGGTCTTCAAGGATATGTTCTCTACGAATATACATCCGTCCGTTGTTTGTATCTAGTAGATAGATCTTGGTACATAGTTGTTCCCATCGTAGGATTTTTTTTGCTTTCTATGCTGCGAACCCTACACTCACCCTATCTCTCGTCACTCCGGCCGACCAAGAGATTAAAGTCGTCAGTAGGTAGCTTTATTCCTTGAAGAGGCAGTCCGGCGATGGAGGCGCGGTGAATGATCTGGGCGGGTGCGAAATATCCATCTACCCCAACCAGCATCACTTCTCCTTCCACCTCTGTGAATCCGTCCAAGGATGGAGGAAGAAGTGGTTCTACATCCACGACTCCGAGTTGAACGGCCAGCATTACGGGTTGGCTCCCTTTGATGCCAGCAAGGTGATCACCCGTAAGCATTCGTGGTTGAACGACATTCCTGCGGGTGAAACTGAAGTGGTCGAGAAGTTGTACAAGCGGGTGGAGGATATCCAGTTGGTGCGAGGCAAGGATGTCTCCGGCTTTGACATCATCCGCACCTTTCTCAAGCGTCGAGTGTAACCCATCCAAGCGAGGGCGTACCCGATGTTCCTGTACACCGACGCCCAGGACCCCACAAGAGTTTCGGATGAGGAGTTGTCCTCATCCGATCTCAACAGGGCTCTTTGACCGCTGCTTTGCTTCAAGGCTAACAACGAGCTTCCAGTGTAGTCGTCGACTGCACTGATCAATGCGAAGAATGAAGTTCCTCATGTGAACATTTTACTTGCATGCAATGCGATTTTGTTTGTTTCTACTGTACTTTGTTGTGACTTGCGATTTTGGTGTTCCGTAGGAACTTAAGGTGGAGAACATGATGCCTCCCCTTCGTAAGGAGTTTGAGGTTGCACCAGATGGCAGGGATGCAGAGTCGGAGTCCACGGTCCCCAACCAGCAGAGGAGGAAGCTCCCGAACCTAGCAACGGGAACTCTCGCAAGAGGGCCCAGAGCAAAACTTCGGATGCCACGACGCCTCCAACACCGAAGGGGCCCGCTTTATTGCAGCAACATGCTGCGGGTGAAGGTTCTACCTCCCCCATTCCCGCGGTGCCCATCTGGGCTATGGATCCTCAGCCGAAGGCCAAGAAGATGAAGAAGATGGCTTTGTTCCTGAACCTCTCTGACATCCCCTCGTGAGTATCTGACACTTTTGTATTTTGAATTTCTTGAGTTTTCCCTTTTTGGTGCTTTATATGACTCTCCTGCTATGCTATACCAGGAGGTCTTCTTCAGGTGAATCCATGAAGGATGATACTGAAGAGATGGTTGTGGAGTCGAAAGCAATGAGCGCTGAAGCTATGGCGCCCTCCCCGAAGACAACAGCCAACTCCGGTGATGGCACGTCGAGTTCCTCCAAGTCGAGGACTCATGCTATTGTTACCGGGAAGACACATGCTTCACCTTCGGAGTCTTAGGGTGGTCATGTGAGTATTATTCGATTGCTGCGGGTGAGCCCCCGAGACTTTTATTCCTATGACTATCACTTTCTTGTTGTACCCCTTCGTGCATGACCTGCAGCACCTCGGGCAGCAGTATATTTCCTTGGAGGAAATCTTCCAATAGAACCAAGGTACATACTTTGTTGTTTTGTGTTTTCAGGTGCATGTGGTGGAGCTTTGTCTTTTGACTTTTCTTCTTCGGGTTTTTGTAGATGAAAACAACAAGGCTCTCCGCAAGTTAGACTCACTCGGAAAGAGTCGAAGCCAAGCGGAGACCAAGGCGAAATATGTTGTGGAGGCCCTCGAGTGCTTCAAGCAACAGGCTAAGGAGCGCGTGGAAAATCTTGCAGCTGATGCTGCCTTGCTGGAGAAGGCGATGACAGAGAAGCTGATGGATGCTGCCAAGGCACTATCTGGTAAGCCACTCGAACCTTCCAGGCTAGTACTTTCTGATCCCTTTGTGTTTCTTACTATGTTAAAATTTGGGCCTACTTTGGTGATTCTGCAGATGCCGCTGGTGTGGCCTTTGATCGCTCTGTCCTAGACCACGGGGATCCTCTCGCAGATGCAGTTGTCGCGGTCAAAGACCTTTGCATATCCACCATAGATAGTTTGGCCAAGGCTAAAGGGGTCCTTGGCCGCTTCTATCGGGAGATCTTCACGAAGGGCGTGGCCCTTAACCATGTTGATTCTCTGGCGCAGGCCCTGGCGGGAGATGCACCTGTAGAGTACAAGAAGACCCAGAAAGGTGAAGGTGCTACTCTTGGCTTGGCGATGGCGCTGGCATCTGGCGTGCATCTGGACTTGAACCAGGCCACCTCCAGGATGCCAGTCGAGGCAGATGGTTCACCCCCTTTGCTTCACTCTGCAAGCACTATGGCCCTCTTCTGATCGAGCCGCTGGCCAGTTATACCATTGAGCAAAATAAGGTGGTTGCGACGCTATCCGAGAATCCCGGGGCTCCTTCAGATGTGACGCATCCTTGAAGTCCATCTGCTTCTTAGTTGCTCGCGTATAATCGTCAAGATTTTGCTGTAGTTCTTGTAATATTTTGTACCGATTGACTTTGCGGGTTACCATGTAGTGGTTCCACATGTGAATATATGCCTTTGTCTTCTAATATTTCTGTTGCCTTTTTTCCTTATATTTTGTCATCTGTGCGCCTCTTAGGTCCCTTCGAACATTGAGCAGGATACTTCATCGGTTCCTTTGGCTATTGCCTAGCCGACAACAAGTGAAGCGTCACAGTTGCCCTTGCTGCGTTACCGCATCCGAAGCTTGGAGAAGGACGTCCTTGTCGTCCGTGGCCATGCGGATGTTTGGAAATCTAAAATAGAGCAGGCTATCACTAGACAAGAGTATGTCCTCGAAGAGTTTCGACAGATTGGCGAACAGCTTCAGTGTAAGTGGCAGTAGGTTGCCCTTAATTGTCTTTGCAGCTGCGGTTTCTATTCTATATCTTCTGAGCTATTGCTCTTTGTAGTTGTCAATCTTCTTCCGCGGGAAGAGAAGGAGCATGTGGCTATTCGGCTCAACTGCCTTACCCAACAGGAGTTGGAGGCTAGAGTGTTCTTTTGAATGGACCGCGATCGAGCAACCATGGTCGTAATGGTGCAGGACCACGTCCATCAGGTGCTTCAGGTTTTGAAGTGCGCGAGATCGTCTTTCGCCCCATATGGGTTGCCATGTTCCCCTGGATGCGGCTCCATCCAGTTTCCTGGGGCTGCAAGGGAAGTTTCGGTGCGTGGATGTCGTGAAAGATCTTGTGCACCAACAGCTTGTTGCGGGTGCGAAAGCGGCGTTGGCCCTTGTTCGGCTGCACCATTGGGACGTGGACTTGGCACAGATAGCGGCGGGACCGCCCGTTCCTCCGGATGGCATCGCGTGGGACATGCGCTCGCACTATGTTGCGGTGGCCCGCCATGCTGAAGATATTGTGCACTTTTTCGACGAGCGAACGAACGTTTTGCTTCAGCATGGTTGATCCCTGCAAGTATTGTGCAAGCCAATGTAAAATATGTATAGTTTTGGTTGGGATTTTTCTACCCTTGTAGAAGTTGTAAAATATGTTGCGTGTAATGCTTGTTGTTGTAAAATTTGCATTGCCCTTTTCGTTAGCCTGACGTGGTCAGCTACTCAGGTGGATGCGTTAACGTAAGAGTCGACGAAGTTGTCGGGTGAGGCACATCCCCCTAGTGTGTTGTACAAATGTAAATTTGCATAAGAAAAGACGTATTGGCTAAGGTACTTATATTTATTCATCGCACAGTAGAGAGTACAAGGTTCGGCTGAGTAGCCTGGCTGAAAGAGACTTATTGTAAGTAAAAATAGCTAAGGATAGAATCGTCGCAGTTGCACGACGTTCCATGGGTTGAAGTATGATACTCCGGACTCGACATCCTAGAGGCGGTAGACGCCTGATGACCCACAAGTATAGGGGATCGCAATAGTCTTGGAGGGTAGTATTACCCAATTTATTGATTCGACACAAGG
This sequence comes from Avena longiglumis, assembly GCA_030063025.1. NCBI lineage: Eukaryota > Viridiplantae > Streptophyta > Magnoliopsida > Poales > Poaceae > Avena > Avena longiglumis. The sequence continues at coordinate 524,271,688 of CP125976.1, forward strand.
GGAGTTAAAGAATACTTGCAAGCCTTAACAATTGAGTTATTAATTCAGCTGCACCTGGAAATAGTTCTTGCTCACAGAAGTTTATCAGTAGCAACAGTTTATAGTAGCAACAACAGCAGTGAAACATGAGCAATAGTAATAGTAGTAGCAAACAGTAGGATTCGAGTGCGGTAGGCATAGGGATGGATGGACGGGCGTTGCATGGACGAGTCTAAACATGTAACTTCAAGATCTAGGGCATTGCAGATAAATAGGAATAAGCATCCAAGTACTAAACAATCCTAGGCATGTGCTCCATATATAATCATGCGTGCTCACAATGAGAACTTTCACAACATCTTTTGTCCAGCCAGCCTGTTGCAGCGGGGCCTCACGGGAACTACTGGCAATTAAGGTGCTCCTTTTAATAGAGCACCAGAGTAAAGCATTAACACTTCATGAACGCATGTGATCCTCACACCACATCCATCCCCTCTAGTTGTCCCAATTTCTGTCACTTCGGGGCCTTTGGATCCAGACAATGATATGTGTACACACCTTGCAGATAAGATCACAAACAATACTATCATAATGATTCAATAATAAGTTCATATCTGAGATCATGGCACTCGGGCCCTAGTGACAAGCATTAAGCATAACAAGTTGCAACAAAGTCAAATATCACTAATAGAGATACTAGGCACTATGCCCTAATAATCTTATTCGATTACAAGATAGAACTCATGCAATCCCTACCATCCCCATAGCCTACAGCAGGGGATTACTCACTCATGGATGAGGGAAACATGGATGGTTGATGGAGAGGCGTTGGTGATGATGTTGGCGATGATCCTCCCAAAATTCCCCGTCCCGGCAGGGTGCCAGAACGGAGTTTCTGGTTCCGAATCGCGGCTTCTGGTGGTGACGGCGCAACGGAACTATTTCTAGAAAAAGCCGAACCCCCCTCGCTTTTTAGGTCAAGAGGCTTCTTATAGGCTCAGAGGGAGGCCGAGGGGGTGCCTAGGGTGGCTGCACCCCCCTAGGCGCGACCAGGCCTGGCCCGTGCCTGGCAGGGGTGTGGGCCCCCAGGCCGCCACTCCGTCTCGTACTCTGGCTCCGTGGATCTTCTGGTGAAATAGGATTTTTGGCATATTTTCCGGGATTTTTCATGATAGTTGATTTTCTGCACAAAAACTAGACACCAAGGTAATTCTGCTGAAAACAACGTCAGTCAGTGTTAGTTGTGTCCCTATCACACAAGTTTAGAGGAGAAACAATAACAAAAGTTTTCGGGAAAGTAGATACGTTTTGGACGTATCAACCCCCCAAGCTTAGCTTATTGCTTGTCCTCAAGCAATTCAGTTGAAAACTGAGTGCGATAAAAGAACTTTCATGAACACATTTGCTTCATATGATGTATATATTCTCAGCACATGAGTAGATACTTGAACCATTCATAATAAGAAGTATGCAACTAAGTCTACTCAATAGTCATTGCAAGCTATGAAGAGAAACTAACTCAATAATAATAAGTAGCATGAAACATAAACATAAGCAACATTGCAATGCTCATAATAAGGTATGATAGAGTGGTATCTTGCTTGCCTTTGTTTTTAGAGCACAATATAAATGCCAAGGCACCTTTGAAGTTCAAGTGAAGACTAGAAGTAAAAATATCAGAGATACAAGCATCAAAGTCATGACATAATTAACCAAGTTTTGGAACAAACACAAGAATGACAACTATGCTCTCAAGAAGGTGCTCATAGAATAAGTGGTAACTCAACAAGGGAGTGAAAAGGTTTTGAAAAGTTTGAAAGGCCTCCAAATGCTGAAAGTAAGGTACTCATTAGCTTTGATCTCTCATTGCCCCTATCATAGGCATATTTATATGGTTAAGGTGAATGTGAGGTCCAATCTGAGTTATATGCTTGACAGACCATAAACTGAAAATCCCATGTCCCTAGAGTACAGGGGCCGCTCCGCATGATACTCAACTTTGGTTACCTGTAAGTTCTTGTCATTGTAAATACATGCATATCATAGAGAACCGCTAATGGGGTACCCCTTACACATGATACAGAAGCTATCCCGTGATCAAAATGACAAGGCAAGCATACAATGATCATCTCAGCGCTCTTTTTATTTACTATGTGCATAGCTTTTTATTGATGATGCTTCATAGATTCTCATTATGGTGATGCTGCAAGTTTACTCCATGATTAGGCATGGCTTAGGCTAGCGGCCCAGGCGTTTCTCTAACACAATGTATAGACTCCATGAACTCACAAGCTCCCCTTTTATTTCACACCGACGACATCTGCAAACAAAAGAGCAAGGTATCAACTGGATATGTATCCATAAGTGTTGAAAGCATTCCCCGTGACAACATGGTTCTGCTAACTCCCAACATATAATTTGCAAGCATATAACTTTCATGGACAGGTCACAATGGTTCAAGTTTATTAAGTGCAAGGAATAAAGTGTGCCGTCAAGTTTGTGAGAGCTTTACTAACTAACTTTCTCAAAGCAGTCAAACATTTTATTTGGAAGAAAACAAGGCATATAGAATATGTACTGAAATAGCAAATGATGCTAATAGGTAGGTATGGTGGATACTGTTGGCAATATTGGTTTTGGGGAGTTGGATGCACAAGTAGAGCTCATACTCAGTGCAAGTGAAGGCTAGCAATAGAGAGGGAGCGACAAACGAGAGAGCAATAACTGTCATAATCATGCTTGCAACAAAACATGACTAATTATGGCATGAAAGTGATACAAGAACTCTAAGGCAAAATAAGTCATCGAGGCTTACTGACTATTGTTTAGTCATATGCATGCGTGAGCATGTGCCAAGTCGATTCATATGAAACATTCATAGGAGGATACCACAATATCATACCAAGTTATGAATAGAACAATGCAAGCAAACATTCATATGACATGCTACAAACTATTAGCAAGCTGGAGCTAATCACAAGAAAGCAAGAACTACTAAGCATCCATAATAATATACACCTTACATGAACAGACTAAGCATGCTCACAATGATGAGTATATGTACAAAAATTAAAACAAATAGAGTTTGTTAACAGCCTCTTACCATACTCAAGTTGTCTTAATCTTCATTATTGACCTTCACTTGTGTGGCTTGAATAATAACATGAAACCAAAATCCACCGAGGACGGCTGAACCCTGCAAAGAACTCACAAAACCAAAGAAGAACAACAAATATTTTTGGTGTTTTCGATTTTTTTTAAAGCAAGCAAACAAAGCAAAACCAAACAAACAAAAGCAAAATCTTTTTGGATTTTTCTTTTAAGGAAAACAAAAGCTAAAAAGCAAAGAAACAAACCAAGAGAAACACCGAAAATATTTTTGGTATTTTTGTGTTTTTGAGAAAGCAGTAGCAAGAACCAAAAAGAAAGCGAAACCATGGATATACAAAGAACCGACCGAACATGATATATAGATGAGTGTGATGTAGGTATACCTCCCCCCCAATCTTAGGATTTTGGCCTAAGTGGGGCTCAAATCCATGGTGACCAAGTAGGTGCACCTCCGTAGTATGCCGAGGAGGCACCTTTGTCCTGGTACAAGCTCGAGGACTCCCCTGTGTAGTGCACAGAGGGGTCTTATGAGGGCCCCCCTGATAGTGTCCATGGAAGCCAAGAATGCGTAGCCTGTCATCCATCTCTGTAACATCCCAGCATTTAGGAACCAACGAAGGGTAGATTTAGGAATCTGTGAAATTGCATGCATTCATTTGTAAAAATGTGGGTAAATTTTTCGCCAAATAAAAACCTAAAGTGATCAAAGTTTCTTTCACTCTTTAAGATTAGGAATAGTCTTGGAGAATGATTGTGGTAGACTTTGATATGATCTTTGTGGATAAGTGTGTTTTGGGAAATGAATTTTGAATTTAAAATTTAGTGTTGGATTTATAATGTAGAAGGATTTAGAATTAGGTTTGAGTGATTTGATTTAATCAAAAGTTAACAATTAATAACTCAAACTTAAGATAAAATAAATTAATCAATAAAATGAATATTTATTCTATACATTTTATTCAATAAATAAGTTACAAAAATGTAACTTATAAACATGTCAAGAATCTTTACAATAGTAATGAAATAAAGGAAGAATCTTTATATATTGAGTAATAGTACAATCTTAATTACAAAAAGAATAAAATAAAAAAATTACAAAAAGATAAAAGAAATATTACAAGTAACTATCTATAAAGAAAAGGAAAATCTAATCTAAGTCTTGAATTTCCAAGTCTGGTACCTGCAAAACAAACACAAACAAAAAGAAAGAAAGTTAAGGTTAAAAGTGTTTTACTCTCAGAATTGACAGTGAGGTGCACTGTTCAAAGTTCACCATTGAGTAATATTTTAAAGGGGCAAGTTTCACCAATATGAAAGAATTATATCTTTCATAATTTTAAAGCTATAAGTCAAATAAACAGCAAGGAGGGGCAAGTTTCACCAACCAAGTAAATGTAACCAGATAAGAGTAACTTCATATCCAGAGCATATCCACAAGGTGTGCAGCAGGCACACAGGCAACACACACACCAAACTGCATGGTGTGTGCTGTCAGCACAGCAGCAACAACTCAACCACACAAAACTACACATCACAGCCATGGGCAAGCCAACCCACACCAGTTTCCTTGTTCATACACACCAAGAACAGCAACCCAGCTGAACCAAACCAGATCACACCAAATAAACCCTGGATCACATCACCAAAATGGTGACATAAGGAGGGGGTAGATCAGGTGGATAGCAAGATCAAGATCAAGCCACCAGGACCAGGAGGTGAAGAGCTAGATCAAGGACAAGCCTAGGAGCTGGAAGTATCAGGAGGAGCACCAGATCAAGCTAGATGCACAACCACAAGATCCACAACTTGCAACCCCAACAATACCCAAGTGTGATGAGTATCATAAAACACCCATATATTCTGTTCATCTTAAGTCAAACAGAAAAGCATGTGATGTTTTACAAATTAAACCTCTTAGTGATCACCCAAGTGGGGTGAACCTATCATAGATGAAATTTGAAATATAAAGGCCAGTAGTAAACTCTACCAAATCCACCAGGACCTCAGACCATCATCATAGGTCCTGGTGATCATAAATAACTCATATATTCCAAAATGTTCTCAAATAGCTTATAAAATTTGGGCACATCTCATGATGGAGTAGCACCTCAGATTTTATAAACTATATGCACCAACATTAAGCTACAAGCAAAACAATCATTTTAGCCCACTAGGATCCAAGGTTCAGTAAACAACCTTGATGCTTAAGCATATCTATGAGGGACAATAGGATAGGAATTTAATTCCTAAGCCTCAGACCAGATCATAGGCATTGATATTTTAAAAAGAAAGAAGCTTACAATTTATCTTTAACATACATCCAATCTTAAGCACTGCTATAGTAAAGCCCAGCAGTAGAATCACTACCTGTGTGCCATCCTAGGATGGTGTCACAAGAACCAATTCTAAAACAAGCCAACAATCATTGAGCTTTCATAAATAAACCAATAAAATAATAACTATCATTTTCCCGGAAAGAATACCCAGGAATCAGGATCAGGTTTATATGTGCAAAGTGTTACTATAAGAAACTAAGTAACTTCAATCTGCACATCTCCACTAACATTGATACTAATAGTACTGGAGTACTAACAATAGAGAAACTCACTAAGCATCAACCTAACCAACCAGGTTTCACAGTTATACCATCAGCTTAACCAAGCTTTATCACCAGTTAAAGGCAACACTACTGAACCACCAGCATCAAATCAAGAATATCATCAGGTAATCAAAACATGACAGAAAGCACTGAAGTGTAGTGAGCACAATCTTCACTAGGCATCACTACCAAATTGAACCAGCATCTTACAAGCACAAAGAGGGATGAATCCTAGAACTAGGGAAGAACCCTAGAACAAATATGAAACCTAATGAGGGATGGCCACTAGTTACACACATACGAACTCAGAGGAGGTAGAGGCATGGGTGATAACCCAAGGACCAACTCACCTATGGTCCTCGTTGTAGATTAGAAGAGGAAGCAGAGGGTCGTCGACGAACACGGCGGCACGGGGAGCACCCCCAAGGGGGAGCTGCGACCCACACCACGCCGAGGCGGTGACCACAGCCACGCCTGGAGGCGAGGAGCACCACCACATCACACGGCAGCAACGCTGGCGATAACACCAACACCACCCCAAACCCTAGGGTTCGGGATGGAGCTATTATGGCCACGGGAAAGCTCCAGAGCCAAATCGAATTGGACAGGAGGGTAGAGCGTAGTCAACAACCTCGCCCTGCATCACGACAGCGTCCATGGAGGACCACGACGGCGAGCAGAGCACGGCGGCAGCGCCATCGACCACGGGGTCTAGGAGGAGAAGAGAGAGATGAGGTCGAGCGAGTGACAAAGGTGTGGGCTGGACTGGGCCAAAACCCCTTCGGGGTGTGGTTTTGGTTCTGTCCTATTGAGCCACAAGGGCCCAATAAACCAACACAGGCAGTCCATTTACCTAAAGGCCATTTTTAATAAATAGGAAAAGACCAAAATTCCCTGAACTTAAATAAATTCTAGAAAATAAAATAAAAATCCAAAAATTATAAATAAAATATTTTTGGATTCACAATAATCCAAACTATCCAAATAAATTAAGAAATAAAAATTTAGACATATAAATTTTATTAAGAATTTTGTAATATATATTCCTTATGGAATTTTACAAAATTATTGAAAGTTGAGAAAAATAAATAAAAATCACTTTCATTATAGATTAATATTGTAGTATTTTTGAAAAATACTAAACAAATATTTAATAACAATTTTTGTTATTTAAATGATAATTCTTAAAGGAACTATCAAATTAATAAAATTCAAATAAAAGGAAATAAAATATAAGAATACAATATTCAATAAATATTAAAAATTAATATGTAGAAATTCTTTATTATTAAAAAGAATTCTTATAATCTAAATAATGGGGGACAATACACATAAAATTAAATAATGCATTATATTACTTTGCATAATCATTTTGCTTCTTTAAATATTATCCTTATCGAACAATAATGATGTTTTTGTAGACATAGAAGCTCAAGGTCCAATGCAAGCATCAGACTTCACTACCTGTCCATCACAAGGCAAGTTTATCACTTGCTCATATCCTTTGAAGAGTCTTTATCAAAGTATTTGCAAATTGTGTGTTATCATATATACTCCAAAGAAAGAAAATATTATTTTCACAAATAAAGAAATCTTAGATATCATCCTAAGTGATGATATAATGGAGCAATAGAACTTAGGGTTCTATTTGCAACAATGATGATCAATTAGGGACTTAATAACCCATGGCATTAGTGATTCTAGCGTCGTATATCACGCGTTAGCCATGAGATTTGGAATGGGACAAAGAAGTCAGCTGTATCTTCTTCCTCTCGCATGTAGCCGGATGTGCAGGTCGTGGCTGTTATCCTCGTAGCGTGCATATTAATTGGTAATTCATAGAGGATATGCAGCGTATGGGTGGGAACCCTCAACGTCCCATGATGGTTCTGGCATATAACGGTTTGTACAAAACATTGTCGTAATTCAATATGTGGGCATGGTGTACACCAAGGAGGCATGCGAGGTCGCGAAGGGGGAAGTGATTGGCTTGGACCAACTACTGGGCCCCACATCATGGAATTGTGGATGGGAAAGTACGCTCAGTTGTGCAACAAGGAGTTGATCTCTCATGGGTAAAGTAACGCACCTCTGCAGAGTGTAAGAATTGTAACTTGTTACTCCATGTTCCGGGAATGAGCTGCGAACGCGGCAGGAAAGGAACTCTATGAAAGTTCTGGTCAACCTGTGAAGGCTGATGGTCATAGAATTTCATAATAAAATCAATCTTTGAAGAAAGATTTACAAAAAACTGCATAGTGCCAAGGACTTATAGTCCGAGGTGGTAGTTAGAGCATTAAACTTCCCACCTTGCATATAATGAACTTGTTGGGTAATGCTGTTACTCATCCTTTCCTTTGATCCCTTGCTTAGACTTTGAGGATCCCGAAGATACGCCAATGTATGTAGCCAAATGCCAAGAAGTGGTGTACTACGAGGAGCCTGACCTGTCAGGAGGTGTTGAAGGAGTGGATTACGAAATCCGCTATGGTGTCGATGATAACGAGTCCAACTAAGTATCCTAGTTAGTATTAACCGACGGAGCCGAGCAGCATGAACTCTATAGAATAAGCTGCTGAGCTCAACTCCTAGTTGGAGTTGCTACTTTTAAATTCCGATGAAAACACTTTATATGTTGGTTTGTAAGTTGAATACTTTTGAAGTCTCGAACTTCTGGTATTGTAATAATAATAATGTGTGAATGTTTGTAATATGGACCCGCAATGTTTTTGTTGTACCACTCTGAGGGATTTGATATTTACAGAACGAGTGTTCTGTGGATGTCATGTCAATGACTATAGTGTACTACACATGCAGTGGTATGCTGGGTCACCGCAATCTCCTCCTTGGAGTGTGACAAAGGTCCCTGAGAAATACTGAACAAAGTGGTTTGGGGTAGAGGGATCTCTCTCTCTTCCCCGTCAGTAAACAACATTCTATAAACCAAGCTCTCAAGGGTAGAGCCAGCAGTGACAAAGTGATGCACCTTATTGGCGGCAAGATCAAGCCTCTGAGGATCCAAAACTGTATCATCTGGATCAACAACAAGGTCCAAAGCAGCAACAACACGTGCAATAATAATTCCCCCATAAATGGGTCCCTTAGCAGCTAAGCGACAAGCAATGAGAGAACCAAGATTGTACTTAGTTTCATTGTTGAGCGCAGCAGCTATGAAGGCCAAATGATAGTTGGAAATATTACTAGTGTTCTCCTTACCAAGAACACCAGTGGCAAGATAGTAAGCAAAGTACCTGATAGCCGGGAGTTGAATATTTCTTATCTTTCCCCATTGAGCTCTACGGTGATCATCATTAGTTATCCCGTGGTAGAGCTCCAACAAATCAGCGGGTTGAGCTGGAATCTTCTTCGCTCACCCAGCTGTACCAAGTCCCAGGGCCTCACAAAATTTCTTCAATGTCATAGTGTAAGACCTGTCCTAAATTTTGAAAGACACATATGGTTTGAACATACTGTTAGCAAAAGAGAAGCTCTCCACAAATGTTTTAGTGAGCGTAGCATATTGCACGCTCTCATCCTGCATATAACTTGTTAGTCCAACCCTCTGAACCAAGGTTAGAAAATCCTCAAGAATCCCAGCAGCCCGCAAGAAGGTTTGACAAGGAAAGGTGGAAGGATGCACATCCCCCTCATATCCCTCGTCGCCAAATCGTGGTGTAATGAGATCCTCATTGTATGAGGGCCTAGCTCGGGAGGATGATCTTGAAGGCCTTGCCCTTCTAGGTGCATCACTCTCAAATATTTCACCAAATGTGTGGTTGTCCATGACCTCTTTATTTCTGAAATTTTTAGAAAAACATCAAACCAAGTGATTTCCAAGTTGATAAATGATGAGCAACTACTTTAGGAACTTGCTAGAGGGATACACATGCATCAAAATGTAATCTCTAAGCATAGAGAAAGCATGCAAGCTCACACAACCTGACACCTATGGCAGCAAAATACTCAAGATACAATCTACCAATCACAAATCTAATTGGACAAGCGGAGGAGGCACATACCAAGGAGCAATCCCTCCAAAAAATCAGCAGAAAAGATGGGATGAGCAAGGAGATCAAAAATCGCGAGCAAGAACAGCAAAAACTCGGGCTTGAGAAAGTTTTCCGGTGTTTTTCGGGAGAGAGAAAGAAGATGGCTGGGAGGAGGCACCTTGGAGGGGCCCAGGTGGGCCACACCCCAGCCAGGCTCCACCTGGGGGCTGGCCGCACCCACCAGGGGTGTGCTGGCCTAGGTTGGCTCCCTAGTTCACTCCAGGTGTCCCTCTGCCCCTTTTTTCGAGGAAAATATTATTTTGAATTTTCTAGGATTTTTCGGGAAACTTTATTTTTGGCCAATTTTCAAGGTATGAAAAATGATTATCTCGCAGAAAAGACTTTTTTCAGAAGAAGCAAAATCAAACAAAAACTAAACTACAGAAGTTCTAAGAGACTCTAACAAGCAAACAACTAACAAAACTAAAGATAACAAGAGAAAAGGCAAAGACTAGGAAGGAGAAAAGTAAAAGAAAACAAGTATAACCATAGTGAAAACATTATTTTGTTCATTAAAATCCTTTTGTTAACAAGGTTGATTAAGCCTTGTTACCAAAACAATCTTATATGAAACAAAACTTTGCATTCCACAAAGTGATTGTGTTACCTCAAACCTGATAGCAATGGTCCCAATCATAATAGTTTCAAAATTTCTTGTGGAATGGGACAATATATTTCTCCAACCTTGATGCTCTCAATATTTTCAATGGAATTCAGGCAATAGCTTTTTGCCTTAGGGTAATAAACATTATGCTATTTCTCATTAATATTAAAAGTTACTTTTCCTTGATTACAATTGATGACATCACCTGCAGTATTAAGAAAAGGTCTCCCAAGAATAATAGACATATTATAATCTTCAGGCATTTCAAGCACAACAAAATCAGTTAAAACCAAGCAATGATGAGCCACTTGAACAGGAACATCCTGACATATACCAACAGGAATAGTAGTTGACTTATCAGCCATTTGCAAAGATATATCAGTTCGTATCAACTTTTCTAGCTGGAGTCTCTTATAGAGAGAGAAAGGCATAACACTAACTCCAGCTCCCAAATCACATAAAACAGTTCTAACATAATTATTCTTAATATAGGAAGGAAGAGTTGGTATACCTGGATCACCAAGTTTCTTTGGAACCTTACCATTGAAGGAATAATTAGCAAGCAAAGTAGAAATATCCTCATTAGGAATCTTCCTTTTATTAGAGACAATATCCTTCATATACTTTGAATTGGGAGGCAACTTAATAGCATCAGTCAAAGGAATTTGCAAAAGTAAAGGCTTCATCCACTCACAAAACTTGTTGTAGTGTTCTTCCTTCTTTGACTTGTGTTTCTTACCTGGAAAAGGCATAGGTTTCTGCATCCAAAGTTATCTCTCTTTACCATGTTTATTAGCAATAAAATCTTCCTTAGTGTACCTAGTATTCTTAGTTTGCTTCTCAGGTTCTTCCTCAACTTACTCCTTATGAGGAGCATCATTTTTATCATTACCACTCTTATTTTCAGCATGAGAGACATATATACTATTAGCATCTATAGCAGGTTCAAGTGGTTCCTCAACTATTTTGTGTTTATTTTTCTTTTTCTTATGAGGACTACCACTACTTTCACCTTGTTGAGAATCCTGCTCAATTCTTTTAGGGTGTCCTTCAGGATATGAAGGATCTTGAGTAGCTATACCACTCCTAGTTCTAATTCCATAAGCATGTTTATCTCTTGAGGCATTAACTAGCATATCCTTTTGTACCTTAGCAAGTTTATCAATTTGAGTTTAAACCATTTGAATGTAGGGTTTCGTAGCATGGAAAACAAAAATTTTCTATCGCATACAAACAAACAAGCCAATATCTATCTACTAGATTGTAGCAACGAGTCGATGGAATAACTCACCCTCGAAGATTCCAAAGTGTTTAACGAGAGCGGATTCTCGTGGGTGATGTAGTCATACTCTTCCCGATCTCAAGATCGCGTAGACGATCCTTCCAAACTGCGTTCCAAGCGCTCCCAATCGGTCACACCGTTACTCGACGAAGACCTTCCTCTCCTTGTTCCAAAGCAAAGGAGGTTGTAGCACTCTCCTCGCGATTCCGCATTGTGGCACCGGAAGTAGAGGGGAGATCTCGCAGGGCTTCGCCTTAAGCCGGAGCGAGTATGGTGGAGTATGAGAGAGTCCCTCGACGATCTAGGGTTTAGACACGCCGAGGAGGAGGCTTGGCCGGCGGCTAGGGTTAGCTAGGCAGCGGCTGCGGTTTGCCCTAGGGCGGCGGCGGCAGCAGGTGGCGGCGCCGACGGCTTAGGGTTTGGAGGTGAGGGATCTTGTGTGCTAGGAGGGGTGGCCAAGGGGAGGGGAGTCCCTCCCCAACTCGGCTTGGAGGTAGGCCAACGGTGGAGGGGAGGAACTCCTCCCCATCTCGGTTTCCACCTCCCTCTCCACTTCCCAAAAATAGCCGTTTGACTTTCAAATTGGCGTTTGACTTTTCAAACAAGGATTTGATTAAATCCTCTATTTTGTTCAGCGATGACACTTAGTACATGATGCAATCATACCAACTTGATATAACAAATTCATGTACCCTTCCCCTCCGGAGTGCCGGACATTCCGGAACCTTCTAGAACATTCCCGATGAAAACACCGAAACATTCCCCAACTCCAAAACAGGACATTCCTTATATGAATCTTATTCTCCGGACCATTCCGGATCTCCTCGTGATATCCCGAATCCCATCCAAGACTCCGAACAACATTCGGTCTCTTTCTCATCATTCCATAACTACTCAAACAACGTCGAATCCATAAGTGTGTCTCCCTACGGTTCGTGAATTATGCGGACATGATCGAGACACTTCTCCGAACAATAACCAATAGAGGAATCTGGAAATTCATATGGCTCCCACATATTTCTACGATTACTTTGTGATCGAATGGACCACTTACATACGATACCAATTTCCCTTTGTCTCACGATAGTTTACTTATCCGAGGTTATTGAAGGGTTCGCAGCATAGAAAACAAAAAATTTTCTACGATGGGAACAACTATGTACCAAGATCTATCTACTAGATACAAACAACGGGCGGATGTATATCCGTAGAGAACATACCCTTGAAGACCGACAAAGCTTAACGAGTCCAAACTCGTGGTTGATGTAGACTATCTCTTGCCGATCTCAAGATCGAGAGGAAGTCCTAGCGCCGCAAAAACAAAGCAAGATCCGTTGCTCGCACACACGTTCGAGGCACCGAGCAACCTCCGCCTCCTCGCTCCAGCGATGCGGAAGCACAACTCTTTCTTGCCGAAAAGCCACTGGAACATGTATCTCGCTAGTCCGAGACCATGGGGATAAATTCTAGAGGAGAGAGATCCTTCACGAGGAGGTGTGGTGTGAGAGGAGGAGAGGGGCCTTTATAGGGAGAGGGGGCACCCAAGGGTCATGGCGCCCAGCCATGGGCTGCCCCACCTCTTCCACATTCATGTGGGTGGAGCTCCCACTCAAAATGAAAAGCCTCCTCCCATTAAAAAGCCTCCACTCATAAATCCACTCACATGCATTAAATTTCCACCAAATTTAATGCAAGCTCTCATTTAAATAAAACTCTTTTATTTATTTATTCAGAATTTTGTTAATTACTTTAATTAACAAACATTCACATAAAACCTTGCTAGTATTCCATTTCACATGCGTAACCAGTTTGACAATTTCAACCAAAAGCAGTTTGTGTCTAGTGAAATAAATTCCGCGCTTTCTTTTCTTTTCGGCATGAAACTTTTGCTCCAAATGGATGTCGGTGTCTCTTAAGTGTGTCACCCTACGGTTCGCGAATAATGCGGACATGATCGAGACCCCTCGGATCAATAATCGAGCGGGATCCTGAGACCCATCGACTCCCACATTCAACGATGACTTTCTTGTGATCGTCGGAACCTTTACGCTAGTATCTTAATCCCTTTGTTTCGCGATATATTACATGTCCGAGATTCGATCATCGGTATCTCCATACCTAGTTTGATCTCGTTCGACATGCACTCTTTTCGTTCGTGATATAACATTCTAGTGATCAAATCACTTGCTTGCAAGCTAATCAATGTGATATCACCGAGAGGGCCCGAGCATATCTATCCGTCATCGGGATGAACAAATTCCACTCTCGATCCATGGGCCTCAACATAACACTTTATTAGTTACGAATCCATCTTTATAATCACCACATTACGGTGTGACGTTTGATGTTATCAAGAAACTCTTCCAGTGTTAGTGATTGACATGATCTCATGGTCTAAGGATTAGGATCACTTCGTAAGTTGTTATAGCAATATAAACTCAATGACTTTGATCGTAATGCTATACTTCGGATGAATGTTCATCACACCATTACACTAATGTTGTGACCTCGTTATTAACAACATCCAATGTCCATGATCGAAACCTATGATCATCTTGTTAATCAACGAGCTAGTTTATAAGAGAGGCATAACTAGGAACTTTCTTTTGTTTATTAAACACACATGTATTAACGTTTCCGTATTAATACAATTATAGCATGTAAAATAAACATTTATCATAAATAGGAATACGATAATAACCACTTTATTATTGCCTCTCGGGCATATTCCTTGATCTCCCACTTGCACTAGAGACAATAATCTAGTTTGAAAACTTTGTGTATTGAACACCTATGGCTTTACGGTGTTCCAAATACGTAATTGCAAGTGGTTAACATAATCTCTGGATCGACGCCAGTCCGTGTGTATTTGCATGTCTTTGCGTGCACGCATCACTCATTCTCAATGAGATGGCATTGTATAAATTTGGTCTTTGGTGAGACCTTTAGTTCCTTGGGGTTAAAACACATCGATAATATTGTCATACAATATATCTTTAGTGTTAGCCGTTGAACCACACCTTAGTTTGATAACAAACTACTTGACACAAATTCCCTCCTTCGCTACTATAGCGATCATATACTTAGCCTTTTGTTGTAGTATTCGTCACAATGTTTTAACTTTGGAACTCTTCCAAATCCATCATGGAATCTCCTTTCCATTACATTGTGCCACCCATAGTTTAAATTGAGATAAACTTAATTTGTATCTTGTGACAAAACTAGTATCAATGTAACGCTTTACAATGAACTATTTGTAATTGTTTGTCACCTCTACACAAATATATTCTTAGTTCTTCCAAAAGATCATAAGAATATCCTCAATATCGTCCAATGATCATTTTATGATTCATTCGGTATATGCTCATAACACTTAGAGCATAGGACATATCGGATGTGTACATATCATGGTATGATTGATCAAAACATTCTCGTGATTGCACTCATCAAGTGTCAAAGCACTTGAATCTTGTGTCACTTATCAAGTGTCGATACACTTGAATCTTGATTCAATGTCTTTCCATGCAACAAGAACTTCTTGTCGCGTTTCTATATTGAACTCCTTCAATATCTCATATATGTATGTTTGGCATAAACATATTAGCGTTCTGATCTATCCACTATAGACATTCATGCTAAATATTCGGGTTTTGCCTAAGTCTTTCATCGAAATGAAATTCTTAACCTTTGTCAATAAAAGATACATCATTTCTAATCAACAAGATGTCCTTCACATAATGTATTAGAAATATGTCTCAGCGCTCCCACTTAATTTCTTGCAAATGCAAGCATCTTCATCGTCTCCTGATGAAAAACTACTTTTCATCATGGTGAAGATTCCAACTCATGATGCTTACTTCAACCATTGAAGTTTGCATGCCCTTTTAGCATCCTTTGAATTTAACAAAACCCTTTGGACCGTGTCATGTACACGTCCTAGGTAATCATTCTATTAGAAGAACTTTGTTTTGTTTATTCATCTACCATATACCAAATTATATGTAGTGGTTGCTACTTTAATCCGTTCAGACTAAATATCGCTATGAAAGATCAAATCTTGTCATAGTCAACTCTTTGAACATTGTCATAAAATACTTTACGACATGTCGAATATTTCATAGATGTGAGACATCCATGCATTTCTTTATAGATCCAAATACGACCGATAGGTTTTACACCTTTCCGAGGGTCTTCCAAGTTCAAAACTTGATTTCTCGTATATGGAACTATCACGGATTTTATGGCTTCAAGCCATTTTACGGAGCCAGGGCCCATCATCGCTTCTTTGCATATAGTCGGTTAATCATTGTCAAACAATGATGAATTACTCTCAAATCTTAGTATTTGATTGTTTATCCGACCGACTTGGTTCAATAAGAACTTAGATCTCCGTGACCACAACCTTTGAGGCACATAAGCTATGAGCATTATGGAAGCCTCCGGAACATTTTCCGGTGCTGCGCAACTCATCACATATAGCTAAGGTTCGTTAACCTTATCAAAGTTCTATTGTCCTCCCACTTAACATTTATGAAAAATTCCTTCTTCAAGAAACTTCACGTTTCAAGCGACAAACCCTTTTGTCCTTGGTGTTATGGAGGAATAACCAATTGTTATTCGAAATAACCTACAAAGACATGCTCATCCGACTTTGGTTGTAAACATCTTACTTATGTTTAGTATACCAAAATTTAAGAAATGACAACTTGGGTTTTACCCCAAACCATAACTTCCATGGTGTCATTTCAATGGATCAAGATGGAGCTCTTTTCAGTGTAAAAGCGGTATTCTCTAAAGCTTTAATCTTTTAAAACATAATGGCAGTTTTATAAATTACACCTTTGATCCAACCATGTCAAACAAGGTTTCATTACAAATCTCAAACACTCCATACTCCTATGGTGTTTCGGGAGATGTAAATCTAGGTGTTTTGCTAAACTTGCAACTCAAATAAATCCCTTTATGATAAAATCATAATTCATTTATTTTTCTTGTTACACTTGTAACTCAAATAAATCCCTTCATGATCAAATCATAATTCATTTATTTTTCTTGTTACAATGATTTTCCACTTCATCTTGAAAGTCTTTGAAACATTTTTCAAATATTTCATACTTCTTTCTCATTAAGTGAACATTCACTCAAAATTCCGGAGAAAGCATATGAAGTTGAAACCCATCGCTTACGACTACACATAATGGACTACATACATCGATATGTATAAATTCCAATAATTTAGTCGTTCGTTCTTCTTTGGCCTTTGAACGAAGTTTTAATTATCACGTGGAAAGTCTCACAAGCGTCACTTGATCAAATCAAAGACTCCAAAAATCCATGAATATGGAGATTCTTCATGTTTTCTTTCCAATATAATTTAAACAGCGATGTCACTTCGTAAGTGATCTTTCAATCATTTGTCTTGCGACATTTTAGCATTAGGTTTTATGGATGTGATTTCTCCAACTAGATTTGTAAATCATCCATCTTATATGGAATACGGTAATTATTTGAACAACCTTTGTTCTTATAATACCTGATTAAAATAACAATTATTAAAACAAATCTTGAAGTCAAGCTTTGATGTCAACGAGAAATACAAACAACGGTTTGTTTGTTTTCGATGAACGTCATCACATATTCTCTTGCTAGTTACGTAGGTCATTGTGGTTCATGAATTGCGTTGTTCCGTATGAAATTTCATACCAACCAATTCAGTATCCAATACCCAAGAACCACATTGTTTAACAAGCAAAGAATACAACCATAACATGTATATCATATATATACCTAAATTGGATATTTCCAATCTTTTCTTTTCTGCCAAATATATTTTATAGATTCTCTTTCAGCATTTCCTTTTCCTTTTAAAAGAATTTATCAACATAAAAAGTGGCGCCATATACATGACACATAGTCCAAAGCGTGTATATTCAAATAATAATACCTTTGGACTTGCACTTTGAAGTAGATCACCATCATCAAATGATCGGTATTCTTTCAAAAACCATTCTTTAGTAATCTTTTAGTGTAGTAAACATTTTACATACATATTCTATTCACCCTTATCATGACGACTTTCATGATCAAGCTACTTTAGCTTATAAAGGCGAATCGTGAGTATAACATTACTTTCCAAAACCCTTTTGGATGATTAGGATGTCTAGCATCTCTAACCTTCGCAAATTCTCATCCAATATGAGAACATATATTATACTCTATCATATTGCAACAAAACATTGTTTGAGATATCGTTATATCTTACACATGATGGTTTCAAACAATTCTTTCAGCTCCTAGATAAACTTGATGTTTAAATCAAGAATCATGGAGGCAAACATGATACTTAGATACTAACATCGAATTGTTACTCGATTTAATACCAATTATTAAATTTCACGGAGTAAATAGAATTTTCTGAAAGTTTGCAATAGGACTTTAAACTTTAGATTGACACTCAACACGATACCAGTTCGTAAAGTATATATCCGAATTCTATAGTTCTATTATCTCAATTACAACTATGCATATGGTGGTGAACGAATGCCAATGACTACAACAAATTATGCAAATTCACTTTGATTTAATTTATGATAAATTGAGTTCTACTAATCCAAATTAGAAATGAACTCCCACTCAAAACGACATCCCTCGTGTCTTTTGGTGATTACATGAACCAAATCCACTACACCAAGTCCGATCATCACGTGAGTCGGCATAGCTTCAAAGCGAGCATCCATATGGTCATCATATCAAAACATATGACTCATGCTTAACCTTTCGTCCGTGTTCGAGGCCATGTCTGTACATGCTAGGCTCGTCAAGTAAGAACCTTAGTATTCGCGTGTAATCGCATCTTACACCGAGATATGCTCGTGGATTCAAGTACACCCGATCATCACGTGATGTCCTGAAGCGACGAAACATTGTCGGTGCATACTTAAGGAAGAACACATTTTTATCTTGATATCTAAATGAGGGATCATCTTATTTTGCTAATAAAACGCCAAACAAGCAATATAAGATGCTATCAAACATCACATGTTTATTAGTGGAATGATATGGTTCTCGCATATGATCTCTATCATGTGCACCGTGGTATGATCACTATCATACCTTTATGTGTAAATCCAAGGTCTATGGAGTTTACACGTTATGTATGTTGTAAGAGTATCATCTTATACTTCTACTTACAACATCACCATATCATAACACTAGCCCAGCAACAATCTAAACTAGACGCCTCTAATTTATCCATTGCAAGTTTTACGTGGCTTAGGGCTTTCGAGATAGAACCGTTCTTACCTACGAACATGAACCACAACAAGGATAAACAAATTGTTGACAACTCGTTGCAAATTAGATATTGACTATAGTAGGAGAGACAGACACCCGCTAGCCACTTATGCAAAACTAGTTGCATGTCAAGCGTGGAACAGGTCTCATGTGCGAGGACATGTAAAGTTTGTCCGGGCCGCTTCATCCCACTATGCCACCAATATCCAAAGTACAACTAAGAAGCAATAAAATGATCATCATCGCCACATACTCATATGTGTACTACCTGCAAAGTATCTACGCATAGATCGGCTCGATACCCGAAGGGTTCGCGAGATAGAAAACAAAATTTTTCTCGATGGGAACAACTATGTACCAAGATCTATCTACTAGATACAAACAACGGGCGGATGTATATCCGTAGAGAACATACCCTTGAAGACCGAAAGCTTAACGAGTCCAAACTCGTGGTTGGTGTAGACGATCTCTTGCCGATCTCAAGATCGAGAGGAAGTCCTAGCGCCAAAACAACAAGATCCGTGCTCGCACACGCTCGAGGCACCGAGCAACCTCCGCCTCCTCGCTCCAGCGATGCAGCGGAAGCACAACTCTTTCTTGCCGAAAAGCCACGGGAACATGTATCTCGCTAGTCCGAGACCATGGGGATAAATTCTAGAGGAGAGAGATCCTTCACGAGGAGGTGTGGTGTGAGAGGAGGAGAGGGGGCCTTTATAGGGAGAGGGGGGCACCCAAGGGCATGGAGCCCAGCCATGGGGCTGCCCCACCTCTTCCACATTCATGTGGGTGGAGCTCCCACTCAAAATGAAAAGCCTCCACTCCCATTAAAAAGCCTCCACTCATAAATCCACTCACATGCATTAAATTTCCACCAAATTTAATGCAAGCTCTCATTTAAATAAAACTCTTTTATTTATTCAGAATTTTGTTAATTACTTTAATTAACAAACATTCACATAAAACCCCTTGCTAGTATTCCATTTCACATGCAGAACCTTTGCAATTTCACCAAAGCTTGTTTGGTGTCTAGTGAAATAAATTCTGCGCTTTCTTTTCTTTTCGGCATGAAACTTTTGCTCCAAATGGATGTCGGTGTCTCTTAAGTGTGTCACCCTACGGTTCGCGAATAATGCGGACATGATCGAGACCCTCTCGGATCAATAATCGAAGCGGGATCTGAGACCCATACCGACTCCCACATTCAACGATGACTTTCTTGTGATCGTAACCTTTTACGCTAGTATCTTAATACCTTTGTTTCGATATATTACATGTCCGAGATTCGATCATCGGTATCTCCATACCTAGTTTGATCTCGTTGACATGCACTCTTTTCTCGTTCGTGATATAACATTCTAGTGATCAAATCACTTGCTTGCAAGCTAATCAATGTGATATCACCGAGAGAGCATATCTATCCGTCATCGGGATGAACAAATTCCTCTCGATCCATGGGCCTCAACATAACACTTTATTAGTTGAATCCATCTTTATAATCACCTGTTACGGTGTGACGTTTGATGTTATCAAGAAACTCTTCCGTGTTAGTGATTGACATGATCTCATGGTCTAAGGATTAGGATCACTTCGTAAGTTGTTATAGCAATATAAACTCAATGACTTTGATCATAATGCTATACTTCGGATGAATGTTCATCACACCATTACACTAATGTTGTGACCTCGTTATTAACAACATCCAATGTCCATGATCAGGAAACCTATGATCATCTTGTTAATCAACGAGCTAGTTTATAAGAGAGGCATAACTAGGAACTTTCTTTTTGTTTATTAAACACACATGTATTAACGTTTCCGTATTAATACAATTATAGCATGTAAAATAAACATTTATCATAAATAGGAATACGATAATAACCACTTTATTATTGCCTCTCGGGCATATTCCCTTCAGTTATGATCGTCGGTATCTCTGTATACCTAGTTCAACCTCATTACCAATAAGTACTCTTTTCTCATTCCCGTGATATGTGATCCCTTGTGAGCCATTCACATGCTTGCAAGCTAATTGGATGACATTTCACCGAGAGGGCCCAGAGTATATCTATCCGTCATATGGATGGACAAATCCCACTCTTGATCCATGTGTTTCAACCAATACTTTCCGAACACTCAATGCCACCTTTATAGCCACCCAGTTACGGTGTGGTGTTTGATGTCATCAAAGCATCCATCCGGTAAAGGTGATATGCATGATCTCATGGTCGAAGGAATTAGGTTACTATGTATCAGAAAGCATATAGCAATTGAACTATTAAAATGACTTGATCTTTATGCTACGCTTATCTATAGGAGTATGTCCACCATATCATTCTCCTAACGATACGATCTTGTTGTTAATAACTGTAGGGTTCGCAGCATAGAAAACAAAAATTTTCCTACGATGTGAACTATATACCAAGATCTATATATACTAGATACAAACAACGGGCGGATGTATATCCGTAGAGAACATACCCTTGAAGACCGACAAAGCTTAACGAGTTCAACTCGTGGTTGATGTAGACGATCTCTTGCCGATCTCAAGATCGAGAGGAAGTCCTAGCGCCGCAAATCAGCAGCGCATCCGTGCTCGCACACGCGTTGAGGCACTGAGCAACCTCCGCCTCCTCGCTCCAGCGATGCGTGAAGCACAACTCTTTCTTGCCGAATAGCCACGGAACATGTATCTCGCTAGTCCGAGACCATGGGGATAAATTCTAGAGGGAGAGATCCTTCACGAGGAGGTGTGAGTGAGAAGTGAGAGGAGGGCTCCTTTTATGGGGAGGGCAAAGGGGGCATGGCCTTGCCATGGAGGGTGCCCCCACTCTCCCTCATTCATGTGGGTGGACACTCCACTCACAAAATGGCCCTTCAAAATTCTCCTCAAAACCCACTCAAAATCCCATTAAATTTCCACCAAATTTAATGCAAACTCTCATTAAATAAAACTCTTTATTTTATTCAGAATTTTGTCAATTCCTTTAATGACAAACATTCACAAATAACCTGCTAGAATTCTATTTCACATGCATAACCACTTTATGCAATTTCACCCGAAAACCTGTTTTGGTATCTAGTGAAATAAATTCCTGCGCTTGTTTATTCTTTCGGCATGAAACATTTGTTCCAATTGGATGTCGGTGTCTCTTAAGTGTGTCACCCTACGGTTCGTGAATAATGCGGACATGATCGAGACCCTCTCAGATCAATAATCGTAAGCGGATCTGGAGACCCATCGACTCCCACATTCAACGATGACTTTCTTGTGATCGTTAACCTTTTACGCTAGTATCTTAATCCCTTTGTTTCACGATATATTACATGTCCGATATTCGATCATCGGTATCTCCATACCTAGTTTGATCTCAATTCGACATGCACTCTTTTCTCGTTCTGTGATATAACATTCTAGTGATCAAATCACTTGCTTGCAAGCTAATCAATGTGATATCACCGAGAGGGCCCAGAGTATATCTATCCGTCATCGGGATGAACAAATTCCACTCTTGATCCATGAGCCTCAACATAACACTTTGTTAGTTCTGAATCCATCTTTATAATCACCTATTACGGTGTGACGTTTGATGTTATCAAGAAACTCTTCCGTGTTAGTGATTGACATGATCTCATGGTCTAAGGATTAGGATCACGTAAGTTGTTATAGCAATATAAACTCAATGACTTTGATCGTAATGCTATACTTGATGAATGTTCATCACATCATTACACTAATGTTGTGATCCCGTTATTAACAACATCCAATGTCCATGATCGAAACCTTGATCATCTTGTTAATCAACGATCTAGTTTATGAGAGAGGCTTAACTAGGAACTTTCTCTGCTTGTTTATTAAACACACATGTATTAACGCTTCCGTATTAATACAATTATAGCATGCAAAATAAACATCTATCATATACATGGAATACACATAATAAACACTTTATTATTGCCTCTCGGGGCATATTCCTTGATCTCCCACTTGCACTAGAGACAATAATCTAGTTACATAGTGATAAATCTAACACCCATTGAGTTACGGTGTTGATCATGTTTTGCTCTAGGAGAGTTTTAGTCAACGGATGCTACATTGAGATCCGTATGTACTTCTAAATCTTTATATCTCCATCCTTGACATGCTCGCGGATGGAGTGAAACCGGCGCTTAATATGCTTGGAATGCTTGTGAGACCTTGGCTCTTTGGCATTGGCAATGGCACCATTGTTGTCACAATAGATCACCATTGGGTCCAACGCGTTTGCCACAACTCCTAGTTCGGATATGAACTCCTTCATCCAAACTGCTTCCTGAGCTGCTTCCGAAGCAGCAACATATTCGGCCTCCGTTGTTGATCTCGCTACCACAGGTTGTTTGGAACTCCTCCAACTAACCGCTCCGCCATTCATGAGAAATACGTATCCGGATTGAGACTTAGAGTCATCCGGATCGGTGTCAAAGCTGGCGTCAACGTAACACTTAGCGACGAGCTCTTCTTCACCTCCGTATACAAGAAACATATCCTTAGTTCTTCGTAAGTACTTAAGGATATTCTTGACCGCTATCCAAAGGTTCAACCGGATCCGATTGGTACCTACTAGTCGACTAATAGCGTGTGCCACATCCGGTCTTGTACATAGCATGGCGTACATTATAGAGCCTACGGTTGAAGCATAGGGACTCGTCCATTATCTCTCTTTCTTCCGAAGCGGACTTTGAGTCTTACTCAATGTCTTGCCTTGCAACATAGGTAAGAACCCTTCTTACCGTCCATTTTAAACTTCTTTAAAATCTTATCAAGGTATGTACTTATGATAGCCCTATTAGGCCTAGATCTATCTCTATAGATCTTTATGCCTAATATGTATGACGCTCACCTAGGTCCTTCATTGAAAATTTGTTTAGATAACTTTTAACATTGTTTAAAAGTTCTATATCATTTCCGATCAATAATATGTCATCCACATATAATATCAGAAATGCCACATTGCTCCCACTCACTTTCTTGTAAATACAAGCTTCTCCATAAGTTTGGACAAATCCAAACTCTTTG
The DNA here is from genome assembly GCA_030063025.1 of Avena longiglumis. Classification (NCBI taxonomy): domain Eukaryota; kingdom Viridiplantae; phylum Streptophyta; class Magnoliopsida; order Poales; family Poaceae; genus Avena; species Avena longiglumis. The sequence continues at coordinate 524,295,658 of CP125976.1, forward strand.
ATTACCTCATCAAAGCGGAGATTCCAACTTCGTGATGCTTGCTTCAATCCATAGATGGATCGCTGAAGCTTGCACACCTTGTTAGCATCCTTAGGATCGACAAAACCCTTTGATTGTATCATATACAACTCTTCTTCAATATTACCATTGAGAAACGCGGTTTTGACATCCATCTGCCATATTTCATAATCGAAATATGCAGCAATTGCTAACATAATCCTAACTGACTTTAGCATCGCTACGGGAGAAAGTCTCATCGTAGTCAACTCCTTGAATTTGTCGAAACCCTTTGCGACAAGTCGAGCTTTATAGATGGTTACATTACCATCGACATCTTTTCCTTTGAAAATCCATTTGTTCTCCACGGCCTTTCCGGTGAGGTAATTCCACCAAGTTCCAAACTTGATTTTCATACATGGATTCCATCTCGGATTTCATGGCTTCTAACCATTTGTTGGAATCCGGGCTCATCGCTTCTTCATACGTCAGGGGTCATTGTTTTCATCAACCATGAAATTTATGACAGATTTCCGTCTGGAGTCGCAGCGTCTGTTTGACTCTGAGGTTCGGTAGTACTCTCTTCGGAGTTTCATGATCATTATCATTAGTTCCTTCTTCAACATGTGGAGCCAACTCCGAACAACTTCCTGCCAAGGCTACTCGCCATACTTTGAAGAGAAGGTTCCACAACCTCTTCGAGTTCTACCTTCCGACTACTCACACCTTTCGCAAGAAACTCTTTCTCTAGAAAGGATCCATTCTTGGCAACAAAAACCTTGCCCTCGGATCTGTGATAGAAGGAATACCCAATAGTTTCTTTAGGGTATCCTATGAAGACGCATTTTTCCGCTTTGGGTTCGAGTTTATCCGGTTGAAGTTTCTTCACATAAACATCGCATCCCCAAACTTTAAGAATGACAGCTTAGGTTTGTTTCCAAACCACAATTCATACGGTGTCTTTTCAACGGATTTAGATGGTGCCCGATTTAAAGTGAATGCAGCAGCTTCTAGTGCATAACCCCAAAATGACAACGGCAAGTCCGTCAGAGACATCATAGATCGAACCATATCTAATAGAGTACGATTACGACGTTCGACACACCATTTCATTTGTGGTGTTCGGCAGTGTGAGTTGTGAAACAATTCCACACTCTTTCATGTGAGTGCTAAACTCGTAACTTAGATACTCACCTCCACGGTCGGACCGTAGAAATTTGATCTTTCTATTACGATGATTTTCCACTTCATTCGAAATTCCTTGAACTTTTCAAAGGTTCCGCACTTGTGTTTCATCAAGTAGATATAACCGTATCTACTCAAATCATCCGTGAAAGTAACAAAATAACGATATCCACCTCGCCGACACACTCATTGGACCACATACATCGAATGTATGATTTCCAATAAATCATGCGTTCCATTGAACCGAAAAGCGGCGTTCTAGTCATCTTGCCCATAAGGCATGGCTCACATGTATCAAATGATTCATAATCAAGTGATTCCAAAAGTCCATCGTAATGGAGCTTCTTCATGCGTTTAATGCCAATATGACCTGACGGCAGTGCCACATATATGGATATATCATCATTAAGTTTAATCCTTTTAGCATCAACATTATGAATATGTGTAACATTATCATTGAGATCTAACAGAAATAAACCATTCATCATCGGTGCATGACCATAAAAGATTTCATTCATATAAATGGAACAACCATTGTTCTCGATTTAAATGAATAACCACTTTGCATCAAACATGATCCGGATACAATGTTCATGCTCAGTGCAGGCACCAGATAACATTTATTTAAGTTTATGACTAATCCCGACGGTAAGTGGAGAGGAAGCGTTCCGACGGCGATTACATCAACGTTTGATCCATTGCCGACACGCATCTTGACCTCACCCCTTGCCAGGTGTCGCTTGTTCCGCACCCCGATTCGAGTTACAAATATTAGCAATCGAACGGTATCAAATACCTGTGCTATGCGAGCACTAGTCAAGTACACATCAATAACATGTATATCATATATAACTTTGTTTGCCTTGCCGGCCTTCTTGTGCGCGGATATTTGGGCGATTATGCCCGAAGGGATCCCTTTACAATAGTAGCACTGGAATCGACTTAGGTCCAACTCGGGTTTCTTTTTGGTAGCAACAGGCTTGCCACCCTTACTTCCCTTCCGCTTTCCTTCTTGTCTTTCTTGAAACCAGTGTTCCTATTGATCATCAACACTTGATGTTCCTTTTGATCTCCACTTCGCAGTTTTAAGCATTGTAAGCTGGGAGAGACTTCTTCATGCCTTGCATATTATAGTTCATCACGAAGCTCTTATAGCTAGGTGGCGGACTGCAGACACGATGGATGCCTAAGTCAATGGAATCGTTATTCCCAAGGACACAAGCTTATCGGCGTAACCCCGACATCTTGAGTACATGCTCACTAACGAGCTGTGCTCTTCCATCATGCAACTAAAGAACTTTTCTCAAGCATTGTAGCTCTCTGAAAGCATGTGTGAAAATCATTTTCGACTCACCCATTGTATCAAATGCATTGCCGTTTTCAAACGCTTTGAAGTTCCGGCTCTAGCCCATACAATATGCAAGGAACTAAGTTGTGGTCCTCCGACGAGTCGATAGACATTCTTCTCCTCGTCAGGCATCATCAAAGGTGGGGCCTAACGGCGCTTCTAGCACATATTGCTTTTGTGCAGCAGAGAGGAGAATCCTCAAATTCATGGCCCATTCAGTAAAGTTGCTACCGTTCGTTGCTAGTTTCTCTTTCTCCATGAACGCATTGAAATTAAAAACAGGTGGTGCCATCTACAACAGAATTTGTAAAGTTTAGACTAAGTGTATGATAGATCGAGTTCAACTAATCTATATTACGAATGAACTCCCACTCAAAAGTGACATCCCTCGAGTCCTTTTGGTGATTACATGAACCAAATCCACTACACCAAGTCCGATCATCACGTGAGTCGGTATAGCTTCAAAGGCGAGCATCAAATGGGCATCATATCAACTATATGACTCATGCTTAACCTTTCGGTCGTGTTCGAGGCCATGTGCATACATGCTAGGCTCGCCAAGTTAGAACCTTAGTATTTGCGTGTGTAACTGTTTTACACCCGAAATATGGTCGTGGATCCAAGAACACCCGATCATCACGTGATGTCTTGGAGCGACGAAAACATAATCGGTGCATACTAAAGGAAGAACACATTTTTATCTTGATATTTAAATGAGGGATCATCTTATTATGCTTAACAAAGCGCTAAACAAGCAATATAAGATGCAACCAAAACATCATATGTTTATTAGTGAAATTATATGGTTCCCGCAGATGATCTCTATCATGTGCATCGTGGTATGATCACTATCATACCTATATGTGTAAATCCAAGGTCTATGGATATTACACGCTATATGTGTTGTAAGAGTATCATCTCATACTTTACTTACAACACTACCATATCATGTCACTAGCCCAACAACAATCTAAACTAGACGCCTCTAATTTATCCATTGCAAGTTTTACGTGGCTTAGGGCTTTCGAGATAGAACCGTTCTTACCTACGAACATGAACCACAACGAGGATAATCAAATTGTTGACAACTCGCTTGCATAATAGATATTGACTATAGTAGGAGAGACAGACACCCGCTAGCCACTTATGCAAACTAGTTGCATGTCAAGCGTGGAATGTGTCTCATGTGCGAGGACATGTAAAGTTTGTCCGCCGCTTCATCCCACTATGCCACCAATATCCAAAATCACAACAAAGGAGCAACAACATGATCATCATCGCCCACATACTCATATGTGTACTACCGTAAAGTATCTACGCATAGATCCGCTCGATACCACAGAGGGTTCGCAGATAGAAAACAAAAATTTTCCTACGATGTGAACTATATACCAAGATCTATATATACTAGATACAAACAACGGGCGGATGTATATCCGTAGAGAACATACCCTTGAAGACCGACAAAGCTTAACGAGTTCAACTCGTGGTTGATGTAGACGATCTCTTGCCGATCTCAAGATCGAGAGGCAGTCCTAGCGCCGCAAATCAGCCAGATCCGTGCTCGCACACACGCTCGAGGCACCGAGCAACCTCCGCCTCCTCGCCCAGCGATGCAGCGGAAGCACACCTCTTTCCTGCCGAATAGCCACCGGGAACATGTATCTCGCTAGTCCGAGACCATGGGGGATAAATTCTAGAGGGGGAGAGAGATCCTTCACGAGGAGGTGTGAGTGAGAAGTGAGAGGAGGGGATCCTTTTATAGGAGGAGGGCATCCCAAGGGGCATGGCCGCCATGGAGGGTGCCCCACCTCTCCCTCATTCATGTGGGTGGACACTCCACTCACAAAATGGCCCTTCAAAATTCTCCACCAAAACCCACTCAAAATCCCATTAAATTTCCACCAAATTTAATGCAAACTCTCATTAAATAAAACTCTTTTATTTTATTCAGAATTTTGTCAATTACTTTAATGACAAACATTCACAATAACCCCTTGCTAGAATTCTATTTCACATGCATAACCACTTTATGCAATTTCACCCGAAAACCTGCTTTGGTATCTAGTGAAATAAATTCTGCGCTTGTTTATTCTTTCGGCATGAAACATTTGTTCCAATTGGATGTCGGTGTCTCTTAAGTGTGTCACCCTACGGTTCGTGAATAATGCGGACATGATCGAGACCCCTCTCGGATCAATAATCGAGCGGGATCTGAGACCCATACCGACTCCACACATTCAACGATGACTTTCTTGTGATCGTTTAACCTTTTACGCTAGTATCTTAATCCCTTTGTTTCACGATATATTACATGTCGAGATTCGATCATCGGTATCTCCATACCTAGTTTGATCTCGTTACCGACATGCACTCTTTTCTCGTTCCCGTGATATAACATTCTAGTGATCAAATCACTTGCTTGCAAGCTAATCAATGTGATATCACCGAGAGGGCCCAGAGTATATCTATCCGTCATCGGGATGAACAAATTCCACTCTTGATCCATGAGCCTCAACATAACACTTTGTTAGTTCTGAATCCATCTTTATAATCACCCTGTTACGGTGTGACGTTTGATGTTATCAAGAAACTCTTCCGGTGTTAGTGATTGACATGATCTCATGGTCTAAGGATTAGGATCACTTCGTAAGTTGTTATAGCAATATAAACTCAATGAACTTGATCGTAATGCTATACTTCGGATGAATGTTCATCACATCATTACACTTATGTTGTGATCCCGTTATTAACAACATCCAATGTCCATGATCAGGAAACCTTGATCATCTTGTTAATCAACGAGCTAGTTTATGAGAGAGGCTTAACTAGGAACTTTCTGTTTGTTTATTAAACACACATGTATTAACGTTTCCGTATTAATACAATTATAGCATGCAAAATAAACATCTATCATATACATGGAATACACATAATAAACACTTTATTATTGCCTCTCAGGGCATATTCCCTTCAATAACATCTCAATGTTCATGATAGGGAAACCACAATCATCTATTAACCAACAAGCTAGTATTACAAAGAGGCTATACTAGGGACTCTTATTTTAATTTACAAATCACACAAGTATTAATGTTTCCTTGTTAATACTATTATAGCATGAATGTAAAAATTTATCATAAACACAAAGATATAATAATAACTACATTTATTATTGCCTCTAGGGCATATCTCCAACAGTCTCCCACTTGCACTAGAGTAATCTAATCTAGATTACATGGTAATATACCGAACACCCATGGCAGTTTGGTGCTGGTCATGTTTTGCCCTCGGGAGAGGTTTAGTCAACGGATCCGCCACATTCAGATCTGTGTGTACTTTGCAAATCTCTATGTCCCCATCTTGGACATGTTCTCGAATAGCGTGAAAACGTAGCTTGATATGCTTCAGCTTCTTGTGTGACCTTGGTTCTTGCGCATTGGCTATGGAACCCATGTTATCACAGTAGATAGACATTGGGTCCAGCGCACTAGGAACCACACCCAGCTCTGTAATGAACTCTTTCATCCATATCGCTTCTTGTGAAGCCTCCGAAGCATCCATGTATTCCGATTCAGTTGAAGATCTCGCCACAACGCTTTGCTTTGCACTCCTCCGCCTAACTACACCATTCAAAATAAATACGTATCCAGTTGTGATTTAGAATCATCGGATCGGTGTTCCAACTAGCATCGGTGTAACCATTAACAACGAGTGCTCATCGCCTCCATAAGAAAGAACCATATCCTTAGTTCTTCTCAAGTACTTAAGGATGTTTTTGATCATTGTCCAATGATCCACTGGATCACTTTGATATCTGCTAGTTAAACTAACAGCATATGCAATGTCGGGTCTAGTACATAGCATGGCATACATTAGAGATCCTATGGCTGAGGCATAGGGAGTCTTACTCATCTTTTCTCTATCTTTTGCCGATGTCAGACTTTGAGTTTTACTCAAGGTCGTATTGGGCAACATGGGCAAGAACCCTTTCTTCCTATCTTCCATTCCAAACCTCTTTAGAACTTTGTCCATATATGTACTTTGTGACAATGATATTTGGCGTCTTGATCTATCTCTATAAATCTTTATGCCTAATATGTAAGCTGCTTCGCCAAGATCCTTCATTGAAAAACTATTATTCAAATATTCCTTGACACTATTAAGAAGGTCTACATCATTCCCAATCAACAATATGTCATCTACATATAGTATTAAGAATGCTACAGAGCTCCCACTCACTTTCTTGTAAATACAAGCTTCTCCATAAGTTTGTATAAAACCAAAACTTTTGATTACCTTATCAGAACGTTGATTCCAACTTCGGGATGCTTGATTCAATCCATAGATGGACCGTTGAAGTTTGCATACCTTGTTAGCATCTTTAGGATCGACAAAACCTTTGGGTTGCATCATATACAACTCTTCATCAATGTCTCCATTGAGGAATGTTGTTTTGACATCCATCTGCCATATCTCATAATCATAATATGCAGCGATTGCTAACATAATCCTCACAGACTTTAGCTTCACTACTGGTGATAAAGTCTCATCGTAGTCAACTCCTTGAATTTGTCGAAACCCCTTTGCGACAAGTCGAGCTTTATAGAGAGTAATATTACCAGCAACATCTGTTTTCTTCTTGAAAATCCATTTGTTCTCGATACCTTCCTACCATCGGTAAGTCCACCAAAGTCCATACTTGGTTTTCGTACATGGATCCAATCTCGGATTTCATGGCTTCTTGCCATTTGTTGGAATCTGGGCTCATCATTGCTTCCTCATATGTCTTAGGATCATTGGTGTTGTCTACCAACATGACACACATAACGGGATCATACCAATCTGGAGTGGTACGAGTTCTCGTTGACCTGCGAGGCTCTGTAGCAACTACAACCGAAGTTTCATGATCATCATCATTAGCTTCCTCTCTTATTGGTGCAGGCACCACAGGAACTTCTTCCGGTGCTGTGCTACTCGCAATTTCGAGAGAAGGTTCGACAACCTCGTCGAGTTCTACTTTCCTTCCAGTCACTTCTTTCGAGAGAAATTCCTTCTCTAGAAAGGATCCATTATTGGCAACGAAGATTTTGCCTTTGGATCTGTGATAGAAGGTATACCCAATAGTTTCCTTCGGGTATCCTATGAAGACGCATTTTTCCGCTTTGGGCTCAAGCTTGTCCGGCTGTAACTTGTTTACATAGGCTTCGCAACCCCAAACATTAAGGAACGACAATCTAGGTTTCTTCCCAAACCATAATTCATACGGTGTCGTTTCAACGAATTTAGATGGTGCCCTATTTAAAGTGAATGCGGCTGTTTCTAATGCATAACCCCAAAATGATAGCGGTAAATCTATAAGTGACATCATAGAACGAACCATATCTAAGAGAGTTCGATTACGACGTTCGGACACACCATTACGCTGTGGTGTTCCCGGCGGTGTCAATTGTGAAAGTATTCCGCATTTCTTCAAATGCTCGCCAAACTCGTAACTTAGATATTCACCTCCACGATCAGAACGTAGAAATTTACTCTTCTTGTTACGTTGATTCTCTACCTCACTTTGAAATTCCTTGAACTTCTCGAAAGTTTCGGACTTATGTTTCATGAAATAGATATACCCATATCTACTCAAGTCATCCGTGAAGGTAAGAACATAACGATAACCACCGCGCTATGCTACACTCATTGGACTACACACATCGGTATGTATGATTTCCAATAAGTCCGTAGCTCGCTCCATCAAACCAGAAAATGGAGTCTTAGTCATTTTACCCATCAGACATGCTTCGCATCTTTCAAGTGATTCGAAATCAAGTGATTCAAGAAGTCCATCGGAATGGAGTTTCTTCATACGCTTCACTCCAATGTGACCAAGATGACAGTGCCACATATAGGTCGAGTTATCGCTCGATTTCAAACGTTTAGCCTCAATGTTATTAATATGTGTATTTCCACTATCGAGATTCAATAATAATAGACCATCTATCAAAGGTGATGTGCATAAAACATATTACTCATATAAATCGAACAACCATTATTCTCGGAGTTAAACAAGTAACCGTCTCGCAATAAACAAGATCCCGATATAATGTTCATGCTTAACACAGGCACCAAATAACAATTATTTAAGTATAAAACTAATCCCAATGGTAGATGAAGGGGTAGCGTGCCGATCGCGATCACATCAACCTTTGATCCGTTTCCCACGCGCATTGTCACCTCGTTCTTCGCTAGCTTCCGTTTATTCTGCAGCACCTGTTTCGAGTTACAAATATGAGCAACGAACCAGTATCAAATACCCAGGCACTACTACGAGCACTAGTGAGATACACATCAATAACATGTATATCAGATATACCTTTCTTCTTGATGTTGCCGTTCTTCAAATCCGCCAAGTACTTTGGGCAATTCCGCTTCCAGTGACCTTCTCCTTTGCAGTAAAAGCACTCAGTATCGGGCTTAGGTCCAGCCTTGGTCTTCTTCATTGGCGTGGTAACTTTCTTACCACCCTTCTTGAAGTGTCCCTTTTGCTTAGACTTGCCTTTCTTGAATTTGGTGGTCTTATTGACCAACAACACTTGGTGCTCTTTCTTGATCTCCACTTCTGCAGATTTCAACATGGCAAAGAGTTCTGGCAACGTCTTGTTCATGTTCTGCATGTTGTAGTTCATCACAAAGTTCTTGTAACTTGGTGGTAGTGATTGGAGGACGCGGTAAATCCCCAATGCATTAGGAATCACTATACCCAAGCTTTGAAGTTTGTTTGCGTGCCCAGACATCTTAAGCACATGCTCACTGACGGAGCTGCCCTCTTCCATCTTGCAGTTAAAGAACTTTTCAGAAGTCTCATAGCTTTCAATTGCCTCATGAGTCTCAAAGATCAATTTGAGATCCTCGACAATATCATATGGGTCCGAATTCTCAAACCTTTTCTGAAGCTCCGATTCTAAACCATACAAGATAGCACACTGAACTGTGGAGTACTGAGTCTTCCGAGTGAGGTAAACATTCTTTACTTCATCGGTAGCATCATTGCAAAGTGGTCACCCAAATGCATCCAAAGACATAGGTCAAATTACCAGCTGTGAGGACAATCCTCAAATTGCGGAACCAATCCGCGAAGTTCCTTCCATTGTTTTTCAACTTTTCTTTCTCTAGGAACGCATTAAAATTGATGGTAGGGGCTGCCATTGATCTACAACATATTTGCAATAGTTTAGACTAAGTTTATGACAAATTGAGTTCAAATTAATAATTAAAATTAATCTAGGTGAACTCCCACTCAAAACAATATCCCTCACATTGTTTTAGTGATCACACGAACCAAATCCACCACATCAACACCGATCATCACGAGAGTTGATATAGTTTCAATGGCGAACAATTGACATGTTCATCATATCTACTATATGATTCATGCTTTACCTTTCGGTGATCCGTGTTCCGAGACCATTTCTGTACATGCTAGGCTCGTCAAGATCAAACCTTAGTTTCCACATGAGCAAATCTGGCTTGCTCACGTTGAATACACTTGCGGAATCTAACACACCCGATCATCACGTGGTGCTTCGAAACAACAAGCTTTAGCAACGGTGCTAACTAAGGGTGAACACTTTATGACTTGAAATTCATGTGCATGAGGGATCATCTTATAATGCTACCGTCGTCTACTAAGCAATACAAGATGCATAAAGGATTAACATCACATGCAATTCATAATATGTGATATCATATGGCCTTTTCTTCTTTGTGCTTCCGATCTCCATCTTCAAGCACGAACATGATCTCCATCATCACCGGCATTGCATCAAGTTCAATGACGCTTCTCCATGGTTGTCGTCCACCCGCTTCAACTATTACAAATACTTTCAATAGACACGCGGGTCTTAACATAAATTAAAGACAACCATATGGCTCCTGCCGGTTGCCAACTTACAATAAGGAACATTGCATACATCAAATATAATCACAATCATGGCCATATCACATCATCAAGACACCGCAAAACAAAGTTAGACGCCTCTACTTTCTTTGCATATTTTACGTTGTTTGGGGCTTTCAATAAGTGTCGTTCTAACTTACGAACATGAACCACAACATTGATACTAGTATTGTTAATCACCTGTTGTAAATTGGATCTTAACTATGCTAGGAGAAATAGGCACCCGCAAAGCCACTTATGCAATACAAGTTGCATGTCAAGCGTGGAGCAAGTCTCATGAACGATGTCATGTAAGGTTAGCCCGGGCCGCTTCATCCCAACATCCCGCAAGATTCAAAGTACACAAGAAGCAATCGAAAATAAAAGCATCAACGCCCACAATGACCATTATGTTCTACTCGTGCAACAGATCTACATATAGACACGGCTCTGATACCACTGTAGGGTTTTGTAGCATGGAAAACAAAAAATTTCTATCGCATACAAACAAACAAGCCAAGATCTATCTACTAGATTGTAGCAACGAGTCGATGGAATAACTCACCCTCGAAGATTCCAAAGTGTTTAATGAGAGCGGATTCTCGTGGGTGATGTAGTCGCATTCTTCCGATCTCAAGATCGCGTGAGCGATCCTTCCAAGGCTGCGTTCGGTGGCGCTCCCGCAATCGGTCACACGCTCGATACTGACGAAGACCTTCCTCTCCCTTGTTCAGCAGGCTGGAGGTTGTAGCACTCTCCTCGCGATTCCGGCAAGACAAAGCGTGGAAGTAGAGGGGAGATCTCGCAGGGCTTCGCCTTAAGCCGGAGCGAGTATGGTGGAGTATGAGAGAGTCCCTCGACGATCTAGGGTTTAGACACACTGAGGAGGAGGCTTGGCCGGCGGCTAGGGTTAGCTAGGCGGCGGCGACAGCAGGAGGCGGCGCCGGCGGCTTAGGGTTTGGAGGTCAGGGATCTTGTGTGCTAGGAGGGGTAGTGTCACATCCCAAGATTTTCCAAATCTTGTAATGTGAAAAATATTGAATAAAATAAAACTTTGTTCATTTTCAGGGCCAGAAGAAACTTTTGAATCCAATTGGAAATCTTCAAACCTATTTTGAACAAACAAATCCTAAAGGGATTAAAACGATAAATATTTAGTAAAGGAAAAATAAAAATATTTTACTACTACTTTGAAATCTTTTTATAAAGGCTTTGGTTTTCAAAGGGAAAAGAAATATTTAAATAAAGATTATTTTATAGAGCCAAATTAAACCTTGGCCAAGATTTTGAAAATAAAACATTTTGTTTTGATAAGAATAATAAAGGTTTATTTAAAAAAAGTAATAAGGATTTAATATCCAAGTTTTTATTAATAAAGGTTTTATTATTTCTAAACCTCAAAACTTGTTTATTTGTTTAAAATAAGTTTTCCAAGTATTTTATATTTTCATATAAAACCTACTGAATGGTTTGGTACTATTTTAGTTTTCAAAAATAAAGTTTTAATAAAACAAATCCTATTTGATAACTAAGGCCCATTTTATTTAATTATTAATGGACCTTATAACAAAAATGTTATTTTATTTTAAACAAGCTTTCTAAGTATTCTTTACCTTCAAATAAAACCTACTGATTTGGTTTTGAAAGTATTTGGATTTCAAATGAAGATTTTATTAAATAAAGCAAACCCTATTTGATTAAATAACTAAAGGTCCATTTTTAAATGATGAATGGATCCTAAAATGAATAAAAATATTATTTTATTTTGGAATTTTGGATTATGTTACTGAACAGAACCAAGTTCAAAGTTACAAAGTTTAGTGATTGTTTGAATTGGTTTGAATGTTGTTTGATTGTTTGAATTTCAAAAACAGAAAAAGAATTAGAAAAGGAAAAAGGTTTCAGGAAGAAAAAAAATGGATTTGGACCTAGCCCAACCGGCCAAGCCCACAAGCCTAGCAAACCAGCCCAGCTCCCCCTCCCAAAGAAAACGCTTGGCACCAACTTACCAACCCGAACATCGACGTGGACCCTCCTCCTCTCTTACTCCGACCAACCGCCCCACGCAGCCAGCTCACCCTTCTTCCTCCTCGCGTTAAACTCGCCACCGTTGCTGCCATTGATTCTCCGGTTGAATACACCTTAATGCAGCATTAATCTCTCGCCGCGAGCATGCTGTCTTAATCGCCAGCGTCTCCTCCTCCTTTTCCCTCTGTCTCCTCCCCCAAATGCGCCCCCAGGCTGCCTGAATCGAGCTTGCACACCCTCTGCTCCGACCATCGTCTCCGACCAATTCCGGCCGTGTCCTGCCACCCCGTGCCTCCTCGACCTAGCTCACACCTTCCCCACCTCCTGACGCATCAGTCCATGCCCCTCGTTTGACCGCAGGCGTCCCTGAGCATCGACTCCGACCAAGCTCTGAGCTCCGCCGTCTGTCTTCAACTGCGACGACGACTCCTGTGTAAACCGCCCAGCGCCTCCTCGCTCACGCTCCCTCACTCGCCTCGACCATGCGCAGCTAACCATGTCCTCTGTTTGTACTCTTGTGAACCGTAGCATCGTCCTCGACCTCGATCACAGGCAACCGCCGCCACCTAACTCCGGCGAGAGGATTACGGCTCTGGCGCCTTGTCAAGCCAACAGTACTTTGAGAATCACCACATCCTCGCGATTCTGGTAATCTTACTCCCTCCCTGTTTCGCTTCCTGCCTCGCCAGCGCCACTATTTGGCGCTCATGGCCGTTGTCCTAGCGCCGCCAGCTTTTGGCAAGTCAGTAGGAGCCGTTCGATCTAGATCGGGCGAGCAAGATTAGATCACTTAACCGTGAAGGGGTATGCTTTCTGGACCGCACGATTTGATTAGATCCAATGCACTGCAGAGCCCGATCCGACCGAACCGGTACCGTCCAATCAAATCGTGACGCGTGGCCAGGTTTCTGATTTAAAAACAGATTGAAACCAGATTTGAATTGTAATTTGAAACTCATGTAACTTTTGATCCACACGTCCAAAATTTACAAATTTGGTATCATTGGAATCAGTGGAACAAGCCCTAGCCAACCATGCCTTTGGTTTAGTAAATAGTATCTATTAGTTTGCTTGTTTTTGCAGATACTTTTGTATGCTTGTTTAGATTAGAAAAAATGTTTAAAAATGTATTTAGGGTTAAATCCTTTGCAAAATGGTTTTTTGTAAACTCACTGACCCTAGGAACCAACCCATAGTTTGAAAAATGAATTTGGTAATGTCTAGGATGGATTAATTGATTTAGCCCATTCTAGCCATTTAAAAATAATGGTTTTTGTTATGAAAATGATTTTGAGTAAAAACTTTGGGAAAATGATTTGGATCAAACCTACTGACCCAAAACACCAAGTTTTGCAAACTAGCAACTCATTTGGTGAAAAACTTAAAAGTTTTGTTTTGATAAAAACATTTTTCACCACATAAAATGATGAATGGATTTTAAAATGGTTTTGGGAAAAAACCCTTTTGCAAATGACTTTGCCACTTAAGAAAATGACCACTTTTGACCTTGTAAAGTTTAGAAGCCTAGTGGAGACCATATTTGCAAATAGAACCATCTCTAGCATGCTTGCATGCATAACTTAGATCCCATTGTTTTGTGTGTGTGAAATTGTTTGATTGAATATTGGTTTGGAATGCTAGTTGATATTGTGTTTACTTGGTTGATTGTAGTGAAATTAGAAAAGTGTGAGACTAGCAAGATCAAGGAGTGAACCATCATTCCCTACCTAAAAGGCAAGTGACACTATCATCTAAAGTCCTACTATTTTCATTATACTTAGTGGATTTTGAAACATGCATGAAAAGAATTTTATACTTATGCTATGCTAAACCCTAAATAGGATTCCCTATACATTCCTTAGTGAAAACAATGTAGTTGTTACATGCTTAGCCATGCTTTATTTTTGAAAAGAGATACATGTTGAGATTTTATGAAGTTGAGAAAAGGACTTGTGATTTTATATAATAAAACAAGGACTCAATGAACCACCTGGGTGGCCAAGGATAATTTGAGTATTGGCGAAGGTGGCAACAAAAGGAACCATGTCTATGGCAATCTCTTTGTGTTGTGATCCAAAGGAAACCACCCAGGAAACTTAGAGATTGAACATGTTTCTCATATAGTGGCTTCTGTGTACAGCCACATGCTAAATGGGCTCTGGCTTAGTCAACTACATAATGGAAGTCCCATGCATTGGCATCTTCAGGTTAACTAGATTTGTGTAAGGGAGTAACCCTACATTTGTGCCTGGTAGACAAGCTAGCATTTTGTATTGGGAGGACTCCTATGGAAAGACTTTGTCACATTCTCGATCTGTCGGTACTCCATTTTGGTGAGTACTTATCCAATGACCCTTGGTGGCGTCAAGGCAGATTGTGTCATGTGGGTAAAGTGTACAACTTCTGCAGAAGATAATAAAATCTAAGTACTTAGCCGTGTCCCCGGTTATGGACAATACTGAGCAACTAAGGCCTGAAGCTATGGAAGATCTCGACACTCTAATTTCTAAAAGAAAACTTTTTAAAACTTGATGCACTTGGGGTTACCAAGGTGCTCAAGAGATTTTGACAAGGACTTTAACACTTGAGTTTTTACCAAGGAGTTCAAGAGATTTTTGAAAGGAGATTTGACAAAGGACCAAAACCATTTTGAAAAGATAGGATAAAATATTGCTTTATGCAAATGAGCCTAAAACTCTACTTAGCCAAATTTGCATGTAATGATAGGATCCACTTATATTATACTTAGTAGTGAAACTTGCCAATACAATTCAAATGTATTGACCCTTGTGGCTGTAACTTGTAATGTTGCAGGTTTGATTGATTTTAGTGAAGATTGTTTGATTAGGATTACAAAGTCTACAACCAACATCTGCCTGTGGCATTTTGAAGATGAAGGACCCCATGCTTATAGATTTCTGCTGCAATGTAATGTAATAGCCAAATGAGCTATGTAAGATGTAATAAAATTATGTTATTACTGGTTATAAAGTAACATTATGACCTTTGTTTCTTGATATTACATCTTAACTGTGGATGCTAGCTATTGATCCAGGGACTAGCATTGTAAGCACAGGGGGCTCTACCTTATTAAAGGTTGGAACCTCTACAGGCAGCCCTGCCCCTCCCTTTATAGGTGGGAGGCGCGACCAAGGGGAGGGGAGTCCCTCCCCAACTCGGCTTGGAGGTGGGCCAGCGGTGGAGGGGAGGAACTCCTCCCCAACTCGGTTTCCACCTCCCTCTCCACTTCCCAAAATAGCCGTTTGACTTTCAAATTGGTGTTTGACTTTTCAAACAAGGATTTGATTAAATCCTCTATTTTTTTCAGCGATGACACTTAGTACGTGATGCAATCATACCAACTTGATATAACACATTCATGTACCCTTCCCCTCTGGAGTGCAGGACATTCCGGAACCTTCTAGAACATTCCCGATGAAAACACCGGAAACATTCCCCAACTCCGAAACAGGACTTTCCTTATATGAATCTTATTCTCCGGACCATTCCGGATCTCCTCGTGATATCCCGAATCCCATCCGAGACTCCAAACAACATTTTGTCTCTTTGTCATCATTCCATAACTACTCAAACAACGTCGAATCCTTAAGTGTGTCTCCCTACGGTTCGTGAATTATGCGGACATGATCGAGACACTTCTCCGAACAATAACCAATAGAGGAATCTGGAAATTCATATGGCTCCCACATATTTCTATGATTACTTTGCGATCGAATGAACCACTTAC
Source organism: Avena longiglumis (assembly GCA_030063025.1). Taxonomy (NCBI): domain Eukaryota; kingdom Viridiplantae; phylum Streptophyta; class Magnoliopsida; order Poales; family Poaceae; genus Avena; species Avena longiglumis. The sequence goes on from CP125976.1 coordinate 524,311,891, forward strand.
ATACGATACCAATTTCCCTTTGTCTCACGATAGTTTACTTATCCGAGGTTATGATCGTCGGTATCTCTGCATACCTAGTTCAACCTCGTTACCGATAAGTACTATTTTCTCGTTCCCGTAATATGTGATCCCTTGTGAGCCAGTCACATGCTTGCAAGCTAATTGGATGACATTTCATCGAGAGGTCCCAGAGTATATCTATCCGTCATATGGATGGACAAATCCCACTCTTGATCCATGTGTTTCAACCAATACTTTCCGAACACTCAATGCCACCTTTATAGCCACCCAGTTACGGTGTGGTGTTTGATGTCATCAAAGCATCCATCCGGTAAAGGTGATATGCATGATCTCATGGTCGAAGGAATTAGGTTACTATGTATTAGAAAGCATATAACAATTGAACTATTAAAATGACTTGATCTGTATGCTATGCTTATCTATAGGAGTATGTCCACCATATCATTCTCGTAACGATATGATCTTGTTGTTAATAACATCTCAATGTTCATGATAGGGAAACCACAATCATCTATTAACCAACAAGATAGTATTACAAAGAGTCTATACTAGGGACTCTTATTTTAATTTACAAATCACACAAGTATTGATGTTTCCTTGTTAATACTATTATAGCATGAATGTAAACATTTATCATAAACACAAAGATATAATAATAACTACATTTATTATTGCCTCTAGGGAATATCTCCAACATTGAAAGTGTTTACAAAGCATTTTAATATCATTAGAAGTTCTTTCCACAATATCTTTCAACTCTTTAATAGCTCTAGAGTTCTCCAATAAATGATTCTGAACTTGTTTATTAAAATTACCTTGTTTAATAATAAAAATGTCAAGTTTCTCTAAACATTGATCAGGAGGCTTACCATAAGGAATATCACCTTCATCAAAGTGTTGGAGAGAGTGTACCTCAATAGTAGATGAGTGGGGAATTGGCTTACATAATTCTTCTATAGGAGGTAGATTCTTCACATCTTTAGCTCTAATACCTTTCTCCTTTAGACACTTCTTAGCATCCTTCATCACTTCATCATTCAATGCAATAACTCCTCTCTTCTTTGGTTTTGGTATTGGATCTGGTTTAGGCACAACTGGTTCAGGAGTAATAGGCTTAGGTGGATTTAGCTTAGTTGAAGTCCAATCATCATAATTTTTGCTTATTTTAGCCATTAATTCTTCAACATCTGTAGGAGTTCTTTTCCTGAAAACACAATCAACAAAACTTTCTAGGTATGTCCTAGAATCATCAGTTAGTCCATTATAATAAATATCAAGAAGGTCATTCTTAGGTAATGGACATCCAGGATGTGCATGAATCAAGGCACAGAATCTTGTCCATGACTCAGGCAATTTCTCTTCTTATCCCTTTTTAAAATCAAAAAGTCTCTGCAAAGCAGGATGTCTAGCACTAGGAGGAAAATATTTCTGGAAGAAAGATGCAATCAAACAATCAGGGCTATCAATGGAACCAGGAGGTAATCTATTAAACCAAGCCCTAGCTTCTCCTTTTAGTGAAAAAGGGAAGATCTTAGTAACAAAGTGTAACATCCCTAAAATCATGTTTCAAAACTCATGCATATCATCCATGCATCCATGATCATTTAGGGTTCCATTTCAAAAACAGGAGCATTTGTTGCTCATTATTTTATGTAAGTAAGCTCAAGCCTTAGTGCTACCTTCTTTTGAGAAAGGTACTGATTTTATTCAGTAGTGTTTTGAATTCAAACTTAAGTGATTTCCAAAGCTTGGGCAAAGATTTCAAAATAAAGTATGAATATAAAACCAATTTGTATGCCTATTATTTATATTCCATAAAGGCATGGTTTTATTTTATTTTTCAATTGATCAAAGTGTTTTTGAGTAAACAGAAGTGTTTGACACACATTTGAATACAAAGTTCACTGTACAAAAATCCAGAAAATATTTGAATTCAAATGGCTTTTGAAATCATTTGAAAAAGGTTCCTGGAAATTCAAATAGAAAAAGAATAAGGAAATAAGAAAAGGCCGGCGCCAGACTTTTGGCCCAATAGCGAAACCAGCCCACTAAGCCCACCCAGGGTTTTCCCCTCGCTCTCTCACGCGCGCCCACTCGACCAGCTCATCGACCATGGCCCCATCGCCACGTCGTCGCCCTCCCCAAGCAATAGCGATGAACACGTCGCCGCCCGTTTCTTCCCCCACCTCTATCGCGATTTTAAACCACTTAATTGGCGATGAATGTGTGCGTGATCTCCGCCCCAGCTCCGGCTATAAGATCCCCTCCTCTCTCCACTAGTTTCCCCTCACTCAGCGCAGACACCACGCCACCAGGCTGCTCATAATCGTGCCCACACTGCCGCAACACCGACGACCTCCGGCGACCAATTCGGGTGAGCATCGTCCACCCCTTTGTCTCTGCTTCATGCGAGCATGCTCTACATGTCCTTGCGCATATTCTCATGCCTTTCTTTTTCTCTGTACCATCCTAGAACGTCGTCACCGTCCACCACCGGAAGCAACCGAAGCTCGGCTCAACTCCGGCGACCGTTCACCGTAAGCCCCAGCTTCCCCTCTCCCTCTGTTTGATACACGTGTGATCCCCAGTGTCCTACGCATCTAACCGCACCCTTATATCGTCTTAGCTTGGCCCAGAGCGTCGTCTTCGTCGCCAACCGAGAGCACCGTCGCCAGGGACTTCTCCGACGAGCAATCCACGACAACCTCGAGCGCCCCTTCGCCAACCGAGCACACGTCGAGCATCTCCTCGTCACGGCGATTCTAGTGAGCATCCTCACACCTCCCCGCATGACCTAGTTCGCCGGCTCCGCCGCTGACAGAGCACGCCGCCGCATGTCGCCGCCGCCAGCGCCGCCACTTGTTGGCCAGTTGCTGAGAACCGTGCGATGTAGATCGGACGAATGCGATAGAACATAGTCAAAGGGGTAAGTAGCGATCTGTGCCGCACGATTTAGTTAGATCTGACGGTGCGCAAGCACGATCCGGTGCGAAGCAGTACCAGCAAACCAGAGACTGTCGCGTGGCATGTTCTTTGTTTTAAATTTCTGAATTAGATCTATTAGATGTTTTAATTTGTTTAATTCATAACTTTTGAATGCCACGTCCAAATTTGAAAAAATTTATATCAATGGAATCAGGAGATAAAATCCTTTCCATCTATGCAATGTGTTTAATGTTTTGCCTATGTTAAAATGGTTGTTTTTACAGAAACATGTGTAGGCCTATTTTGTGTATAATAATTATTTGGAAAATGTTTTAATATTCAAATAAAGTTTATTTAGCTTGTTTTGTACTTGTTTATGATTCAGTACCATGCACTTGTCTTGTTTGGTGTAGAAAATCATCACATGGCATTATGCATGCATCCATATATTATTGCTTGTATTTATTTTGTATGTGATTTTGGTGCTATTATTTTATGTGTAGATTTTGGTACAAATAGTGATTGTGATTGTGAGGATTGTAGCTACTATCCAAACTACCAAGGCAAGTGGTGATTCATGATTTTATTCCTATGTTTTTCAAATATGCATTAGAAATATTTTGCTAGTCTTGCATGGATATTTTTGATCTATATGATATGCTTGGGAAATCCTAGTAGTCGTAGAATTGCTAGAAATATTTCTAAGTCTTAACAATGCCATGCTCAGCCTAGCTAGTAGCAACCAAGGGTGTTTATATTCATGCTATGAATAAATATTTCTAAGTCTTTGGACTATGTTTTTGCTTAATAAAACAACTAAGTGAATGAAACACCTGGGTGGAATGGAAAGAATGGGTTATGTTGAGTGGTTACACAAGGCCCATTTCTATGGCTTACCTTGTGTATCTCACTTGTGGAAAGCCACCCAGGAACAAAGGGATTTGAGGGGCCAAATCTTAAGAAGCTTCTAGTGCAGCCACTTGGCAATATGGGCTCTGCCTGGATCATATAGGTTGCAATAACTTAGCCATTTGGACTGTTGGTGGTAGTGGGATGATAGGTAGGAGCGCGTCCATTTGGTCTAAGGGAAGGCTTCTGAAAGGTCCTGTCTTGGTGAAAATCAAGTCTTGTGGGGAAAGTGCACAACCTCTGCAGATGGAAGAATCTAAGTACTTAGCCATGTCCCTGGTATTGGAAAACTTGAGCATCAAGACATGGAAGCTATCAAGAATCTCCTCATCCCAATTTCTAAGTAAAAACTTGTGGTTGAACAAGGGTGAAGGACCCCAATGTCTATTGGTGGTTCCTTGGGAAAGATTTTGACAAATAAAAACTTAGTGTTTTCAACTAATAGGTAAAACCTATTTTGAGCAAAGCAAGCCTAAGCTATACTTAGCCAAAATGCATATAGTATCTAGTCCACCAATATTCTACTAAGGTATCACTTGCCAATACTATTCCAATGTATTGACCCACTGTGGCTGTAACTTATGATGTTGTAGGATATTCTGATGATGATTAGGAGTCATGAGTCTACACTCAACATGCTTGCCTGTGGCACATGAAGATGAAGACTTATTTATCTTATTACATATTTGAGCTCTTGTACTAGGCCTATGGCCATGGAGTTTGTAAAAGACTATGTTTGTCTCTGGAATGACTTGTAATAATGACCTTTGTTTCTGTGTACTTCATCTTAAACTGTGGATGCTAGCATTGATCCAGGGACTAGCATTGCAATCACAGGGATCCTTTCCTTTACAAAGGAGGGATCTTACAAAAAGTACTTGCGCATCTTAAAATCATTAGAGAATAAAGCACTTGAAAGGATCGTATGGGCACCTAGAGGGGGGGGTGTGAATAGGTGCTACTTCAAATTTTCTTCCCTTTAAAATTAGGGTTTGACAAGAAAGGTAAATTCTCTAGATTATGCAAATAAGGTGAATTTACCTATATGTCAAATAAGTACAAACTAGCACAACACTAAGCAAGAACAAGTTAAGTAAAGTGCAGTAAAGGATAGAAGTAACCAAAGTGGTGGACGCGGAGACACAAGGATTTGTTTCCCGTAGTTCCTTACTTTTGAGGGGAAGTACGTCTACGTTTGTAGAGGGGGTGGTATCAAACCACGTACGCCACTAAAGGCCTCCCTTGTTCTCCGATGAACCTCACCCCGATGGGTTCGATTCACCTCTTCCACTATATCGGCAACCTTCAAGGTGGAAGCCGACACCTTTACAACTAGTTCGAGGCACACATCCACAACTTAATTGGAGGCTGCTGAATACAAGCAAGCTGTCAAGCAATCCAAGACAAACTTGTAAGAACCAAATCTAGAACTAGAGTTTCCAAAGAAACACTAGAACAAGGGGGCCCTCAAGTGAATGAGGGGGAAATGAAGATCTCTCTTGGTGAAGCAATAGATCAAGGGCTCCTCCTTCGATTCTCCAAAGATCAACGACTTTGGATGGTTGAGTCAAGAGATCTTGGCGATTTGGTGGCTCAAATGGAGGTGGTGTTCTTGAGTGGGAGGAGCAACCTTCCAAGGTAGGTGAAGCGTGCATTATAGCACTTGGAGTGGATCTGCCCATTGGGCATTAAATGCACCGGTACACAAGCGGTAGTACCGGACACAACCGGTACTACCGGTCAGGTATCGGACTAGGTACCGGAGATGCACCACACAGTTGAGACAGCCTCAGGCACCTCCGGAACAACCTAGCGGTGCTACCGCTAAGTGGTAGTACCAGTCATGAGAAGCGGTACTACCGGTCCGGGCGGTAGTACCGGATCCAGGTACCGGTTGGTACTGAGAGGTATGAAGAGATCTTGTCCTCCCTCAGTGTCGCCCCGTACAGCCGAGTGGTATTACCGTGGTCAAGCGGTAGTACCGCTTGGTGCAAGCGGTACTACCGGTTCGAGCGGTAGTGCCGCACCACGGTACTGGGTGGTAGCGAGGGTTTACGAGAGCGTTCCTTCCCTATCAGATGTGACCGATACAATGAAGCGGTACTACCGGTTGTGACTTCCGGTACTACCGGTTAGCACTGGTGCGTTTGGCAAGTGCCAACAGTGGGCAATTCATTTTTTGTGCCACAACCTTAAATACCTAAGATACACTTAGCGCACGATTAAACCGATAGGTGTGTTATCATCAAACATCAAAATCATAAGAATAGGAAGTGCACGTTCAATCTCCCCCTTTTTGGTGTTTGATGACAACACACCTTTGCAAGATAATATTATGAAGATAAGCATGGTTTTTGGAAAATAGAGACGGGGCTCCCCCTGGATGAGTAGGATCAATGCTCTCCCTCTATTTTACAAACCCATAAAGACTGCACAAATAAAGATAATAGCATTTGGACTCATACCTTTGCGCAATAACATGTGATGAGAAAAGTATTTGCAATGAATAACGCATATCATCATAAAGATGGATCTATGAAATACCCACATAGTCTCAACATACATAGCATGTGTAGTTCCCAAATAGTTAGTACATAGAGTTCACACATAATATGAGGCAAATAAAGTTCACAAGCAATTAAAAGGTCAAAGCAAGAACGAGCTTGTGACTTTCCCATGCAACACATGCATGCCTAAGATTCACCTTCTCCCCCTTTGGCATCAAGACACCAAAAGGGACAAGAGCAATACTAATGCCCCGAAAGTCAATCCTCATCATCATAGATAGTCCTCCTCATAGGTTGGTGGAGCACGGTATGAGGAAGAGACATCATCATCCCAGCGGCCGTGCTTGGAAATCCTTTGGTCTTCAGGAGTGATGTTGTTCTCGGAACCCGCGGAGATGGTCAATCCTTGAGCTTCCATCATTTCTTTCTGACGAGCACAAGCTTTCTTGGCATAAACATGAGCCTCATACATGCGCTTTTGATTGTCAACTTGGAAGCAAAACACCTTCTTGAGCTTAGCCTCAATCCTCTTTGCCCATGATGGTTGGGCATGCTTGCGACGGGAGACAACATAATCAGCATCACGACCACTGTCTGCATCATCAGAATCTGCCTCAAGAACATTTCCATCTTCATCCACCTCATCACCCTCCACATTGCGAGGCTTAGCATGCTTTTTGATCTTGAGGGCCTTGGACTTGTGCACAACTAGAGGACGAGAGGAAAGGGTCCTAGCAATGGGAGGACACTTGGCAACAATGAGATCCATGATGTAGGGAGCGAATGGGGTAACCCTCCGGGAGTGAGCTGTAGAGATCATCTCATTCCATATAAAGTCCATCACATCAAAAGGGGTGCCGGAGTCGCGGTTGAGAAAGGTGTTGAGCAACAGATCAACTGCATATCCATGAATATCATCTTTGTTGCCCGCACGAGGAGCAACGGTCTCACGGAAGATGCGGTGTAGAATGTCATAAGTGGGGAGAAGATCCTTGATCTTACCAACAACACCGCGGCCCCGGATATAGAGAGGGGCAAGAACCTCCTTCTTGGAGGGATGCTCACGCATGTGACAGCGGAAGCCAGAAGGAGTGTCACGGCCGCGATCTTCATATCCTAGAATTTCTGCAAATTCAGAAAGAGTGGCCTCCTTAAGTGCTCCTTCATTCATCCAAGTGATTATCCGATCTCGGCTTGTTGAGAAGTGAGCAGTGGCGTAAAACCGAGCAATGAGAAGAGGATCATAATCGTGCTGGAATTCCATAATAAGGAGCAATCCAAGGTGAGAGCAGATTTTTTTAGCCTCAGCAAAGTACTCAAGATGCTTGTTCATGTGGTCCATATCAATCCATAGCCGCGGCACAAACATTTGAACATTCTTCATAAGGAATTCATTGTATACGCGCTCTTGGAAGTCGTTGTAGAACAAACTCTCTTCCCTACCCTCATTACGGGCGCGGCCATAGGGATTATCAACCCTCAGGGAGTTGAACTTAGCATCAGATATATCAGACAGTAACTTTGGCCCTGATGGCCCTGAGCTATAACTCTTGGAGCGCCCCGAGGAGGGAGGACAAGGAGGGGGAGCACTGCCATGACCAGCAGACCACTTGGTGACCCCCCCACGACCACCTCGAGAGGCTAGAATCTTCACGCGACCGCTCGGCTGAGGCATGACTTCTTCTTCTTCGGACTCTGACTCTTCCTCTATAATTTCGTGACTTGCCTTGGAGCGTTTACGAGCGCCCCCAGAACCACCTGCACCTGTGATAGCAAGAGGGAGAATATCAAGGCGGGTAAGGGCACAAGAACCCAAAGCAAACCAAAAAAATCCAAGCTTTAGCGAAGTGTTGTGGTCAGCTGGGACCGGTAGTACTAGAGCTGGGAAGCGGTAGTACCAGAAATTTTTTCTGGTACTACTGGTCGGGCGGATACTCGCACAACCACGGTAGAGCACGACCCCAAATCGGCCTCAACACGTCCTAAATCAACGATTCTTCTAGGTAACGAGGACTGTATGGAGGTATAACCTCAAAACAAGTGACTTTCTTCAAGAATCTAAGCAAGAACTAGACCCAATGAAGAAAACAAGAGTGAGGGGGAGGGTGCGGTTGTACCGGAATCCATGGTGGTGGAGAAGGATCGGGAGCCCGCAAGGAGCCTGAATCTGATGAGGATCCGACGAGAGGAGGGCGCGGTGGGGCTTCGGTGGCGTCAAGAGCTCCGACGATGGCGGCGGTATGTGTGGGGAGTAGGGGAATAATGAGGCACTGAAGGGTGCCCCCCCGCGTGACCCAACCTATACTAGAAAACGCCGACCGGTAGTACCAGTTTAGCAACCTCTAGTACCGTTGACCGGTAGTACTAGACATAGTACCGGTAGTATCGCTCCTGGAGAAGTTTCCAGGATTCGACCTGGGAACTAACCAGGTCCGGTAGTACCGCCCCTAGTCCGGTAGTACTGGTTCCGCCTGATTCCATAGCCAAGGACAATAGAGGGGTTCTTGTGCGGATTAGATGAGGGTTTTCGAGGAAGTAGAATGGCTTGGGTTGAGATAATCAAACTGTGTGAAGCACATGCACTCTGAAATAAGGATAAAAATATCATAAACCAAAGGAGAGTGCATGAAACTAAGATCAACAAAGAATCAACAGATGACAAGAACGAGTAAACGCTAACCTCTTGAATGAGAGAGGGCGGTGGCCTAGGCCACCATGTTTGAGTATACTCGGCTTGGCACCACGAATATATATCTTGGGTCCATTACCGAAACTCATCATTTAAGCTCACATATCACAAAATGATATTAAGAGCGCTTTGGGCATAATGGGGGGAGGGATAGTCTAATCAATTAGGACCGCACTCCCCCTATATCCATGCCTACATCTAAACCAAATAAGAGTCAAGACATAGGTGAGTATGCAAGGTGATCAAGTCAAGATCCTTGAATCTATGATATTTAGTTCATTCCTCAAATAACAAAACCTTGCTTCATCAAGTGGCTTCGTGAAGATGTCGGCAAGTTGGTCTTTGGTTGACACATAAGATAGATCAATATCACCTCGAGCAACATGATCTCGAATGAAGTGATGGCGAATCTCAATATGCTTTGTCCTTGTGTGATCCACCGGCTTGTAGGCAATCTTGATAGCACTTTCATTGTCACATAGAAGAAGCACTTTGTCACAATGGACATCGTATTCCTTTAAAGTTTGCCTCATCCATAGCAATTGAGTGCAAGCACTAGCAACTGCCACATACTCGGCTTCGGCGGTGGAGAGAAATATACAATTTTGCTTCTTAGAAGACCAACATACCAAGGACCTACCAAGGAATTGGCAAGCCCCGGATGTTGATTTTCTATCATCCTTATCACCAGCCCAATCCGAGTCCGTGTATCCACAAAGAGCAAATGTTGACCCTCGAGGATACCAAAGACCATAATGTGGGGTATGAACCAAATATCAAAATATTCTCTTGACCGCCATCAAATGGATTTCTTTAGGAGTCGCTTCATATCTTGCACACACACCTACACTCAACACAATATCGGGTCTAGATGCACAAAGGTAAAGCAAAGAACCAATCATAGACCAATATACCTTTTGATCCACATCTTTACCATTTGGATTTTGTTCTAGATGAGTCTTTGTAGCCATGGGAGTAGGAGCTCTATTTAAATCTTGCATATTGAATCTTTTGAGCATATCTTGAGTATACTTGGCTTGGTTGAAGAATTTCCCTCCTCTAACTTGCTTGATCTCAAAACCAAGAAATACCCTTAACTCTCCCATCATAGACATCCGGAACCTACTAGTCATAAGCTTTGAGAATTCATCATTAAAAGCTTTGTTAGATGAGCCAAAGATAATATCATCAATATATATTTGGCATACAAAAAGCTCCCTATTGAACTTCTTAGTAAAAAGAGTGGGATCGATTTTCCCAACCTCAAACCCACGGCCAAACAACAACTCTCTAAGGTGCTCATACCACGTGCATGGGGCTTGTTTGAGCCCATAGAGGGCCTTGTAGAGTTTGTAGACATGGTTTGGAAGTTGGGATCCTCAAATCCCGGGGGTTGCTTTACATATACCAACTCATTTAAGGGGCCATTAAGAAATGCACTTTCTACATCCATTTGTTGCAACTTAAAGTTATGATGTGCCGCATAAGCAAGAAGGATAGAGATGGAATCAAGGCGAGCCACGGGTGCATATGTCTCTCCATAATCAATGCCTTCAATTTGAGAGAACCCTTGTGCAACCAATCTTGCCTTGTTCCTTACTATAATTCCATGATCATCTTGCTTGTTCTTCCAGGATTGCCTATAACATTGCGGCAATCCTTTGGCTTCTCAACTAACTTCAATACTTTGTTTCTCTCGCAGTTTTTGAGCTCTTTGTGCATAGCTTCCAACCAATCCGAATCTTCAAGAGCTTCCCACACTTTCTTTGGTTCAATCATGGAGATGTGTGCTTGGTGTTCAGTAAACCTCTTCAATTGTGCTCTTGTGGAAATGCCTCTCCTTAGGTCACCAACCACATTTTCTAGAGAGTGGTCTTTTAATTCCAACATCCTATCCGTTCTAGCTTCACGACGAGTGTGGATCTCCTTGTTGTTTGTTGGAGGAACCTCTTCATAATTTTGGTCCTCGTCTTGACCTTGATCATCACCGGAATCATTCTCTTCATTAAGAGGAAAATATCGACCTTAGTCTTGATCTGGCACATTTCTAGCATTGATTTGAGCTTGTCTTAAGGAATTTTGAATGGATATTCCTTGTGTAATTGACTTGGAACCGCTTGACATTCTGGAGATTGGCGACTCAAGATCTTCCTCACTAGATATGTCACCTTGATAAACATGTTGAGGGTCCACAACTTGTCTTTGGCTTGGGTCACTGTCCTCCTAGGTGGATGGAGCTTGTTGATGTTGTGAAGATGAGGGTTCCACTTGAGTGGAGCATAGTTCTTCTCGATCCACCATAAGGGGTTCCTCAACAGGGAGGATATATCCCACAGCCATTCTTCATATGGCATCCTAAGGCATTTCATCATCTGCATCACAAGCATCAACACCCCCCCCTTGGGGACCATCATATTCTTCGAAGGTCACACTACAAGATTCGATGACGGCTCCGGAGAGCTTATCATAGATTCTATAAGTGTGAGATTCGAGACCATAGCCAACAAAAATACACTCTAATGCTTTAGACTCAAATTTGGACAAAAGAACACCTTTTATGAGATAGAAACACTTACAACCGAACACCCGGAATTAAGATATATTGGGCTTGCTACCGGTAAGTATTTCATATGGAGTCTTGTTGATTTCTTTGCGGAGGTAGATCCGGTTTGATGCATGGAAAGCGGTGGAGATGGCTTCGTCCCAAAAGTTGTATGGAGATTTAAACTCTGCCAACATGGTCCTAGCCATCTCAATAAGAGTCCGGTTCTTCCTCTCGGCAACACCATTTTGTTGAGGGGTATATGCAGCGGAATATTGATGTTTTATCCCCTCATCACCAAGGAAATAATTCAAGGTGTAGTTCTTGAACTCAGTGCCATTGTCGCTTCTTACTATCAACACAGGGACATTGTATTAACGTTGAACCAAGTTGATGAAGTCGATGAAGGTCTTTTGGGTCTCACTTTTAAACTTGAAGAAATATACCCATGAGTATCTTGAAAAGTCATCAACAATCACCAACCAATATTTCTTCCCACCAAGACTTGCATGAGATGGAGGACCAAAGAGATCCACATGAAGGAGCTCCAAGATCCTCGTTGACTTGATGCGTTTCTTTGGCTTGTGGGGAGCATCATGCATCTTTCCTAGAATGCAAGCCCTGCAAACACGATCTTTGGCAAAGGAAAAAATTTCTTTTAGTCCAACAATATGGCCCTCCTTGTGGAGACTTTGCAAAGATCTCATATTGACATGGGCTAGTCGGCGATGCCATAAAAAACCGACATCGGCCTTTCCGAATAAGCACATCGCACTTGTAGTGGTTTCCCCCGAAAAGTCCACCACATACAAGTCATGTTCGACGTACCCAATGAAAGTGAACTTGAGAGACTTGCTCCACATGAGGACCACAATATCATCATCAATAAAGATGGCAAAGCCCATCTTTCCAAGAGCACGGACTGAAAGTAAATTGTAACCAAGGGTCTCAACAAGCATGACGTCCACGCGTGTAATATCGTGGGCAACCACTACATTTCCAAAACCCATTACCTTAGACTTTGAATTATCGGCATATGTCACAGAGATTTGATCATCATTTGGTCTTAATTATTTGACAATAGACGAGCTTCCGGTCATATGACTTGTGCAACCACTATCAAGCACCCACTTTGACCCTCCAGAAGCATATGTCTACAAAATATCAAGCTAATTTTTAGGTACCCATTTTTCAATGGGTCCTCTTTTGTTAGAAGCAAGGGTCTTGGGGACCCAAATAGACCAAGCAATATAACCATCATATGGGCCAACATATTGTGCATACACATCACCATAATAATCACACATTAGAACATAGTGAGGGTTAGCACTTCCCGCAAAATCATCACGAGACATAGTTTTACCACTTGTGGTCTTACTATCCACAATGGCCTTGTTTTTCTCTTATGCGCGCTTGGCCTTCTTCTTGTTGTTGTTCTTCTTCTTCTTGGCTCTGGAGACAAAACCAATGCCCCCTTTCTCACCATTCGACCTTTGCTTACTCAAGAGGTCATCAATGGACTTGTTACCTTTTGGAAATGTGGCCTTGGCTAGCTCCCCCTTCAACCTAGATTTTTCTTCAAGAATAGTTGTACTACTAGAGGGAATGAAATTACTAGGTGAAGGAATATTGGTCAATTGAGTTTGAAGTGTTTCATGGGACTTTGTGAGTGACAAGAGTTCACTTGCCAATGACTTGTGAGCCTTGTTAAGTAAACTAAAGTCCTCGGAAAGTTTTTCATGAACCACACAAAACTCAATCTTGTCCTTTTTAGCCCTTTTATATTTAGCAATAGCATGATCACGTTCCTTGATAAGTCTATTAACAATTATGTCATTGGCCTCATCAAGCCCTTCAAGTTTTAGTTCAAGAGACATCCTAGTCTCTTGTTCTTCTTCAAGAGCATTATTTAGGGCTTCTATCTCAATCATGTGTTCACTCCCAAGTTTACATCTTACATCAAGAAGCTCTTGTGTGTGGGAAAGTTGATCTAAGATGTTCCCAAAATGTATTTTCCCTCCCCTTGTAAGTTAGTCACATACTCATCTAAAGCAATTAATTCCCTTTTTACTTCAAGATACATCTCATCATCAATATCAGCATTAGCTAAGGGAGTGGAGTGAGATGATGAGGATACCTCCGTTCCTCTTGCTATAAGGCAAGTGACGTACTTGTTGGGAGTATTCTCATTTGGAGAATCAAAGAGGGAGGATGTCGGAGTAGAAGTAGTGGCTAGAGCAGCCACACCACTTGATGTTTCCTCTTCCTCATCTTCATCATCTTCATTGTCAGAGGAGAATTCTTCATGAGTGATCAATACAACTTCACCCTTCTTCTTATTGATTGGATTTTTCTTGATGAAGGGTTTCTTGTAAGGAGCTTTGTAAGTTTTATTTGGCACGAGGTTGCCACCATGATCTTCTCTTCTCTCATAGGGACAACTGGCCATAAAGTGATTTCGTTCGCCACAATTGTAACAAGTTCTCAATTTAGGGATATTGCCTCTTTGTCCATTGGGGTTGCTTCTTCGTAGCATTTCCATCTTGGCCTTAGCGGGGTTCTTCCAGTAGTTGTTTGCATAGAAGGCCATGTATTGACCATGAAACATATTGACATCATCGGGGTGTCCCATGGATAGGCCTTCATCACTATCATCTCCATCCTTATGTTCCACAACTTTGTCCTTTAATGCATGGTTGACAACATTGCTCATCCCAAGGGCTTGAGCACGGGCATCTTTGGCATTCTTGGCGGCAACCTTGAAAGAGGCCATCTCTTGCATAACTTCATTGGAGGTCATGAGGTGGTAGTTGTGTCTTCCTTGTAGGCTCTTCAAGTCGGTGGGCTCAAAGGGCATGAGTGCACTCACATATTTCCTTTTTATCCAAGAATCATCCACATGTGAGGCACCCACATTCCTAAAAGTGGTGGCGGTGGATTTTAGCCTACGATACATGTCTTCATGATCTTCATCTTCCTTCATATAGAAGCCTTCAGCTTCATTGCTTAGTGCATCATACCGGTTCCTTCTCATGCTCTCATTCCCAACAAACAACATTGTGAGAGCATCCCAAGCTTCCTTGTCGGTGTTAAGGTGCTCAATTTGTGGGTAATCCTTTGTAACCAATACTTGTTGAATCATGTGCAAGGCGGTGGCATTGAGTTGACTATTGACAACTTCTCTTCTTGTCAAGTTGTTTGGATCCCCAATATAGAGTCCTTGTTCGATGATGTTCCATAGTTCAATGCAAGAGCTGCGCACATGAGTTTTCATTAGAGATTGCCATTTAGCAAAAGTAGATGCTTCTAGCTTTGTTGGGTCTCCACTATTGTTTATATGAGGGTGAGGAATTGGAGGGTTGGGAGAGTACCATGGATGAGAATCATGGTGCTCACCCTTACCACCATCCCTTTTTGTGGAGGAATTAGTGTTGTCTTGATTACCCCCCACCATCATACCCTCGGGTGATACTGGAGCATTCCCCTTAGGTAATACTAATGGAGGCTCCTCTTGAGGAGAAGGGGATGATGAGCCATCTTTATCTTTAAGAATTTGCTCAAGCATCTTTTTGATCTCGTTGACCATGGTGGAGTTCAATCTTGTTTCCAAGTTTTTGAGATCATCCATGGTCACCGAGGTAGGCTCACCACCACCTTCCCCATCGTTGCTACCCATATACTCTTAGGCGGTAAAGCCCGAATAAAGAGCCGAGGCTCTGATACCAATTGAAAGGATCATATGGGCACCTAGGGGGGGTGAATAGGTGCTACTTCAAATTTTCTTATTTTTCAAATTAGGGTTTTATAAGAAAGGTAAATTCTCTAGATTATGCAACTAAGGTGAATTTACCTATATGTCAAACGAGTACAAACTTGTAATGACCTCGGATCGGTAAGGATCCTAAGTCCCTGTGATTAACATGCTAGTCCCTGGATCAATAGCTAGCACTCACAATCGATGAAATATCATGTAAAACACAAAGTCTCTATTACACGGAGAATCCAGAGTATGAAATTATTACAAAAATTGCTTAGCATTATGCTAGCTCGAATAACAGCGGAAACATAAAAGCATCATGAGTCCATCAACGCCCAGGCTTGTCGAGTGTAGACCCGCGATCCCTACGCACCTTTCAATCTTCGGATTCTGCACATAAGACGTGCAGCCAACAAGTTGGGTCAATACTTTGAATGTATTGGCAAATTACACCAAGGAGGGAAAAGACTATCTCTACATGCAAGGCTGGTATAGGCTATAGAGTTCATTTGCTCAAAGCTAATTTTCTTAAGTAGAGAGAAGAATAGAAGATTGCCCTACTTTGTAAACATTTGCTTGGATAAAATAAGGTTGAGTGGCACACAAGGATATTACGCACCAAGTGTCCAAACAACCAAGCACTTGGATATTACGCACCAAGCGTCACTTGGATATTACACACCAAGTTCCCCAAATTCCCACCCAATTGCGATATTACGCACGCCATGGGGTTTCAAAACTTTGTTTTAGAAAAGAGAGAGGAAGATCCTTCAGAGGCTCCATCCTACAGACGCTCATTGTTGTTCTGTTACCGTGAACACGGCTGATCGATCAGATTGCAATACTCTCGAGAGTTTGTGCACTTTACCCACAACCCACGATCAAGTCCTTTAACAGACAAGACCATGGCGAGGCTTTCCCTTAGTAGCCCCTCTACCTTCCGGATCCAACCGTGCCAAGAACCTCCAAATGTTGGTACCCATGTGAGGTTTCCCACTAAGTACTAGACCAAGACAGAGCCCATAATGTATTGTGGTTGCACTGGAAGCTTCTGAATTCTGAAACATGGCAGACTTCTTTGATTCCTGGGCGGCCGTCCTCCACCAAAATCTCACTCGTTGACCCTACAACCATTCCGCCCAGAAGAAAACTTAGTTTTATTTTGAAGTGGATTTGAGAAGAAGAGTTTGCTCTAGAGAGCCTTTATACTTAGAATAATTCTTTGTCTTTCGAACCCCTCCAACGGTACTTTGTATATATATCATAGCAAGCAACACTTAGCAAAAATAGGGTAACCTATTAGGATGGAAAATCCTAAGTATAGGGCTACTCATGGCATACTACAAAATCATCGCACTTGCAAAATAATACTAAGGAAAATTCTAATAGATCATCCTACACATGCATACTACAGAATTTTGAAGATCACATGCATAGAATCAAAACTAGGACAGAATTATGAACAAGTGGTGTAACTTGCCTTGATCCGAGCAGCACTCTACACAATAGCACTCCTTAGCGCACTCCGAGCAATCTAACGAATCACAACATAGATCTGATCACAACTTATTGAAGCATAACACAAAGAAAATCATGCATGCAACATGGTATTTATGCAAGGTTGGATAAATTGATCAAGGTAGCAAGTTTGTGTGGTGATAGTTTAAGGATGTCACTAGGATCGATTCCCAAAGGTGTAGATCTAATAGAGTCACTAAAAAGAAATCCTGGGATTGTAAGAAGATCAATCCATCTAAATAGCTCCAAGTTAGATCTAATGATCCTAAGAAAAGCTTAAATATTTGGATTAGTAGGTATTGTGAAAACAATGTTATTGCAACAAGAATCAATTAAAATAGAATTTTGATTATTTTTCTATAGGTTAAACTCTCTAATCTAATGATTAAAAATCTACACCTAGAACATTACTGAAAACCTGCAATATTAATACAGATTTGGATTCTATAATAAATTAGGAATCCAACGGTATATTATAAGCTAAATTTGGCCAAATATTTGATTTTATATGAATTTCGCAAGTTTAAAATCAAATCTGCAAACAGATCTAAATATCACTTAAAAACCTGGCCAGGTGTCACCGTCTGATTGGTCCAGGTGAGGCGTCACGGTCTTTGGCGTGCGTCTTGTGCTGCGTGCACGTGGCAAGCTATTTGCCGATACCCCTTGACCTACTTCTAATCCTGCATGTTCGTCTTGATCCGACGGTCATGAGGCGCGGCGCGACTTCTGTATGCGTGGCGCTGTGGCAGTGGCGTCGGTGGTCGGCGGTGGCGGCGCTCGTGGTCCTCGAACTGTGGCTAGGTCGACGAGGTTGCAGCTCTCGGTCACGTTCGCGTCCTCGTCGTCTCCTTGCTTCCTCGGCGGTCGGCGTCGCTGATCTCCTTCATCTCGTGGCGCTCCGGCGAGCAATGGCGAGTTCCTTCGAGAGAGGAGGAACACACGGCTGGAATCGGTGGAGGATGGGGAATCTCCGGTGGGAGGAAGGCGAGGAGGCTTGAACCGTCTCGGCCTTGATTGTTCCAATGGCGATTCGTCGTGGCTAGGGTTCGTGCAAGGAGAGAATCGGCGGGGGGCCGAGAGTGACGGGTTTAAATAGGCAGAGCCTTGGCGTCGGGGCACGGACTCGTCTCCGTGCGGTCGAGTCCGACCTCCTCACGCTGGGTTCCGTGGGAAGGAAGCGATGGCAGGTGGGCAGGCGGTCGTGGTCTGGCGGGTGGCGGCAGTGCGGCGGGCTGGTGGCGGGCTGCGGAGCTGGCTGGCCAGCAGCGTGGGCCAGAGCAGTGCTGCCCAGCTAGGTCTGCCTCTTTGTTTTTTTTCCTTTTATCCTTTTTCTCAATTCCTGGTTTGATAAAACTCACATAACTCTTGCAAGACAAGTCCAAAAATGTTGAAACTTGTTTCCAATTTTTTGTAAAAATAAGGTGGTCAATATAGGACCATAGTTTACTGTTTTCATATAGTTTATATTGAAGGGTCAACTTACTACAACAAGGTGCTTACTTATGGGGATATTAAATAGGGTTTCTAAATGGGTTTATGTGTTAGGATTTGTAGTTGCATTGTTTTCAAATGTAGGATGCCAATGATGCATAGGATGCAAATGATGCAAGGATGATGCATGACACTAATAACATCCAAACACAGTATCTGGGATGTTACAAACCTACCCCCCTTAAGAAGAATCTCGTCCTCGAGATTCGGGTTGGCTAGCAAATAGGTGTGGGTGCTCTGTTCTCATGTCGTCTTCACGTTCCCACGTAGCTTCTTCCTCGGAGTGGTGGTTCCATTGTACCTTGCAGAATCTTATAGTCTTGGTGCGGGTAACCCTTTCGTCTGTTTCCAGTATTTTGATGGGTTTTTCCTCGTAGGTAAGGTCATTCTCCAATTGAACCTCGTCTAGGGAAACGGTGTCTCTTAGCGGTGTTTGACCATCTCCGGTGACACTTCTTTAGTTGACACATGAAACACATCATGAGCAGTCAATCCTTCCGGTAACTCAAGCGATAAGCAACTTCTCCTCTACGGCCAGGACCTTATATGGTCCTATGAATCGTGGGCTAACTTGCCCTTGATTAGAACCTCTTAACTCACGTAGGGGTGAAACTCGGAGATACACGGTCTCCTATTTCATAGGCCACATCTGCGTTTGGAATCGCGTAGCTCTTACATGGGATTGGGCTACCTTTAGCCTATCCTGAATCTGTCGCACCTTTTCTTGACATCCTTTATCAAGTCAGGTCCAAAAATTGCGTTCTCCAACTCCATTCCATAGCAATGGAGTCCTACACTTCTGCGTATAGAACTTCAAGCGGAGCCATCTTGATACTTATGTCAGTAGCTGTTGTTGTATGAGAACTCAGCATATGGCAGGTTATCGTCCCAACTAGACCCATAGTCTAGTGCGCAAGCTCTCAACATATCTTCCAAAATTTGATTCACTCTTTCTGTTTGGCCATCTGTTTGAGGGTGGAAGGCAGTACTGAATTCTATTCGGGTTCCAAGAGACTCATGTAGTTGACGCCAAAACTTTGAAGTAAACTGGGTGCCTCTGTCTGACACAATTCCCTTGGGAACACCATGTAGGCTTACAATCCTTGACATGTATATCTTATCAAGCTGAGCACTTGTATATGTGGTCTTTACGAGGATGAAGTGAGCCACCTTGGTGAAGTGATCCACCACTACCCAGATAGAATCAAATCCAGAACGAGTCCGGGGTAATCCCGTGATGAAATCCATGCCTACCTTGTCCCACTTCCAGTCGGGTATAGGTAGTGGTTGTAGTAATCCTGCCGGTTTCTGATGCTCGGCTTTAACTCTATTGCACACATCACACAGAGAAATATACTCTGCAATATCTCTCTTTAGGTTATTCCACCAGAATCTATCCTTCACATCCATGTACATCTTTGTGTTGCCTGGATGAATTGAGTATGGCGAATCATGAGCTTCTTGTAGAATCATCTTCCTGATATCGGGGTCATTGGGAACGCACAAACGCTTCCCATACCAGAGGGTTCCTTGTTCGTCCAGACGAAATTCTTTAGTCTTTCCTTCATTTATCCTGACTCTTATTTCTTCCAACTCTTTATCCCCCTTTTGTGCTTCTTGGATCCTTTCTTGGAAAGTGGACACTATTTCCATAGTCGCTACGTGTCCTTTCGGGACTATCTCCAACCTGAGATCCCTGAACTGCTTGCATAAATCCTCTGGAAGTTCCCCTGCGGTAAGTCCATTTACATATACCTTACGACTTAACGCATCAGCCACCACGTTTGCCTTTACGGGGTGGTACTGTAAATCCAAGTCATAATCCTTAATTAGCTCAAGCCATCTTCGTTGTCTCATATTCAGCTCTTTTTGGGTGAAGATGTACTTCAAACTTTATGGTGCATGAACACATCACAATGTTTGCCCATGAGGTAGTGCCTCCATACCTTGAGTGCATGAACCACAGATGCAAGTTCCAAATCATGAGTGGGATAATTGTGTTCGTGGTTCTTAAGTTGTCGGGAGGCATAGGATACCACTTTCCCATCCTGCATCAATACACTTCCAAGTCCTTGTCGAGAAGCGTCACAATAGACTTGAAAATCCTTCTGGATATCAGGCAGACACAGAACTAGTGCCGTTACAAGGCGTTTCTTCAACACTTGAAAACTTGCTTCACATGCCTCGGTCCATAGGAATTTATTTTCCTTCTTTAATAGTTCCATCATGGGTTTTGCTATCTTGGAAAAGTTTTCAATGAACCTCCGGTAATATCCTGCGAGGCCCAAGAAACTCCTAATATCTCCCACATTCTTGGGTGACTCCCATTCCGTCACGGAAGCTACCTTGCTAGGATCTATGGCAACTCCTTTAGCCGACACAACATGGCCAAGGAATCCCACTTCCCTTAACCAGAATTCACACTTGCTGAATTTGGCATACAACTTGTGTTCTCTTAGTTTTTCCATAATAAGGCGCATATGTTTCTCATGTTCTTTCTCATCCTTAGAGTATATGAGTATATCATCTATGAATACCATGATAAACTTGTCCAAATATTCCATGAACACCTTTTTCATCATGGTCATGAAGTATGCTAGGGCATTGGTTAGACCAAAAGACATCATGGTGTTCTCATACAATCCGTATCTTGTGGTGAATGCTGTCTTGGGCACATCCTGTTCCCGAATCTTTAGCTAAAAGTAGCCTGATCGTAGATCGATCTTTGAGAATACACTGGCTCCTTTTAGCTGGTCAAACAGGTCGTTGATGTTGGGCAGAGGATACTTATTCTTAATCGTCACTTCGTTCAACGAGCGGTAGTCCACAACCAGCCTCTTGGTCTTATCCTTCTTTTCCACAAATAGGACGGGTGCTCCCCAGGATGACGCGCTGGGCTGAATGAACCCCTTGTCCAATTGTTCCCTAAGCTGTTTCTTGAGTTCCTTTAACTCGTCCACATCCATCTTGTATGGTCTCTTAGCTATTGGCCCTGTTCCTGGCATTAAGTCAATGAGAAACTCGATATCACGGTCGGGTGGCATTCCGGGTAGATCTTCTGGGAAGACATCTGTGTATTCCTTTAAAATAGGTACCTCCTCCAAGCTAACCCCCTTAAGCGAGTTCACCATGACTTCTTTAAGAGCGAAATTCGACTTGATACGAATCCTTCTCCCTTCCCGTGTTGTGAGCATGACAGTTCTCTTGGCACAATCTATGACTCCTTCATATTTGGTCATCCAATTCATGCCCAATATTATGTCCAATCCTTGTGATTCTAGAACTACTAGGCTGGTGGGAATGATGTGTGTCCCAATCCTCAGTTCTAAATCCTGGCAACTGGAGTTTGCCACTATTTCTCCCCAGGAGAACTTACCCTTAGAGGAAAGTTTATAGTCTCCGTTGGTATCTTGCCTCTATCCACAAATACCCTTGATATGAATGAATGCGATGCACCGGTATCAAAAAGAACAACTGCGGGAATAGAATTGAGTTTGAACTTACCAATCACGAAGTCTGACGCATCACAGGCATCCTCCATAGAAACATGATTCACCGTGGCTTTGACAAACGGATTTGGTTTCTTCCCGTTTCCATTGCCATGGTTGTGTCCATTACTATTCCCATTGCCATTGCCATTGCCATTGCCATTCTTCCTCTCGGGGCAAGAGGTTGCATAGTGCCCTGTCTTGTTGCACTTAAAACATGTCACCTCACTGAGATCCTTTCCATTGCTGCCATTTCCATTGCGGTTTCTGTGCCCATTGTGTTTGTGGCCACCATGTTTATGACCGTTATGGTTGTGGCCATTATTGTTATAAGGTGGTGGTGAGGAATTGCGCTGCTTCTGGTACGGAACAGAGTGTTTGTGAGGGTTAGATTTCCTCTTGCGATTCTCTATGCTCTTCCTCTTTGATTCAACCACAATGGCTCTGTCCAGGAGTTCCTGAAAGTTGTCAAATTTCTGAGCCACAAGCTGAATGGATATCTCATCATTGAGCCCTCTTAAGAACTCCTCCTGTCTCTTGGCATCAGTAGAAACATCATCGGGTGCATAACGGGATAGCTTATTGAAAAGCTCACCATACTCGGTGACGGAACGGTGCAGCTGGTGTAGGTCGCGAAACTCGCGCCTCTTTAGAGCCATGACACCAGCAGCCACATGATGAGTGCGAAAAGCTAACTCAAACTGTTCCCAAGTGATAGCATCAATGTCCGGGTGGGTGACTTGGTAGTTATCCCACCATTCTGCAGCAGGTCCTTCAAGCTGGTGTGCGGCATAACGCACCCTGTCGGCTCCGACAGCTTGTACGGTGTCTAGATTCTTGTTGATCGTACGCAGCCAGTCATCCGCGATGATTGGTTCAGTGCTGCTAGTAAAGGTAGGTGGGTTCAGCCTCAAAAACCGAGACAAGCGATCCTATTGAGGAGGTGGCGGAGGTGGTGGTGGTGGCGGGTTGTTGTTGTTGTTTTGCATGTTCTGAGTGAGCAGTTGGATCACTGGTTACGAGTGGCCAAAAGTTACGCTATTTACGCGGGATTTTGGGATTCATGCGTCTTGGCGGCATCTGTGGGGTTTAAGAGAATAGTTAAGAAATAGACAGAAAGACTAAGTAGTAAACTCCTACCCTTATGAAAAACACACCAAGCACACAAGGCACACAAGGCATAACACCACAGATTTAGCCCAGGAAACAACCAAATTTAACTAAACCAGACTTGTCTTGGTATTTATTACATTTGCGAATAACGTTCTACTATAGAATTAAAGGTGGTCCAACTACTACACATCTTCCACGCCTTCCTCTTCCTCGTCCTCGAATGAGTAGCCTTCTTGCTCTAGAGTTGTCTTGTACAACTCCATCTCCTTTGTGGTGGCTTCAAGCTTCTCTTGGAGGTCCTTTATCTCATCCTGTAGCTTCCGGGTAGTGGCTTCCAGCTGCTCCTGAAGTCCCTCCTTCTTGCTTTGTAGTTCCTCCACTAAACTTGACTTCATTGCGGCTTCAAGTTGCTTTGCCAAGTCCCTTTTGGAAGCACGTACATCATTGATTATCTTGCAAAGGCCTTCAGTTTGCACTTCATCTCCATCGATCTACTGTTTGAGTTCCCTAATTCTCTTGTTTTTATTTATCACCCTCTTCTCTTTGTTAACGAACTTCTTCTCTTGGTCCTGGAATTTTATCTCTTGGAGCTTCATTGCCTCCTCCTCCTGCTTGATAATTTCTTCCTTCTCCTTGATGAGGGCGCATAGCACATCGTTCTTCAACATCTCGAGGAAGGTACCATTTTCAAGGTCACGGATGTGGCACTCCAAGTCTTGATATTGTGTTCTTCGGCGCTTGGTAGAAGTTCTTTCCTCAAAGGTTAACTCCATGGGAATCCCTTCCTCATCTCTTCTTCCAAAGAGGCCGCCGCAGTATCCTTGGAGAGCTTCATGATGACATCCACATTGGCGACCAATGAGTTGCTGCAAGCTAATGCTAAGGGCCTTCTCCTTGGAATCGCTAACAATGTGGATTGCTATGTCTTCCTCCGGGTTCTTGCCTCGCTCTTTTCCTGGCTGGATGACCTTGACTCCCCAACAGCCGTCCTTATGGAGTTTCTTCATTGTGCTCCCTTGGATTGTTGGGAGAGGAAGATCCAAACGCGTGAGTAGATCCATGAGGCATCCTCCAAAGCGAAGGGGCCCGATGTCCGTGACGGTGTCGTAGAGGAAGTTTGTCATCTTTGAGTTAGAAGAATGAGGGTTAGATACTTAACAAGTAGAGGAAAGCAGATACTAGATGTGCGGGAAAAAAATAACTTGGTAGGAAACAAGTAAGGTACTAAATTTAGAGGTGGTTCCAATCCTAGGGTCACGTCCTACAGGCAACGATGTGCTCTGATACCTTCTGTAATGACCTCGGATCGGTAAGGATCCTAAGTCCCCGCTAGTCCCTGGATCAATAGCTAGCACTCACAGTCGATGAAATATCATGTAAAACACAAAGTCTTTATTACACGGAGAATCCAGAGTATGAAATTATTACAAAAATTTCTTAGCATTATGCTAGATCGAATAACAGCGGAAACATAAAAGCATCATGAGTCCATCAACGCCCAGGCTTGTCGAGTGTATACCGGCGATCCCTACGCACCTTTCAATCTTCGGATTCTGCACATAAGACGTGCAGCCAACAAGTTGGGTCAATACTTTGAATGTATTGGCAAATTACACCAAGGAGGGAAAAGACTATCTCTACATGCAAGACTGGTATAGGCTGTAGAGTTCATTTGCTCAAAGCTAATTTTCTTAAGTAGAGAGAAGAATAGAAGATTGCCCTACTTTGTAAACATTTGCTTGGATAAAATAAGGTCGAGTGGCAACAAAGGATATTACGCACCAAGTGTCAAAACAACCAAACACGAGGATATTACGCACCAATCGTCACTTGGATATTACACACCAAGTTCCCCAAATTCCCACCCATTGGCGATATTACGCACGCCATGGGGTTTCAAAACTTTGTTTTAGAAAACAGAGGAAGATCCTTGAGGCTCCATCTCTGACGCTCATTGTTGTTACATACGTGAACACGGCTGATCGATCAGATTGCAATACTCTCGAGAGTTTGTGCACTTTACCCACAACCCACGATCAAGTCCTTTAACAGACAAGACCATGGCGAGGCTTTCCCTTAGTAGCCCCTCTACCTTCCGGATCCAACCGTGCCAAGAACCTCCAAATGTTGGTACCCAGGTGAGGTTTCCCACTAAGTACTAGACCAAGACAGAGCCCGTAATGTATTGTGGTTGCACTAGAAGCTTCTGAATTCTGAAACATGGCAGACTTCTTTGATTCCTGGGCGGCCGTCCTCCACCAAAATCTCACTCGTTGACCCGACAACCATTCCGCCCAGAAGAAAACTTAGTTTTATTCTGAAGTGGATTTGAGAAGAAAAGTTTGCTCTAGAGAGCCTTTATACTTAGAATAATTCTTTGTCTTTCGAACCCCCCCAACGGTACTTTGTATATATAGCATAGCAAGCAACACTTAGCAAAAACAGGGGTAACCTATTAGGATGGAAAATCCTAAGTATAGGGCTACTCATGGCATACTACAAAATCATCGCACTTGCAAAATAATACTAAGGAAAATTCTACTAGATCATCCTACACATGCATACTACAGAATTTTGAAGATCACATGCATAGAATCAAAACTGGGACAAAATTATGAACAAGTGGTGTAACTTTCCTTGATCCGAGCAGAACTCTACACAATAGCACTCCTTAGCGCACTCCGAGCAATCTAACGAATCACAACATAGATCTGATCACAACTTGTTCAAGCATAACACAAAGAAAATCATGCATGCATGCAACATGGTATTTATGCAAGGTTGGTTAAATTGATCAAGGTAGCAAGTTTGTGTGGTGATAGTTTAAGGATGTCACTAGGATCGATTCCCAAAGGTGTAGATCTAATAGAGTCACTAAAACAAAATCCTGGGATTGTAAGAAGATCAATCCATCTAAATAGCCCCAAGTTATATCTAATGATCCTAAGCAAAGCTTAAATATTTGGATTAGTAGGTATTGTGGAAACAATGTTATTGCAACAAGAATCAATTAAAATAGAATTTTGATTATTTTTCTATAGGTTAAACTCTCTAATCTAATGATTAAAAATCTACACCTAGAACATTACTGAAAACCTGCAATATTAATACAGATTTGGATTCTACAAGAAATTAGGAATCCAACGGTATATTATAAGCTAAATTTGGCCAAATATTTGATTTTATATGAATTTCGCAAGTTTAAAATCAAATCTGCAAACAGATCTAAATATCACTTAAAAACCTGGCCAGGTGTCACCGTCTGATTGGTCCAGCTGGGGCGATGCGGTGCTGGCGCGTGCGTGCTGACGCGCGTGCCACGTGGCAAGCTGCTATTTGCCGATACCCCTTCGGCCTACTTCTAATCCTGCGCGTTCGTCTTTGATCCGACGGTCATGAGAGGCGGCGGCGACTTACAGGGCGTGGGCGGTGGTCGGCGGTGGCGCTCGGGGTCCTCGAACTGTGGCAAGGTCGACGAGGTTCGCTGTCGCTCTCGCGTTCGCGTCCTCGTCGTCTCCCTTGCTTCCTCGGCGGTCGGCGGCGTCGTTGATCTCCTCTCGCGGCGCTCCGGTGGCGCTCCGGCGGCAATCGTGGCGAAGTTCTGCGAGAGAAGGAAGAACACATGGCTGGAATCAATGGAGGATGGGGAATCTTGTGGGAGGAAGGAGGCGAGAGGATTCGAACCGTCTCAAGGTTGTTCGACGGCGGCGGTGTGGTCGTCAGCTAGTGTTCGTGCAAGGAGAGAATCGAGCGGGGGGACGCGAGTGACGGGGTTTAAATAACGGGAGCCTTGGCGTCGAGGGCACGGACTGCGTCTCCGGTCCGAGACCTCCTCACGGCGCTGCTGGTTCCGTGTGGGGAGGAAGGCGATGGCCAGGTGGGGCGGTCGGTGGTGCGGCAGGTGGCGACGGTGCGAGCGGGCCGGTGGCGGGCTGCGGAGGCTGGCGCGGCGCGCTGGCTGCCGCGTGGGCGCTGGTGGGCTGCGCTGCGGCCCAGCTAGGTCTGCCTCTGTGTTTTTTTTCTTTTATCCTTTTTCTCAATTCCTGGTTTGATAAAACTCACATAACTTTTGCAAGACAAGTCCAAAAATGTTGAAACTTGTTTCCAAATTTTTGTAAAAATAAGGTGGTCAATATAGGACCATAGTTTACTGTTTTCATATAGTTTATATTGAAGGGTCAACTTACTACAACAAGGTGCTTACTTATGGGGATATTAAATAGGGTTTCTAAATGGGTTTATGTGTTAGGATTTGTTGTTGCATTGTTTTCAAATGTAGGATGCCAATGATGCATTGGATGCAAATGATGCAAGGATGATGCATGACACTAATAACATACAAACACAGTATCTGGGATGTTACAAAACTAGCACAACACTAAGCAAGAACAAGTTAAGTAAAGTCCAGTAAAGGATAAAAGTAACCAAAGTGATTCACGCGGAGACACAAGGATTTGTTTTTCGTAGTTACTTCCTTTTGAGGGGAAGTACGTCTACGTTTGGAGAGGGCCTCCCTCTCCATGAAAGTCCTCCCTTGTTCTCCAATGAACCTCACCCTGATGGGCTCGATTCACCTCTTCCACTATATCGATAACCTTCAAGGTGGAAGCCGTAACCTTTACAACTAGTTCGAGGCACACATCCACAACTTAATTGGAGGCTCCCGAATACAAGCAAGATGTCAAGCAATCAAAGACAAACTTGTAAGAACTAAATCTTGAACTAGAGTTTCCAAAGAAACACTAGAGCAAGGGGGGCCTCAAGTGAATGAGGGGGAAATGAAGATCTCTCTTGGTGAAGCAATAGATCAAGGGATCCTCCTTCGATTCTCCAAAGATCAACGACTTTGGATGGTTGAGTGAAGAGATCTTGGCGATTTGGTGGATCAAATGGAGGTGGTGTTCTTGAGTGGGACGAGAAACCTTCCAAGGTAGGTGAAGGGTGCATTTATAGCACGTGGAGTGGATCTGCCCATTGGGAATTAAATGCATCGGTAATACCGGTACACAAGTGGTAGTACCGGACACAACTGGTACTACCGGTCAGGTACCATACCAGGTACCGGAGATGCACCACACGGTTGAGCCAGCCTTAGGCACCTCCGGAACAACCTAGCGGTGCTACCGCTAAGCGGTAGTACCGGTTATGAGAAGAGGTACTACCGGTCCAGGCGGTAGTACCGGCTCCAGGTATCGATTGATACTGAGAGGGATGAAGAGCTCTTATCCTCCCTCAGTGTCGCCCGGTATAGTCGAGCGATACTACCGTGGTCAATCGTTAGTACCGCTTGGTGCAAGTGGTACTACCGGTTGGAGAGGTAGTGCCGCACCACGGTACCGTGTGGTACTGAGGGTTGACGAGAGCGTTCCTTCCCTATCAGATGTGACCGGTATAATGAAGCGGTACTACCGGTGCCAAGCGGTAGTACCGGTTGTGACTTCCGGTACTACCGGTCAGCACTGGTGCATTTGGCAAGTGCCAATAGTGGGCAATTCATTTTTCGTTCCACAACCTTAAATACCTGAGATACACTTAGCACACGATTAAACCGATAGGTGTGTTATCATCAAACATCAAAATCATAAGAATAGGAAGTGTACTTTCATCACTCATAGTAGAAAGCTCATTCATATGAGCCACAACACTCTCAGTTTCAGTCCCACAAAAATGTTCTTTCTCAACAATGTCCAAATAGGATAAATCAAGAGAAAAATCATAATCTTTATCTTTAATATCTATGGGAGAGGTGGCAAACTTAGGATCAGAGGACAGTTTGGGAATAATGGTACGTCTCGCAAGGATACTCTTAATATCACTAGTACCATGTGTGTTTCGGCACTCTTCAACAAATTCATAAGTAAACTCAATGTAACCATCATTAATATATCTCTCTCCAGACTCAGGTGGGCTAATAGGTGTAACCGTATCTTCACTAGGAGTTTCAGTATTTCCTAGACTAGCCATAGTAGCATCTAGGAAAGGACCTAATGAACCTGTCACATCCCAAAATTTTGCAAATTTTGCAATGTGAAAAATAAATAAACAAAATAAATAATTATTGAAACTTAGGGTGAAAAGAAACTTTTTTATTCTAAATGGAAACATCAAAACCCACCTTAAACAAACTTTGAATAAAATGGAATCCAACAAATTTCAATCAACTGAAATGCATTCATCAATGAATGTATCTTGAAATTTAAACACTTGGAAAAGTTAAATCAAAAACCCTAAAACCCCAATGGAAGAAAATCATATTCAAGATCTCTCAGACTATGGAATTGATCCATGTAAAAATCTATCTACACACATTTTACAAATGATCAAAAATGATAAACAAAAATATTATAAGATCATAGAAATTGGTTTCACTTAATTTGGAACCATGGATAAAAACTTATGAATTTGTTAAGATAAATAAATTAAATTTCAAAGCTAATAAAGTTCCTATCTAAAACCCATACAAAATAGTGAGCAATTAATCCTAAAAGAGATTTAAAAAGATAAACAAATATTAAATAAAATTATACAAATTGGAATCACCAATTTTGGATTTGGAAATAAAAAGATATGGATTTCATAAGACAAAGAAAGAAAGAAATAAATAAGGAATATTCAAAATCCAAATTAAATCTTGGCCAAATCCATAAACAAGTAAAAGATTGATTAATGATAAAAGGGAGAAAAAGATTATTTAAATAAAATCATAAGGATTGAAAAATATCAAATTTTATTTAAATAAAGACAATTTGCCTAAACTAAGTAATAAATTCCAAAGGAATTATTTAAAAGACAATTTAAATCTTGAGTTAAATTCCTAAGCAAATGAAATAAAGATAAATCAAATAAAATAAAGGGATAAGGAATATTCAAATAAAATAATATGACATTAACCAAATTCTATTCTATTTGAATAAAGACAAAATCCCTAATAGAAATGATTAATTAAATCATGAGAAAATAGTAAATTGGAATTTACCAAAGTGGATTAAAAAGTTATCTAATTAACTTAAAAGAATTATTTGAATACAATATATATCGGATTAAAACCATATTTGATTCTATTTGAATAAAGACAAATGCCCAATATAAATGATTAATAAATCATATTAAAAATATTTCAAATAATTCAAAGTGGATTATTTAACACCCTATTAAATAAATAAAACCTACTGAAAAAGGTTTGGTGAAAATTATAATTCAAATAAGAGTTTGAAAATATAATTAAAATCTTATTTGATTAAAGGCAAGTGCCTATTTTAAATAATTAATAAACCATAAAAGAAGAAAAGAATAATTCTAAAACAGACTTTAAAATGCATTAATAAACAACATTTAAACTTACTGAAAGTTTTGAGAAAAGTTTGAATTCAAACTAGGTTTGAAATCATTTGGATTAAATCAAAACAGAAAAATAAATCAGAAAAGGAAAAAAAGAAACAGAATAAAAAAACGACAAGAGCCAGCCCAGCCCACCAGGCCAGACCAGCCCACTCTCTTCTTCCCCAAAACGTTTCCTTTCTCACTCAAACATCGACCCGCACAGTCACTGGCAACCAGACCCCATGCGCACTCCCTCTCTCTCGCCAACGAGGCTGCCCCACCTGCCAGTCATCTTCCCTACCCCGCGACCTGTTCTTCCTCACCCCCCGGGCCGTTTCCTGCCAAATTTCCGAGTCTTCATTTCGATTAATTGCGCCTGTAATTTCTCCCCGCGACCACGCACAATTAAACCCCTCCCTCTCTCCTCTCTTTCCCCTCAAACCTGATTCCACCGGAGCCACCAGGTTGCGAGAATCGCTGCCCACACCGTCGCTGCTCCGACGAGTTCTCCAGCCGATTCCGGCCAACTCAGCCACCCCCATCGTCCCCGCTTCACACGATATTGTTCGCGAGGATCTCCTGCACCTACCAGTGCCTCGCACTTGATCGCGCGTGCCCCGAATCCTCGGCTCTGTCCATTCCTGAGCGCCACCGACGATAGGCTCGACTCCGGCGAGCCGTAGACGACGACCTCGTGCGCCCCTTGCTTCCTGGTGAGTGTTTCCGTGATCCTCGAACCCGTGTGCACCTTCCTGACTCGTTGCCTTGCTCGCTTGCGTTCTAGAGACTCGCCTCCGACGAAGTTTTGCATGACCCGATGACAGCAACATCTCCGGCGAGCAATCCTCGACGCTACCGTGCGCCCCCTGCCCAACGACGAGTACCTCGAGCCTCCTCACGCCTCAGCGAATCTAGTGAGCGTTTTTCCCTTCTCCCTTGCTTCCTGTTCCGCCAGAACCGCCGCCAGCCACCATCGCCCGCCGCCCATCTTTGGCCATGCTCCTGTACGCCGTCCGATTTAGATCTGTCGGATACGATATAACAACTTAACGAAGGAGTATCACTTGATCTACACCGTGCGATCTAAATGAGATCCTGCGGTCTGAAACAACCGATCCAACCGAATTGGTATCAGCCTATAGAAATGCTCCACGTGGCCAATTTGTGTTCTAAAAACAGAAATTAGATCTATTAGTTGTTAGATTTTGTAAAATTCAAAACTTTAAATCTACACGTCCAAATTTTGCAAATTTTATACCAATGGAATCAGAAAAAAGAGTACTTTCCAACCATGGACCTTTTTTTAGTAATTTGCTTCTATAAAATTGGTTGTGTTTGCAGAAACATGTGTAGGCATGTTTTGAGTATAAAATTTATTCTAAAAATGTTTTTAGGGTAAAATCATTTGTAAATGGATTTTTTGGAACCTACTGACCATATAAACCAACTTTTGGGATTAAAAATATATTTTGTGACACTTAGGAATTATTCCTTTAAATAAAATCATTTCTAGTTAAATAAAAATATTGATTATGGTTTAAAAATGATTTTTAGAGTGAAACCTTTTGAAAATGACTTGAATTAAACTCTCTGATCCTAAACACCAAGTTGTGAGATTTAAAAATATATTTGTTGAACCCTATAAAACTATTACCTTGTTTAAAGGAATTTCCAACAAAATAAATTGTTGCTTCGATTTAAAAATGGATTTTCGATGAAACCCTTTGCAAATGGAATTGTTTTAAAACACTTTTGACCATAAACACTAACATGTTGTGTTAAAAAAAAATATTTGTCAAATACTAGAAACTATTACTTTGATTTAAATCATTTCTAGCAAAACAAAAATGATTTAAAGTTGCCATTTTCACAAACTTGATATCAAATGGTTTTGCCACATTTAGAAATGACCAATAGGTGTTTTATAATGTTTATAACCTATTAGAAACCACTTTTCCCAAACAAAACAATCTTTGGCATGCTTGCATGCATTGCTTTGTTTTTATTATTTTATGTGTTAAATTGTTTGAATGCTAGATTGAATTTGTGCCTTGATTGAATTGTAGAGTGTGACTATTGCAAGATCAAGGAGTGAACTTATATTCTCTACCAAAAAGGCAAGTGGTTCTTCATACTTTTGTCCCATTATTTTCACTATGCATTAGTGATATTTTGAGTAGGACTTGCATGGAATTTTTACTAAGTATGCTATGCCATGGGAAATCCTAGTAGATGATGACTTAGTAGAATTTTCATAAGTTAATATTCCTACTACTATCATGCTTAGCTTAGCTAGTAGAAAACAAGGGTGGATTATATTCATGCTATGAGATATTTCTAAGTCTATTACTTGTGTTTTGTTTAATAAAACAACTATGTGAATGAATCACCTGGGTGGAATGGAAAGGATGGATTTATGTTGAGTGGTTACACAAGGCCAGGGGACTGGTGAACCTTGTGTATGACACTTGTGGAATGCCACCCAGGAACAAAGAGATCTGAGATGTCAAATGTTGAGAAGCTTCAAGTGCAGCCACTTGGCATTATGGGCTCTGCCTGGATCATATAGTGTAAGGGTCCCAACCTTTAATAAGGTAGAGTCCTCTGTGTTTACAATGCTAGTCCCTGGATCAATAGCTAGCATCCACAGTTAAGATGTAATATCAAGAAACAAAGGTCATAATGTAACTTTATAACAAGGAATAACATAATTTTATTACATCTTACATAGGTCCTTTGGCTATTACATTACATTGCAGCAGAAATTCTATAAGCATGGGGTCCTTCATCTTCAAAGTGCCACAGGCAGACATGTTAGTTGTAGACTTTGTAATCCTAATCAACACACTTCACTAAATCAATCAAACCTGCAACATACAAGTTACAGCCACAAGGGTCAATACATTTGAATTGTATTGGCAAGTGATACTATGGTAGTACAGTGGAGTCTATCATATACATGCATTTGGCTAAGTGGAGTTGAGGCTTGCATTGCTCAAAATAGATTTTTCCTTAACGTTTGAAAACACTAAGTTTTGCTTGACAAAAATCATTTTTCTCAATCAAAGATTGAAGAATCCTTTAACCCTTGTTCAAACCACAAGTTTTTAACTTAGAAATTTCAATGATGAGATTCTTGATTGCTTCCATGTCTTGATGCTCAAATTGTCCTTTACCAGGGACATGGCTAAGTACTTAGATTTTACACTCTGCAGAGGTGGTGCACTTTCCCCACAAGACTTGGTTTCCCAAGACAAGATCTTTCAGAAGCTTTCCCTTAGACCAAAAGGGACGCGCTCCAACCTATCAAACTCTACCACCAACTGTCCATATGGCTAAGTTCTTGCAACCTATATGATCCAGGCAGAGCCCATAATGCCAAGTGGTTGCACTTGAAGCTTCTCAACATTTGACATCTCAAATCTCTTTGTTCCTGGGTGGCAATCCACAAGTGTGATACACAAGGTAAACCATAAACATGGGCCTTGTGTAACCACTCAACCAAAAATCACCATTCAAGTCCCATTCCACCCAGGTGATTCATTAACTTAGTTGTTTTATTAAACAAAACACAAGTCCTCAGACTTAGAAATTTTTCCATAGTGTGTATATATTTCCACCCTTGTTTTCTACTAGCTAAGCTAAGCTTGATAGTAGTAGGAATCTTAACTTCGGAAGATTTCTACTAAGGTTTCATCTACTAGGTTTTCCTATAGCAAGGTTTATATTTAGCAAAATTCCATGCAAGTTTTACTTAGAGAAAATCACTAATGCATAGTGAAAGTAATGGGACAAAAAGTATGAAGCATCACTTGCCTTTTTGGTAGAGTATAAGTTCAATCCTTGTCCTTGCAAAAATCACACTCTTCAACTCACTACAAATCAATCAAGCAAGGCAAAAACTCAATCTACCAATCAAGCAAAACATCACATAAAATAATAAACACAACAATACATGCAAGCATGCCAAGCTTTGTTTTGTTTGAAAAAGTGGTTCCTAATGGGTCATAAACATTTTGAAAACACCTATTGGTCATTTTGTAAAGTGGCAAAGTCTTTTGCAAGAGGTTTCACTTCCTAAACCATTTTCAAAACAAAGTATCATTTTATGTGGTGTATAAATATTTTACTAAGGCATTAATCTATAGGGTTAACCAAATATGTTTTCAAACCATAAAACTTGGTGTTTGGGGTCAGAGAGTTTAAAACAAAACATTTTCCAAAAGTTTTATTCCAAAACCATTTTTAATAAATAAAATATATTTTTATTTGACTAGAAATGGTTTTAAATCAAAGAATCATTCTTTTGTTTCACCAAATACATTTTTGAAACCACAAAGTGATTCTTATGGTCAGTAGGTTCAAATCACACCAATTGCCAAAGATTTTATCCCCAAAATCATTTTTGAACAATTTTCATAACCTAAACAAGCATACCAATGTTTCTGCAAAAACAATCATTTTACCAGAGGCTTTTTACTAAACAAATGGCATGGTTGGCTAGGGCTTGTTCCACTGATTCCATTGATATAAAGTTTGAAATTTTTGGACGTGTGGATCAAAAGTTGTGCAATTTACAAAATTGGAAATCTAATAGATCAAATTTGTCTTTTAAATCAACTACAGGCCATGTGGTGCAATCCTATTGGTCAAAAATGTTTCGTTCGGATCGACTACTCTGGTGCGTTGGATCAAGTCAGATTGTGCGGCACAGGATCACTCGTACCCCTTCGGCTAAGGATCTATCGTGGCTTGGATCATCATCTAACGATTGTCTGTGCCAGCCATAGATGGGCGGCGCTGCGGTGGCTACTGGCGGCGGAGCGGCCAGATGGTGGTGGTGCCGGCGATACAGGAAGCAAAGGAAGGTGGGGAGATGCTCACAGTGATCGCAGGGCGATGCCGAAGCTCAACGTGGAGTCGTCTTGGCAAGGGGCGCACGTGACTGTCCTTAATTGCTCGCCGGAGATGAGCTGGGCCTCGGGCGGCTCTGGAGGTCGTCGAGGGCGAGGATACGGAGCACCCTAGGACGAAAGGGAGACACATTTAGGTTAGCAAGAGCATGGCGATCATTATCGTGTCCACGGGGAAGAGAGGGGAGGTCTGGTTTACCTGGGAGACGTCGCCGCAGTTGGAGACAGACGGCGGAGCTGGCTCGGGGTGACGCTGTCGAGCTTGTAGAGCTCGCGCGGGTGAGCTGGCGATGCGAAAAGGTGCGCCAGGGCTTGAGGAGTATGCGAGTGTGGTCAAGGAGGCGAGGGGTGGCAGGACACCGCCGGAATCGAGGGAAGAGTTCGTCGGTGGCAGTGAGGTTGGAGAATCGAGGCGGCTGGGCGTGCTAATGTGGGGTGACAGAGGAAATGGATAGGAGGCATGGGCATTTAAGCTTGCGTGATCAAAGCGGTAATGGTGGCCGTGTTAAGACGAATTAAACCGGAGGAATCAACGGCAGGAGCGGGGAAGAACTGGTCACGGGTGTAGACGATGAACAGGAGAGGTGGGGTCGGTCGGTGAGAAAGGGAGTGAGGGAGGTCCACCGTTAGCTTGTCTTGGTGCGAGACTGTGTAGAAAATGTTTATTTGGGTGGTGTTGGGCTGGAGTTGGGCCTAGACTGGGCTGTTGGGTTGGGTCGACCAGATTCATATTTTTTTCCAGTTCTGAATCTTTTTCTTTTTCCAAATCAATTTCTGTTTTGAAATTTCAAACAACATTCATACATTCAAATCACATTCAAAAATTCAACACACTTTGCAATTGAATTTGGTTCTGTTTAACGACATAAACCAAAATCCAAAATAAAATAATATTTTTATTTTAGAGTCCATTTATAATTAAATAAAATGGACACTAGTCAATAAATCAAATGGGTTTTAATTTATTTAAAAACTCCATTTGAAATCTAAATATTTTCAAAACCAAAAAACTTTATTTTGAAATCTAAAATAAAACCAAAACACTTCAGTAGGTTTTATTTGAGAATATAAAATACTTGGAAAACTTATTTAAAATAATTTAATAAGTTTTAGTGTTTATTTAAAATGGGAAAAGCCTTTACTTAAATAAAATTGGATATTAAATCCTTATTATTTTCTTTAAATAAACCTTTACCATTTTTATCCAATAGAAATATTTTATTTCAAAGGCCTGGCCAAGTTTTAATTTGGCTTACAAAATAATCCTTATTTGTAAAACTTCTATTTCATTTGAAAAACAAATCTTTTTATTTAAAAGATCCAAAATAGTAATTCCAAAATATTTTTTCCCCTATTTTAATGTTTTGTCTTTTCAAATCCCTTTAGAATTTGTTTGATCAAAATAGGTTTGAAGGTTCCCATTTGAATTCAAAAAGTTTCTTCTCACTCTGAAAATCAACAAAGTTTTATTTTATTCATTTATTTTTCACATTACAAGATTTGGAAAATCTTGGGATGTGACATATAGGTTGCAATAACTTAGCCAAATGGACAATTGGTGGTAGGGGATGATAGGTTTGGGAACGCGTCCATTTTGGTATATGGGAAGGCTTCTGAAAGATCTTGTCTCGATGCATGTCGAGTCTTGTGGGGAAAGTGCACCACCTCTCGAGAGAGTAAAATATAAGTACTTAGTCGTGTCCCCGACAATGGACAATTTGAGCATCAAGACATGGAAGCTATCAAGAATCTCCTCATCCCAATTTCTAATTTAAAAACTTGTGGTTGAACAAGGGTAAAGGTTCACCAATGTCTATTGGTGGTTCCTTGGGAGTTTTTGCCAAACAAAAACTTAGTGTTTCAAATGATAAGGAAAAATCTATTTTGAGCAAAGCAAGCCTAAGCTCCACTTAGCCAAATGCATGTAGATGATAGATACCATTACTCTACCATAGTATCACTTGCCAATACAATTCAAATGTATTGACCCTTGTGGCGGTAACTTATTATGTTGCAGGTATGTTTGATGTTAGTGAAGTGTGTTGATGTAACATCCCCAAAATCATGTTTTCAAAGATTGCATATCATCCATGCATTTATAATCATTTAGGGATCATTTTCAAAGTCATTTAAAAAACAGAAGCATTTGGGTACTTATTATTTTATGTAAACAGACATTAATCCAATGCTACTCTCAAGTGGGAGATTATTGGTTTCAAAACAAGATTGTTTGTTCATGTGCTGGTTTGGTTGAGTTCCAAAGCTTGGACAAAAATTTCCAAAACAAAATATGGTTTTAAAACCATTTTCATATCTCTATTAAATCTTGTGCTAAGGCATTGTTTATATTTTAAAAATTTCAAGGGAACCAAGCAAGTCTAGTGAGTCAGCATGGTTTTATACTAAAAAATATGCAGTTTTCATTTTCACAAAAATCCAGAACAAGTTTAAAATCAAACACATTTGTTTTCATTTGAATTTGTTTCCTCAAAATCGAATTAGAAAAAGAAAAAGAATAAGGATAACAGAAATGGGCCGGCGATACCTTTTCAGCCCAGTAACCAAAACAGCCCACCCGGGTTTCCCTCTCCTCATCTGTTTCTCACTGCAACCACGCGCACCCACTCGCTAACAGGCCGACCCCACTTTGCCCCGTCATCGTCGTCATCAATCACGCGCCGGAGGAACTACTCGACGCTGCCGTTTCCTCCCGAATTCAAATCCTTTGATTGCGCTTGATTCACGGAGTAATTCCCCCTCCTCGCTCGGCTACTTAATCCCCACCCCTAAACGACCATTTCCCCCGCTCCACTCACTCGCTTCGCTACCAGGCTGCCCCCAATTGCTCTCACACCGCCGCTGTACCGACGAGCTCCGGCGACGAAATTGCGGTGAGCCAGACCACCCCTGCCCTTCTAATTCAAACGAGCGTGTTCCTTACAACCTTGTGCACCTCCTGACCCCTTTAGTTTGGCCACGCTTGACCCAGGCAGCCGTTCCTGTCCACCTCCGCAAGTGACAGAGCCGCTGCTCGACTCCGGCTACACCTCCTGGTAGTTCCCGACCACCCCTTCCTCTCTTCTGGTTACTCTCATGTTCGCCAGGCTTGTGCGCATTTAACGGCATCATTCTTTTGGCTAGGCACGGTCTGTAACCTCGCCAACGACGACGGACAGCCGTACCTGACGACCGACGCTTCTCCGGCGAGCAATATACGTCGAGTCTGTGCGCCCTGTCTCTCCCTCGACCACCTCGAGCACCGCAGCGACCACACAAACCAAGTAAGCATCTTCACTGCTCCCCACGCGATCTAAATCACCAGCAACCTCTCTGAGAGAGCCGTGCCGCCCGTCTGTGGTCGTTTGATCAGTAGCCGTAGGATCTAGATCCATCGCTTAAGATTAGATCTGAAGTGAAGCGGTATGTGTCGATCTAGAACGTGCGTTTTAAGTTAGATCTAACGGCCCGCGAGTGTGATCCGGTGTGAAACGGTATCAACCAATCAGGACGTGACGCGTGGCCAGTTCTTTGTTTTAAAAATCTGAATTAGATCTATTAGTGTTTCAAACTTGTAAAATTCATAACTTTTGATCCACACGTTCAAATTTTACAAATTTTATATCATTGGAATCAGGATAAAGAATACTATCTGTTTATGCAATGTGTTTAATGTTTTTGTTCTGTAAAATTGGTTATATTTGCAGAGACATTTGTAGGCTTAATTTGAGTATAGAAATTATTTGAAGAACGATTTAAAGATCAAATAAAGTTTATTTTGAGTATATTGGTCTTGTTTATGATTCGGTACTATTGACTTGTCTTGTTTGGTGTAGAAAATCATCACATGGCATTTTGCATGCATTCATATATTTTTTCTTGTATATTTTGTTATGTGATTTTGGTGCCATTATTCTATGTGTAGATTTTGGTGCTAATAGTGATTGTGGCTGTGAAGATTGTTGCTACTCCCCAAACTACCAAGGCAAGTGGTGCTTCATGTTTCTATCCCAATATTTTACCTAAGCATTAGAAATTTTTTGTATAGGACTTACATGATTATTTTGCTAAGTATCTATATGCTATGCTTGGGAAATCCTAGTAGTTGTAGAAATGTTAGAATTTCCTTTAAGTTAAGATACATTGCTATTGCCATGCTTAGCCTAGCTAGTAGCAGCAAAGGGTGGATTATATAATCATTCTATGAGAAATATTTCTAAGTCTTTGGACTTATGGTTTGCTTAATAAAACAACTAAGTGAATGAAACACCTGGGTGGAATGGAAAGATTGGTTTGTGTTGAGTGGTTACACAAGGCCCATTTCTATGGTTTACCTTGGGTATCTCAATTGTGGAAAGCCACCCAGGAACAAAGGGATTTGAGATGCCAAATGTTAAGAAGCTTCTAGTGCAGCCACATGGCATTATGGGCTCTGCCTGGATCATATAGGTTGCAATAACTTAGCCATTTGGACAGTTGGTGGTAGTGGTATGATAGGTTGGAACGCGTCCATTTGGTCTAAGGAGAGGCTTATGAAAGGTCATGTCTTGGTGAAAATCAAGTCTTGTGGGCAAAGTGCACAACCTCTGCAGATGGAAGAATCTAAGTACTTAGCCATGTCCCCGGTATTGGACAAATTGAGCATCAAGACATGGAAGCTATCAAGAATCTCCTCATACCAATTTTCTAAGTTAAAACTTGTGGTTGAACAAGGGTGAAGGTTCACCAATTTCTATTGGTGATTCCTTGGGAAATTTTTGTCAAAGAAAAACTTAGTGTTTTCAACTAATAGGTAAAACCTATTTTGAGCAAAGCAAGCCTAAGCTACACTTATCCAAATTCATATAGTATCTAGATGTTAATATCTACTAAGGTATCACTTGCCAATACTATTCCAATGTATTGACCCACTATGGCTGTAACTTGTGATGTTGCAGGTTATTCTGATGATGATTAGGGGTTATGAGTCTAAACTCAACATGCTTGCCTGTGGAACATGAAGATGAAGACTTATTTATATTGTTATGGTTAAACTCTTGTATTAGGCCTATGGCCATGGAGTTGTAAAAGACTATGTTTGTCTCTGGAATGATATGTAATAATGACCTTTGTTTCTGTGTACTTCATCTTAAACTGTGGATGCTAGCATTGATCCAGGGACTAGCATTGCAATCACAGGGATCCTTACTTTTAAAAGGGAGGGATCTTACAGATGGTATCAGAGCACTTTCTTGCCTGTAGGATTATAACCCTAGGATTGGATTGGAAACCACTAAGGAAAATTTCAACACTTTGAAAAAATTTCTACACTTCTCTTTTCTTCTCGTAAACTTTTCTAATCTTCTTTTTCATCTCTATTGGTATAAGGATGCTTTAAATAGCCTTTAGTCTAGAGAGTGAGAGTTGTATTATGCCTTATTAGTTGGACCACCACACTTATCATTATATTTTCAAAATTTTGACTAAGTTATATTGAACCTTGGATGCTTGTAATGGATTTATGTATACCATGACTTGTGTGTTTGTTTGTCAATGATATGCTTGTGATACTTTGTCTTGTGTATTTTCTATTGATGTTTATACTAACTTCTCTCTATCTTATAAAATAGATGCCTAATGTTACTATCAGTACGACTGAAGAGTTCAAAGGAACTCGCTTTGGCACTCATCTCGTTGAGCTCACTAGTGTGCTCAATCTTCTGCTTCCTAGAATCATGATGCTTTCCCTCACCAAGTTTGAGAGGAAGGACCTTTGGGGCTTCAAGGTTACTCAGCCAGACGCAGCCATTAAAGTCTCCTTTGAGTGGGTTGTAAAGGTATCGATAGGAGAGCATGTTGTTGCTGACAGCGTCACATTGGTTCATTGGCTGCTAGACGACGAGGTTGGAGTCGCCGTAGATGACTAGTCGCATGGTGCCACAAAATTTATCCATCCGCATGCCATGGATCAGTGCCTCGTATTCTACCTCGTTGTTGGATGCGCGGAACCTCATCCGCAACACATATCTCATTTTGTCCCCTTGGGGAGATGCCAAGATTACTCCGGCTCCGGCTCCTTTCCCATGGTTGGATCCATCGAACTGCATTTTCTAGAGCTGAGACATACCCGGAGTGTCCGGGAGCTGCAGCTCCATCCAGTGGACGAAGAAGTCAGGAAGCACCTGCGACTTGATGGCAGTGCGCCGCTTGTAAATGATTTCTCGCGGGGACAGCTCAATGCCTAGAGGGCCACTCTCCCCATTGCTTCAGGTTTGTTGAGGATGTGTGATAGTGGTGGGTCGTTGACGACCACTATCTGGTGCTCCTGGAAGTAGTGGCTTAGCTGACACGCGGTCATGAATACACCATATGCTTGCTTCTATTAGTGAGGGTACCTCTGCTTTGTTGGTGTCGACACCTCACTGAGGTAGTACACCGGGCATTGCACCCTGTGGGTTTTGCCATCCTTGGGTCGTTCGACCACAAGTGATGTGCTAGCCACTTGGAGCGTTGCAGCCATGTAGAGCTGCATGGGCTCTACCTCCGTTTGCCTCACCAGTACGAGAGATGTGGAGAGCGGATGTTTGAGGTCTTCGAATGCATCGTCAGCCTCAGCCGTCCGCTCGAATTTGTTCTGTAAGATCCCTCCTTTATAAAGGAAAATGATCCCTGTGATTGCAATGCTAGTCCCTGGATCATTGCTAGCATCCACAGTTTAAGATGAAGTACACAGATACAAAGGTCATTTATTACATCCATTCTAGAGATAACATAGTCTTTACAACTCAAGGCCACATGCCTAATACAAGAGTTTGAATAAGTAAGTAAATATAAGTCTTCATCTTCATGTGCCACAGGCAAACATGTTGAGTGTAGACTCATGACACCTAATCCTCATCAGAGTAACCTGCAACATCACAAGTTACAGCCACAGTGGGTCAATACTTTGGAATAGTATTGGCAAGTGATACCTTAGTAAATTTTTAAGTGGACTATATTAATATATGCAATTTTGCTAAGTGTAGCTTGGCTTGCTTTGCTCAAAATAGGTTTTTCCTATTAGTTGAAATCACTAAGTTTTTCTTTGTCAAAACTTTTCCCAAGAAACCATCAATAGACATTGAGTTCCTTCACCCTTGTTCACCCACAAGTTTTTACTTAGAAGTTGGAGTGATGAGATTCTTGATAGCTTCCATGCCTTGATGCTCAAGTTGTCCATTGCCATGGACTTGGCTAAGTACTTAGATTTTTCCATCTGCAGAGGTTGTGCACTTTCCCCACCAGACTTGGTTTCACCAAGACAGGATTCAGAAGCCTTCCCTTAGCCAAATGGACGCGTTCCAACCTATCATCCCACTACCACCATCTGTCCAAATGACTAAGTTCTAGCAACCTATGTGATCCAGGCAGAGCCCATATTGCCAAGTGGCTGCACTAGAAGCTTCTCAACACTTGGCCTCTAAAATCCCATTGTTCCTGGGTGGCTTTCCACAAGTGAGATACACAAGGTGAACCATAGCCATGGGCCTTGTGTAACCACTTAACCAAAAACCACCAATCAAGTCCCATTCCACCCAGGTGATTCATTTACTTAGTTGTTTTATTAAGAAAAACATAAGTCCAAAGACTTAGAAATATTTTCACCATAGCATGTATATTTTACCAACCCTTGTTTGCTACTAGCTAGGCTAAGCATGGCATAGATAGTATCTTAACTTAGAAATATCCTATCAATTCTACAACTACTTAGGATTTCCCAACATGGCATTTGGCAAAAATAATAACATGCAAGACTTAGCAAAATATTTATAATGCTTGTATAAAAATATAGGGATAGACATATTAATGAAGTACCACTTGCCTTGGGAGTTGGGAGAGTAGCACTCTTCACAATCACAATCACTAGCACCAAAGTCTACACAAAGAATATAACCACAATCACATACAAGTCTTATACAAGAAAAAATATATATGCATGCATGCAAGATGCTATGTGATGATTTTTGAAACTCAACCAAGCAAGTGCATAGTACTGAATCATAACCAAGTTAAAAACTTGCTAAACCAAGTTTATTTTACACTAAAACAATTTCCTAAACAATTCCTACACTCAAAATATTCCTAAACAAGTTTCTGCAAATAAAGTCATTTTAACAGAAACTAAACACTAAACACATTGCATAAACAAAAGGGGCTTGTCTCCCTAATTCCAACGGTATAAAATTTGTTAAAATCTAACGTGGGAATCAAAAGTTACAAGCAAATCAAATTTGGATTCAAATCTGATTTCACATTCTGTTTTAATTCAAACCCTAGCCACGCGTCTTAATCTTACTGGCGCGTAGAGGTTCGCGTTGGATCACGCATGCGAGCCGTAGGATCTAAGTGGCGATGCACGGTTCAGATCAAAACGTAACGCTTCGCTAAGTGGTTCTATCGCACGCGTTGGATCTAGATCCAACGGCTCTTGGTCAAACGACCAAGGTCTCGGCGGTGGCGGCGGCGGCGGAGCACTCTGTCTGTGGCGGTGGCGGTGTTCTAGGTCGCCGGGGAGGAAAGTGTGCTTACGAACCGCAGGGTCGGCGAAGCTCAACGTGGAGGTGGCTTGGCAAGGCGCCTGACGAGGGCTGGAGCTCGTCGGAGTCGTGCACGGCGTCGGGAGGTTGCAGACGATGTAGTTGCCGAGGTTTCGCGTCGCCCTAGCACGAACCAGATGGATTAGGAGACGCGCAAAACAGTGGCGAACATCCTCGTATGCAAGAGGGGGCAAGGGGCGCGCTCTGCTTACCGTAATTGGTCGCCGGAGTTGAGCGGTGGCTCGGTCGGTTGCGGGCACGAACGGGGACGACGTCCTGGGTCACGAGCAGGCAAGAGAAGAGTATCAGGAGATGCACGAGATCACGCTGGGCAAGATAGTTTGAACCAGAGAAAGGGGGGCGGTCGAAGCTCACCGGAATCAGTCGCCGGAGGTCGTCGGTGCTGCGGGGTTTCGAGGTCGAATCTGCGACTGGTGGCGAGTGGCGAGGAAAGTGGGGGGAAATGACCGCGGCGGCGAGGGGTTTAAGTAGCCAGAAGCGGGGCGAGGATTGCGCGCTGAATCAATGGAATTTAAGCGAGTTTAATCGCGGCGTCACTGCACGGTGGTAACGGCGGAGCGGCGTCTGCGCACGAGAAATTGGGGAAGACGACGCTGACGTGGAGAGGGCCCGCTCGTCAGCGAACAGAACAGAGGGGAGTGGGGTCTGGGTGTCAGCGACTTGCTGGGTGCGTCCGCGCGTGCGAGAGAGAGAGAGAGAGGAGCCGGGTGGGCTAGCTGGGCCGGTTTTGCTGTTGGGATAGAATAGGAGCGCCTGGCCTTTTTCTTTTTCTTTACTCCTTTTCTATTTCTGAATTGATTTTCAGGAATGGTTTTCAAATGATTTCAAAAGCTATTTGAATTCAAATCTTTTTGGGATTTTTGTAGTGTGCAACAGTCACAAAACTTGGCATAAAACCATGTGGTCACTTTGAGTTGGCTTGGTCATTTTTGGAAAAACAAAATAATAGGGACATTGCACTTGGTTTGCAAATGTTTGAAAATGGTTTTTGAAACCATTTCTATTTTGTAAAATTT
The DNA here is from genome assembly GCA_030063025.1 of Avena longiglumis. Lineage (NCBI taxonomy): Eukaryota > Viridiplantae > Streptophyta > Magnoliopsida > Poales > Poaceae > Avena > Avena longiglumis. The sequence continues at coordinate 524,356,676 of CP125976.1, forward strand.
TGTTCAAACTCCACACTCAAAGCAATCAACAAGGGAGACAAACAATCTAGGTTTAAAACACTAAGCTCTCAAATGAGGATGGTCATTTGATTCAAGTTTGCTCACATAAAATGATAGCACTATGTGCTTCTGTTTTCTGAAATGAGTTTGAATTTGATCTCAATTCTATATGCATGCATGATTGATATGCAATCTTTGAAATCATGATTTTAGGGATGTTACATGTTCGACTTGCGGAGTATATGGTAGAAGGGGAGATCCTTTTCACCCATGCGGCTGATGAACCTGCCGAGCCTGCGATTCGCCCAGCTGGATGCTGGACTCTTTTGACGTTCTTCGACTTCTCCATGGATAGTATAGCCTTGATTTTCTTTGGTTTCACCTTGATGCCTATCTCGGAGATGAACTACCCGAGCAATTGTACGAATGGGACGCCAAAATCACACTTCTCCGGGTTTAGCTTGATCTTGTATTGATCAAGGTTATCGAACATCTCCGGAGATCGTAGATCAATGTTCCGCTCTCCTTGGTATTGACCACTGTGTTGTCGACATAGACCTAAATGTTTCGACCAATTTGATTCTTCAGGAAGTCCTGCATGCACCTTTGATAGGTTGCGCCTGCATTCTTGAGCCTGAATTGCATTGTATTGTAGCAAAAGACTCCAAACAACGTAATGAAAGCCGTCTTTTCCTGATCCTTGACCTTCAGTCGAATATGATTGTAGCCTGAGTAGGCGTCGACGAATGAGAGTCATTCACATCCCGCGGTGGAATCGATGATTTGGTCGATCCATGGTAGGGTAAAGTGGTCCTTTGGGCAGTGCTTGTTAAGCGCCATAAAGTCCACGCACATCTGAAGGATGTCCGTGTTCTTCTTATGGACTAGCACGTGGTTAGCTACCCAGGTGCTTTCTTTAATGTCCCTTATGAAGTTAGCATCGAGGAGCCTGTTGACTTTGATACCGATTGCCTCCGCTCTTCCCTCGAATAGTAGATGCATCGTTTGCTTCACTAGACACGCATCCTGGTATTCGTTGAGTGTGTGCTCGGCGAATTCCCTGGGAACTCATGGCATGTCCGCAGGACAACAGGCGAAGATTTCCTAGCGCTCATGGAGAAATTTAACGGGAGAAAGTTCCTATGCAGGACTCAGGTTGTTAGCGATCGGAGCTGTCTTGGTGGGATCCGTCGGGTGGACCTACACCGCCTTGATGTTTACCATAGAGTCGAACGACAGTCGGGTGTGTTCTGCTTGGTCACAGGGGACAGACTATTGTTTGTCGACTCCTTCAACCTCGCGAGCTCCTATTGCATGCCGAAGGTGTGGTGACCCAGAATACCACTGCATGATGTAGTACACTATAGTCGTTGACATATGTAGGGGTCTCAACCTAATAAGGTAGATTCCTCCTGTGTTTACAATGCTAGTCCCTGGATCAATAGCTAGCATCCACAGTTTAGATGTAATATCAAGAAACAAAGGTCATAATATAACTTTATAACCAGGAATAACATAATTTTATTACGTCAATACATAGCTCATTTGGCTATTACATTACATTGCAGCGGAATAACTATAAGCATGGGGTCCTTCATCTTCAAAGTGCCACAGGCAGATGTTGGTTGTAGACTTTGTAATCCTAATCAATCAATCTTCACTAAAACAATCAAACCTACAACATACAAGTTACAGCCACAAAGGGTCAATACATTTGGATTGTATTGGCAAGTGATACTATGGTAGTATAGTGGAGTCTATCATCTATATGCATTTGGCTAATTGGAGTTGAGGCTTTCATTGCTCAAAATAGATTTTTCCTTAACCTTTGAAAATACTAAGTCTTTGCTTTGATAAAAATCATTTTTCTCAATGAAAGATTGAAGATCCTTTACAAGGCATCTCTCAATCAAAGATTTAAGATTTCAAACAACCCTTGTTCAAACCACAAGATTTTAACTTAGAAATTTGAATTATGAGATTCTTGATTGCTTCCATGTCTTGATGCTCAAATTGTCCTTTACCAGGGACATGGCTAAGTTTTTAGATTTTACACTCTGTAGAGGTGGTGCACTTTCCCCACAAGACTTGGTTTCCCAAGACAAGATCTTTCAGAAGCCTTCCCTTAGACCAAAATGGACGCGTTCCAACCTATCAAACACTACCACCCACTATCCATATGGCTAAGTTCTTGCAACCTATATGATCATGGCAGAGCCCATATTGCCAAGTGGTTGCACTTGAAGCTTCTCAACATTTGACATTTCAAATCTCTTTGTTCCTGGGTGGCATACCACAAGTGAGATACACAAGCCAAGTCCATGGCCTTGTGAACCACTCAACATAAACCAATCCTTCCATTCCACCTAGGTGATTCATTAACTTAGTTGTTTTATTAAACAAAAACATAAGTCCTCAGACTTAGAGATTTTTCCATAGTGTGAATATATATTCCACCCATGTTTTCTATTAGCTAGGCTAAGCTTGATAGTAGTAGGAATCTTAACTTAGGAAGATTCCACTAAGGTTTCATCTACTAGTTTTCCTATAGTAAGGTTTATACTTAGCAAAATCCATGCAAGTTTTACTTAGCAAAATCACTAATGCATAGTGAAAGTAATGGGACAAAAAGTATGAAGCATCACTTGACTTTTTGGTAGAGGGTATAGGTTCACTCCTTGTCCTTGCAACAATCACGCTCTTCAAGTCACTACAATTCAATCAAGCAAGGCACAAACTTAATCTACCAATCAAGCAAAACATCACATCAAATAACAAAGTCAAAGCAATGCATGCAAGCATGCAAAAGATGGTTCTAATTGCAAAGGTGGTTTCCACTAGGCTTCTAAACTTTGTATGTTCCAAATTGGTCATTCACCAAAATGGCAAAGTCAATTGCAAAAGGGTTTTGGTCCATAAACCATTTTTAAATCTAATCATTATTTTATGTGGTGAAAATTATTTTTATCAAAGTAAAACTTTATGTTTTTCACCAAATGAGTTGCTATTGTAAAACTTGGTGTTTTGGGTCAGTAGGTTTGGTCTAAACCATTTTTCTCCAAAGTTCTTTACTCAAAATCATTTCCATAAACAAATCCATTATTTTTATTTGGCTAGAAATGGACCAAATCTAATATTCCATCCTAAACTTTTCCAAATATATTTTCAAAACCATGGGTTGGTTCCTAAGGTCAGTAAGGTCACAACAAACCATTTTGCAAAAGTTTTAACCCTAAAATCAATTTTAAACAATTTTTCTACTCTAAACAAGCTCACAAAAGAATCTGCAAAAACAAGCAAACTAACAGATACTATTTGCTAAACCAAGGGCTTGGTTGGCTAGGTCTTGCTCTCCTGAATCCAATGACATAAAATTTGTAATTTTTGTACGTGTGGATCCAAAGTTATAAGGGTTTGAAGTTTGCAAATAATTCTGTTTTTAAACAGAATAGGTGACACGCGGCGTGTTTTAATTGGACGGTACCGGTTCGCTGCGGATCACGGCTGTAGGGCGTTGGATCAGATCGATCGCATGGTCCTGGAAGCATACCCCTTCGGCGCTTAAGTGTTCTAATCCTTCTCGCCCATTCTAGATCGAACGGACCTAAACAAATGGTCATTCTTGGCGCTTCTGGCTTGTGGCGGCGGCGGCAGGCGGCGGCTGGTGAAATAGGAAGCGAGGGGAAAGGAAGTTCTCACCGAGTTCGTGAGGACGAGGTGGTGCTCGTCGTGTGCTCGACGGCGTGGCAAGGCGCCACGAGGTTTGCGGCAATTCCTCACGGAGCTTGCTACACAGGCGACTCGGGCGTGGTCGGGGCGTTGCTACAGGTCACGAGAAGAACAACCGAGGGTAGGGTTAGGCAGGAGGTCACAGAGGTGCTGTGCATGAAGCGAGAAGAAGAGGGCACTGGTTTACCTAGGAGGCGCCGTCGGAGAAGAACTAGTCGCGGCGTTCGGATGCTTGCCATAGCCGAAGCTACAGGCGCTGCGGTTGAGAGGAGGTCTTGGGAGATGCGTCTAGGAGTAGGGAAGCTGCCAGCGTGCTCAGGGAGGCTCGGGATGGTGTCGAGTCGCCGGAATCGGCACCGGACTTCGTCGGAACAGAGGGTGCTCGGAAAGGAAATTGGGGAGGTCTAAGGCGTGCGAGCGCGAGGTGTCAGAGGGGAAATATAGAGGAGGCATGGGCGTTTAAGACTGCGTGGTCAAGGCGAGGTAAAGACGCGGTATTAAGACGAATTGAATCCGCGGAATCACAGCAGGTAACGGCGTCGAGGGAGGAAGAAGGGGTCGCGAGGGTGTGGACGATGAGCAGTAGAGGTGGGGTCCACCGGTCAGTGGGAAAAGAAATGAGAGTGAGTTCCACTGGTCAGTCTCTGCGCGGGTCAGAAACGAGGTGTGAAACGTGTTCTTTCGGGGAGTGAAGGCTGGGCTGGTACTGGGCTTAATGGGCTCTTGTCAACTGGGCTGGTCCAACTTTATTTTTTCTGTTTCTGATTCTTTTTTCTATTTCCATAATCTGTTTTGAATTTCAAACAATTCCCAATCAATCAAAACAATTCAAATCTTCACCCAATTTTGTAACTATGAATTTAGTTCTGTTTAGTAACCTGATCCAAAATCCAAAGTCAAGATAATAATTTTATTTGCAGGGTCCATTATTAATTAAATAACATGGTTCATGATTTATTAATCAAATAGGGTTTGATTTTATTAATAAAATCTCCATTTGAAAACCAATTATTTTCAAAACCAAATCAGTAGGTTGTATTTGAAAATAAGGAATATTTAGAAAGCTTGTTTAAAATAAAATAACATTTTTGTTATAGGGTCCATTAACAATTAAATTAAATGGGCCTTATTCATTTACTTCAAATAAGATTTGTTTTATTAGAATATTTATTTTGAAATCTAAAATAAAATCAAAACACTTCAGTAGGTTTTATTTAAGAATATAAAATACTTAGAAAACTTATTTAAAATAAATAAATAAGTTTTAGTGTTTAATTAAAATGGGAAAAGCCTTTACTTAAATAAAATTGGATATTAAATCCTTATTAATTTATTTTGAATAAACCTTACTATTTTTATCAAATAGAAATATTTTTATTTCCAAAAGCTTGGCCAAGGTTTAATTTGGCTTTATAAAATAATCTTTATTTATAAATCTATCCTTTTCTTTTGAAAACAAAATCTTTTTATTTAAAGATCCAAAATAGTAATTTTAAATATTTTTATTTTCCTTTAATAAAAGTTTATCTTTTTAAATCCCTTTAGTACTTTATTTGATTCCAATTGGTTTGAAGTTCCAATTAAATTCAAAAAGTTTCCTCTGGCCCTGAAAATCAAACAAAGTTTTATTTTATTCATTTATTTTCACATTACAAGATTTGGAAAATCTTGGGATGTGACAAAGTTACCTTAAAATAAATCTCGTCCCGAGATTTGGGAAGGTTAGGGTTGCAAGCAAGTTCAAAACAACTAGGGTACTACCACCCTTAAAAATTTTCAAACAAAAATTACATATTGTCCTTCTTGGGATTCCTGGAAAAACTTTCTCTAAGCAAACAGTGGCATTTGTGTCCTTAGTTTCCGTGCTTGACTCATGGGCCAAGGTTGAGTTTCTCCATGGGCATGTTCAACTTGTTCTTCATCTTCTCTGGACAGTTGCTTGCATAGTGTCCTGGGTTCTTGCAATTGAAACAATGGATATCTTGGAGTTCTTTATGTTGCTCTTGTGGACAAGTTGCTATATAATGGCACAGCTCTTTCTTGTTGTTACACACCACTTGGTCAATTCCTTGTTTTTCTTGTTCTCTGGGCACTCACCGAGTAGTGTCCCATTTCCTTACATTCTGACATTGCACAAGGTTCATGTCTGGTCTTGGCTTCTTGGGTTTCTTTGATCCTATGAACTGGGTTGTCTTATTTGGGGGTATAAGTGGTCCTTTTCCTTTGGTAGACTTGGATCCTTCTTGTTTCCTTTGTTCCACCATGGAGTAGATAGGGCATTGGATAGGAGTATGATCGCTTCCTTCACATAGGTAGGAGGTAGATTGAGAGGTAGGACATTGTCCAACAGGATGATTTTCTTCACAGTTTGGGCATTGACCTTCATGCTCCTTGGTCTCCAAAAATAATGCAAGCTGGGGCTCCATCTAGAACAACATTCTTGTCATCCTTGTTATCATAAACTCCTTTAGGATAGCTTTCTTCCATGTTGATCATTTTATTAGTCACCTTAAGCATCAGTTGGGATTGTTCTTCCAAAAACTTTTGCAGTGCTGGATCTTTATCACTATTGCTGGCTATGAACTGAGTTGTCAGTTGGTTCAACTGGTGTTGGGTTGCTATGAGATCTTTCATGCTGTCAGCTTGGTTGGTGTTGGTGTCATCAACCTTGGAGTCTTTTGGGGTAGTCATCTGTTTGGGTTGAAGGAAGATTAGAATAGGCAAAAGATTTTCTCAGGAAATATTTCTAATCACACACATCACAATTCACACAAGCAATGTGCAAGCAATCACAAACAAACATTTCACTCAAACAACAAAGTTCAAGCACTTTTTAGGCAACAAAATATTTTTGTTACACCACATAAGTTGGTGTGTTTTGACTTATCTAAAATATGGTGGTCCATCTATATGGTTTACTTGTGATTTTTCCTTCCTTTATGATTCTTCTTGTATGAGATCATGGTTTCCTTGAGAAAAACTCTTGGTTACAAAACTTCAAGTGATGTAGGCTTCTTCTAACTTTTGCATTCCCTCAGTTTCTAAATCTTGAGCAAGATTTCTTTGTCTCACTTGTAGTCCTTAGTGATATCCAAGTTGGAAATCCTTGGTGGAAATGCTGAAGATGTTGAAGTCATTAGAGTTGAAGAAGTTGAAGTCATTAGAGTTTGAAGAAGTTGAAGAAGTCCTTTGCACATGGTGACGTCTTTGTTCATGGGGTTGGTTTTTCCATCAAGTTGAAAATAGAAGAGATGTAGCGTTGAAACCAAAATGGTTGAGAAAAGAGTTTACAAGTGTTTTTGTGAATAAGTTTTGGATCAAAATACAACTCCTATTTTTCTAAGGGTTTTTGTCCAATCCTAGGTTTACAAATCCTACAGGCAACACAATGCTCTGATACCATCTGTAGGGGTCTCAACCTAATAAGGTATATTCCTCCTGTGTTTACAATGCTAGTCCCTGGATCAATAGCTAGCATCCACAGTTTAGATGTAATATCAAGAAACAAAGGTCATAATATAACTTTATAACCAGGAATAACATAATTTTATTACGTCAATACATAGATCATTTGTCTATTACATTACATTGCAGCGGAATAACTATAAGCATGGGGACCTTCATCTTTAAAGTGCCACATGTAGATGTTGGTTGTAGACTTTGTAATCCTAATCAATCAATCTTCACTAAAACAATCAAACCTGCAACATACAAGTTACAGCCACAAAGGGTCAATACATTTGAATTGTATTGGCAAGTGATACTATGGTAGTATAGTGGAGTCTATCATCTATATGCATTTAGCTAAGTGGAGTTGAGGCTTGCATTGCTCAAAATATATTTTTCCTTAACCTTTGAAAATACTAAGTCTTTGCTTTGATAAAAATCATTTTTCTCAATCAAAGATTGAAGATCCTTTACAAGGCATCTCTCAATCAAAGATTTAAGATTTCAAACAACCCTTGTTCAAACCACAAGATTTTAACTTAGAAATTTGAATGATGAGATTCTTGATTGCTTCCATGTCTTGATGCTCAAATTGTCCTTTACCAGGGACATGGCTAACTACTTAGATTTTACACTCTGCAGAGGTGGTGCACTTTCCCCACAAGACTTGGTTTCCCAAGACAAGATCTTTCAGAAGCCTTCCCTTAGACCAAAATGGACGCGTTCCAACATATCAAACACTACCACCCACTGTCCATATGGCTAAGTTCTTGCAACCTATATGATCATGGCAGAGCCCATATTTCCAAGTGGTTGCACTTGAAGCTTCTCAACATTTGACATTTCAAATCTCTTTGTTCCTGGGTGGCATACCACAAGTGAGATACACAAGCCAAGTCCATGGCCTTGTGAACCACTCAACATAAACCAATCCTTCCATTCCACCCAGGTGATTCATTAACTTAGTTGTTTTATTAAACAAAAACATAAGTCCTCAGACTTAGAGATTTTTCCATGGTGTGAATATATATTCCACCCATGTTTTCTATTAGATAGGCTAAGCTTGATAGTAGTAGGAATCTTAACTTAGGAAGATTTACACTAAGGTTTCATCTACTAGTTTTCCTATAGTAAGGTTTATACTTAGCAAAATCCATGCAAGTTTTACTTAGCAAAATCACTAATGCATAGTGAAAGTAATGGGACAAAAACTATGAAGCATCACTTGCCTTTTTGGTAGAGGGTATAGGTTCACTCCTTGTACTTGCAACAATCACAGTCTTCAAGTCACTACAATTCAATCAAGCAAGGCACAAACTTAATCTACCAATCAAGCAAAACATCACATAAAATAACAAAGTCAAAGCAATGCATGCAAGCATGCAAAAGATGGTTCTAATTGCAAAGGTGGTTTCCACTAGTCTTCTAAACTTTGTAGGTTCCAAATTGGTCATTCACCAAAATGGCAAAGTCAATTGCAAAAGGGTTTTGGTCCATAAACCATTTTTAAATCTAATCATTATTTATGTGGTGAAAATTATTTTTATCAAAGTAAAACTTTATGTTTTTCACCAAATGAGTTGCTATTGAAAAACTTGGTGTTTTGGGTCAGTACGTTTGGTCTAAACCATTTTTCTCCAAAGTTCTTTACTCAAAATCATTTCCATAAACAAATCCATTATTTTTATTTGGCTAGAAATGGACCAAATCTAATATTCCATCCTAAACTTTTCCAAATCTATTTTCAAAACCATGGGTTGGTTCCTAAGGTCAGTAAGGTCACAACAAACCATTTTGCAAAAGTTTTAACCCTAAAATCAATTTTAAACAATTTTTCTACTCTAAACAAGCTCACAAAAGAATCTGCAAAAACAAGCAAACTAACAGATACTATTTGCTAAACCAAGGGCATGGTTGGATAGGTCTTGCTCTCCTGAATCCAACGACATAAAATTTTTAATTTTTGTACGTGTGGATCCAAAGTTATAAGGGTTTGAAGTTTGCAAATAATTCTGTTTTCAAATCTGTTTTTAAACAGAATAGGTGACATGCGGCGTGTTTTAATTGGACGATACCGGTTCGCTGCGGATCACGGCTGTAGGGCATTGGATCAGATCGCATGGTCTCGAAGCATACCCTTCGGCGCTTAAGTGTTCTAATCCTGCTCGCCCATTCTAGATCTAACGGACCTAAACAAATGGTCATTCTTGGCGGCGCGGCTGGCGGCGGCGCGGCAGCGGCGGCGCTGGTGAAATAGGAAGCGAGGGGAAAGGAAGTGCTCACCGAGTTCGTGAGGGACGAGGTGGTGCTCGGCGTGGCAAGGGGCGACGAGGTTTGCGGCAATCCTCACGGAGCTTGCTATAGCGACAACGGGCGTGGTCGGGGCGTTGCTACAGGTCACGAGAAGAACAACCGAGGGTAGGGTTAGACGCAGGAGGTCACAGAGGTGCTGTGTGCGTGAACGAGAAGAGGAGGGGCGACCTGGTTTACCTGGGAGGCGCCGTCGGAGAAGAACTAGTCGCGGCGGCGTTCAGATGCTTGCCATAGCCGAAGCTCTGGGGCGCCTGCGGTTGAGGTCTAAGGCGTGCGAGCGCGAGGTGTCAGAGGGGAAATATAGAGGAGGCATGGGCGTTTAAGACTGCGTGGTCAAGGCGAGGTAAAGACGTGGTATTAAGACGAATTGAATCCGCGGAATCACAGCAGGTAACGGCGTCGAGGAAGGAAGAAGGGGTCGCGAGGGTGTGGACGATGAGCAGTAGAGGTGGGGTCCACCGATCAGTGGGAAAAGAAATGAGAGTGAGTTCCACTGGTCAGTCTCTGCGCGGGTCAGACACGAGGTGTGAAACGTTTTCTTTCGGGGAGTGAAGGCTAGGCTGGTACTGGGCTTAATGGGCTCTTGTCAACTGGGCTGGTCCAACTTTATTTTTTTCTGTTTCTGATTCTTTTTTCTATTTCCATAATCTGTTTTGAATTTCAAACAATTCCCAATCAATCAAAACAATTCAAATCTTCACCCAATTTTGTAACTATGAATTTAGTTCTGTTTAGTAACCTGATCCAAAATCCAAAGTCAAGATAATAATTTTATTTGCAGGGTCCATTATTAATTAAATAACATGGTTCATGATTTATTAATCAATTAGGGTTTGCTTTTATTAATAAAATCTCCATTTGAAAACCAATTATTTTCAAAACCAAATCAGTAGGTTGTATTTGAAAATAAGGAATATTTAGAAAGCTTGTTTAAAATAAAATAACATTTTTGTTATAGGGTCCATTAACAATTAAATTAAATGGGCCTTATTCATTTACTTCAAATAAGATTTGTTTTATTAGAATATTTATTTTGAAATCTAAAATAAAATCAAAACACTTCAGTAGGTTTTATTTAAGAATATAAAATACTTAGAAAACTTATTTAAAATAAATAAATAAGTTTTAGTGTTTAATTAAAATGGGAAAAGCCTTTACTTAAATAAAATTGGATATTAAATCCTTATTAATTTATTTTGAATAAACCTTACTATTTTTATCAAATAGAAATATTTTTATTTCCAAAAGCTTGGCCAAGGTTTAATTTGGCTTTATAAAATAATCTTTATTTATAAATCTATCCTTTTCTTTTGAAAACAAAATCTTTTTATTTAAAGATCCAAAATAGTAATTTTAAATATTTTTATTTTCCTTTAATAAAAGTTTATCTTTTTAAATCCCTTTAGTACTTTATTTGATTCCAATTGGTTTGAAGTTCCAATTAAATTCAAAAAGTTTCCTCTGGCCCTGAAAATCAAACAAAGTTTTATTTTATTAATTTATTTTCACATTACAAGATTTGGAAAATCTTGGGATGTGACAGCATAACACCAATGAAACACCGTTCACTAGTATTACATCCATAAGAGTGGTACAACAGAAACATAGCAGGTCCAAGACATGACTATAGGTTACAACTCAACTCTTTACAAAAGATCCAAAGAACACTCTAAGTTCTAGAGAAAGAAAGTAGCTTCTTACAAAGAATAATCAGGAATAAGAACTCAAAACTACCATACTAATGTATTAGTATCTGAACTATTTTAGTTTGCAAATGTTTCTATTGCATTGATCTACAGAAGTAGGTTCTATGGCTAGATATTAAACTCCTAGCTAATCAACAACTTTGTCTTCACTTTAGTTGATGTATAAGTTGACTTCCTTGACTTCATTAACTTCATTGAAGGATTTGAGCTTTTGATCACGATCCCCTTGAGTATAAGTTGATGTAGATGTCATATTTATTGGCTTTAGAATCTAGCACGGGTTAAGAAGATACGCTGAGTACGAGCGTACTCAGCAAGTTCACTAAAAAGGAGTGTTTGATGCACTATCTACAGCCGTAGACCGTAGGTCGTAGGCTATGCAGGTTTTTGTAAACATTTATTCAAAGGTTACTTTTATTATGAAAATCTATGTCCGTCAGCCTTCACAGGTTTACCAGAACTTTCATGGAGTTCCTTTCCTACAACATTCGCAGCTCCTTTCCAGAACAGGGAGTAACAAGTTACAGTTCTTACACTCTATAGAGGTGTGTTACTTTACCCATGAGAGATCTTAGCATTGTTGCACATCCGAGTTGCAGGCTCGTTTACACTTCCTGAAGGGAATATGCCCGAGAGGAAATAATAAAGTGGTTATTATTGTATTCCTTGTTTATGATAAATGTTTATTTTTCATGCTATAATTGTATTAATACGGAAATGTTAATACATGTGTGTTTAATAAACAAAAAGGAAGTTCCTAGTTATGCCTCTCTCATAAACTAGCTCGCTGATTAACAATATGATCAAGGTTTCCTGATTATGGACATTGGATGTTGTTAATAACGAGGTCACAGCATTAGTGTAATGATGTGATGAAAATTCATCCAAATTATAGCATTACGATCAAATTCATTGAGTTTATATTGCTATAACAACTTAAGAAATGATCCTAATCCTTAGACCATGAGATCATGTCAATCACTAACACCGGAAGAGTTTCTTGATGACATCAAACGTCACACCGTAACTGGGTGATTATAAAGATGGCTTCAGAACTACTAAAGTGTTATGTTGAGGCTCATGGATCGATAGTGGAATTTGTTCATCGTGATGACGGATCGATATGCTCTGGGCCCTCTCGGTGATATCACATTGATTAGCTTGCAAGCAAGTGATTTGATCACTAGAATGTTATATCCCGGGAACGAGAAAAGAGTGCATGTCGGTAACGAGATCAAACTAGGTATGGAGATACCGATGATCGAATCTCGGACATGTAATATATCGTGAAACAAAGGGATTATGATACTAGCGTAAAAGGTTCCGACGATCACAAGAAAGTCATCGTTGAATGTGTGGGAGTCAGTATGGATCTCTAGGTACCGCTTCTGATTATTGATCGGAGAAGGGTCTCAATCATGTTAGCATTATTCGCGAACCGTAGGGTGGCACACTTAAGGGACACTGACATCCAATTTGAGCAAAAGTTTCATGCCAGAAAGAATAACAAGCGCAAGAATTTATTTCACTAGACACCGAAACTGTTTCAGTTGAAATTGCTAAAACTGGTTCTGCATGTGAAATTGAATACTAGCAAGGGGTTTTATGTGAATGTTTGTTAATTAAAGTAATTAACAAAATTCTGAATAAATAAATAAAAGGATTTTATTTAAATGAGAGCTTGCATTAAATTTGGTGGAAATTTAATGCATGTGAGTGGATTTTTGAGTGGAGGCTCTTTTATGGGAGTGGAGGCTTTTAATTTTGAGTGGGAGCTCCACCCACATGAATGTGAAATAGGTGGGGGCAGCCACCATGGCTGGCGCCATGCCCCTTGGGGTTCCCCCCTCTCCCTATAAAAGGCCCCCCTCTCCTCCTCTCAAAGTACACCTCCTCGTAAAGGATCTCTCTCCCCCTCTAGAATTTATCCCCCATGGTCTCGGACTAGCGAGATACATGTTCCCAGTGGCTATTCGGCAAGAAAGGGTTGTGATTCCGCTGCATCGCTGGAGAGAGGAGGCGGAGGTTTCTCGGTGTCTTGTACGTGTGTGCGAGTACGGATGCGCTGCTGTTTTGCGGCGCTAGGACTTCCTCTCAATCTTGAGATCGGCAAGAGATCATCTACATCAACCACGAGTTTGCACTCGTTAAGCTTTGTCGGTATTCAAGGGTATGTTCTCTACGGATATACATCCGCCCGTTGTTTGTATCTAGTAGATAGATCTTGGTACATAGTTCCCATCGTAGGAAAATTTTTGTTTTCTATGCTGCGAACCCTACAGTGGTATCAGAGCCGGATCTATGTGTAGATGCTTTGCACGGGTAGTACACATATGAATACGTGGGCGATGATGATCATTTTATTGCTTCTTAGTTGTATTTTGGATATTGATGGCATAGTGGGATGAAGCGGCCCGGACAAACTTTACATGTCCTCGCACATGAGACCTGTTCCACGCTTGACATGCAACTAGTTTTGCATAAGTGGCTAGCAGGTGTCTGTCTCTCCTACTATAGTCAATATCTAATTTGCAACGAGTTGTCAACAATTTTATTATCCTCATTGTGGTTCATGTTCGTAGGTAAGAACGGTTCTATCTTCGAAAGCCCTAAGCCACGTAAAACTTGCAATGGATAAATTAGAAGCGTCTAGTTTAGATTGTTGTTGGGCTAGTGTTATGATATGGTGATGTTGTAAGTAGAAGTATGAGATGATACTCTTAGAACACACATAACGTGTAGGTTCCATAGACCTTTGCCTTACACATAGAGGTATGATAGAGATCATACCACGGTGCACATGATGCAGATCATATGCGGGAACCATATCATTTCACTTACAAACATGTGATGTTTGATTGCATTTTATATTGCTTGTTTGGCATTTTATTAGCATAATAATATGATCCCTCATTTATATATCAAGATAAAAATGTGTTCTTCCTTAAGTATGCACCGACATTGTTTCGTCGATTCAAGACATCACGTGATGATCGGGTGTACTTCAATCCACGAGCATATCTCGGGTGTAAGACGGTTACACACGCGAATACTAAGGTTCTTACTTGGCGAGCCTAGCATGTATAGACATGGCCTCGGAACATGGACTGAAAGGTTAAGCATGAGTCATATGTTTTGATATGATGACCATATGGATGCTCGCCTTTGAAGCTGCACCGACTCACGTGATGATCGGACTTGGTGTAGTGGATTTGGTTCATGTAATCACCAAAAAGGCATGAGGGATGTCGTTTTTGAGTGGGAGTTCATTTCTAATTTGGATTAGTAGAACTCGATTTATCATAAATTAAATCAAAGTGAATTTGCATAATTTTCTGTAGTTATTGGCATTTGTTCACCACCTTATGCTTAGCTGTAATTGAGATAATAGAACTATAGAATTTTGGATATTTACTTTACGAACTGGTATCGTATTATGTTGAGTGTCAATCTAAAGTTTAAAGTCCTATTGCAAACTTTCAGCAAACTCTGTTTACTCCGTGAAATTTGATAATTAGTATTTAATCGAGAGTAACAATTCCAGTGTTAGTATCTTAAGTATCATGTTTGCCTCCATGATTCTTGATTGTTTTAATATCAAGTTTATCTAGGAGCTGAAAGAATTGTTTCAGAAACCATCATATGTGACAGATATAATGATATCTGAAACAATGTTTTGGTTGCAATATGCTAGAGTATAATGTATGTTCTCATATTGGATGAGAATTTGCAAAGGTTGGAGATGCTAGACATCCTAATCATCCAAAAAGGGTTTTGGAAAGTAACGTTATACTCACGATTCGTATTTATAAGCTACATTAGCTTGATCATGAAAGTCATCATGATAAGGATGAATAGAAGATGTATGTAAAGTGTTTACTACACTAAAAGATTACTAAAGAATTGATTTTGAAAGAACGCCGATCATTTGATGATGGTAATCTACTTCAAAGTGCAAGTCCAAAGGTATTATTATTTGAATATACACGCTTTGGACTATGTGTCATGTATATGACGACACTTTTGATGTTGATAGATTATTTTAAAAGGAAAAGGAAATGCTGAAAGAGAATCTATAAAATATATTTGGCAGAAAATAAAAGATTGGAAATATCCAATTTAGGTATATGGATGATATACATGTTATGGTTGTATTCTTTGCTTGTTAAACAATGTGCTTCTTGGGTATTGGATACCAAATTGGTTGGTATGAAATTTCATACGGAACGACGTAATTCATGAACCACAATGGCCTAAGTAACTAGCAAGAGAATATGTGATGATGTTCATCAAAAACAAACAAACCGTTGTTTGTATTTCTCGTTGACATCAAAGCTTGACTTCAAGATTTATTTTAATAATTGTTATTTAAATCAGGTATTATGAGAACAATGGTTGTTCAAATAATTACCGTATTCCATATAAGATGGATGCTTTACAAATATAGTTGGAGAAATCACATCCATAAAAACTAATGCTAAAATGTCACAGGACAAATGATTGAAAGATCACTTATGAAGTGACATCGTTGTTTAAATTATATTGGAAAGAAAACATGAAGAACCATATTCATGGATTTTTGGAGTCTTTGATTTGATCAAGTGACGCTTGTGAGACTTTCCTCGGGATAATTAAAACTTCGTTCAAAGGCCAAAGAAGAACGATCGACTAAATTATTGGAATTTATACATATCGATGTATGAAGTCTATTAAGTATAGTCGTAAGCGATGGATTTCAACTTCATATGCTTTCTCCAGAAATTTGAGTGAATAATCACTTAATGAGAAAGAAGTATGAAATATTTGAAAACGTTTCAAAGACTTTCATGATGAAGTGGAAAAATCATTGTAACAAGAAAATAAATGATTTATGATTTTATCATAAAGGGATTTATTTGAGTTACAAGTGTAACAATAAAATAAATGAATTATGATTTTATCATAAAGGGATTTATTTGAGTTGAAAGTTTAGCAAAACACCTAGATTTACATCTCCTGAAACACCATAAGATTATGGAGTGTTTGAGATTTTTAATAAAACCTTGTTTGACATGGTTGGATCAAAGGTGTTATTTATAAAACTGCCATTATGTTTTAAAAGATTAAAGCTTTAGAGACTACCAATTTTACACTAAAAAGTGCTCCATCTTGATCCGTTGAAATGACACCATGGAAGTTATGGTTTGGGGTAAAAACCCAAATTGTCATTTCTTAAATTTTGGTATGCTAAGCATAAGTAAGATGTTTACAACCAAAGTCGGATGAGCATGTTCACAAAAGGTTAAGTGGGAGGACAATAGAACTTTGATAAGGTTAACGAACCTTAGATAAATGTGATGAGTTGTGCAGCACCGGAAATCGTTCCGGAGGCATCCATAATGCTCATAGCTTATGTGCCTCAAGGTTGTGGTCACGGAGATCTAAGTTCCTATTGAACCAAGTAGGTCTGATAAACAATCAAATGCTGAGATTTGAGAGTAAATCATTATTGTTTGACAATGATGAACCAACTACATGCAAAGAAGCAATGATGGGCCCTGACTCCGTCAAATGGCTTGAAGCCATAAAATCCGTGATAGTTCCATACACGAGAAATCAAGTTTTTGAACTTGGAAAACCCTCTGGAAAGGTGTAAAAACCTATCGGTCGTATTTGGATCTATAAAGAAACAGACATGGATGTTTCACATCTATGAAATAGTCGACATGTCGGTAAATTATTTTACGACAATGTTCAAGGAGTTGACTATGACAAGATTTGATATTTCATAGCGATATTTAGTCTGGACGGATTAAAGTAGCAACCACTACATATAATTTGGTATATGGTAGATGAATAAACAAAACAAAGTTCTAATAGAATGGTTACCTAGGACATGTACATGACACGGTCCAAAGGGTTTTGTTAAATTTAAAGGATGCTAAAAGGGCATGCAAACTTCAATGGTGGAAGTAAGCATCGCGGAGTTGGAATATTCACCGTGATGAAAACGAGTTTTCATCAGGAGATGATGAAGATGCTTGCATTTGCAAGAAATTACGTGGGAGCGCTGAGACATATTTCTAATACATTATGTGGAGGACATCTTGTTGATTATAAATGATGTAATTTTTATTGACAAAGGTTAAGAATTTCATTTCGATGAAAGACTTAGGCAAAACCCGAATATTTAGCATGAATGTCTATAGTGGATAGACTGTGACGCTAATATGGTTGTGCCAAACGTACATATATGAGATATTGAAGGAGTTCAACATAGAAACGACAAGAAATGGTTCTTGTCGCCTGGAAAGGAATTGAATCAAGATTCAAGTGTATCGACACTTGATAAGTGAAACAAGATTCAAGTGCTTTGACACTTGATGAGTGAAATCACAAGGATGTTTTGATCAATCATACCATGATATGTACACATCCAGATATGTCCCATGCTCTAAGTGTTATGAGCATATACCAGAATGAATCATAAAATGATCATTGGACGATAGTAAGGATATTCTTATGATCTTTTGGAAGAACTAGGAATATATTTGTGTAGAGGTGACAAACAGTTACAAATAGTTCATTGTAAAGCGTTACATTGATACTAGTTTTGTAACAAGATACAAATTAAATTTATCTCAATTTAAAATATGGGTGGCACAATGAAATGGAAAGAAGGTTTCCATGATGGATTTGGAAGAGTTCCAAATTTAAGACATTATGACGAATACTACAACAAAAGGCTAAGTATATGACTGTTATAGTAGCAGCAAAGGAGGGCATTTGTGTTAAGTAGTTTGTTATCAAACTAAGGTGTGGTTCATAATGGGCTAACACTAAAGATATATTGTATGACAATAGTATCGACATGATTTAACCCCAAGGAACTAAAGGTCTCACCGAATGACCAAATTTATACAGTGTCATCTCATTGGAGAATGAGTGATGCGTGAAGACGCAAAGACAAAGCGTCAGATCCATAGATTATGTTAACCACTTGCAATTGCGTATATGGAACACCAGAAAGCCATAGGTGTTCAATACGCAAAGTTTTCAAACTAGATTATTGTCTCTAGTGCAAGTGGGAGACTGAAGGGAATATGCCCGAGAGGCAATAATAAAGTGGTTATTATCGTATTCCTTGTTTATGATAAATGTTTATTTTGCATGCTATAATTGTATTAATAAGGAAATGTTAATACATGTGTGTTTAATAAACAAAAAAGAAGTTCCTAGTTATGCCTCTCTCATAAACTAGCTCGTTGATTAACAAGATGATCAAGGTTTTCTAATCATGGACACTGGATGTTGTTAATAACGAGGTCGCAACATTAGTGTAATGATGTGATGAACATTCATCTGAAGTATAGCATTACGATCAAAGTCATTGAGTTTATATTGCTATAACAACTTACGAAATGATCCTAATCCTTAGACCATGAGATCATGTCAATCACCAACACCGGAAGAGTTTCTTGATGACATCAAACATCACACTGTAACTGGGTGATTATAAAGATGGCTTCATAACTACTAAAGTGTTATGTTGAGGCTCATGGATCGAGAGTGGAATTTGTTCATCCCGATGACGGATAGATATGCTTTGGTCCCTCTCGGTGATATCACATTGATTATCTTGCAAGCAAGTGATTTGATCACTAGAATGTTATATCACGGGAACGAGAAAAGAGTGCATGTCGGTAACGAGATCAAACTAGGTATGGAGATACCGATGATCGAATCTCGGACATGTAATATATCGTGAAACAAATGGATTAAGATACTAGCATAGAAGGTTCCGACGATCACAGGAAAGTCAACGTTGAATGTGTGGGAGTCAGTATGGATCTCCAGGTCCCGCTTGTGATTATTGATCAGAGAAGGGTCTCGATCATGTCCGTATTATTCGCGAACCATAGGGTTGCACACTTAAGGGACACTGACATCCAATTGGAGAAAAAGTTTCATGCCGAAAAGAATAACAAGCGCAGGAATTTATTTCACTAGACACCGAAACTGTTTCGGTTGAAATTGCTGAAACTGGTTCTGCATGTGAAATTGAATACTAGCAAGGGGTTTTATGTGAATGTTTGTTAGTTAAATTAATTAACAAAATTAACTTTCATAATAACTTTCCCTCTCTCATAATAACTTTCAGTAGCATCATGAATAAAATTAACAATATAACTATCACATAAAACATTCTTATCATGAGCCACATGCATATAATAATTATTACTCTCCACATAAGCATAGTTATTCTTATTAATTATAGTGGGAGCAAATTCAACAAAATAGCTGTCATTATTATTCTCATCACCATAATCATCAAATATAGGAGGCATACTGTAATCATAATTATTTTTTTCCTCAATAGAAGGTGGACTCAAAATATCATATTCATCATTGTAATCATCATATATTGGAGGTATAGTATCATCAAAGCAAATTTTCTCCTCTAAAGCTGGGGAACTAAAAAGATAATTTTCATAAAAACTAGCTTCTCCAACCTTAGATGTTTCCATATCATTAGAAATAATGGTGTTCAAAGAATTCATACTAATAACATTGCTATTAGCATGCAAATAAAGTTCCATAGGTTTTTTAATTTTCTCTTCAAACACTTCATGTCCTAACTCAAGATAAATACTATAAAGCTCTCTAATTTTGTTGTTGTTTTCCATTAAGCCTAACTAGTGAAAATAAAAACAAGAAACAAAAAGATAAGATTGCATAATCTAAAGGAAATAACTTCGAGCACTCACACACCAATAACAGCACTAGAAGATAACTTAGTAGCTAGAGGATGTGAGTACCTTTTACCTTACCTCCACGGCAACGGTGCCAGAAAAGAGCTTGATGTCTAGCACGCTTCTATTCTTGTAAACAGTGTTGGGCCTCCAAGTGCAGAGGTTTATAGAACAACATCAAGTTTCCCTTAAGTGGATTACCCAAGGTTTATCAAACTCAGGGACGAAGTGGTCAAAAGTATCCCTCTAAAGCAACCATGCAATCAAGATACAAGTATCTTGTGTCCCCAACACACCCAATACACTTGTCAGGTGTATAGGTGCACTAGTTCAGCGAAGAGATAGTGAAATACAGGTGATATGGATGATTATAAGACAACGATGCCAGAAAAGAGCTTGACGGGGAGGAACAAACTAAAGGCAATCTAAAATAAAGATGGAAGCAAGAAAACATGTAACCGGACTGATTGTAAATGGTGTTTCAATTCTTCTAAACAAGGCCTAGGGATCATACTTTCACTAGTGAACACTCTCATACAAATATATTCTCTTCATTATTCTACTCTGAACTATTCTCCGGTTGTACAACTCTAATCCACGATAGGGATACAAAATCACTCCTTAAAGTTCGCATTACCCATCTAGATAACCCCACAGTGTCACCTTGAGCGCTAGATGGTTCCAACAAACACCATAATTTCACAGAGACAACCAACTCAAAATATAACCCATGACAAGTATTTCTGTAATCTTTAGCCTAAGTGCCACACGGTGTGCACACTATCACCTTCACACACGTGGGGATAGCCGAAGATTAACTAAAGAACTTGAGTATCAGAGTAGATCTATTTGATTACAAATCTCATGACCACAATAAGATCACGCATAGAGAGAGATGAACACATAGCTACCGGTAGATCCCTTAGCCTCGAGGGAGAACTACTCCCTCCTCATCATGGGAGTCAGCAACGATGATGGAGATGGTGGTGGAGATCTATGGATATGAATCCGGAGGCAATTCCCTGTCCCGGCAGGGTGTCGGAACAAAGACTTCTGTCCCCCTAATATCCTCTTTGGTGGCGGCGACGCTACAAACTTTTTTGTGGATTTCTGCCTCCGTTAGGGTTTACGTCTCGGGGAGACGTATATATGGGAATAGGGCAAGGTCGGTGGATGGCCAGGGGGGCATACCATGGGGTCATGTGGCCAGGGGGGCACGCCATCGTATGGTGTGGCTGCCCTGGTGCCCTCCTCTGTCTTCCTTCGAGCCCCGTGTCGTGTTGGGTAAAATATCGAGTTTGGTTTTTGTTCCGTCCAATTTTGAGAATATTTCCTTTCTGGCTTTTCTGAAATCAAAAACAGCAGAAAACAGGAAATTGGCACTGCGGCATCTTTTCAATAGGTTAGTTCCAGAAAATGTATAAAAATACCTCAAAGTGTAGATAAAGCATAGCAAAGTTGATACTAAACAAGCATGGAACATAAAAAATTATAGATATGTTTACAACGTATTAGTGATCGATGTAGTTTGCGTTTGCTTGAATAGTTTGAGATGACTTATGAATTAATTGAAACAAACCAAAGTTAAACATAAATAAACTTCAGATAAGATGTTTATGAATGATTAGACAAAATTTAACTATAAAACTAGAAGTGAATATTAGGGTGTAATCTGTTTAGAACATTTTAAAGTTTTAGGGTGTTGACAATTATAATTATGGATATGGGATCATTCACTTTCAGTTTACGTGAATGATGAGTTTAATAACATGCAACTTATTAATGGGAGCATAATTAGATGATCTTAGTAATTTGTTAGGAATTGGAGTCATGTTACTAATGATTAAGAGATAAATATCATTCACCTTATTATATGTGAGTGATACACATTATTAATTTAAAAGTGGTTGGTTTTAATTTGATTTTAAGATTTTAAAAGAGTATTATAAAGTTAATGGTTATACTTCAGCCTGATTATGAATCCAAGTTATGGTTTTGGAATTAGTATTTAGATACAAAGGATTTAAGGTTTTATATGAAATTTTGATTATTTCTTACTTAAGAAATGTTTTTAAAGAATTTACCAAATAGGTATTTTATAAAATAGCTAAGAATTTATTACTTTAAAATCTTGAAAACCTTTCTAATAATATATTTAATATTTTTCTAGTAGAATATATTTATTCAAGATCTAAAAATGATTTTTATTTATTTTTAAGTATTATTCTTATGTTTATAAAATCCATAAAGGATTAAATGTCTTTGACTATTTGCTTCAAGTTTTATTTAAAAATAAATAAATTAGTATTTTTTATAAAATAGTAGATTTATTTTTATATGTAAAAATGATTTTTATTCATTTTTAGGACTTTTCCTTAATTTATGAAATTTCACTTAGTATTTAATGGTGTTAATATTTATTTGCATTTTATTTGACTTAAGTAAGTAAGATTATATTTTTCTTAGGTAGATATTATTTTTGTGGTCTTTTTGATATATTATATAATTTTTGGGGATTTTTTTATATTTCTTTAGGGATGAAATAATTTTAGGGGTATGTTGGTAATTTATTAAATCGGAAGAAATATCCTGGGTAAATAAATAATTGGAACGTGGACCGGTGGGTGGAATTGGGCTAGATTGGCCTGGCCCATAAAGCCGTCCCAACTAGGCCTGGTCCAACTAGGCCTGGACCAGCCCACCCCACAACTCTCTTTCTCCAATCTCTCGCTGATGCACACACACCAGGCTACACATGCATCACTCGTTCCCCTCTGACGCGTGCCTGATGTCGCCTCTGCCAGCATTGCTCCGACTGTACAGTGACCATCTCCGGTGCCGCCTCTCACCGACAAGAAACCTCGCTGCCCAGATTTTTTGATCCCCTCCAAATTGGCCTATTTCAGTGAAACTACGTGCATGGCTCGGGAACCCTAGATCATTGCTTTGATGGTTTTTCTAATGGTGGCATGGTGCTGCAGCGGCTGCTGTGGCCTACTCCATTCCTTATGCCGGAGGGACGGTGCCACGACACAACCCTAACGTGCTGAGTCTGCTGCCTAGGAACCTTGCCAAGGTGGTGGTCAATGGCAATGCTACTATAACTACTTCTTCCTCTGACACCGGTGAGATGGCAGTGTCTACAACCTCGACATCAGTATTTTCGTCTAATTCATCTATTCCGCTCTAATCATTGACTACTGCATCAACCTCTACTCCAGACCAGGTAATTATTTTGTGACCGGCTTTCGAGCCGATGTGTTGTGTTGGTTGAAGGACTATGGGAATGGTGATATTCTGATTGTGAGCTCATGGTTATGGGTATGTACCTATGCATCAACTACTTATTTGTGTTGATTTGTAGCTTGATAACTTTGGCAGTAGCAATGACTAGTATATTGACTGCTATCAGAGGAATGGTACTTTCTTCTACTCTAGTTTTCTTTTACACTTTTGGAGCTGTTAGCAGACAAGAAAACAATTGGTTTTGCTAAAATAATGTTACCAAAGTGGTAGCTGGCTAAGATCATAATATTCTATGCTTTGATTTATTGAACCTTTGGTTCAATGATGATCTGCAGTATGTGCTAGACAATGTGATACTAGATATGGAATTATTATTTGAGTTGAAACCTTGTGATTGCTAAATTGGCTTTCTACAACCAATTAAGAATCATGTATGATAAACTGAACCTATGGTTCAATGTTGTGCTTGGTTGAGTTTAGAGTTCAGTGATGACTCTGAATTTACATTGATAGTGTGATACTTACTCTCTAACAATTCCTAGGTAATGGACTAGGAAAATGATAAGAACTCTTTAGTTATTATCCACAAGTGAGATTGGTTGCTTAATCTATACTTTCTATATGCGAAATTATATTGGAAATGAGTCCTAGCAATTTAAGCTAGGAAAATGATTTGTAAACTTGTATATGTTTTCTTGTAACTTACTATCTATCAAGCAATCAAATTTAAGACCAAGTGTTCCTTGGAATAGTGGCTTCTGCTAACTGGAATTAACTACTATGGTGCATCCCTTAGGAGTGTGCACAATAGTGAATCTGATTAGCATGATCTGTTGCTGAAAATACTACTGTGTTGTGGATGTATTAGCATCCAAAAGGAAGGAATGTTTTAGATTATGATACACAAGGCTGAAGCTAATCTTGGAAACTAATTATAGATTCTAGTATTGGATTATTGTTAGCTCTAGGATGTAAATAGTTTATCACTTCCATACTAAACTAAGAGCTCTATTTTTCAACAGACTCATCCTCAAACATAAAAGGATAGGAACAAATACTAGTTAAGATCTGATGGTCCACCTATGATGCTCAAGTCTGAGGTTTATTTTTTTAATAAGAATAGATATGTAAGATATGCTTGGTTACTTATGTGGATCTATGACGTGACCAGTGATACCAGACCATGTGCATACATGACCAAGGATATATTGATGTTTGCTTGACGCAAGTGACCCCAAATGATCTCCTGGAATTAGTTTAGTTGCAGACTAGTTTGGATTTGGTTGCTTGCACCTAGTCATATGATTTATGATGTATTGTATCATTTCTCATTGGATAACTTGATAAATTCAGATACTTTACTTGATTTCTTGGCCCTGCCTGGGATGCATAGACTGAGGCAGTAATATCCATAAGAATAGATGCTTACTTGGTGTCTTTCTAATTCTCTATGATGAATCTGCATAGCATTTCTATGCAATTCTGAGAGATAGACTATTCTCCTAACTCTTCTAGACAGGTTCTAGTTACAGAGTAGTAAAATAGATATTGATTTGCCACAACCCCCTTTATCTCCTTGTTGCTGACGGTGAAATAAAATAAGAATAGATTCTATATAAAGTCTTGGGATATCAACCTGCAATTGTAGGATGGACAAGTGATTTGATTGTTGAGGTTGTGGTGGTGGATCTGGTAGCTCTTCTTGATTAGCTGTTTCTTGGTCTTGTGGCCTTCTACACCTAGATCCAGCTGCTGACTTGCACTTGGCTTGGCCTTATCTAAGCAATCAGGGTGTTGGCGATGACCTTGTGGTGCACTAGAATTGTTTTGGAGTTAAACTATGTAACTATGGGTGGTGATCTAAGAACAATATGTTCTCATGGCGTGGGGATAGAAAGTATGGTGTGGCTATGTAAGGTCTGATGATGTGCTGTTGAGAAACTAGTGTTGAGCTAGCTATCTTCGGCTGGCTTCTCCTAGTTTACTATATGTTGTCCCTTCTCTGGTGTTGACAACACACTTTCATGCAGTTGTGTGTGAGCTGCTTGCTGTGTCATGTAGATTAGATCAAGTACAACTAGACCTTTTGCTAGTATTACTACTTTGCCTTTTACCTTTTACTAGATTGGTGAAACTTTCCCCAGACCAATGATGTCGTGCTGAGGCCACTATCTGATTAAGAACAAATACTATTATTTGGTCCCCTTTTAATACATACTCGATGATGAATTCAGGCTCTAGCATCTCTAGGCCAAATCTGAGAGTACAACTAATAAACTAACCCCCTATTTATTATTTATCTTGTTTGTCTATTTCTTTTGCAGAGAAAAAGATAGTGAAGATAAAATAAATGAAGAAAAATTGATAGGATTAGTTTTTCGGATTCTTTTTCTTATTCATGTAATTTCCTTTTTTTCTAGACTATAAAACATTGTACCCTTACTTTTGTAATAAAATTTATTACACTATCTTATTATGGTGGCTTTATTTTCTGAATACTATACATTACTTTGTACCATTGTACCTTATTAATAAAGTTAAAACTTTCTTCCTTTTTGTAATTTGAATCTTGTAATATTTATATCTTATTTATAAATATGAATTCAATTCTTATTTATTGTTGTAATTCATTTTATTTTTATTTTTATTTAAATTTCCTTTTTCTTGTATTATTCTTATTGTAATATTATTTTCTATTTGAATAACTATAAAAACATTGTAATGTTTGTTCCAATTACTCAATTATTATCTATTTATTATAAGATCATATTACTTTATTCAAGAATTTCCATTTCATTTCTCCTAAGCATTTATATATTCTATAATTCAATCTGTGAATTTTCTAAATTCATTTCAATTCAGATTTGAAATTCAAATACATGTTTGAATAACTTACCCCTTTAAAACAAAGAATTCTACAAAGGTCATGTTGAAATCTATCGCAATTGTGCTGACGTTACCATCAGAACAAGAGTGATCTCGATCCCTCTATATCTCTCTTACTTTTGCGTGAAAATTCTCCGGATTTTCTTATGCATGATTGAAATGCACACACATGTGGCCTCAATATTTCTAGGTGCTAATCCTGGGATGTTACAGAAGGACTGGGAGATTTTGTTGAAATCTCTGTCGCATCTATCAGACTTGGTGAAGCTTCCAAGAACGGTGATGACGTCGTTAGGTCCTGGCATCTTCAGCAGGAGGTACGCATAGTGCGATACTGCCAGAAATCTTGCGAATGCCACACAACCAAGTATGGCGTGGTATTGCGAGGGCCAGCCAACCACCTCGAACTCAAGCTGCTCATGCCTGAAGTTCTTAGGGGTGTCGAAGATGACATCGAGCCATATTTTGCATAGGGGATACACTCCTTTCCCTGGGACTATGTCGTGGAAGGTTGTGTCGGATGCTTCCAGGCTGCTGAGAGGGATCCGCATGGCTTCGAGCATGCTAGAAAACATCAGATTAATACCGCTACCACCATCCATGAACACACGACTCATCTCGAATCCACCGATTTGCGCCTCAAGCACCAGGGCAGAGTGTCCTAGGCGATGTATTTTGCGGCGGGGGGGGGGGTCCGATCGATCGAAGGTGATGCATGACTCTAAGCCGCTGAGGTACTCAGGTATGTACGGTGGAGAAGTGATGGCCAGGTTTATCTGGTGGGTGATCATAATTTGGATCCTATTGGATGGATGTCCCTTTTGTATCATCATGGTACCCAACAGTCATGGGTACTGTTCTGCCCCATTGTTCTGGGTCGACGCAGCCGTATGCTGAGCGGGTCCTCTGGGTTGTGGTGGGGGGCATCATAGGCGATGGGCCTAGGGGCGGAGCCGAACCCCTTGTTTACTGCGTCACGCTGAAACTGGGCGTATCCCTCATGGAGATTCTGGAACTCCCTACAGTCCTTGAGTAGATGGCTGGCTTTCTTCTTGCCATCATGCTTGTCGATGTAGAAGTGGATGGTGCACAGACCTGAAAGATTTTCGAATGCAGAGGGCTCGTCATCCCGAGTGCGGCATTTCCATGATTGTGTTGGTTTCCCACTCTCATAGTAGCCTCTACTGCGGTTCCCATCTTCGTGGTGGTCGGCATAGCCAGCCGCGACCATATCAACTTCCTCGCGATCTTCATAGACGCGCGCTCTTCATTTTCCTTGGCGATTACGTCTGCAGCCGAGGTCATATTCGTCACCCGAATGGGTTCGGTTGACCGCATATTAACAATCCACCAAACAGTTGGCAATGTCCATCAGATGATTGATGGTTTTGGGCTTGATCTGGCCCAGCTCCTCTCTGAGTTAGCATTGCCTTACGCCGCCGTTAAAGGCGTCGATTGCCCTCTCCTCCGAGATGTCTTCGGCGGAGTTCTTGATGACGTACCAACGCTAGACATAGGAGCGCATCGACTTCTTGGACCGTTGGCAGCAAGCGCGCAGCTCTTCGATGGAGGCTGGCCTCTTGCAGGTGCCCTTGAAGTTGCAGATGAAGTTGTAGACCAGCTCCTCCCAACTGCGGATGGATCCGAAGGGAAGATTATTAAGACAGGCTCTGGCCGCTCCCTTCAGTTGCAGCTGAATACATTGCATGGCTATATTATTTTTGCTCCCACCATACAGCTTGACCGACGAGATGTGGTCCTCTAGCCAGATCTTTGGCTCTTGTAAGCCGTCGAACTTCAGGTTGTCCGACGGTAGCTTGAAGCCTTTGGGCATCCGAGTCTACCATATGTCTCGGCGAAAGCATCTGGCGCCACAGAGCTTCGTGTCTTCTTCCTCCGACTCTATGGAGCTGATACGTCGGAAACATATCTATAATTTTTGATGTTCCATGATTGTTTAGTATCTACTTTGCTTTGCTTTGTCTACAATTTGAGGTGTTTTTATATGTTTTCTGTAACTAACCTATTAACAAGTTTCCACAATGCTAGTTGCTTGTTTTCTTCTGTTTTTGGTTCTAGAAAGGCAGAAAATCAATATTCTAAGAATTGGACCGGACAAAAGCCAAAGTCAATATTTTACTGTGGGCAACACGAAGCCGGAGTACGAGACGAAGGAGGACCTCGAGGAGCCACACACCCTGGCTGCGCGGGTGGGCCCACCCCACGCCTGGGGGGTGGGGTGCAGCCACCTCGGGAACCCTCTCGGCCTCCCTCTTCGCATATAAGAAGCCCCTGATGCAGAAACCCTAAGCACCCGATCAAAACTCGACGAAACCGTCTGTAGCCACCGCCGACATCGTCCCTAGATTGGGGGTATCTGAAGTTCTTCCTGGCACCCTGCCAGAGGGGAGATCATCCCGGAGACCTTCTTCTCTGGTATGAAGCATGAGTAGTTCCACGTTGGACTATGTGTCCATGTAGTAGCTAGATGGTTGTGTCTCCTCCTTGTGCTTTCATGTATAGATCCTGTGAGCTCCGTTCATGATCAATATCTAATCAATTTGTAATCATGCATGTGGTGTTTGCGGGGATCCGATGGATATTGAGATTACTATGTCATATTGATTAATGGTTTTGTCTTATTGATTCTATCATGTCTGTGTTGTTCGTGATCTTGCATGCTCTCCGTTGTTAGTAGCTATCTTGGCCAAGTAGTTGCTAGTGACTCCAAGAGGGGGTATTTATGCTCGATAGTGGGTTCATGCCTCTAGTTTCCAAGGGAAGTGACAGAAATCTCTTCGGTTGTAGATGTGTTGTTGCCACTAGGGAGAAAACAACAGTCTCTTGTTCATGGAACAAGTGTATTGTTTACCTTACACTTTGCTTAAAGCAGTTTTCTATTGCTTGTAACTTAATACTAGAGGGGGTTCGGATGATAACCTGAAGGTAGACTTCTAGTCATAGATGCAGTTGGATGGAGGTCTATGTATATTGTTGTATTGCCCAATCGAATCTCATAGGATCTTTTTGTCTAGTATTGCATTGTTATGCCTTGCTCAGTTCCTGTCAATTGCCCTGCTGTAAGTTGTTTACCCTTCATGCCATGTTGTTTATCTAAGGAGAGCACCTCTAGTGAACTATGGACCTCGGTCCAATCTTTACCATTAATACATCTTCCACTGTTACTATTTACTTGCTGCAAACCATCATCACCTTCCACACCATATAGTTAATCCTTTGTTACAGCAACCGGTGAGATTGATAACCTCACTGTTAGTTGGGGCAAAGTCTTGAGTTTGTGTTGTGCAGGTTTCTATGTTGCTTGCAACACCTGGGATGTTTCCTTCCTCCTACTGGTTCGATAACCTTGGTTTCTTACTAAGGGAAAACTTGTTGCTGTACCGCATCATACCTTCCACTTGGGGTCTCCCAACGAAGTGCTGCTGCACACATCAAGATAATTTCTAGCGCCGTTGCCGGGGAGGCTAAGGACGTCTTCACAAGGGGGAGTCCTCCTCAACCTTTCTCTTTACTTTGTTTTTAGTTTGCTTAGTTTCTTTTTCTCGGTTTTGTTTGCCTCTTTTTATCAAAAACTCCAAAAAAAATAGTTTAGTTTGGTTTGCTTTTATCTATTCAAAAACACACAAAAATTAGCTCCTGCTCTAGCTGCTGCTGCTGTTTTTGGCTTGCCCACCTTTACCAAAATGAACTCTGCTGAGAACACCAAGTTGTGTGACTTCACTAGCACAAACAACAATGATTTCCTTAGCACTCCTATTGTTCCACCTGCTGCTGATGCTACCTTTTATGAAATTAAGCCTGCTTTGTTGAATCTTGTGATGAGAGAGCAATTTTCTGGTGCTAGTTCTGATGCTGTTGCTGCCCATCTCAATAACTTTGTTAAACTTTGTGAGATGCAAAAGTATAAGGATGTAGATGGATATATTATTAAGATCAAGTTGTTTCCTTTCTCCTTGAGAGGAAAAGCTAAAGAATGGTTGCTATCCTTGCCTAGAAATAGTATTGATTCTTGGACTAAGTGCAAAGATGCTTTTATTAGAAAGTACTACTCTCCTTCTAAGATTATATCTATGAGAAGTGACATTATGAAATTTAAACAACTTGATAATGAACATGTTGCTCAATCTTGGGAAAGAATGAAATCTTTGGTTAAGAATTGTCCCACTCATGGACTCACTGCTTGGATGATTATCCAGACATTTTATGCAGGTTTGAACTTCTCTTCAAGAAACATGTTGGATTCAGCTGCTGGAGGTACCTTTATGGGCATCACTTTGGGTGCTGCAATAAAGCTCCTTGACAATATGATGGTTACTACTCTGAATGGCACACTGAGAGAGCTCCACATGGTAAGAAGGTAAATTCTGTTGAAGAAACCTCCTCTTTGAGTGATAAGATTGATGTCATTATGGCTATGCTTGCTAATGGGAAAGCTCCTTTGGATCCAAATAATGTTCCCTTAGCCTCTTTGGTTGCTCAAGAAGAGCAAGTTGATGTGAACTTCATTAGAAACAACAATTTCAACGATAATGCCTATAGGAATAATTTTGGTGGTGACAACAATTATAGGCCTTATCTTCCTAATAATGGAAATACCTATGGAAACTCCTACAGCAATGCTAGAAGTGCCCCCTCTAAACTTGAAGTCATGCTGAAAGACTTTATTAGTAAACAAACCACTTTCAACAAGACTGTGGAGGAAAAGCTTTTGAACGTAGAGAAAAATATTTCCTCCTTGTCTGAAGCACAATCCTCTTTGATTAATAAAATGGCTGCTAAACCTAAAACCATAGAAAGTACCTTTGCTTCTACTCATGCCATACATGTTACTATTGATGAAAATGTTAGACTGTTAGCCCAATTTCATGCTAAGTGGGAGAGGGAAGCTGAAATTGATAGAAACAATAGTATGTGCACCATCACCACTAAGCCACAAGAAGTCCCTATTCCTCCTCCTACAATGCCTAAGCCTATTGAGTCTACTACTAGTGATGCTAAGTTTGAGTTTGATGTAGATGGTTGCAATATTTCTGAAGTGATTATGTTCTTGTAAAAGCTTGCTAGAAGTCCTGATGCTAGTGATACGCATGTTGCTTTCACCAAACACATTACAGATGCTCTTGTTAAGATTAAGGAAGAGAAGTTAAAACACAAAGCTTCTATTCCAAGGAAAGTAGAAGATAGTTGGGAACCCATTATTAATATGCAAGTGAATGACTTTGATCTCAAAGCTTCATGTGATCTTGGTTCTAATGTCTCTATTATGCCTAGGAAGATTTATGAAATGCTTGATTTGCCACCTTTGGAAGATTGTTATTTGGATGTCCCACTTAATGATAATGCTAAGAAAAAACTCATGGGGAGTATCAATGATGTTCTCATTATGGTTAACAATTCTTATGCCCCTGTTGATTTCTATGTTTTGTATGTTGAATACAATGCTTCTTGTCCTATTAATTTAGGAAGACCTTTTATTAGAACTGTTGGTGCCATCATTGATATGAAAGAAGGCACCATTAAATATCATTTTACATTTAAGAAAGGTATTGGACACTTCCCTATGAGGAGATATAAGTTGCTTTTTGCTCCTCCTTTGAAAGCAAGGTTTGATGTTAATGCTTCTTCATTTGAAAATACTTGATTTCTTGCTTCTTGTGCCTAACTTAAAGGCGTTAAAGAAAAGTACTTGTTGGGAGATAAACCAAGAGTTTCCTTGAGTCTTGGAAGTTATTACTTCAGTAATGACCTCTCCTTATCATTTTTTGTTTGATTTTTGTGCCAAGAATGACCTCTAATGAGAAGGAAGTAAGATTTGTGGAGTTGTTGTCCCGAAACAGATTTCTGTCCTCCACCATAAAAATTCATGAGGAGTCTCTGTAAGTCGGATTGAGCTGAAAATTTATGAATAAATCCACCAGTATGTTAGATAATTTTAGTTAGTTCAATACTTTTTGATTTGAGCAACATAAGATTTTCGAAAAAATCGGTTTCTACCTGCTGGTCTGTTTTGACAGATGTCTGCTATTATTTGCATTTGCTTCTTATTGATTCCTTTTTTAGTTCTCTTTTGGGGAATTGAGATTTTTGAAGGAGTTGATACAGTATCTTGTGTTTTTAGTGAAAAGTTTTGTTGTTCCAAAGCTAAGCCTAAAGGTCTATTATCTTTTGAATACACTAATGTTGCTAATGAAGATTGTGTGAAGTTTTGTATGAAGGAAAAAAATTTAGGTGTAGAGAGAGAATTATGTAATGAGATGAAGAATAGACAAAAACTCAAGCTTGGGGATGCCACCCCGGTGTCATCCCAAGAAATATCCAAGAGGTACAAGCGTCAAAGCTTGGGGATGCCCAAGGCATCCCCTTCTTCATCAAGAAAAAGCTCAGGTCTGTCTAGACACCTCGTTTTTATTGTTTCATGCACTGTTGTGTTGTTCTTGGAGCGTCTTAGTTTTTGTTTTATTTGATTAGTTTTTTTTGTTTGCTTGAATAAAGTAGATTGGACCCCCGTTATCTCTATGTTGTTTCAAATAAGTCGATTGGTGTTGGAAAGGAGTAGAAAGTTCTTGCTTGAAAGTGCAAGAGGAGCTTGCATTGACCGTGACTTATACTTTAGCATGACACGCTAGGTGTTGTTTTGACCTTATGCTTAGTGATTATTGTTGTAGCATGTCTTGTTCCAAATAATTGGGATTTCTTAGTGTGCCTTGAAGAAATCATGCGTTGTTTTAGCATAGTATTTTGGTATTCTACTTTGATGCTTTGTTTGGGTTGACTTGGCACATGCTCACACCATGATATGACTATGACAAGTCACCATAGCCTTTATGATCATTTAGTCCTTGACTTGTAGTACCACTCTATGATTTGATTAGTAATGTTTTGTCGCTCTACATGATTATGGCCATTATTGCTCTCTTAGTTGGTTTCTCCCAGACTTTTGCTAGCCTCCACTTGTATGAGTAAGCTCTACTCATGCTTCCAACTCCCAAGAAACCAAGTTATTCCAAAGTGTCCACTATAAAATCCTATGCATGGTGTGTTACACCATTCCAAGTATATTCTTGTTTTCAGCTATCTTACAATTAAAAAGTATTTTATTATGTGAAAACTTAGTAATTAAAGCCCTCACAAACTTGATGGCACGCTTTATATTCTTTGCCCCTAATAAACTTGAACCATTATGTCGTCTATGTTCTATATTCTTGCACTTATACATTGGAATTAGCAGAACCATGTTGTAACATCCCAAAAATACTAAACTTGGATCATCAAACTCTAATCTTCAAAATTAGGGTTAATGTCACATCCCAAGATTTTCCAAATCTTGTAATGTGAAAAATAAATAAACAAAATAAATTATTGTTGAATTTTAGGGTGAAAAGAAACTTTGTTCTAAAAGGAAACTTAAAATCCCATCTTGAACAAACTTTAATTAAAGTTTGAATTTAACAAAATCCAAATCAAGTGAATTGCATTCCTCAATGAAGGTATCTTGAAATTTAAACACTTGGAAAATAAATCCAAAACCCTAAACCTTAATGGAACAAAAATCATTTCCAAGTTATCTCCAAACATATGGATTTGATCCATATAAAAATTTGTCAATAAACTTTTCAAATGATCAAGAAAGACAAATAGAAATATTATAAAACCATATAAATTGGTTTCACTTAATTTGGAACCATGGATAAAATCTTATGAATTTAATAAGATAAGGAAAAGTAATTTCCAAAGCTAATAAAACACTTATCTAAAATCCATACCAAATGGTGAGCAAATAATCCTAAAGATATTTAAAAGGAATAAATAAATATCAAATAAGATTTTACAAATTGGAATCACCAAGTTTGGATCTCTAAATAAAAAGATATGGAAATTATAAGATGAAGAAAGAAATATTAAATAAATAATACTTAAAGATCAAATTAAATCTTGACCTGATCCATTAAGAAAATGGAATGAATATAATCCAAATCCAAATAAAATAAAAGGATAAATAATTTCAAAATAAAATAAAGTGGCATGAACCAAAATCTATTTGAATAAAGACAAATCTCTAATAAGAATAATTATATAATTCATGATAAAATAGTATTTTGGAATTTTCCCAAGTGGAATAAAAGTTGTTTAATTCAAATTAATTACGATTAAAGAAATCTTCCCAATAAAACTTAGGGAATTAAAATTCCATTGGAATTAAAACAAATACCCAATTCAAATGATTTATGAATCATATTAAAAACTTTCCAAATAATTCAAGATGAATTATTTGACACCCAAATAATCAAATAAAAACCTACTGAAAAGATTTGGAAGGTTTTGGAAAATCAAATGGTGTTTGGAAATATTATTAAATCTTAATTGATTTAAAACAAGGGCCTTTTTGAATAATTAAAAAGACCCCAAAAAGAATAAAATTTTATTCCAAAATTGACTTCAGATTATACTAATAATAAGTATTTGAGTCTGCACAAAATTTGGCAAAGATTTGAATTCAAATGAGTGTTTGAATTAATTAAACAAAACCAAAACAGAAATAAGAAATGGAAAAAGAAAAGAAACAGGAACAAAAAAAATATAAACAGACTCGACCCAGCCCATCTAGCCCATTAAGGCCCAACAGCCCACCCCTCCTTCTCCCCCGCAGAAAAATGATTCGCGCTGACCGATGGACCCCGCATTCCTTCTCTCTCTCTCACTGCCAGACGACCCCACCGCCACGTATTCATCTTCCTCACCCGCTGACTCCGCCCCTCACCTCGTCGGCCGTTGCAGGCGATTAAATCCTAGCTTAATTCGCGTTAACCGCGCCATTAAACGACCCCGGGACCATGCTATCTAAAGCTTCTGCCTTCCCTCTCTCTTTCCCCTCCATCGTCTCACCCTAGCGCGCCCCTAGGCTGCCCAATTTCCCCTGCACCGCCCTCTGTTCCGACGCTCTCCAGCAGCGATTCCGGCAGCCCCTTGTCGCCCCTCGCCTCCTCGACCACACTCACATGCTCCCCAAACCCTGGCGCATATCCCCGTAGCTCCAGCTCGTCCCCGCGCGCCCTAGAACCTCGGCAACGACAACGACCACCGCCGCCACCGTCTGTTTCCTCTCCGGCGAAGCCTCGGGTAAGAACCAGACCGCCCCTCCCTTTCTCTTTCATGCACGCATCTTCATCACATCCTTGTGCATCTAATCATACTCTCCTCTTCCTCTGGCATGCACCGAAGCCCCGTCCCCATCGACAAGCAGAAGCTCCTGACGCCACCCTAACTCCGACGAGCGATTCCGATGACACCCGTGCGCCCCTTGCCTTCTCGCGAGAACCTTGAGCTTCCCCACGCCACGGCGAACCTGGTGAGCCACTCCTTTCTCTCCCTCACTTCCTCTATCACCAGCCCCGCCGTAGCCAGAGCCGCCACCAGCCGCCGCCAGCGCCACCCATCTCTGGCAAGTGTGCTGTGCGTCGAGCGATTAAGATCCAATGTCTAGGATAGAAACTAAGCGAAAGGGTAAGTAGCACCTCTGTGCCGTGCGATGTAACTTAAATCCAACGGCCCTTAGTGCGTGATCCGAACGAACCTGTACCAGCCAGTAGGAAGCAGCCACGTGTCCCTGCTGGTTTGATTTAAAACAGAATTGTTCTATTAGATATGCCAATTTGAAAAATTCATAACTTTCAAACCACACGTCCAAATTTTGCAAATTTTATATCAATAGATTCATAAAAACAAGACCTAGCCAACCATGCACTTTGTTTAGTAAAAAGCTTCTGTTAAATTGATTGTTTTTTCAGAAACTTGTGTATGCATGTTTAGGATATAAAAATTGTAATAAAATGATTTTGAGGATAAAATCTTTGGAAAATGGTTTGTTTTGAACCTACTGACCCTAGGAATCAATTGGTGGTTTCAAAAATGAATTTGGTGAAGCAAAAGAATAAAACCTTGAATTAAAACATTTCTAGCCAAATAAAAATATGGTTTAATTGTTAAAAATGATTTTCGAGGAAAACCTTTGGGAAATGTTTTGATTTAAACTCACTGACCCTAAACACCAAGTTTTATGACTTAAAAATATATTTGGTAAACCCTATAAAAATTATTACTTTGCTAAAGGCATTTTCACCACATAAAATAATGATTTGGTTTAAAAATGGTTTATGAAGTAAAACCTTTAGCAAATGGTTTTTCCACTTTATAAAATGACCATTAGGTGTTTTCAAATGTTTATAACCCATTATAAAACAATCTTTTGCATGTTTGCATGCATTGCCTTGTTTTTATCATTTTATGTGATGAATTGCTTGAATGGTAGATTGAAATATTGTTTGCTTGATTGAATTGTAGTGATTTGAAGTGAGTGAACATTGAAAATATCAAGGAGTGAACTTATACTCTCTACCAAAAAGGCAAGTGATGCTTCATACTTTGTCCCATTATTTTCACTATGCATTAGTGATATTTCTAAGTAGGACCTGCATGGAATTTTTGCTAAGTATAAACTATGCTATGGGAAATCCTAGTAGATGAAACCTTAGTAGAATTTCCTAAGTTAAGATTCCTACTACTACCATGCTTAGCTTAGCTAGTAGAAAACAAGGGTGGAATATATATTCATGCTATGGAAAATTTATAAGTCTGAGGACTTGTGTTTTGTTTAATAAAACAACTAAGTGAATGAATCACCTGGGTGGAATGGAAGGAATGGTTTGTGTTGAGTGGTTCACAAGGCCCATTTATATGGTTTACCTTGTGTATCTCACTTGTGGATGGCCACCCAGGAACAAAGAGATTTTAGATGTCAAATGTTGAGAAGCTTCAAGTGCAGCCACTTGGCATTATGGGCTCTGCCTGGATCATATAGGTTGCAATAACTTAGCCAAATGGACAGTTGGTGGTAGGGTTTTGATAGGTTGGAGCGCGTCCATTTTGGTCTAAGGGAAGGCTTCTGAAAGATCTTGTCTTGGTGAAACCAAGTCTTGTGGGGAAAGTGCACCACCTCTGCAGAGTGTAAAATCTAAATACTTAGCCATGTCCCTGGCAAAGGACAATTTGAGCATCAATACATGGAAGCTATCAAGAATCTCCTCATCCCAATTTCTAAGTTAAAATCTTGTGGTTGAACAAGGGTTGAAGGATCGCCAATTTCTATTGCGAGATGCCTTGGGAAAGTTTTTGTCAAGCAAAAAAACTTAGTGTTTTCAAATGATAAGGAAAAACTATTTTGAGCAAAGCAAGCCTAAGCTCCACCTAGCCAAAATCATATAGAAGATAGACTCCACTATACTACCATAGTATCACTTGCCAATACAATTCAAATGTATTGACCCTTGTGGCTGTAACTTATTATGTTGCAGGTTTGTTTGATGTTAGATAAGTTTATTGATTAGGATTACAAGTCTACAGCCTACATGTCTGCCTGTGGCACTTTGAAGATGAAGGACCCCATGCTAATGTTATATTCTGGTGCATTGTAATGAGATAGCCAAATGAGCTATGTAAGATGTAATAAATTATTTTATTATTGGTTATAAAGTTGTATTATGACCTTTGTTTCTTGATATTACATCTTAACTGTGGGTGCTAGATATTGATCAAGGGACTAGAATTGTAAACACATGGATCTCTACCTTATTAAAGGTTGGGAACCTTACAGTTAACAAAAACTTTTCCAATTTGGATTATTTTGAATTGCCTTGTTTATGTGTTTATTTGCTTGTAAAATGATTCTTAGGTGAAATAAACATCATCTAAACAATTCCCAAAATTTTCCCAAAGACAAATAAATCAAAACCAACAAAATGAGTGAATGGTCATTTTGACCAATTTAACTCCCATGCCTACTTTGGTTGTCTCTAACTTTCAGAACTTAACAAAAACTTTTTTGGATCTTTGCACCCCTTGATAGTACTCATAACAAAGTATCAAGGCCCACTTTGTGATCATCCAGAAACATTCAAATGCATAGTTTAAAGGACAGTTTAAAATTGAATCTATTTCATATGGGAAGATCCCACTTGTTCAAAAACCACTCAAACAAGCTCAACTTTCAAAACCCAAGCATCTGCAGACTCACTAGAACCAACCTAGCACACCCACCAAAAGACTTTTCAAAATTCAAAACTTGAATTCTTGCGGCCATTTCATCAAACACCTTGCAGATACAAATCAAACAAAATCTAAACACTATTTGGAGCAGTGATTTGAGCCTAACTTGTTCCCTCTCTGGACACCACTAGCCTTAGTAGATCATCTAACAACCTAAACTAATCTCTAGCACTACTGTAAGCTAGCCATTTCCATCAATGGTGAGAAGGCCGAGTGCACCCTTGCCACCCACATGTCGACAGCGAGCTAGGAGAAGCACCAAGCCTAGCCAACATGTCTGGGAGCAAGCTAGCACCCCACCGCCACTCCCTGTCCCAGCCGCGAGCGATGCCAGCCCCTGGACCACACGCACAGACCATGCCAAGCTCGCTAGCAACCATGCCGAGAGCGCGCCCCGTGCGCCATGCTCGACAGACGCCCACAGACCGCGCGCCGCCCTCGTTGCGTGCATACGTGATCACCACTGTCCCAGCAATCCCGCAGACACGCTCGTTCGCCGCCGCGCAGACCACGCGTGCTGTGCGCCATAAGAACTTCCGTCGGGCACGCGCAGAGCACCGCCACGTTTCGACCAATCCGCACCGCCCCACGCCTCGCCACCACGTTGTTGAGCTTCGCCAGGGAGCACAACACCGCCCCCTACCGTCGCCCACGTCGATAGCCCTCTGTGCCGTCGACCACGATGAGCTCACCTTGCGCCCGTTGGTCCCCTCTCGCCACTATAAATAGAGGACACCCCCAGCCGAATTGAGCACACCATCTCACTCCCTTCTCACCCAGAACCACCCCGCCTTAGTCCCGGAGCAAGGCGAGCAGCGCATCGCCGGAATTTCACCGGAGCCCGCCGCTGCTGGAGAAGAAGGGAGCCAGCGATTGGAGCCGCCCAAGGAGAAGCTGCCGGTACCAGAGGTTCGCCGTCGTTGACTTCGTCGTTCGTCTGCCTCGCCGACCCTCGCCTGAGCCCCGGTGATCCCCCGAAGACCCCCACCTGCCGTGTTAGGTTTCTGTCTCGCCGGCGCTGCCCGACATGGACGATGAACCAGGGCCGTTAGATTAGAACAAGATCCCACGGCTCACATTGCCCCGTACCGCTTCGCACCCCCTCGTCTCACTAACGTGTGGGTACAACAACTTAACCAGCCCGCGTAAGCGCTGTGCTTAGCAGGCCGGCCCAGTATCGTTTCCCGCGCAGCCCACTCGTTTGAATTCAACTTTTTCCATTTTAATTCAAACACAGTTCTATACCTAGTTTCAAAAATCAACCCAACTCGATTCAGTAAACCAAATTGAATGAAACCAATTTTGTTAGAAAGGTCTTGAAAATCTGAATCCAAGCCCGTTGGATTTAAATCATTTGAATCTATAGATCAACCTTGGTAAAATAACAAGGCAGAACCTTTTTATGCATTCAAACATTTTCAACTTTAAACCATAACAGATTTTGAGTTGATTCCAACTCTCAAAAATCACATTTGACCACACCTTTCAGAATATATAAAAACATTTGGGTTTACTTACAGAAATATTGTTCAAGTAATAAAAGAACGCCACATAGGCATTTCTAGTCACTTTATTTAAGTAAAATAAAAGTTTAAACCTTATTAAATTGTGACACCACTTTAAATCACATTCCCATGGACTAAAATATGTGGTGATGACATGTGTCAACATGATCCCATGTTTGGTTTGGAGAATATTAAATCTTAAGTATTTTTTTCAATGAGTAGAAATTACTTTTCTAAAAATAAAAGAAATTAAACCAAGCTTTAATCTTGTAATGTTAGTGATGATGCTAGATCATTTATAGGACCCTTTTGTGTGATGATTGAAAATAGTTAAGTATTGTTGGGTGATTGTGTACCTCGTATTTATTTATAGATGCTAGTACCGACCAAGCATACGAGGAAGAAGGAGGATACTACGAAGAAGAAGTCGAGGAGAACTTCAACCACTGCTCTGCACAAGGCAAACTGATACTATAAATATGCAAGCCAATACTTGCAAGATAACACTTGCAATTTAGCAAGCTTATCTTGATAATTATGCAAGACTAATACCACTAGTTGAATGTGCAAGCAAATACTTGCTTGTTACCATGCCAATTATATGCCTTAAGCATATATGATCATAACCACTTGATAAACCAATCCTAGTTTTACTTACAAGCTTTATATTTTTTTATTTCTTTATCAAAACTATTACTTAGAGCTTACTTAAGTGAACTATAGATACTAGAAAGATAATTGAAGGTTGCATAAAGAGCATAAAATTTGGCCTAAGCTAGATAATCTTTATGTCATCCTAAGGCATGAGATTGAACTTAGTTAAACTCCACTAGTTACCACCCCTCATTAGTACTTACCCCCATTTGTAGATGCTAGTTCTAAGCATAAAACTTGATCAACTTAGATTGTAATACTTGGTGGAAAAATGGTTATGAAAACCTTGGAATGATGGATCATTCTATTGAAATGTTTTGGACATGTGTTTCCGAACACCAGATGATTTATGGTGATGAAAATGTTGAGGCATGAGCCTTAGCCCTTTATAAAACTGATGGTTGTCTGGATGCGATACCATTCCAATTTTACCGTACAACCACAATACCCGAGAATTGGGTAGGGCTTGACTAGAAACTTATATACCTTAGTATTAGTTCCCTCACGGCCAAGGTCTGAGCTGAGGCTACCTTGTGTGACGATTGTCCACACCTGTAGTACCCAAGATGAGTTGGTCATGGTTGGGAGGCCAAACTCACAGGAGAGGTGCTTATACTAGGGCGTGTAATTGAAAGGTTAGGATTGATTATCCGCATACTGAGTATGGTGAATTTAGGATTTGTTCCTGACGGATGTATCGAATGTTGTGGTGAAAGTGTACAATCTCTGCAGAGTGTCAAACTATTCGAATAGACGCGTCCGCGGTTATGGACAGTTGGAGTGGCCATACTGTTCCCCCGTCAGATGTTTTCAAAATGACTTGTAAAATGAATTGAGATTTTGACTTGACCACAGCAGAGTTGTGGCATGAAATACAAGTTCCCACTTAGGCTTTATAAAATTTCAACTAGCTTTTCTTACTTCTAAACTTAGTAGAGGTAAATCTGGCTTTTTGCAAAACAACCCTAGAGCTTAGTGTCCTATTACAAAAACCCCCTTCACTTGTTAGTATTAGTTTGCGAGTACTTAAAGAGTACTCATGGCTTTGTCCTAGCCATTCCGTGGCGGACTATGAAGAGGAGTACCGGATGATGGACCCGTGAAGGTTACGACAACTAGGATCATGTCCCATCGTCGATTGCCTGTGACCCCGAAGATGGAGCTCACTACGCTATTATTACGTATTCCGCTGCTTGAGTTGTATTAAGAACTGGATCATGAGATCCTTATTTGTGTAAGACCTTATGTATGGTTTGTAATGGATGATGTACTGTGGTATCCAATTTTGTTATGTCTCGCAATAATGGTAATCCTGGGATTGCGATGTATGGCATAACAGGCATCTGGGTTAGAAATCCGGGTGTTGAAAAGTTGGTATTAGAGCCATCCTGACCATAGGAGACCCTAGTTAGACTGGACGTTTGGAATCGAAAACTTAGTTTCAAAACCAAAGAAAGCAAATATTTACAAAAACTTATTCCCATTCTTATCACTTTGATTCTTTCATGAAAATTCATGTTCCTAAAAAACTCTTGCAAAATACATAAAAATTGACACACTTGATCACTCTACTAACTTACTCATCTTATATTCTTTTAGATGGACGTGAAGTACAACAAGTTTTACCAGTTGGGAAATGGCGGAGACCTTATCTTTGAGAGGGATTTGGACCAACTTTCAGAACTTCTGGAGCGTCCGCACCCCGAGTTCTTCGGAGCTCAGCTCAATGATCAAGGAGGAGAAGATCTGGAGTGGCTAATTGTTGCAAGTCTCCGTTGAAAGATTGAACCTCCTACCGCCGAGGGAATTCAATTCACCTTAACAGAGAACAACTGGATTGATGGACTTGCGAGGGCCATGCAGGAAGCTCTTGCCCGTCTGTGTGGGAAGAGTATCAACAAAATAAAGGGTACCCGCTTTGAGTTTTTCCCAAGGCGTGATGCTAATGGACAACCACTAGAAGCCCCATACCACCATGAGCTGAAGACCCAATTGGAACACCTTAGCTTCATGATGTACGATCGTCAGCAGGAGTTGGATAATTGCCGTGACTACTCCAACCACAAGTCCGCCATCATCAAGACGAAGGATCAGACCATCGCCATGCTAGCAAAGGATCGCAAGTCTCGCCGCCGTCAGATCGACAAGAAGGAGCGCATCCTTGCCCGTCTTCGCCACTGTATCTCGCCTTTGGAGGAGACCATCCACGAGAGAGACATGCAGCTGGAAGAAAGGGAGAATGTTGGAGAGGATCTTCGTGGAGACCCCTACTTCTATCTCAGCGATGATGACGATTTTTTGGAGGATCAGGCTATGGATTTCTTCACTGATGAGGAGGATTTCGCCTTCATCAATGACGAGGATGAGGATAAGGATGACGACTACACCGACTCCGAGGAGTAGTAGCACTTGAGCACTAGCGTACTGAGTAGTATTTGGTCCCATTGTATCGTAGTTTCCAGAATGGTTCCTAAAACCATCTGTTTACCTTGTTGTGGCGTGTGTTTGTATCGTGTGCTATGAATGATTGAATGAATGAATGAAAAGCAAGTTTCTAGAAAATCTAAGTCAAACTTTAAAAACTTTTCAAAGTCCTCAAAACCTTAGAAATTTCCCTCTTTTCTCATGATCTATCTCAATCTTCAGATGCCACGCGGAGGAAGTGGTTCATCCCCGGACCTGATGTTGCAGATCCTGCAAATGTTGGTTTCTGACCGCGAAGCTGAAAGAGCGGAACGTCAAGACAACCTAGCCACCCTGCAACAGATAGCTCAGCTAGCCCACAACAATCAAGGCCACGGAAACCAGGACAACCATGGATCTAAGCTCAAGAATTTCCAGAACACCAGCCCACCTGTTTTCACTAAGTCGGAAGAGCCCTTAGACGCCGATGATTGGCTGCAAACCATGGAAAATAACCTAGAAGTCGCCGGAGTGGAAGCCAACGAGAAAGTTCTGTTTGCCACCCATTATCTAGATGGAG
The DNA here is from genome assembly GCA_030063025.1 of Avena longiglumis. Lineage (NCBI taxonomy): Eukaryota > Viridiplantae > Streptophyta > Magnoliopsida > Poales > Poaceae > Avena > Avena longiglumis. The sequence continues at coordinate 524,399,997 of CP125976.1, forward strand.
GTGCCAGAGCATGGTGGAATAGTGTTCGTGCAATGACCGGAGGACAGATGATGACCTGGGAGGAATTCAAAGTCAAGTTCAGCAGAACCCATGTGCCACCGGGTTTGATCAAGAGGATGAGAGATGAGTTTAGAGAACTGAAGCAAGGAAGGATGACCGTAGTGGAATACCATGACAAATTCTTGTCATTAGCTAGGTATGCCCCGGATGAGATCGACACCGAAGCCAAGAAGAAAGAGAGATTCCTGAATGGTCTGCACGATGAGATGAAGACGGTGTTAGTCAATATCCCCTTTGCTGATATTGAAGCCCTTGTCGACTCTGCTATCCAGATGGAAGGAAAGATCAACCAAGCCAATGAAAACTGCAAGCGTCGCATGATGCATCAACCAGGAACCCATCAGACCCCAAAGTATCACCCCAACCCATCTCTAGGATTTGCCCCGAGAACCAACAGACCCCCGATGAACCGTCCGACCTATCCCAACCGTGGAAACCCAAGGCCCGGAAGAAATCACAACAACCCCGGCAACTCTAGCAATTTCAACCGTGCCCCACCTAAGTTCAACAACAACAATGCTACCACCAACACCAACACTACCCCGAGGACTGGAAGCAATGATGTGCCTGTTGCAGCAAAGGACAAGTCGCAAATGACTTGTTATGACTGTGGAAATAAGGGTCACTACTCCAAAGAGTGCCCCAACAAGAAGAATGCCGCATCCCCCAATGCAAATGCCCCATCAAGATGGCGTCGTGTTCACTAGGAAGAAGGTTTGCCCTGTGGAATTCGCTCAACCGCAATGGCCGTCTTTTCTCATGCATCTTTGAAGCGCCAGACGTCGTGCTGGGTATGTTTTTTGTTAATTCAATACTTGCAAGAGTGTTGTTTGATTCTGGTGCATCGCCTCATTGAGTGAACGGTAATCTATGCATAACCTTTGACTTCTATCTTTCTTTTCCACAAACAAAACTGGTGCTCCCCAAGATGAAGAACTTGGTTGAATAAATCCCTTCTGCAACTGTTCTCCAAGTTGTTTCTTGAGTTCTTTCAGTTCATCAACTGACATCTTGTACGGTCTCTTTGCTATTGGTACAGATCCTGGTAGCAAATCAATAAGGAACTCCACATATCTATCTGGTGGCATTCCCGGCAATTCTTCCGGAAACACATCCGGATATTCACTCACAACTGGCACACTGTCTATGCTAACCCCCTTAAGAGAATTTAGTTTACTCCCGTTTGATTCGAAGTTAGACTTAAATTTAATATGTTTTGTTTCCGGGGTTGTGAGTGCAACAGTACGATTAGCACAATCTAGTACTCCTTCATACTTATCCATCCAATCCATTCCCAAAATTACATCCAGTCCTTGGGAATCTAGGATTATCAGACTCACTGGAAACTTATGCTTTCCAAACTCTATCACTAGATCCCGACATCCAAGACTCACTATCATGTCTCCACCTAGAGAACTAACTTTTATTGGACACCCAATGTTTTCAGTTGGAAACCCATTTCTATCAACAAATGCTTTTGATATGAATGAATGTGATGCTCCAGTATCAAAAAGAACAAGTGCTGGAATAGAATTGAGTTTGAACTTACCAGCAACAGCATCAGGATCCTCATAGATTTCCTCCACATTGATGTGGTTAACTTGCCCTTTCTGAAAAGGGTTGGGCTTGTTGGGTCATTCAACTTTCATTTTTGGGCATTCATTTGCATAATGCCCCATCTTCTTGCACTTGAAGCACTCAACCTGACTAATGTCCTTCTTGACAGGCTGGCTTCCACTGCCACTTCCACTACCACTGTGGTGGCTCTTATATCCACCCTTGTGGTTCTTGTACTTGTCATTGTCATGAATACGGTGATGCTTGTTGTCATGATGACGGTTGTGGTTGTGGTGCTTATTGAATTTCCCATGCTTGTGGGATCTTGAGCTTCCACTATCATCGTAATGGGAACGTTCGTGAGACGATCCCGAGCTGTGCTTGTCCGAGTGCTTTCTCTTCCTGCTCTCAACTTGCTTCATTTGTTCTCCAAAATAGCAGCCTTGTCACAAAGAGACTGGTATGTGGGAACATATGCCACAACTAACTGCAGGTTCAGTTCATCATTCAACCCTTCGAGGAACTTTTCCTTCCTCTTAGCATCAGTGTCAACTTCATGCGGTGCATATCGCGCCAGATTGTTGAACTCCTCAATATACTCTGCCACTCTGCGGTGGCGCTGCTTCAGGTTATGAAACTCTTTCTTCTTCAGACTCATCACTCCGGATGAGATGTGAGCAGTACGGAAACCATCTTCGAAGATAGCCCATGTCACATCCTCAATAGGAGTGGTGATTTGAAAGTTATCACACCAAGTAGCTGCTGGTCCTTCTAACAAATGCGCTGCAAATCTAACTTTTTCTGCATCAGTACAACCCACAGTTACCAAGTCCTTGTTCACAGAGCATAGCCAATCATTGGCCACCATGGGTTCAGTTGTTCCTGAGAACTTTGCTGGCCTCAATCTCAAGAACCTGGTAAGCATGTCAAAACCCGGTGGGTTGTTGTTGTTGTTGTTATTATTGTTGTTGTTGTTCTGGTTCTAGATGAACGTAGTCATCATTTGCATTAGTTGGGTCTGAGCTGTCACCATTTTCTGCATCTCAGGAGTGATGTTGTTGTTATTGGGGTTGGGGTTGGCACGACGGGGAGGCATCTGTGGTTTGTTCAATAGAGATAAGAATGAGATACCCATAGATGCTTTCATGCACAATACATCACATAAGACAATCACCAAGCATGCATCATAATAAAAATAGTTCAACAACAAAAACGACAAGTTTGCAAAGTAAACAGACCAATAACAAGCCATCCACATGTTGGATGGTCATTGTGACTCAAATAAAGTATGATAAATAAACGATGAATGAGTAGTCGTCACTACTCCTCGGCATCAACCTCCTCCTCAACAAAGGTAAGACCTGCATTCTCCATAGCGGTCTTGTATTCCTCGACATTGGTGGTCAAGGTCTCTACTTTGGCTTTGAGAGCCCTCTTCCAGAACGCCTCTTAATCATATGCCGATGCTCGAGCTCAAGTCCTTGGCCTGCAGTTCTTCAGTCATGTCCCGAATCCTCTTGTTCCTATCTTGGACTCGCTTCTCCTGACTCTTGAACTTTCTGTCCTGGCTCTCGAACTTTGCCTCCATCTCCTTGACTATCTCATCTTGCTCTATGAAGAGCTTGTCCTTCTCACGAAGCTGCACCCGAAGTTCGTCATTGCTAAGCATGACGTTGGTCCTATCAGTGTCCACGTGCCTAAGAACCTCTAAGTCCTGGAGGTATAGGCGAATCGGCTCAGCTGTATCCCTCGAAGTGTCCTCGAAGTCGATGGCCTCTCCATCCTCATCACGTCTACCAAAGACGTGGAAATGAGTACCTCTAACCTGTCGAGAGTGTCTCCCTAACAGACGTCCAATCAAGTCCTGCATGACTACCTCTAGGCCTCTCTACTTGTCATCGTGCATGAGCTTGAAGATGATGGCCTCCGTGGTAGGCTCAGTCTAGCGTCCGGGCTGATTGACCTTGAAACCCCAAAGGACTTTCCTCTCAAACTTGGTGAGGGGAAGCACCATGATGGTAGGAAGAGGGAGATTGAGGAAAGTAGTGAGCTCAATAATACGAGGACCAAAGCGAGTTCCCTGGAACTTCTCAACAGTGCTGATGGTAACATTAGGCATCTATTTATAAGATAGAAAAAGTTAGAACAACACAATTTAAGATAAAACACAAGGAAAAGCATCACATACATATCCTTGGAAATCAAAACACACAAGTCATGGCATACATGGATCCATTACAACAACCAAGGTTCAACTTATTTTAAGCAACATTTGGAAAATAAGGTGATAAGTGGTGGTCCAACTAACGAAGTAAGTTACAATCCCGACTCACTAGATATGTTGGCTAACACAATATTTCTAGAAGAAATCACTCTATCTTGAGCACATGACTCCATTACTAAGTCTATAATGTCTCCTCTTAAGGTTTGGTTGGTAGCCTCCAACTCTTGGGTATGTTTCTTCTCTTCTTTTAGGATATTTTGGATGTTCAACATTCTGCACTTGACTCTATCACCATGTTCTTTGATGGTCTTCCAAGATGCATCCCTTGCTGAATCAAAGAATGTAGGTTGCATCACTGAATTGGTGAACATGCAGAATCCTGATTCCTTGTGGTTGTCTTCCTTGTTTTTATACAAGTGAAGTTGCACCCACCATGTAGAGGTTCCAATCTTTAATAATATAGAGCCCCCTGTGTTTACAATGCTAGTCCCTGGATCAATAGCTAGCATCCACAGTTAAGATGTAATATCGAGAAACAAAGGTCATAATATAACTTTATAACCAGGAACAACATACTTTTATTACATCATACATAGCTCATTTGGCTATTACATTACATTGCAGCAGAATAAATAAAATCATGGGTCCTTCATCTTCAAAGTGCCACAGGCAGATGTTGGTTGTAGACTTTGTAATCCTAATCAATCAATCTTCACTAAAATCAATCAAACCTGCAACATTACAAGTTACAGCCACAAGGGTCAATACATTTGAATTGTATTGGCAAGTTTCACTACTATGTATAATATGTGTGGATCTCCCATAGTTCAAACTTTAGTTGCTCAAGATTGTCCATAAAACCGGACACGGCTAAGTACTTAGATTTTATTATCTTCTGCAGAAGGAGTACACTTTACCCACATGTCACAATCCCATCCTTTTGCCACCAGTGACCTACTGGATTAGTGCTCACCAAGATGGAGTACTGGCAGATTGAGAACGTGACGAAGTCTTTCTAAAGGGTCCACCCATACACCATTGCTATCTTGTCTTCAGCACCCATGAAGCATTCCATATCCCCATGTCCAGTTAACTAAAGACAGTGCATGAGTCTTCCCAATGTAGTTGACTAAGCCAGAGCCATAATAGCATGTGGTTGCACACGAAAGCCACAATTGGAGAAACATGTTCAATCTCTAAGTTTCCTAGGTGGTTTTCTTTTGGAGCACAACACAAAGTGATACCCATAAACATGGTTCCTTTTGTTGCCACCTTTCCAAAACTCAAAGTATCCTCCACCTAGGTGGTTCATTGAGTCCTTGTTTTATTATGTAAAACACAAGTCCTTTTCTCAACCCTTGTAAAATCTCAACATGTATCTCTTTTCAAAATAAAGCATGGCTAAGCATGTAACAACTACATTGTTTTCTCTAAGGAATGGATAGGGAATCCTATTAGGATTTTAGCATAGCATAAGTATAAAACTGTTTTCATGCATGTTTTCAAAATCCACTAAGTATAATGAAAATAGTAGGACTTTAGATGATAGTGTAACTTGCCTTTTTGGAAGGGAATGGTGTTTCAATCCTTGATCTTGCTAGTCTCACACTTTTCTTAACTTCACTACAATAAATCAAGCAAGCATAGTATCAAGTAGCATTCCAAACCAATAATCAAACAACATTTCACACACATAAAACAATGGGACCTAAAATCTAAGTCATGCATGTGAGCATGCAAGAGATGGTTCTATTTGCAAAGGTGGTCTCCACTAGGTTTCTAAACTTTGTAAGTCCCAAATTGGTCATTTTCCAAAGTGGCAAAGTCATTTGCAAAAAGGTTTTGTTTCAAAAACTATTTTAAAATACATCATCATTTTATGTGGTGGAAAACATTTTCTTATCAAATCAAAACTTTATGTCTTTCACCAAATGAGTTGCTATTGCAAAACTTGGTGTTTTGGGTCAGTAGGTTTGTTCTAAAGCATTTTCCCAAAGTTTTCTTTACAAAAACATTTTCATAATAAAATCAACAATCTTTAATTGGCTAGAAATTGGCTAAGTCAATTAATTCAACCTAAATTTTACCAAAATCACTTTTAACACCAAGGGTTGGTTCCTAGGGTCAGTAAGGTCACAACAAACCATTTTGCAAAGGTTTTAACCCTAAAAACATTTTTAAACAATTTTTCAAATCTAAACAAGCACACAAAAGAATCTGCAAAAACAAGTAATTTAACAGATACTATTTGCTAAACCAAGGGCATGGTTGGCTAGGGCTTGCTCTCCTAAATCCAACGACATAAAATTTGTAATTTTTGGACGTGTGGATCCAAAGTTACAAGGGTTTGAAAATCATATCTCAATCAGATTTCAAATCTGTTTTTAAACGAATCTGGCCACGCGTCGCTTTCTAATTGGACGATACCGGTTCGGCCGGATCGGCTCTGTGACGCGTTGGATCTAATTAGATCGCACGGTCCTTATCGCGTACCCCTTTGGTGCTAAGTGATCTAATCGTGAACGCCGGATCTTGATCCTACGGTCTTGATGCCTTGACCATATCACGGCGCGCTGGCGGCGCACGGCCAGGTAGTGGCGCTACAGTGGTTCTAGGATGTGAGGAAGTCAGAGGGGGTGCTCACCGTGTTCGCGAGGATGAGGTGGTGCTCGGCGTGTGGTCGACGTGGCAAGGGGCGCACGGGGTCAGTGGGATCTCTCGTCGTTGTTGGGAACGGCGTCGGACGGTTCTGTCCGTGGTCGAAGACGAGGCTACTGGTCATGAAAATACAAACAGAGGTCAGGGTTAGTTGCGCAAGACTGAGGCCAGTGAGGGAGCGTGAACGAAGAGGCTCGGGGCGGTCAGCGTTTACCAGGGGAGGTCGTCGGAGAGGTTGCAGACGGCGGCGTCGTTCAGAGCTTGTCGTAGCCGGTGCTCTGGGGCGCCCGCGGTCGAACGAAAAGTACTGGGAGATGTGTCTGGGAGTGGGGAAGCTGCTAGGGTGCTCAGGGAGGCAAGGGGTGGCGATACTTGGCCGGAATCGTCACCGAGGTGTCGTCGGAACAGAGGGAGTGCTGGGCCGAATTGTGGCAGCCTCGGGGCGGAGAAGGAGTGGCGACAGAGGGGAAAGGAGGAGAAGACGTAGGCACTGAATAGCGTGCAGTCACGGCGAGGTTTAAGGCGCGGCATTACTGCGAGTTGATCGGGGCTTTGAATGGCAGCAACGGCAGCGAGGTTTGGGGGAAGGAGGTCGCGCGGGTGAGGAGGAAGAACAGGAGGAGTGGGGTCCAGTCGTCAGTGAGAAAAAGAGTGAGGGGAGGGTCCACCTGTCAGTCTCTTTGCGGGTTTGATACTGCGTGCGAATCGTTTTTCTCCGGGGAGGGAAACTGGGCTGGTTGCTGGGCCTTGTTGGGCTGGGTCCTTTGCACTACTTTTTTCTGTCTGAAACATTTTTCTTTTCCTAAATCTAATTTCTGTTTTTGAATTTCAAACTATCAAACAACATTCAAATTAATTCCAACAGTCACCAAACTTTGTAACTTTGAATTTGGTTCTGTTTATCAACATAAACCAAAATCCAAAATAAAATAATATTTTTTATTCTTTTGAGGATCCATCCTTTAATTAGATAAAATGGATCTTTAGTTATTTAATAAAATAGGGTTTGATTTAATTAACAAAATCTCCATCTGAAATCCAAATATTTTCAAAACCAAAATAGTAGTTTATTTGGAAATAAAGAATACTTGGGAACTTGTTTAAAACAAAATAACCTTTTATTTTAGGGTCCATTATTAATTAAATATAATAGACTTTCATTATTAAATCAAATAGGATTTGTTTTATTAAGATATTTATTTTGAAATCCAAAATAAAGTCAAAACACTTCAGTAGGTTTTATTTTGAGAATATAAAATATTTGGAAAACTTATTTAAAATAATTTAATAAGTTTTTGATGTTTTAATTAAAATGGTCAAACCTTTTATTTAGACAAAAATTGGATATTAAATCCTTATTGATTTATTTAAATAAACCTTTGCTATTTTTATTCAAAACAAAATGTTTTAATTCCAAAGCTTGACCAAGGTTTAATTTGGCTTTATAAAATAGTCCTTATTTATAAATTCTCTTTTTCCTTTGAAAACCAAAACCTTTTATTACTAGATCCAAAATATTAATTCCAAAATATTTTAATTTCCTCTAATAAATGTTTATCCTTATAAATCCTTTTAGGATTTATTTGATTCAAATTGGTTTGAAGTTCCAATTAAATTCAAAAAGTTTTATCTGGCCCTGAAAATCAAACAAAATTTTATTTCATTCATTTATTTTCACATTACAAGATTTGGAAAATCTTGGGATGTGACAGGCTACCACCCTTAAAATAAATCTCGTCCCGAGATTTGGGGAGGCTAGGGTTACAAGCAGGTTCAAAACAACTAGGGTATTACCACACTTAAAGATTTTCAAACAAAAATTACATATTGTCCTTCTTGGGATCCTGGGAAAACTTCTCTAAGCAAACTTTTGCATGTGTCCTTGGTTTCCATACTTGACTCATGGGCCAAGGTTGAGTTTCTCCATAGGCTTGTTCAACTTGTTCTTCATCTTTTCTGGACAGTTGCTTGCATAATGTCCTGGATTCTTGCAGTTGAAACAATGGATGTCCTTGAGTTCTTTACGTGGCTCTTGTGGACAAGTTGATACATAGTGGCCTAACTCTTTGCAGTTGTTGCACCACACTTGGCCAATCTCTTTATTCTTCTTGTTCTCTGGGCATTCACTGGAGTAGTGTCCAATTTCCTTACATTTACGACATTGCACAAGGTTCATGTCTTGTCTTGGTTTCTTGAGTTTCTTTAGTCCTTTGAATTGGGTTGTCTTGTTTGGAGGTATAAGTGATCCTTTTCCTTTGCCATCAACATTCTTGGCATACTTGGATCCTTCTTGTTTCCATTGTTCAACAATGGCATAGATGGGGCATTGGATAGGGACATGGTCGTTTCCTTCACAAAGGTAACAAGTAGCTTGAGAGGTGGGACATTGTCCAACGGGATGATTTTCTTCACAGTTAGGACATTGACCTTCATGCTCCTTGGAGGTATGGTCCTTGTCTCCACAAATAATGCAAGCTGGGGCTCCATCTAGAACAACATTCTTGTCATCCTTGTTATCATAAACTCCTTTGGGATAGCTTTCTTCCATGTTGATCATTTGATTAGTCACCTTAAGCATCACTTGGGATTGTTCTTCCAAAAACTTTTGCAGTGATGGATCTTTATCACTATTGTTGGCTATGAACTGAGCTGTCAGTTGGTTCAACTGGTGTTGGGTTGCTATGAGCTCTTTCATACTGTCAGCTTGGTTGGTGTTGGTGTCATCAACCCTGGAGTCTTTTGGGGTAGTCATCTGTTTGGGTTGAAGGGAGATTAGAATAGGCAAGATATTTCTAAGGAAATATTTCTAATCACACACATCACAATTCACACAAACAATGTGCATGCAATCACAAGTCAAACATTTCACTCAAACAAGGTTCAAGCACATACTTAGTCAACAAAATATTTTTGTTACACCACATAAGTTGGTGGTTTTGTCTTAACTAAAATATGGTGGTCCATCTATATGGTTCACTTGTGATCTTTCCATCATTCTTGGTTGCTTCTTGGGATCATGGTCTCCTTGAGAAAACTCTTGGTCACAAAACTTCAAAGTTGTTGATGGCTCCTTCTTATTTTGCATTCCCTCAGTCTCTAATTCTGGTGCAAGATTTCCTTGTCTTACTTGTGGTCCTTAGTGGATATGCTGAAGATGTTGAAGTCATTAGAGTTGAAGAAGTTGAAGTCATTAGAGTTGAAAGTGTTGAAGAAGTCCTTTGTACATGGTATAGTCCTTGGCCATGGGTAGGTTTTTCCATCAAGTTGAAGTAGAAGAGGTGTAGAGTTGAAACCAAAATGGTTAAGGAAAGAGTTTACAAGTGTTTTCGTAAATAAGTTTTGGATCAAAATATAACTCCTATTTTTCTAAGGGTTTTTGTCCAATCCTAGGGTTTACAAATCCTACAGGCAACACAATGCTCTGATACCATCTGTAGAGGTTCCAATCTTTAATAAGATAGATCCCCCTGTGTTTACAATGCTAGTCCCTAGATCAATAGCTAGCATCCACAGTTAAGATGTAATATCGAGAAACAAAGGTCATAATATAACTTTATAACCAGGAACAACATACTTTTATTACATCATACATAGCTCATTTGGCTATTACATTACATTGCAGCGGAATAACTAAAATCATGGGTCCTTCATCTTCAAAGTGCCACATGCAGATGTTGGTTGTAGACTTTGTAATCCTAATCAATCAATCTTCACTAAAATCAATCAAACCTGCAACATTACAAGTTACAGCCACAAGGGTCAATACATTTGAATTGTATTGGCAAGTTTCACTACTATGTATAATATGTGTGGATCCTATCAATACATGCATATTTGGCTAAGTAGAGTTTAAGGCTCATTTGCATAAAGCAATATTTATCCTAACTTTTCAAATTGGGTTTGATCCTTTGTCAAATCTCTTTTTCCAAGTTCCTTGAACTCCTTGGTAAAAACTCAAGTGTTCAAGTCCTTGTCAATATTCCCTTGAGCTCCTTGGTAACCCCAAGTGCAACAAGTTTTATCAAAATCTCATGAGTTCCTTGGTAACCCCAAGTACATCATGCTTTAAGCAAAATCTCTTGAGCACCCTGGTAACCCCAAGTGCATCAAGCTTAACAAAATCTCTTTGAATTCCTTGGTATCCCCCAAGTGCATCAAGTTTTTATTTTAGAAGTTGGAATGTCGAGATCTCCCATAGTTCAAACTTTAGTTGCTCAGTATTGTCCATAACCGGGGACACGACTAAGTACTTAGATTTTATTATCTTCTGCAGAAGGAGTACACTTTACCCACATGTCACAATTCCATCCTTTTGCCACCAGTGGCCTACTGGATTAGTGCTCAGCAAGATGGAGTACTGGCAGATTGAGAATGTGACGAAGTCTTTCTAAAGGGTCCTCCCATACACCATTGCTAGCTTGTCTTCAGCACCCATGAAGCATTCCAGATCCCCATGTCCAGTTAACTGAAGACAGTGCATGAGTCTTCCCAATGTAGTTGACTAAGCCAGAGCCATAATAGCATGTGGTTGCACACGAAAGCCACAATTGGAGAAACATGTTCAATCTCTAAGTTTCCTAGGTGGTTTTCTTTTGGAGCACAACACAAAGTGATACCCATAAACATGGTTCCTTTTGTTGCCACCTTCTCCAAAACTCAAAGTATCCTCCACCTAGGTGGTTCATTGAGTCCTTGTTTTATTATGTAAAACACAAGTCCTTTTCTCAACCCTTGTAAAATCTCAACATGTATCTATTTTCAAAATAAAGCATGGCTAAGCATGTAATAACTACATTGTTTTCTCTAAGGAATGGATAGGGAATCCTATTAGGATTTTAGCATAGCATAAGTATAAAACTGTTTTCATGCATGTTTTCGAAATCCACTAAGTATAATGAAAATAGTAGGACTTTAGATGATAGTGTAACTTGCCTTTTTGGAAGGGAATGGTGGTTCAATCCTTGATCTTTCTAGTCTCACACTTTTCTTAACTTCACTACAATCAATCAAGCAAGCATAGTATCAAGTAGCATTCCAAACCAATAATCAAACAACATTTCACACACATAAAACAATGGGACCTAAAATCTAAGTCATGCATGTGAGCATGCAAGATATGGTTCTATTTTCAAAGGTGGTCTCCACTAGGTTTCTAAACTTTGTAAGTCCCAAATTGGTCATTTTCCAAAGTGGCAAAGTCATTTGCAAAAAGGTTTTGTTTCAAAAACTATTTTAAAATCCATCATCATTTTATGTGGTGGAAAACATTTTCTTATCAAAGCAAAACTTTATGTCTTTCACCAAATGAGTTGCTATTGCAAAACTTGGTGTTTTGGGTCAGTAGGTTTGGTCTAAAGCATTTTCCCAAAGTTTTCTTTACAAAAACATTTTCATAATAAAATCAACAATCTTTAATTGGCTAGAAATTGGCTAAGTCAATTAATTCAACCTAAATTTTACCAAAATCACTTTTAACACCAAGGGTTGGTTCCTAGGGTCAGTAAGGTCACAACAAACCATTTTGCAAAGATTTTAACCCTAAAAACATTTTTAAACAATTTTTCTAATCTAAACAAGCACACAAAAGAATCTGCAAAAACAAGTAATTTAACAGATACTATTTTCTAAACCAAGGGCATGGTTGGCTAGGGCTTGCTCTCCTGAATCCAACGACATAAAATTTGTAATTTTTGGACGTGTGGATCCAAAGTTACAAGGGTTTGAAAATCATATCTCAATCAGATTTCAAATCTGTTTTTAAACGAATCTAGCCACGCGTCGCTTTCTAATTGGACGATACCGGTTCGGCCGGATTGGCTCTGTGACGCGTTGCATCTAATTAGATCGCACGGTCCTTATCGCGTACCCCTTCGGTGCTAAGTGATCTAATCGTGAGCGCCGGATCTTGATCCTACGGTGTTGGTCTGCTTGACCATATGCGGCCAGCGGCCTGGCGGCGCCTGCCAGTGGTGGCGCTATGGTGGTTCTAGGAAGCGAGGAAGTCGGAGGGTGCTCACCGTGTTCGCGAGGGCGGTGGTGCTCGGCGTGTGGTCGGCGTGGCAAAGGCGCCGCGGGGTCGGTGGGATCTCTCGCCGGAGTTGGGAACGGCGTCGGACGGCTCTGTCCGTGGTCGAAAGAGGCTCTTGGTCACGAAAAGACAAACAGAGTTCAGGGTTAGTTGCGCAAGGCGAGTGAGGGCGTGAGCGAAGAGGCTCGGGCGGTCAGCGTTTACGAGGAGGTCGTCGGAGAGGTTGCGGACGGGCGTTGTTCGAAGATTGTCGTGGCGGTGCTGCAGGAGCCAGCGGTCGAGCAAATCTTGGGAGATGTGTGCAGGAGTGGGGAAGCTGCTAGGGTGCTCGGGGAGGCAAGGGTGGCGATACTTGGCGGAATCGTCACCGAGGTGTCGTCGAATAGAGGAGTCTTGGGCGGTGTGGCAGCCTCGGGGCGGAGAAGGAGTGGCGACAGAGGGGAAAGGAGGAGAAGACGCATGCGCTAAATAGCGTGCAGTAACGAAGAGGTTTAAGGCGCGGCATTACTGCGAATTGATCGCGGCTTTGAATGGCAGCAACGGCAGCGAGGTTTGGGGGAAGGAGGTCGCGCGGGTGAGGAGGAAGAACAGGAGGAGTGGGGTCCAGTCGTCAGTGAGAAAAAGTGAGGAGGAGGTCCACTGTCGGTCTCTTTCGGGTTTGATCTGCGTCGAATCGTTTTTCTCGGGAGGAAAGCTGGCTGGTTCTTGGGCCTTGTTGGGCTGGGTCCTTTGCACTACTTTTTTCTGTCTGAAACATTTTTCTTTTTCTAAATCTAATTTCTGTTTTTGAATTTCAAACTATCAAACAACATTCAAATTAATTCCAACAATCACCAAACTTTGTAACTTTGAATTTGGTTCTGTTTATCAACATAAACCAAAATCAATAATATTTTTTATTCTTTTGAGGATCCATCCTTTAATTAGATAAAATGGATCTTTAGTTATTTAATAAAATAGGGTTTGATTTAATTAACAAATTCTCCATCTGAAATCGAAATATTTTCAAAACCAAAACAGTAGTTTATTTGGAAATAAAGAATACTTGGGAACTTGTTTAAAACAAAATAACCTTTTATTTTAGGGTCCATTATTAATTAAATATAATAGACTTTCATTATTAAATCAAATAGGATTTGTTTTATTAAGATATTTATTTTGAAATCCAAAATAAAGTCAAAACACTTCAGTAGGTTTTATTTTGAGAATATAAAATATTTGGAAAACTTATTTAAAATAATTTAATAAGTTTTTGATTTTTTAATTAAAATGGTAAAACCTTTTATTTAGACAAAAGTTGGATATTAAATCCTTATTGATTTATTTAAATAAACCTTTGCTATTTTTATTCAAAACAAAATGTTTTAATTCCAAAGCTTGGCCAAGGTTTAATTTGGCTTTATAAAATAGTCCTTATTTATAAATTCTCTTTTTCCTTTGAAAACCAAAACCTTTTATTAATAGATCCAAAATAGTAATTCCAAAATATTTTAATTTCCTTTAATAAATGTTTATCCTTATAAATCCTTTTAGGATTTATTTGATTCAAATTGGTTTGAAGTTCCAATTAATTCAAAAAGTTTCTTCTGGCCCTGAAAATCAAACAAAATTTTATTTCATTCATTTATTTTCACATTACAAGATTTGGAAAATCTTGGGATGTGACACACCAGTACTCAACTCCTTCATCCATCACAGGAAAGCCTTTGTACACAGTTGCACCATGTATTTCCATTGCAACCATGAGGTCCTTGAGAGCCTTGGGGAATTCTGTCTCACACTCTAAAGTCATTGTCATGAGTGGTCCTTTCCTTACGGCTTCGCTGATGTAGTTCATCTACAAATAGATATGAGAAAGAAGATTAGAAAAGTTTACGAGAAGAATAGACAAGTGTAGAAGTTGTTGAAATTTTTTCCTTAGTGGTTTCCAATCCTAGGGTCATAATCCTACAGGGAACACAGTGCTCTGATACCATCTGTAAGATCCCTCCTTTATAAAGGAAAAGGGATCCCTGTGATTGCAATGCTAGTCCCTGGATCAATGCTAGCATCCACAGTTTAAGATGAAGTACACAGAAACAAAGGTCATTATTAAAGTCATTCCAGAGACAACATAGTCTTTATAACTCCATGGCCACAGGCCTATTACAAGAGTTTAAATAAGTAAATAGATAAAAGTCTTCATCTTCATGTGCCACAGGCAAACATGTTGAGTGTAGACTCATGACTCCTAATCCTTATCAGAGTAACCTGCAACATCACAAGTTACAGCCACAGTGGGTCAATACATTGGAATAGTATTGGCAAGTGATACCTTAGTATAATTTTGGTGGACTAGATACTATATGCAATTTGGCTAAGTGTATCTTAGGCTTGCTTTGCTCAAAATAGGTTTTGCCTATTAGTTGAAAACACTAAGTTTTTCTTTGTCAAAACTTTTCCCAAGGAACCACCAATAGACATTGGAGTCCTTCACCCTTGTTCACCCACATGTTTTACTTAGAAATTGGGATTAGGAGATTCTTGATAGCTTCCATGTCTTGATGCTCAAGTTGTCCTTTTCCAGGGACATGGCTAAGTACTTAGATTCTTCCATCTACAGAGGTTGTGCACTTTCCCCACAAGCCTTGATTTTCACCAAGACAAGACCTTTCAGAAGCCTTCCCTTAGACCAAATGGACGCGCTCCAACCTATCATCCCACTACCACCAACTGTCCAAATGGCTAAGTTATTGCAACCTATATGATCCTGGAAGAGCCCATATTGCCAAGTGGCTGCACTAGAAGCTTCTTAACATTTGGCCTCTCAAATCCCTTTGTTCCTGGGTGGCTTTCCACAAGTGAGATACACAAGGTAAACCATAGAAATGGGCCTTGTGTAACCACTCAACATAAACCATTCTTTCCATTCCACCCAGGTGTTTCATTTACTTAGTTGTTTTATTAGGAAAAACACAAGTCCAAAGACTTAGAAATATTTTTATCATAACATGTATATTTCACCACCCTTGGTTGCTACTAGCTAGGCTAAGCATGGCATAGATAAGCATCTTAACTTAGAAATTTCCTAGCAATTCTACAACTACTAGGATTTCCCAACATGTCATATAAGATAAATATATCATGCAAGACTAGCAAAATATTTCTAATGCTTAGTAGAAAACATAGGGATAAAAATATCATGAAGCACCACTTGCCTTGGTAGTTTGGAGAGTAGCTACACTCCTCACAATCACAATCACTATTGGCACCAAAATCTACACATAAAATTATAGCAACAATCACATACAAAATATATACAAACAAAAATATATGAATGCATGCAATATGATATGTGATGATTTTTAAAACTCAACAAAGCAAGTGTACAGTACTGGTTCATAAACAAGTTCAAAACTTGCCAAACAACATTTATTTAAACCTTAAAACATTTCTCAAACAATTCATATACTCAAAATAGCCCTACACATGTTTCTGTAAATAAAACCATTTTAACAGAAGAAAAACATTAAGCACATTGAATATTTAGAAAGGGCTTGTTCTCCTGATTCCATTGATATAAAATTTGTCAAATTTGAACGTGGGGATCAAAAGTTATAGCTAAAACAAATTCAAACCACTAATAGATTCAAATCCTGTTTTTAAATTTAATCTCTAGCCACGCGTCTTAATCTGATTGGTGCGTACCGGTTCGCTCAGGATCACGTCTGTGAGCCGTTAGATCTACTTAATCTGCACGGCCTAGATCTACTCATAATGCTTCGATAAGTGATTTTTTTATACGCGCTAGATCTAGATCATACGGTCCTGGATCAAGCGACCACAGATGGGCGGCGAGCTCGGTCTACGGCGGCGCGGTGCTACAGGTGGCTCTAGGGTCGTCGGAGATGCTTACCAGAATCGTGGCGATGCACTGATGCTCAACCTGGCGATGGCTTGGCAAGGCGACGCGGTACCGCGGGCTCGTCGGAGTTGCTGGCTGCGTCGGGCTCGGGTGAATGACGATGTTGGCGACGCTCCTGGTCACCCTAGCATGAACGAACGGCATCAGGAGATGCGCAAGACTACGGCGAACTCGTTCGTGTGAATCAGAGGCGAAGGGGAACAAGGGGCTCACCGAATTTAATCGTCGGAGTTGAGGACGTCGTCAGAACCTTGCTGTGCTTGACGAAAACGACGACCTGGGGCGGTATAGGAGGAACCAACGGTGTCAGAAGGTGCGCAAGGAAGTGGCGAAGCTGTCTGCGAGAACTAGAGAAGAAGGGGCGCACGGGGCTTACCGGGATTGGTCGCCGGAGTGAGCTCTGTCTGCGGCGGTGCAAGGATGATTGCGGGCAGCCTGGGGGCGCTTTGTGCTCAGAGTCTGGGGGAAAATGGAGAGGAGGTTTCAATAGCATGGTCGCGAGCGAGATTTACTCCGGCATTCAATGTGAATTGACGCTGTGAATCAATACAGGGAACGGCCGGCGTGATTTGGGGAAGAACACATCGCGAGGTGGAGACGACGACGCCGTGTGGGCCGCGGCTGTCAGCGAGAGAAACAGAGAGGGAGTGGGTCCTGTCTGTCAGTCACTCGGCGGGTGCGGGTGTGAGTAACGAATAACGGTTCGCGGGGTGGGTTGCTGGGCATAGTTGGGCCAGTTGGGCCAGATTCGCCTGTTAGCTTATTTTTTTCCTTTTAACCTTTTTCTTTTTCTGTTTGATTTTTCTGAAATGATTTTCAACTCCAAAACAAATGAGTTTGAATTCAAAATTTCTCTAGTTTTTTATACTGCAAACCTTGCACTCAAATGTGTGTCAAACACTACTGTTTACTCAAAACACTTTGATCAAATGAAAATAAAAATAAAACCAAGCCTTTATGTGATATAATCAATAGGCATAATATTGGTTTTACTTACTCATTTTGTTTTGAAAATTTTGCTCAAGCTTTTGAAGGTGCCTAAGTTGAATTCAACCCTTACTGAACCAAACAAAGTACTCTTCTCATTGGAAGATAGCACTAAGGCTAGAGCAAACTTACATGAATTTATAAGCATATATGCTTCTGTTTTGAAATGATTTGTTTGAAATGAATTTCATATGATCAGGGATGCATGGATGATATGCATGAGTTTGAAACATGTTTTTAGGGATGTTACATAACACTTGCAATTTAGCAATCTTATCCTGATAATGATGCAAGACTAATACCACTAGTTGAATGTGCAAGCAAATACTTGCTTGTTACCATGCCAATTATATGCCTTAAGCATATATGATCATAACCAATTGATAAACCAATCCTAGTTTTACTTACAAGCTTTATATTTTTTATTTCTTTATCAAAACTATTACTTAGAGCTTACTTAAGTGAATTGTAGATACTAGAAAGATAATTGAAGGTTGCATAAAGAGCATAAAATTTGGCCTATGCTAGATAATCTTTATGTCATCCTAAGGCATGAGATTGAACTTAGTTAAACTCCACTAGTTACCACCCCTCATTAGTACTTACCCCCATTTGTAGATGCTAGTGCTAAGCATAAAACTTGATCAACTTAGATGGGAATACTTGGTGGAAAAATGGTTATGAAAACCTTGGAATGATGGATCATTCTATTGAAATGTTTTGGACATGTGTTTCCGAACACCAGATGATTTATGGTGATGAAAATGTTGAGGCATGAGCCTTAGCCCTTTATAAAACTGATGGTTGTCTGGATGCGATACCATTCCAATTTTACCGTACAACCACAATACCCGAGAATTGGGTAGGGCTTGACTGGAAACTTATATACCTTAGTATTAGTTCCCTCACGGCCAAGGTCTGAGCTGAGGCTACCTTGTGACGATTGTCCACCTGTGTAGTACCCAAGATGACAGTTGGTCATGGTTGGGAGGCCAAACTCACAGGAGAGGTGCTTATACTAGGGCGTGTAATTGAAAGGTTAGGATTGATTATCCGCATACTGAGTATGGTGAATTTAGGATTTGTTCCTGACGGATGTATCGAATGTTTTGGTGAAAGTGTACAATCTCTGCAGAGTGTCAAACTATTCGAATAGACGCGTCCGCGGTTATGGACAGTTGGAGTGGCCATACTGTTCCCCCGTCAGATGTTTTCAAAATGACTTGTAAAATGAATTGAGATTTTGACTTGACCACAGCAGAGTTGTGGCATGAAATACAAGTTCCCACTTAGGCTTTATAAAATTTCAACTAGCTTTTCTTACTTCTAAACTTAGTAGAGGTAAATCTGGCTTTTTGCAAAACAACCCTAGAGCTTAGTGTCCTATTACAAAAACCCCCTTCACTTGTTAGTATTAGTTTGCGAGTACTTAAAGAGTACTCATGGCTTTGTCCCTGGCCATTCCCGTGGCCAGACTATGAAGAGGAGTACCAGGATGATGGACCCCAGGAAGGTTACGACAACTAGGATCATCTCCCATCGTCAGCATTGCCTGTGACCCCGAAGATGGAGCTTCGCCTACGCTACCGTTATTATTACGTATTCCGCTGCTTGAGTTGTATTAAGAACTGGATCATGAGATCCTTATTTGTGTAAGACCTTATGTATGGTTTGTAATGGATGATGTACTGTGGTATCCAATTCTGTTATGTCTCGCAAAAATGGTAATCCTGGGATTGCGATGTATGGCATACCAGGCATTTGGGATTAAAAATCCGGGTGTTGACAAGTTGGTATTAGAGCCATCCTGACCATAGGAGACCCTAGTTAGACTGGACGTTTGGAATCAAAAACTTAGTTTCAAAACCAAAGAAAGCAAATATTTACAAAAACTTATTCCCATTCTTATCACTTTGATTCTTTCATGAAAATTCATGTTCCTCAAAAACTCTTGCAAAATACATAAAAATTGACACACTTGATCACTCTACTAACTTACTCATCTTATATTCTTTTAGATGGACGTGAAGTACAACAAGTTTTACCAGTTGGGAAATGGCGGAGACCTTATCTTTGAGAGGGATTTGGACCAGCTTTCGGAACTTCTGGAGTGTCCGCACCCCGAGTTCTTCGGAGCTCAGCTCAATGATCAAGGAGGAGAAGATCTGTAGTGGCTAATTGTTGCAAGTCTCCGATGAAAGATTGAACCTCCCACTGCCGAGGGAAGTCAATTCAACTTAAGAGAGAACAACTGGCTCGATGGACTTGCTAGGGCCATGCAGGAAGCTCTTGCCCGTCTGTGTGGGCAGAGTATCAACCAGATCAAGGGTACCCGCTTTGAGTTTTGCCCAAGGCGTGATGCTAATGGAAAACCACTGGAAGCCCCATACCACCATGAGCTGAAGACCCAATTGGACCACCTTAGCTTCATGATGTACGATCGTCAGCAGGAGTTGGATAATTGCCATGACTACTCCAACCACAAGTCTGCCATCATCAAGACGAAGGATAAGACCATCGCCATGCTAGCAAAGGATCGCAAGTATCGCCGATGTCAGCTCGACAAGAAGGAGCGCATCATTGCCCATCTTCGCCACCGTATCTCGTCTTTGGAGGAGACCATCCACGAGAGATACATGCAGCTGGAAGAAATGGAGAATGCCGGAGAGGATCTTCGTGGAGACCCCTACTCCTATCTCAGCGATGATGACGATTTTCTGGAGGATCAGGCTATGGATTTCTTCACCGATGAGGAGGATTTCTCCTTCATCAATGACGACGATGAGGATAAGGATGACGACTACACCGACTCCGAGGAGTAGTTGCACTTGAGCACTAGCGTAGTGAGTAGTATTCGGTCCCACTGTATCGTAGTTTCCAGAATGGTTCCTAAAACCATTTGTTTACCTTGTTGTGGTGTGTGTTTGTATCGTGTGCTATGAGTGATTGAATGAATGAATGAAAAGCAAGTTGCTAGAAAATCTAAGTCAAACTTTAAAAACTTTTCAAAGTCCTCAAAACCTTAGAAATTTCCCTCTTTTCTCATGATCTATCTCAATCTTCAGAGGCCACGCGGAGGAAGTGGTTCATCCCCGGACCCGATGTTGCAGATCCTGCAAATGTTGGTTTCTAACCGCGGAGCTGAAAGAGCGGAAAGTCAAACTAACCTAGCCACCATGCAACAGATAGCTCAGCTAGCCCACAACAATCAAGGCCACGGAAACCAGGAAAACCATGGATCTAAGCTCAAGAATTTCCAGAACACCAACCCACCTGTTTTCACTAAGTCGGAAGAGCCCTTAGACGCCGATGATTGGCTGCAAACCATGGAAAATAACCTAGAAGTCGCCGGAGTGGAAGCCAACGAGAAAGTTCTGTTCGCCACCCATTATATAGCCGGAGATGCCAGAGCATTTGTGGAAAAGTGTTCGTGCAATGACCGGAGGACAGATGATGACCTGGGAGGAATTCAAAGTCAAGTTCAGCAGAACCCATGTGCCGCCGGGTTTGATCAAGAGGATGAGAGATGAGTTCAGAGAACTGAAGCAAGGAAGGATGACTGTAGTGGAATTCTGTGACAAATTCTTGTCATTAGCTAGGTATGCCCCGGATGAGATCGACACCGAAGCCAAGAAGAAAGAGAGATTCCTGAATGGTCTGCATGATGAGATGCAGACGGTGTTAGTCAATATCCCCTTTGCTGATATTGAAGCCCTTGTCGACTCTGCTATCCAGATGGAAGGAAAGATCAACCAAGCCAATGAGAACTGCAAGCGTCGCATGATGCATCAACCAGGAACCCATCAGACCCCAAAGTATTGCCCCAACCCATCTCTAGGATTTGCCCCGAGAACCAACAGACCCCCGATGAACCGTCCGACTTGTCCTAACCGTGGAAAGCCAAGGCCCAGAGGAAATCACAACAACCCCGGCAACTCTAGCAATTTCAACTGTGCCCCACCTAAGTTCAACAACAATAATGCTACCACCAACACCAACACTGCCCCGAGGAATGGAAGCAATGTTGTGCCTGTTGCAGCAAAGGACAAGTCGCAAGTGACTTGTTATGACTGTGGAAATAAGGGTCACTACTCCAACGAGTGCCCCAACAAGAAGAATGCCGCAGCCCCCAATGCAAATGCCCCAGCTCAGCAGCAGCGTCATGTTCAGCCAGGAAGAAGGTTTGACCCAGGGAATTCGCTCAACCACAACGGCCATCTTTTTCTCATGCATGCTGAAGAAGCTCAGGAAGCGCCAGACGTCGTGCTGGGTATGTTTTCTGTTAATTCAGTACTTGCAAGAGTGTTGTTTGATTCTGGTGCATCGCATTCATTTGTCACCAAAGAATTTGCCTGCACTAGTAAGATTCAACCCACAAAACTGAAGCATGTTATGATCGTCCAAATTCCCGGTTCAACCACCAAAGCTAGGCAAATTTGCAAAGCCGTCCCTATCCGAATCCATGGCATAGCTTTTTATGCTAATCTGATAGTACTTGGAACTAAAGGTTTGGAAGTAGTACTAGGAATGGATTGGATGTCCAAACATAAAGGATTGATTGACTATGCCAAGAAAGCCATAACCATGACCAGTACAGCCGGAATATCAGTCGAACATATATCTGAAACCTTACCTCGTCAATTCAAGTGCAACAAGAGTATAGCCCAACCTACCATTGACCATGTCTGAATAGTCTGTGAATACCCCGATGTATTTCCAGATGTTTTGCCCGGTATGCCCCCAGATCGGGATATCGATTTTATCATCGAACTAATCCCCGGAACTGGACCCATAGCCCAGATACCATATAGGATGAACCCGTCGGAACTAGAATAACTAAAGAAGCAACTGGATTCCATGCTGGAAATTGGATTGATTCAACCAAGTGCATCACCATGGAGATCACCTGTTTTGTTCGTGGACAAGAAAGATGGAGGTAATTGTTTGTGTATGGATTATCGGAAGTTGAATGAGGCCACCATCAAGAACAAATACCCGTTGCCCAAGATAGAAGATTTGTTTGATCAGTTGACCGGTGCCAAAGTGTTTTCTAAGATTGATCTTAGGATTGGCTATCATCAACTCAAAATTCGTGCAGAGGATATTCCAAATACTGCCTTTACCACCAGATATGGATTATACGAGTATACCTTTATGTCTTTCGGATTAACCAATGCCCCCGCTTATTTCATGAATCTCATGAATAAGATTTTTATGGACTTCCTGGATAAGTTTGTCGTTGTTTTCATTGATGACATTCTGATTTATTCCAAATCGGAAGAAGAACATGAGCTACACCTAAGGACCATTCTTGGAACCCTTAGAGAGCATCAGCTGTATGCCAAGTTTAGCAAATGTGAATTCTGGTTACAGGAGGTAGGATTCCTCGGTCACATTGTATCAGACGGAGGAATTGTCGTTGACCCTGCAAAGGTGAAGGATGTCGAAAATTGGCAAGCCCCAACCACTCAAACCCAAGTTCATGCATTTCTCTTATTGGCGGGATATTACCGCAAGTTCGTAGAAGGATTCTCGAGTATCGCCAGACCCATGACCCAATTGCTAAAGAAGGACAAAAAGTTTGAATGGACGGACAAATGTGAAGCGAGTTTTCAAGAACTCAAGAGAAGATTGATTTCAGCCCCAATCTTAATCATGCCGGATATCACAAAGCCCTTCGATGTGTATTGTGACGCATCCAAGATCGGTCTCGGATGTGTGCTAATGTAAGAAGGCAAAGTTATATCTTATCTATCTCGACAACTGAAACAACATGAGCAAAATTACCCAACCCATGACCTTGAACTCGCAGCTGTAGTTCTAGCAATGAACACATGGAGGCATTACCTCAAGGGGAATCGCTGTGAGATTTATTCGGATCACAAGAGCCTGAAGTATATATTCACTCAGAAGGAGTTGAATATGAGGCAGAGAAGATGGATTGAGTTAATCAAGGATTACGATCTGGACATTCACTATCACCCTGGTAAAGCCAACGTAGTAGCCGATGCCCTTAGCAGATTGCTGTGCCGCTTGAACTCCATGATTTTGAAGGAGCAACCAAGTTTGCACAAAGAGATGTAAGATTTTCGAATGGAATTAATGAGTGGAGGATTTTTGGCTAGCATAGAACTTCAACCCACTTTGATCAGCCAGATCAAAGAGGCGCAGAAAGGAAATGCTAGTATTGACGGAATCAAGCGTCATATCGGTACAGGCAAGGTACCCGGATTCACCGAAGACGAAGAAGGATTTCTGTGGTACAAAGGACGCCTTTGTGTACCAGTAGATTCTGAGTTGAAAGAAGTAATTCTGAAGGAAGCTCATGATACTCTTTATTCTATCCACCCCGTAGGAACTAAGATGTACCAAGATTTGAAAGAGCAATTTTGGTGGCATAAGATGAAGAGAGAAATCGGAAGCTATATCGCCAAGTGTGATATATGTCAGCGAGTCAAGGCAGGACATCAAAGACCCGCTGGATTGTTGCAACCCTTGCAGTTTCCGGAATTGAAATGGGATTCTATTGGAATGGACTTTATCACCGGATTGCCTACTTCTAGTAGGGGAAATGAATCTATCTGGGTCATAGTGGACAGATTGTCCAAAGTCGCCCATTTCTTACCCGTCAAGACCACATATCAGAGTTCGAAGCTAGCAGAGTTATACATAGCTAGAATCGTTAGTTTGCATGGAGTCCCTAAGAACATCGTATTGGATCGAGGAACTCAGTTTACCTCGAGATTCTGGAAGAAAGTCCAAGAAGGTTTAGGAACCCGCCTAGATTTCAGTACCGCGTATCACCCTCAGACCGATGGACAAACGGAGCGAGTAAATCAAATACTCGAAGATATGCTGAGAGCATGTGTGTTAGAATATGGATCTAAATGGGAAGACTGTCTGCCATTCGCATACAACAACAGTTATCAACCTAGTTTGCAAATGGCCCCATTTGAATTCATGTACGGAAGGAAGTGTCGCACCCCTTTGAACTGGTCTGAAGTAGGAGAGAGTCAGATTTTTGGACCCGATATCCTACGAGAAGCAAAGGATAAGGTGCACAAGATTCATGAGCACCTCAAGACAGCCCAGTCCAGACAGAAGAGTTACGCCGACAAGAGACGTCAAGACCTCGACTTCAACATAGGACATTATGTGTATCTGAAAGTGTCGCCATTGAAAGGAATGCAGCGTTTCCAACTAAAAGGGAAGTTAGCCCCCAGATATATCGGACCCTTCAAGATTCTGAACTGTCGAGGAGAAGTGTCGTATCAATTGGAATTGCCCGAAGAGATGTCAACCATGCACAATGTGTTCCATATCTCATTACGTCGCAAGTGTCTCAAAGTCCCGGAGAAGACTGAAGTGTTCAAGAATATTGATCACCAGACCATGGAGATCAACGATGATCTGACCTATCCCGAAGTACCCATCCATATTTTGGAAGAAGATTTCCGAACCACCAGAACCCGAAGCATCAAGTTTCTCAAAATTCAGTGGAGCAACCACACAGAAGAGGAAGCTACCTGGGAGCGCGAAGATCACATCAGGACGGAGTTTGCCGATCTCTTCAAATCCTAGGTAATCTTTTCGTCCTTTTTCAAATCTCGGGACGAGATTTTGTTTAAGGGGGAAAGGTTTGTAACATCCCAAAAATACTAAACTTGGATCATCAAACTCTAATCTTGGTTAACAAAAACTTTTCTAAATAAAAATATGAAAGCATGCATGTGTGTATTCATTCCAATTTGTATTATTTTGAATTGCCTTGTTTATGTGTTTCTTTGCTTGTAAAATGATTCTTAGGTGAAATAAACATCATCTAAACAATTCCCAAACTTTTCATCAATGGTGAGCAGGCCGAGTGCACCCTTTCCACCCACATGTCGACAGCGATCTAGGAGAAGCACCAAGCCTAGCCAACATGTCTGGGAGCAAGCTAGCACCCCACCGCCACTCCCTGTCCATGAAAGTGATGCCACGGACCACACGCCGCAGACCATCTGGCTCGCCAGAACCATGCCGAGAGCGCCCGTGTGCCACACTCGTGACGCCCCACGCATCGCGGCGCCCTCGCCCGCGTGCATACATGATCACCACCGTCCAGCAACCCCCGAACCACGCTCGTTCGCCGCCAGCGGACCACGCGCGTTCGCCATAAAACTTCCGTCGAGCGCGCGAAGAACCGCCGCGTTCGACCAATCCGCGCCGCCTCGCCACCATGTCGTTGAGCTTGGCCAGAGCACAAAGACCGCCTCACGCCCATGCCGATAGCCCTCATCTTTGCCGACCACGACGAGCTCACCTTGCGTCGGTCCCCTCTTGCCACTATAAATAGAGGCCACCCCAGCCAATTGAGCACACCATCTCACTACCCTCTCACCCGAACCACCACCCGCCTCCCGAGCAAAGCGGCGCATCGCCGAATTTCACCGAGCCCGCTTTGGAGAAGAAGGAGCCAGCGGTGGAGCCACCCCAGGAGCTGCCGGTACAGGAGGTTCGCCGTCGTCGAATCGTCGTTCGCGCCTCGCTGACCCTCGCGACCCGGTGAGCCCACGACCCCCTGCCACGTTAGGTTTCATCTGCGCCACGCCCGACGTGGACGATGAACTAGGGCCGTTAGATTAGAACAAGATACCACGACTCACATTGCCCCGTGCCGCTTCGCACCCCCTCGTCTCACTGACGCGTGGGGACAGCAACTTAACCAGCCCGCGTAAGCGCTATGCTTAGCAGGCCGGCCCAGTATCGTTTCCCGCGCAGCCCACTCGTTTGAATTTAACTTTTTCCATTTTAATTCAAACACAGTTCTGTACCTAGTTTCAAAAATCAACCCAGCTCGATTCAGTAAACCAAATTGAATGAAACCAATTTTGTTAGAAAGTTCTTGAAATGCTGAATCCAAGCTCGTTGGATTTAAATCATTTGAATCTATAGATCAACCTTGGTAAAAATAACAAGGCAGAACCTATTCTACATTCAAACATTTTTCAAATTTAATCCATAATAGCTTTTCAGTTCATTCCAACTCTCAAAAATCACATTTGATCATACCTTTCAGAATATATAAAAACATTTGGGTTTACTTACAGAAATATTGTTCAAGTAATAAAAGAATTCCACATAGGCATTTCTAGTCACTTTATTTAAGTAAAATAAAAGGTTAAACCTTATTAAATTGTGACACCACTTTAAATCACATTCCCATGGACTAAATATGTGGTGATGACATGTGTCAACATGATCCCATGTTTGGTTTGGACAATATTAAATCTTAAGTAGTTTTTCAATGAGTAGAAATTACTTTTCTAAAAATAAAAGAAATTAAACCAAGATTTAATCTTGTAATGTTAGTGATGATGCTAGATCATCTATAGGACCCTTTTGTGTGATGATTGAAAATAGTTAAGTATTGTTTGGTGATTGTGTACCTCGTATTTATTTATAGACGCTAGTACCGACCAAGGATACGAGGAAGAAGGAGGATACTACGAAGAAGAAGCCGAGGAGAACTTCAACCACTGCTCTGCTAATACTATACCTATGCAATCCAATACTTGCAAGCTAACACTTGCAATTTAGCAAGCTTATCCTGATAATGATGCAAGCCTAATATCACTAGTTGAATGTGCAAGCAAATACTTGATTGTTACCATGCCAATTATATGCCTTAAGCATATATGATCATAACCACTTGATAAACCAATCCTAGTTTTACTTACAAGCTTTATATTTTTTTATTTCTTTATCAAAACTATTACTTAGAGCTTACTTAAGTGAATTTTAGATACTAGAAAGATAATTGAAGGTTTCATAAAGTGCATAAAATTTGGCCTAAGCTAGATAATCTTTATGTCATCCTAAGGCATGAGACTGAACTTAGTTAAACTTCACTAGTTACCACCCCTCATTAGTACTTACCCCCATTTGTAGATGCTAGTGCTAAGCATAAAACTTGATCAACTTAGATGGGAATACTTGGTGGAAAAATGGTTATGAAAACCTTGGAATGATGGATCATTATATTTAAATGTTTTGGACATGTGTTTCCGAACACCAGATGATTTATGGTGATGAAAACGTTGAGGCATGAGCCTTAGACCTTTATAAAACTGATGGTTGTCTGGATGCGATACCATTCCAATTTTACCGTACAACCACAATACCCGAGAATTGGGTAGGGCTTGACTAGAAACTTATATACCTTAGTATTAGTTCCCTCACGGCCAAGGTCTGAGATGAGGCTACCTTGTGACGATTGTCCACCTGTGTAGTAACCAAGATGACAGTTGGTCATGGTTGGGAGGCCAAACTCACATGAGAGGTGTTTATACTAGGGCGTGTAATTGAAAGGTTTGGATTGATTATCTGCATACTAAGTATGGTGAATTCAGGATTTGTTCCAGACGGATGTATCGAATGTTGTGGTGAAAGTGTACAATCTCTGCAGAGTGTCAAACTATTCGAATAGCCATGTACGCAGTTATGGATAGTTGGAGTGGCCATATTGTTCCCCAGTCATATGTTTTCAAAATGACTTGTGAAATGAATTGAGATTTTGACTTGACCACAACAGAGTTGTGGCATGAAATACAAGTTCCCACTTAGGCTTTAGAAAATTTCAACTAGCTTTTCTTACTTCTGAACTTAGTAGAGGTAAATCTGGCTTTTTGCAAAACAACCCTAGAGCTTAGTGTTCTATTACAAAAACCCCCTTCACTTGTTAGTATTAGTTTGCGATTACTTAAAGAGTACTCATGGCTTTGTCCCTTGCTATTCCCGTGGCCAGACTATGAAGAGGAGTACCAGGATGATGAACCCCAGGAAGGTTACGACAACTAGGATCATCTCCCATCGTCAGCATTGCATGTGACCCCGAAGATGGAGCTTCGCCTACGCTACCGTTATTATTACGTATTCCGCTGCTTGAGTTGTATTAAGAACTGGATCATGAGATCCTTATTTGTGTATGACCTTATGTATGGTTTGTAATAGATGATGTACTGTGGTATCCAATTTTGTTTTAGGAAATTACATAACAGAAATTAGAAATAGAAAAAGAAAAAGGTTTTAGGAAGAAAAAATGGTTTTGGATTCAGGCCAGTCGACAAGCCCAACAAGGCCCAGTGCCAGCCCAGCTTTCCTTACCCCAAAATAAAACGATTCGCACTCATTTCTGAACATGCGCTATCACTAACTGGTGGACCTCCTTTCCCTCTCACTCCCTCGCTGACAGCCAAGCCCCACAGCACGGTCATCGTTTCCACCCGCCACGACCCCTTCTCCCCAAACCTCGCTGCCGTTCTCTGTCATTCAATCCGCGCGTAAATTCGCAGTAATGCTGCAGTGATTCCGCTCAGCAATCTCGCCTTCTTAAGCGCCAGCATTCCCTCTTCAATTTTCCCTAGTCGCCCCACTCTAGCACGCCCCCAGGCTGCCCAATTCCTCGCCGCACCACCCTCTGTCCGACGACACTCCGGCGACAATTCCGACCGAACCGAGCCACCCCTTACCTCCCCGACCAAGCTCACACCTTCCCCACTCCCTGGCGCATCTTCCTGTACCCTCCATTCAACCGCGGGCGCCCCAGAACGCCGTCTTCGACAAGCTCTGAGCGCCGCCTCGTCTGTCTTCCACTCCGGCGAACTCCACAGGTAAACTCCGTTTTCCCCAGCACTCCTCGATGATGCTCCCACACTCGCCACGTCCTCCTGCATCTGACCATGCTCCTGTCTTGCCTTAGGGCGATCTGCAACGTCGACTCTGACCAGGACCAGAGCCGCCCGACGCCGTTCCCAACTCCGGTGAGCGATTCCACCTGACCCCGTGCGCCCCTTGCCACGTCGACGACACGTTGAGCTTCCCCAGGCCTCTGCGATCACGGTGAGCATACTCCCCTCCCTTCTAGCTTCATGTATCGCCGGCGCCGCCACCGACTGGCCGCTCTGCCGCCAGTAGCCACCGCAGCGCCACCCATTTATGGCTGGCACGCTGTACACCGTCGGATTTTAATCCAACGCTCACGATAGATCTTTAGTCGAAGGGGTACGATTAGTTCTGTGTCGCACGATTCACTTTAGATCCTGCAGTCCACGTTGCTGATCCGAACGAACCGGTACCGTCCAATCAAAACTTGACGCGTGGCCAGGCTTCGTTTTAAAAACAAATTTGAATATGTTAGAGATTCAATTTTGAAACTCTTATAACTTTTGATCCACACGTCCAAAAATTACAAACTTTATATCGTTGGAATGAGTGGAACAAGCCCTAGCCAACCATGGAATTTGATTAGCAAATAGTATCTGTTATATTGCTTGTTTTTGCAGAAACAATTGTATGCTTGTTTAGATTAGAAAAAAAGTTCAGAAATTTTTTTGAGGTTAAAACCTTTGCAAATTAGTTTGTGGTGAACTTACTGACCCTAGGAACCAACCCATGGTTTTGAAAATGGATTTGGTGAAGTTTAGGATGGATTAATTAGTTTAGCCCATTTCTAGCCAAATAAAAATAATGGTTTTGTTATGAAAATGTTTTTGGAGTAAAAACTTTGGGAAAATGTTTTGGATCAAACCTACTGACCCTAAACACCAAGTTTTGAGAAACAACAACTTATTTTGTGAACAACTTAAAGTTGTTGCTTTGATAAAAATATTTTCCACCACATAAAATAATGAATGGATTTAAAAATGGTTTGTGAACAAAACCCTTTTGCAAATGACTTTTCCACTTTGGAAAATGACCACTTTGAACCTTACAAAGTTTACAAGCCTAGTGGAAACCATCTTTGCAAATAAAACTATCTCTTGCATGCTTACAAGCATGACTTAGATCCCATTGTTTTATGTGTGTGAAATGTTTGATTGATTATTGGTTTGGAATGCTTGTTGATATTGTGTTTGCTTGATTGTTTGTAGTGAAGTTAGAAAAGTGTGAGACTAGCAAGATCAAGAAGTGAACCACCATTCCCTACCAAAAAGGCAAGTTACACTATCATCTAAAGTCCTACTATTTTCATTATACTTAGTGGATTTTGAAACATGCATGAAAAGAATTCCTATACTTATGCTATGCTAAATCCTAATAGAATTCCCTATACATTCCTTAGTAAAAACAATGTAGTTGTTACATGCTTAGCCATGCTATATTTTGAAAAGAGATACATGTTGAGATTTTATAAAGTTGAGAAAAGGACTTGTGTTTTTTTATATAATAAAACAAGGACTCAATGAACCACCTGGGTGGCCAAGGTTACTTTGAGTTTGGAGAAGGTGGTAACAAAAGGAACCATGTCTATGGCAATATCTTTGTGTTGTGCTCCAAAGGAAAACCACCCAGGAAACTTAGAGATTGAACATGTTTCTCCAATTGTGGCTTTCGTGTGCAACCACATGCTATTTATGGCTCTGGCTTAGTCAACTACATTGGGAAGACCCATACATTGTCTTGACTCTTGGACATGAGGACCTGGAATCCTACATGGGTACTTGAAGACAAGCTAGCAATGGTGTATGGGAGGACCCTCTGGAAAGACTTCGTCACATTCTCAATCTGCCGGTACTCCATCTTGGTGAGCACTAATCCAGTGGCCACTGGTGGCAAAAGGATGGGATTGTGACATATGGGTAAAGTGTACTACTTCTGCAGAAGATAATAAAATCTAAGTACTTAGCCGTGTCCCCGGTTATGGACAATACTAAGCAACTAAAGTTTGAAGCTATGGGAGATCTCGACATTCTAATTTCTAAAAGAAAACTTGATGCACTTGGGGATACCAAGGAGCTCAAGAGATTTTGATGAAAACTTGATGCACTTGGGGTTACCAAGGAGCTCAAGAGATTTTGATAAAAACTTGATGCACTTGGGGGTACCAAGTAGCTCAAGGGATTTTTGACAAGGACTTGAATACTTGGGGATACCAAGGAGTTCAAGGGTTTTTGATAAAGAGATTTGACAAAAGATTAAAAGCATTTTTAAAAGATAGGATAAAGTATTGCTTTCTGCAAATGAGCCTTAAACCCTACTTAGCCAAAAATGCATGTAATGTTAGTATCCACTTAAATTCAACATAGTAGTGAAACTTGCCAATACTATTCCAAAGTATTGACCCTTGTGGCTGTAACTTGTAATGTTGCAGGTTTGATTGATTTTAGTGAAGATTGATTGATTAGGATTACAAAGTCTACAACCAACATCTGCCTGTGGCACTATGAAGATGAAGGACCCATGATTTTATTTATTCTGCTGCAATGTAATGTAATAGCCAAATGAGCTATGTAAGATGTAATAAAATTACTTCATTCCTGGTTATAAAGTTATATTATGACCTTTGTTTCTTGATATTACATCTTAACTGTGGATGCTAGCTATTGATCCAGGGACTAGCATTGTAAACACAGGGGACTCCACCTTATATTGTGTAAAGGTTGGGACACTCCCTCAACAGATGGTATCAGAGCATTGTGTTGCCTGTAGGATTTGTAAACCTAGGATTGGACAAAAACCGTTAGAAAAATAGGAGTTGTTCCAAAAACTTATTTACAAAACAAACTTGTAAACTCTTTCCTCAACCATTTTGGTTTCAACTCTACTTCTCTTCTATTTCAACTTAATGGAAAACCTACCCCATGACCAAAGACTACACCATGTGCAAATGACTACTTCAACTATAATGACTTCAACTTCTTCAACTCTAATGACTTCAACTTCTTCAACTCTAATGACTTCAACTTCTTCAACTCTAATGACTTCAACCTCTTCAGCATATTCACCAAGGACCTCCAACTTGGATACCACTAAGGACTACAAGTGAGACAAGGAAATCTTGCTCAAGATTTGGAGACTAAGGGAATGCAAAAGTAAGAAGGAGCCCACATCACTTGAAGTTTGTGACCAAGGAGTTTTCCCAAGGAAACCATGATATCATGCAAAAAGAAGCAACCAAGAAGGATGGAAAGATCACAAGTGAACCATATAGATGACCACCATATTTTAGTCAAACACACCAACTTATGGGGGTGTAACAAAAATATTTTGTTGCCTAAGTATGTGCTTGAACTTTGTTTTTTGAGTGAGAAGTTGTTTGTGATTGCATGCACATTGCTTGTGTGAATTGTGATGTGTGTGATTAGAAATATTTCCTTAGAAATATCTTGCCTATTCTAACCCTCATCCAACCCAAACAGATGACTACTCCAGGAGTCTCCAACATCAAGGTTGATGACACCAACACCAACCAAGAGGACAGCATGAAAGAGCTCATAGCAACCCAGAACCAGTTGAACCAAGTGACAGCTCAATTCATAGCTAACACCAGTGGAGAATATCCAACCCTGCAAGGATTTTTAGAGACTCAAGGCCAATTGATGCTTAAGGTGACTGATCAAATGATCAAAATGGAAGAAAGCTATCTCAAAAGAGTTTGTGACAACAGGGATGACAAAAATGTTATTCTAGATGGAGCCCCAGCTTGCATTATTTGTGGAGACAAAGATCATACTTCCAAGGAGCATGGAGATCAATGCCCCAACTGTGAAGAGAAACATCCTGTTGGACAATGTCCCACTTCTCAAGCTACTTGATACCTATGTGAAGGAAACAATCATGTTCCTATCCAATGCCCCATCTATTCCATTGTGGAACAAAGGAAACAAGGTGGAGTGCAACAAATGATTGTAAACCATCAAGAAGGATCCAAGTCTACCAAGAAGGTTGATGACAAAGGAAAAGGTCCACTTATACCTCCAAACAAAACAACCCAATTCAAAGGACCAAAGAAACCCAAGAAGCAAAAGAAAGACAAAAGCCATGTGCAATGTCATAAATGTAAGGAAATGGGACACTATTCTAGTGAATGCCCAGAGAACCAGAAGAATAAGGAAATTAGCCAAGTGGTGTGCAGCAACTGCAAAGAGCTAGGCCATTATGTAGCAACTTGTCCACAGGAGCTACGTAAAGAACTCAAAGATATCAATTGTTTCAATTGCAAGAACCCAGGACATTATGCAAGCAACTGTCCAGAAAAGATGAAGAACAAGTTGAACAAGCCTATGGAGAAACGCAACCTTGGATCATGAGTCAAGTATGGAAACAATAGACACTAAGCAGAAGTTTTCCCAGAGAAGTTTTCCCAAGATCTCAAGCAGGCCAATATGTAATTTTTGTTTGAAAATTTTAAGGGTGGTAGTACCCTAGTTGTTTTGAGCCTACTTGTAACCCTAGCCTTCCCAAATTTCGGGACGAGATTTATTTTAAGGGTGGTAGCCTGTCACATCCCAAGATTTTCCAAATCTTGTAATGTGAAAATAATGAATAAAATAAAACTTTGTTTGATTTTTAGAGTGAGAAGAAACTTTTTGAATCCAATTGGAAATCTTCAAACAAATTTGGATCAAATAAAATCCTAAAGAGATTTAAAAAGGTAAACATTTGATAAAGGAAAATAAAATATTTTGGAATTTCTATTTTGGATCTTTTAAATAAAAAGATTTGGTTTTCAAAGGAAATAGAAGTTTTATAAATAAGGATTATTTTTTATTGAGCCAAATTAAACCTTGGCCAAGCTTTTGAAATAAAACATTTTGTTTTAATAAAAATAGTAAAGGCTTTCCCATTTTAAATAAACACTAAAACTTATTTTTTTATTTTAAATAAGTTTTCTAAGTATTTTGTTTTCTCAAATAAAACCTACTGAAGTGTTTTGGTTTTATTTAGTTTTCAAATAAATAATTTAAATAAAACAAAACCTATTTTGATTTAATAACCAAGGTCCATTTTATTTAATTAATCATGGACTCTAAAATAAAAATTATTATTTTGGTTTTGGAATTTTGGTTTTTGTTACTGAACAGAACCAAATTCAAAGTTACAAAGTGTGGTGAGTGTTTGAATTGTTTTGAATGCTTGAGTGTTGTTTGAATTTCAAAACAGAAATTAGAAATAGAAAAAGAAAAAGGTTTTAGGAAGAAAAAAATGGTTTTGGATTCAGCCCAGTCGACAAGCCCAACAAGGCCCAGTGCCAGCCCAGCTTTCCTTACCCCAAAAGAAAACGATTCGCACTCATTTCTGAACCCGCGCTATCACTGACTGGTGGACCTCCTTTCCCTCTCACTCCCTCCCTGACATCCAGGCCCCACAGCACGGTCATCGTTTCCACCCGCCACGACCCCTTCTCCCCAAACCTCGCTGCCGTTCTCTATCATTCAATCCGCGCGTAAATTAGCAGTAATGCTGCAGTGATTCCGCTCAGCAATCTCGCCTTATTAAGCGCCAGCATTCCCTCTTCAACTTTCCCCAGTCGCCCCACTCTAGCATGCCCCCAGGCTGCCCAATTCCTCGCCGCAACACCCTCTGTCCGACGACACTCCGGCGACAATTCCGACCGAACCGCGCCACCCCTTACCTCCCCGACCAAGCTCACACCTTCCCACACTCCCTGGCGCATCTTCATGTACCCTCCATTCAACCGCGGGCGCCCCAGAACGCCGTCTTCGACAAGATCTGAGCGCCGCCGCGTCTATCTTCCACTCCGGCGAACTCCACAGGTAAACTCTGTTCGCCCCAGCACTCCTCGATGATGCTCCCACACTCGCCACGTCCTCCTGCATCTGACCATGCTCCTGTCTTGCCTTAGGGCGATCTGCAACGTCGACTCCGACCAGGACCAGAGCCGCCCGACGCCGTTCCCAACTACGGTGAGCGATTCCACCTGACCCCGTGCGCCCCTTGCCACGTCGACCACACGTTGAGCTTCCCCAGGCCTGTGCGATCACGGTGAGCATACTCCCCTCCCTTCTAGCTTCCTGTATCGTCGGCGCCGCCACCAACTGGCCGCTCCGCCGCCAGTAGCCACCGCAGCGCCGCCCATCTATGGCTGGCACGCTGTACACCGTAGGATTTTAATCCAACGCTCACAATAGATATTTAGTCGAAGGGGTACGATTAGTTCTGTGCCGCACGATTCACTTTAGATCCTGCGGTCCACGTTGCTGATCCGAACGAACCGGTACCGTCCAATCAAAACTTGACGCGTGGCCAGGCTTCGTTTTAAAAACAAATTTGAATCTGTTAGAGATTCAATTTTGAAACTCTTATAACTTTTGATCCACACGTCCAAAAATTACAAACTTTCTATCGTTGGAATCAGTGGAACAAGCCCTAGCCAACCATGGAATTTGTTTAGCAAATAGTATCTGGTAGATTGCTTGTTTTTGCAGAAACAATTGTATGCTTGTTTAGATTAGAAAAAAAATTCAGAAATGTTTTTGAGGTTAAAACCTTTGCAAATTAGTTTGTGGTGAACTTACTGACCCTAGGAACCAACCCATGGTTTTGAAAATGGATTTGGTGAAGCTTAGGATGGATTAATTAGTTTAGCCCATTTCTAGCCAAATAAAAATAATGGTTTTGTTATGAAAATGTTTTTGGAGTAAAAACTTTCAGAAAATGTTTTGGATCAAACCTACTGACCCTAAACACCAAGTTTTGAGAAACAACAACTTACTTTGTGAAAAACTTAAAGTTGTTGCTTTGATAAAAATATTTTCCACCACATAAAATAATGAATGGATTTAAAAATGGTTTGTGAACAAAACCCTTTTGCAAATGACTTTGCCACTTTGGAAAATGACCACTTTGAACCTTACAAAGTTTAGAAGCCTAGTGGAAACCATCTTTGCAAATAAAACTATCTCTTGCATGCTTACAAGCATGACTTAGATCCCATTGTTTTATGTGTGTGAAATGTTTGATTGATTATTGGTTTGGAATGCTTGTTGATATTGTGTTTGCTTGATTGATTGTAGTGAAGTTAGAAAAGTGTGAGACTAGCAAGATCAAGAAGTGAACCACCATTCCCTACCAAAAAGGCAAGTTACACTATCATCTAAAGTCCTACTATTTTCATTATACTTAGTGGATTTTGAAACATGCATGAAAAGAATTCCTATACTTATGCTATGCTAAATCCTAATAGGATTCCCTATACATTCCTTAGTAAAAACAATGTAGTTGTTACATGCTTAGCCATGCTATATTTTGAAAAGAGATACATGTTGAGATTTTATGAAGTTGAGAAAAGGACTTGTGTTTTTTTTATATAATAAAACAAGGACTCAATGAACCACCTGGGTGGCCAAGGTTACTTTAAGTTTGGAGAAGGTGGCAACAAAAGGAACCATGTCTATGGAAATCTCTGTGTGTTGTGCTCCAAAGGAAAACCACCCAGGAAACTTAGAGATTGAACATGTTTCTCCAATTGTGGCTTTCGTGCCCAACCACATGCTATTTATGGCTCTGTCTTAGTCAACTACATTGGGAAGACCCATACATTGTCTTCAGGCTACTAGACATGAGGACCTGGAATCCTACATGGGTACTTGAAGACAAGCTAGCAATGGTGTATGGGAGGACCCTCTGGAAAGACTTCGTCACATTCTCAATATGCCGGTACTCCATCTTGGTGAGCACTAATCCAGTGGCCACTGGTGGCAAAAGGATGGGATTGTGACATGTGGGTAAAGTGTACTACTTCTGCAGAAGATAATAAAATCTAAGTACTTAGCCGTGTCCCCGGTTATGGACAATACTAAGCAACTAAAGTTTGAAGCTATGGGAGATCTCGATATTCTAATTTCTAAAAGAAAACTTTCAAAAACTTGATGCACTTGGGGGTACCAAGGAGCTCAAGAAATTTTGATGAAAACTTGATGCACTTGGGGTTACCAAGGATCTCAAGAGATTTTGATGAAAACTTGATGCACTTGGGGGTACCAAGTAGCTCAAGGGATTTTTGACAAGGACTTGAATACTTGGGGATACCAAGGAGTTCAAGAGTTTTTGATAAAGAGATTTGACAAAAGATCAAAACCATTTTTAAAAGATAGGATAAAGTATTGCTTTCTGCAAATGAGCCTTAAACCCTACTTAGCCAAAAATGCATGTAATGTTAGTATCCACTTATATTCAACATAGTAGTGAAACTTGCCAATACTATTACAAAGTATTGACCCTTGTGGCTGTAACTTGTAATGTTGCAGGTTTGATTGATTTTAGTGAAGAATGATTGATTAGTATTACAAAGTCTACAACCAACATCTGCCTGTGGCACTATGAAGATGAAGGACCCCATGTTATAGATATTCCGCTGCAATGTAATGTAATAGCCAAATGAGCTATGTAAGATGTAATAAAATTACTTTATTCCTGGTTATAAAGTTCTATTATGACCTTTGTTTCTTGATATTACATATTAACTGTGGATGCTAGCTATTGATCCAGGGACTAGCATTGTAAACACAGGGGACTCCACCTTATATTGTGTAAAGGTTGGGACACTCCCTCTACATGTACTGTGGTATCCAATTCTGTTATGTCCCGCAAAAGTGGTAATCCTGGGATTGCGATATATGGCATAACAGGCATCTGGGATTAAAAATCCGGGTGTTGACACATGCTTTCATGGGGAACATTTTCAACATTGCACTTGTACTTTTTACACAATTGATATCATGCTCTTTTGTCTATGGATGTCACCGGTGTGAAATAAAGAGGGAGCTTGTAAGTCCATGGAGTTATGTATTTTGTGTTAGAGAAACGCCTAGGCAGCTAGCCTAAGCCATGCCTAATCATGGTGGAAACTTGCATCATCACCATAATGAGCTATCTGTGAAGCATCCTCAATAAAAGCTATGCACATAGTAAATAAAAAGATCGTTGAGATGCTCATTGTCTACTTGCCTTGTCATTTTGGTTATGGGATAGCTCCTGTACCATGTGCAAGGGGTACCCCGTTGGCGGTTCTCTATGATACGCATGTACTTACTATGACAAGAACTTACAAGTGACTGAAGTTGAGTAGCATGAGGTGTGGCCCTCGTATTCAAGGGACATGAGATTGCCAACTTATACTTTGTCAAGCATATACTCCATAATTTGTTCACTTTAACCTTAATCACTTCAATATGCTTATGATAGGGGCAATGAGGGCTGAAGGCTAACAAGTATCATAATTTTTGGAAGCTCCTTTTGAAACTTGAAATCCCTGCTTCCCTTTATGAAGGGCCTTTCTTCCACTATTATGTTGAGTCTCCATCTTCTAACTTTAGGCACCATTAAGAGAGCATAGTTACCATTCTTAGTGCTATGTCCAGTGTCCCAAAACTTATTAATTGATGCATATTGTGATATTACTTGTTCTTGTGCTACTTGTATCTAGTCACTCTTATGAACTTTTAAGGTGTCCTATGCATCTATTTGCTACTCTATGAGGGACAAGCTGATTTCCACTATGCCATGTTTTCTGTATGTGAAACAAACAAACGTTTTTCAATGCATGTTATTCATGATCTTTGTTTGTAGCCTTTCATGTTGCATGGAAAGTTAATTTGTATTATTGTTAGAACTCCATCTTTCATGCACATGTTTAGAGTTCTTTGATCCCAGCTTTCAATGCTTGAAAATGGTTTGATCTTGGTTTTGATGGTGCATGTCACCTAAAAAATTATTCTTTTATCACTTACCTACTCGAGGATGAGCAGGAGTTAAGCTTGGGGATGCTTGATACGTCAGAAACGTATCTATAATTTTTGATGTTCCATGATTGTTTAGTACCTACTTTGCATTGTCTACACTTTGAGGTGTTTTTATATGTTTTCTGGAACTAACCTATTAACAAGTTGCCATAGTGCCATTTGCCTATTTTCTTCTGTTTTTGGTTCAAGAAAGGCAGAAAATTAATATTATCGGAATTGGACGGGACAAAAGCTGTCAACACCCGGATTTTTAATCCCAGATGTCTGTTATGCCATACATCGCAATCCCATGATTACCATTTTTGCGAGACATAACAGATTTGTATATCACAGTACATCATCCATTACAAACCATACATAAGGTCTTACACAAATAAGGATCTCATGATCCAGTTCTTAATACAATTCAAGCAGTGGAATAACGTAATAATAATGATAGCGTGGGTGAAGCTCCATCTTCAGGGTCACAGGCAATGATGACGATGGGAGATGATCCTAGTTGTCGTAACCTTCCTACGGTCCGTCATCCTGGTACTCCTCTTCATAGTCTAGCCACGGGAATAGCCAGGAACAAAGCCATGAGTACTCTTTAAGTACTCGCAAACTAATACTAGTAAGTTAAGGGGGTTTTTGTAGTAGGATACTAAGCTCTAGGGTTGTTTTGCAAAAATCCAGATTTACCTCTACTAAGTTCAAAAGCAAAGAAAGCTAGTTGAAAGTTTTATAACACCTAAGCGGGAACTTGCATTTCATGTCACAACTCTGTTGTGGTCATGTCAAAGTCACAAATAATTTCATAAGTCATTTTGGGAAACATCGGCGGGAAATAGTATGGCTCTAATCGTCCATAATCATGACGCGGCTATTCGAATAGTTTGACACTCTGCAGAGATTTTACACTTTCACCACAACATTCGATACATCCATTAGGAACAATCCTGAATTCACCATATTCAGTATGCAGATAATCAACCCTAACCTTTCAATTACACGCCCTAGTCTAGGCACCTCTCATGTGAGTTTGGCCTCCCAACCATGACCAACTGTCATCTTGGGTACTGCACATGTGGACAATCTTCACAAGGTAGCCTCAGCTCAGACCTTGGTCGTGAAGGAACCCATACTAAGGTATATAAATTTCCAGTCAAGCCCTACCCAATTTTCGGGTATTATGGTTGTACGGTAAAATTGGAATGGTATCGCATCCAGACAACCATCAGTTTTATAAAGGGCTAAGGCTCATGCCTTAACATTTTCATCATCAAAATCATCTGGTGTTCAAGAACACATGTCAAAACATTTCAGTAGAATGAATCATCATTCTAAGGTTTTCATAACTATTTTCACCAAGTATTCCCATCTAAAGTTGATCAAGTTTTATTCTTAGCACTAGCATATACAAGTGGGGGTAAAGACTAATAAGGGGTAGTAAATAAGTGGGGATTAGCTAAGTTCAATCTCATGCCCTAGGGTGACATCAAGATTATCTAACTTAGGCCAAATTTTATGCTCTTTATGCTACCTTCAATTTTCTTTCTAGAATCTACAAGTCACTTAAGTAAACTCTAAGAAAAAGCTTTGATAAGGAAAAATAAAGTATTTAACTTGCAAGTAAAACTAGGATTGGGTATCAAGTGGGTATGATCACATATGCTTAAGGCATATAGTAACAAGCATGGGGCTTACCCCACCTCTTCCACATTCATGTGGGTGGACACTCCACTCACTCAAATGCCTTTCAATTCCCTCCACTCAAAAACCCACTCAAATTCCCATTAAATTTCCACCAAATTTAATGCAAACTCTCATTAAATAAAACTCCTTTTATTTATTCATAATTTTGTCAATTACTTTAATGACAAACATTCACATATAACCCCTTGCTAGTATTTCATTTCACATGCAGAAACACTTTCTGCAATTTCACCCGAAAACCCGTTTCGGTATCTAGTGAAATAAATTCCTACGCTTGTTATTCTTTCCGGCATGAAACTTTTGCTCCAAATGGATGTCGGTGTCTCTTAAGTGTGTCACCCTACGGTTCGCAAATAATGCGGACATGATCGAGACCCCTCTCAGATCAATAATCAGAAGCGGGATCTGGAGACCCATACTGACTCCCACACATTCAACGATAACTTTCTTGTGATCGTCGGAACCTTTTACGCTAGTATCTTAATCCCTTTGTTTCACGATATATTACATGTCTGAGATTCAATCATCGATATCTCCATACCTAGTTTGATCTCACATCGACATGCACTCTTTTCTCATTCCCGTGATATAACATTCTAGTGATCAAATCACTTGCTTGCAAGCTAATCAATGTGATATCACCGAGAGGGCCCAAAGCATATCTATCCGTCATCGGGATGAACAAATTCCACTCTCGATCCATGGGCCTCAACATAACACTTTATTAGTTCTGAATCCATCTTTATAATCACCCTGTTACGGTGTGACGTTTGATGTTATCAAGAAACTCTTCCTGTTAGTGATTGACATGATCTCATGGTCTAAGGATTAGGATCACTTCGTAAGTTGTTATAGCAATATAAACTCAATGACTTTGATCGTAATGCTATACTTCGGATGAATATTCATCACACCATTACACTAATGTTGTGATCCCGTTATTAACAACATCCAATGTCCATGATCAGGAAACCTTGATCATCTTGTTAATCGACGAGCTAGTTTATAAGAGAGGCATAACTAGGAACTTTCAGTTTGTTTATTAAAACACACATGTATTAACGTTTCCGTATTAATACAATTATAGCATGCAAAATAAACATTTATCATAAACAAGGAATACGATAATAACCACTTTATTATTGCCTCTCGGGCATATTCCCTTCAGTCTCCCACTTGCACTAGAGACAATAATCTAGTTTGAGAACTTTGCGTATTGAACACTTATGTCTTTCCGGTGTTCCATATACGCAATTGCAAGTGGTTAACATAATCTATGGATCTTACGCTTCAGGTCCGTGTGTATTTGCATGTCTTTGCGTCTTCACGCATCAATCATTCTCCAATGAGATGGCATTATATAAATTTGGTCTTTTGGTGAGACCTTTAGTTCCTTGGGGTTAAATCATGTTGATACTATTGTCATACAATATATCGTTAGTGTTAGCCCATTGCGAACCACACCTTAGTTTGATAACAAACTACTTGACACAAATTCCTTCCTTTGCTGCTACTATAGCAGTCATATACTTAGCCTTTTGTTGTAGTATCCGTCACAATGTCTTAACTTTGGAATTCATCCAAATCCATCATGGAATCTCCTTTCCATTACATTGTGCCACCCATAGTTTAAATTGAGATAAACTTAATTTGTATCTTGTGACAAAACTAGTATCAATGTAATGCTTTACAATGAACTATTTGTAATTGTTTGTCACCTCTACACAAATATATTCTTAGTTCTTCCAAAAGATCATAAGAATATTCTCACTATCGTCCAATGATCATTTTATGATTCATTCTGGTATATGCTCATAACACTTAGAGCATAGGACATATATGGATGTGTACATATCATGGTATGATTGATCAAAACATTCTCGTGATTTCACTCATCAAGTGTCAAAGCACTTGAATCTTGTTTCACTTATCAAGTGTCGATACACTTGAATCTTGATTCAATTCCTTTCCATGCGACCAGAACCGTTTCTTGTCATTTCTATATTGAACTCCTTCAATATCTCATATATGTATGTTTGGCCCAACCATATTAGCGTCACCGTCTATCCACTATAGACATTCATGCTAAATATTCGGTTTTGCCTAAGTCTTTCATCAAAATAAAATCCTTAACCTTTGTCAATAAAGATACATCATTTCTAGTCATCAAGATGTCCTTCACATAATGTATTAGAAATATGTCTCAGCGCTCCCACTTAATTTCTTGCAAATGCAAGCATCTTCATCGTCTCCAGATGAAAACTCTTTTTTCATCACGGTGAAGATTCCAACTCTATGATGCTTACTTCAACCGTTGAAGTTTGCATGCCCTTTTTAGCATCCTTTGAATTAACAAAACCCTTTGGACCATGTCATGTACACATCCTAGGTAACCATTCTATTAGAAGAACTTTGTTTTGTTTATTCATCTACCATATACCAAATTATATGTAGTGGTTGCTACTTTAATCCGTTCAGACTAAATATCGCCATGAAAGATCAAATCTTGTCATAGTCAACTCTTTGAACATTGTCATAAAATACTTTACGACATGTCGAATATTTCATAGATGTGAGACATCCATGTCTGTTTCTTTATAGATCCAAATACGACCGATAGGTTTTTACACCTTCCCGGAGGGTCTTCCAAGTTCAAAACTTGATTTCTCGTGTATGGAACTATCACGGATTTTATGGCTTCAACCCATTTTTGACGGAGTCAGGGCCCATCATCGCTTCTTTGCATATAGTCGGTTCATCATTGTCAAACAATAATGATTTACTCTCAAATCTTAATCATTTGATTGTTTACCCGACCCTCTTGGTTCAATAGGAACTTTAGACCTCCTGACCACAACCTTTGAGGCACGTAATCCATGAGCATTTTGGCTGCCTCCTAACATTTTCCTGACAAGCAACTCAGCACATATAGCTAAGGTTCGTTAACCTTATCAAAGTTCTATTGTCCTCCCACTTAACATTTATGAAAAATTCCTTCTTCAAGAAACTTCACGTTTCAAGCGACAAACCCTTTTGTCCTTGGTGTTATGGAGGAATAACCAATTGTTATTCGAAATAACCTAAAAATACATGCTCATCCGACTTCGGTTGTAAACATCTTACTTATGTTTAGCATACCAAAATTTAAGAAATGACAACTTGGGTTTTACCCCAAACCATAACTTCCTTGGTGTCATTTCAACGGATCAAGATGGA
Source organism: Avena longiglumis (assembly GCA_030063025.1). Taxonomy (NCBI): domain Eukaryota; kingdom Viridiplantae; phylum Streptophyta; class Magnoliopsida; order Poales; family Poaceae; genus Avena; species Avena longiglumis. The sequence goes on from CP125976.1 coordinate 524,443,853, forward strand.
GCTCTTTTCAGTGTAAAAGCGGAAGTCTCTAAAGCTTTAATCTTTTAAAACATAATGGCAGTTTTATAAATAACACCTTTGATCCAACCATGTCAAAGAAGGTTTCATTACAAATCTCAAACATTCCATATTCCTATGGTGTTTCGGGATATGTAAATCTAGGTGTTTTGCTAAACTTGCAACTCAAATAAATCCCTTTATGATAAAATCATAATTCATTTATTTTCTTGTTACACTTGTAACTCAAATAAATCCCTTTATGATCAAATCATAAATCATTTATTTTCTTGTTACAATGATTTTGCACTTCATCTTGAAAGTCTTTGAACTTTTCAAAATATTTCATACTTCTTTCTCATTAAGTGAACATTCACTCAAATTTCGGAGAAAGCATATGAAGTTGAAATCGCTACCACTATACATAATGGACTACATACATCGATATGTATAAATTCCTATAATTTAGTCGTTTGTTCTTCTTTGGCCTTTGAACGAAGTTTTAATTATCACGTGGAAAGTCTCACAAGCGTCACTTGATCAAATCAAAGACTCCAAAAATCCATGAATATGGAGATTCTTCATGTTTTCTTTCCAATATAATTTAAACAGCGATGTCACTTCATAAGTGATCTTTCAATCATTTGTCTTGCGATATTTTAGCATTAGGTTTTATGGATGTGATTTATCCAACTAGATTTGTAAATCATCCATCTTATATGGAATACGCTAATTATTTGAACAACCTTTGTTCTCATAATACCTGATTTAAATAACAATTATTAAAACAAATCTTGAAGTCAAGCTTTGATGTCAACGAGAAATACAAAAAACGGTTTGTTTGTTTTCGATGAACATCATCACATATTCTCTTGCTAGTTACTTAGGCCATTGTGGTTCATGAATTGCGTTGTTCCGTATGAAATTTCACACCAACCAATTCGGTATCCAATACCCAAGAACCACATTGTTTAACAAGCAAAGAATACAACCATAACATGTATATCATATATATACCTAAATTGGATATTTCCAATCTTTTCTTTTCTGCCAAGTATATTTTATAGATTCTCTTTCAGCATTTCCTTTTCCTTTTTAAAAGAATCTATCAACATCAAAAGTGGCGTCATATACATGACACATAGTCCAAAGCGTGTATATTCAAATAATAATACCTTTGGACTTGCACTTTGAAGTAGATCACCATCATCAAAATGATCGGTATTCTTTCAAAATCCATTCTTTAGTAATCTTTTAGTGTAGTAAACACTTTACATACATCTTCTATTCATCCTTATCATGACGACTTTCATGATCAAGCTAATGTAGCTTATAAAGGCGAATCGTGAGTATAACATTACTTTCCAAAACCCTTTTGGATGATTAGGATGTCTAGCATCTCCAACCTTCGTAAATTCTCATCCAATATGAAAACATATATTATACTCTATCATATTGCAACCAAAACATTGTTTCAGATATCGTTATATCTGTCACACATGATGGTTTCTGAAATAATTTTTTCAGCTCCTAGATAATCTCGATATTTAAATCAAGAATCATGGAGGCAAACATGATACTTAAGATACTAACACTGGAATTGTTACTCTCGATTTAATACTAACTATTAAATTTCATGGAGTAAATAGAGTTTGCTGAAAGTTTGCAATAGGAATTTAAACTTTAGATTGACACTCAACACAATACGATACCAGTTCGTAAATTAAATATCCAGAATTCTATAGTTCTATTGTCTCAATTACAACAAAGCATAAAGTGGTGAACGAATGCCAATGACTACAGCAAATTATGCAAATTCACTTTGATTTAATTTATGATAAATTGAGTTCTACTAATCCAAATTAGAAATGAACTCCCACTCAAAACGACATCCCTCATGCCTTTTGGTGATTACATGAACCAAATCCACTACACCAAGTCCGATCATCACGTGAGTCGTGTAGCTTCAAAGGCGAGCATCCATATGGTCATCATATCAAAACATATGACTCATGCTTAACCTTTCGTCCGTTTCGAGGCCATGTCCATACATGCTAGGCTCGCCAAGTAAGAACCTTAGTATTCGTGTGTAATCTTTACACCCGAGATATGCTCGTGGATTCAAGTACACCCGATCATCACGTGATGCCTTGAAGCGGCGATACATTGTCGGTGCATACTTAAGGAAGAACACATTTTTATCTTGATATCTAAATGAGGGATCATCTTATTATGCTAATAAAACGACAAACAAGCAATATAAGATGCAATCAAAACATCACATGTTTATTAGTGAAATGATATGGTTCCCGCATATGATCTCCATCATGTGCACCGTGGTATGATCTCTATCATACCTTTATGTGTAAGGCCAAGGTCTATGGAACTTACACGCTATGTGTGTTGTAAGAGTATCATCTCATACTTCTACTTACAACATCACCATATCATAACACAAGCCCAGCAACAAACTAAACTAGACGCCTCTAATTTATCCATTGCAAGTTTTACATGGCTTAGGGCTTTCGAAGATAGAACCGTCCTTATCTACGAACATGAACCACAACGAGGATAACCAAATTGTTGACAACTCGTTGCAAATTAGATTTTGACTATAGTAGGAGAGACAGACACCCTCTAGCCACTTATGCAAAACTAGTTGCATGTCAAGCGTGGAACAGGTCTCATGTGCGAGGACATGTAAAGTTTGTCCGGGCCGCTTCATCCCACTATGCCACCAATATCCAAAGTACAACTAAGAAGCAATAAAATGATCATCATCGCCCACATACTCATATGTGTACTACCCTTGCAAATTATCTATGCATAGATCCGGCTCTGATACCACTATAGGGTTCGCAGCATAGAAAACAAAAAAATTCCTACGATGGGAACAACTATGTACCAAGATCTTTCTACTAGATACAAATAACGGGCGGATGTATATCCGTAGATAACATACCCTTGAAGACCGAAAGCTTAACGAGTCCAAACTCGTGGTTGATGTAGACGATCTCTTGCCAATCTCAAGATCGAGAGGAAGTCCTAGCGCAAGAAAACAGCAAGATCCGTGCTCGCACACGCTCGAGGCACCGAGCAACCTCCGCCTCCTCGCTCCAGCGATGCAGCGGAAGCACAACTCTTTCTTGCCGAATAGCCACCGGGAACATGTATCTCGCTAGTCGGAGACCATGGGGGATAAATTCTAGAGGGGGAGAGAGATCCTTCACGAGGAGGTGTGAGTGAGAGAGAGGGACCGGGGCTCCTTTTATAGGGAGAGGGGGGAACCCAAGGGGCCATGCGCCCATCCATGGGGCTTACCCCACCGCTTCCACATTCATGTGGGTGGACACTCCACTCACTCAAATGCCTTTCAATTCCCTCCACTCAAAAACCCACTCAAATTCCCATTAAATTTCCACCAAATTTAATGCAAACTCTCATTAAATAAAACTCCTTTTATTTATTCATAATTTTGTCAATTACTTTAATGACAAACATTCACATATAACCCCTTGCTAGTATTTCATTTCACATGCAGAAACACTTTCTGCAATTTCACCAAAACCCGCTTTGGTATCTAGTGAAATAAATTCTGCGCTTGTTATTCTTTTCCGATGAAACTTTTGCTCAAAATGGATGTCGGTGTCTCTTAAGTGTGTCACCCTACGGTTCGCGAATAATGCGGACATGATCGAGACCCTCTCGGATCAATAATCGAGCGGATCCGAGACCCATACCGACTCGCACACATTCAACGATGACTTTCTTGTGATCGCGGAACCTTTATGCTAGTATCTTAATCCCTTTGTTTCAATATATTACATGTCCTAGATTCGATCATCGGTATCTCCATACCTAGTTTGATCTCGTTACTGACATGCACTCTTTTCTTGTTCCCGTGATATAACATTCTAGTGATCAAATCACTTGCTTACAAGCTAATCAATGTGATATCACCGAGAGGGCCCAGAGCATATATATCCGTCATCGGGATGAACAAATTCCACTCTAGATCCATGGGCCTCAACATAACACTTTATTAGTTCTGAATCCATCTTAATAATCACCCTGTTACGGTGTGACGTTTGATGTTATCAAGAAACTCTTCCGGTGTTAGTGATTGACATGGTCTCATGGTCTAAGGATTAGGATCACTTCGTACGTTATTATAGAAATATAAACTCAATGACTTTGATCGTAATGATATACTTCGGATGAATGTTCATCACACCATTACACTAATGTTGTGATCCCGTTATTAACAACATCCAATGTCCATGATCAGGAAACCTTGATCATCTTGTTAATCAACGAGCTAGTTTATAAGAGAGGCATAACTAGGAACTTTATGTTTGTTTATGAAACACACATGTATTAATGTTTCAGATTAATACAATTATAGCATGCAAAATAAACATTTATCATAAACAAGGAATACGATAATAACCACTTTATTATTGCCTCTCGGGCATATTCCCTTCAGTAGTATCCTCCTTCCTCCTCGTATCCTTGGTCGGTACTAACGTTAATAATTAAATACGAGGTACACAATCACCAAACAATACTTAACTATTTTTAATCATCACACAAAAGTTCACACTAGATGATCTAGCATCATCACTATTATCACAAGGATTAAAGCACTTGTCTTATTTATTTTATTTGAGAAAAGTAATTTCTACTCATTGAAAAACTACTTAAGATTTAATATTCTCCAACTCAAACATGGGATCATGTTGACACAGGTCATCACCACATATTTCAGTACATGGGAATGTGATTTAAAGTGGTGTCAGAATTTAATAAGGTTTAACCTTTTTATTTTAATTAAATAAAGTGACTAGAAATGCCTAAGGGGCATTCTTTTATTACTTGAACATTATCTCTGCAAGTAAACCCATATGTTTTTATATATTCTGAAAGGTATGATCAAATATGATTTTTGAGAGGTGGAATCGTCTCAAAAGCTTTTATGGTTGAATTTGAAAAATGTTTGAATGCAGAAAAGCTTCTGCCTAGTTATTTTTACCATGGTTGATCTATACTGCGGTGACCCAGCATACCACTGCATGATGTAGTATACTATAGTCGTTGACATAACACCAATGAAACACCGTTCACTAGTATTACATCCCTCAGAATGGCACAACAGAAACACAGCGGGTCCAATACATGGCTTAAAGGTTACAACTCACTCCTTACATAAGATCCAGAGAACACGCTAGGTTAAAGAGAGAGAAAGAACTTCTTACGGAGAAGAATAAAGTTAAACAATGCAAGAACAATTATATTATTAAGTCTAATATTCAGACTAAGAGGTTGGCATTGCTGCTATTGCAATGCTCTACAGAAATAGGTTCTTTGGCTAGAGATAATATTCCTATCTAATCGGTAACTTTCGTCTTCACTTGAGTTGAGGTATATGTTGACTTCCTTGTCTTTAGTGAAAATCTTTAGCTTTTGATGATTCTGGGAGCATAACTTGATGTAGACATCTTTTTAGTGGCCTCAGAATCTAGCAAGGGTTAAGAAGATACTTTGAGTACGAGCGTACTCAGCAAATTCACTAGAAAAGGAGTGTTTGATGCACTATAACTATTGGAGATATGCCCTAGAGGCAATAATAAATGTAGTTATTATTATATATTTGTGTTTATGATAAATGTTTACATTCATGCTATAACAGTATTAACCAGAAACATTAATACTTGTGTGATTTGTAAACTAAATTAGAGTCCCTAGTAAAGCCTCTTTATAATACTAGCTTGTTGATTAATAGATGATCATGGTTTCTTGATCATGAACATTTGAGATGTTGTTAATAACAAGGTCATATCATTAGGAGAATGATATGATGGACATACTCCTATAGATAAGTGTAGCATAAAGATCAAGTCATTTTAATAGTTCAATTGCTATAAGCTTTCTGATACATGGTAACCTAATTCCTTCGACCATGAGATCATGCTTATCACCATCACCGAAGGATGCTTTGATGACATCAAACACCACACCGTAATCGGGTGGCTATAAAGATGGCATTGAGTGTTCGGAAAGTATGGGTTGAGACACATGGATCAAGAGGGATTTGTCCATCCATATGACGGATAGATATACTGGGTCCTCTCGGTGGAATGTCATCCAATTAGCTTGCAAGCATGTGACCGGCTCACAAGGGATCACATACCACGGAACAAGAAAAGAGTACTTATCGAACGAGGTTGAACTAGGTATGCAGAGATACCGACGATCAAAACCTCGAATAAGTAAACTATCGTAAGACAAAGGAAATTGGTATCGTATGTAAGTGGTTCATTCGATCATAAAGTAATCGTAGAAATATGTGGAGCCATATGAATTTCCAGATTCCTCTATTGGTTATTGATCGAGAAGTGTCTCGATCATGTCCGCATAATTCACGAACCGTAGGGAGACGACTTAAGGATTCGATGATGTTGAGTAGTTATGGAATGAGAAAGAGACAATGTTGTTCTGAGTCTCGGATGGGATCCAGGATATCACGAGGAGATCCGGAATGGTCCGGAGAATAAGATTCACATAAGGAAAGTCCTGTTTCGGAGTTGGGGAATGATTCTGATGTTTTCATCGGGAATGTTCTAGAAGGGTCCGGAAGGTCCGGCACTCCAGAGGGGAAGGGTACATGAATGTGTCATAACAATATGGAATGGTTGCATCATGTAATAGTTCACTTGGCTGGGCAAAATAAAGGGAGAAATCAAATCCTAGTTTGAAAGTCAAACGCCAATTTGAAAAAGTCAAACGGCAAGTTTGCTTGGTGGAGGGAGAGTAGGAAACCTACTTGGGGAGGAGTTCCTCTCCCTCCACCCGCCGGCCAAGGAGGCCGACTTGGGGGAGGACTCCCTCCTACCAATCCGTGCCCTCCCACCTATATAAGGAGGCAGGATGCCCTTCCTACACCCAACACACCTAAAATCCTAACCGCTGGCCTCCTCCAAGTCGCCGCCGCCACCTAGGGTTCCTCCAACTCACGAGTTGGGGCTTCCCAAGCCCCAGCCGCCAAGCTCCCCTTGGTGCCTCTCTCATAGTCCGCCATACTCGCTCCCTTAAGGTGAAGCCTCAGATCTCCCTCTACTTCCGGTACCACAACGTCGTGTTGCCAGAATCGCGAGGAGAGTGCTACAACCTCCGCTTCCTGCTGGAACAAGGGAGAGGAAGTTCTTCATAGAGTACTAAACTTGTGACCGACCGCGGAAGCGCTGCCGGAACACAGTGCCGGAAGGATCGTCTACGCGATCTTGAGATCGGCAAGAGTACAACTACATCACCCACGAGAATCTACTCTCGTTAACCGCTTTGGAATCTTCGAGGGTGAGTTCCTCCATCGACTCGTTTCTACAATCTAGTAGATAGATCTTGGCTTGTTTGTTTGCATGCAGTAGAATTTTTTTGTTTTCCATGCTACGAACCCCTACAGTGGTATCAGAGTCGTGTCTATATGTAGATCTGTTGCAGTAGAACACAATGGTCATTATGGGCGGTGGTGCTTTTATTATCAATTGCTTTTTGTGTACTTTGCATCTTGCGATATGATGGGATGAAGCGGCCCGGGCTAACCTTACATGACATCGTTCATGAGACTTGCTCCACGCTCAACATGCAACTTGTATTGCATAAGTGGCTTTGCGGGTGTCTGTCTCTCCCATTATAGTATAGATCCAATTTACAATGGGCACTTGATAGTTCAAACATCAACGTTGTGGGTCTTGTTCGTAAGTTAGATCTACACTTATTGAAAGCCCCAAACCACATAAAATATGCAAAGAAAATTAGAGGCGTCTAACTTTGTTTTGCGGTGTGCTATGATGTGATATGGCCATGATTGTGATTATATTTGATGTATGCAATGTTCCTTATTGTAAGTTGGCAACCGGCAGGAGCCATATGGTTGTCTTTAAATTCTCTTAAGACTCGCGTGTCTATTCAAAGTAGTTGTAATAGTTTAAGCTGGTGGACGACAACCATGAAACGGCGCCATTGACCTTGACGCTATGCCAGTGATGATGGAGATCATGTTCGTTCTTGAAGATGGAGATCGGAAGCATAAGAAGAAAGGCCATATCATATCACATATTAGTTTGCAAATTAGTTTGTGGTGAACTTACTGACCCTAGGAACCAACCCATGGTTTTGAAAATGGATTTGGTGAAGCTTAGGATGGATTAATTAGTTTAGCCCATTTCTAGCCAAATAAAAATAATGGTTTTGTTATGAAAATGTTTTTGGAGTAAAAACTTTCAGAAAATGTTTTGGATCAAACCTACTGACCCTAAACACCAAGTTTTGAGAAACAACAACTTACTTTGTGAAAAACTTAAAGTTGTTGCTTTGATAAAAATATTTTCCACCACATAAAATAATGAATGCATTTAAAAATGGTTTGTGAACAAAACCCTTTTGCAAATGACTTTGCCACTTTGGAAAATGACCACTTTGAACCTTACAAAGTTTAGAAGCCTAGTGGAAACCATATTTGCAAATAAAACTATCTCTTGCATGCTTACAAGCATGAATTAGATCCCATTGTTTTATGTGTGTGAAATGTTTGATTGATTATTGGTTTGGAATGCTTGTTGATATTGTGTTTGCTTGATTGATTGTAGTGAAGTTAGAAAAGTGTGAGACTAGCAAGATCAAGAAGTGAACCACCATTCCCTACCAAAAAGGCAAGTTACACTATCATCTAAAGTCCTACTATTTTGATTATACTTAGTGGATTTTGAAACATGCATGAAAAGAATTCCTATACTTATGCTATGCTAAATCCTAATAGGATTCCCTATACATTCCTTAGTAAAAACAATGTAGTTGTTACATGCTTAGCCATGCTATATTTTGAAAAGAGATACATGTTGAGATTTTATGAAGTTGAGAAAAGGACTTGTGTTTTTTTATATAATAAAACAAGGACTCAATGAACCACCTGGGTGGCCAAGGTTACTTTAAGTTTGGAGAAGGTGGCAACAAAAGGAACCATGTCTATGGCAATCTCTTTGTGTTGTGCTCCAAAGGAAAACCACCCAGGAAACTTAGAGATTGAACATGTTTCTCCAATTGTGGCTTTCGTGTCCAACCACATGCTATTTATGGCTCTGGCTTAGTCAACTACATTGGGAAGACCCATACATTGTCTTCAGGCTACTAGACATGAGGACCTGGAATCCTACATGGGTACTTGAAGACAAGCTAGCAATGGTGTATGGGAGGACCCTCTGGAAAGACTTCGTCACATTCTCAATCTGCCGGTACTCCATCTTGGTGAGCACTAATCCAGTGGCCACTGGTGGCAAAAGGATGGGATTGTGACATGTGGGTAAAGTGTACTACTTCTGCAGAAGATAATAAAATCTAAGTACTTAGCCGTGTCCCCGGTTATGGACAATACTAAGCAACTAAAGTTTGAAGCTATGGGAGATCTCGATATTCTAATTTCTAAAAGAAAACTTTCAAAAACTTGATGCACTTGGGGGTACCAAGGAGCTCAAGAAATTTTGATGAAAACTTGATGCAATTGGGGTTACCAAGGAGCTCAAGAGATTTTGATGAAAACTTGATGCACTTGGGGGTACCAAGTAGCTCAAGGGATTTTTGACAAGGACTTGAATACTTGGGGATACCAAGGAGTTCAAGAGTTTTTGATAAAGAGATTTGACAAAAGATCAAAACCATTTTTAAAAGATAGGATAAAGTATTGCTTTCTGCAAATGAGCCTTAAACCTACTTAGCCAAAAATGCATGTAATGTTAGTATTGTAACATCCCAAAAAAATCATGGTTTCAAAACTCATTTCAATCATATATGCATCTCATTCATTCATTTAGGGTTTATCAAAAATCACCTAGAAACAGAAGTTGAGTCTATGATTTCATGTGGACATTTGATTCCAAGATGACCATCACACTTTGAAATTTGGAAGCTTAAGTACTTGTTTATTTGACTCCATTGTTGGAATGATTGTGTGAAACTATACCATGATTCAAAACTTAGAAGTGATTCAAAACCCTAAATGCAAATAATTACAACTATAGCAAAAATCTCTGTTCATTTTGAAGACCAAGCATAACCAAACCCTACAAAGTAACCACTTGGTTAAATAACTGCATTTGAAACCACAGAACCCTACAAGGATCCCCAAACTTGTTTGAATTCAAAAAGGATTTGAAAACATATCAAAATCAATTCAGAAAATAGAAACAGAAAAGAAAAGGGCAAAGAAATGGAAAAGGCCAAGCGGCCAGATCCGCCCAAGAACCAAACCAGCCCGAAGCCCACCCGGCATTTCTTTTCCTCCTCACGCACGGACGCACTCAACCGCCGACACGACCCCACCGAAAACCCGCATATCAGCGACAAGTGGGCCAACCCCACGACAGCGTCGTCTCCACCCGCATACCCATTCATTCCTCAAATCGGGCGTTTACGGTCTTGATTCGCGGCATCAATTCGAGTTATTGGCTCGGTGATTCTCGCCGCGGGCAAGCTATAAGAAACCCTCCGTCTCTCTCTTTTCCCCAAAACCCCGAGCACGAACGCCTCAGCATTTCTCTCGCAACCCCGCCTCCGACGATCGCCCGCAAATTCCGTGAGTATCGAGCTCCCCTCCGCCTCTCATTCACACCATCTTGTTCGTGAACTCATACGCATCTTCCGACACTCGCCGTTTGCTTTCGCATGATCCCTAGCCTTGGCAACGCCAACAATGGCCGCCACCGTCTCGCAAGAACTCCGCGACCCCCTTCGTAAGTAGCCACCGCCTTGATCTCTGATCGACACGCCTGAATCCACTTCGCTTTGGCGTCGATAGTACCTGTTTTGACTTAGGGCGACGAGGAACCTCGCCAACGCCGACAACCGACTGGGCGACGCTTCGCAAACTCCGCCAGCAATTCCAGAAGTTTTGAGCGCTGCCTTCTTATTCACCCAAGCATGTTCGTAGTTGTCTGCGCATCCTCTAAACCCATCGATTCGGTTTCGGCGACGCAACCACGGCGAACTCGACAACCCTCGCCGACGCCTGCATTTAAACTCCGACGAGGTCGAGCCCATCTCCAGGCGCCTTCGCGAACGAGTACCACGCCGAGCTTGACGCCTTCACGGATCTGGTAAGCGCATCCTTGCATCCTAGAACGCCTGCAGCGCCGCACCACCGTGAGACACGCCGCCGCCGCCGGTCAACACCGCCAGCGCCATTTTCGGTTGATAGATTGTAGCCGTTAGATCTTGATCCCACGCAGAAACAGATCACTTAACGAAGGGGTAAGGACAGATCTGAGCCGCATTGTTAGTTAGATCCAGCACGGAGAGACGATCGGTGCGAACCGGCACGCGAATGAAAACATGACGCGTGGCTAGGTTTAGTTTAAAAGAAATTAAAACCAGATTTAGATTCAAACTTCAAATGCTTATAACTTTTGAATGCCACGTTGATTTTTGCAAACTTTATATCGTTGAACTCAGCAAGACAAGGCCTATCAGAATATACCTTTGGATTAGCATATAGTAACAGTTAAAATGATTTTTATTGTGAAACATGTTTAGGGCTATTTTAGATATAGTTTTATTCTTGTAGTTATTTTTTGGGCCAAATAAATGTAGTTGGCAATTTTGAGCCTTGTTAAGTTCTGTGCTCATGAACATACTTGGTATAATTTTCAAAATCACCATTTAGTAAATTCTTGCATGCATGCATTCATATTATTTTTGATTGTATTTATATTGTGTGTAATTGTGTGCTATTGTCTTGTGTAGATTTTGATAGTGATTGTGATTGTGAGGAGTGCTACTCTCCCACTACCAAGGCAAGTGATATTTTCATGAATTTCCTATCCTAAGTTTTATACTTGCATTAGATATTTTGCTAAGGTAAATGCATGATATTTTGCTTAGTGCAAGATGGGAAATCCCAAGTAGAGTGAAGTAGTGGAATTGCTAGGAAATTTTTCTAAGTTAAGATACCATACTTTGCTTAGCCTAGCTTATAGAAAACAAGGGTGATGAACATCTATATGGTTTATGATAAAATATTCTAAGTCAAGAGACTTGTATTTTCTTAATAAAACAACTAAGTCAAATAAACCTCCAGGTGGAATGGATTGATTGGGTTATGTTGAGTGGTTACACAAGGCCATGGACTTGGGTTGTGTATCTCACTTGTGGTATGCCACCCAGGCACAAAGGGATTTGGAGGCCAAGTGTTGAGAAAGCTTACAGTGCAACCACTTGGCAATATGGGCTCTGCCATGATCATATAGGTTGCCAGAACTTAGTCAATTTGGACAGAGGTGGTAGTTGGGTTGATAGGTTGGAGCGCGTCCATTTTGACTAAGGAAAAGCTTCAAAGGTCCTGTCTTGGGAAACCAAGTCTGGTGGGGAAAGTGCACAACCTCTGCAGATGGAAAACCTAAGTACTTAGCCTTGTCCAAGGAAATGGACACTTGAGCATCAAGACATGGAAGCCACAAGAATCTCATCACTCCAACTTCTAAACTAAAAACTTGTGGGTGAACAAGGGTGAAGGACCTCAATATCTATTGATGGTTTCCTTGGGAATGTTTTGACAAAGAAAACTTAGCAATTTCAACTAATAAGTAAAACTTAATTTTGAGCAAAGCAAGCCAAGCTACACTAGCCAAATGCATATAGACTATAGACCACTTAAAATATACTAAGGTATCACTTGCCAATACTATTCCAAAGTATTGACCCTCTGTGGCTGTAACTTGTGATGTTGCAGGTTACTCCGATGATGAGTAGGAGTCATGAGTCTACACTCAACATGATTGCCTGTGGCACATGAAGATGAAGACTTGTGTTTATTTACTTATTCCTAAAAACTCATGTATTAGGCCTATGGCCCTGAGTTGTAAAAGACTATGTTTATCTCTGGAATGAATGTAATAAACGACCTTTGTATCTGTGTACTTCATCTTAAACTGTGGATGCTAGTATTGATCCAGGGACTAGCATTGCAATCACAGGGATCCTATCCTTTATAAAGGAGGGGTTTAACAGATGGTATCAGAGCACTGTGTTGCCTGTAGGATTATGACCCTAGGATTGGAAAAAAAAAAAAAAAAACCACTAAGGAAAAAGTTTTTCAACTACTTCTACACTTGTCTATTCTTCTCGTAAAACTTTTCTAATCTCTTTCAACTTCCTTTGTAGATGAACTCCATCAACGAAGCTGTGAAGAAAGGACCACTCATGACCATGACCTTGGAATGTGAAACTGAGTTTCCCAATATTCTCAAGGACCTCATGGAAGCTATGGATGCACATGGTGAAGCCGTGTACAAGGGCTTTCCAGTGATGGATGAAGGAGTGGAGTATTGGTGGGTACAACTTCACTTGTACAAAAACAAGGAAGACAACCACAAAGAAAGAGGATTCTGCATGTACACCAATACCACAATGCACACCACATTCTTTGAGTCAGCCAGGGATGCAGCTTGGAGGACTATCAAGGAACTTAGTGCTAGAGTCAAGTGCAGAATGCTCAACCTCCAAAAGGACTTAGAGAAAGAGAAGGAACTTACTCAAGAATTGGAAGACAACAACCAAGAAATAAGGGGAGATGTTATTGACTTAGTGATAGAGTCAAGGGAACAAGATTGGTGGATTGCCTCTAGGAACATTGTGTTCAATAATAGGTCCCGTGAGATTGGACTGTAATGACATTTCGTTAGTTGGACCACCACTTATCACCTTATTTTCAAAAGATATTTAAATAAGTATGGACCTTGAATGATGTAATGAATTCATGTATGCATGGCTTGTGTGACAATTATGTTTCATGGATATGTATGAATGATGTCATGGTTTATCTTGAATTGCTTTGTTCTAACTTTTTAATCTTATAAATAGATGCCTGTTGCCATCAGCACCGTTGAGGAGTTTCGAGTTACTCGTTCTGGTCCCTGTCGTTGAGCTTACCACTGCTGACCTCCTCTTCCCACCATTACGGTGTACCCACTCACCAAGTTCGAGAGGAAGGACCTCTGGGCTTCAAGGTGACCCAGCCAGACGCCAGATCGAGCCCACTGAGGCCATCGCCTTCAAGTTGATGCACGATGACAGGAGAGAGGCATGGAGGTAGTCATGCAGACCCGATAGACGATCATAGGCCGCCACCCGCATAGTTAGGGTACTCACTTTCACGTCTTCGGTAGACGTGATGATGACGGAGAGTCCATCGACTTTGAGGACGACTCGAGGAGCGCCGCGGAGCCGATACGTCTTTATCTTCAGGACTTGGAGACTCTTCTCAGACACGTAGATACGGACAGGACGAACGTCATGCTAGGCAATGACGAGCTTCAGGTGCAGCTTCGCGAGAAGGACAAGCTTTTTGCGCAGCAGGATGAGATGATCAAGGAGATGGAGACAAAATTTGAGACCCAGGACCGCAGATTCAAGAGTCAAGAGAAACGCGTCCAGGATAGGAACAAGAGAATCCGGGACATGACAGAGGAGCTGAAGTCTAAGGACTTCGAGCTTGAGCAGCAGCAGATGGTGATTGAGAGGCTTCGCTCCCAGAAGAGGGCTCTCAAGGCCAAGGTCGATTCCTTGACTACTACAATTGAGGAGAACAAGACCGCGATGGAGAACGCAGGTCTTACCTTCACGAGGAGGAGATTGACGTTGATGAGTAGACATGATCACTCGTTTATCTTGTTATTCATACTTGTTTTGTGAACTCGTTTTGGACCATCCGACATGTGGATGGCTTGCCACTTGTGTGTAACACTTCATGAACTTGTTATGTGGTTGTTGAACTTTATTTTCTTGTGTTGCTTATTATGTGCTTGTTTATGTTGTATTGTGCATAAAACATCTATGGGTATCTCATTCTTATCTATGTGAATAAACCACAGATGCCTCCCCGTCGCGCAAACCCCAACCCCAACAACATCACCCCAGAAATGCAACAAATGATGAATGCGCAAACACAGCTTATGCAAATGATGACAACGTTCATCCAAAACCAGAATAACAACAACAACAACAACAACAATGACCCCAACAACAACAACAACAACAACAACAACAACAACAACAACAACAACAACAACAACCCTCCGGGTTTCGATATGCTCACCAGATTTTTTTAAGGCCCGAGGCCAAAGAAGTTTTCGGGAACAATCGACCCCATGGCAGCCAATGACTGGTTGCTCGTGAACAAAGACTTGGTGATGAGGGTGCACCGATGCTGAAAAGTCAGATTCGCAAGACATCTGTTGGAAGGACCACCGCCACATGGTGGGATAACTTCCAAATCACCACTCCCATTGATGAAGTGACATGGGACATATTTGAGGATGGGTTTCGCACCGCTCATATCTCGTCGTGATAATGAGTCTGAAAAGAAGGAGTTTCACAACTTGAAGCAGCGCCATCGCAGGTGGCGAATATGTAGAAGAATTCAACAATCAAGCGCTATGCACCGGACGAAGTTGATACGATGCCAAGAGAAAGGAAAAGTTCTTGGAAGGCTGAATGATGAACCGAACCTACAGTTATCAGAGCATATGTTCCAACTTATCGTCTCTGTGTGACAAGGCTGCTATTTTGGAGAGTAAAAGGAAACAAGTCGAGAGTAGGAAAAGGAAACATCCGACAACACAGCTGGGATCGTCTCACAAACGGTCCCATTATGATGACAATGGCAGCCCGGATCCCATAAACATGGAAGTTCAACAAGCACCAACCACAACCGCTATGACAAACATCGTAGTCATGACAATGATAAGTACAAGAACCACAAGGGTGGATATAAGAGCCACCACAGTGGAAATGGTAGTGGAGGTGGAGGTCAAGATGTCAAAAGGACCTCAACGGGTTGAGTGCTACAAATGCAAGAAGCTGGGGCATTATGCTAATGAGTGCCCTGAAAAGAAAGTTGAAGGACCCAACAAGCCAAATCCATTTCAGAAAGGACAGGTTAACCACATCAATGTGGAGGAGGTCTATGAAGAACCTGATGCCGTGGCTGGTAAGTTCAGACTCAATGCAATTTCAGCATTTGTACTCTTTGATACTGGTGCATCTCATTCATTCATATCAAAGGCATTTGTGGATAGAAATGGGTTTGCATCAGAAAACATTGGGTGTCCAATAAAGATTAGTTCTCCAGGGGGAGACATGGTAGCAAGCCTTGGATGCCGAGATCTTATCATAGAGTTTGGTAAACATAAGTTCCCAGTAAGTCTGATAATCCTAGATTCCCAAGGGTTGGATGTAATATTGGGAATGGATTGGATGGCTAGGTATGAGGGAGTATTAGATTGTGCCAATCGTACAGTTACACTCACAACCCCCGAAGGAAAAAGAATAAAGTTTAAGTCAAACTTTGAATTCAAAGGAAGTAAGCTAAATTCTCTTAAGGGGGTTAGCATGGACAAAGTGCCAATTGTGTGTGAGTATCCGGATGTATTCCCTGAGGAATTACCAGGAATGCCACCAGATAGAGATGTGGAGTTTCTTATAGATTTGGTACCAGGTTCTGGACCAATAGCTAAGAGACCATATAAAATGTCAGTGGATGAACTGAAAGAACTCAAGAAACAACTAGGAGAACAGTTACAGAAAGGGTTTATACAACCAAGTTCTTCATCTTGGGGAGCCCCAGTTTTATTCGTAGAGAAGAAAGATAGAACCCAAAGATTATGTATTGACTACCGTTCTCTCAACGAGGTTACAATCAAGAACAAGTATCCTTTGCCAAGAATCAATGACTTATTTGATCAGCTAGAAGGAGCATGTGTATTCTCGAAGATTGATCTTCGGTCAGGTTATTTTCAACTCAAGATACGAGAGCAAGACATACCAAAAACAGCATTCACCACAAGGTATGGATTGTATGAGTATACTGTGATGCCTTTTGGATTAACCAAACGCTCCAGCATACTTCATGAATATGATGAACAAGGTATTCATGGAGTTCCTTGACAAGTTCGTTGTCGCTTTTCATCGACGACATCTTAGTCTACTCCAAGAGCAAGGACGAGCATGAAAGACACTTACGCTTGATACTTGAGAAACCGAGGAACATAAACTATATGCCAAATTCAGCAAGTGTGAGTTTTGGTTAGAGAAGGTTGGTTTTCTTGGTCATGTGATGACAAAAGATGGTGTGGCGTTGATCCCGCTAAGGTTTCACTGTGATGATTGGGAATCACCTAAAAATGTGAAAGAAGTTCGTAGTTTCCTTGGCTTAGCAGTTACTACAGAAGGTTCATTGAGAATTTCTCAAAAGTTGCTAAGCCTATGAGAATTACTAAAGAAAGACAAGAAGTTTGCTTGGTCTGAAGGTTGCGAAGTCAGTTTCCAAGAATTGAAGAAGAGACTTGTAACAGCACCAGTTCTATGTCTACCAGATTTGGAAAAGGATTTCCAAGTATATTGTGATGCTTCTCATCAAGGCTTTGGTGCTGTACTTAGTCAATATGGTAGAGGCGTAGCTTATTCTTCGAGACAACTCAAAACTCATGAATTAAACTACCCTACTCATGATTTGGAGTTAGCCTCATCGCTCATGCACTCAAAACATGGAGACATTACCTTTAGGTAAACGGTGTGAAGTATTAACCGATCATACGCGTTTGCAATATATCTTAACCAAGAAGGAGATCAACATGAGACAAAGAAGATGGCTAGAACTTATCAAGGATTATGACTTAAGTTTGCAATACCACCCCGGTAAAGCAAATGTGGTAGCCGATGCTTTAAGTCGTAAGACGTTTGTAAATGGTCTTACCAAAGGAGAACTGCCAGAAGACCTCAGTAAACAATTCAAGGAACTCACAGAGATTGTACCGTAAGGGCATCTCATGTCTTTGGATGTCCAACCTACTCTTTTGGACAAGATCCGAGAAGTTCAAAAGACGATAAGAAATTGAAAAGATTAAAGTAAACATTGGTCTAGGGAAAGCCAAGAGTTTCCATGTTGACGAAGGTACATTATGGCACGGAAACGATATGTGTTCCACAAGACCCTGAGTTGCGAAAACTGATCTTACAAGAAGGTCACAACTCTCCATATTCTATTCATCCGGGAAACACCAAGATGTACATGGATATGAAAGAAAGATTTTGGTGGAACAATCTCAAAAGGGACATAGCCGAACATATCGCTTTGTGTGATGTATGTAGCAGAGTCAAAGCGGAGCACCAGAAACCAGCAGGTCTGCTTCAACCATTGCCTATTCCTGAATGGAAGTGGGAAAATATCGGTATGGATTTCATTACCGGATTACCAAGGACTAGATCGGGATACGATTCCATATGGGTAGTAGTGGATCGTCTAACCAAAGTGGCTCATTTTATACCCGTGAAGACAACTTATACAAGTGCCAAGTTAGCAAAAATTTACATGAGCAGGATTGTATGCCTTCACGGTGTGCCAAAGAGTATTGTGTCAGATAGGGGAACCCAGTTCACATCTCACTTTTGGAGACAACTTCATGAATCCTTAGGAACGAGATTGGAGTTTAGTACTGCTTTTCATCCTCAAACGGATGGACAAACGGAAAGAACCAACCAAATTCTTGAAGACATGTTGAGAGCTTGTGCTCTAGATTATGGAGCAAGTTGGGATGAAAGTTTGCCTTACGCGGAGTTCTCTTACAATAACAGCCATCAATCAAGTATTGGAATGGCACCGTTTGAGTTACTCTACGGAAGGAAGTGTACCACCCCATTGTTATGGAATGGTGTGGGAGAAAGAAGTTTATTTGGACCTGATCTTATCAAGGACGCCAAGAAAAAGTTAAATTGGTTAAGGACAGGTTGAAGATAGCACAATCCCGATGTAAAGCTACGCTGATTCTAAGCGAGAGAAGTCACCTACGGTTGGGGATAGAGCCTATCTCAGGTATCCACTCGTGGAGTGAAAAGATTTGGAGTCAAAGGAAAGTTGGCACCAAGATACGTGGGCCATTCAAGATTCTAAGTCGTAAGGGAGAAGTTGCATATGAAGTGGAATTACCGTAATCTCTATCGTTAGCCCATAACGTATTTCATGTGAGTCACCTAAAAGTGTCACCCAAATGGAAGAGTCTTCTTTAAAGGATACCATACCTTTGGAGGAAGTTCAACTAGAAAGTGATCTCACTTATGAGGAAAACCTGTCAAAATTCTAGAGACAATGTAAAGAGTCACCGGGACCAAGACTATCAAGTTTTGTAAAGTGCAATGGAACCATCACTCAAGAGGAAGCAACATGGGAAAGAGAAGATGATCTTCAAAGGATCACCTCACCTATTTGTTAGTAACCCGAATCTCGAGGGCGAGATTCATCTTAAGGGGGTTAGATTTGTAACATCCCAAAAATCATGGTTTCAAAACTCATTTCAATCATATATGCATCTCATTCATTCATTTAGGGTTTATCAAAAATCACCTAGAAACAGAAGTTGAGTCTATGATTTCATGTGGACATTTGATTCCAAGATGACCATCACACTTTGAAATTTGGAAGCTTAAGTACTTGTTTATTTGACTCCATTGTTGGAATGATTGTGTGAAACTATACCATGATTCAAAACTTAGAAGTGATTCAAAACCCTAAATGCAAATAATTACAACTATAGCAAAAATCTCTGTTCATTTTGAAGACCAAGCATAACCAAACCCTACAAAGTAACCACTTGGTTAAATAACTGCATTTGAAACCACAGAACCCTACAAGGATCCCCAAACTTGTTTGAATTCAAAAAGGATTTGAAAACATATCAAAATCAATTCAAAATAGAAAGTAAAAAGAAAAGGGCAAAGAAATGGAAAAGGCCAGCGCCAGATCTCGCCAAAGAACCAAACCAGCCAAGAAGCCCACCCGGCATTTCTTTTCCTCCTCTCACGCACGGACGCACGAATCAACTGACCGGACCCCACCGAAAACTCAAGATATCATCGACAAGTGGGCCAACCACGACAAATATTGCGTCTCCACCCGCACGACCCATTCATTCCTCAAATCAAGCGGGCTTCGGTCTTGATTCATGCATCAATTCGAGTTATTGGCTCGGTGATTCTCGCCATGGGCAAGCTATAAGAAACCCTCCGTCCTCTCTCTTTCCCCAAAACCCCGCACCGAACGCCCCAGTCGCGATTTCTCTCTCGCAACCCCGACGATCGCGCCAAGCAAATTCCGTGAGTATCGAGCTCCCCTCGCCTCTCATTCACACCATCTTGTTCGTGAACTCATACGCATCTTCCGACACTGCGTTTGCTTCGCATGATCCCTAGCCTTGGCAACGCCAACAACTGGCCGCCACCGCCTCCTCGCAAGAACTCCGCGACCCCCTTCGTAAGTAGCCACCGCCTTGATCTCGATCGACACGCCTGAATCCACTTCGCTTTTGCGCGTCGATAGTACCCTGTTTTGACTTAGGGCGACGAGGAACCTCGCCAACGCCGACAATCGACCGTGGCAGACGTTTCGCAAACTCCGCGAGCAATTCCAGAAGTTTTGAGCGCCCGCTTCTTATTCACCCAAGCATGTTCGTAGTTGTCCGCGCATCCTCTAAACCCATCGATTCGTGCTCAGCGACGCAACGACGGCAGCAACTCCGACAACCTCGCTCGACGCCAGACGAAACTCCGACGAGGTCGAGCCCATCTCCGAGCGCCTTCGCGAACGAGTACCACGTCGAGCCAAAGACGCCTTCACGGATCTGGTAAGCGCATCCAGCATCCTAGAACGGCCAGAGCGCCGGCACCATCAGAGACACGCCGCGGCCGTCGAACACCGCCGCCCATTTCTGGCTGATAGATTGTAGCCGTTAGATCTTGATCCCACGCGTAGAAACAGATCACTTAACGAAGGGGTAAGGGCAGATCTGAGCCGCGCATTGTTAGTTAGATCCAACGGCACGGAGAGACGATCCGGTGCGAACCGGTACGAGCGAATGAAAACATGACGCGTGGCTAGGTTTAGTTTAAAATGTAAATTAAAACCAGATTTAGATTCAAACTTCAAATGCTTATAACTTTTGAATGCCACGTTGGATTTTTGCAAACTTTATATCGTTGAACTCAGCAAGACAAGGCCTATCAGAATATACCTTTGGATTAGCATATAGTAACAGTTAAAAATGATTTTTATTGTGAAACATGTTTAGGGCTATTTTAGATATAGTTTTATTCTTGTAGTTATTTTTTTGGGCCAAATAAATGTAGTTGGCAATTTTGAGCCTTGTTAAGTTCCTGTGCTCATGAACATACTTGGTATAATTTTCAAAAATCACCATTTAGTAAATTCTTGCATGCATGCATTCATATTATTTTTGATTGTATTTATATTGTGTGTAATTGTGTGCTATTGTCTCTTGTGTAGATTTTGATAGTGATTGTGATTGTGAGGAGTGCTACTCTCCCCACTACCAAGGCAAGTGATATTTTCATGAATTTCCTATCCTAAGTTTTATACTTGCATTAGATATTTTGCTAAGGTAAATGCATGATATTTTGCTTAGTGCAAGATGGGAAATCCCAAGTAGAGTGAAGTAGTGGAATTGCTAGGGAAATTTTTCTAAGTTAAGATACCATACTTTGCTTAGCCTAGCTTATAGAAAACAAGGGTGATGAACATCTATATGGTTTATGATAAAAATATTCTAAGTCAAGAGACTTGTATTTTCTTAATAAAACAACTAAGTCAAATAAACCTCCGGGTGGAATGGATTGATTGGGTTATGTTGAGTGGTTACACAAGGCCATGGACTTGGGTTGTGTATCTCACTTGTGGTATGCCACCCAGGCACAAAGGGATTTGGAGGCCAAGTGTTGAGAAAGCTTACGGCAACCACTTGGCAATATGGGCTCCATGATCATATAGGTTGCCGAACTTAGTCAATTTGGACAGAGGGTGGTAGTTGGGTTGATAGGTTGGAGCGTCCATTTTGACTAAGGAAAAGCTTCCGAAAGGTCCTGTCTTGGGAAACCAAGTCTGGGGAAAGTGCACAACCTCTGCAGATGGAAAACCTAAGTACTTAGCCTTGTCCAAGGAAATGGACACTTGAGCATCAAGACATGGAAGCCACAAGAATCTCATCACTCCAACTTCTAAACTAAAAACTTGTGGGTGAACAAGGGTGAAGGACCTCAATATCTATTGATGGTTTCTTGGGAATGTTTTGACAAAGAAAACTTAGCAATTTCAACTAATAAGTAAAACTTAATTTTGAGCAAAGCAAGCCAAGCTACACTAGCCAAATGCATATAGACTATAGACCACTTAAAATATACTAAGGTATCACTTGCCAATACTATTCCAAAGTATTGACCCTCTGTGGGTCAGAACTTGTGATGTTGCAGGTTACTCCGATGATGAGTAGGAGTCATGAGTCTACACTCAACATGATTGCCTGTGGCACATGAAGATGAAGACTTGTGTTTATTTACTTATTCCTAAAAACTCATGTATTAGGCCTATGGCCCTGAGTTGTAAAAGACTATGTTTATCTCTGGAATGAATGTAATAAACGACCTTTGTATCTGTGTACTTCATCTTAAACTGTGGATGCTAGTATTGATCCAGGGACTAGCATTGCAATCACAGGGATCCTATCCTTTATAAAGGAGGGGTTTAACAAGTATCCACTTATATTCAACATAGTAGTGAAACTTTCCAATACTATTACAAAGTATTGACCCTTGTGGCTGTAACTTGTAATGTTGCAGGTTTGATTGATTTTAGTGAAGAATGATTGATTAGTATTACAAAGTCTACAACCAACATCTGCCTGTGGCACTATGAAGATGAAGGACCCCATGTTATAGATATTCCGCTGCAATGTAATGTAATAGCCAAATGAGCTATGTAAGATGTAATAAAATTACTTTATTCCTGGTTATAAAGTTCTATTATGACCTTTGTTTCTTGATATTACATATTAACTGTGGATGCTAGCTATTGATCTAGGGACTAGCATTGTAAACACAGGGGACTCCACCTTATATTGTGTAAAGGTTGGGACACTCCCTCTACATGTACTGTGGTATCCAATTCTGTTATGTCCCGCAAAAGTGGTAATCCTGGGATTGCGATATATGGCATAACAGGCATCTGGGATTAAAAATCCGGGTGTTGACACATGCTTTCATGGGGAACATTTTCAACATTGCACTTGTACTTTTTACACAATTGATATCATGCTCTTTTGTCTATGGATGTCACCGGTGTGAAATAAAGAGGAGCTTGTAAGTCCATGGAGTTATGTATTTTGTGTTAGAGAAACGCCTAGGCAGCTAGCCTAAGCCATGCCTAATCATGGTGGAAACTTGCATCATCACCATAATGAGCTATCTGTGAAGCATCCTCAATAAAAGCTATGTACATAGTAAATAAAAAGATCGTTGAGATGCTCATTGTCTACTTGCCTTGTCATTTTGGTTATGGGATAGCTCCTGTACCATGTGCAAGGGGTACCCCGTTGGCGGTTCTCTATGATACGCATGTACTTACTATGACAAGAACTTACAAGTGACTGAAGTTGAGTAGCATGAGGTGTGGCCCTCGTATTCAAGGGACATGAGATTGCCAACTTATACTTTGTCAAGCATATACTCCATAATTTGTTCACTTTAACCTTAATCACTTCAATATGCTTATGATAGGGGCAATGAGGGCTGAAGGCTAACAAGTATCATAATTTTTGGAAGCTCCTTTTGAAACTTGAAATCCCTGCTTCCCTTTATGAAGGGCCTTTCTTCCACTATTATGTTGAGTCTCCATCTTCTAACTTTAGGCACCATTAAGAGAGCATAGTTACCATTCTTAGTGCTATGTCCAGGTCCCAAAACTTATTAATTGATGCATATTGTGATATTACTTGTTCTTGTGCTACTTGTATCTAGTCACTCTTATGAACTTTTAAGGTGTCCTATGCATCTATTTGCTACTCTATGAGGGACAAGCTGATTTCCACTATGCCATGTTTTCTGTATGTGAAACAAACAAACGTTTTTCAATGCATGTTATTCATGATCTTTGTTTGTAGCCTTTCATGTTGCATGGAAAGTTAATTTGTATTATTGTTAGAACTCCATCTTTCATGCACATGTTTAGAGTTCTTTGATCCCATTTTCAATGCTTGAAAATGGTTTGATCTTGGTTTTGATGGTGCATGTCACCTAAAAAATTATTCTTTTATCACTTACCTACTCGAGGATGAGCAGGAGTTAAGCTTGGGGATGCTTGATACGTCAGAAACGTATCTATAATTTTTGATGTTCCATGATTGTTTAGTACCTACTTTGCATTGTCTACACTTTGAGGTGTTTTTATATGTTTTCTGGAACTAACCTATTAACAAGTTGCCATAGTGCCATTTGCCTATTTTCTTGCTTTTGGTTCAAGAAAGGCGTAAAATTAATATTATCGAATTGACGGGACAAAAGTCGTCAACACCGGATTTTTAATCCCGGATGTACGTTATGCCATACATAATCCCATGATTACCATTTTTGCGAGACATACAGATTTGTATATCACAGTACATCATCCATTACAAACCATACATAAGGTCTTACACAAATAAGGATCTCATGATCCAGTTCTTAATACAATTCAAGCAGTGGAATAACGTAATAATAATGATAGCGTGGGTGAAGCTCCATCTTCAGGGTCACAGGCAATGATGACGATGGGAGATGATCCTAGTTGTCGTAACCTTCCTACGGTCCGTCATCCTGGTACTCCTCTTCATAGTCTAGCCACGGGAATAGCCAGGAACAAAGCCATGAGTACTCTTTAAGTACTCGCAAACTAATACTAGTAAGTTAAGGGGTTTTTTGTAGTAGGATACTAAGCTCTAGGGTTGTTTTGCAAAAATCCAGATTTACCTCTACTAAGTTCAAAAGCAAAGAAAGCTAGTTGAAAGTTTTATAACACCTAAGCGGGAACTTGCATTTCATGTCACAACTCTGTTGTGGTCATGTCAAAGTCACAAATAATTTCATAAGTCATTTTGGGAAACATCTGACGGGGGAAATAGTATGGCCACTCCAACTGTCCATAACCGCGGACGCGGCTATTCGAATAGTTTGACACTCTGCAGAGATTTTACACTTTCACCACAACATTCGATACATCCATTAGGAACAATCCTGAATTCACCATATTCAGTATGCGGATAATCAATCCTAACCTTTCAATTACACGCCCTAGTATAGGCACCTCTCATGTGAGTTTGGCCTCCCAACCATGACCAACTGTCATCTTGGGTACTGCACATGTGGACAATCTTCACAAGGTAGCCTCAGCTCAGACCTTGGTCGTGAAGGAACCCATACTAAGGTATATAAATTTCCAGTCAAGCCCTACCCAATTTTCGGGTATTATGGTTGTACGGTAAAATTGGAATGGTATCGCATCCAGACAACCATCAGTTTTATAAAGGGCTAAGGCTCATGCCTTAACATTTTCATCATCAAAATCATCTGGTGTTCAAGAACACATGTCAAAACATTTCAGTAGAATGAATCATCATTCTAAGGTTTTCATAACTATTTTCACCAAGTATTCCCATCTAAAGTTGATCAAGTTTTATTCTTAGCACTAGCATATACAAGTGGGGGTAAAGACTAATAAGGGGTAGTAAATAAGTGGGGATTAGCTAAGTTCAATCTCATGCCCTAGGGTGACATCAAGATTATCTAACTTAGGCCAAATTTTATGCTCTTTATGCTACCTTCAATTTTCTTTCTAGAATCTACAAGTCACTTAAGTAAACTCTAAGAAAAAGCTTTGATAAGGAAAAATAAAGTATTTAACTTGCAAGTAAAACTAGGATTGGGTATCAAGTGGGTATGATCACATATGCTTAAGGCATATAGTAACAAGCATGGGGCTTACCCCACCTCTTCCACATTCATGTGGGTGGACACTCCACTCACTCAAATGCCTTTCAATTCCCTCCACTCAAAAACCCACTCAAATTCCCATTAAATTTCCACCAAATTTAATGCAAACTCTCATTAAATAAAACTCCTTTTATTTATTCATAATTTTGTCAATTACTTTAATGACAAACATTCACATATAACCCCTTGCTAGTATTTCATTTCACATGCAGAAACACTTTCTGCAATTTCACCCGAAAACCCGTTTCGGTATCTAGTGAAATAAATTTCTGCGCTTGTTATTCTTTCCGGCATGAAACTTTTACTCCAAATGGATGTCGGTGTCTCTTAAGTGTGTCACCCTACGGTTCACAAATAATGCGGACATGATCGAGACCCTCTCGGATCAATAATCGAAGCGGGATCCTGAGACCCATGACTCCACACATTCAACGATGACTTTCTTGTGATCGTCGGAACCTTTTACGCTAGTATCTTAATCCCTTTGTTTCACGATATATTACATGTCCGAGATTCGATCATCGGTATCTCCATACCTAGTTTGATCTCGTTGACATGCACTCTTTTCTCGTTCCGTGATATAACATTCTAGTGATCAAATCACTTGCTTGCAAGCTAATCAATGTGATATCACCGAGAGGGCCCAAAGCATATCTATCCGCCATCGGGATGAACAAATTCCACTCTCGATCCATGGGCCTCAACATAACACTTTATTAGTTCCGAATCCATCTTTATAATCACCACACGGTGTGACGTTTGATGTTATCAAGAAACTCTTCCTGTTAGTGATTGACATGATCTCATGGTCTAAGGATTAGGATCACTTAAGTTGTTATAGCAATATAAACTCAATGACTTTGATCGTAATGCTATACTTCGGATGAATATTCATCACACCATTACACTAATGTTGTGATCCCGTTATTAACAACATCCAATGTCCATGATCAGGA
This sequence comes from Avena longiglumis, assembly GCA_030063025.1. NCBI lineage: Eukaryota > Viridiplantae > Streptophyta > Magnoliopsida > Poales > Poaceae > Avena > Avena longiglumis. The sequence continues at coordinate 524,470,711 of CP125976.1, forward strand.
AACCTTGATCATCTTGTTAATCAACGAGCTAGTTTATAAGAGAGGCATAACTAGGAACTTTCAGTTTGTTTATTAAAACACACATGTATTAACGTTTCCGTATTAATACAATTATAGCATGCAAAATAAACATTTATCATAAACAAGGAATACGATAATAACCACTTTATTATTGCCTCTCGGGCATATTCCCTTCAGTCTCCCACTTGCACTAGAGACAATAATCTAGTTTGAGAACTTTGCGTATTGAACACTTATGTCTTTCCGGTGTTCCATATACGCAATTGCAAGTGGTTAACATAATCTATGGATCTTACGCTTCAGGTCCGTGTGTATTTGCATGTCTTTGCGTCTTCACGCATCAATACTTCTCCAATGAGATGGCATTGTATAAATTTGGTCTTTTGGTGAGACCTTTAGTTCCTTGGGGTTAAATCATGTTGATACTATTGTCATACAATATATCTTTAGTGTTAGCCCATTGCGAACCACACCTTAGTTTGATAACAAACTACTTGACACAAATTCCCTCCTTTGCTGCTACTATAGCAGTCATATACTTAGCCTTTTGTTGTAGTATCCGTCACAATATCTTAACTTTGGAATTCATCCAAATCCATCATGGAATCTCCTTTCCATTACATTGTGCCACCCATAGTTTAAATTGAGATAAACTTAATTTGTATCTTGTGACAAAACTAGTATCAATGTAATGCTTTACAATGAACTATTTGTAATTGTTTGTCACCTCTACACAAATATATTCTTAGTTCTTCCAAAAGATCATAAGAATATTCGCACTATCGTCCAATGATCATTTTATGATTCATTCTGGTATATGCTCATAACACTTAGAGCATAGGACATATATGGATGTGTACATATCATGGTATGATTGATCAAAACATTCTCGTGATTTCACTCATCAAGTGTCAAAGCACTTGAATCTTGTTTCACTTATCAAGTGTCGATACACTTGAATCTTGATTCAATTCCTTTCCATGCGACCAGAACCGTTTCTTGTCGTTTCTATATTGAACTCCTTCAATATCTCATATATGTACGTTTGTACCAACCATATTAGCGTCACCGTCTATCCACTATAGACATTCATGCTAAATATTCGGGTTTTGCCTAAGTCTTTCATCAAAATAAAATCCTTAACCTTTGTCAATAAAAGATACATCATTTCTAATCAAAAAGATGTCCTTCACATAATGTATTAGAAATATGTCTCAGTAACTCCACTTAATTTCTTGCAAATGCAAGCATCTTCATCGTCTCGGATGAAAACTCTTTTTCATCACGGTGAAGATTCCAACTCTACGATGCTTACTTCAACCGTTGAAGTTTGCATGCCCTTTTTAGCATCCTTTGAATTAAAAAAACCCTTTGGACCATGTCATGTACACATCCTAGGTAACCATTCTATTAGAAGAACTTTGTTTTGTTTATTCATCTACCATATACCAAATTATATGTAGTGGTTGCTACTTTAATCCGTTCAGACTAAATATCGCCATGAAAGATCAAATCTTGTCATAGTCAACTCTTTGAACATTGTCATAAAATACTTTACGACATGTCGAATATTTCATAGATGTGAGACATCCATGTTTGTTTCTTTATAGATCCAAATACGACCGATAGGTTTTTACACCTTCCCGGAGGGTCTTCCAAGTTCAAAACTTGATTTCTCGTGTATGGAACTATCACGGATTTTATGGCTTCAACCCATTTTGACGAGTCGGGCCCATCATCGCTTCTTTGCATATAGTCGGTTCATCATTGTCAAACAATAATGATTTACTCTCAAATCTTAATCATTTGATTGTTTACCCGACCCTCTTGGTTCAATAGGAACTTTAGATCTCCATGACCGCAACCTTTGAGGCACGTAATCCATGAGCATTTTGGCTGCCTCTAACATTTTCCTGCTGCGCAACTCAAAGACATATAGCTAAGGTTCGTTAACCTTATCAAATTTCTATTGTCCTCCCACTTAACATTTATGAAAAATTCCTTCTTCAAGAAACTTCACGTTTCAAGCGACAAACCCTTTTGTCCTTGGTGTTATGGAGGAATAACCAATTGTTATTCGAAATAACCTACAAATACATGCTCATCCGACTTCGGTTGTAAACATCTTACTTATGTTTAGCATACCAAAATTTAAGAAATGACAACTTGGGTTTTACCCCAAACCATAACTTCCATGGTGTCATTTCAACGGATCAAGATGGAGCTCTTTTCAGTGTAAAAGCGGAAGTCTCTAAAGCTTTAATCTTTTAAAACATAATGGCAGTTTTATAAATAACACCTTTGATCCAACCATGTCAAAGAAGGTTTCATTACAAATCTCAAACATTCCATATTCCTATGGTGTTTCGGGATATGTAAATCTAGGTGTTTTGCTAAACTTGCAACTCAAATAAATCCCTTTATGATAAAATCATAATTCATTTATTTTCTTGTTACACTTGTAACTCAAATAAATCCCTTTATGATCAAATCATAAATCATTTATTTTCTTGTTACAATGATTTTGCACTTCATCTTGAAAGTCTTTGAAACGTTTTCAAAATATTTCATACTTCTTTCTCATTAAGTGAACATTCACTCAAATTTCTGGAGAAAGCATATGAAGTTGAAATCCATCGCTTACGACTATACATAATGGACTACATACATCGATATGTATAAATTCCAATAATTTAGTCGTTTGTTCTTCTTTGGCCTTTGAACGAAGTTTTAATTATCACGTGGAAAGTCTCACAAGCGTCACTTGATCAAATCAAAGACTCCAAAAATCCATGAATATAGAGATTCTTCATGTTTTCTTTCCAATATAATTTAAACAGCGATGTCACTTCATAAGTGATCTTTCAATCATTTGTCTTGCGACATTTTAGCATTAGGTTTTATGGATGTGATTTATCCAACTAGATTTGTAAATCATCCATCTTATATGGAATACGGTAATTATTTGAACAACCTTTGTTCTCATAATACCTGATTTAAATAACAATTATTAAAACAAATCTTGAAGTCAAGCTTTGATGTCAATGAGAAATACAAAAAACGGTTTGTTTGTTTTCGATGAACATCATCACATATTCTCTTGCTAGTTACTTAGGACATTGTGGTTCATGAATTGCGTTGTTCCGTATGAAATTTCACACCAACCAATTCGGTATCCAATACCCAAGAACCACATTGTTTAACAAGCAAAGAATACAACCATAACATGTATATCATATATATACCTAAATTGGATATTTCAATCTTTTCTTTTCCAAGTATATTTTATAGATTCTCTTTCAGCATTTCCTTTTCCTTTTTAAAAGAATCTATCAACATCAAAAGTGGCGTCATATACATGACACATAGTCCAAAGCGTGTATATTCAAATAATAATACCTTTGGACTTGCACTTTGAAGTAGATCACCATCATCAAAATGATCGGTATTCTTTCAAAATCCATTCTTTAGTAATCTTTTAGTGTAGTAAACACTTTACATACATCTTATATTCATCCTTATCATGACGACTTTCATGATCAAGCTACTGTAGCTTATAAAGGCGAATCGTGAGTATAACATTACTTTCCAAAACCCTTTTGGATGATTAGGATGTCTAGCATCTCCAACCTTCGTAAATTCTCATCCAATATGAAAACATATATTATACTCTATCATATTGCAACCAAAACATTGTTTCAGATATCGTTATATCTGTCACACATGATGGTTTCTGAAATAATTTTTTCAGCTCCTAGATAATCTCGATATTTAAATCAAGAATCATGGAGGCAAACATGATACTTAAGATACTAACACTGGAATTGTTACTCTCGATTTAATACTAACTATTAAATTTCATGGAGTAAACAGAGTTTGCTGAAAGTTTGCAATAGGAATTTAAACTTTAGATTGACACTCAACACAATACGATACCAGTTCGTAAATTAAATATCCAGAATTCTATAGTTCTATTGTCTCAATTACAACAAAGCATAAAGTGGTGAACGAATGCCAATGACTACAGCAAATTATGCAAATTCACTTTGATTTAATTTATGATAAATTGAGTTCTACTAATCCAAATTAGAAATGAACTCCCACTCAAAAACGACATCCCTCATGCCTTTTTGGTGATTACATGAACCAAATCCACTACACCAAGTCCGATCATCACGTGAGTCGGTGTAGCTTCAAAGGCGAGCATCCATATGGTCATCATATCAAAACATATGACTCATGCTTAACCTTTCGGTCCGCGTTTCGAGGCCATGTCTGTACATGCTAGGCTCGCCAAGTAAGAACCTTAGTATTCGTGTGTGTAACTGTCTTACACCCGAGATATGCTCGTGGATTCAAGTACACCCGATCATCACGTGATGCCTTGAAGCGGCGATACATTGTCGGTGCATACTTAAGGAAGAACACATTTTTATCTTGATATCTAAATGAGGGATCATCTTATTATGCTAATAAAACGACAAACAAGCAATATAAGATGCAATCAAAACATCACATGTTTATTAGTGAAATGATATGGTTCCCGCATATGATCTCCATCATGTGCACCGTGGTATGATCTCTATCATACCTTTATGTGTAAGGCCAAGGTCTATGGAACTTACACGCTATGTGTGTTGTAAGAGTATCATCTCATACTTCTACTTACAACATCACCATATCATAACACAAGCCCAGCAACAAACTAAACTAGACGCCTCTAATTTATCCATTGCAAGTTTTACATGGCTTAGGGCTTTCGAAGATAGAACCGTCCTTATCTACGAACATGAACCACAACGAGGATAACCAAATTGTTGACAACTCGTTGCAAATTAGATATTGACTATAGTAGGAGAGACAGACACCCGCTAGCCACTTATGCAAAACTAGTTGCATGTCAAGCGTGGAACAGGTCTCATGTGCGAGGACATGTAAAGTTTGTCCGGGCCGCTTCATCCTACTATGCCACCAATATCCAAAGTACAACTAAGAAGCAGTAAAATGATCATCATCGCCCACATACTCATATGTGTACTACCCGTGCAAATTATCTATGCATAGATCCGGCTCTGATACCACTATAGGGTTCGCAGCATAGAAAACAAAAAAATTCCTACGATGGGAACAACTATGTACCAAGATCTTTCTACTAGATACAAACAACGGGCGGATGTATATCCGTAGATAACATACCCTTGAAGACCGACAAAGCTTAACGAGTCCAAACTCGTGGTTGATGTAGACGATCTCTTGCCAATCTCAAGATCGAGAGGAAGTCCTAGCGCAGTAAAACAGCAGCGCATCCGTGCTCGCACACACGTTCGAGGCACCGAGCAACCTCCGCCTCCTCGCTCCAGCGATGCAGCGGAAGCACAACTCTTTCTTGCCGAATAGCCACCGGGAACATGTATCTCGCTAGTCGGAGACCATGGGGGATAAATTCTAGAGGGGGAGAGAGATCCTTCACGAGGAGGTGTGAGTGAGAGAGAGGGACCGGGGCTCCTTTTATAGGGAGAGGGGGGAACCCAAGGGGCCATGCGCCCATCCATGGGGCTTACCCCACCGCTTCCACATTCATGTGGGTGGACACTCCACTCACTCAAATGCCTTTCAATTCCCTCCACTCAAAAACCCACTCAAATTCCCATTAAATTTCCACCAAATTTAATGCAAACTATCATTAAATAAAACTCCTTTTATTTATTCATAATTTTGTCAATTACTTTAATGACAAACATTCACATATAACCCCTTGCTAGTATTTCATTTCACATGCAGAAACACTTTCTGCAATTTCACCCGAAAACCCGTTTCGGTATCTAGTGAAATAAATTCTTGCGCTTGTTATTCTTTCCGGCATGAAACTTTTGCTCAAAATGGATGTCGGTGTCTCTTAAGTGTGTCACCCTACGGTTCGCGAATAATGCGGACATGATCGAGACCCCTCTCAGATCAATAATCAGAAGCGGGATCTGGAGACCCATACTGACTCGCACACATTCAACGATGACTTTCTTGTGATCGTCGGAACCTTTTATGCTAGTATCTTAATCCCTTTGTTTCACAATATATTACATGTCCTAGATTCGATCATCGGTATCTCCATACCTAGTTTGATCTCGTTACTGACATGCACTCTTTTCTTGTTCCCGTGATATAACATTCTAGTGATCAAATCACTTGCTTACAAGCTAATCAATGTGATATCACCGAGAGGGCCCAGAGCATATATATCCGTCATCGGGATGAACAAATTCCACTCTAGATCCATGGGCCTCAACATAACACTTTATTAGTTCTGAATCCATCTTAATAATCACCCTGTTACGGTGTGACGTTTGATGTTATCAAGAAACTCTTCCGGTGTTAGTGATTGACATGGTCTCATGGTCTAAGGATTAGGATCACTTCGTACGTTATTATAGAAATATAAACTCAATGACTTTGATCGTAATGATATACTTCGGATGAATGTTCATCACACCATTACACTAATGTTGTGATCCCGTTATTAACAACATCCAATGTCCATGATCAGGAAACCTTGATCATCTTGTTAATCAACGAGCTAGTTTATAAGAGAGGCATAACTAGGAACTTTATGTTTGTTTATGAAACACACATGTATTAATGTTTCCGTATTAATACAATTATAGCATGCAAAATAAACATTTATCATAAACAAGGAATACGATAATAACCACTTTATTATTGCCTCTCGGGCATATTCCCTTCAGTAGTATCCTCCTTCCTCCTCGTATCCTTGGTCGGTACTAACGTTAATAATTAAATACGAGGTACACAATCACCAAACAATACTTAACTATTTTTAATCATCACACAAAAGTTCACACTAGATGATCTAGCATCATCACTATTATCACAAGGATTAAAGCACTTATCTTATTTATTTTATTTGAGAAAAGTAATTTCTACTCATTGAAAAACTACTTAAGATTTAATATTCTCCAACTCAAACATGGGATCATGTTGACACAGGTCATCACCACATATTTCAGTACATGGGAATGTGATTTAAAGTGGTGTCAGAATTTAATAAGGTTTAACCTTTTTATATTAATTAAATAAAGTGACTAGAAATGCCTATGGGGCATTCTTTTATTACTTGAACATTATCTCTGCAAGTAAACCCATATGTTTTTATATATTCTGAAAGGTATGATCAAATATGATTTTTGAGAGGTGGAATCGTCTCAAAAGCTTTTATGGTTGAATTTTGAAAAATGTTTGAATGCAGAAAAGATTCTGCCTAGTTATTTTTACGATGGTTGATCTATACTGCGGTGACCCAGCATACCACTGCATGATGTAGTATACTATAGTCGTTGACATAACACCAATGAAACACCGTTCACTAGTATTACATCCCTCAGAATGGCACAACAGAAACACAGCGGGTCCAATACATGGCTTAAAGGTTACAACTCACTCCTTACATAAGATCCAGAGAACACGCTAGGTTAAAGAGAGAGAAAGAACTTCTTACGGAGAAGAATAAAGTTAAACAATGCAAGAACAATTATATTATTAAGTCTAATATTCAGACTAAGAGGTTGGCATTGCTGCTATTGCAATGCTCTACAGAAATAGGTTCTTTGGCTAGAGATAATATTCCTATCTAATCGGTAACTTTCGTCTTCACTTGAGTTGAGGTATATGTTGACTTCCTTGTCTTTAGTGAAAATCTTTAGCTTTTGATGATTCTGGGAGCATAACTTGATGTAGACATCTTTTTAGTGGCCTCAGAATCTAGCAAGGGTTAAGAAGATACTTTGAGTCTGAGCGTACTCAGCAAATTCACTAGAAAAGGAGTGTTTGATGCACTATAACTATTGGAGATATGCCCTAGAGGCAATAATAAATGTAGTTATTATTATATATTTGTGTTTATGATAAATGTTTACATTCATGCTATAACAGTATTAACCAGAAACATTAATACTTGTGTGATTTGTAAACTAAATTAGAGTCCCTAGTAAAGCCTCTTTATAATACTAGCTTGTTGATTAATAGATGATCATGGTTTCTTGATCATGAACATTTGAGATGTTGTTAATAACAAGGTCATATCATTAGGAGAATGATATGATGGACATACTCCTATAGATAAGTGTAGCATAAAGATCAAGTCATTTTAATAGTTCAATTGCTATAAGCTTTCTGATACATGGTAACCTAATTCCTTCGACCATGAGATCATGCTTATCACCATCACCGGAAGGATGCTTTGATGACATCAAACACCACACCGTAACTGGGTGGCTATAAAGATGGCATTGAGTGTTCGGAAAGTATGGGTTGAGACACATGGATCAAGAGTGGGATTTGTCCATCCATATGACGGATAGATATACAGGTCCTCTCGGTGGAATGTCATCCAATTAGCTTGCAAGCATGTGGTGGCTCTGAGGATCACATACCACGGAACAAGAAAAGAGTACTTATCAAGAACGAGGTTGAACTAGGTATGCGGAGATACCGACGATCAAACCTCGAATAAGTAAACTATCGTGAGACAAAGGGAAATTGGTATCGTATGTAAGTGGTTCATTCGATCGCAAAGTAATCGTAGAAATATGTGGGAGCCATATGAATTTCCAGATTCCTCTATTGGTTATTGATCGGAGAAGTGTCTCGATCATGTCCGCATAATTCACGAACCGTAGGGAGACACACTTAAGGATTCGATGATGTTGAGTAGTTATGGAATGATGAGAAAGAGACCGAATGTTGTTCTGAGTCTCGGATGGGATCCAGGATATCACGAGGAGATCCGGAATGGTCCGGAGAATAAGATTCACATAAGGAAAGTCCTGTTTCGGAGTTGGGGAATGATTCCGATGTTTTCATCGGGAATGTTCTAGAAGGGTCCGGAAGGTCCGGCACTCCAGAGGGGAAGGGTACATGAATGTGTCATAACAATATGGAATGGTTGCATCATGTAATAGGTCACTTGGCTGGGCAAAATAAAGGGAGAAATCAAATCCTAGTTTGAAAGTCAAACGCCAATTTGAAAAAGTCAAACGGCAAGTTTGCTTGGTGGAGGGAGAGTAGGAAACCTACTTGGGGAGGAGTTCCTCTCCCTCCACCCGCCGGCCAAGGAGGCCGACTTGGGGGAGGACTCCCTCCTACCAATCCGTGCCCTCCCACCTATATAAGGAGGGGCAGGGATGCCCCTCTTCCCTACACCCAACACACCTAAAATCCTATCCCTAGCCGCTGGCCTCCTCCAAGTCGCCGCCGCCACCTAGGGTTCCTCCAACCCGCCGAGTTGGGGCTTCCCCAAGCCCTAGCCGCCGGCCAAGCTCCCCCCCCTTGGTGCCTCTCTCATAGTCCGCCATACTCGCTCCGGCTTAAGGTGAAGCCCTGCGAGATCTCCCCTCTACTTCCGGTACCACAACGTCGTGTTGCCAGAATCGCGAGGAGAGTGCTACAACCTCCGCTTCCTGCTGGAACAAGGGAGAGGAAGTTCTTCATCGAGTACTGAACTTGTGACCGACCGCGGAAGCGCTGCCGGAACACAGTGCCGGAAGGATCGTCTACGCGATCTTGAGATCGGCAAGAGTACAACTACATCACCCACGAGAATCTACTCTCGTTAACCGCTTTGGAATCTTCGAGGGTGAGTTCCTCCATCGACTCGTTTCTACAATCTAGTAGATAGATCTTGGCTTGTTTGTTTGCATGCAGTAGAAATTTTTTGTTTTCCATGCTACGAACCCCTACAGTGGTATCAGAGTCGTGTCTATATGTAGATCTGTTGCACGAGTAGAACACAATGGTCATTATGGGCGGTGGTGCTTTTATTATCAATTGCTTTTTGTGTACTTTGCATCTTGCGATATGATGGGATGAAGCGGCCCGGGCTAACCTTACATGACATCGTTCATGAGACTTGCTCCACGCTCAACATGCAACTTGTATTGCATAAGTGGCTTTGCGGGTGTCTGTCTCTCCCATTATAGTATAGATCCAATTTACAATGGGCACTTGATAGTTCAAACATCAACGTTGTGGGTCTTGTTCGTAAGTTAGATCGACACTTATTGAAAGCCCCAAACCACATAAAATATGCAAAGAAAATTAGAGGCGTCTAACTTTGTTTTGCAGGGGTGTGCTATGATGTGATATGGCCATGATTGTGATTATATTTGATGTATGCAATGTTCCTTATTGTAAGTTGGCAACCGGCAGGAGCCATATGGTTGTCTTTAAATTCTCTTAAGACTCGCGTGTCTATTCAAAGTAGTTGTAATAGTTTAAGCTGGTGGACGACAACCATGAAACGGCGCCATTGACCTTGACGCTATGCCAGTGATGATGGAGATCATGTTCGTTCTTGAAGATGGAGATCGGAAGCATAAGAAGAAAGGCCATATCATATCACATATTAGTTTGCAAATTAGTTTGTGGTGAACTTACTGACCCTAGGAACCAACCCATGGTTTTGAAAATGGATTTGGTGAAGCTTAGGATGGATTAATTAGTTTAGCCCATTTCTAGCCAAATAAAAATAATGGTTTTGTTATGAAAATGTTTTTGGAGTAAAAACTTTCAGAAAATGTTTTGGATCAAACCTACTGACCCTAAACACCAAGTTTTGAGAAACAACAACTTACTTTGTGAAAAACTTAAAGTTGTTGCTTTGATAAAAATATTTTCCACCACATAAAATAATGAATGGATTTAAAAATGGTTTGTGAACAAAACCCTTTTGCAAATGACTTTGCCACTTTGGAAAATGACCACTTTGAACCTTACAAAGTTTAGAAGCCTAGTGGAAACCATATTTGCAAATAAAACTATCTCTTGCATGCTTACAAGCATGAATTAGATCCCATTGTTTTATGTGTGTGAAATGTTTGATTGATTATTGGTTTGGAATGCTTGTTGATATTGTGTTTGCTTGATTGATTGTAGTGAAGTTAGAAAAGTGTGAGACTAGCAAGATCAAGAAGTGAACCACCATTCCCTACCAAAAAGGCAAGTTACACTATCATCTAAAGTCCTACTATTTTGATTATACTTAGTGGATTTTGAAACATGCATGAAAAGAATTCTATACTTATGCTATGCTAAATCCTAATAGGATTCCCTATACATTCCTTAGTAAAACAATGTAGTTGTTACATGCTTAGCCATGCTATATTTTGAAAAGAGATACATGTTGAGATTTTATGAAGTTGAGAAAAGGACTTGTGTTTTTATATAATAAAACAAGGACTCAATGAACCACCGGTGGCCAAGGTTACTTTAAGTTTGGAGAAGGTGGCAACAAAAGGAACCATGTCTATGGCAATATCTTTGTGTTGTGCTCCAAAGGAAAACCACCAGGAAACTTAGAGATTGAACATGTTTCTCCAATTGTGGCTTCGTGTCCAACCACATGCTATTTATGGCTCGCTTAGTCAACTACATTGGGAAGACCCATACATTGTCTTCAGCTACTAGACATGAGGACCGAATCCTACATGGGTACTTGAAGACAAGCTAGCAATGGTGTATGGGAGGACCCTCGAAAGACTTCGTCACATTCTCAATCTGCCGGTACTCCATCTTGGTGAGCACTAATCCAAAGGCTGGTGGCAAAAGGATGGGATTGTGACATGTGGGTAAAGTGTACTACTGCAGAAGATAATAAAATCTAAGTACTTAGCCGTGTCCCGGTTATGGACAATACTAAGCAACTAAAGTTTGAAGCTATGGGAGATCTCGATATTCTAATTTCTAAAGAAAACTTTCAAAACTTGATGCACTTGGGGTACCAAGGAGCTCAAGAAATTTTGATGAAAACTTGATGCAATTGGGGTTACCAAGGAGCTCAAGAGATTTTGATGAAAACTTGATGCACTTGGGGGTACCAAGTAGCTCAAGGGATTTTTGACAAGGACTTGAATACTTGGGGATACCAAGGAGTTCAAGAGTTTTTGATAAAGAGATTTGACAAAAGATCAAAACCATTTTTAAAAGATAGGATAAAGTATTGCTTTCTGCAAATGAGCCTTAAACCTACTTAGCCAAAAATGCATGTAATGTTAGTATCCACTTATATTCAACATAGTAGTGAAACTTTCCAATACTATTACAAAGTATTGACCCTTGTGGCTGTAACTTGTAATGTTGCAGGTTTGATTGATTTTAGTGAAGAATGATTGATTAGTATTACAAAGTCTACAACCAACATACACTGTGGCACTATGAAGATGAAGGACCCCATGTTATAGATATTCCGCTGCAATGTAATGTAATAGCCAAATGAGCTATGTAAGATGTAATAAAATTACTTTATTCCTGGTTATAAAGTTCTATTATGACCTTTGTTTCTTGATATTACATATTAACTGTGGATGCTAGCTATTGATCCAGGGACTAGCATTGTAAACACAGGGGACTCCACCTTATATTGTGTAAAGGTTGGGACACTCCCTCTACATGTACTGTGGTATCCAATTCTGTTATGTCCCGCAAAAGTGGTAATCCTGGGATTGCGATATATGGCATAACAGGCATCTGGGATTAAAAATCCGGGTGTTGACACATGCTTTCATGGGGAACATTTTCAACATTGCACTTGTACTTTTTACACAATTGATATCATGCTCTTTTGTCTATGGATGTCACCGGTGTGAAATAAAGAGGGAGCTTGTAAGTCCATGGAGTTATGTATTTTGTGTTAGAGAAACGCCTAGGCAGCTAGCCTAAGCCATGCCTAATCATGGTGGAAACTTGCATCATCACCATAATGAGCTATCTGTGAAGCATCCTCAATAAAAGCTATGCACATAGTAAATAAAAAGATCGTTGAGATGCTCATTGTCTACTTGCCTTGTCATTTTGGTTATGGGATAGCTCCTGTACCATGTGCAAGGGGTACCCCGTTGGCGGTTCTCTATGATACGCATGTACTTACTATGACAAGAACTTACAAGTGACTGAAGTTGAGTAGCATGAGGTGTGGCCCTCGTATTCAAGGGACATGAGATTGCCAACTTATACTTTGTCAAGCATATACTCCATAATTTGTTCACTTTAACCTTAATCACTTCAATATGCTTATGATAGGGGCAATGAGGGCTGAAGGCTAACAAGTATCATAATTTTTGGAAGCTCCTTTTGAAACTTGAAATCCCTGCTTCCCTTTATGAAGGGCCTTTCTTCCACTATTATGTTGAGTCTCCATCTTCTAACTTTAGGCACCATTAAGAGAGCATAGTTACCATTCTTAGTGCTATGTCCAGTGTCCCAAAACTTATTAATTGATGCATATTGTGATATTACTTGTTCTTGTGCTACTTGTATCTAGTCACTCTTATGAACTTTTAAGGTGTCCTATGCATCTATTTGCTACTCTATGAGGGACAAGCTGATTTCCACTATGCAATGTTTTTCAGATGTGAAACAAACAAACGTTTTTCAATGCATGTTATTCATGATATTTGTTTGTAGCCTTTCATGTTGCATGGAAAGTTAATTTGTATTATTGTTAGAACTCCATCTTTCATGCACATGTTTAGAGTTCTTTGATCCCAGCTTTCAATGCTTGAAAATGGTTTGATCTTGGTTTTGATGGTGCATGTCACCTAAAAAATTATTCTTTTATCACTTACCTACTCGAGGATGAGCAGGAGTTAAGCTTGGGGATGCTTGATACGTCAGAAACGTATCTATAATTTTTGATGTTCCATGATTGTTTAGTACCTACTTTGCATTGTCTACACTTTGAGGTGTTTTTATATGTTTTCTGGAACTAACCTATTAACAAGTTGCCATAGTGCCATTTGCCTATTTTCTTCTGTTTTTGGTTCAAGAAAGGCAGGAAATTAATATTATCGGAATTGGACGGGACAAAAGCTGTCAACACCCGGATTTTTAATCCCAGATGTCTGTTATGCCATACATCGCAGTCCCATGATTACCATTTTTGCGAGACATAACAGATTTGTATATCACAGTACATCATCCATTACAAACCATACATAAGGTCTTACTCAAATAAGGATCTCATGATCCAGTTCTTAATACAATTCAAGCAGTGGAATAACGTAATAATAATGATAGCGTGGGTGAAGCTCCATCTTCAGGGTCACAGGCAATGATGACGATGGGAGATGATCCTAGTTGTCGTAATCTTCCTACGGTCCGTCATCCTGGTACTCCTCTTCATAGTCTAGCCACCGAATAGCAGAACAAAGCCATGAGTACTCTTTAAGTACTGCAAACTAATACTAGTAAGTTAAGGGGTTTTTGTAGTAGGATACTAAGCTCTAGGGTTGTTTTGCAAAATCCAGATTTACCTCTACTAAGTTCAAAAGCAAAGAAAGCTAGTTGAAAGTTTTATAACACCTAAGCGGAACTTGCATTTCATGTCACAACTCTGTTGTGGTCATGTCAAAGTCACAAATAATTTCATAAGTCATTTTGGGAAACATCGGCGGAAATAGTATGGCCTCCAACTGTCCATAACATGACGCGCTATTCGAATAGTTTGACACTGCAGATTTTACACTTCCACCACAACATTCGATACATCCATTAGGAACAATCCAATTCACCATATTCAAGATGTCGGATAATCAATCCTAACCTTTCAATTACACGCCCTAGTATAGGCACCTCTCATGTGAGTTTGGCCTCCCAACCATGACCAACTGTCATCTTGGGTACTGCACATGTGGACAATCTTCACAAGGTAGCCTCAGCTCAGACCTTGGTCGTGAAGGAACCCATACTAAGGTATATAAATTTCCAGTCAAGCCCTACCCAATTTTCGGGTATTATGGTTGTACGGTAAAATTGGAATGGTATCGCATCCAGACAACCATCAGTTTTATAAAGGGCTAAGGCTCATGCCTTAACATTTTCATCATCAAAATCATCTGGTGTTCAAGAACACATGTCAAAACATTTCAGTAGAATGAATCATCATTCTAAGGTTTTCATAACTATTTTCACCAAGTATTCCCATCTAAAGTTGATCAAGTTTTATTCTTAGCACTAGCATATACAAGTGGGGGTAAAGACTAATAAGGGGTAGTAAATAAGTGGGGATTAGCTAAGTTCAATCTCATGCCCTAGGGTGACATCAAGATTATCTAACTTAGGCCAAATTTTATGCTCTTTATGCTACCTTCAATTTTCTTTCTAGAATCTACAAGTCACTTAAGTAAACTCTAAGAAAAAGCTTTGATAAGGAAAAATAAAGTATTTAACTTGCAAGTAAAACTAGGATTGGGTATCAAGTGGGTATGATCACATATGCTTAAGGCATATAGTAACAAGCATGGGGCTTACCCCACCTCTTCCACATTCATGTGGGTGGACACTCCACTCACTCAAATGCCTTTCAATTCCCTCCACTCAAAAACCCACTCAAATTCCCATTAAATTTCCACCAAATTTAATGCAAACTCTCATTAAATAAAACTCCTTTTATTTATTCATAATTTTGTCAATTACTTTAATTACAAACATTCACATATAACCCCTTGCTAGTATTTCATTTCACATGCAGAAACACTTTCTGCAATTTCACCCGAAAACCCGTTTCGGTATCTAGTGAAATAAATTTCTGCGCTTGTTATTCTTTCCGGCATGAAACTTTTGCTCCAAATGGATGTCGGTGTCTCTTAAGTGTGTCACCCTACGGTTCACAAATAATGCGGACATGATCGAGACCCCTCTCAGATCAATAATCAGAAGCGGATCTGAGACCCATCTTCTCCACACATTCAACGATGACTTTCTTGTGATCGTCGGAACCTTTTACGCTAGTATCTTAATCCCTTTGTTTCACGATATATTACATGTCCGAGATTCGATCATCGGTATCTCCATACCTAGTTTGATCTCGTTACTGACATGCACTCTTTTCTCGTTCCCGTGATATAACATTCTAGTGATCAAATCACTTGCTTGCAAGCTAATCAATGTGATATCACCGAGAGGGCCCAAAGCATATCTATCCGTCATCGGGATGAACAAATTCCACTCTCGATCCATGGGCCTCAACATAACACTTTATTAGTTCTGAATCCATCTTTATAATCACCCTGTTACGGTGTGACGTTTGATGTTATCAAGAAATTCTTCCGGTGTTAGTGATTGACATGATCTCATGGTCTAAGGATTAGGATCACTTCGTAAGTTGTTATAGCAATATAAACTCAATGACTTTGATCGTAATGCTATACTTCGGATGAATATTCATCACACCATTACACTAATGTTGTGATCCCGTTATTAACAACATCCAATGTCCATGATCGAAAACCTTGATCATCTTGTTAATCAACGAGCTAGTTTATAAGAGAGGCATAACTAGGAACTTTCTTTTGTTTATTAAAACACACATGTATTAACGTTTCAGATTAATACAATTATAGCATGCAAAATAAACATTTATCATAAACAAGGAATACGATAATAACCACTTTATTATTGCCTCTCGGGCATATTCCTTGATCTCCCACTTGCACTAGAGACAATAATCTAGTTTGAGAACTTTGCGTATTGAACACTTATGGCTTTCCGGTGTTCCATATACGCAATTGCAAGTGGTTAACATAATCTACGGATCTGACGCTTCAGGTCCGTGTGTATTTGCATGTCTTTGCGTCTTCACGCATCACTCATTCTCCAATGAGATGGCATTGTATAAATTTGGTCTTTTGGTGAGACCTTTAGTTCCTTGGGGTTAAATCATGTCGATACTATTGTCATACAATATATCTTTAGTGTTAGCCCGTTGCGAACCACACCTTAGTTTGATAACAAACTACTTGACACAAATTCCCTCCTTTGCTGCTACTATAGCAGTCATATACTTAGCCTTTTGTTGTAGTATCCGTCACAATGTCTTAACTTTGGAATTCATCCAAATCCATCATGGAATCTCCTTTCCATTACATTGTGCCACCCATAGTTTAAATTGAGATAAACTTAATTTGTATCTTGTGACAAAACTAGTATCAATGTAACGCTTTACAATGAACTATTTGTAATTGTTTGTCACCTCTACACAAATATATTCTTAGTTCTTCCAAAAGATCATAAGAATATTCTCACTATCGTCCAATGATCATTTTATGATTCATTCTGGTATATGCTCATAACACTTAGAGCATAGGACATATATGGATGTGTACATATCATGGTATGATTGATCAAAACATTCTCGTGATTTCACTCATCAAGTGTCAAAGCACTTGAATCTTGTTTCACTTATCAAGTGTCGATACACTTGAATCTTGATTCAATTCCTTTCCATGCGACCAGAACCGTTTCTTGTCATTTCTATATTGAACTCCTTCAATATCTCATATATGTATGTTTGGCCCAACCATATTAGCGTCACCGTCTATCCACTATAGACATTCATGCTAAATATTCGGGTTTTGCCTAAGTCTTTCATCAAAATAAAATCCTTAACCTTTGTCAATAAAAGATACATCATTTCTAATCAACAAGATGTCCTTCACATAATGTATTAGAAATATGTCTCAGCGCTCCCACTTAATTTCTTGCAAATGCAAGCATCTTCATCGTCTCCAGATGAAAACTCTTTTTTCATCACGGTGAAGATTCCAACTCTACGATGCTTACTTCAACCGTTGAAGTTTGCATGCCCTTTTTAGCATCCTTTGAATTAACAAAACCCTTTGGACCATGTCATGTACACATCCTAGGTAACCATTCTATTAGAAGAACTTTGTTTTGTTTATTCATCTACCATATACCAAATTATATGTAGTGGTTGCTACTTTAATCCGTTCAGACTAAATATCGCCATGAAAGATCAAATCTTGTCATAGTCAACTCTTTGAACATTGTCATAAAATACTTTACGACATGTCGAATATTTCATAGATGTGAGACATCCATGTTTGTTTCTTTATAGATCCAAATACGACCGATAGGTTTTTACACCTTCCCGGAGGGTCTTCCAAGTTCAAAACTTGATTTCTCGTGTATGGAACTATCACGGATTTTATGGCTTCAACCCATTTTTGACGGAGTCAGGGCCCATCATCGCTTCTTTGCATATAGTCGGTTCATCATTGTCAAACAATAATGATTTACTCTCAAATCTTAATCATTTGATTGTTTACCCGACCCTCTTGGTTCAATAGGAACTTTAGACCTCCGTGACCGCAACCTTTGAGGCACGTAATCCATGAGCATTTTGGCTGCCTCCGGAACATTTTCCGGCGCTGCGCAACTCAGCACATATAGCTAAGGTTCGTTAACCTTATCAAAGTTCTATTGTCCTCCCACTTAACATTTATGAAAAATTCCTTCTTCAAGAAACTTCACGTTTCAAGCGACAAACCCTTTTGTCCTTGGTGTTATGGAGGAATAACCAATTGTTATTCGAAATAACCTACAAATACATGCTCATCCGACTTCGGTTGTAAACATCTTACTTATGTTTAGCATACCAAAATTTAAGAAATGACAACTTGGGTTTTACCCCAAACCATAACTTCCATGGTGTCATTTCAACGGATCAAGATGGAGCTCTTTTTCGTAAAAGCGGAAGTCTCTAAAGCTTTAATCTTTTAAAACATAATGGCAGTTTTATAAATAACACCTTTGATCCAACCATGTCAAAGAAGGTTTCATTACAAATCTCAAACATTCCATATTCCTATGGTGTTTCGGGATATGTAAATCTAGGTGTTTTGCTAAACTTGCAACTCAAATAAATCCCTTTATGATAAAATCATAATTCATTTATTTTATTGTTACACTTGTAACTCAAATAAATCCCTTTATGATCAAATCATAAATCATTTATTTTCTTGTTACAATGATTTTGCACTTCATCTTGAAAGTCTTTGAAACGTTTTCAAAATATTTCATACTTCTTTCTCATTAAGTGAACATTCACTCAAATTTCTGGAGAAAGCATATGAAGTTGAAATCCATCGCTTACCACTATACATAATGGACTACATACATCGATATGTATAAATTCCTATAATTTAGTCGTTTGTTCTTCTTTGGCCTTTGAACGAAGTTTTAATTATCACGTGGAAAGTCTCACAAGCGTCACTTGATCAAATCAAAGACTCCAAAAATCCATGAATATGGAGATTCTTCATGTTTTCTTTCCAATATAATTTAAACAGCGATGTCACTTCATAAGTGATCTTTCAATCATTTGTCTTGCGATATTTTAGCATTAGGTTTTATGGATGTGATTTATCCAACTAGATTTGTAAATCATCCATCTTATATGGAATACGGTAATTATTTGAACAACCTTTGTTCTCATAATACCTGATTTAAATAACAATTATTAAAACAAATCTTGAAGTCAAGCTTTGATGTCAACGAGAAATACAAAAAACGGTTTCCTCAACCATTTTGGTTTCAACTCTATTTCTCCTCTACTTCAACTTGATGGAAAAACCTACCCCATGGCCAAAGACTACACCATGTGCAAAGGACTTCTCCAACTTCTTCAACTCTAATGACTTCTACTTCTTTAACTCTAATGACTTCTACTTCTTCAACTCTAATGACTTCAACACCTTCAGCATATTCACCAAGGACTTCCAACTTGGATACCACTAAGGACTACAAGTGAGACAAGAAATCTTGCTCAAGATTTAGAGACTGAGGGAATGCAAAAGATAGAAGGATCCTACATCATTTGAAGTATTGTAACCAAGAGTTTTCTCAAAGAAACCATGATCCCAAGTAAGAAGAATCATAAAGGAAGGAAAGATCACAAGTGAACCATATAGATGGACCACCATAATTTAGTTAAGTCAAAACACACCAACTTATGTGGTGTAACAAAAATACTTTGTTGCCTAAGTATGTGCTTGAACTTTGTTGTTTGAGTGAAGTGTTGGTTTGTGATTTCTTTCACATTGCTTGTGTGAATTGTGATGTGTGTGATTAGAAATTTTTCCTTAGAAATATTTTGCCTATTCTAATCTCAATCCAACCCAAACAGATGACTACTCCAAGAAACCCCAACATCAAGGTTGATGACAACAACAACCAAGAGGACAACATGAGAGAACTTATAGCAACCCAAAACCAGTTGAGCCAAGAGACAACTCAGCTTTTAGCCAACAACAATGGACTAGACCCAGCCATACAAAGGATTTTGAAGCTTCAATCTCAATTGTTGCAAGGATTGGTTACTCAAATGATCAACATGGGAGAAAACTTTTCCCAAAGAGCCAATGACAACAAGGATGACAAAGATGTTTGTAGGGACAAGGATCATGCACCCAAGGAACATGAAGATCAATGCCCCAAGAAGAGATAAAGATCTCCCACTCATGAAGAACATGAACTAGAAGAACTCCTAGCTTTGGAGAGACCCAAGAAGAAGAAATTCCCTAACACTAGCAAGAAGGATATTACACAAGTGCAATGTTTCAAATGCAAAGAGATGGGACACTATGCTAATGAATGCCCAGAAAAGGAGAAGAACCAAGAATACAAACAAAGGCTAGTGAAACCCAAGATGAGGAAGGATATTAGCCAAATGATGTGCAAACACTGCAAAGAGTTAGGACATTATGCAAACTACTGTCCAGAAAAGATGAAGCATAAGATAAACCAGCCTATGAGGGATCTCAGCCTTGTCACATGTTTCAAATGCAAGGAACTAGGCCACTATGCCAACAATTGTCCAGAAAGGATGGAGAACAAGTTAAACAAGTCTATGAAGGATCTCAACCTTGGCCCATGAGTCAAGTATGGAAACCAAGGACACATACAAAGTTTGCTTAGAGAAGTTTCCCAGGATCCCAAGAAGGAAAATATGTAATTTTGTTTGAAAATTTTTAAGGGTGGTAGTACCCTAGCTGCTTTGAACTGCTTGTAACCCCAACCTTCCCAAATCTCGGGACGAGATTTATTTTAAGGGTGGTAGCCTGTCACATCCCAAAATTTTCCAAATTTTGAAATGCGAAAAATAAACAAACAAAAGAAATAAACGATAAAATTTAGGAGGAAAAGAAACTTTTTGTTTCTAAATGGAAACATCAAAACCTTATTTAAAAAAAAATTAATAGATTTGAATAAGAAAGTAACAAATTTTTTTTCAAAAGATCAAATGCATTCATGCATGGAATGTATCTTGATATTGATCACTTGCATTTTAAATGTATAGGAAAAGATAAACCTAAAACCTAAACACTAATAAAAGAAATCACCATCAAGTTCAATACATGACTATGTCTATGTCCCATATAAAACAATTTAGCAAAATCATTTCTATATAATCTATAGTGGTAAACAACAATATTAAAAAAAACATGGGAATTGTTTTCACTCTATTTGGAGCCATGGATAAAAACTTATGATTTATATAAGACTAGCTAAATGTCCGTGCGTTGCTACGGTTCCACATATTTATCACAACACATATAAAATGAAATAATGCATGTGAATATTCACGTGTATGGAAAAGATAACACCTAGTATAAGAATGATAGCACACTAAGATTTCACCCCACTTAAATTGTATTTTGTTAAAAAGGTCCGATTTTATGAGTATAACTTAAGGATCTAACTAATTTCTAATTTTTGACACGTCTTTAGATATTTTCATATAATTTGAGAATGTTGTTTTTGGCGTTATTTACTCGGTACTTGAGCAAGTGTATTAAGAATTTCTTTCTCTGCTCATAACCATCCTACATGAAATTACTTATCATTACCATCAAAATATCACATGGGAATAAAAAATGAAATTAGAATACTCACCATACAAATTGAATAAACCAAACCTTTTATATGGTCAAATAGATAGGACGAATTGCGTGGTACTCTGTCCTTCTTATTTTATGATGCGTACTTTTCCCTCTCACTCCTTGGTTTCTTGCTTCCTTGCTTTACTTACAATATTTTTCCAAGTTGGTTATAGTTCTATACTTATATATGTTGCGATTAGAGATATTAAATATTCCAGGGATTGGTAAGACAATTGTTGATTTCACCGTGACCAAGGCAGTAGACGATTGGGTCTAAAACATTTTCCTCCCCATTTTTTGCCAATCACGTATCCTCCAATGCAGACTGATCGACGGAGGGGCTAACGGTGAAAATATCTCTTTGTGTGTTTAGTTTTGCATTCTTGCGTATCAAATTTTCCAATTAACTAATTCTAGCGATTAAAGCGGACATGCATTGATAGGTTCCCTTTCAAACGGATTGCGCACCGTGAATTAATCTCTTCACTACATGTAGATCGTGATTGTTACCAACGGTATAAGAAGGGAGAAGGTTGCAGTGGAGAGTAATTACAGGAGCAGAGAAGGAAGTAAATAAGCACTGCTCGCAAATCATGCCTTAATCCATGAAACATGCATATTTCAAATTTACACATTAAATTCCTAAGATCTTATTACATGCGGTGTGATTACTTAGAAAATTATTATTATTATTATCCCTTTTAATTGTGCATGCAATCCTGGATTTTTATTTATGACGTGATTATTTAGATCTTTCCTTATTCGGTTGTGAAACCCGAGAGGTCGGATGTAAATCGGATGGTCTAGATGCCTCCAATGTTTGATGTCAAAGTATCAAAGTGGACGTACCAACACTAACTTCTTTTTAATAGTAAAGATAAAAGAAGGTATTCCAAGGCTAATAAAGCTCATATCTAAAATCAATACTTAATTGTGAACAAATTAATTCTAAAGGATATATAAAGATAAATTAATATTAAATAAACTTATACAAATTGGAATCATCAATTTTGGAACTATAAATAAAAAGATGTTGTAATACGGTTAAATAAAAATAAATATTTTCTTTGGATCTGTTAAAGTTAATTCTTGAGAAAAAAAAATTGTGATACTCAAGTGAAGGAGATTAATTTCTCTTCAAGTATTATTCCTTGATTTGCCAATTTCCTTTTTGTTTGCTACTTATTTGGTTCCTCATAAAAAAAATCCTTTTGGATGTTGGCCCACGTCCATGTACATGTGTCGTGCATGCTCTAGGCTAGCTGGTAAATGAAATGTTGCAAGCACTGTACCGTATACGTATACTACTCCTCTTCTTTTCTTATTTTGTCTAATCAGTACGATCCAGTCTAGCTATTCTATCTCCTCTTCTCGACAACATAGTCCAGCACAACATTTACAATTTAAATGTTGTGCCGTTTTTTCTCGCATGCACGACAGGAAACCCGCGGCCAGACTAAGAAACGCCAGCCACACCATTACTAGCTAGAAACTGATGTCATTACTCACATGGCCAATTATTTTGCCTCATACATTTTCCCAGCGTCTGCTCCTGTCATTCTTCAGCACCACCGAAGCTTTGAGCCCCTATTCTAGTATATCTTGGAGAGCTTCGCCGGTCGCCGCGGGACTTCAGCAACATCTCCGGCAGCTCCGACAAGGAGGCGATGAGCTGCTAGAAGGAGGAGCTGCTGCGCGCCACCAGAAGCACGAGGACACGGAGAGATGATTCGTCGGACTAGAAGGACAAGCCGCTGATCATCGACGACGCACTTCGCCTACGTTCATCTCAGTTCATCATCTTCGTCCTACGATCGTGTCGCACTCGGTGAGCTTCGGCACAAATCCTTACAACTACAACCTATCCACACCTATGCCTACCTCCTAGACATGTTTTATTGCCATAGTTTTGTAGTTTACGGCGGTGCCGGTGAACCGAATGTCGTCCGATGGCATGAGCAGATTAGACCACCACGTACACGAGGATCGGTTGATTTTGGTCCCAATTTAGATAATGTTGCTAGTAACTCTAAGACCCCACTGGTATTATTAGTTGTGAATATCTGCGATCGTTTTTTTAGTGTATTTTGAAAAGCTATGGAACTCATTTCATCACGTACACATGCATATGATCATGTTCGTATACTGTGTTTTCCTAGGGGTGCTCCTGCTATCTTTTAAGATATTCTTATTTGTCTAGTTTGAAATCTTTGTATTGCCGTATATCGGTTGCCATCTAATTTTTTATAGTCCTAGCGTATGATGTTTTCTATTCAGGTGTTCGACTCAAAGTCCGGAGTAGCTGTAGCTATAGCTTCATATCCCTGATGCACGTGCTAGTTATTGAGTAGATTTTTCTTTATTTTTTTCTTCTGGAATCGTTTGATTGTTAGTACGACATGTTTCTCATCTGGCATATTTAGTAACAGTTGATAGTCATACTAGTTTACTTTTTTTTTTGTCACCGTCAGTAGATCAGGTGGTTCATGCCTTTTTGCTTTTAAGTGTGCTCGGTATTGCATGTGCTACTAATTTGATTCTACTTTAGCTTGTCTGTACTATTTTTGCAAGTGTATAGCTTCTGCCGGCATATAGTTTTTTTTTCAGTGCTTTGCATATTAAAAATCTATGCCATCTATATAGGATATACTAAAATTATATTATTTTTCTAATATATTTTATTTGTCGAGAACGTACTATTAGTTGAGAACGGTAGCACCCTCCTCTCCCCCTCTTACCCCTCTGAATCGCCGGTGCGCCGCCATCAGAGGCGCCACCGCCGCGCGTCGCCAGTCAGTGCCACCCATCTAAGGTCAGTATGCTGTGAGCCGTTAGATGCAGATCCAGAGGCTGTGATAGAATCATTTAAGCGAAGGGGTACGACTTGATCTGTGATGTGCGATGCAACTAAAAACCTACAGTCCGTGTAGCTTGATACACACGAAACGGTATCAACCAGTTAGAATCAGACACGTGGCCAGGATTTCGATTTAAAACCAGAATTTGTTCTATTGAATATTTAAACTTGCAAAAATCATAAATTTTGATCTGTAATTTCAAAATTTACAAACTTTATATCAATGGATTCAGAAAAATGTAAAATTTGCAACTATGGCCCTGGTTTGGTCATTTGCTTCTGAAAAATTAAGTGTTTTTGTAGAAACATTATTAGTACTATTTTGGATATAAAAATTGTTCTAAAAATGATTTTTAAGTGAAACCTTTTTGCAAATGGTTTGTTTTGAACCCTCTGACCATCAACACTAACATTTGAATTTAAAAATATATTTTGTTAACACTAGGAATTATTCCTTTGATAAAAGCATTTCTAGCAAAAAAAAATTGATTTTAAAAGGCCTATTTTCACTAACTTGACTTCAAATGATTTCCACATTATATAAATGACCAATAGGTGTTTTATAATGTTATAACCTATTATAAAGCACTTTTCCAAAATAAAACAAATCTTTGGCATGCTTGCTTGCATTGCTTTGTTTTTATTATTCTATGTGATGATTGCTTGAATGGTAGATTTAATTTGTGCCTTGATTGAATTGTAGTGGAATTTGAAGAGTGTGACTATTGCAAGATCAAGGAGTGAACTTATAATTCTCTACCAAAAAGGCAAGTGATGCTTCATACTTTTTGTCCCATTACTTTCTCTATGCATTAGTGATTTTTGCTAAGTAAAACTTGCATGGATTTTGCTAAGTATAGACCTTGCTATAAGAAAACCTAGTAGATGAATCCTTAGTAGGATTTTCCTAAGTTAAAGATTCCTACTACTATCAAGCTTAGCCTAGCTAATAGAAAACATGGGTGGAATATATATTCACACTATGGAAAAATATTCTAAGTCTAAGGACTTAGGTTTTGTTTAATAAAACAACTAAGTTAATGAACCTCCTGGGTGGAATGGAAGGATTGGGATATGTTGAGTGGTTACACAAGGCCATGGACTTGGGTTGTGTATCTCACTTGTGGATGGCCACCCAGGAAACAAAGGGATTTGAGATGTCAAATGTTGAGAAGCTTCAAGTGCAACCACTTGGCAATATGGGCTCTGCCATGATCATATAGGTTGCAAGAACTTAGCCAAATGGACAGTGGGTGGTAGTGTTTGATAGGTGGGAACGCGTCCATTTTGGTCTAAGGGAAGGCTTCTGAAAGATTTTGTCTTGGGAAACCAAGTCTTGTGGGTAAAGTGCACCACCTCTGCAGAGTGTAAAATCTAAGTACTTAGCCATGTCCCTGGTAAAGGACAATTTGAGCATCAAGACATGGAAGCAATCAAGAATCTCATCATTCAAATTTCTAAGTTAAAACTTGTGGATTGAACAAGGGTTGTTTGAAATCTTAAATCTCTGATTTGTAGATGCCTTGGAAAGGATCTTCAATCTTTGATTGAGAAAAATGATTTTGTCAAGCAAAAACTTAGTATTTTCAAAATGATAAGTAAAAATCTATTTTGAGCAATGCAAGCCTCAACTCCACTTAGCCAAATGCATATAGATGATAGATTCCACTTTACCAATATAGTATCACTTGCCAATACAATTCAAATGTATTGACCCTTGTGGCTGTAACTTGTATGTTGCAGGTTTGATTGATTTTAGTGAAGATTGATTGTTTAGGATTACAAAGTCTACAACCAACATCTGCCTGTGGCACTTTGAAGATGAAGGACCCCATGTTTATAGTTATTCATTGCGTCAAATGTAATGTAATAGCCAAATGAGCTATGTATGATGTAATAAAATTATGTTATTCCTGGTTATAAAGTTATAATATGACCTTTGTATCTTGATATTACATCTTAACTGTGGATGCTAGCTATTGATCCAGGGACTAGCATTGTAAACACAGGGGGCTCTACCTTATTAAAGGTTGGGAACCCTACATTGTTACTCTCGATTTAATACTAACTATTAAATTTCATGGAGTAAATAGAGTTTGCTGAAAGTTTGCAATAGGACTTTAAACTTTAGATTGACACTCAACACAATACGATACCAGTTCGTAAAGTAAATATCCAGAATTCTATAGTTCTATTGTCTCAATTACAACAAAGCATAAAGTGGTGAACGAATGCCAATGACTACAGCAAATTATGCAAATTCACTTTGATTTAATTTATGATAAATTGAGTTCTACTAATCCAAATTAGAAATGAACTCCCACTCAAAAATGACATCCCTCGTGCCTTTTTGGTGATTACATGACCCAAATCCACTACACCAAGTCCGATCATCACTTGAGTCGGTGTAGCTTCAAAGGCGAGCATCCATATGGTCATCATATCAAAACATATGACTCATGCTTAACCTTTCGGTCTGCGTTTCGAGGCCATGTCTGTACATGCTAGGCTCGCCAAGTAAGAACCTTAGTATTCGTGTGTAATCGCCTTACACCCGAGATATGCTCGTGGATTCAAGTACACCGATCATCACGTGATGCCTTGAAGCGATACATTGTCGGTGCATACTTAAGGAAGAACACATTTTTATCTTGATATCTAAATGAGGATCATCTTATTATGCTAATAAACGACAAACAAGCAATATAAGATGCAATCAAAACATCACATGTTTATTAGTGAAATGATATGGTTCCCGCATATGATCTCCATCATGTGCACCGTGGTATGATCTCTATCATACCTTTATGTGTAAGGCCAAGGTCTATGGAACTTACACGCTATGTGTGTTGTAAGAGTATCATCTCATACTTCTACTTACAACATCACCATATCATAACACAAGCCCAGCAACAAACTAAACTAGACGCCTCTAATTTATCCATTGCAAGTTTTACATGGCTTAGGGCTTTCGAAGATAGAACCGTCCTTATCTACAAACATGAACCACAATGAGGATAACCAAATTGTTGACAACTCGTTGCAAATTAGATATTGACTATAGTAGGAGAGACAGACACCCGCTAGCCACTTATGCAAAACTAGTTGCATGTCAAGCGTGGAACAGGTCTCATGTGCGAGGACATGTAAAGTTTGTCCGGGCCGCTTCATCCTACTATGCCACCAATATCCAAAGTACAACTAAGAAGCAGTAAAATGATCATCATCGCCCACATACTCATATGTGTACTACCCGTGCAAATTATCTATGCATAGATCCGGCTCTGATACCACTATAGGGTTCGCAGCATAGAAAACAAAAAAATTCCTACGATGGGAACAACTATGTACCAAGATCTTTCTACTAGATACAAACAACGGGCGGATGTATATCCGTAGATAACATACCCTTGAAGACCGACAAAGCTTAACGAGTCCAAACTCGTGGTTGATGTAGACGATCTCTTGCCAATCTCAAGATCGAGAGGAAGTCCTAGCGCAAAGAAACAATGACGCATCCGTGCTTTCACACGTTCGAGGCACCGAGCAACCTCCGCCTCCTCGCTCCAGCGATGCAGCGGAAGCACAACTCTTTCTTGCCGAATAGCCACTGGGAACATGTATCTCGCTAGTCGGAGACCATGGGGGATAAATTCTAGAGGGGGAGAGAGATCCTTCACGAGGAGGTGTGAGTGAGAGAGAGGGAGCGGGGCTCCTTTTATAGGGAGAGGGGGGCACCCAAGGGGCCATGCGCCCATCCATGGGGCTTACCCCACCTCTTCCACATTCATGTGGGTGGACACTCCACTCACTCAAATGCCTTTCAATTCCCTCCACTCAAAAACCCACTCAAATTCCCATTAAATTTCCACCAAATTTAATGCAAACTCTCATTAAATAAAACTCCTTTTATTTATTCATAATTTTGTCAATTACTTTAATGACAAACATTCACATATAACCCCTTGCTAGTATTTCATTTCACATGCAGAAACACTTTCTGCAATTTCACCCGAAAACCCGTTTCGGTATCTAGTGAAATAAATTACTGCGCTTGTTATTCTTTCTGGCATGAAACTTTTGCTCAAAATGGATGTCGGTGTCTCTTAAGTGTGTCACCCTACGGTTCGCGAATAATGCGGACATGATCGAGACCCCTCTCAGATCAATAATCAGAAGCGGGATCTGGAGACCCATACTGACTCGCACACATTCAACGATGACTTTCTTGTGATCGTCGGAACCTTTTATGCTAGTATCTTAATCCCTTTGTTTCACAATATATTACATGTCCTAGATTCGATCATCGGTATCTTCATACCTAGTTTGATCTCGTTACTGACATGCACTCTTTTCTTGTTCCCGTGATATAACATTCTAGTGATCAAATCACTTGCTTACAAGCTAATCAATGTGATATCACCGAGAGGGCCCAGAGCATATCTATCCGTCATCGGGATGAACAAATTCCACTCTCGATCCATGGGCCTCAACATAACACTTTATTAGTTCTGAATCCATCTTAATAATCACCCTGTTACGGTGTGACGTTTGATGTTATCAAGAAACTCTTCCGGTGTTAGTGATTGACATGGTCTCATGGTCTAAGGATTAGGATCACTTCGTAAGTTATTATAGAAATATAAACTCAATGACTTTGATCGTAATGGTATACTTCGGATGAATGTTCATCACACCATTACACTAATGTTGTGATCCCGTTATTAACAACATCCAATGTCCATGATCAGGAAACCTTGATCATCTTGTTAATCAACGAGCTAGTTTATAAGAGAGGCATAACTAGGAACTTTATGTTTGTTTATGAAACACACATGTATTAATGTTTCCGTATTAATACAATTATAGCATGCAAGATAAACATTTATCATAAACAAGGAATACGATAATAACCACTTTATTATTGCCTCTGGCATATTCCTTCAAGAGTATCCTCCTTCCTCCTCGTATCCTTGGTGGTACTAACGTTAATAATTAAATACGAGGTACACAATCACCAAACAATACTTAACTATTTTTAATCATCACACAAAAGTTCACACTAGATGATCTAGCATCATCACTATTATCACAAGGATTAAAGCACTTGTATTATTTATTTTATTTGAGAAAAGTAATTTCTACTCATTGAAAAACTACTTAAGATTTAATATTCTCCAACTCAAACATGGGATCATGTTGACAGTCATCACCACATATTTCAGACATGGGAATGTGATTTAAAGTGGTGTCAGAATTTAATAAGGTTTAACCTTTTTATTTTAATTAAATAAAGTGACTAGAAATGCCTAAGGGGCATTCTTTTATTACTTGAACATTATCTCTTCAAGTAAACCCATATGTTTTTATATATTCTGAAAGGTATGATCAAATATGATTTTTGAGAGGTGGAATCGTCTCAAAAGCTTTTATGGTTGAATTTGAAAAATGTTTGAATGCAGAAAAGCTTCTGCCTAGTTATTTTTACCATGGTTGATCTATACTGCGGTGACCCAGCATACCACTGCATGATGTAGTATACTATAGTCGTTGACATAACACCAATGAAACACCGTTCACTAGTATTACATCCCTCAGAATGGCACAACAGAAACACAGCGGGTCCAATACATGGCTTAAAGGTTACAACTCACTCCTTACATAAGATCCAGAGAACACGCTAGGTTAAAGAGAGAGAAAGAACTTCTTACGGAGAAGAATCAAAGTTAAACAATGCAAGAACGATTATATTATTAAGTCTAATATTCAGACTAAGAGGTTGGCATTGCTGCTATTGCAACGCTCTACAGAAATAGGTTCTTTGGCTAGAGATAATATTCCTATCTAATCGGTAACTTTCGTCTTCACTTGAGTTGAGGTATATGTTGACTTCCTTGTCTTTAGTGAAAATCTTTAGCTTTTGATGATTCTGGGAGCATAACTTGATGTAGACATCTTTTTAGTGGCCTCAGAATCTAGCAAGGGTTAAGAAGATACTTTGAGTACGAGCGTACTCAGCAAATTCACTAGAAAAGGAGTGTTTGATGCACTATAACTATTGGAGATATGCCCTAGAGGCAATAATAAATGTAGTTATTATTATATATTTGTGTTTATGATAAATGTTTACATTCATGCTATAACAGTATTAACCAGAAACATTAATACTTGTGTGATTTGTAAACTAAATTAGAGTCCCTAGTAAAGCCTCTTTATAATACTAGCTTGTTGATTAATAGATGATCATGGTTTCTTGATCATGAACATTTGATATGTTGTTAATAACAAGGTCATATCATTAGGAGAATGATATGATGGACATACTCCTATAGATAAGTGTAGCATAAAGATCAAGTCATTTTAATAGTTCAATTGCTATAAGCTTTCTGATACATGGTAACCTAATTCCTTCGACCATGAGATCATGCTTATCACCATCACCGGAAGGATGCTTTGATGACATCAAACACCACACCGTAACTGGGTGGCTATAAAGATGGCATTGAGTGTTCGGAAAGTATGGGTTGAGACACATGGATCAAGAGTGGGATTTGTCCATCCATATGACGGATAGATATACCCTGGGTCCTCTCGGTGGAATGTCATCCAATTAGCTTGCAAGCATGTGACTGGCTCACAAGGGATCACATACCACGGGAACAAGAAAAGAGTACTTATCAGTAACGAGGTTGAACTAGGTATGCAGAGATACCGACGATCAAAACCTCGAATAAGTAAACTATCGTAAGACAAAGGGAAATTGGTATCGTATGTAAGTGGTTCATTCGATCGCAAAGTAATCGTAGAAATATGTGGGAGCCATATGAATTTCCAGATTCCTCTATTGGTTATTGATCGGAGAAGTGTCTCGATCATGTCCGCATAATTCACGAACCGTAGGGAGACACACTTAAGGATTCGATGATGTTGAGTAGTTATGGAATGATGAGAAAGAGACCGAATGTTGTTCTGAGTCTCGGATGGGATCCAGGATATCACGAGGAGATCCGGAATGGTCCGGAGAATAAGATTCACATAAGGAAAGTCCTGTTTCGGAGTTGGGGAATGATTCCGATGTTTTCATCGGGAATGTTCTAGAAGGGTCCCAAGGTCCCAGACTCAGGAGGGAAGGGTACATGAATGTGTCATAACAATATGGAATGGTTGCATCATGTAATAGTTCACTTGGCTGGGCAAAATAAAGGGAGAAATCAAATCCTAGTTTGAAAGTCAAACGCCAATTTGAAAAAGTCAAACGGCAAGTTTGCTTGGTGGAGGGAGAGTAGGAAACCTACTTGGGGAGGAGTTCCTCTCCCTCCACCCGCCGGCCAAGGAGGCCGACTTGGGGGAGGACTCCCTCCTACCAATCCGTGCCCTCCCACCTATATAAGGAGGGGCAGGGATGCCCCTCTTCCCTACACCCAACACACCTAAAATCCTATCCCTAGCCGCTGGCCTCCTCCAAGTGGCCGCCACCTAGGGTTCCTCCAACCCGCCGAGTTGGGGCTTCCCAAGCCCTAGCCGCTGGCCAAGCTCCCCCCTTGGTGCCTCTCTCATAGTCCGCCATACTCGCTCCGGCAAGGTGAAGCCTGCGAGATCTCCCTCTACTTGTACCACATCGTGTTGCGATCGCGAGGAGAGTGCTACAACCTCCGCTTCTGCTGGAACAAGGAGAGGAAGTTCTTCATCGAGTCTTGAACTTGTGACCGACATGGAAGCTGCCGAACACTGATCTGGGAAGGATCGTCTCGCGATCTTGAGATCGGCAAGAGTACAACTACATCACCCACGAGAATCTACTCTCGTTAACTTTGGAATCTTCGAGGTGAGTTCCTCCATCGACTCGTTTCTACAATCTAGTAGATAGATCTTGGCTTGTTTGTTTGCATGCGGTAGAATTTTTGTTTTCCATGCTACGAACCCCTACAAAGGTATCGTAGTCGTGTCTATATGTAGATCCTGCACAGTAGAACACAATGGTCATTATGGCGGTGGTGCTTTTATTATCAATTGCTTTTGTGTACTTTGCATCTTGCGATATGATGGGATGAAGCCGGGCTAACCTTACATGACATCGTTCATGAGACTTGCTCCACGCTCAACATGCAACTTGTATTGCATAAGTGGCTTATGGTCTGTCTCTCCCATTATAGTATAGATCCAATTTACAATGGGCACTTGATAGTTCAAACATCAACGTTGTGGGTCTTGTTCGTAAGTTAGATCTACACTTATTGAAAGCCCCAAACCACATAAAATATGCAAAGAAAATTAGAGGCGTCTAACTTTGTTTTGCAGGGGTGTGCTATGATGTGATATGGCCATGATTGTGATTATATTTGATGTATGCAATGTTCCTTATTGTAAGTTGGCAACCGGCAGGAGCCATATGGTTTTCTTTAAATTCTCTTAAGACTCGCGTGTCTATTCAAAGTAGTTGTAATAGTTTAAGCTGGTGGACGACAACCATGAAACGGCGCCATTGACCTTGACGCTATGCCAGTGATGATGGAGATCATGTTCGTTCTTGAAGATGGAGATCGGAAGCATAAGAAGAAAGGCCATATCATATCACATATTAGTTTGCAAATTAGTTTGTGGTGAACTTACTGACCCTAGGAACCAACCCATGGTTTTGAAAATGGATTTGGTGAAGCTTAGGATGGATTAATTAGTTTAGCCCATTTCTAGCCAAATAAAAATAATGGTTTTGTTATGAAAATGTTTTTGGAGTAAAAACTTTCAGAAAATGTTTTGGATCAAACCTACTGACCCTAAACACCAAGTTTTGAGAAACAACAACTTACTTTGTGAAAAACTTAAAGTTGTTGCTTTGATAAAAATATTTTCCACCACATAAAATAATGAATGGATTTAAAAATGGTTTGTGAACAAAACCCTTTTGCAAATGACTTTGCCACTTTGGAAAATGACCACTTTGAACCTTACAAAGTTTAGAAGCCTAGTGGAAACCATATTTGCAAATAAAACTATCTCTTGCATGCTTACAAGCATGACTTAGATCCCATTGTTTTATGTGTGTGAAATGTTTGATTGATTATTGGTTTGGAATGCTTGTTGATATTGTGTTTGCTTGATTGATTGTAGTGAAGTTAGAAAAGTGTGAGACTAGCAAGATCAAGAAGTGAACCACCATTCCCTACCAAAAAGGCAAGTTACACTATCATCTAAAGTCCTACTATTTTGATTATACTTAGTGGATTTTGAAACATGCATGAAAAGAATTCCTATACTTATGCTATGCTAAATCCTAATAGGATTCCCTATACATTCCTTAGTAAAAACAATGTAGTTGTTACATGCTTAGCCATGATATATTTTGAAAAGAGATACATGTTGAGATTTTATGAAGTTGAGAAAAGGACTTGTGTTTTTTTATATAATAAAACAAGGACTCAATGAACCACCTGGGTGGCCAAGGTTACTTTAAGTTTGGAGAAGGTGGCAACAAAAGGAACCATGTCTATGGCAATCTCTTTGTGTTGTGCTCCAAAGGAAAACCACCCAGGAAACTTAGAGATTGAACATGTTTCTCCAATTGTGGCTTTCGTGTCCAACCACATGCTATTTATGGCTCTGGCTTAGTCAACTACATTGGGAAGACCCATACATTGTCTTCAGGCTACTAGACATGAGGACCTGGAATCCTACATGGGTACTTGAAGACAAGCTAGCAATGGTGTATGGGAGGACCCTCTGGAAAGACTTCGTCACATTCTCAATATGCCGGTACTCCATCTTGGTGAGCACTAATCCGGTGGCCCTTTGGTGGCAAAAGGATGGGATTGTGACGTGTGGGTAAAGTGTACTACTGCGAAGATAATAAAATCTAAGTACTTAGCCGTGTCCCGGTTATGGACAATACTAAGCAACTAAAGTTTGAAGCTATGGGAGATCTCGATATTCTAATTTCTAAAAGAAAACTTTCAAAAACTTGATGCACTTGGGGGTACCAAGGAGCTCAAGCAATTTTGATGAAAACTTGATGCACTTGGGGTTACCAAGGAGCTCAAGAGATTTTGATGAAAACTTGATGCACTTGGGGGTACCAAGTAGCTCAAGGGATTTTTGACAAGGACTTGAATACTTGGGGATACCAAGGAGTTCAAGAGTTTTTGATAAAGAGATTTGACAAAAGGTCAAAACCATTTTTAAAAGATAGGATAAAGTATTGCTTTCTGCAAATGAGCCTTAAACCCTACTTAGCCAAAAATGCATGTAATGTTAGTATCCACTTATATTCAACATAGTAGTGAAACTTGCCAATACTATTACAAAGTATTGACCCTTGTGGCTGTAACTTGTAATGTTGCAGGTTTGATTGATTTTAGTGAAGAATGATTGATTAGTATTACAAAGTCTACAACCAACATCTGCCTGTGGCACTATGAAGATGAAGGACCCCATGTTATAGATATTCCGCTGCAATGTAATGTAATAGCCAAATGAGCTATGTAAGATGTAATAAAATTACTTTATTCCTGGTTATAAAGTTCTATTATGACCTTTGTTTCTTGATATTACATATTACATATTAACTGTGGATGCTAGCTATTGATCCAGGGACTAGCATTGTAAACACAGGGGACTCCACCTTATATTGTGTAAAGGTTGGGACACTCCCTCTACATGTACTGTGGTATCCAATTCTGTTATGTCCCGCAAAAATGGTAATCCTGGGATTGCGATATATGGCATAACAGGCATCTGGGATTAAAAATCCGGGTGTTGACACATGCTTTCATGGGGAACATTTTCAACATTGCACTTGTACTTTTTACACAATTGATATCATGCTCTTTTTGTCTATGGATGTCACCGGTGTGAAATAAAGAGGAAGCTTGTAAGTCCATGGAGTTATGTATTTTGTGTTAGAGAAACGCCTGGGCCGCTAGACTAAGCCATGCCTAATCATGGTGGAAACTTGCAGCATCACCATAATGAGCTATCTGTGAAGCATCCTCAATAAAAAGCTATGCACATAGTAAATAAAAAGATCGCTGAGATGCGTATTGTCTGCTTGCCTTGTCATTTTGGTTATGGGATAGCTCACTGCCATGTGCAAGGGTACCCGTTGGCGGTTCTCTATGATACGCATGTACTTACTATGACAAGAACTTACAAGTGATGAGTTGAGTAGCATGAGGTGTGGCCCTCGTATTCAAGGGACATGAGATTGCCAACTTATACTTTGTCAATATACTCCATAATTTGTTCACTTTAACCTTAATCACTTCAATATGCTTATGATAGGGGCAATGAGGGCTGAAGGCTAACAAGTATCATAATTTTTGGAAGCTCCTTTTGAAACTTGAAATCCCTGCTTCCCTTTATGAAGGGCCTTTCTTCCACTATTATGTTGAGTCTCCATCTTCTAACTTTAGGCACCATTAAGAGAGCATAGTTACCATTCTTAGTGCTATGTCCAGTGTCCCAAAACTTATTAATTGATGCATATTGTGATATTACTTGTTCTTGTGCTACTTGTATCTAGTCACTCTTATGAACTTTTAAGGTGTCCTATGCATCTATTTGCTACTCTATGAGGGACAAGCTGATTTCCACTATGCCATGTTTTCTGCTTGTGAAACAAACACACGTTTTTCAATGCATGTTATTCATGATCTTTGTTTGTAGCCTTTCATGTTGCATGGAAAGTTAATTTGTATTATTGTTAGAACTCCATCTTTCATGCACATGTTTAGAGTTCTTTGATCCCAGCTTTCAATGCTTGAAAATGGTTTGATCTTGGTTTTGATGGTGCATGTCACCTAAAAAATTATTCTTTTATCACTTACCTACTCGAGGATGAGCAGGAGTTAAGCTTGGGGATGCTTGATACGTCAGAAATGTATCTATAATTTTTTATGTTCCATGATTGTTTAGTACCTACTTTGCATTGTCTACACTTTGAGGTGTTTTTATATGTTTTCTGGAACTAACCTATTAACAAGTTGCCATAGTGCCATTTGCCTATTTTCTTCTGTTTTTGGTTCAAGAAAGGCAGAAAATTAATATTATCGGAATTGGACGGGACAAAAGCTGTCAACACCCGGATTTTTAATCCCAGATGTCTGTTATGCCATACATCGCAATCCCATGATTACCATTTGTTCGTGACATAACAGATTTGTATATCACAGTACATCATCCATTACAAACCATACATAAGGTCTTACACAAATAAGGATCTCATGATCCAGTTCTTAATACAATTCAAGCAGTGGAATAACGTAATAATAATGATAGCGTGGGTGAAGCTCCATCTTCAGGGTCACAGGCAATGATGACGATGGGAGATGATCCTAGTTGTCGTAACCTTCCTACGGTCCGTCATCCTGGTACTCCTCTTAATAGTCTAGCCACGGGAATAGCCAGTAACAAAGCCATGAGTACTCTTTAAGTACTCGCAAACTAATACTAGTAAGTTAAGGGGGGTTTTTGTAGTAGGATACAAAGCTCTAGGGTTGTTTTGCAAAAATCCAGATTTACCTCTACTAAGTTCAAAAGCAAAGAAAGCTAGTTGAAAGTTTTATAACACCTAAGCGGGAACTTGCATTTCATGTCACAACTCTGTTGTGGTCATGTCAAAGTCACAAATCATTTCATAAGTCATTTTGGGAAACATCTGACGGGGGAAATAGTATGGCCACTCCAACTGTCCATAACCGCGGACGCGGCTATTTGAATAGTTTGACACTCTGCAGAGATTTTACACTTTCACCACAACATTCGATACATCCATTAGGAACAATCCTGAATTCACCATATTCAAGTCATGGATAATCAATCCTAACCTTTCAATTACACGCCTAGTATAGGCACCTCTCATGTGAGTTTGGCCTCCCAACCATGACCAACTGTCATCTTGGGTCTGCACATGTGGACAATCTTCACAAGGTAGCCTCACTCGGACCTTGGTCGTGAAGGAACCCATACTAAGGTATATAAATTTCGGTCAATCCCTACCCAATTTTCGGGTATTATGGTTGTCAGTAAAATTGGAATGGTATCGCATCCGCAACCATCGGTTTATAAAGGGCTAAGGCTCATGCCTTAACATTTTCATCATCAAAATCATCGTGTTCAAGAACACATGTCAAAACATTTCAGTAGAATGAATCATCATTCTAAGGTTTTCATAACTATTTTCACCAAGTATTCCCATCTAAAGTTGATCAAGTTTTATTCTTAGCACTAGCATATACAAGTGGGGGTAAAGACTAATAAGGGGTAGTAAATAAGTGGGGATTAGCTAAGTTCAATCTCATGCCCTAGGGTGACATCAAGATTACCTAACTTAGGCCAAATTTTATGCTCTTTATGCTACCTTCAATTTTCTTTCTAGAATCTACAAGTCACTTAAGTAAACTCTAAGAAAAAGCTTTGATAAGGAAAAATAAAGTATTTAACTTGCAAGTAAAACTAGGATTGGGTATCAAGTGGGTATGATCACATATGCTTAAGGCATATAGTAACAAGCATGGGCTTACCCACCTCTTCCACATTCATGTGGGTGGACACTCCACTCACTCAAATGCCTTTCAATTCCCTCCACTCAAACACCCACTCAAATTCCCATTAAATTTCCACCAAATTTAATGCAAACTCTCATTAAATAAAACTCCTTTTATTTATTCATAATTTTGTCAATTACTTTAATGACAAACATTCACATATAACCCCTTGCTAGTATTTCATTTCACATGCAGAAACACTTTCTGCAATTTCACCCGAAAACCCGTTTCGGTATCTAGTGAAATAAATTTCTGCGCTTGTTATTCTTTCCGGCATGAAACTTTTGCTCCAAATGGATGTCGGTGTCTCTTAAGTGTGTCACCCTACGGTTCACAAATAATGCGGACATGATCGAGACCCCTCTCAGATCAATAATCAGAAGCGGGATCTGGAGACCCATACTGACTCCCACACATTCAACGATGACTTTCTTGTGATCGTCGGAACCTTTTACGCTAGTATCTTAATCCCTTTGTTTCACGATATATTACATGTCCGAGATTCGATCATCGGTATCTCCATACCTAGTTTGATCTCGTTACTGACATGCACTCTTTTCTCGTTCCCGTGATATAACATTCTAGTGATCAAATCACTTGCTTGCAAGCTAATCAATGTGATATCACCGAGAGGGCCCAAAGCATATCTATCCGTCATCGGGATGAACAAATTCCACTCTCGATCCATGGGCCTCAACATAACACTTTATTAGTTCTGAATCCATCTTTATAATCACCCTGTTACGGTGTGACGTTTGATGTTATCAAGAAACTCTTCCGGTGTTAGTGATTGACATGATCTCATGGTCTAAGGATTAGGATCACTTCGTAAGTTGTTATAGCAATATAAACTCAATGACTTTGATCGTAATGCTATACTTCGGATGAATATTCATCACACCATTACACTAATGTTGTGATCCCGTTATTAACAACATCCAATGTCCATGATCAGGAAACCTTGATCATCTTGTTAATCAACGAGCTAGTTTATAAGAGAGGCATAACTAGGAACTTTCTGTTTGTTTATTAAAACACACATGTATTAACGTTTCCGTATTAATACAATTATAGCATGCAAAATAAACATTTATCATAAACAAGGAATACGATAATAACCACTTTATTATTGCCTCTCGGGCATATTCCTTGATCTCCACTTGCACTAGAGACAATAATCTAGTTTGAGAACTTTGCGTATTGAACACTTATGTCTTTCCGGTGTTCCATAAACGCAATTGCAAGTGGTTAACATAATCTATGGATCTTACGCTTCAGGTCCGTGTGTATTTGCATGTCTTTGCATCTTCACGCATCAATCATTCTCCAATGAGATGGCATTGTATAAATTTGGTCTTTTGGTGAGACCTTTAGTTCCTTGGGGTTAAATCATGTTGATACTATTGTCATACAATATATCTTTAGTGTTAGCCCATTGCGAACCACACCTTAGTTTGATAACAAACTACTTGACACAAATTCCCTCCTTTGCTGCTACTATAGCAGTCATATACTTAGCCTTTTGTTGTAGTATCCGTCACAATGTCTTAACTTTGGAATTCATCCAAATCCATCATGGAATCTCCTTTCCATTACATTGTGCCACCCATAGTTTAAATTGAGATAAACTTAATTTGTATATTGTGACAAAACTAGTATCAATGTAATGCTTTACAATGAACTATTTGTAATTGTTTGTCACCTCTACACAAATATATTCTTAGTTCTTCCAAAAGATCATAAGAATATTCTCACTATCGTCCAATGATCATTTTATGATTCATTCTGGTATATGCTCATAACACTTAGAGCATAGGACATATATGGATGTGTACATATCATGGTATGATTGATCAAAACATTCTCGTGATTTCACTCATCAAGTGTCAAAGCACTTGAATCTTGTTTCACTTATCAAGTGTCGATACACTTGAATCTTGATTCAATTCCTTTCCATGCGACGAACTGCTTTCTTGTCATTTCTATATTGAACTCCTTCAATATCTCATATATGTATGTTTGGCCCAACCATATTAGCGTCACCGTCTATCCACTATAGACATTCATGCTAAATATTCGGGTTTTGCCTAAGTCTTTCATCAAAATAAAATCCTTAACCTTTGTCAATAAAAGATACATCATTTCTAATCAACAAGATGTCCTTCACATAATGTATTAGAAATATG
The DNA here is from genome assembly GCA_030063025.1 of Avena longiglumis. NCBI lineage: Eukaryota > Viridiplantae > Streptophyta > Magnoliopsida > Poales > Poaceae > Avena > Avena longiglumis. The sequence continues at coordinate 524,511,059 of CP125976.1, forward strand.
TCTCAGCGCTCCTACTTAATTTCTTGCAAATGCAAGCATCTTCATCGTCTCCAGATGAAAACTCTTTTTTCATCACGGTGAAGATTCCAACTCTACGATGCTTACTTCAACCGTTGAAGTTTGCATGCCCTTTTTAGCATCCTTTGAATTAACAAAACCCTTTGGACCATGTCATGTACACATCCTAGGTAACCATTCTATTAGAAGAACTTTGTTTTGTTTATTCATCTACCATATACCAAATTATATGTAGTGGTTGCTACTTTAATCCGTTCAGACTAAATATCGCCATGAAAGATCAAATCTTGTCATAGTCAACTCTTTGAACATTGTCATAAAATACTTTACGACATGTCGAATATTTCATAGATGTGAGACATCCATGTCTGTTTCTTTATAGATCCAAATACGACCGATAGGTTTTACACCTTCCGAGGGTCTTCCAAGTTCAAAACTTGATTTCTCGTGTATGGAACTATCACGGATTTTATGGCTTCAACCCATTTTTGACGGAGTCAGGGCCCATCATCGCTTCTTTGCATATAGTCGGTTCATCATTGTCAAACAATAATGATTTACTCTCAAATCTTAATCATTTGATTGTTTACCCGACCCTCTTGGTTCAATAGGAACTTTAGACCTCCGTGACCGCAACCTTTGAGGCACGTAATCCATGAGCATTTTGGCTGCCTCCGGAACATTTTCCGGCGCTGCGCAACTCAGCACATATAGCTAAGGTTCGTTAACCTTATCAAAGTTCTATTGTCCTCCCACTTAACATTTATGAAAAATTCCTTCTTCAAGAAACTTCACGTTTCAAGCGACAAACCCTTTTGTCCTTGGTGTTATGGAGGAATAACCAATTGTTATTCGAAATAACCTACAAAGACATGCTCATCCGACTTCGGTTGTAAACATCTTACTTATGTTTAGCATACCAAAATTTAAGAAATGACAACTTGGGTTTTACCCCAAACCATAACTTCCATGGTGTCATTTCAACGGATCAAGATGGAGCTCTTTTCAGTGTAAAAGCGGAAGTCTCTAAAGCTTTAATCTTTTAAAACATAATGGCAGTTTTATAAATAACACCTTTGATCCAACCATGTCAAACAAGGTTTCATTACAAATATCAAACATTCCATATTCCTATGGTGTTTCGGGATATGTAAATCTAGGTGTTTTGCTAAACTTGCAACTCAAATAAATCCCTTTATGATAAAATCATAATTCATTTATTTTCTTGTTACACTTGTAACTCAAATAAATCCCTTTATGATCAAATCATAAATCATTTATTTTCTTGTTACAATGATTTTGCACTTCATCTTGAAAGTCTTTGAAACGTTTTCAAAATATTTCATACTTCTTTCTCATTAAGTGAACATTCACTCAAATTTCTGGAGAAAGCATATGAAGTTGAAATCCATCGCTTACGACTATACATAATGGACTACATACATCGATATGTATAAATTCCTATAATTTAGTCGTTTGTTCTTCTTTGGCCTTTGAACGAAGTTTTAATTATCACGTGGAAAGTCTCACAAGCGTCACTTGATCAAATCAAAGACTCCAAAAATCCATGAATATGGAGATTCTTCATGTTTTATTTCCAATATAATTTAAACAGCGATGTCACTTCATAAGTGATCTTTCAATCATTTGTCTTGCGACATTTTAGCATTAGGTTTTATGGATGTGATTTATCCAACTAGATTTGTAAATCATCCATCTTATATGGAATACGGTAATTATTTGAACAACCTTTGTTCTCATAATACCTGATTTAAATAACAATTATTAAAACAAATATTGAAGTCAAGCTTTGATGTCAACGAGAAATACAAAAAACGGTTTGTTTGTTTTCGATGAACATCATCACATATTCTCTTGCTAGTTACTTAGGCCATTGTGGTTCATGAATTGCGTTGTTCCGTATGAAATTTCACACCAACCAATTCGGTATCCAATACCCAAGAACCACATTGTTTAACAAGCAAAGAATACAACCATAACATGTATATCATATATATACCTAAATTGGATATTTCCAATCTTTTCTTTTCTGCCAAGTATATTTTAAAGATTCTCTTTCAGCATTTCCTTTTCCTTTTTAAAAGAATCTATCAACATCAAAAGTGGCGTCATATACATGACACGTAGTCCAAAGCGTGTATATTCAAATAATAATACCTTATGAATTGCATGTGATGTTAATACTTTATGCATCTTGTATTGCTTAGTTAACGACGGTAGCATTATAAGATGATCCCTCAAGCACACAAATTTCAAGTTTTAAAGTGTTCATCCTTAGTAAGCACCGTTGCTAAAGCTCGTTGTTTCGAAGCACCACGTGATGATCGGGTGTGTTAGATTCTGCGAGTGTATACAACGTGAGCAAGCCAGATTTGCTCATGCGGAAGCTAAGGTTTGATCTTGACGAGCCTAGCATGTACAAACATGGTCTCGGAACACAGATCACTGAAAGGTAAAGCATGAGTCGTATAGTAGATATGATGAACATGTTGATTGTTCGCCATTGAAGCTACATCAACTCTCGTGATGATCGGTTTTGATGTGGTGGATTTGGTCCGTGTGATCACTAAAAAAATGTGAGGGATATTATTTTGAGTGGGAGTTCACCTATATTAATTTAACTATTAATTAGAACTCAATTTGTCATAAACTTAGTCTAAACTATTGCAAATATGTTGTAGATCAATGGCAGCCCCTACCATCAATTTTAATGCGTTCCTAGAGAAAGAAAAGTTGAAAAACAATGGAAGCAACTTCGCGGATTGGTTCCGCAATTTGAGGATTGTCCTCAATGCTAGTAATTTGACCTATGTGCTGGATGCACCGCTGGGTGACCCGCCTGCAGCTGATGCTACCGATGAAGTAAAGAATGTTTACCTCACTCAAAAGAATCAGTACTCCACAGTTCAGTGTGCTATCTTGTATGATTTGGAATCGGAGCTTCAGAAAAGGTTTGAGGACCATGACCCACATGATATTGTCCATGAACTCAAAATGATATTTGAGTCTCATGCGGCAGTTGAGAGTTATGAGGCTTATGAAAAGTTCTTTAACTGCAAGATGGAAGAGGGCAGCTCCGTCAGTGATCACGTGCTTAAGATGTCTGGGCACGCAAACAAACTCCAAAGCTTGGGTATAGTGATTCCTAATGCTTTGGGGATTTACCGTGTCCTCCAATCACTGCCACCAAGTTACAAGAACTTTGTGATGAACTGCAATATGCAAAACATGAACAAGACGTTGCCAGAAGTCTTCTCCATGTTGAAATCTGCAGAAGTGGAGATCAAGAAAGAGCATCAAGTGTTGTTGGTCAATAAGACCACCAAATTCAAGAAAGGCAAGTCTAAGCAAAAGTGAAACTTCAAGAAGGGTGGTAAGAAAGTTGCCGCACCGACGAAGAAGACCAAGACTGGGCCTAAGCCTGATACTGGGTGCTTTTACTGCAAGGGAGAAGGTCATTGGAAGCGAAATTGCCCAAAGTACTTGGTGGATTTGAAGCACGGCAACATCAAGAATAAAGGTATATCCGATATACATGTTATTGATCTGTATCTCACTAGTACTCGTAGTAGTGCCTGGGTATTTGATACTGGTTCGGTTGCTCATATTTGTAACTCGAAACAGGTGCTACAGAATAAACGGAAGCTAGCGAAGAACAAGGTGACGATGCGCGTTGGAAATGGATCAAAGGTTGATGTGATCGCGGTCGGCACGCTACCTCTTCATCTACCATCGGGATTAGTTTTATACTTAAATAATTGTTATTTGGTGCCTGCGTTGAGCATGAACATTATATCTGGATCATGTTTGTTGCGAGACGGTTACTTGTTTAAGTCCGAGAATAATGGTTGTTCGATTTATATGAGTAATATGTTTTATGCACATGCACCTTTGATAGATGGTCAATTCTTATTGAATCTCGATCGTGGAAATACACATATTAATAACATTGAAGCTAAACGTTCGAAATTGAGCGATAACTCGACCTATATGTGGCACTGTCGTCTTGGTCATATTGGAGTGAAGCGTATGAAGAAACTCCATTCCGATGGACTTCTTGAATCACTTGATTTCGAATCACTTGAAAGATGCGAAGCATGTCTGATGGGTAAAATGACTAAGACTCCATTCTTTGGGATGATGGAGCGAGCTACGGACTTATTGGAAATCATACATACCGATGTGTGTGGCCCAATGAGTGTAGCATCGCGCGGTGGTTATCGTTATGTTCTTACCTTCACGGATGACTTGAGTAGATATGGGTATATCTATTTCATGAAACATAAGTCCGAAACTTTCGAGAAGTTTAAGGAATTTCAAAGTGAAGTAGAGAATCAACGTAACAAGAAGATTAAATTTCTACAATCTGATCATGGAGGTGAATATCTAAGTTACGAGTTTGGCGATCATTTGAAGAAATGCGGAATACTTTCACAATTGACACCGCCAGGAACACCACAGCATAATGGTGTGTCCGAACGTCGTAATCGAACTCTCTTAGATATGGTTCGTTCTATGATGTCACTTACAGATTTATCGCTATCATTTTGGGGTTATGCATTAGAAACAGCCGTATTCACTTTAAATAGGGCACCATCTAAATCCGTTGAAACGACACCGTATGAATTATGGTTTGGAAAGAAACCTAAATTGTCGTTCCTTAAAGTTGGGGTTGCGAAGCCTATGTAAAGAAGTTACAGCCGGACAAGCTTGAACCCAAAGCAGAAAAATGCGTCTTCATAGGATACCCGAAGGAAACTATTGGGTATACCTTCTATCATAGATCCGAGGGCAAAATCTTCGTTGCTAAGAATGGATCCTTTCTAGAGAAAGAATTTCTCTCGAAAGAAGTGACTGGAAGGAAAGTAGAACTCGACGAGGTTTTTGAACCTTCTCTCGAACTTGCAAGTAGCGCAGCACCGGAAGTAGTTCCTGTGGCGCCTACAACAATAAGAGAGGAAGATAATGATGATGATCATGAAACTTCGGTTGAAGTTGCCACAGAGCCTCACAGGTCAACGAGAACTCGTACCACTCCTGATTGGTATGATCCCGTTATGAGTGTCATGTTGGTGGATAACACCGATGATCCTGCGACATATGAGGAAGAAAATGGCAAGAAGCCATGAAATCCGAGATTGGATCCATGTACGAAAACCAAGTATGGACTTTGGTGGACTCACCGGATGGCCGGAAGGCTGTCGAGAACAAATGGATTTTCAAGAAGAAAACAGATGCTGATGGTAATGTTACTGTCTATAAAGCTTGACTTGTCGCAAAAGGGTTTCGACAAATTCAAGGAGTTTACTACGATGAGACTTTCTCACCGGTAGAGAAGCTAAAGTCTGTGAGGATTATGTTAGCAATCGCTGCATATTATGATTATGAGATATGACAGATGGATGTCAAAACAGCGTTCCTCAATGGAGACATTGATGAAGAGTTGTATATGATGCAACCCAAAGGTTTTGTCGATCCTAAAGTTGCTAACAAGGTGTGCAAACTTCAACGGTCCATATATGGATTGAAGCAAGAACCCCGAAGTTGGAATCAACGTTTTGATAAGGTAATCAAAAGCTTTGGTTTTATACAAACTTATGGAGAAACTTGTATTTACAAGAAAGTGAGTGGGAGCTCTGTAGCATTCTTAATACTATATGTATATGACATATTGTTGATTGGGAATGATGTAGACCTTCTTAATAGTGTCAAGGAATATTTGAATAATAGTTTTTCAATGAAAGATCTTGGCGAAGCAGCTTACATATTAGGCATAAAGATTTATAGAGATAGATCGAGACGCCTAATATCATTGTCACAAAGTACATATTTGGACAAAGTTCTAAAGAGGTTTGGAATGGAAGATAGAAAGAAAGGGTTCTTGCCCATGTTGCCCAATATGACCTTAAGTAAAACTCAAAGTCCTGCAACGGCAGAAGATAAAGAAAGGATGAGTAAGACTCCCTATGCCTCAGCCATAGGATCTCTAATGTATGCCATGCTATGTACTAGACCCGACATTGCATATGTTGTTAGTTTGACTAGCAGGTATCAAAGTGATCCAGGAGTGGATCATTGGACAGCGGTCAAAAACATCCTTAAGTACTTGAGAAGAACTAAGGATATGGTTCTTTCTTATGGAGGTGATGAACAACTCGTTGTTAATGGTTACACCGATGCTAGTAGGAACACTGATCCGAATGATTCTAAATCTCAATCTGGATACGTATTTACTTTGAATGGTGCAGCAGTTAGTTGGACGAGTGCAAAGCAAAGCGTTGTGGCGAGATCTTCAACTGAATCGGAATACATAGCTACTTCGAAGGCTTCACAAGAAGCGATATGGATGAAGGAATTCATTACAGAGCTCGGTGTGGTTCCAAGTGCGATGGACCCAATGTCTATATACTGTGATAACATGGGCGCCATAGCCAATGCGCAAGAACCAACGTCACACAAGAAGCTAAAGCACATCAAGCTACGTTTTCACGCTATTCGAGAACATGTCCAAGATGGTGACATAAAGATTTGTAAGTGGTTCATTCAATCGCAAAGTAATCGTAGAAATATGTGGGAGCCATATGAATTTCCAGATTCCTCTATTGGTTATTGATCAGAGAAGTGTCTCGATCATGTCCGCATAATTCACGAACCGTAGGGAGACACACTTAAGGATTCGATGATGTTGAGTAGTTATGGAATGATGAGAAAGAGACTGAATGTTGTTCGGAGTCTCAGATGGGATCCGGGATATCACGAGGAGATCCGGAATGGTCTAGAGAATAAGATTCATATAAGGAAAGTCCTGTTTCGGAGTTGGGGAATGATTCCGGTGTTTTCATCGGGAATGTTCTAGAAGGGTCCGGAAGGTCCGGCACTCCAGAGGGGAAGGGTACATGAATGTTGAAGGGTTTCGCGGCATAGTAAATCAAAATTTTCTACGGAGCGAACAGAGGGAAAGCCAAGATCTAATCTAGGAGATGCAAACAACGAGAGAGATTGGATTAGATCTTCATACCCTTGAAGATTCGCATAGCGGAACGTTCGTCGGAACGTGGGTGATGTAGTCGTACTCTCTTCTCCTCCTCGCGATCCGATCCGATCTAGCACCACAAGTGGCGGTGCCTCCGTGAGATGCACACGTGCAGCACCTCGACGTCTCCTCCTTCCTCGGACCAGCAAGTATGGTGGAGAGATAGATTGGATCTACAACACGGCGTGGTGTATATGGTGGAGAATTTCTGCGGCAGGCTTCGCCTACAAACGTCGGAGGGAGGAGAGGAAAGCTAGCAAGGCGGCTAGGGTTTGGAGGAGAGGTGTAGGGTTTGTGCGCCCAACCCTCTTTATATAGAGGGGGGCCAGCCCAGCCCTCCCCAAGCCCAAAGGATAAGGAGTGGGGGCATGGACTCTCCCTCTTCTAGAAACCCTATCTCTAGTTTAAACGATTTAAACTCTCTAGGATCACTGGGCCCTATGGGGCCTTGTGCCCTAAAGCGGCAGGACACTCCCTCATAGGCCCATTCCCTCCCGGAAGGTGGGGCCATTGGTCCCCTTGGAAGGTTCTAGAAGCTTAGGTATAATCGATTAACGGAACAATTCGAACTCCAAAAACATGCCTTATATGAATCTTATTCTCGGACCATTCCGAACCTCGTGATGTCCGGATCCCATCGAGACTCCAAACAAAAATTCATAAACCAATTATCCAATCTATCCTAGCGTCGAGACACGTTAAGTGTGTGACCTGCGGGTTCGAGAATATGCGGACATGATCTTCTATCAATAATCAACAGTGTGCAGGCACCCATATTGACTCCACATTCATCGATGATCATATCGGATGAACCATGATGCCAGTTCAAACAATCCCATATATATATTCCCTTCGTCTCGCGATATTTTACTTGCCCGAGATTCGATCGTCGATGCGTCATACCTAGTTCAATCTCGTTCACAGCAAGTACTTTACTCGTTCCGTAATCCGATATCACTTTGTGATTAACTCCTTAACCACATGCTTGCAAGCGGTGTTGATATCGATTACTGAGTGGGCCCGAAGTATATCTCTCCGACTTGGGAGGGACAAATACCATCTCGATACATACAACCCAACAGATACTTTCCAATCACCTGAGAGACACCTTTATGATCACCCTCTCATAGGATGACGTTTGATGACCTCAAAGCTTTCTTCCGATACCAGGGAGTTGTATTATCTCATGGTCTAAGGAATACAATATTTGACATAGGAAAAGCTTCGCAAAGATGAACACGATGAAACGATCTAATTGCTTTGCTTAGTTTGGGTCTGTCCATCATATCATTCTCCAATGATATGATCTCATTATCAATTGACAACTCATGTCTATGGTTAGGAAACCTTAACCATCATTGATCAATGAGCTAGTCCATAGAGGCGTACTAGGGACACGGTGTTGTTCACAAACCACACAAGTATTAAAGTTTCCGCTTAATACAATTCTAGCATGGAATATAAACTTTATCATGAACATGAATTATAATAATAACATCTTTATTATTGCCTCTAGGGCATAATTCCGACAGTCTCCCACTTGCACTAGAGTCAATAATCTAGTTTACATTTGGCAACAATCTCACACCCATGGCACTGAGGTGCTGATCATGTTTTATACGTGGAAGAGGTTTAATCAATGGATCTGCGACATTCAGATCTGTATGTACTTTGCTAATCTTCATATCTCCATCTGCAATATAATCTTGGATTATATGAAACTTGCGGTTGATATGCTTGGTCTTTGGATGATATCTTGGTTCCTTAGCGAGTGTTATGGCGCCAGTGATGTCACACAATATCTCTAGTGGGTCCAATGCACTTGGAACCACGCCAAGCTCAGTGATGTAGTTTCTGATCCAAACTCCTTCACTTGACGCTTCTGCAGCAGCCATGTATTCCTCTTCTACTGTAGATCCCGCGATCACGCTTTGCTTGCAGCTTCTCCAGCTCACAGCTCCTCCATTCAAAATATAAATGTATCATGTCTGAGATTTAGAATCATCCTTGTCGGTGTCGAAACTAGCGTCGACGTAACCTTTTACGACAAGTTGTTCATCATCCCCATAGACTAAGAACATTTCTTTAGTCCTATTTAGGTACTTTAGGATGTTCTTCACGGCTGTCCAGTGTTCCACTCCTGGATCACTTTGATATCTTCTCGTCAAACTAAGAGAATTGGACACATCCGGTCTAGTACACAGAATGGCATACATGATAGAACCTATGGCCGAGGCATAAGGCACTTTGCTCATAGCTTCCCTATCATTTACCATAGCTGGACATTGAGCCTTGCTCAATATCTTACCTGACAACATAGGCACTGAACCTTTCTTTGCCTTATCCATTCTGAACCTTTTCAGAACTTTGTCTAGGTATGTACTCTGGCTTAAAGCTATCAGGCGTCTTTGTCTATCTCTATAGATCTTGATGCCCAATATATAAGCAGCTTCACCTAGGTCTTTCATTGAAAAACACTTGTTCAAATAACTCTTCACATCGTTAAGCATGTTGATGTCATTTCCGATAATCAATATGTCATCCACATATAGTACCAGAAACGTCACCGAGCTCCCACTCACTTTCTTGTAGATACAAGCTTCGTAGCAATTTGGAACAAATCCAAAGCTCTTGATCACTTGATCAAAGCGAAGGTTCCAACTCCGAGATGCTTGCTTCATCCATAAAGGGAACGTGAAGTTTGCATACTTTACTAGCATCCTTAGGATCGACAAACCTTCGGATGCATCATATACAACTCTTCATCAATGTTGCCATTGAGGAACGATCTTGACATCCATCCGCCATATTTCATAATCATGAAACGCAGCAATTGCTAATAAAATCCGAATGGACTTAAACATCGCTACGGAGAGAAAGTCTCATCGTAGTCAACACCTTGAACTTGTCGAAAACCTTTCGCGACAAGCCGTGCTTTATAGACGGTAACATTACCATCCACGTCCGCTTTCTTCTTGAAGATCCATTTGCACTCAACGGCCTTTCGTCGCTAGGAGGGTCCACCAAAGTCCATACTTGGTTTTCGCTCATGGATCCCAATTCGGATTTCATGGCTTCTAGCCATTTCTCGTAGTCCGGCTCATCATCGCTTCCTCATAGTTCGTAGGTTCACCGCCTTCTACTAACAAGACAGTCAAGACAGGTTGCCGTACCACTCGGGAGAGGCACGCGACCTTGTCGACCGCAACGCTCAAGAGCAAGATCGTCCAAGCTTCATGATCCTTGTCATTAGCTTCCTCTATTGTTGGTGCAGCCTTTGGAACAATTTCAGTGTCGCGCTACTCCAATTCAAGAGAAGGTTCAATAATCTCGTCAATCTCTACTTTCCTCCCACTCACTTCTTTCGAGAGAAACTCCTTCTCAAGAAAGGAACCGTTCTTTGCGACAAACACTTTGCCTTCGGTTCTGTGATAGAAGGTATACCCAATAGTTTCCTTAGGGTATCCTATGAAGACGCATTTCTCCGCTTTGGTTTCGAGCTTGTCCGGCATCAACTTCTTGACGAAGCTTCAGATCCCCAAACTTTAAGAAACGACAACTTAGGTTTAGCACCAAACCATAGTTCATACGGTGTCGTCTCAATGGATTTAGATGGTGCACTATTTAAAGTGAATGCAGCGGTTTCTAATGCATAACCCCAAAATGATAACGGCAAATCAGTAAGAGACATCATTGATCGGACCATATCTAATAGGGTTCGATTCCGCTCGAACACACCATTGCGTTGTGGTGTTCCGGGTGGCGTGAGTTGTGAAACGATTCCACTTGCTTTAAGATGCATGAGAAAATCATAACTCAAATATTCACCTCCACGATCGGATCGTAGAAACTTAATCTTTCATACGATGGTTCTCCACTTCATTCTGAAATTCCTTGAACTTTTCAAATGTTTCAGATTTATGTTTCATTAAATAGATATACCCATATCTACTTAAGTCATCGAAAAGTAAGGAAATAGCGATATCCACCGCCGAAATACTCATCGGTCCGCATACATCGGTATGTATGATTTCCAACAAGTCCGTTGCTCGCTCCATCATTCCGAGAACGGGTTTTGATCGTCTTGCCCATGAGGCATGGTTCATGTGTCAAATGATTCAAAATCAAGAGACTCCAAAAGTCCATCGAATGGAGTTTCTTCATGCGCTTTACACCAATATGACCTAGACGATTGCCACAAATAAGTAGTATTATCACTATCTACTTTGCATCTCTTAGCCTCAATGTTATGGATGTGTGTTTCATCCCTTTCGAGATTTAGAAGAAATAAACCATTCATAAGAGGTGCATGACCATAAAAGATGTTACTCATATAAATAGAACAACCATTATTCTCCGATTTAAATGAATAACCGTCTTGCAATAAACACGATCCAAATAATGTTCATGCTCAACGCACATAATAACACTTATTAAGGTTTAAAACTAATCCGAAGGTAAAACTAAGGAGGCGTGCCACGGCCATCACATCAACTCTTGATCTGTTGCCAACACGCATCGTCACCTCATCCCTCGCAGTGGCCGTCTATTCCGTAGCTCTGTTTGAGTTACAAATATTAGCAACGAACGGTATCAAATACCCGGGCACTACAACGAGGGCTAGTAAGGAAAACATCAATAACATGTATATCAAATATATCTTTGATGGTGCCAGCCTTCTTGTCGCTAAGTACTTGAGCGATTGCGCTTCGGTGACCCTTGTCCTTGCAATAGAAGCACTCGATGTAATAGGACCAGACTTGAGCTTCTTATCGGCGGGAGCATTGCGCTTACGCGCCCTTCTTGAAGGGCTTCTTTGCTCCCTTACCTTTCTTAAAGGAGGGCTTGTTGACTATCAACACATGATTATCCTTTTTGATGTCCACCTCCGCAGCCTTCAGCTTTGCGAAGAGCTCGGTGATCGTATCGGTGGAGCCAATCTGATTATGAGTCACTACAAAACTTTTGTAGCTGGGAGGGAGTGATTGCAGAACCCTGTCAATCTTGAGCTCCTCTGGAATCGTGCATTCCAGTTGCTCAAGGCGTTGAGTGTAGCCCGACATCTTTATGGCGTGCTCACTAACGGAACTCCCTTTGTAGGGGTCCCAATCTTAGATAAGATAGAGCCTCCTGTGTTTTACAATGCTAGTCCCTGGATCAATAGCTAGCATCCACAGTTAAGATGTAATATCAAGAAACAAAGGTCATAATATAACTTTATAACCAGGAAAACATAATTTTATTACATCATACATAGCTCATATGGCTATTACATTACATTGCAGCGGAATAACTATGGTCAAGTGGTCCTTCATCTTCAAAGTGCCACAGGCAGATGTTGGTTGTAGACTTTGTAATCCTAAACAATCAATCTTCACTAAAATCAATCAAACCTGCAACATACAAGTTCTGACCACAAAGGTCAATACATTTGAATTGTATTGGCAAGTTATACTATGGTAGTATAGTGGAATCTATCATCTATATGCATTTGGCTAAGTGGAGTTGAGGCTTGCATTGCTCAAAATAGATTTTTCTTACCATTTTGAAAAATACTAAGTTTTTGCTTGACAAAATCATTTTTCCCAATCAAAGATTTCAAGATCCTTGTACCAAGCCATCTCTCCATCAATGATTGAAGAATTCAAACAACCCTTGTTCAAACCACAAGATTTTAATTTAGAAATTGGAATGATGAGATTCTTGATTGCTTCCATGTCTTGATGCTCAAATTGTCCTTTACCAGGGACATGGCTAAGTACTTAGATTTTACACTCTGCAGAGGTGGTGCACTTTACCCACAAGACTTGGTTTCCCAAGACAAAATCTTTCAGAAGCCTTCCCTTAGACCAAAATGGACGCGCTCCAACCTATCAAACACTACCACCCACTGTCCATTTGGCTAAGTTCTTGCAACCTATATGATCATGGCAGAGCCCATATTGCCAAGTGGTTGCACTTGAAGCTTCTCAACATTTGACATCTCAAATCTCTTTGTTCCTGGGTGGCCATCCACAAGTGTGATACACAAAGTTCACCAGTCCCCTGGCCTTGTGTAACCACTCAACATATCCCAATCCTTCCATTCCACCCAGGTGATTCATTAACTTAGTTGTTTTTATTAAACAAAACATAAGTCCTCAGACTTAGAATATTTTTCCATAGTGTGAATATATTTTCCACCCATGTTTTCTATTAGCTAGGCTAAGCTTGGTAGTAGTAGGAATCTTAGCTTAGGAAAATCCTACTAAGGATTCATCTATTAGGTTTTCCTGTAGCAAGATCTATACTTAGCAAAATCCATGCAAGTTTACTTAGCAAAATCACTAATGCATAGTGAAAGTATTGGGATAGAAAGTATGAAGCATCACTTGCCTTTTTGGTAGGGAATGGTAGTTCACTCCTTGATCTTGCTAGTCTCACACTTCACTACAAGTCAAACAAGCAAACACAAATTCAATTCACATTCCAACCAAAGTCAAACAAACAATTCTTTACACACACAAAGTAATGGAATCTAAGTCATGCATGGGAGCATGCACAAGATAGTTTTTATTTTGCAAAGGGGTCTCTATGGGTTTCTAAACTTTGTAAGATCCAATTTGGTCATTTACCAAAGTGGCAAAGTCATTAGCAAGAGGGTTTTGTCCAAAAACTATTTTTAAATCCATTTATCATTTCATGTGGTGAAAATGTTTTTATTAAGGCAAAACTCTTAAGTTGTTCACCAAATGAGTTGCTATTGCAAGACTTGGTGTTTTGGGGTCAGTAGGTTTGGTCTAAACTATTTTCTCAAAGTTTCTTTTCCATAAATATTTTTATAATAAAATCAACAATTTTATTTGGCTAGAAATGGACTAAACTAATTAATCCATTCCAAACTTTTCCAAATTTATTTTCCAAACCATGGGTTGGTTCCTAGGGTCAGTGAGGTCACAATAAACCAATTTGCAAAGGTTTTAATCCAAAAATCATTTTTAAACAATTTTTATACTCTATACAAGCTCACAAAAGTTTCTGCAAATTCAAACAAGCTAACAGATATTATTTGCTAAACTAAGTCCATGGTTGGCTAGGGCTTGTTCTCCTGAATTTATTGATATAAAATTTGCCAAATTTGGACGTGTGGATCAAAAGTTATAAGGGTTTGAAGTTTGTAAATAATTCTGATTTCAAATTCTAATTTCAATCTATCTGGTGACACGCGGCGGTATCTAACTGGTTGGTACCGGTTCGGTCGGATTGACCTCTCTGGATCGTTAGATCTAAGTGGGATCGCACGGCACTGGTTGCTCGATACCCCTTCGATAAGTCATTCAATCGTGTGCCTCGGATCTGTATCGGACGGCTGCTACTGCCTGGCCAAGAACGGGCGGCGGAATGTTACCGGCGAACGGTGGAGCGGTCAGTTGGCGGCGGCGCTGGCGAGGCAGGAAACGAAACAGTGAGGGAGCAAGCTCACCGAAGTTGCGAGGATGAGGTGATGTTTTTCGTGTGGTCGTCGTGGCAAGGGGCGCACGGGTACGGGCAGGATTTCTCGCCGGAGTTGGTTCTGGCGACGGTCGCGTGCGGTCGAGGTCGAGGACGATGCTGTGGTCCACGGAAAGACAACCGGAGGACGGGGTTAGCTGCGCAAGACCATGGCAAAGATGTGTGCATGAACGGAAGGGGTCGGGGTGGTCTGGAATTACCGGAGGAGCTCGTCGGAGGCGAAACAGACGGCGGCGCGGTCAGATGTTGTCGAAGCCGATGCTCTGGGCGCCCGCGATCAAATGGGTGGTACAGGGAGGAAGGTCTGGGAGTGGGGAAGCTGCCAGGGTGCTCGGGGAGGCTCGGGGTGGTGTGTGCTGGTCGGATTTTGGCGAGGAAGGTCGTCGGAGACAGGGAAGTGTCTGGCAAAATTCTTCGGCCTGGAGGTGTGTCGAGGAGGGGCGTCTGGGGGAGAAAGGAGAGGAAAGCCTGGCGTTTAACGCTGAGTGGTCATGGTGAGGAGTAATCGCTGCAGTAAAGTGTATTGACCGCGAGAATTTAACGACAGGAACGGTCGCGGTGTGAGGGGAAGGAGTCGTAGGGAGGAAGAAGAACAGGAGGGGTGGGACCGGTCGGTCAGTGGGAAAAGGGAAGAGGGGGAGGTCCACATGCCATTGTCTACGTGGGTCAGATACCGAGTGGGAAAACGTTTCATGGAGAGGGAAAAGACTGGGCTGGTACTGGGCTGGTGGGCTTGGCCGACTGGGCTGGCTGTTGTTTCATTTTTTTTGTACAGAAACATTTTCTTTTTCTATATCTATTTGCTGATTTGATTTTCAATTAACATTTCAAACATTCAAACCAATAAAACAATTCAAACTATTGTAATGAGTTTTTGGTTCTGTTTATCATCATAATTCACATTCTAAAATAAAATATTATTTTAAATCTTTTTAGGTTCCATTTATTAATTAAATAAATGGATCATTAGTTATTTAATAAAATAGGGTTTGTTTTAATTAATAAAATCTTCATTTAAAATCCAAATATTTTCAAAACCTAAATATTAGATACTTGGGAACTTGTTTTAAAACAAAATAACATTTTATTTTAGAGTCCATTATTAATTAAATATATTAGACCTTCATTATTAAATCAAATAGGATTTGTTTTGTTGAGATATTTATTTTGAAATCTAAAAATAAGGTCAAACACTTTAGTAGGTTTTAATTAAGAAAATAAAATACTTAGAAAACTTATTTTAAAATAATTTTAATAAGTTTTGATGTTTTAACTAAAATGGTAAAACCTTTTATTTGAATAAAATTTGATATTAATTCCTTATTATTTTATTTTAAATAAACCTTTGTTATTTTTATTCATAACTAAAATGTTTTAATTTCCAAAGTTTGGTCAGGGTTTAATTTGGCTTTATTAAATATCTTTATTTATAAATCCACCTTTTCTTTTGAAAACCTAATCTTTTATTGAAGGATCCAATATAGTAATACCAAAATATTTTATTTTCCTTTATTTAAAATGTTTATCTTTATGAATCCCTTTAGGATTTTATTTAATTCAAATGGGTTTGAAGTTCCAATTGAATTCAAAAAGTTTCTTCTGGCTCTGGAAATCAAACACAGTTTTATTTTATTCATTTATTTTCACATTACAAGATTTGGAAAATCTTGGGATGTGACAAGCTACCACCCTTAAAATAAATCTCGTCCCGAGATTTGGGGAGGCTAGGGTTACAAGCAAGTTCAAAACAACTAGGGTACTACCACCCTTAAAAATTTTCAAACAAAAATTACACATTGTCCTTCTTGGGATCATGAGAAATACTTTCTCTAAGCAACTTTGCATGTGTCCTTGGTTTCTATACTTGACTCATGAGCCAAGGTTGAGATCCTTCATAGACTTGTTTAACTTGTTCTCCATCCTTTCTGGACAATTGTTTGCATAGTGGCCTAGTTCCTTGCATTTGAAACATGTGACAAGGCTGATATCCCTCATAGGCTTGTTTATCTTATGCTTCATCTTTTCTGGACAGTAATTTGCATAATGTCCTAACTCTTTGCAATTGTAACATTGCTCTTGAGTAATATCCTTCTTGTTAGGGTTTGGGCATTTCTTCTTCTTGGGTCTTTCCAAAGCTAGGAGTTCTTCTGTTCATATTCCTCATAGGTGGGAGATCTTTCTATCTTCTTGGGGTATTGATCTTCATATTCCTTGGATGCATGATTTTGTCTCCACAAGTATTGCTAACTTGGGTTCCTTTTAGAATAACATCTTTGTCATCCTTGTTGTCATTAGCTCTTTGGGAAAAGTTTTCTCCCATGTTGATCATTTGAGTAATGAGTCCTTGCAACAATTGGGGTTGAAGTTTCAAAATCCTTTGTATGGCTGGGTCTAGTCCATTGTTGTTGGCTAAAAGCTGAGTTGTCTCTTGGCTCAACTGGTTTTGGGTTGCTATAAGTTCTCTCATGTTGTCCTCTTGGTTGGTGTTGGTGTCTCTTGGAGTAGTCATCTGTTTGGGTTTGATAGGAAATTAGAATAGGCAAAATATTTCTAAGGAGTCAATTCTAATCACACACACCACAATTCACACAAACAATGTGCATGCAATTACAAACAAACATTCCACTCAAACAACAAGTTTCAAGCACATACTTAGGCAACAAAATATTTTTGTTACACCACATAAGTTGGTGTGTTTGACTTAACTAAATTGTGGTGGTCCATCTATATGGTTCACTTGTGATCCTTCTTTCCTTCATGATTGATCCTTCTTTCATGAGATCATGGTTTCCTTGGGATAAACTCTTGGTCACAAAACTTCAAATAATGTAGGTTCCTTCTAACTTTTGCATTCCCTCAGTCTCTAACTCTTGAGCAAGATTTCCTTGTTTCACTTGTGGTCCTTAGTAGTTTTCAAGTTGGAAGTCCTTGGGAAAAATGCTGAAGATGTTGAAGTCATTAGAGTTGAAGAAGTTGAAGTCATTAGAGTTGAAGATGTTGAAGAAGTCCTTTGCACATGGTGTAGTCTTTGGTCATGAGGTAGGCTTTTATCCCTCAAGATGAAATAGAAGAGATGTAGAGTTGAAACCAAAATGGTTAAGGAAAGAGTTTACAAGTGTTTTTGTAAATAAGTTTTGGATCAAAATATAACTCCTATTTTTCTAAGGGTTTTTGTCCAATCCTAGGTTTACAAATCCTACAGGCAACACAATGCTCTGATACCATCTGTAGGGGTCCCAATCTTAGATAAGATAGAGCCTCCTGTGTTTTACAATGCTAGTCCCTGGATCAATAGCTAGCATCCACAGTTAAGATGTAATATCAAGAAACAAAGGTCATAATATAACTTTATAACCAGGAAAACATAATTTTATTACATCATACATAGCTCATATGGCTATTATATTACATTGCAGCGGAATAACTATGGTAAAGTGGTCCTTCATCTTCAAAGTGCCACAGATGTTGGTTGTAGACTTTGTAATCCTAAACAATCAATCTTCACTAAAATCAATCAAACCTGCAACATACAAGTTACAGCCACAAAGGTCAATACATTTGAATTGTATTGGCAAGTTATACTATGGTAGTATAGTGGAATCTATCATCTATATGCATTTGGCTAAGTGGAGTTGAGGCTTGCATTGCTCAAAATAGATTTTTCTTATCATTTTGAAAAATACTAAGTTTTTGCTTGACAAAATCATTTTTCCCAATCAAAGATTTCAAGATCGTTGTACCAAGCCATCTCTCCATCAATGATTGAAGAATTCAAACAACCCTTGTTCAAACCACAAGATTTTAATTTAGAAATTGGAATGATGAGATTCTTGATTGCTTCCATGTCTTGATGCTCAAATTGTCCTTTACCAGGGACATGGCTAAGTACTTAGATTTTACACTGCAGAGGTGGTGCACTTTACCCACAAGACTTGGTTTCCCAAGACAAAATCTTTCAAGCCTTCCTTAGACCAAAATGGACGCTCCAACCTATCAAACACTACCACCCACTGTCCATTTGGCTAAGTTCTTGCAACCTATATGATCATGGCAGAGCCCATATTGCCAAGTGGTTGCACTTGAAGCTTCTCAACATTTGACATCTCAAATATCTTTGTTCCTGGGTGGCCATCCACAAGTGTGATACACAAGGTTCACCAGTCCCCTGGCCTTGTGTAACCACTCAACATATCCCAATCCTTCCATTCCACCCAGGTGATTCATTAACTTAGTTGTTTTATTAAACAAAACATAAGTCCTCAGACTTAGAATATTTTTCCATAGTGTGAATATATTTTCCACCCATGTTTTCTATTAGCTAGGCTAAGCTTGGTAGTAGTAGGAATCTTAGCTTAGGAAAATCCTACTAAGGATTCATCTATTAGGTTTTCCTGTAGCAAGATCTATACTTAGCAAAATCCATGCAAGTTTACTTAGCAAAATCACTAATGCATAGTGAAAGTATTGGGATAGAAAGTATGAAGCATCACTTGCCTTTTTGGTAGGGAATGGTAGTTCACTCCTTGATCTTGCTAGTCTCACACTTCACTACAAGTCAAACAAGCAAACACAAATTCAATTCACATTCCAACCAAAGTCAAACAAACAATTCTTTACACACACAAAGTAATGGAATCTAAGTCATGCATGGGAGCATGCACAAGATAGTTTTTATTTTTCAAAGGGGTCTCTATGGGTTTCTAAACTTTGTAAGATCCAATTTGGTCATTTACCAAAGTGGCAAAGTCATTAGCAAGAGGGTTTTGTCCAAAAACTATTTTTAAATCCATTTATCATTTCATGTGGTGAAAATGTTTTTATTAAGGCAAAACTCTTAAGTTGTTCACCAAATGAGTTGCTATTGCAAGACTTGGTGTTTTTGGGTCAGTAGGTTTGGTCCAAACTATTTTTCTCAAAGTTTCTTTTCCATAAATATTTTTATAATAAAATCAACAATTTTATTTGGCTAGAAATGGACTAAACTAATTAATCCATTCCAAACTTTTCCAAATTTATTTTCCAAACCATGGGTTGGTTCCTAGGGTCAGTGAGGTCACAATAAACCAATTTGCAAAGGTTTTAATCCAAAAATCATTTTAAACAATTTTATACTCTATACAAGCTCACAAAAGTTTCTGCAAATTCAAACAAGCTAACAGATATTATTTGCTAAACTAAGTCCATGGTTGGCTAGGGCTTGTTCTCCTGAATTTATTGATATAAAATTTGCCAAATTTGGACGTGTGGATCAAAAGTTATAAGGGTTTGAAGTTTGTAAATAATTCTGATTTCAAATTCTAATTTCAATCTATCTGGTGACACGCGGCGGTATCTAACTGGTTGGTACCGGTTCGGTCGGATTGACCTCTCTGGATCGTTAGATCTAAGTGGGATCGCACGGCACTGGTTGCTCGATACCCCTTCGATAAGTCATTCAATCGTGTGCCTCGGATCTCAGACGGACGGTCGCTATCCAAGAAGAAGAACGCGGCGAATGGAATGTTACAACGGGCCGTAAGCAGCGGGGCATGAGGCAGGAAACGAACAGTGAGGGAGCAAGCTCACCAAGTCGCGAGGATGAGGTGATGTTGTTCGTGGTCGTCGTGGCAAGGCGCACGGCACGGCAGGATTTCGCCGGAGTTGGTTCTCGGCGATTGCGGCGATCGAGGTCGAGGACGATGTTGTGGTCCACGGAAAGACAACCGGAGGACGGGGTTAGCTGCGCAAGACCATGGCAAAGATGTGTGCGTGAACGGAAGGGGTCGGGGTGGTCTGGAATTACCGGAGGAGCTCGTCGGAGGCGAGACAGACGGCGGCGCGGTCAGATGTTGTCGAAGCCGATGCTCTGGGCGCCCGCGGTCAAATGGGTGGTACAGGGAGGAAGGTCTGGGAGTGAGGAAGCTGCCAGGGTGCTCGGGGAGGCTCGGGGTGGTGTGTGCTGGTCGGATTTTGGCGAGGAAGGTCGTCGGAGACAGGGAAGTGTCTGGCAAAATTCTTCGGCCTGGAGGCGTGTCGAGGAGGGGCGTCTGGGGGAGAAAGGAGAGGAAAGCCTGGCGTTTAACGCTGAGTGGTCACGGTGAGGAGTAATCGCTGCAGTAAAGTGTATTGACCGCGAGAATTTAACGACAGGAACGGTCGCGGTGTGAGGGGAAGAAGGAGTCGTAGGGAGGAAGAAGAACAGGAGGGGTGGGACCGGTCGGTCAGTGGGAAAAGGGAAGAGGTGGAGGTCCACATGTCATTGTCTCGTGGGTCGAGCACGAGTGGGAAAACGTTCATGGAGAGGAAAAGACTCTTGGTATCTGGTGGGCTTGGCCGACTGGGTTGGCTGTTGTTTCATTTTTTTTTGTACAGAAACATTTTCTTTTTCTATATCTATTTGCTGATTTGATTTTCAATCAACATTTCAAACATTCAAACCAATAAAACAATTCAAACTATTGTAATGAGTTTTTGGTTCTGTTTATCATCATAATTCACATTCTAAAATAAAATATTATTTTAAATCTTTTTAGGTTCCATTTATTAATTAAATAAATGGATCATTAGTTATTTAATAAAATAGGGTTTGTTTTAATTAATAAAATCTTCATTTAAAATCCAAATATTTTCAAAACCTAAATATTAAATACTTGGGAACTTGTTTTAAAACAAAATAACATTTTATTTTAGAGTCCATTATTAATTAAATATATTAGACCTTCATTATTAAATTAAATAGGATTTGTTTTGTTGAGATATTTATTTTGAAATCTAAAAATAAGGTCAAACACTTTAGTAGGTTTTAATTAAGAAAATAAAATACTTAGAAAGCTTATTTTAAAATAATTTTAATAAGTTTTGATGTTTTAATTAAAATGGTAAAACCTTTTATTTGAATAAAATTTGATATTAATTCCTTATTTTTTTATTTTAAATAAACCTTTGTTATTTTTATTCATAACTAAAATGTTTTAATTTCCAAAGTTTGGTCAGGGTTTAATTTGGCTTTATTAAATATCTTTATTTATAAATCCACCTTTTCTTTTGAAAACCTAATCTTTTATTGAAGGATCCAATATAGTAATACCAAAATATTTTATTTTCCTTTATTTAAAATGTTTATCTTTATGAATCCCTTTAGGATTTTATTTAATTCAAATGGGTTTGAAGTTCCAATTGAATTCAAAAAGTTTCTTCTGGCTCTGGAAATCAAACACAGTTTTATTTTATTCATTTATTTTCACATTACAAGATTTGGAAAATCTTGGGATGTGACAAGCTACCACCCTTAAAATAAATCTCGTCCCGAGATTTGGGGAGGCTAGGGTTACAAGCAAGTTCAAAACAACTAGGGTACTACCACCCTTAAAAATTTTCAAACAAAAATTACACATTGTCCTTCTTGGGATCATGAGAAATACTTTCTCTAAGCAACTTTGCATGTGTCCTTGGTTTCTATACTTGACTCATGAGCCAAGGTTGAGATCCTTCATAGACTTGTTTAACTTGTTCTCCATCCTTTCTGGACAATTGTTTGCATAGTGGCCTAGTTCCTTGCATTTGAAACATGTGACAAGGCTGATATCCCTCATAGGCTTGTTTATCTTATGCTTCATCTTTTCTGGACAGTAATTTGCATAATGTCCTAACTCTTTGCAATTGTAACATTGCTCTTGAGTAATATCCTTCTTGTTAGGGTTTGGGCATTTCTTCTTCTTCTTGGGTCTTTCCAAAGCTAGGAGTTCTTCCTGTTCATATTCCTCATAGGTGGGAGATCTTTCTATCTTCTTGGGGTATTGATCTTCATATTCCTTGGATGCATGATTTTTGTCTCCACAAGTATTGCTAACTTGGGTTCCTTTTAGAATAACATCTTTGTCATCCTTGTTGTCATTAGCTCTTTGGGAAAAGTTTTCTCCCATGTTGATCATTTGAGTAATGAGTCCTTGCAACAATTGGGGTTGAAGTTTCAAAATCCTTTGTATGGCTGGGTCTAGTCCATTGTTGTTGGCTAAAAGCTGAGTTGTCTCTTGGCTCAACTGGTTTTGGGTTGCTATAAGTTCTCTCATGTTGTCCTCTTGGTTGGTGTTGGTGTCTCTTGGAGTAGTCATCTGTTTGGGTTTGATAGGAAATTAGAATAGGCAAAATATTTCTAAGGAGTCAATTCTAATCACACACACCACAATTCACACAAACAATGTGCATGCAATTACAAACAAACATTCCACTCAAACAACAAGTTTCAAGCACATACTTAGGCAACAAAATATTTTTGTTACACCACATAAGTTGGTGTGTTTGACTTAACTAAATTGTGGTGGTCCATCTATATGGTTCACTTGTGATCCTTCTTTCCTTCATGATTGATCCTTCTTTCATGAGATCATGGTTTCCTTGGGATAAAATCTTGGTCACAAAACTTCAAATAATGTAGGTTCCTTCTAACTTTTGCATTCCCTCAGTCTCTAACTCTTGAGCAAGATTTCCTTGTTTCACTTGTGGTCCTTAGTAGTTTTCAAGTTGGAAGTCCTTGGGAA
Source organism: Avena longiglumis (assembly GCA_030063025.1). NCBI lineage: Eukaryota > Viridiplantae > Streptophyta > Magnoliopsida > Poales > Poaceae > Avena > Avena longiglumis. The sequence continues at coordinate 524,534,138 of CP125976.1, forward strand.
AAATGCTGAAGATGTTGAAGTCATTAGAGTTGAAGAAGTTGAAGTCATTAGAGTTGAAGATGTTGAAGAAGTCCTTTGCACATGGTGTAGTCTTTGGTCATGAGGTAGGCTTTTATCCCTCAAGATGAAATAGAAGAGATGTAGAGTTGAAACCAAAATGGTTAAGGAAAGAGTTTACAAGTGTTTTTGTAAATAAGTTTTGGATCAAAATATAACTCCTATTTTTCTAAGGGTTTTTGTCCAATCCTAGGTTTACAAATCCTACAGGCAACACAATGCTCTGATACCATCTGTAGGGGTCCCAATCTTAGATAAGATAGAGCCTCCTGTGTTTTACAATGCTAGTCCCTGGATCAATAGCTAGCATCCACAGTTAAGATGTAATATCAAGAAACAAAGGTCATAATATAACTTTATAACCAGGAAAACATAATTTTATTACATCATACATAGCTCATATGGCTATTATATTACATTGCAGCGGAATAACTATGGTCAAGTGGTCCTTCATCTTCAAAGTGCCACAGGCAGATGTTGGTTGTAGACTTTGTAATCCTAAACAATCAATCTTCACTAAAATCAATCAAACCTGCAACATACAAGTTACAGCCACAAAGGTCAATACATTTGAATTGTATTGGCAAGTTATACTATGGTAGTATAGTGGAATCTATCATCTATATGCATTTGGCTAAGTGGAGTTGAGGCTTGCATTGCTCAAAATAGATTTTTCTTATCATTTTGAAAAATACTAAGTTTTTGCTTGACAAAATCATTTTTCCCAATCAAAGATTTCAAGATCGTTGTACCAAGCCATCTCTCCATCAATGATTGAAGAATTCAAACAACCCTTGTTCAAACCACAAGATTTTAATTTAGAAATTGGAATGATGAGATTCTTGATTGCTTCCATGTCTTGATGCTCAAATTGTCCTTTACCAGGGACATGGCTAAGTACTTAGATTTTACACTCTGCAGAGGTGGTGCACTTTACCCACAAGACTTGGTTTCCCAAGACAAAATCTTTCAGAAGCCTTCCCTTAGACCAAAATGGACGCGCTCCAACCTATCAAACACTACCACCCACTGTCCATTTGGCTAAGTTCTTGCAACCTATATGATCATGGCAGAGCCCATATTGCCAAGTGGTTGCACTTGAAGCTTCTCAACATTTGACATCTCAAATATCTTTGTTCCTGGGTGGCCATCCACAAGTGTGATACACAAGGTTCACCAGTCCCCTGGCCTTGTGTAACCACTCAACATATCCCAATCCTTCCATTCCACCCAGGTGATTCATTAACTTAGTTGTTTTTATTAAACAAAACATAAGTCCTCAGACTTAGAATATTTTTCCATAGTGTGAATATATTTTCCACCCATGTTTTCTATTAGCTAGGCTAAGCTTGGTAGTAGTAGGAATCTTAGCTTAGGAAAATCCTACTAAGGATTCATCTATTAGGTTTTCCTGTAGCAAGATCTATACTTAGCAAAATCCATGCAAGTTTACTTAGCAAAATCACTAATGCATAGTGAAAGTATTGGGATAGAAAGTATGAAGCATCACTTGCCTTTTTGGTAGGAATGGTAGTTCACTCCTTGATCTTGCTAGTCTCACACTTCACTACAAGTCAAACAAGCAAACACAAATTCAATTCACATTCCAACCAAAGTCAAACAAACAATTCTTTACACACACAAAGTAATGGAATCTAAGTCATGCATGGGAGCATGCACAAGATAGTTTTTATTTTGCAAAGGGTCTCTATGGGTTTCTAAACTTTGTAAGATCCAATTTGGTCATTTACCAAAGTGGCAAAGTCATTAGCAAGAGGGTTTTGTCCAAAAACTATTTTTAAATCCATTTATCATTTCATGTGGTGAAAATGTTTTTATTAAGGCAAAACTCTTAAGTTGTTCACCAAATGAGTTGCTATTGCAAGACTTGGTGTTTTTGGGTCAGTAGGTTTGGTCCAAACTATTTTTCTCAAAGTTTCTTTTCCATAAATATTTTTATAATAAAATCAACAATTTTATTTGGCTAGAAATGGACTAAACTAATTAATCCATTCCAAACTTTTCCAAATTTATTTTCCAAACCATGGGTTGGTTCCTAGGGTCAGTGAGGTCACAATAAACCAATTTGCAAAGGTTTTAATCCAAAAATCATTTTTAAACAATTTTTATACTCTATACAAGCTCACAAAAGTTTCTGCAAATTCAAACAAGCTAACAGATATTATTTGCTAAACTAAGGCCATGGTTGGCTAGGGCTTGTTCTCCTGAATTTATTGATATAAAATTTGCCAAATTTGGACGTGTGGATCAAAAGTTATAAGGGTTTGAAGTTTGTAAATAATTCTGATTTCAAATTCTAATTTCAATCTATCTGGTGACACGCGGCGTTATCTAACTGGTTGGTACCGGTTCGGTCGGATTGACCTCTCTGGATCGTTAGATCTAAGTGGGATCGCACGGCACTGGTTGCTCGATACCCCTTCGATAAGTCATTCAATCGTGTGCCTCGGATCTGTATCGGACGGCTGCTACTGCCTGGCCAAGAACGGGCGGCGGAATGTTACCGGCGAACGGCGGAGCGGTCAGTTGGCGGCGGCGCTGGCGAGGCAGGAAACGAAACAGTGAGGGAGCAAGCTCACCGAAGTCGCGAGGATGAGGTGATGCTGTTCGTGTGGTCGTCGTGGCAAGGGGCGCACGGGGACGGGCAGGATTTCTCGCCGGAGTTGGTTCTGGCGACGGTCGCGTGCGGTCGAGGTCGAGGACGATGCTGTGGTCCACGGGAAGACAACCGGAGGACGGGGTTAGCTGCGCAAGACCATGGCAAAGATGTGTGCGTGAACGGAAGGGGTCGGGGTGGTCTGGAATTACCGGAGGAGCTCGTCGGAGGCGAGACAGACGGCGGCGCGGTCAGATGTTGTCGAAGCCGATGCTCTGGGCGCCCGCGGTCAAATGGGTGGTACGGGGAGGAAGGTCTGGGAGTGGGGAAGCTGCCAGGGTGCTCGGGGAGGCTCGGGGTGGTGTGTGCTGGTCGGATTTTGGCGAGGAAGGTCGTCGGAGACAGGGAAGTGTCTGGCAAAATTCTTCGGCCTGGAGGCGTGTCGAGGAGGGGCGTCTGGGGGAGAAAGGAGAGGAAAGCCTGGCGTTTAACGCTGAGTGGTCACGGTGAGGAGTAATCGCTGCAGTAAAGTGTATTGACCGCGAGAATTTAACGACAGGAACGGTCGCGGTGTGAGGGGAAGAAGGAGTCGTAGGGAGGAAGAAGAACAGGAGGGGTGGGACCGGTCGGTCAGTGGGAAAAGGGAAGAGGGGGAGGTCCACATGTCATTGTCTACGTGGGTCAGATACCGAGTGGGAAAACGTTTCATGGAGAGGAAAAGATCAATGGCATCTTGCTGGTGGGCTTGGCCGACTGGGTTGGCTGTTGTTTCATTTTTTTTTGTACAGAAACATTTTCTTTTTCTATATCTATTTGCTGATTTGATTTTCAATCAACATTTCAAACATTCAAACCAATAAAACAATTCAAACTATTGTAATGAGTTTTTGGTTCTGTTTATCATCATAATTCACATTCTAAAATAAAATATTATTTTAAATCTTTTTAGGTTCCATTTATTAATTAAATAAATGGATCATTAGTTATTTAATAAAATAGGGTTTGTTTTAATTAATAAAATCTTCATTTAAAATCCAAATATTTTCAAAACCTAAATATTAAATACTTGGGAACTTGTTTTAAAACAAAATAACATTTTATTTTAGAGTCCATTATTAATTAAATATATTAGACCTTCATTATTAAATCAAATAGGATTTGTTTTGTTGAGATATTTATTTTGAAATCTAAAAATAAGGTCAAACACTTTAGTAGGTTTTAATTAAGAAAATAAAATACTTAGAAAACTTATTTTAAAATAATTTTAATAAGTTTTGATGTTTTAATTAAAATGGTAAAACCTTTTATTTGAATAAAATTTGATATTAATTCCTTATTTTTTTATTTTAAATAAACCTTTGTTATTTTTATTCATAACTAAAATGTTTTAATTTCCAAAGTTTGGTCAGGGTTTAATTTGGCTTTATTAAATATCTTTATTTATAAATCCACCTTTTCTTTTGAAAACCTAATCTTTTATTGAAGGATCCAATATAGTAATACCAAAATATTTTATTTTCCTTTATTTAAAATGTTTATCTTTATGAATCCCTTTAGGATTTTATTTAATTCAAATGGGTTTGAAGTTCCAATTGAATTCAAAAAGTTTCTTCTGGCTCTGGAAATCAAACACAGTTTTATTTTATTCATTTATTTTCACATTACAAGATTTTGAAAATCTTGGGATGTGACACCCTTCCTCCATCTTGCAGTTAAAGAACTTCTCAGAGATCTCATATCTCTCAGAACGGGCTTGAGTCTGAAACATGGTTTTCAGCTCCTCGAGAATCTCAAAGGGTCCGGGATAGGTTTCAAAACGATTTTGAAGTTCCGGTTCCATAGCAAACAACATGGTGCTCTTAATCACACCATAATCATCTTTGCGCGACTGATAGACAGCTTTCTCATCACCGGTAGCGATTGCAGTAGGGGTCACCTAACGCTTCCAAGGACATAGTCCTTTTGTCCGCCGCATGAATGATTCTTAGATTGCGGAACCAATTGAAGTTAGACCCATTGTTTCTAAGCTTTTCCTTCTCAGCAAAAACGTTGAAGTTGAAGTTGGATTTGGCCATGTGATCTACAGTATTTGCAAGTACAATTTAGACTATGTTCATGATAAATAGTTCAACTTAATCAAATTACTAAATGAACTCCCACTAAATTCAACATCCCTCAAGTTGTTTAGTGAACACGATCCAAATTCACCACACCTAATCCGATTATCACGAGAAGAGATGTGGTTTCAATGGTGGACAACAAAGTGTCGATCATATCATTCATATGACTCATGCTTAACCTTTCGGTTCTTGTGTTTCGAGGCCATGTCTGTACATGCTAGGCTCGCTGTTAGACCCAAGTATTTCAGCGTGTGCAAACTGGCTTGCACCCGTTGTATGTGAGCGAGAGTATATAGCACCCGATCATCACGTGATGCTTGGACACGAACTTTCGCACGGTGCATACTTGGGGAGAACACAGTTTTATCTTGATCTTTATGAGGAATTATCTTATAATGCTACCGCGATCTAAGCATAATAAGATACATAAAGGATAAACATCACATGCATATAACTTTATGTGACATGGTATAGCCAATCTTCGCGCAATGATCTCCATCTTGTGCGTTCCGGCATGATCTCCATCACTCCACCATGATTGCCTTCACCACGAATAGCAACTACAACTATTGCTAACTACTTAGCGATAAAGTAAAGCTATTACATGGCGTATAAGTTGACTCGCAGGTCATACACAATTATAAAGACAACCATATGGCTCCTGCCGGTTGTGTACTCATCGACATGCAAGTCGTGAAACATTACAAAACATGATCATCGCATACATTATACACATCACATCTTGGGCCATACCATATCACAGAAAACACTCTCAAAAAACACGTTAGACGCCTCTACTTTGTTGTTGCATGTTTTACGTGGCTTATGGGAGTAGATGCTAAGAACGATTCTTACCTACGGAAAGCCACAACGGTGATATTATGGTTGCCAAACTCCGGTGTTAATCACATGACAACTATAGTGAGAGAAACTGACATCCACCACCGCATGTGTGGAACAAGCCACACGCCAAGTGCGGAGCCGGTCTCATGACGACGTCGCGTAAGGTTGGCCTGGACCGCTTCAATCTCACTATCCGCCATAAGAAGAACACAAACAAGAGTCTTGCAACAGAAACATCAACGCCTCGCAACAACCATGTTGCGTTCTACTCGTGAAACACATCTACGCATAGATCTAGCTCGATACCATCAAGGGTTTCGCGGCATAGTAAATCAAAATTTTCTACGAGCGAACAGAAGGAAAGCCAACATATAATATAGGAGATGCAAACAACGAGAGATTGGATTAGATCTTCATACCTTGAAGATTCACAATGGAACGTTAACGGAACGTTGGTGATGTACTCGCTTCTCCTCCTCGCGATCCGATCCAATCTAGCACCACAAGTGGCGGCCTCCGTGAGATGCACACGCAAAGCACCTCGACGTCCTCCTTCCTCGGACCAGCAAGTATGGTGGAGAGATAGATTGGATCTACAACACGGCGTGGTGTATATGGTGGAGAATTTACGGGCAGGCTTCTACAAGCAATGGGAGGAGAGAGGAAAGCTAGCAAGGCGGCTAGGGTTTGGAGGAGAGGTGTAGGGTTTGGTGCGCCCCACCCCTCTTTATATAGAGGGGCGCAGCTAGCCCTCCCCAAGCCCAAAGGATAAGGAGTGGGGGCATGGACTCTCCCTCTTCTAGAAACCCTATCTCTAGTTTAAACGATTTAAACTCTAGGATCGGCTGGGCCCTATGGGGCCTTGTGCCCCGCCCAAAGCGGCCAGGACACTCCATCATAGGCCCATGCCCCTCCCAGAAGGTGGGGACACGTTGGCCCCTTCCGAAGGTTCTAGAAGCTTCCGACAATACCGATTAACCCGAACAATTCAACTCCAAAACTGCATCGCCTTATATGAATCATATTCTCCGGACCATTCCGAACCTCTCGTGATGTCCCGGATCCCATCCGAGACTCCAAACAAAAATTCATAAACCAATTATCCAATCTATCCTAGCCGAGACACGTTAATTGTGTGACCTGCGGTTCGAGAATATGCGCATGATCTTCTATCAATAATCGCCAGCGGTCCAGGCACCCATATTGACTCACACATTCATCGATGATCATATCGGATGAACCACGATGCCAGGATTCAAACAATCCCATATATATATATTCCTTCGCCTCGCGATATTTTACTTGCCCGAGATTCGATCGTCGATGCATCATACCTAGTTCAATCTCGTTCACGCAAGTACTTTACTCGTTCGTAATCCGATATCACTTTGTGATTAACTCCTTAACCACATGCTTGCAAGCGGTGTTGATATCGACACCGAGTGGGCCCAAGTATATCTCTCCGACTTGGGAGGGACAAATCCCATCTCGATACATACAACCCAATGATACTTTCCGATCACCGAGAGACACCTTTATGATCACCCTCTCATAGGATGACGTTTGATGACCTCAAAGCTTTCTTCCGATACTGTGGAGTTGTATTACCTCATGGTCTAAGGAATACAATATTTGACATAGGAAAAGCTTCGCAAAGATGAACACGATGAAACGATCTAATTGCTTTGCTTAGTTTGGAGTGCCCATCATATCATTCTCCAATGATATGATCTCATTATCAATTGACAACTCATGTCTATGGTTAGGAAACCTTAACCATCATTGATCAATGAGCTAGTCCATAGAGGCGTACTAGTGACACGGTGTTGTTCACAAACCACACAAGTATTAAAGTTTCCGCTTAATACAATTCTAGTATGGAATATAAACTTTATCATGAACATGAATTATAATAATAACATCTTTATTATTGCCTCTAGGGCATAATTCCAACAAATGTATCATAACAATATGGAATGGTTGCATCATGTACTAGGTCACTTGGCTGGGCAAAATAAAGGGAGAAATCAAATCCTAGTTTGAAAGTCAAACGCCAATTTGAAAAAGTCAAATAGCAAGTTTGCTTGGTGGAGGGAGAGTAGGAAACCTACTTGGGGAGGAGTTGCTCTCCCTCCACCCGCCAGCCAAGGAGGCCGACTTGGGGGAGGACTCCCTCCTCCCAAGCCGCGCCCTCCCACCTATATAAGGAGGGGCAGGGCTGCCCCTCTTCCCTACACCCAACACACCCAAAACCCTAGCCCTAGCAGCCGGCCTCCTCCAAGTCGATGCCGCCACCTAGGGTTCCTCCAACCCGTCGAGTTGGGGCTTCCCCAAGCCCTAGCCGCCGGCCAAGCTCCCCCCTTTGTGCCTCTAAACCCTAGATTACCAAGGCCTCTCTCATAGTCCACCATACTCGCTTCGCCTTAAGGCGAAACCCTGCGAGATATCCCCTCTACTTCCAGTACCACACCGTCGTGCTGCCGAAATCGCGAGGAGAGTGCTACAACCTCCGTTGCCTGCTGGAACAAGGGAGAGGAAGGTCTTCATCTTGTACCGAACGTGTGACCGACTGCGGAAGCGCTGCCGGAACGCAGCACCCGAAGGATCGTCTACGCGATCTTGAGATCGGCAAGAGTACGACTACATCACCCACGAGAATCTGCTCTCGTTAACCGCTTTGGAATCTTCGAGGGTGATTTCCTCCATCGACTCGTTGCTACAATCTAGTAGATAGATCTTGGCTTATTTGTTTGCATGCGGTAGAAATTTTTTGTTTTCCATGCTACGAACCCCTACAATAACTACAGCCACAGACCGTAGGTCGTAGGCAATGCAAGTTTTCATAAACATTTCTTCAAAGGTTGCTTTTATTTTGAAAATCTATGTCGGTCAGCCTTCACGGGTTTACCAGAACCTTCACATCCGGGTCAGAACTATCGTGGGACGTTGAGGGTTCCCACCCATATGCTGCATATCCTCTACGAATTACCAATTAATATGCATGCTACGAGGATAATAGCCACGACCTACACATCCGGCTTCATGCGAGAGGAAGAAGATACAGCTGACTTCTCCGTCCCATTCCAAATCTCATGGTCAATGCGTAATATACGGTGCAAGAATCACTAGCGACATTGGTTGTTATGTCCTAGGTGATATAGTTCTGAACAGTGGTATTCCAACTGTCAGGTTTAATAGATTAGCTAATCACCCTGGATCAGTAATCAATAGTCCTCATTATTATTGAAAATAGTGTTTTCGGACCTTTTTCAAATGCAGGTGAAGACAACCCTGTATCTGTAAAATACTTTATATAAAATAATCAAAGGACATGAGGAAGTGTGAACTTGCCTTTTGTGATTGCAAGATTATGCACTCACGGTCTTCGAGTCAGTGTATAAGATCCAAAAATCCGAAATCAGCATCATTGGCCCGGTAAGGACTAATGTTTAAAGAAGCAGTATGCTTTTTTGCATAAGTAATGTGATGCACGTTCTAAGCGCAAATCCCGGGAATAACGTTGTCCTAGGGTTTGGATTCCGAAAATGGTTACTTTGGAATGTGTGGTCTTTTTAGATAAGTTTCATAGTTGTACTTTTATTAGAGTTTATGAGTGGTTGTAAACATCACATATGTAGGAGTAAAGTATATATACTTATGATATACTAGTTAGGATTACTTCTACAGAGTTTCTTATTTGAAGTGGCAAAAAGGATAACCTTCGAAGAAAAGGTTTCTCTTCTAAGTTCTAAACAATCTTTGTGATTAATTAGTGGTGGTTGATGTCATTTGTTTGTTCAAATGGTTTGGCTTGAGTTGCCTTATAGTTTAACTACTTCAGACCAAAGTTTACTATAAAACATATAATAATGCTTATAGTGTTATATTAAGATTCTATAGACTAAAGTTAACTTTAAAGTATAGATAGTTTTGAAAGTATCGTACATATACCTTGGTATCTTGTATATCTGAAATGTGTTCTTTAAGTTACTTAAGAATGTTTATTCTGTTACTTGAGTAATGGTTCCTTGATGTGAGTATGGAGTAATATCATTTATCTTTTATCAATAAGTGGATATAGTTTATGAACCCAACATAAGGTTACTTAACTACTTATGGATTTATATAGTGTTGTAGTAGTTTTTGTAATTTGGTGATTAATATGGATTAGAAAAGATTTGATTGTTCACAAGTTGTTCTTTAAGGAATTTATTATTATTGGAATTCTTTTTGGAGATAATTTTTATTTAAGGTTGGGGATTCTTCTAAAATAAGAACATTTATAATGTTTTAAACCATTATGGCATTAGGAATATTTAAGGTTGGGGATACTAATACTATTTATTAGACTTATTTAACTCATTTTAGGAATATTAGTAAATTATATTTATTTTCATATGAATTATTAATGAAGTAAATGAGTTAAAATTTGAGTTATTAAAATATTTAATTTTATTATTTACCTCAAAAGGAGATTATTAGATTTTTAGTATGTAAGTAATATTTTTATGATCATTTTGGTATATTATATTTATTTTTCTAATTTATAAACAATAAGATATGATTTTTATAATTCTTATTACTTTTATACTTACTTAATAAATAATAAATATTTAATTAAGTGAAATAATAATACATGGTTATATTTTTAAATTATAGTTCTTATTTTTCTAAGATTTTTGGTATTTTATTACTATTATTAATATTTATTATTATAAAAATATGAATTATCAAAGTTTTATTACTTATGAAACTTTTATTAAATAATATTTATTTAAATAATCATCATAATAATATTTGCTAATAAATTTAAGTTGTAGATTTTATTTTTCTGAAAATTTTCATGTATTATACATATTTTTCTGAATTATAAATCAAAAGTTATTAATTAAACAAGATTTAATCATTTATTAAATTTCTGGAATAATATTAATTGGATTATAACATTTTATTCATTTCCTAACTGAAAAATACTTTTTACACCACGACCAGAGCTAGCTCCAGTCACTGATATGTGGGCCATTGTCCACCTCAGCTTTAGATGAAAGAAATGTTTTTGCTACTGACTTCCTCTCTACTCATTGTCGATGACATGCGGGCCCTAGGCCATGTCATCCACCACGCGAGGAAAAGACTAGTCAAACGGCTGACGTGGCTCGATCATTAGGTAAGCATGGCGTCAGCATCACCACCGCCGTCGGTGAGTGGTCACCGGCGATGATCTACTGCACCCCAACAAGCGAAATAGGTCTAGTTCGAATCAGCACAAGCTACTGAACCTAGGAGTGGCAGCATCGCTCCGAAATGGTCATCGGAACTTCAGCTCCGACGAGCTCCGACGGTGGCCAACGGTGGCTTACAGTGAAACGGTGATTTACAGCGAGATCAAACGATTCAAGGATGCTGGAAGATTCAGGAACTCACCCTGATGATGATTGAGTGGTTGGCGAGGACAGGCGTGGCCAGAATCGAGCTTCCCGACGAGGATTCCGACGAACTGCCGCGGAGGAAAACGACCAAATTCACCCGCTCCAGTGCTCCCCTTGATGCAAACTTCTACCCAGAGGATCTACGGAGGATGGGGCTTCTCCATGACGGCTCAGAATGGTGTGGGTGACGTGTTTCGACGACGAAGAGTGGCTCCGGCGAGCTAGGGTTCGGTCTCGCTCGTATCTGTCACATCCCAAGATTTTCCAAATCTTGTAATGTGAAAATAAATGAATAAAAATAAAACTTTGTTTGATTTTTAAGGGCCAGAAGAAACTTTTTGAATTTAAGTGGAACTTCAAACCTATTTGGATTAAATAAAATCCTAAAGGGATTTAAAAGGTTAAACATTTATAAAAGGAAAATTAAAATGTTTTGGAATTACTATTTTGGAATCTTTTAATAACAGATTTGGTTTTCAAAAGAAAAGGTGGATTTATAAATAAAGATTATTTTACAGAGCCAAATTAAACCTTGGCCAAGCTTTGGAATTAAAACATTTTGTTTTGAATAAAAAAATAGCAAAGATTTATTTAAATAAATTAATAAGGATTTAATATCCAATTTTATCTAAATAAAAGGTTTTACCATTTTAATTAAAACATCAAAACTTATTAAATTATTTTAAATAAGTTTTCTAAGTATTTTATTTTCTTAATTAAAACCTACTAAAGTGTTTTAGTTTTATTTTATATTTCAAAATAAAGATTTATTAAAACAAATCCTATTTGATTTAAATAACTAAGGTCCATTCTATTTAATTATTAAGGGAACCTAAAATAAAAATATTATTTTGTTTTAAACAAGTATTTCAAGTATCTTATATTTTCAAATAAAACCTACTGATTGGGTATTGAAAGTGTTTGGATTTCCAATGAATATTTTATTAAATAAATCAAACCATATTAAATAAATAAAGGTCCATTTTTATTTAATTAATGAATGGATCTTAAAATGAATAAAAAATATTATTTTATTTTGGAATTTAGGTTTATGCTGATAAACAGAACCAAGTTCAAAATTGTGAAGTGTGGTGTTTGTTTGAGTTGATTTGGTTGAATGAATCATTTGTTTGAATTTCAAATCAGTAAATCGAAAATAGAAAAGGAAAAAGTTTCGCAGAAAAAAAATAGAGCACCCACCATCGCCCACTAACCCAGCAGCAGCCCACCTAGCCCACCTGTTCCCACGCCACTGAAACGTTTTCTTTACCGCAGAAGCTACCCGCTAAATCACCGACCGGTGGACCCTCCCCTCCTTTCTTTTCCCACTGACCGGTAGGCCCACTCTCCACTGTTCTTCCTCCTCACCCGCGCGACCCTGTCTCCCCCAAACCTCGCTGCCGTTGCTGCCATTCAAGCCGCGATCAATTCGCAGTAATGCCGCGCCATAATCTCGCCGTGACTGCACGCTATTAAGCGACCAGCGCCTTCTCCGCCTTTCCCCTCTGTCGCCACTCCCTCTCTGCCCCGAGGCTGCCTCGAATCGAGCTAGTACTCCCTCTGCTCCGACCACCATCTCCGACCAATTCAGGCCAGTACACACCACCCCGTGCCTCCCCGAGCACGCTAGGAGAATCCCCACTCCCAGACGTATCTCCCAGTATCATCCATTCGACCGCGGGCGTGCCAGAGCGTCGGCTTTGACAAGCTCGGCGGCCATGCCGTCTCTCCTCGAACTTCCCCAGAAGCCTCAACCGCCCTAGCTTTTCCATAGATGCTCACATCATCTCCAGCTCTCGCGTCTAACCGCATGCTCATTTGCCCTGGGTGAACTACAGCATCTCCCCGTCGTCGACCAGAGCCGCCAGACGCCGTTGCAAGCTCCGGTGAGGAATTGCAGCAAACCTCGTGCGCCCCTCGCCCGACCAACACCTCCTCGAGCATCACCGTGACCTCCTGAACCCGGTGAGCCTCTTCTCCTCCTCTCTCGCTTCCTAGACCACCGGCACCGTCCACACCTGATCGCGCCGCCAGTCGCCGCCGCGTCAGCGCCGCCTACTTTTGGTCAAACTCGCAAGACTCAGAGGATCGAGATCGACGCCACGATAGTTTAACTTAACCGCGAAGGGTTACGTCCAGGACCATGCGATCGATCAGATCCAATGCCCCTACAGCGATCCAACCGAACGGTACTCGCGAATAGCGAAGGGCCCCTATTCTATTTAAAATAGATTTGAAATCTGATTAGATTGCAAATTTCAAACCCTTGTAACTTTGGATCCACACGTCCAAAAATTACAAATTTTATGTCGTTGGATTCAGGAGAGCAAGACCTAACCAACCATTCCCTTAGTTTAGCAAATAGTATCTGTTAGTTTTCTTGTTTTTGCAGATTCTTTTGTGAGCTTGTTTAGAGTACGAAAATTGTTTAAAAATGATTTTTGGGTTAAAACCTTTGCAAAATGGTTTGTTGTGACCTTACTGACCCTAGGAACCAACCCATGGTTTTGAAAATGAAATTGGAAAAATTTAGAATGGATTAATTGAATTATTCTATTTCTAGCTAAGTAAAGATAATGGTTTTATTATGAAAAAGGATTTTGGAATAAAAACTTTGGGAAAATATTTTGATTCAAAGCTACTGACCCAAAACACCAAGACTGGAGAGTTAGAAACTTTTGGTGAGAAACTTAAAGATTTTTTATTTGATAAAACCATTTTTCACCATATAAAATGTTGAATGGATTTTAAAATAGTTTTTGGGCAAAACCCTCTAACTAATGACTTTGCCATTTTGGTAAATGACCAATTTGGACTTTCCAAAATTTAGAAACCTAGTGGAGACCATCCTTGCAATAGAACCATCCATTGCATACTTATGCATGACTTAGATTCCATTGCTTTGTGAGTGTGAAATTGTTTGTTTGACTTTGGTTTGGAATGTTAGTTGATTTTTGTGTTTGCTTGATTGACTTGTAGTGAAGTTAGTGAAGTGTGAGACTAGAAATATCAAGGAGTGAACCGCCATTCCCTACCAAAAAGGCAAGTTACACTATCATACAAAAGTCCTACTCTTTTCATTATACTTAGTGGATTTTGAAAACATGCATGAAAACAATTTTATACTTATGCTATGCTAAATCCTAATAGGATTCCCTATACACTCCTTAGTGAAAATATTGTAGTTGTTACATGCTTAGCCATGCTATATTTTGAAAAGAGATACATGTTGAAATTTTACAAAGGTTGAGAAAAGGACTTGTATTTTATATAACAAAACAAGGACTCAATGAACCACCTGGGTGGCCAAGGATACTTTTAAGTTTTGGAGAAGGTGGCAACAAAAGGAACCATGTTTATGGGATTCACTTTGTGTTGTGCTCCAAAATAAAACCACCTAGGAAACTTAGAGATTGAACATGTTTCTCCAATTGTGGCTTTCGTGTGCAACCACATGCTATTATGGCTCTGGCTTAGTCAACTACATTGGGAAGACCCATGCACTGTCTTCAGTTAACTGGACATGGGGATCTGGAATGCTTCATGGGTGCTGAAGGCAAGCTAGCAATGGTGTATGGGAGGACCTTTTGGAAAGACTTCGTCACATTCTCAATCTGCCAGTACTCCATCTTGGTGAGCACTAATCCAGTAGGCCACTGGTGGCAAAAGGATGGGATTGTGACATGTGGGTAAAGTGTACTCCTTCTGCAGAAGTTAATAAAATCTAAGTACTTAGCCGTGTCCCCGGTTATGGACAATACTGAGCAACTAAAGTTTGAACTATGGGAGATCTCGACATTCCAACTTCTAAAATAAAAACTTGATGCACTTGGGGGTACCAAGGAATTCAAAGAGATTTTGTTAAGCTTGATGCACTTGGGGTTACCAAGGTGCTCAAGAGATTTTGCTAAAAGTTGATGTACTTGGGTTACCAAGAAACTCATGAGAATTTGATAAAACTTGTTGCACTTGGGGTTACCAAGGTGCTCAAATGAATTTTGACAAGGACTTGAACACTTGGGTTTCTACCAAGGAGTTCAAGGAACTTGGAAAAGGAGATTTGACAAATGACCAAAACCATTTTAAAAAGATAGGGTAAATATTGCTTTATGCGAATGAGCCTTAAACTCTACTTAGCCAAATATGCATGTAATGATAGGATCCACTTATATCATACTTATTAGTGAAACTTGCCAATACAATTCAAATGTATTGACCCTTGTGGATGTAACTTGTAATGTTGCAGGTTTGATTGTTTTTAGTGAAGATTGATTGATTAGGATTACAAAGTCTACAACCAACATCTGCCTGTGGCACTTTGAAGATGAAGGACCCATGATATTATTTATTCCGCTGCAATGTAATGTAATAGCCAAATGAGCTATGTATGATGTAATAAAATTATGTTATTCCTGGTTATAAAGTTATATTATGACCTTTGTATCTTGATATTACATCTTAACTGTGGATGCTAGCTATTGATCCAGGGACTAGCATTGCAATCATAGGGATCCTTTTCCTTTACAAAGGAGGGGTCTAACAGATGGTATCAGAGCATTGTGTTGCCTGTAGGATTTGTAAACCCTAGGATTGGACAAAAACCCTTAGAAAAATAGGAGTTATATTTTGATCCAAAACTTATTTACAGAAACACTTGTAAACTCTTTCCTTAACCATTTTTGGTTTCAACTCTACACCTCTTCTATTTCAACTTGATGGAGAAACCTACCCATGACCAAGGACTACACTATGTGCAAAGGACTTCTTCAACACTTTCAACTCTAATGACTTCAACTTCTTCAACTCTAATGACTTCAACATCTTCAGCATTTTCACCAAGGACTTCCAACTTGGATATCACTAAGGACTACAAGTGAGACAAAGAAATCTTGCTCAAGATTTAGAGACTGAGGGAATGCAAAAGTTAGAAGAAGCCTACATCACATGAAATTTTGTAACCAAGAGTTTTTCTCAAGGAAACCATGATTTCATACAAGAAGAATCATGAAGGAAGGAAAAATCACAAGTGAACCATATAGAGGGACCACCATAATTTAGTTAAGACAAAAAACACCAACTTATGTGGTGTAACAAAAATATTTTATTGCCTAAGTATGTGCCTGAACTTTGTTTGAGTGAAATGTATGGTTTGTGATTGCATGCACATTGTTTGTGTGAATTGTGATGTGGGTGATTAGAATTGATTCCTTAGAAAATCTTTTGCCTATTCTAATCTTCCTTCGACCCAAACAAATGACTACCCCAAAAGACTCCAAGGTTGATGACACCAACACCAACCAAGTTGACAACATGAAAGAGCTCATAACAACCCAACACCAGTTGAACCAACTGACAGCTCAGTTCATAGCCAGCAATAGTAATAAAGATCCAGCACTACAAAAGTTTTTGGAAGAACAATCCCAACTGATGCTTAAGGTGACTAATCAAATGATCGGCATGGAAGAAAACTATCCCAAAAGAGTGTATGATAACAAGGATGACAAGAATGTTATTCTAGATGGAGCCCCAGCTTGCATTATTTGTGGAGACAAGGACCATACTTCCAAGGAGCATGAAGATTAATGCCCCAACTGTGAAGAGAAACATCCTATTGGACAGTGTCCTACCTCTCAAGCTACTTGCTACCTATGTGAAGGAAGCAATCATACTCCTATCCAATGCCCTATTTACTCCATGGTGGAACAAAGGAAACAAGAAGGATCCAAGTATGCCAAGAATGTTGATGGCAAAGGAAAAGGACCACTTATACCTCCAAACAAGACAACCCAATTCAAAGGATCAAAGAATCCCAAGAAACCAAGACCAGACATGAACCTTGTGCAATGTCGTAAATGTAAGGAAATGGGACACTACTCCAGTGAATGACGAGAGAACAAGAAGAATAAAGAGATTGACCAAGTGTGGTGCAACAACTGCAAAGAGTTAGGCCACTATGTAGCAACTTGTCCACAAGAGCCACGTAAAGAGCTCAAGGAAATCCACTGTTCAACTGCAAAAACCCAGGACATTATGCAAGCAACTGTCCAGAAAAGATGAAGAACAAGTTGAACAAGCCTATGGAGAAACTCAACCTCGGCCCATGAGTCAAGCATGAAATTAAGGACATAAAAGCAACTGTTTGCTTAGAGAAAGTTTTCCCAGGATCCCAAGAAGGACAATATGTAATTTTTGTTTGAAAAATTTTAAGGGTGGTAGTACCCTAGTGGTTTTGAACCTGCTTGTAACCCTATCCTCCCCAAATCTTGGGACAAGATTTATTTTAAGGGTGGTAGCCTGTCACATCCCAAGATTTTCCAAATCTTGTAATGTGAAAATAAATGAATAAAAATAAAACTTTGTTTGATTTTTAAGGGCCAGAAGAAACTTTTTGAATTTAAGTGGAACTTCAAACCTATTTGGATTAAATAAAATCCTAAAGGGATTTAAAAGGTTAAACATTTATAAAAGGAAAATTAAAATGTTTTGGAATTACTATTTTGGAATCTTTTAATAACATATTTGGTTTTCAAAAGAAAAGGTGGATTTATAAATAAAGATTATTTTACAGAGCCAAATTAAACCTTGGCCAAGCTTTGGAATTAAAACATTTTGTTTTGAATAAAAAAATAGCAAAGGTTTATTTAAATAAATTAATAAGGATTTAATATCCAATTTTATCTAAATAAAAGGTTTTACCATTTTAATTAAAACATCAAAACTTATTAAATTATTTTAAATAAGTTTTCTAAGTATTTTATTTTCTTAATTAAAACCTACTGAAGTGTTTTAGTTTTATTTTAGATTTCAAAATAAAGATTTATTAAAACAAATCCTATTTGATTTAAATAACTAAGGTCCATTCTATTTAATTATTAAGGGAACCTAAAATAAAAATGTTATTTTGTTTTAAACAAGTATTTCAAGTATCTTATATTTTCAAATAAAACCTACTGATTGGGTTTTGAAAGTGTTTGGATTTCAAATGAAGATTTTATTAAATAAATCAAACCATATTAAATAAATAAAGGTCCATTTTATTTAATTAATGAATGGATCTTAAAATGAATAAAAAATATTATTTTATTTTGGAATTTAGGTTTATGCTGATAAACAGAACCAAGTTCAAAATTGTGAAGTGTGGTGTTTGTTTGAGTTGATTTGGTTGAATGAATCATTTGTTTGAATTTCAAATCAAGAATCGAAAATAGAAAAGGAAAAAGTTTCAGAGAAAAAAATAGATCAGCCCACCATCCGCCCAGCTAACCCAAAGCAGCCCACCTAGCCCACCTGCTCCCACGCCATCGAAACGCTTTTCTTTACCGCAGGCTACCCGCTAAATCACCGACCGGTGGACCCTCCCCTCCTTTCTTTTCCCACTGACCGGTAGGCCCACTCTCCACTGTTCTTCCTCCTCACCCGCGCGACCCTGTCTCCCCCAAACCTCGCTGCCGTTGCTTCCATTCAAGACGCGATCAATTCGCAGTAATGCCGCGCCATAATCTCGCCGTGACTGCATGCTATTAAGCGACCAGCGCCTTCTCCGCCTTTCCCCTCTGTCGCCACTCCCTCTCTGCCCCGAGGATGCCTCGAATCGAGCTAGTACTCCCTCTGCTCCGACCACCATCTCCGACCAATTCAGGCCAGTACACACCACCCCGTGCCTCCCCGAGCACGCTAGGAGAATCCCCACTCCCAGACGTATCTCCCAGTATCACCCATTCGACCGCGGGCGTCCCAGAGCGTCGGCTTTGACAAGCTCTGACATCGCCGCCGTCTGTCTCGTCTCGGTCGAACTTCCCCGGTAAGCCTCGACTGCCCATAGCTTTTCCATGTATGCTCACATCATATCCAGCTCCGTCCGCGTCTAACCGTACCGTTCATTTGCCCTGGGGTGAACTACAGCATCTCCCCGTCGTCGACCAGAGCCGTCAGACGCCGTTGCAAGCTCCGGTGAGGAATTGCAGCAAACCTCGTGCGCCCCTCGCCCGACCAACACCTCCTCGAGCATCACCGTGACCTCCTGAACCCGGTGAGCCTCTTCTCCTCCTCTCTCGTTTCCTAGACCACCGGCACCGTCCACACCTGATCGCGCCGCCAGTCGCCGCCGCGTCAGCGCCGCCCACTTTTGGTCAAACTCGCCAGCACCGTTGGATCGAGATCTGACGCTCACGATAGTTTAACTTAACCGCGAAGGGTTACGTGTCCAGGACCGTGTGATCGATCAGATCCAATGCCCTACAGCCGCGATCCAACCGAACCGGTACCCACGAATAGCGAAGCGCCGCGTGTCCCCTATTCTGTTTAAAAACAGATTTGAAATCTGATTATATTGCAAATTTCAAACCCTCGTAACTTTGGATCCACACGTCCAAAAATTACAAATTTTATGTCGTTGGATTCAGGAGAGCGAGACCTAACCAACCATGCCCTTAGTTTAGCAAATAGTATCTGTTAGTTTGCTTGTTTTTGCAGATTCTTTTGTGAGCTTGTTTAGAGTAGGAAAATTGTTTAAAAATGATTTTTGGGTTAAAACCTTTGAAAAATGGTTTGTTGTGACCTTACTGACCCTAGGAACCAACCCATGGTTTTGAAAATGAAATTGGAAAAATTTAGAATGGATTAATTGAATTAGTCTATTTCTAGCTAAGTAAAGATAATGGTTTTATTATGAAAAAGGATTTTGGAATAAAAACTTTGGGAAAATATTTTGATTCAAAGCTACTGACCCAAAACACCAAGACTGGAGAGTTAGAAACTTTTGGTGAGAAACTTAAAGATTTTTTATTTGATAAAACCATTTTTCACCATATAAAATGTTGAATGGATTTTAAAATAGTTTTTGGGCAAAACCCTCTAACTAATGACTTTGCCATTTTGGTAAATGACCAATTTGGACTTTCCAAAGTTTAGAAACCTAGTGGAGACCATCCTTGCAATAGAACCATCCATTGCATACTTATGCATGACTTAGATTCCATTGCTTTGTGAGTGTGAAATTGTTTGTTTGACTTTGGTTTGGAATGTTAGTTGATTTTTGTGTTTGCTTGATTGACTTGTAGTGAAGTTAGTGAAGTGTGAGACTAGCAAGATCAAGGAGTGAACCGCCATTCCCTACCAAAAAGGCAAGTTACACTATCATACAAAAGTCCTACTCTTTTCATTATACTTAGTGGATTTTGAAAACATGCATGAAAACAATTTTATACTTATGCTATGCTAAATCCTAATAGGATTCCCTATACACTCCTTAGTGAAAATATTGTAGTTGTTACATGCTTAGCCATGCTATATTTTGAAAAGAGATACATGTTGAAATTTTACAAAGGTTGAGAAAAGGACTTGTATTTTATATAACAAAACAAGGACTCAATGAACCACCTGGGTGGCCAAGGATACTTTTAAGTTTTGGAGAAGGTGGCAACAAAAGGAACCATGTTTATGGGATACACTTTGTGTTGTGCTCCAAAATAAAACCACCTAGAAAACTTAGATATTGAACATGTTTCTCAAATTGTGGCTTTCGTGTGCAACCACATGCTATTATGGCTCTGGCTTAGTCAACTACACTGGGAAGACCCATGCACTTTCTTCAGTTAACTGGACATAGGGATCTGGAATGCTTCATGGGTGCTGAAGGCAATCTAGCAATGGTGTATGGGAGGACCTTTTGGAAAGACTTCGTCACATTCTCAATCTGCCAGTACTCCATCTTGGTGAGCACTAATCCAGTAGGCCACTGGTGGCAAAAGGATGGGATTGTGACATGTGGGTAAAGTGTACTCCTTCTGCAGAAGTTAATAAAATCTAAGTACTTAGCCGTGTCCCCGGTTATGGACAATACTGAGCAACTAAAGTTTGAACTATGGGAGATCTCGACATTCCAACTTCTAAAATAAAAACTTGATGCACTTGGGGGTACCAAGGAATTCAAAGATATTTTGTTAAGCTTGATTCACTTGGGGTTACCAAGGTGCTCAAGAGATTTTGCTAAAAGTTGATGTACTTGGGGTTACCAAGAAACTCATGAGAATTTGATAAAACTTGTTGCACTTGGGGTTACCAAGGTGCTCAAAGGAATTTTGACAAGGACTTGAACACTTGGGTTTCTACCAAGGAGTTCAAGGAACTTGGAAAAGGAGATTTGACAAAGGACCAAAACCATTTTAAAAAGATAGGGTAAATATTGCTTTATGCGAATGAGCCTTAAACTCTACTTAGCCAAATATGCATGTAATGATAGGATCCACTTATATCATACTTATTAGTGAAACTTGCCAATACAATTCAAATGTATTGACCCTTGTGGCTGTAACTTGTAATGTTGTAGGTTTGATTGTTTTTAGTGAAGATTGATTGATTAGGATTACAAAGTCTACAACCAACATCTGCCTGTGGCACTTTGAAGATGAAGGACCCATGATTTTATTTATTCCGCTGCAATGTAATGTAATAGCCAAATGAGCTATGTATGATGTAATAAAATTATGTTATTCCTGGTTATAAAGTTACATTATGACCTTTGTATCTTGATATTACATCTTAACTATGGATGCTAGCTATTGATCCAGGGACTAGCATTGCAATCACAGGGATCCTTTTCCTTTACAAAGGAGGGTTCTAACAGTATCTAAGAGGATAAGGAGGGATTGGAGATAGGGATGGAAGCAGCGTCGCGGTGGCCTTCTTATCCCCTCCTGGCAGCGGCGGCGAGTATCTTGGCGCAATGACGGCGATGACGGCATCGGGCGGCGAGCTCACAATGAAATGTCTCAAAAGCGTGACAATGACGACGATGGTCATTTTGTAGTAACCCCCTGGCATTTTATTTAGCTCAACCCGCGGTCCTCACCTGACCCCACTTGTCAGTCTCAGAGGGAAAAGGACCTGGGCTGGTTACTGGGTTGTTGTGCGATGCACAGGGTGTCAGTTAGGTGTAGTGGTATTGGGTTGCGGCCAAGTTTGATTTTTATTTGTTTTATTCTTTTTATATTTTCTATTTTCCTTTTCAGATTTCAATTTGAATTAGATTTTGAACCTTTCTTAGTATAATTTGTTTGCTGGACATGTACCACAATATTTAAAATATATTCGGTACCCTTTGTGAACTTTTATTATGTCTTCTTTTTATATTTCTTTTATTTACTCAATTAAGAACTCTTTTTTACTAATTGGAAGAAACTTCTTCTTATTATTTTTCTCTTTTATTTTTAATTATAGATTTCTTGAATGATATATTCTTATCTGTTTATAACTCAACTTTTAGTGAGCTTATAGCTTGAATTAAAACTTTATATATAAGTATAATGATTCTATACCATTAA
This sequence comes from Avena longiglumis, assembly GCA_030063025.1. Lineage (NCBI taxonomy): Eukaryota > Viridiplantae > Streptophyta > Magnoliopsida > Poales > Poaceae > Avena > Avena longiglumis. Next base: position 524,556,525 of record CP125976.1, read on the forward strand.
TTGATGCATGAAATATAAAGTCTTTGATATGACAATTACTACTCTCATTAAGTTGGGAAATAGCAATGTATGTGATAAACAAAGAAGTTTAGGGTTTTGAATTATGAGTACTACCCTTGGCTTTAGGGTTTTGTATAGGCTTAGATTCCTTTTAAGGGTTAGGATTAATAACTAAGCATATTGCCATATGTATATATTATTGGATGAAATCTCTCTTTTTAGTAGAAGTTATACTTAGAGTGTTTTATAGAAGTGAACTTATAAAAATATACTTAGGCACATATAGTAATGATGGTTGAAATTAACAGAGATATACTTATGTATTTTGTTATAGGGAAATATTACTATAAAGTGTTATAACATCAAATGATGGATCAACAGTATGAGATGGATATTAAGTTTGATTTGAGATTTAGAGTTGATTGCTTACCAAGATTAAATAGAAAAATAATTTATAACATATAACTATATTTCACAATCTTGGATCTCTGATTAAGGAATTCCTTTCTAGATATAATACTTCTTCCTATCCATCATCATGATTAACATGATGAGCCTTACTCATTTAAATCTTCTTATTATTATATCCTTCTTCTAGCTCATGAATGAATCCAATGAATTTGGTACAAAGACACTTCATAACTTTCTCATATCCTTGTGTGGTTGTATTTACTATTCTACTGTTGATAATCTTCCATTCAACCAGTAGTTCCTTCAAACTCTACTCCCAATCTTCCTTATTCCTTCATCACTAATCTTTCTCTAAAGTAAACTATCCTTAAAGATGAATAACACCATTTTCATGACTCTATGCTACACTAGATTTAGTTGAGTAACACCATCTTATAATTACTTAACTCTTATGACTTACACTTCAATTCCTGAATTATATTTATGTTGTTTACAAAGACTTCTCTAGGATAACTTATCTTTACTAAGGTTCCAATCATGTTTTACCCACCAGTATTACTCATACTAAATATAAGCATTCCATGTTGGTGGCCAAAACATCACCTTCATAATGCTTTAATTATTTATTATTGAAGTTCTTAGTTGGCTACGCAGGGCTTTATCAATCCTACCTTTTATTGTCTGGAAATTATCTTCTTAGTATCTTATATTGGATTAAGGTTATCAGTGGACTATGCCCTTATTAGAAGATTTGAGTAAATGTTCTGGTAAGATCAAATAATAGATCAAAGACTAATAGTTAAATAAGTTGTGAATCAATGGGGAATTATCCAACATTGATGAACAACAGATATTGAAATAAGTTCTATAAAGATTCTATAGAAATAAAGATATACACACATATATATAGTGGATGATCTTGACTTAATCTCTTTCCAACTCCAACTCATCAAGAGAGTTTTTAAGATTAGGTGTTACCATGATACTCAGAATGTATGCAGATGGGATTCAAGATATAGTGGTTACATTCTTATTATTTGTTTTATATCCTTAACTTGGTACTTAGGAATTATTACAATGAGTGTTATAACATGATCACCTAATGATCAGTATAATTCACATTATATTAGGGTTTAACTTCTAGTACATTTGATCTACCCTTAGATCAAATCTCTCTTACCCAAAATGAGATTTTAACAAAGGTCTTATTGAAACTTATCGCAGTCAACTTGATGATCTACTTCAATTACATCAAGCTAAGAGAAGCTTCAATCACTTTGACAAGTTTTTATTTAAAAGCGCGAAAATTACTTGGATTTTCTATGCATGAATGCAATGCACACATCTGGGTTCAACTTATTTCTAGGTTCTAATACTGGGATGTTAGAGACTCTCCCCCTTAAAATAAACTTCGTCCTCGAAGTTCGCAAACTCTCATGTTTCAGAGTATGAAATTGTTTTGTTGTGGTTGCTACACTCTCCATTCCATGATGATCTTTAATGGAATTAATTGGATTATTCCATCACCTGATTTGATATCCTCATTAAATTATTTTTCTTGAATCATCAAACTTCCTTACTATCTTAAGTACAGTTTGGAGTTTCTCACTACCATGAGTTCTTAAGTTTCGGTATACGCATTTTAATAGTCAATAGACTATCTTACTATTCATGTCATTATACCATTGATACTGGTATTCCTTTCAAGATTGGATTTGAACTCAATTTGTCCATACCCTTTGGAATGTTTATTCTCGACACTTGTTTAATTAGGATTCTATATTACTTCTTAAGGTTTACTTAAAATTTGTTTCTTTTTAATTTTGATTGTTAGATGTATCCTTTATCACCCTCAAATTTATACCTTCTTAATATTTTTTTAAAAAAATTCTTTATTACTTATAGTATTTTCTTCAACTTTCATTCCTAATGTTTACTCTCCCCCTTAAGTTTTACTAATAGTTTTGAAACTCCATGCATAGAAGTTATTGACTCCTGAACTAAAATGTTGGTTCCTGTTCAGTTTATATTTTACTGGTTTAAGGTTCAATGAAAGATTATACGGTGCATCCACATAGTTGTGGATCTCCGAAGCAAATCTTCCAGCACCAAATGTCGCACTTACTATTGGGGCATTCTTGCTGAATAAACTGGACTTGCAAAGCATCTTGCCAAGCGATCGTTTTAAAATTTGTTAAACTTTCTTAGTCCTTACTTAACTTCGGCCAAATTTAATGCTCTTTATGCAACTTTTAATACAATTTGGTTAACTATTTCAACCAAATACCAGTTGCGGACAAAATACCAACTGTGGATTAGTTACTAGCTATGGATCAAATACCAATTGCGGATTTTTACCAGCTGCGAACCGTCCTAGGGTGTGTGTATTACCCTATGGTTTCTCACACACCTCTCACATTCTCTCATAATTGCCAGAGTTTGAATACTATTTTGGTTCCAAAGCTAACTATTTGTACTTATTCATGATACTTCCCTGAACTTGGTACAACTATTCCATTGCTTCTTAGTAATATTACCCACTTTGATTGAACTTTAAGTTTATTATTTCTTATGGCTCCCTACATCTTCAATATCCAACTTATTTCTTGGGTATTGATAGGAATAATTTATGCTTTACCTATTCCCCAAGTGGTGTTAACACTCCTTATATATTGCTTCTTCCTTCCAATAAGTCTTCCTTTTTGATCTTTGAATAGTCGCTCCCTTACACGAATTCCCATTCCTATCTAGGTCTATATCATCAAGTAATAACTGGGTGTTACATCATGCATTTGCACACCTAATTAAACTTCATGTACAGATCTAGTCAATCAAGAAGATCCAATAAGATCCAAAACTCGATAAACAACAAAGCATATACCCTGTATTACACATAGGTTTTAACTAATTGACAAATGTACTAGATGTTCCAACGGTTTGCTCCATACCTATTTACACAACTATCTTACAAGAACTGCTTGCTCTTGTGGATATATCCTCACTTATTTCAGCAAACCCATCAAACTACAATACGCGTTACCCTCTATGTACATTATTCAAGCCTGTATCCCTTGGGATGTTGTTTCTCTCTCACTTTCATCTTCCTCTAGTGCTTCCTGGAGTTCCGTCCATGATGACGTGAAGTCCTACGACTGCCTTCTGGAGCATAGGAGCATCCAGGAGGTGCGTAATCTTGATTAGAAGTACCGAGACTGAGATTAGTCATTGAAAAATGATTAGAATTGGCATAATCTTCCACCGAATAGTTTGGATTTTCTGGCAACGCTTCCTCATAGTAAGTTGGTTCCTTAGCTTTTTCTTGGATCCAGTCATATATGTTGGTATAGTAGCTATTGGAGTACTCTTCTAAGTTGATTGGATTCGTATTACCCCCATATGGTCCATAAGGCTCTCTATGGTTATAGTTGGTCTCTTCTTCAATACCTGCATCACAAGGTATAGGATTCCCTATGGTTTTGCCTTGAGATTCTACTTCCCATCCATACTTATTAGGCTCAGGTTTATTTGGAATAACTTTATTCCATTCCTGTTGTTCGGAATTGTACTTGGTCCATAATTCTTCAGGTGGCTTGAAGTCATTCTGGTAATAGGCATAATTTTCTGAGTTTGGGTCATCAAACTCAGTTTCCTCAAACACCTCTCCTGAAGGTATGTATTTGGGATGCCTAGCTTCTTTATCCAACTTCTTCCTACGAGCCATTACTTTATCAGGATTAGTAAAATCCTCAATGACCATATCCAGCTCCTGAACTAAGACTTGGTGAGTGTTATGATAAGTGTTTAGCAAAGACTGATAACGATCCATATACTCTACAGCTAGAGTAGGTTCAGCTTGGACTAAGGTAGAGTGATATAACTCGGGTCCTAAGTTTGAGGTTTCATGTGGTATAATGGTGTGAGTACTACCTTCTAGAGCTTGGGATTTATGCCCTCGGATCATGGTTATGGATGCTGCTACGGCAATCTGATATGAAGATGCCATGCACCTTGCCTCTCCTGCTGGCATTTCTCCCTTTAGTCCCAACTTCTTGGGTAACATGATCATGACACGGTATTTAGCTAATACTTGCCCATCATAGTAACTGTAAATCTTGACCAGAAGTCTTGATTCACACTCCAAACTCCATAGAAGTTGTCGAAGATTGTCTGTCCAATCCCCTCCGTAGTCATCCAACGTCTTGTTCATCACTTGCACATTCCGGGGTGGATATCGAGGTGCCATGTGGAACTGTGGATAAGAAATTATCATCAGTCACATAGATTTAAAACTCTTGGGTAATGATTGGAATTGCAATCATATAAAAGAGTTATCGCACTAGTAACATAGCAGGATTATTCTCAAGTGAATATCCCTCATATCACTAGAGAACTCTTTATTATTGCTAGGATGTGTCCTATGAAGGGAATATGCCCGAGAGGCAATAATAAAGTGGTTATTATCGTATTCCTATTTAAGATAAATGTTTATTTTGCATGCTATAATTGTATTAATACGGAAACGTTAATACATGTGTGTTTAATAAACAAATAGAAAGTTCCTAGTTATGCCTCTCTCATAAACTAGCTCGTTGATTAACAAGATGATCAAAGTTTCCTGATCATGGACATTGGATGTTGTTAATAACGGGATCACAACATTAGTGTAATGGTGTGATGAACATTCATCCGAAGTATAGCATTACGATCAAAGTCATTGAGTTTATATTGCTATAACAACTTAAGTGATCCTAACTTAGACCATGAGATCATGTCAATCACTAACACCTAAGAGTTTCTTGATAACATCAAACGTCACACCGTAATGGGTGATTATAAAGATGGATTCAGAACTACTAAAGTGTTATGTTGAGGCCCATGGATCGAGAGTGGAATTTGTTCATCCCGATGACGGATAGATATGCTCTGCCTCTCGGTGATATCACATTGATTAGCTTGCAAGCAAGTGATTTGATCACTAGAATGTTATATCACGGAACGAGAAAAGAGTGCATGTAGATCAAACTAGGTATGGAGATACCGATGATCGAATCTCGGACATGTAATATATCGAAACAAAAGGATTAAGATACTAGCGTAAAAGGTTAACCGATCACAAGAAAGTCATCGTTGAATGTGTGGGAGTCAATGGGTCTCCGTATCCCGCTCGATTATTGATCCGAGAGGGTCTCGATCATGTCCGCATTATTCGCGAACCGTAGGGTGACACACTTAATAGACACCGACATCCAATTGGAGCAAAAGTTTCATGCGAAAGAATGAACAAGCAGAATTTATTTCACTAGATACCAAACAGGTTTTCGTGAAATTGCATAAAGTGGTTATGCATGTGAAATAGAATTCTAGTAAGGGTTATTTGTGAATGTTTGTCATTAAAGTAATTGACAAAATTCTGAATAAAATAAAAGAGTTTTATTTAATGAGAGTTTGCATTAAATTTGGTGGAAATTTAATGGGATTTTGAGTGGGTTTTGAGTGGAGAATTTTGAAGGGCCATTTTGTGAGTGGAGTGTCCACCCACATGAATGAGGAGAGGTGGGGGCACCCTCCATGGCGGCCATGCCCCTTGGGCTGCCTCCCCCTATAAGGAGCCCTCCTCTCACTTCTCACTCACACCTCGTGAAGGATCTCTCTCCTCTAGAATTTATCCCCATGGTCTCGGACTAGCGAGATACATGTTCCCGTGGCTTTTCGAAGAAAGAGTTGTGCTTCCGCATCGCTGGAGCGAGGAGGCGGAGGTTGCTCGGTGCCTCGAAGCGTGTGTGCGGCACGGATGCTTGCCGCTCTGCCCCAACTCGCGCGAAAAGGAAAGCAGCCTGCTAGGACTTCCTCTCGATCTTGAGATCGGCAAGAGATAGTCTACATCAACCACGAGTTTGGACTCGTCTTCAAGGGTATGTTCTCTACGGATATACATCCGCCGTTGTTTGTATCTAGTAGATAGATCTTGGTACATAGTTGTTCCCATCAGGAAATTTTTTGTTTTCTATGTCATAACCCTACAAAGGGTATCGAGCGGATCTATGCGTAGATACTTTGCAGTAGTACACATATGAGTATGTGGGCGATGATCATTTTATTGCTTCTTAGTTGTACTTTGGATATTGGTGGCATAGTGGGATGAAGTGGCCGGACAAACTTTACATGTCCTCGCATGAGACCTGCTCCACGCTTGACATGCAACTAGTTTTGCATAAGCGGCTAGCGGGTGTCCATCTCCTACTATAGTCAATATCTAATTTGCAACGAGTTGTCAACAATTTGGTTATACTCGTTGTGGTTCATGTTCGTAGGTAAGAACGGTTCTATCTTCGAAAGCCCTAAGCCACGTAAAATTTGCAATGGATAAATTAGAGGCGTCTAGTTTAGATTGTTCTTGGGCTAGTGTTATGATATGGTGATGTTGTAAGTAGAAGTATAAGATGATACTCTTACAACACACATAACGTGTAATCTCCATAGACCTTGGACTTACACATAAAGGTATGATAGTGATCATACCACGATGCACATGATAGATATCATATGCAAGAACCATATCATTCCACTAATAAACATGTGATGTTTGATAGCATCTTATATTGCTTGTTTGGCGTTTATTAGCATAATAAGATGATCCCTCATTTAGATATCAAGATAAAATGTGTTCTTCATTAAGTATGCACGACAATGTTTCGCTTCAAGACATCACGTGATGATCGGGTGTACTTGAATCCACGAGCATATCTCGGGTGTAAGCAGTTACACACCTTGATACTAAGGTTCTTACTTGGCGATCCTAGCATGTACGACATGGCCTCGAACACGGATCGAAAGGTTAAGCATGAGTCATATGTTTTGATATGATGACCATATGGATGCTCGCTTTGAAGCTACCACGTGATGATCGGACTTGGTGTAGTGGATTTGGTTCATGTAATCACCAAAATACACGAGGGATGTCGCTTTTGAGTGGGAGTTCATTTCTAATTTGGATTAGTAGAACTCAATTTATCATAAATTAAATCAAATTGAATTTGCATAATTTGTTGTAGTCATTGGCATTCGCTCACCACCTTATGCATAGTTGTAATTGAGATAATAGAACTATAGAATTTCGATATATACTTTACTGGTATCGTATTGTGTTGAGTGTCAATCTAAATTTTAAAGTCCTATTGCAAACTTTCAAAGAAATTCTATTTACTCCGTGAAATTTAATAATTGGTATTAAATCGAGAGTAACAATTCCAAAGTTAGTATCTTAAGTATCATGTTTGCCTCCATGATTCTTGATTTAAACATCAAGTTTATCTAGGAGTAAAGAATTATTTCAAAACCATCATGTGTGGCGATATAACGATATCAAACAATGTTTTGGTTGAAATATGGTAGAGTATAATATATGTTCTCATATTGGATGAGAATTTGCGAAGGTTGGAGATGCTAGACATCCTAATCATCCAAAAGGGTTTTGGAAAGTAATGTTATACTCATGATTCTCCTTTATAAGCTAAAGTAGCTTGATCATGAAAGTCGTCATGATAAGGGTGAATAGAATATGTATGTAAAATGTTTACTACACTAAAAGAATACTAAAGAATGGATTTTGAAAGAATACCGATCATTTTGATGATGGTGATCTACTTCAAAGTGCAAGTCCAAAGGTATTATTATTTGAATATACACGCTTTGGACTATGTGTCATGTATATGGCTCCACTGTTGATGTTGATAGTTTCTTTTAAAAGGAAAAGGAAATGCTGAAAGAGAATCTATAAAATATATTTGGCAGAAAAGAAAAGATTGGAAATATCCAATTTAGGTATATGGATGATATACATGTTATGGTTGTATTCTTTGCTTGTTAAACAATGTGGTTCTTGGGTATTGGATACCGAATTGGTTGGTATGAAATTTCATACGGAATGATGCAATTCATGAACCACAATGTCCTAAGTAACTAGCAAGAGAATATGTGATGATGTTCATCGAAAACAAACAAACCGTTGTTTGTATTTCTCGTTGACATCAAAGATTGACTTCAAGATTTGTTTTAATAATTGTTATTTGAATAAGGTATTATAAGAACAAAGGTTGTTCAAATAATTACCGTATTCCATATAAGATGGATGATTTACAAATCTAGTTGAAGAAATCACATCCATAAATCCTAATGCTAAAATGTTGCAAGAAAAATGATTGAAAGATCACTTATGAAGTGACATCGCTGTTTAAATTATATTGGAAAGAAAACATGAAGAATCTCCATATTCATGGATTTTTGGAGTCTTTGATTTGATCAAGTGACGCCAGAGACTTTCCTGGATAATTAAAACTTCGTTCAAAGGCCAAAGAAGAACGAACGACTAAAATATTGGAATTTATACATATCGATGTATGTAGTCCATTATGTGCAAAGCGATGGGTTTCAACTTCATATGCTTTCTCCTAATTTGAGTGAATATTCACTTAATGAGAAAGAAGTATGAAATATTTGAAAACGTTTCAAAGACTTTCAAGATGAAGTGGAAAATCATTGTAACAAGAAAATAAATGAATTATGATTTGATCATAAAGGGATTTATTTGAGTTACAAGTGTAACAAGAAAATAAATGAATTGTGATTTTATCATAAAGGATTTATTTGAGTTGCAAGTTTAGCAAAACACCTAGATTTACATCTCCCAAAACACCATAGGAGTATGGAGTGTTTGAGATTTGTAATGAAACCTTGTTTGACATGGTTGGATCAAAGGTGTTATTTATAAAACTGCCATTATGTTTTAAAAGATTAAAGCTTTAGAGACTACCGCTTTTACACTGAAAAGAGCTCCATCTAGATCCGTTGAAATGACACCATGGAAGTTATGGTTTGGGGTAAAACCCAAGTTGTCATTTCTTAAATTTTGGTATACTAAACATAAGTAAGATGTTTACAACCAAAGTCGGATGAGCATGTCTTTGTAGGTTATTTCGAATAACAATTGGTTATTCCTCCATAACACCGAGGACAAAAGGGTTTGTCGCTTGAAATGTAAAGTTTCTTGAAGAAGGAATTTTTCATAAATGTTAAGTGGGAGGACAATAGAACTTTGATAAGGTTAACGAACCTTAGCTAAATGTGCTGAGTTGCGCAGCGCCGGAAATGGTTCTGGAGGCTGCCATAATGCTCATAGCTTATGTGCCTCAAAGGTTGTGGTCACGGAGATCTAAGTTCCTATTGAACCAAGTAGGTCGGTTAAACAATCAAATGCTAAGATTTGAGAGTAAATCATTATTGTTTGACAATGATGAACCGAATACAAACAAAGAAGCGATGATGGGCCCTGACTCCGTCAAATGGCTTGAAGCCATAAAATCCGTGATAGTTCCATACGCGAGAAATCAAGTTTTGAACTTGGAAGACCCTCCCGAAGGTGTAAAACCTATCGGTCGATTTGGATCTATAAAGAAATGTACATGGATGTTTCACATCTATGAAATAGTCGACATGTCGAAAGTATTTTATGACAATGTTCAAGGAGTTGACTATGACAAGATTTGATCTTTCATAGCGATATTTAGTCCGGACGATTAAAGTAGCAACCACTACATATAATTTGTTATATGGTAGATGAATAAACAAAACAAAGTTCTTCTAATAGAATGGTTACCTAGGACGTGTACATGACACGGTCCAAAGGGTTTTGTTAAATTCAAAGGATGTTAAAAGGGCATGCAAACTTCAATGGTTGAAGTAAGCATCATGAGTTGGAATCTTCACCATGATGAAAAGGAGTTTTCATCGAGACGATGAAGATGCTTGCATTTGCAAGAAATTAAGTGGAGGAGACATATTTCTAATACATTATGTGAAGGACATCTTGTTGATTAGAAATGATGTATCTTTTATTGACAAAGGCTAAGAATTTCATTTTGATGAAAGACTTAGGCAAAACCCGAATATTTAGCGTGAATGTCTATAGTGGATGCAATATGGAACGACATATATGAGATATTGAAGGAGTTCAATATAGAATCAACAAGAAACGGTTCTTGTGGCATGGAAAGGAATTGAATCAAGATTCAAGTGTATCGACACTTGATAAGTGAAACAAGATTCAAGTGCTTTGACACTTGATGAGTGCAATCACGAGAATGTTTTGATCAATCATACCATGATATGTACACATCCAGATATGTCCTATGCTCTAAGTGTTATGAGCATATACCAGAATGAATCATAAAATGATCATTGGACATAGTGAGGATATTCTTATGATCTTTTGGAAGAACTAAGAATATATTTGTGTAGAGGTGACAAACAATTACAAATAGTTCATTGTAAAGCGTTACATTGATACTAGTTTTGTCACAAGATACAAATTAAGTTTATCTCAACTTAAACTATGGGTGGCACAATGTAATGGAAAGGAGATTCCATGATGGATTTGGAAGAGTTCCAAAGTTAAGACATTGTGACTAATACTACAACAAAAGGCTAAGTATATGACTATAGTAGCAAAAGGAGGGAATTTGTGTCAAGTAGTTTGTTATCAAACTAAGGTGTGGTTAACACTAAAGATATATTGTATGACAATAGTATCGATGTGTTTTAACCCCAAGGAACTAAAGGTCTCACCAAAAGACCAAATTTATACAATGCCATCTCATTGGAGAATGAGTGATGCGCAGACGCAAAGACATGTAATACACACATCCGTAGATTATGTTAACCACTTGCAATTGCGTATTTGGAACACCGTAAAGCCATAAGTGTTCAATACACAAAGTTTTCAAACTAGATTATTGTCTCTAGTGCAAGTGGGAGACTGGAATATACCCAGAGGCAATAATAAAGTGGTTATTATCGTATTCCTATTTATGATAAATGTTTATTTTGCATGCTATAATTGTATTAATAACGTTAATACATGTGTGTTTAATAAACAAATAGAAAGTTCCTAGTTATGCCTCTCATAAACTAGCTCGTTGATTAACAAGATGATCAAAGTTTCGATCATGGACATTGGATGTTGTTAATAACGGATCACAACATTAGTGTAATGGTGTGATGAACATTCATCCAAGTATAGCATTACGATCAAAGTCATTGAGTTTATATTGCTATAACAACTTACAGTGATCCTAATCCTTAGACCATGAGATCATGTCAATCACTAACACCTAAGAGTTTCTTGATAACATCAAACGTCACAGTGATTATAAAGATGGATTCGAACTACTAAAGTGTTATGTTGAGGCCCATGGATCGAGAGTGGAATTTGTTCATCCCGGATAGATATGCTCGGGGCCCTCGGTGATATCACATTGATTAGCTTGCAAGCAAGTGATTTGATCACTAGAATGTTATATCACGGGAACGAGAAAGAGTGCATGTCGATAACGAGATCAAACTAGGTATGGAGATACCGGATCGAATCTCGGACATGTAATATATCGCGAAACAAAAGGATTAAGATACTAGCGTAAAGGTTCCGAGATCACAAGAAAGTCATCGTTGAATGTGTGGGGTCGATAGGGTCTCGATCATCCTCGATTATTGATCCGAGAGGGGTCTCGATCATGTCCGCATTATTCTCGAACCGTAGGGAAGATACGTATATGCAACGTGTTGTTCCACAATTCCCGTCCACAATTCCATGATGTGGGGACCAGAAGATGATCCAAGCCAATCATTGCCCCCTTCGCGACCCCGCATGCCTCCTTGGTGTACACGATGCCCACATAAAGAATTACGGCAATGGCTTGTACAAACCGTTAGATGTCATAACTATCGTGGGACGTTGAGGGTTCCCACCCATATGCTGCATATCCTCTATGAATTACCAATTAATATGCACACTACGAGGATAACAGCCACGACCTGCACATCCGGCTTCATGCGAGAGGAAGAAGATATAGCTGACTTCTCCGTCCCATTCCAAATCTCATGGTCAACGCGTAATATACGCAAGCAAGAATCATCGACATTGGTTGTTAAGTCCTAGGTGATATAGTTCTCAAAGGGTATTCCAACTGTCAGTTTAATAGATTAGCCGATCACCGGATCAAGAATCAATAGTCCTCATTATTATTGAAAATAGTGTTTTGGACCTTTTTCAAATGCGTGAAGATACATCAGATTCGTAAAATACTTTACAGAAAATAATCAAAGGACATGAGCAAGTGTGAACTTGCCTTTTGTGATTGCAAGATTATGCACTCACGGTCTTCGAGTCAGTGTATAAGATCCAAAAATCTGAAATCAACATCATTGGTCTGGTAAGGACTAATGTTTAAAGAAGCAGTATGCTTTTATGCATAAGTAATGTGATGCACGTTCTAAGCGCAAATCCCGGGAATAACGTTGTCCTAGGGTTTGGATTTCAAAAATGGTTACTTTGGAATGTGTGGTCTTTTTAGATAAGTTTCATAGTTGTACTTTTATTAGAGTTTATGAGTGGTTGTAAACATCACATATGTAGGAGTAAAGTATATATACTTATGATATACTAGTTAGGATTACTTCTACAAAGTTTCTTATTTGAAGTGGCAAAAAGGATAACCTTCGAAGAAAAGGTTTCTCTTCTAAGGTCTAAACAATCTTTGTGATTAGTTAGTGGTGGTTGATGTCATTTGTTTGTTCAAATGATTTGGCTTGAGTTGCCTTATAGTTTAACTACTTCAGACCAAAGTTAACTATAAAACATATAATAATGCTTATAGTGTTATATTAAGATTTTGTAGACTAAAGTTAACTTTAAAGTATAGATAGTTTTGAAAGTATCGTACTTATACCTTGGTATCTTTTATATTTGAAGTGTGTTCTTTAAGTTGCTTAAGAATGTCTATTCTGTTACTTGAGTAATGGTTTATTGATGTGAGTATGGAGTAATATCATTTATCTTTTATCAATAAGTGGATATAGTTTATGAACCCAACATAAGGTTACTTAACTACTTATGGATTTATATAGTGTTGTAGTAGTTTTTGTAATTTGGTGATTAATATGGTTTAGAAAAGATTTGATTGTTCACAATTTGTTCTTTAAGGATTTTAGTATTATTGGAATTCTTTTTAGAGATAATTTTTATTTAAGGTTGGGGATTCTTCTAAAATAAGAACATTTATAATGTTTTAAACCATTATGGCATTAGATTATTAATATTTAAGACTAATACTATTTATTAGACTTATTTAACTCATTTTAGGAATATTAGTAAATTTTATTTATTTTCATATTATTAATGAAGTAAATGAGTTAAAATTTGAGTTATTAAAATATTTAATTTTATTATTTACCTCAAAAGGAGATTATTAGATTTTTAGTATGTAAATAACATTTTTATGATCATTTTGGTATATCATATTTATTTTTGTAATTTATAAACAATAAGATATGATTTTTATAATTCTTATTACTTTTATACTTACTTAATAAATAATAGATATTTAATTAAGTGAAATAATAATACATGATTATAGTTTTAAATTAGAATTCTTATTTTTCTAAGATTTTTGGTATTTTATTACTATTATTAATATTTATTATTATAAAAATATGAATTATCAAAGTTTTATTACTTATAAATTTTTTATTAAATAATCATCATAATAATATTTAATAATAAATTTAAGTTCTAGATTTTATTTTTCTGAAAATTTTCATGTATTATACATATTTTTCTGAATTATAAATCAAAAGTTATTAATTAAACAAGATTTAATCATTTATTAAATTTCTGGAATAATATTAATTGGATTATAACATTTTATTCATTTCCTAACAGAAAAATACTTTTTACACCACGACCAGAGCTAGCTCCAGTCACTGATCTGTGGGCCATTGTCCACCTCAGTTTCAGATGAAAGAAATGTTTTTGCTACTGACTTCCTCTCTACTCACTATCGATGACATGCGGGCCCTAGGCCATGTCATCCACCACGCGAGGCAAAGACTAGTCAGACGGCTGACGTGGATCGATCATGAGGTAAGCATGGCGTCAGCATCACCACCACCGTCGGTGAGTGGTCACCGGCGACGATCTACTGCACCCCAGCAAGCGAAATAGGTCTAGTTCGAATGAGCGCAAGCTACTGAACCTAGGAGTGGCAACGCCGCTCGGAAATGGTCATCGGAGCTTCAGCTTCGACGAGCTCCGACGGTGGCCGACGGTGGCTTACAGTGAAACGGTGATTTACAACGAGATCAAACGATTCAAGGATGCTGGAAGATTCAGGAACTCACCCTGATGATGATTGAGTGGTTGGCGAGGACAGGAACGGCCAGAATCGAGCTTCCCGACGAGGATTCCTACAAACTGCCGTGGAGGAAAACGACCAAATTCACCCGCTCCAGTGCTCCCCTTGATGCAAACTTCTACCTAGAGGATCTAGGAGGATGGCGCTTCTCCATGACGGCTCAGAATGGTGTTGGGTGACATGGTTCGACGGCGAAGAGTGGCTCCGGCGAGCTAGGGTTCTGTTCGTCAGATCTCGAGAGGATAAGGAGATTGAGATAGGGATGGAAGAAGTCGTCGTGGTGGCCTTCTTATCCTCCTCCGGCAATGACGGCGAGTATCTTGGCGCAATGATTTATGACTAGATCGGCATCGGCGAAGCTCCGCCAAATGTCTGTCGTGCGTGATTTATGACAACAATGGTCATTTTGTAGATAACCCCTGGTGTTTTCTTTAGTTCAACCTACGGTCCTCACCTGACCCCACTTGTTAGTCTCAGAGGGAAAAGTACCTGTCGGGTTACTAGTCATTGTGGACGCATGTATGCCGTGGTGTAGTGGTATTGAAATGCGCCAGTTTGATTTTTATTTGTTTTATTCTTTTTCTATTTTCTATTTTCCTTTTCAGATTTGAATTTGAATTAGATTTTGAACCTTTCTTAGTATAATTTGTTTAATGGACATGTACAACAATATTTAAAATATATTTGGTACCCTTTGTGAACTTTTATTATGTCTTCTTTTTATATTTCTTTTATTTACTCAATTAATAACTCTTTTTTACTAATTGAAAGAAACTTATTCTTATTATTTTTCTCTTCTATTTTTAATTAGAGATTTATTGAATGATATATTCTTATCTGTTTATAACTCAACTTTTAGTGAGATTATAGCTTGAATTAAAACTTTATATATAAGTATAATGATTCTATACCATTAATTGATGCATGAAATATAAAGACATTAATATGACAATTAATACTCTCATTAAGTTGGGAAATAGCAATGTATGTGATAAACAAAGAAGTTTAGGGTTTTGAATTATGAGTACTACCCTTGGCTTTAGGGTTTTGTATAGGCTTAGATTCCTTTTAAGGGTTAGGATTAATAACTAAGCATATTGCCATATGTATATATTATTGGATGAAATCTCTCTTTTTAGTAGAAGTTATACTTAGAGTGTTTTATAGAAGTGAACTTATAAAAATATACTTAGGCACATATAGTAATGATGGTTGAAATTAACAGAGATATACTTATGTATTTTGTTATAGGGAAATATTACTATAAAGTATTATAACATCAAATGATGGATCAACTGTATGAGATGGATATTAAGTTTGATTTGAGATTTAGAGTTGATTGCTTACCAAGATTAAATAGAAAAATAATTTATAACATATAACTATATTTCACAATCTTGGATCTCTGATTAAGGAATTCCTTTCTAGATATAATACTTCTTCCTATCCATCATCATGATTAACATGATGAGCCTTACTCATTTAAATCTTCTTCTTATTATATCCTTCTTCTAGCTCATGAATGAATCCAATGAATTTGGTACAAAGACACTTCATAACTTTCTCATATCCTTGTGTGGTTGTATTTACTATTCTACTGTTGATAATCTTCCATTCAACTAGTAGTTCCTTCAAACTCTACTCCCAATCTTCCTTATTCCTTCATCACTAATCTTTCTCTAAAGTAAACTATCCTTAAAGATGAATAACACCATTTTCATGACTCTGTGCTACACTAGCTTTAGTTGAGTAACACCATCATATAATTACTTAACTCTTATGACTTACACTTCAATTCCTGAATTATATTTATGTGGTTTACAAAGACTTCTCTAGGATCACTTATCTTTACTAAGGTTCCAATCATGTTTTACCCACCAGTATTACTCATACTAAATATAAGCATTCCATGTTGGTGGCCAAAACATCACCTTTATAATGCTTTAATTATTTATTATTGAAGTTCTTAGTTGGCTAGGCAGGGCTTTATCAATCCTACCTTTTATTTTCTTGAAATTATCTTCTTAGTATCTTATATTGGATTAAGTTTATTAGTGGACTATGCCCTCATTAGAAGATTTGATTAAATGTTCTGATAAGATCAAAGACTAATAGTTAAAGAAGTTGTGAATCAATCGGGAATTATCCAACATTGATGAACAACAGATATTGAAATAAGTTCTGTAAAGATTCTATAGAAAGAAAGATATACACATATATATAGTGGATGATCTTGACTTAATCTCTTTCCAACTCCAACTCATCAAGAGAGTTTTTAAGATTAGGTGTTACCATGATACTCAGAATGTATGCAGATGGGATTCAAGATATAGTGGTAAAATTCTTATTATTTGTTTTATATCCTTAACTTGGTACTTAGGAATTATTACAATGAGTGTTATAACATGATCACCTAATGATCAGTATAATTCACATTATATTAGGGTTTAACTTCTAGTACATTTGATATACCCTTAGATCAAATCTCTCTTACCCAAAATGAGATTTTAACAAAGGTCTTATTGAAACTTATCGCAGTCAACTTGATGATCTACTTCAATTCCATCAAGCTAAGAGAAGCTTCAATCACTTTGACAAGTTTTTATTTAAAAGCGCAAAAATTACTCGGATTTTCTATGCATGAATGCAATGCACACATATGGGTTCAACTTATTTCTAGGTTCTAATGCTGGGATGTTACATATACATCCAAATGGTTTGAATCCAACGGGCTTGGATTAAGCATTTCAGTACCTTTCTAACAAAATTAGTTTCATGCATTTTGGTTTAGTGAGTCGAGCTGGGTTGATTTTTGAATCTATGTACAGAACTGTGTTTAAAATTAAATGAATAAAACTAAATTTGAATTTTTGGGTCGCGCGGGAGGGTTAACTCACCGCCCACTCATAACAAGACACGCTGGCTGGTTAAGTGGTCGCCCCACGCCGCTGAGACGGGAGGCGGGCAAGACGGGCAATGTGGACTGTGGGATCTAGTTCTAATCGAACGGCTCTTGGTTCATCGTCCACGTCGGGCAGCGCCAGCGAGACAGAACCCTAGAGCGGCAGGTGGGGGTCGTGGGAGGCTCACCGGGGCTCGGGCGGTGGTCGGCGACAGGAGGAGGGCGAATGACAAAGTCGACGACGACTGTTCTCCTGGTACCGGCAGCTTCTCCTGGGGCAGCTCCAATCGACGGCTTCCTTCTCCTCCAGCAGCGGCGGGCTCCGGCCAAATGTTGGCGATGCGCTGCTCGCCTTGCTCCGGGAGTGAGGTGGGGTGGTCCTGAGGGAGAGGGGAGTGAACTGGTGTGAAGAAAACGAGCGGGGGCGGCCTCCTTTTATAGTGGCTGAAGGGGACCAACGGGCGCGGGCTTAGCTCGTCGTGCTCGACGACACAGAGGGCTACTGGCATAGGCGACGGTAGGGGGCCTGATGTGCTCCCTCGCGAATCTCAACGGCGTGGTGGCGAGGCGTGGGGCGGTGTTGATCGGTCGGAACGCGTCGATGCTCTGGGCGGGTCCGACGACGATTTTAATGTCGCACAACACGCGTGGTCCGCGCGGCGGCGAACGGGCATGTCTGCGGGGTTGCTAGGACGGTGGTGATCACGCACGCACGCGGAGAGGGCGGCGCGCGGTTCGTGCGTGCCGGTCGAGGGTGGAGCTCTGGCGCGCTCTCGGCTCGCACGCAGAGAAGTTTTGGCATGGCCTTGTCGTGTGGTCTAGGGGCTGGCAGTGCTCAGGGCTGGGACAGGGAGTGGCGGTGGGCGGTGGAGTGCCTGCTAGACATGGTGGCTAGGCTTGGTGTTGCTCCTAGCTTGTTGTCGATAATGGGGTGGCAATGTGAGGCTTGGCCTGCTCACCATTGATGGCAATGGCAAGCTCATAGTGGTGCTAGAGGTTAATAACTAAGCTAGATGATCTACTAAATGCTTGCTGCAACCAGAGAGGGAACAAGGTTGGCCAATTTTACTGCTACAAATAGTGTTAGATGTTTGTTTGATTTGTATCTGCAAGGTGTTTGATAAAATGGCCGCAAGAACATTGAATTTGAATTTTGGATTCAAACTTGGTGGGTTTGCTAGGCACATACTAGGGAGTGTCTGGTTAGTTGGATTAGTCAAGGGGCACTGGTTTGGTTGGGTTTTGGAAATGTGTGATCTTCACATATGATAAAGATTCAATTTTGAATTGTGATTTGAATGAGGTTGCCAAATGTTTCTGTAAGTTTGAAAGGTGGGCTTTGATTCACTTTTACTAGGTCTAGCAAGGGGTGAAAAGAATTGGAAAAGTTTCTGTTTGAAAACTTGGACTAGAAACACTCAAAGTGACCTAGTGAGCAAGATTGGAAAAAATGACCATTTGCCTTAATTAATTTGTTCTTGATTTTCTCTTTATTTGTTTCTGCTTGTAAATGTTTTATATGATGTTATTTTCATCTTTAAACCATTTCTTGCTATTTAGGTTAATCACACAAGTTTATTCATGCATTTATCAAATCACCACATACACACATGCATTCATATGATTTAAATTAATCAAAGTTTTTGTTAACCCTAATTTTAGTGATTAGAGTTTGGTGCTCATTGTTTTATTTTTTTGGGATGTTACAAAAGCCAAAGTCAATATTTTACCATGGGAAACACGAAGCCGGAGTACGAGACGGAGGAGGGCCTCGAGGGGGCCACACCCCTGTCACAGGTGGGGCCACCCCTCACTGGGTGCAACTCGGGCATCCCCTCGGCCTCCCTCTTCGCCTATAAGAAGCCCCCGATGCAGAAACCCTAGACACCCGATCAAAACTCCACAAAACCGTCTGTATCCACTGCCACCATCATCCCTAGATCGGGGAGGGGTCTGAAGTTCTTCCCGGCACCCTTCCGGAGGGGAGATCATCCCGGAGACCTTCTTCTCTAGTATGAAGAGTGAGTAGTTCCACCTTGGACTACGGGTCCATGTAGTAGCTAGATGGTTGTGTCTCCTCCTTGTGCTTTCATGTATAGATCTTGTGAGCTCCGTTCATGATCAAGATCTAATCTATTTGTAATCATGCATGTTGTGTTTGCGGGGATCCGATGGATATTGAGATTACTATGTCATATTGATTAATGGTTTCGTCTTATTGATTCTATCATGTCTTTGTTGCTTGTTATCTTGCATGCTCTTTGTTGTTAGTAGCTATCTTGGCCAAGTAGTTGCTAGTGACTCCAAGAGGGGGTATTTATGCTCGATAGTGGGTTCATGCCTCTAGTTTCCAAATGTATGTAAAATCTCTTCGGTTGTAGATGTGTTGTTGCCACTAGGGAGAAAACAACGGTCTCTTGTTCATGGAACAAGTGGATTGTTTACCTTACACACTTTGCTTAAAGCAGTTGTCTATTGCTTGCAACTTAATACTGGAGGGGGTTCGGATGATAACCTGAAGGTGGACTTCTAGTCATAGATGCAGTTGGATGGCGGTCTTTGTATATTGTTGTATTGCCCAATCAAATCTCATAGGATATTTTTGTCTAGTATTGCATTGTTATTCCTTGCTCAGTTCCTGTCAATTGCCCTGCTATAATTTGTTTACCCTTCATGCCATGTTGTTTATCTAAGGAGAGCACCTCTAGTGAACTATGGACCCCGGTCCAATCTTTACCATTGATACATCTTCCACTGTTACCTTCCACACCATACAATTAATACTTTGTTACACCAACCGGTGAGATTGACAACCTCACTGTTAGTTGGGGCAAAGTCTTGAGTTTGTGTTGTGTAGGTTTCCACATTTCTTGCAACACCTTTGGGATGTTTCCTTCCTCCTACTGGTTCGATAACCTTGGTTTCTTACTGAACTTGCTGCTGTACCGCATCATACCTTCCACTTGGGGTCTCCCAACGAAGTGCTGCTGCACGCATGAGGAGCACGCACGCTTTGCGCATGATTTTTAAATCTTGCGCTGCGTGAGCTCATCGCGAGCATCATAGTTGTGGCTCCTTCGCCGTGGGCTGCGGCGTCACCGCGATAGGTCGTGTTCTTCCTTGTCGGATGAGGGTGTGCGACTCTTTGTAAATTTCACCACAACCTTTTTCTTCGGCTCCAGGGATTCTTCTCCAGTTAATGCACCTCCGACTTCTGTTCATGGAACAAGTGGATTGTTTACCTTACACACTTTCTCTTGTTCATGGAACAAGTGGATTGTTTACCTTACACACTTTCTCTCGTTCATGGAACAAGTGGATTGTTTACCTTACACACTTTTCTTAAAGAAGTTATCTATTGCTTGCAACTTAATACTGGAGGGGGTTCGGATGATAACCTGAAGGTGTACTTCTAGTCATAGATGTAGTTGGATGGCGGTCTATGTATATTGTTGTATTGACCAAGCGAATCTCATAGGATCTTTTTGTCTAGTATTGCATTGTTATGCCTTGCTCAGTTCCTGTCAATTTCCCTGCTGTAATTTGTTTACCCTTCATGCCATGTTGTTTATCTAAGGAGAGCACCTCTAGTGAACTATGGACCCCGGTCCAATCTTTACCATTGATACATCTTCCACTATTACTGTTTACTTGTTGCAAACCATCATCACCTTCCACACCATACAATTAATACTTTGTTACACCAACCGGTGAGATTGACAACCTCACTGTTAGTTGGGGCAAAGTCTTAAGTTTGTGTTGTGCAGGTTTCCACGTTGCTTGCAACACCGTTGGGATGTTTCCTTCCTCCTACTGGTTCGATAACCTTGGTTTCTAGGGAAAACTTGCTGCTGTACCGCATCATACCTTCCACTTGGGGTCTCCCAACGAAGTGCTGCTGCACGCATCAGGAGCATGCACGCTTTGCGCATGATTTGTCAATCTTGCGCTGCGTGAGCTCATCGCGAGCATCATAGTTGCGTCTCCTTCGCCGTGGGCTGCGGCATCGCCGCGATAGGTCGTGTTCTTCCTTGTCGGATGAGGGTGTGCGACTCTTTGTAAATTTCACCGCAACCTTTTTCTTTGGCTCCAGGGATTCTTCTCCAGTTAATGCACCTCCGACGAGTCTGAGGCCTGCGATTACAGATTTGTGCACGTCGGATCGTGGATCCCCGGTCGGTAGTTGACTAGCGAGCAGGTACGTAGTAGCTGCTATGACCACGACTTGTGGTGTTTTGGGCATCATGTTGACCTACGAGTCCATCGACCTGAAGGACAGATCGAGTGCCTTCGTGGCCTCGCATCTAGCGCTAGGGTCCATGCGCTCCAGCCGAGAAAGGCTCTTGTGGGTGGCGTGGCCATCGTAACTTTGGAGGAGGACCCTCCGAGATCGAGCTCTTTTTGTTGCGCAACATGTCGGTTGTGCTCCTTCACGAGGAGCCAGTGGTAGCGCATCAGCATGTCACACGAAGCGTCCATAGGCAGGGGTTACCCCGCACGGCTTCTCGGACCCTCTCCCACTTAGCCTCGTTGGGGTGGATCTCCTACCGAGTCGCATCGTTACCGTTGGCGGCATTGGGGTTCGGAGGATTCAGGGGAGGAACGGGTCCTCCATTTGCAGCATTAGGGGGGGCTTGTGGATTTGCTCCGTTATCATCGTAAGCGTCGATGATGGCCGCACACATGAGGCGGTAGGGAGATCATTGCTCCCGCAACTCTTAGATCCGGAATCGTAGGTTCCTTCCTCCGTTGCTCTTTTGCCGAAGTACTTCTACGAATCATGCAAAAGAGGGAAAGCATGTCACAGGGTGCTTCCCGTAGATTTTCCCTTTAGCGAGCGAAACGTTTTCACAATTGGACATATCGTTGAGCTAAACTTACAATACAATGCCACCACGATTGTCAGCCCACAAATTCCCCATGCACCCATCGCGAGCGCCGCCACTCTCGCTCGCCAGCGTCGCCACTCTCGCTTGCCTCCTCCCCGCCGCTGTCGCCGTCGAATTTCCCCGCCGTCGCACCCCATCCTCTTACGCCCCCACGCTGTCCAGCAACCACTAGACCTCCTTCCCTCTGTCGAACCTCCTCATCGACACCGTATCTCCCTGCCGTCGGACCTCCTCCCCGCTGTCTAACCTCCTTCTCCTGATTGACTACCGCCGGACCTTCTGCTGATGATGTGGTACTATTGTACAATTTCTTGATGTGCTGCTGCTCAAAAACTCGTGATATCTAAGGTTTTTATGAGCATAACCACATGTATTATGGACATATCTATATTCATTATGATGCTATTTTTATTTGTATAATGGTACATATATGTATTTCAGACAAAGTTATATGTGATTTATGATATTTTATGTAGTGATATAAGTGATTTATACACTTAAATAGTGAAATATACATGTTATCTAAATTATAGGAGGTATTTCAGAAAATTTCTTAGCACATAGTCAGCCAGCCAGCCAAATTGTCAAACAATGAAACTCAAAAAAATAGCTTCTCCTGCACAGCAGCTTTCTCTGCAAAGCAGCTCAACCAGCCACAGTTCAAACAAACAGGTCATCTCCACTAGCATTCCCAGGACACCGATCCGGACGCTGAATTTAGGTTTGGACACCGAAAATTTGCCTAGTCGCGTTTCCAGGAACCTCTTTTCGTCCGGATTCGGGCGAACTTTGGTCCGGGCTTCCTAGGTCATTCCCAGGATCCCGGGAACGCCTTAGAAATGCTGGACGAAGCGAAAATGGGCGTGGGCCAGCTCTGTCGGCGAGACAGTCCTATTTTCCCCCACTCCACTCGCCCAGACTATGGCGAAGAGATCCCAGCGCCTCTGTCGCCATGACTTCGCCGACATAGCTCCTCCAAGCCGACACATGCCCACGCCTCTAGATTTCCTCGCCATAGTTGCCGCCCATCCCTCCACCCATTCAGCCGCCGCTTCCACCGCCCGAACTTCGCTGTAGCTCGGCTTCGCTGCGAGCTCCCACCACCACGCCCGCCAAATGTTCGGCATTTGGCCGGTTCGGCCATGGACTCCGACGACGAGCAGACACTCGCCGTATTGTTGTAGGAAGAGAACGCCAAGGTCGCCGAAGATGCAGAGCACATGGAGATCCTCGCCTCCCTCGCCCAGCTGTACCTTCAGATGGCGAAGCCTAAGCGCGGTGGTTCGGCATCGGGTCGCTAGAAGTGCAAGGCGAGGCAAAGGATAAAGGGCTACTGCTTGTTGTACGCCGACTACTTCACCGACGAGCCGCTCCACGGAGAGGCCGTGTTTCGACGCCATTTCAGGATGAGCCGGAAGCTCTTCCTCAAGATCGTGCATGCCATTCGGGAGTTCGACACCTATTTCGTCTGCAAGAAGGACTACACTGGCATGATAGGGTTTTCCTCACTGCAGAAGTGCACAGTGGCGATGAGGTTGCTTGCATATGGAGCGCCGGGTGACAGTGTCGATGACTACCTCCGCATGTCCAAGTACACCTCTATCGATTGCTTGTATAGGTTCTACAGGGCAGTGATTGCAGTGTTCGGGAAACAGTACTTGAGATCACCCACTGCTGAAGACACTGCTCGGATCCTCGCAGTCAATGAAAGTAGAGGATTTCCCGATATGCTTGGAAGCATAGACTGCATGCATTGGTAGTGGAAGAACTGTCCATTTGCATGGCAGGGAATGTACAAAGCCACAAAGGATATTGCACTGTGATACTCGAGGCAGTTGCTACACATGATCTTTGGATCTGGCACTTCTTCTTTGGCATGGCAGGATCGAACAACGACATCAACATCCTCAACTCCTCAAATGTCTTTGCCAAGCTTGTTGAGGGTCAATTCTCCCCCTGTGGAATTTGAGATCAACGGACACCACTACAACAAGGGATATTATCTAGCAGATGACATCTATCCAAGATGGTCAACATTTGTGAAGACTATCTCAAGCCCAATGCTCCCCAAGCATTCTCGGTATGCCAAGGAATAGGAAGCTTGCAGAAAGGACGTGGAGCGGGCATTTGGTGTGCTCCAGCAGAGGTTTGCAGTTGTCCGGTTCCCTGCTATGATCTGGTCGAAAGATCAGATGTGGGAAGTGATGAACTGTTGTGTGGTCTTGCACAACACGATTATTGAGGACGAGAGGAAGGACCCAGTGAGTTTGCTCGAGCAGAACGAGCCATACTATAGAAAAGGACCTCTTGTCGAGCCTGATCACCAGGTGCCTCCTACTTGGGCTACCTTCATCACCATGCACCAGGAGATCCGAGATCCGGCGGTGCATCAACAGCTGCAGGATGATCTTGTTGAGCACATATGGATACGCAGGGGAAACACGTAGATGCCGAGCATGAACTGGCCGAACTAGGCCGAAATCTGTTGTATTTTCACTGCAGGCCGAACTATGTTTAAATTTACGCCAAACTATGTTTAAAATTTTGCCAAACTAAGGTCGAATGTATGCCGAACTAGGCCGAACAATGTTCTGTATTCATATTATGCTGAACTATGCCGGAATCTGGACGAATTAAGCCGAATTTGGTCGGAAAAGGGCATCCCGAAAACTCGGCCTGGGAGCGCGAGTGGGTGACTCGGCGTTCCCAGACCGAAAACGTGTTTCGTTCGGCCAAAGTTTGGTCCGGATTTTGCCATGAAAACGCTCGGTTGTGACTCCCTAGATAAAAATAAAAAATTTCTATCTTGGAGACCATTGAAAAAGGCATTGAACGAGAAACAAATCGTCCACAAATAAGAAAAACTATTATGTGTCTTGGAAGTGACATGAGGTGTTCGGAAATGGTTAAAGTGGATGCTCTTATACTTGTTTTGTTTGGATCGAACTACTCGGTAAATATTTGTTTAGCCCGGTAGCACATATATTGGCTATCAAGTAATAATGGCTCTGGAGCAGCTTTCTTTGTGCAGCTTCTCGACCAACACTCACGAGTCACCTCCAAAGATCAGACAACTCAAACTAAATTCTCCTTGTCGACGCATCATCCACTGTTGGCGGCTTAAAAGGATACATCGAGCAGATTACGGGGTTTGGTCAGTCTCAAAAAGGCACCGTCTTAGACTGACCGAGACGAGCCCTACATCACCCTGTAAGTGGAAACGGCTGCCCACGGCGCCGCCAGCCCAAGGCCACTTAAACTGCTTAGTGGACACCCATGGGCATAGATAGAACTGTGGCGACCACTCACGGGGCACCCGCTACTGCCGCCACGCCGTATCTAGGTCGTCGGGCGCCATGGCTGGAGAAATCTCCCCCTCCCCCCTCCGCATCGAAGCTGGAGAAAGCTCCCCCCTCCCCCCTCCGCATCGAGGCTCCATGGCGCTGGCGCGGGGATCCATCACTCCGCCCTTCCCCTCCGGTATACTTCTCCGTCCACGCCTATCCCATCTCTGGAGCAGCAGAGATCCGGCGAGAGCAGCTGCGGCCGGCGAGTTCCTTGGTTTCCGCGCGTGTCCAGTGAGGTCCTTGGGGTTCCACACGCGGCCGACGAGGTCCGTGGGGAGCCACACGAGGTCCCCGCGGATGTCCGGCAAGGTCCACGGGGAGACGCAGAGCGGCAACAAGTTCCGGCGAAAGAAGAGCCGCAAGAAGGTAAATTGAGGCCATGACCCTACCCTGCCCAACATAGAATTACTGAATAAGCTGCTAAATTACATAAGATCCATGGATCTCAGGGCGGATGGAGGGCCTCCGCGGTGAATGCTGGCAGCGAAGTCTTTTCCTGGCCACGTAGTGAGGAATGTGTCATGGTCTTGGACTAGCTTCAATGTAAAATAGTAGTTTAGGACCATCATTAGACTAGTAAAACTCAATCACAGTAAGTCAATTTCGTTTCAGCGATGCTAGTTTACTGTCCTTAGAATTGGAACCGTTCTCTGTATGCAGATTTTTTCCGATAATTTTGACTGATTTGGGTGCAGTAGTTTGTTCCAGACCACCTTAATCTGGTAATTACTAACCATAGTTTGCACTTCTAATTTCGAATCTGGCTTGTGTCCTCGGTCAGCTACGAGATGCTCTGTGACTACTTCAACTGCTTCAAGAGCTCCACTGCTCCAAATGAGGGGATCCAGGTCGACATTCCCCAACATCTGTGCCAGCATTTAGATGCTTTCGGATGTAAGTCTTGTGTCTTGAATTTTATGATTTCCATCTTGTATCCTGGAAACTTGGGATGTGCAGTGTTAAACTAGCGAGTGTAGATATAAATATAATCAAGGCAACAGCAAAAACATGAGTAGAGTTAATTCCCAAGGTTATGAATTTCTTGCATATGGTTCTGAATTTGCACTGTGATTGGAACCAATATACCATCTTTGATGACAGAGCAAACTTTGTACAAAACTTATCAGATTTTGAAGATATAACATCTTTGACGTGTATGTACCATTGCTTTTGATTGAATTTTGAGCTTTTGATAATGCCATTCCAGCTGTAGTGGGTTCATGTCTGAATGTGACAACACATAGGTGTAAAGAAATGAAGATTCTATGTATGTGTAGTGAGATTATACCAGATTGAGTTTAGCATCTAGTTATGCAGTAGCACAATTAGAAAAAAAAGGAGTACAATAAGACAAAATGTTAGTACTATAGCTTCCTTTTCCAAGATATATGTTGTAGGTAATAACCGAGAAGATACAAACCAGGAATGCACCAAATGCGGTATATAAAAGATGCTTGGTAGTTCAGTTGCTACTTAAGATACAGCTTGTTCATATGTTTTTCCGAGGTCCCAATCTGAATATCTCTTTCAAGTTTGAGTGTAGTCTGGATTCTAAACATATTCCTCTGGTTGGCTTCATGTCTTCTACCATCCTGTCCGATGATCTTTCTTTGTTATTTTTGAAGAGCTTTGTATCTTAATAAGGTCTGAATATCGCATATTTTATCGTCTCAACCTACATAGGGAGCCGCAGGAGTCCGCAGTTTTGGGGGGGAGCCAGTGGTCCGCGATGCCCATGGAGGAGGTCCTTGAGGAGCAGCTGGTGTCCGGGAGTAAAGGCCACTTTCAGAGGCTAGTGTGGTAGCATGTGCAGATTTAAACACACTTTTTCCTGTATGTTAAATTCCCAAACGGTTGAACTATTAGATGCTAACACTATCTCAATGTGTGCCTCTACTATTCATGTGTATTAGTGCAGTTAGTCTGCATGTACTATTCCTGTGTACTGCAGTAGTTAATTTGGTGGGTATAAGGCAGGGCAGATGGACTGGCTAAATCTAAAACAATTAAATGGCCAGAAGCGGATGTCCTGTTTAGTCAAGCGGCCAGAAGTCATCAACTAGTGGACACCCACGGACATGTCCACTTACAGGCATAGCCCTACACCGCGATATCAACCTAAGACAACGGTAAGCAGCGGGTACCGCAACACAGACCCTTTGTATTTTGAGCACATGGGGTTAGCGTAGGTTATTCGGCAACTTTCCAGAGTCGGAACAATTTTCTGAGCGATTCCGTTACGCTGGTAAGCGTGCGCATTGTTAATAATAGTTCATGCGCAACAAATGGTCCAGACAGAGACAGTGGACATTGTGTTGACCGTTGAGGGCTATTATCGTCTCACCGGCTCTCCCGGAGAATCGGCGGCAAAGCATCTGGGCTGGGCTCACCAGGCCAAGATCGGCCACAAAAGGACATCAGCGACGCCTACACACAGTGTACTACAGTACGGGGTCTTGGATACGGCGCCGCGTCTACCACGCCATGTGCGATCCACCCGTGGTCCGCGGGGGCGGAGCCGAGTCCCCAACCCCAAGTCCTAGCGTCGCATTCGCAGTTCCGCGCACCCGTGCCCCAGCCCCGCCTCGCCCATCCCGAAGCCCGCCGAGGCGCGGGTAGAAAAAGGCGCCGCGCTGCTGCGACCCGAAAAAGCAAAGCGCGGCGCAGAGCAAAAGCGGCAGCAGTCGCAGCACCATTTTTTCTAGCGAGCAAAGAGCATATTGGGTTGGCGTCGGGGCGGCGTCAGCCTGGCATCCCATTCCTTCCTTGCTCCGCCCCTCCCCCACGACAGAGTGCGACCGCCACGCCCCGCGCCGCTCCACCGCCGCAGCCGATACGACGACTGCCACTTCCTGCGCCGCCGACCGCGCGGCTCGCGGATGAGGCGCCCCGGCCCGATCCTCTGCGCGGCGCTGTCCGCCGCCATCGCCGCGCTCCTGGCCCCGCTTCCGTCCGCGGCAATCGCGGCAGGTAAACCCTTCTGGCCAATCTCGTTAGCTGATTCCGTCCTTCTGTAGCAGCCCAGTCCGCTCCTGTGGCGAACCGGCGATAGCCACATTTGCAGTTGGAGGGGATGGTCGGCGACGGCGACGGTCGCGAGCGCGCTTCGCTTGATTACTGCTTTCCTTTTCTCCCCCTTCCGGTGCTCATCGAATGGGCACCTGCCGTCAATGACTTCTGTTTCATCTGACGATTCGGCTCAGATTACCACTGTACCGTAGAACTGCAATTTTAGGATGCGATTAGGCGTTTCTAGGTTCGAGAACGGAGTCACCAAGCAGGGGAACACTCGCTGAGCACGATTGGCACGGCCGCACATTTGTCGTCCGCTGCTGCACCGGCAGCGTCCGGCCAAAGGGGACCGCCTCTAGCTCACTCGCACTGGACTCCTCACGCCATTCAATTCGCCACCTAATTGGGGGTGCTGTACACGTACCCACTGGCCACTAGGGCCTTTCGTGCATCCGTGAAGCTCTCCGTCCTGGCATTTGGCGTTAACTGAACCACTAATTGATCTCACTTGATATTTTTGAGATTTTCCTGATGCTCCTCGGCAAGTCGGCATGCACATGGCTTGTTTTCTATGTTATGTACTGCCAAAATGCTCTACATTCGGTCCCGTAGCACCTCTGATGTAAGGAGGCAGATTTGGATATCTAATTTATGACACGCAATCCATCAGGCACGTACCCGGCCGGTACTGGTCATGTGATATGTTCCCGGTGGTTCTGTTGGATGTGATCACAATTCAAGGTCTGAACATCAAGTATTGTGTACCTGTGTACTAGTGCATCGATTGCTCTTCTGTCTGATACTGCTTGCCAATTTTAGTAAAGATACATAGTGACGAGGCTGTTATCTTCAAAAGCTTTTGATTGTGGCCAGGCAAAGCCAATACTGTATCTGAATTTTTTGCGTGCGCCGTCCCTTATACTTGTTCTTTGATCATGCAGACTGTCCGCTGGATTTGAGTTGGCCAAACTACGCTGATAGCTTCTGTATGCTCGGACCAAATTGGCACTCAAGTGCTGCCCTATATCAAGAACTTGCCGATGCCTGTATAGGGCACATCTCTGACACACCTGGTGTCAAAATGGGTCAGGCATCCTATCAGTGTGTCGGGATGACTACTATCATTCAGATGTTGCAGTCTCCAAATTTCAGTGACGTGGCTAGAAGCTGTGCACCTCGCCCCAGATGACGCAGTTTGCAAAGAGATGCTTAAATTCTGGTTTGTCATACATCTTGTGGGACAACAGGATAATATCACATTGAATACCGGAACATATCTACTCTTGATACAGCGAGTTGCTTTTTCAGCTTGATTTTTCTCCCATCTTCCATAGAATGGACAGTGCCATTGTCAAATTTTGTGCCCCCAGATTACCTTTTAGGGTGTTGTGATGACCTTGTCCGTGCAAACATCCTTATTGTCCAAAACTAGAGGACATTAATGTGATTCTGTCAACAAAGTTAATCTAGGATGACATATAATGTATTTCACCCTGTAAGTGGAAACGGCTGCCCACGGCGCCGCCAGCCCAAGGCCACTTAAACTGCTTAGTGGACACCCATGGGCATAGATAGAACGCCATGGCTGGAGAAATCTCCCCCATGGCGCTGGCGCGGGGATCCATCACTCCGCCCTCCGGTATACTTCTCCGTCCACGCCTATCCCATCTCTGGAGCAGCAGAGATCCGGCGAGAGCAGCTGCGGCGGCGAGTTCCTTGGTTTCCGCGTGTCCAGTGAGGTCCTTGGGGTTCCACACGCGGCCGACGAGGTCCGTGGGGAGCCACACGGCGCCGGTCCCCCCCCCGGATGTCCGGCAAGGTCCACGGGGAGACGAGAGGGCAACAAGTTCAAGAAGAGCCGCAAGAAGGTAAATTGAGGCCATGACCCTACCCTGCCCAACATAGAATTACTGAATAAGCTGCTAAATTACATAAGATCCATGGATCTCAGGGCGGATGGAGGCCTCTCCGGTGAATGCTGGCAGTGAGGAATGTGTCATGGTCTTGGACTAGCTTCAATGTAAAATAGTAGTTTAGGACCATCATTAGACTAGTAAAACTCAATCACAGTAAGTCAATTTCGTTTCAGCGATGCTAGTTTACTGTCCTTAGAATTGGAACCGTTTTTCCGATAAGTTTGTTCCAGACCACCTTAATCTGGTAATTACTAACCATAGTTTGCACTTCTAATTTCGAATCTGGCTTGTGTCCTCGGTCAGCTACTGATGCTCTTCACTACTATCAACTTCAAGAGCTCCACCCGCTCCAAATGATTTAGATGCTTTCGGATGTAAGTCTTGTGTCTTGAATTTTTATGATTTCACATCTTGTATCCTGAAACTTGGGATGTGCAGTTAAACTAGCTTAGTGTGATATAAATATAATCAAGGCGATTGGAACCAATATACCATCTTTGATGAAACTTATCAGATTTTGAAGATATAACATCTTTGACGTGTATGTACCATTGCTTTTGATTGAATTTTGAGCTTTTGATAATGCCATTCCAGCTGTAGTGGGTTCATGTCTGAATGTGACAACACATAGGTGTAAAGAAATGAAGATTCTATGTGTATGTGTAGTGAGATTATACCAGATTGAGTTTAGCATCTAGTTATGCAGGCACAATTAGAAAAAAGGAGTACAATAAGACAAAATGTTAGTACTATAGCTTCCTTTTCCAAGATATATGTTGTAGGTAATAACCGAGAAGATACAAACCAGAATGCACCAAATGATATAAAAGATGCTTGTCCCAATCAATATCTCTTTCAAGTTTGAGTTCTAAACATATTCCTCTGTTTGCTTTCATGTCTTCTACCATCCCCGTCGATGATCTTTCTTTGTTATTTTTGAAGAGCTTTGTATCTTAATAAGGTCTTTTATCGTCTCAACCTACATAGGGAGCGAGTTACAACACACTTTTTCCTGTATGTTAAATTCCAAGGTTGAACTATTAGATGCTAACTCTACTATTCATGTGTATTAGTCTGCATGTACTATTAAACAATTAAATGAGTCATCAACTAGTGGACACCCACGGACATGTCCACTTACAGGCATAGCCCTACACCGCGATCAACCTAAGACAACGGTAAGCAGCGGGTACCGCAACACAGACCCTTTGTATTTTGAGCACATGGGGTTAGCGTAGGTTATTCGGCAACTTTCCAGAGTCGGAACAATTTTCTGAGCGATTCCGTTACGCTGGTAAGCGTGCGCATTGTTAATAGTAGTTCATGCGCAACAAATGGTCCAGACAGAGACAGTGGACATTGTGTTGACCGTTGAGGGCTATTATCGTCTCACCGGCTCTCCCGGAGAATCGGCGGCAAAGCATCTGGGCTGGGCTCACCAGGCCAAGATCGGCCACAAAAGGACATCAGCGACGCCTACACACAGTGTACTACAGTACGGGGTCTTGGATACGGCGCCGCGTCTACCACGCCATGTGCGATCCACCCGTGGTCCGCGGGGGCGGAGATTTGCCGAGTCCCCAACAAGTCCTAGCGTCGCATTCGCAGTTCCGCGCACCCGTGCCCGCCCCGCCCCGCCCATCCCGAAGCCCGCCGAGGCGCGCGCGAGTAGAAAAAGGCGCCGCGCTGCCTGCGACCCGGAAAAGCAAAGCGCGGCGCAGAGCAAAAGCGGCAGCAGTCGCAGCACCATTTTTTCTAGCGAGCAAAGAGCATATTGGGTTGGCGTCGGGGCGGCGTCAGCCTGGCATCCCATTCCTTCCTTGCTCCGCCCCTCCCCCACGACAGAGTGCGACCGCCACGCCCCGCGCCGCTCCACTCCTACTGCTCCTCTCGCCGCAGCCGATACGACGACTGCCACTTCCTGCGCCGCCGACCGCGCGGCTCGCGGATGAGGCGCCCCGGCCCGATCCTCTGCGCGGCGCTGTCCGCCGCCATCGCCGCGCTCCTGGCCCCGCTTCCGTCCGCGGCAA
The DNA here is from genome assembly GCA_030063025.1 of Avena longiglumis. Classification (NCBI taxonomy): domain Eukaryota; kingdom Viridiplantae; phylum Streptophyta; class Magnoliopsida; order Poales; family Poaceae; genus Avena; species Avena longiglumis. The sequence continues at coordinate 524,589,275 of CP125976.1, forward strand.
TCGCGGCAGGTAAACCCTTCTGGCCAATCTCGTTAGCGGATTCCGTCCGTCTGTAGCAGCCCAGTCCGCTCCTGTGGCGAACCGGCGATAGCCACATTTGCAGTTGGAGGGGATGGTCGGCGACGGCGACGGTCGCAAGCGCGCTTCGCTTGACTACTGCTTTCGTTTTCTCCCCCTTCCGGTGCTCATTCGATGAGCACCTGCCGTCACTGACTTCTGTTTCGTCTGACGATTCGGCTCAGATTACCACTGTACCGTAGAACTGCATCTTTAGGACGCGATTAGGCGTTTTTAGGTTCTGAGACGGAGTCACCAAGCAGGGGAACACTCACTGAGCACGATTGGCACGGCCGCACATTTGTCGTCCGCTGCTGCAGCGGCAGCGTCCGGCCAAAGGGGACCGCCTCTAGCTCACTCGCACTGGACTCCTCACGCCATTCAATTCGCTACCTAATTGGGGTGCTGTACACGCAGCGTACCCACTGGCCACTAGGGCCTTTCGTGCTCTTGGGTTTCAATGGCCGTTGGACTTGCTATCCGTGAAGCTCTCCGTCCTGGCATTTGGCGTTAACTGAACCACTAATTGATCTCACTTGATATTTTTGAGATTTTCCTGATGCTCCTCGGCAAGTCGGCATGCACATGGCTTGTTTTCTTATTTGTGTGCTAGCCTTATGTTATGTACTGCCAAAATGCTCTACATTCGGTCCCGTAGCACCTCTGATGTAAGGAGGCAGATTTGGATATCTAATTTATGACACGCAATCCATCAGGCACGTACCCGGCCGGTACTGGTCATGTGATATGTTCCCGGTGGTTCTGTTGGATGTGATCACAATTCAAGGTCTGAACATCAAGTATTGTGTACCTGTGTACTAGTGCATCGATTGCTCTTCTGTCTGATACTCGCTTGCCAATTTTAGTAAAGATACATAGTGACGAGGCTGTTATCTTCAAAAGCTTTTGATTGTGGCCAGGCAAATAGCCAATACTGTATCTGAATTTTTTGCGTCGTCCCTTATACTTGTTCTTTGATCATGCAGACTGTCCGCTGGATTTGAGTTGGCCAAACTACGCGCTGATAGCTTCTGTATGCTCGGACCAAATTGGGCACTCGAAGTGCTGCCGCTATATCAACGCTGTCCTCGCCGTCTCATCTGCCATGTATGCAAACACAACAGGCACTCTCGGGGTTCCAGCTGAACTTGCCGATGCCTGTATAGGCAACATCTCTGACACCTTGGTGTCAAATGGGGTACTCCCTACTGCAGCTTCGTTTTGTGGCCTTGGGATCAAGATTCAGGCATCCTATCAGTGTGTCGGGATGACTACTATCGTCCAGATGTTGCAGTCTCCAAATTTCAGTGACGTGGCTAGAAGCTGTGCAACCTCGCTCCCAGATGACGTCAGTTGCAAGAGATGCTTAAATTCTGGTTTGTCATACCTCCGCCATCTTGTGGGACAACAGGATAATATCACATTGAATACCTGCCGCGATGCTGCCTTTGTTGCGTTCATGAGTCAAGGGAACATATCTACTCTTGATACAGCGAGTTGCTTTTTCAGCGTTCAGGGGCTTAGCGCTCTTCAAGGTTTGATTTTTCTCCCATCTTCCATAGAATGGACAGTGCCATTGTCAAATTTTGTGCCCCCAGATTACCTTTTAGGGTGTTGTGATGACCTTGTCCGTGCAAACATCCTTATTGTCCAAAACTAGAGGACATTAATGTGATTCTGTCAACAAAGTTAATCTAGGATGACATATAATGTATTTGACAACTTCTAGGGCGAAAAATATATACTACCTCTGATCCAAATTAGTAGATTCATTGAACCTAGACAGATTTAGGCAACATTTTGTACTGGATGGAGTAACATTTTCGTGCTGATGTGTTAATGCTAGTATAATGCATAAACCCCACAGGATCTTTAACTCCTGTTTAGTGGAACTTATCTATGTTGATATATACACCATTTGGCACCTCATAAAGACATACCATTTTTTATTTTGTTCAATTCTGTTAAGGCTAGTGCATTTCATGAATCAACATGCTCTCCGCCATTGTCATTTTGAAAGCCTCAGCTGTGTAGCACTAATTTAGTGTGCACATTTGTACACATCCCACGGCCGGCAAATTATTTGTCTATTAAATTAATTATGACATGGTCACTGAGTGTATAAGTTTGATATGGATATACATTTTGTAGTGGCATTTCAACTGTCTAGGTATTTTCTAGTAGTAATACATAATACAATCCCTTATTTCGTTCTTCATAGTAGACATGGTTGTGATGGAATGTGGTATGTGATCTAGAAGTGATGTGTGAGATTTATACTTTGACTTTCTCTGACTTTCGAACTTCTCAATATTGTAACAATTTGTTGAATCTCTGATGCAGTGAACATCTCGACGCCATCCCCAACTGGACATCCTGCACAAAATATTTCTCCTAGTCCATTTGCGGAACAATTACCTGGGACTGGAGAGTCATCCAATCATCATCATCATAGTTACAAGCGTGTACTATTCCCAGCAATTGGGGCCTTGGTTACAGGATTATCAGTTACACTAGTGATAGTGCTAATTTTACTTATCCGTAGAAAGAGCAAAGAACTGGAAAAGATTGAGGGAATTAAGCCTCTAGAAGCATTGAGGTCCTGTGTAAAGAAGGGCCAAGAAGGTAAACATTTAATGAGTTGTGGTCAGGGTACTGCCATTCTTTTATGAATATTTGGTCAACTTAGATGTTTGAATGACTTTTAACAGTTCCATGAGGTTAGATTGCATACCAGGTCAGCTATAATAGGGGAAAGCTTCTCACTTGACATTGACTCTATGGACTGTAGTGTTTTCTTATTCATTTCCTGTTTTATTTGAAACATCTGCATTTATGGCTTTGAGGTTTGCACGTGGTAAGCAAGAGCAGTCAGAATGTCAATGTAGCTTATGGAAAATGTGTCAGAGTATATATGTATACCCTTTGCAATCAACACATTTAACCACTTCCTATTGTTCAGTTCAAAATATCTACCTTGTTCGAATAGACAGATCACCACTTCCATTTTGTTCAATTAAAAAAAAACTACCATGTGTAAGGTTGGTCTAACTTTAGTAGACATCGAAGCCATTCGATGGTCATGATCCTGAAGCTATTCATCAGGGAATTGACAAAAGGGACTATATGCTCCAGACTCAGGAGTTTTTCTGGCCACAGATCATATAGTTCTTACTATTATGCTCTATTTGACCCATTCATTTTAGGAAATCGTATGATTACTTTAAGTCGAACTTGACGGAGTGATGTTTGATTCTGCATTCTTTGAATTACCTTCTATCAGAATTTGTTGTAAGATCAATATTGTTTTGCAGGTACTTCCACCATTTTTGGCAGATTTAGTCACTCAGAAATGAGAAGGGCAACAAGAAACTTTAGCACCAGGTTGGGAGGGAATGATAATGCTACAATATTCAAAGGGCAACTGACCAATGGTTCTGTGGTTGCCGTTCGGCGCATAGAGAGCTCACCAAAAGGAGGTCAGCTGGAATTTTGCAAAGAGATGGAAATTCTTGGGCGGCTGCATCATCGCCATCTCGTTGGACTTAAAGGATACTGTTTAACAAGATTTGAGAGGTAAAGTTTGCTATAAGTAAGTTCAGATTTACTGTAAAGTTTACTATAAGTATGGATTTTTACAATTCTGTGTTGTCCAGGTTCCAGGTGTATGAATACATGGAAAATGGAAGCCTTAAGGATCACCTTCACTGTAATATCTCATGACTCATGTTTCATTTTTGTTCTCTGCCTTATGGTACACCTTTTGTTGAATTATGTGCAGAAAAGCATTCTTCTCTTTGCAGCGCCAGGTAAACTTCTGCTGCCATGGAAAAACAGGATACAAATTGCCATTGATGTCGCAAATGCTCTGGTAAGTTTCTGGAAGCCAGCGTTCAGAGTTCTGAATCGCCTGGAGTAATTCTTACTCCATCGCGATTTCCCCCTTTTTTTTTCCTAAGTTGGCAATTGGAATAGATAGTGTTCACTCAAAACTGTAATTCATACGTAGACCAAATGTATTTAGATTTATTTTCATTGTGTCAACTCCAATTATCTTGGTTTCAGGAGTACCTCCATTTCTATTGTGATCCTCCATTGTACCATGGAGACATAAAGCCTAGCAATGTTCTCTTGGACAAGAATTACCTCGCAAAGGTACACCGGGATCAATCCATACTCTTAAATTTTCAGTTTAAAAAATCCACACTCGTCGGAGACTAATGGATTGGTTTTCAATAGCTTGCTGGGTGTGGCCATGCACACTACTCAAGTGGTGCTAATACTACCGTCAGTTCCACCACAAGGACTGTCAAGATCCAGGCCACTCCTGGTAAGGCGACCGTGTACTCTTTTTTAGGCCATGCCTTGCTTGAATCTACAAGTGAACACCAAGTACTAATTTGTTCGACCAACATTTTCGTCAGTACCGTGTGTGTATCTCCGTGCAGGCTACGTAGACCCCGAGTACGTGGTGACCCAGGAGCTGACGGCGAAGAGCGACGTGTACAGCTACGGCGTGCTGATGCTGGAGCTGGTGACGGGGAGGCCCGTGGTGCAGGACAACCGGAGCCTGGTGGAGTGGTCCCGCGAGCTCATCGGCACTGACTACCGCCTCCACGAGTTGGTGGACCCGGCGGTGGCGGACACGTTCGACCTGGACGAGCTGCAGGTGATGGCGGACGTGATCCACTGGTGCACCCACAAGGACGGCGGCGCTCGGCCGTCGATGAAGCAGGTCCTCCGGATCCTCTACGAGCGGCTGGACCCGCTGTCCGGCGCGTTCGCGCGCGCCGTGGAGGTGGAGCAGGGGTACTACTACGGTGGCGGGCAGAGTGGGCGGAAGGGCAAAGAGTGGCATCATCATCAGCAGCAGCATCAGCGTGATGGCGGCGACGTGATCCAGTACAGCGGCGAGCCCAGGTGCCTGCCGTCGTCGTCGCCGAGAACGTCCATGTCCCACTGCAGCCGCACCGTTCTGCCGGAGTGCAACTCGCCGGAGCCCCAGTCGCCAACCCACGGGGCGCGCTCTTGGTCTGAACTCTGATTCGACCTGATGCTGTTGCCAAATGCCAACCATTTTTTTGTCGGTTAGTTCCAGTAGGGCAGTAGGAGCAAGTCACGGGCAATTCCCGCCGACCAGCAGCAATCTTCATGAATACGCCAATTTGCCATCCAGGTTTTTCATTGAAAATGTGTCTTGTTCATCCACAGAAAAGGCTAGTTATATATATCCATGCTATCAGAGGCGTGCCTGATAGCCAGATACTAGTGTCTCTAGCAGGTCTGAGAATCTCTCACAAGTTTGTTGTCGCTGCATCCGCCCCCTGTTGCAGCAATCAACAATTTCATGCATCCTACGCAGCATACAAAATGTTGGATTATTAGACATAATTTTCACGATTAATTACAGAATATAAATCATGACAAAACCAGCTACTAGCTCATGTAACTCGAACATACTAGATGTACTAAACTACATGATGATCGGAAACAAACAGCAGCATGTACTCGCAGAATATGATGAATAACCACACAGAAGCACGTAGCACATATCGTTCGGTTGTCGTAGTAGAAACTTTGGAGAAGACTGATCGAAGCAGATGTCGACAAAGACGATGGTAGGCAGCACCGCCTGACTTGGATGGAAGATGACCCGTGATGGAGAACTTGAGCAGTCGCGCGGAGCGTTTCCCAAAAATCTTATTCGCCCTCTCCCGTGCAGAATCACAAGGACGAGTGGTTCCGGAGACCTGCTATTCCGTCCGCCGGTGCACGCCGGCAAGTGGGATGGAGTAGACTACGGTGACGACGCAAGTAGAGAAGATGACAAAACCCTAGATTCGTTTTTGATGGTGTTGTGACGGTAGCCACGCAGAACTTTATACAGAGCAGCTCACGAAACCCAACCCGCGGCGCGCGTCCTGACGAGACGGGCGGGCGGCGTCGTCGGAGGAGGAGCGCACGCGTGTATCTCTCTTATTGCTACTCACTTACAAAGTGATGCAACACTCTACCTTATAAGGTGGTGCAACTCTTATCCAACTTTTCATGTGTGACTAAACTTGAGCTCCCACTCCACTTCCATGTGAGTTGCCATAAACATGGGACTAAACACATATGAGCTGACATAAATTTGGGCTTTAAGATTTAGGAAAAATCTGAAATACACATGAGCCTAAATGAATTGGCCCATTATTTTATACGAAAGCTCAATCAGAATTGAGGAATAGCAAAATAGCCAGCTGTGGCTTTGGGCAGTTTTTCCCAGGCATGAAGCTCGCTCAGGGTACAAACCAGACTAGCTCTATGTCCCCTCCCTTTCTGGCAGAAGCACCCGCGGCCCATCTGGCGTGGGCCGGGAGACGTCTCCGGTCCTTCTCGCCAAAACAAAAAGGCCACGCCGGTAACAACATAGCTTCCGCCCGTCGCCGACGAGCTCGATTTCAGCATGGCGCCGTCGGCGGTTAAGGTTCTTGGCAACAGCTGCGGGAACGATTAGATGGGGAAGTTAACTCGGAACCGACCAAGACCAAATGTATCTACTACTCCCTGATGCTCTCCTCTCCGCCCCCTCCATCGACAGATCGACTGCGGCCGCCATGTATGGGTATGCTTCCCTATAAATAACGTGACCCCCCTCAACCCTAAGCCCCCAACAACTCGGCCGCTTCATCTCGCCAGCACCCTTCCCACCCCGGCGCATCTCGTCGCCGTTATACCTGCTAAGCCGCGCCACCCTCCCTTGATCGCCGCGCGGAAAAAATGTACTTCCTCTATTTAGAAATATAAGACGTTTTAGGTTTGTGAAGAAGATATATCTAGACACGTTTTAGTGTATAGGTTCAAATGAATCTAGACACTAAAATATATCTAGATACATCTCATTCACAAATCTAAAACATCTTATATTTCCAAACGGAGGGAGTAAGTGTTATTTCCGGCCGATCTCCGTGGCTCGAATCGAAAGGCAGCTTCTGTATACTTCCTCTTTGTTTGATACATGTAAGTACATGTTGGCCCTCTCCAGCCAAAATTTGATGGGATTCTATTTCAGTGTGTAAATAACCTTAAACCTAACCTCGACGCGGGCGCGTGTGTGTGTGCGTGTGCGTGTGCGTGTGCGTGTGTGTGTTTCAAGTACTCCTCCTCTTTCCCAGCCATGCCCGCTGCCGGTCAGATCATTGTTTGTTTGGGGGGCTCGCCCCATCCATCTTTTTGGCCGCTCTCTCTCCCCATCATAACCAGTTAGGGTTACGGTCCAATGTGTTAGGAACTGTCACGGCACTGCCAGTAGTTCGTCCTCTTCATGATTTATCAGAAGTGATGAACAAAAGTGGGAATTCCCTTTTACAAATCTACCAAACAGACAACTCTCGCGCCTCCCTCTCTTTGCAGATTTCCTCAAACAATGCCATCTCTCTTCTTTGTACATTTCCTCTTTCCAGCCGCATCAATTATCCTAATAGCGGGCATTTTCGATTTTGTGAAACCGACTAGATCGTGTCCGTAATACAACCATGCAAGTTGACTGCTAGTGAGTCTTTACTATAGCATTGACAAAGATAAGTTGCTGAAATCCAAACTGCAAGTTGACTGCTATAGTGATGCTCTGCTAAGCATATCCATCCATTATTACTTTTTGTTTGTTTGTTTCAGGGCTGCAAAGAAGAAGAAAGACAAGAGGGACCAAAGAGCCATAGACGAAAAGAAGAGACTGGCTGTCAAGATCAAGACGCAGAAACAGGCAAGGGACAGAAGAGCCAGACAAAGACGGAAACTAGCAAAAGAACGACAGGTTTCAGGGGATATTTGTGCCAGAACACTCAGGGTAATCGAAATGGTAAAACGTGAGTCAGTTATCTCATGCTTTCTGCTTCTTCTCTTGCATATGTTCCTGCACTATTATAGAGAATCTCACAGTCGTGGTGTAATTTACCATGTTCCTTGTTTAGTCAACCAGCTGTGGAAAAAGCAGAGCCAAGATTTCTGTGAAAAATATGGACATCCTGATCCAGTTGCATCAGACCGGAGTTTTGTAGAGAAGGCATTTGGTTCTACAGATGTGCATTGTGATGATCCGTTGGCTTCTGATATTGTCTCGCTTGCTTTATTCGATGGTAACTATGCTTCTTTACGCTTGTCTTGTTGTAAAATCAAGAAGGTATGCTGGTGAAAATCTACGAGTATTTACTCTACAATACATTTATTACTAAGCTGTCATAATCTATTTATCTAAAGAATTTTTTAGGGCATATTTATTTATCTAAAGCATTACAACTTGTCCATTGTATTTCTTGTGCTAGGCTGGGATTGGAGGTCCCCTTGTTAATTTTATTGATGGAAGGTATGCTGGCATGAACTTCTACGATGGAACTTGTAAGACGCCTTACCTGCCAAGGCGTGTTATTGCAAGAGTTCTAAGCAAGATGGATCTCCCATCACAAAGGTACCTTTTTTTCCCCTGATGTGTTATCCTCAGTTCTTTTTTTTTCTGTACAAAATACTGCCCCAGTTGTTGTTGCGTAGGCAGAATATTTATCAATTGTGCTTTTTCCTAATGACAGAGGAATGAACAGCCCAATCGACATAATGGGCGAATCTGCGGTTAAATACAGGCATATCCTCTTCTTCACGGTCGAAAGTCATATACTACACCGCTTGTTCTATTTATTCAACATGAACTGGCACTGAGAAAAGAATTTGTATGACAGGTGGCCCGTGTTGGAAATATAGCATGCAATCGAATTAAAATAATTTCGAATTTATGTGACAACAAAGATAGATCTAACAGATTTACACATGTGATTATGAACATGAAATCTAACATGGCACAACAGATCGACATGGATCTCAAACCCCTTCTAGAACATGAAAGAGATGATCACGAGATTGATTTCTTACAGTGATGCAGACGAACGTTGATGAAGAATAGTTGAGGAAGATGAAGAAGACGGTCGATGTAGTCGATGAAGAAGAAGCAGCCGTGCGAAGCACTGCCCCGAAACTTTATCGCCCGGCTCCCTCGTGCGGGACGCCAAACGCCGGGAAAAGTCCGGAGACTACTGCTTTCCTTCCCAGCACGCAGGAAAGGATCGGCGAAGATCGGTGGCGGTTGCAGAAGAGAACGGTGTAGGGTTTCTGTGTATCTGGTGTCTTCTGTCGAGAGGGACGTCTTCCTCTTATATACTCGAAAGGATAACCCCCACGCAACACGTTCTGCCTATATTCCAGGATCCGCCCCCTGGTATATCTCCATCACGAGCGATCTCCTAACTTCCCTCAACGGGAAGTCTATCTTCGAGTCGTGCGTGAGACAGACGCGGGTGAATAAGATAAGTAAACTGCTCGGCAAAAAGATTAAAAAGATATGCAATTTAACAGTCCACGGTCGCGCTCGTCTCGCCAAAGCCCAAAGATTCCAAGTCACAAGTCACAAGTCACAAGTCACAAGTCACAAGTCACAAGTCACAAGTAATTAAACGCGAATAAATGCGAAATGCGAGCGAGCGCGCGCGCGTGTGCGCGTGTGGTGTACACTTAGCATAGCTCTCTCTAGTCTTTCCAACTAGTCTCACCATGAGATGTCTCCTTATAAGCATGTCAAAATCTTGCTCCCTTGGCAATGTGGGACTAAACTCCCACAGCCTCCACCCCCTTGACTTCTCTCCAATTTCTGAAATTTATATGGGCCCAATTCTTGTAGAGGCCCATTTATTCCAACAATTCCCACCAAGAAGTCAAGGTCTGCAACTTGTTCTCATCTGGCTTTTATATACCAGCTTTGTAGTATAGACCCGTCTCGGGTTGAGCTATACCTAGCACTCCAGGATCCACTCTTCTTACAACTAGGAAATGGACAAAGCCTTGAATTTCCAGTCTTGTGTAGAAGAGGTTCACCAGGAGCCATCGCTGATACTAGGCTGCCTGAATCCACGCCTAAGGTTTGGAGCATTACGGTCGTGCTCCCTAGTCCTTTAATAAGCTCATTAGAGATCACCCTCATGTGTGTTCTTTCAAGAATACCCTGCAGGACGGTATCTTGCTGAAGTATTTCAGCCTCAAAACACATTAAGACTAACAGTCACCCTCCCATGCAGTACTAAGAGTAATCATCTTAGCGGGAAATGGATAAATATATATGTACTCTCTCTTGTTGCTCCAACAACTTGTTTTTCCCTTTTCCTTATTCACGGGATCTCCGATCACTAAGGTTGGGTTTCTATTGTCGTGCAACTCAGGTGGGTGTCAAGCCCATCTCCCTCGATGCTCCATCTATCACCGCACGTGATAGCCCTTTTGTAAAAGGATCCGCCAGGTTTTTGGTAGTGTTAATATAATCAATGGCAATCACTCCCTTGTGTCTCAAGTTCCTGACGGATTTGATACGCCGTTTCACATGTCTTGATGATTTCAGATTATCCTTTGAACTTTTAACCTTAGTGATCACGGTTTGGTTATCACAGTTTAGAAGGATTGCCGGAATTGGTTTTTCGACCATTGGCAAATCATTCAAGAGCTCCCTCAACCACTCCGCCTCTACAGTGGTTGAGTCAAGTGCTACAAGTTCTGCCTCCATAGTAGACCTTGTCAAGATGGTCTGTTTGCGAGACCTCCAAGAGATTGCAGCACCTCCAAAAGTGAATATGTATCCACTTGTTGCTTTGATCTCATCTGCATCTGAGATCTAATTAGCATCACTATACCCTTCTAGTAATGCTGGGTACCCTGTATACTGAAGTCCATACGTTGGTTCCTCTCAAGTACCTCATCACTCGTTCCAGTGCAGTCCAGTGATCATTTCCCGGATTCGAGTTAAACCGGCTCAGTTTGCTTACAACAAATGAAATGTCAGGTCTTGTTGCACCAGCAAGGTACATGCGAGAACCTATGATTTGAGAGTATCTTAGCTGATCAACCCCTTGTCCTCTGTTCTTTCGAAGCTTTAGACTAGGGTCATAAGGAGTTGGAGACGTTGAGTCCTCAAAACCAAAGCGACTCAGAATTTTCTCCACATAATGGGATTGACTTAAGATAATCCCATTCTCATCCTTATTCAGCTTTATGTTAAGAATAACATCTGCCTCTCCCAAATCCTTCATGTCAAATTTTTGAGATAGAAAGGACTTAACCTCATTTATGACATCCATACCAGTCCCAAAAATTAATATGTCATCAACGTATAAACATAGGATTACACCCTTACCCCACCATATTTATAGTACACACATTTGTCTCCTTCATTCACTAGAAAACCTGCTGAAGTCAGAGTATTGTCAAACTTTTCATGCCATTGCTTTGGGGCTTGCTTGAGACCGTAGAGCGATTTCTTTAATCTACACACCATGTTCTCTTGCCCGGTTGCTACAAAACCATCGGGTTGCTGCATATAAATTTCCTCATCGAGCTCTCCATTTAGGAAAGCTGTCATCCATTTGATGGACTAGAAACTTATGAGAAGCAGCAAGTGCAATTAGCACTCGAATTGTAGTCATCCTAGCAACAGGTGAGTAGGTATCAAAGAAATCCTCTCCTTCCTTTTGGGTAAAACCCTTGGCCACGAGCCTAGCTTTATACTTTTCAATGGAGCCATCTAGTCGTAGCTTCTTTTTGAATATCCATTTGCATCCAATAGGTTTGCAACCCATCGGTCGTGGACATATTTCCCATGTTCCGTTAGTGAGAATGGAATCCATTTCACTTTGAACAGCCTCCTTCCAATCATCTGCATCCAAGGATGCATATGCTTCGCCGAGTTCGAACGCGTCATCCACGAGATACACAGTGAAGTCATCTCTAAAAGACCTTTCGGTCCGTTGTCTCTTACTCCTTCTCGGAGCCACTTCACTGTCATTCTCCTCATTGAAAATTTCAGGAACTACCAGAGGTGTGTGTTCGGGTTCGGGTTCTACTTGTAGAGTAGGTTGACTAGTGGATGCCAAATTTTCCTTCATGGGAAAGATTGTCTCAAAGAAAGTAGCATCCCGAGATTCAATCACAGTGTTAGTGTGTACATATTGAATCTCGGATTTTATAACCAAGAATCTGTATGCATTGTTGTTATGTGCATAACCTAGGAAGACACAATCAACAGTTTTAGGTCCCAATTTTCGCTTTTTGCATGCTGGTACATTAACCTTGGCCAAACAGCCCCATGCACGCAAGAAACGAAGAGTTGGTTTGTGTCCCTTCCATCCTTCATACAGAGTTATTTCTCCTTTTGATGAGGGAACTCTATTTAGAGTATAACATGCCGCCAAAGCAGCCTCCCCCCACCATGACTTAGTTAAACCAGAACTGTCCAACATGGCATTCACCAAGTCCGTAAGTGTTCGGTTTTTCCTTTCTGCCACTCCATTAGATTGGGGCGAGTAGGGAGGGGTTACTTCATGTATAATTCCATGTTCCGCACAGAATTGAGTGAACTCGTGAGATACATACTCTCCTCCTCTATCTGACCTTAAACGTTTGATTTTCTTCTCTAATTGGTTTTCTACTTCGGCCTTATAAATCTTAAAGCAACTCAGAGCCTCATCTTTCGATTTTACTAGGTAAATGTAACACCACTTAGTCGCATCATCTATCAAAGTCATCATATACCTTTTCCCTGCCTTAGTCAATACTCCATTCATTTCATACAAATCTGAATGTATTAAATCTAGAGGTGACAGACTTTTCTCCCCGATTGGCTTGAAAGGCTTTCGGAGTTGCTTTGATTGCACACAAGAATGACACTTAGATCCACGGACTATGGAAAAGTTCGGAATTAAATTAAGCTTGCACAACCGAACAATGCAATCAAAATTAATATGACATAAACGAGAGTGCCAAATAGCAGCATCTCCAACATGATTTCCAGAGTACAAAGAACACGATAAATTGTTTACGAAATTACAATCATCAAGAATGGAAAGGCGGAACAAGCCTTCGCTGTTATAGCCTTTTCCAATAAACAAACCAAATTTTGAAATAATAAATTTATTCGACTCGAAGACCAGCTTGTAGCCATCACGACACATCAGCAAGCCAGACAGCAGGTTCCTATTTATTCCTGGGACATGTTGTACGTTCTTCAACGATAGAGTCTTCCCTGAAGTAAGTCTTAGGTCAACTCTATCGATCCCACGTACATCTGCCCGAGTTCCGTTTCCCATCACGACGGTGGAACTGCTGCAAGCCTGATAAGAAGAAAACAAGTTGTAGTCAGCACAAACATGTACATTAGCTCTAGTATCTACCCACCAATCAGTGGATTGACATGCAATAAGGACACTAGGTACGTACCCAGATCCTCCACCTGTCTCGCTAACGGTGACATTCGCAGATTGCTGAGCACCTTCCTTCCTGCCTTTGCGCATGCGACACTTCCTGGCTATGTGCCCAGGTTCGCCACACACAAAGCAGTTGAAGTCACCCTTTTCCTTGTTCTTCTTTTTCTTAAATCCAGTGGTTTGTTTTGCCTTTCCTTTGTTCTTGAAGTTCTTTCCCCCAGAGCCGCCATCCCCATTGTGCACGACATTGGCATTGGGAGTCGGATGAGGTGGGTTTTTCTCGACGTCTTTCGCCCTGGCCTTTTCCTCAACATCAAGAGTGGCGATGAGACTTTAAACAGTCATCACCTCCCTCCTGTGCTTGAGTGTAGTGGCAAAGCTCCTCCATGATGGAGGTAACTTGGCAATAATGCCCCCCACCACAAACTTGTCAGGCAGAACGACTCCAAAACCGGCGAGTTCCCCACCGGCTGGATCTCATGAGCTTGCGTCTGGCAATTATTATCGGTCATCTTAAAATCGTGATACAGCTCATTCACATACAGACTCCACGCCCAAGATCCGACTCTCCATACTTTCACGAGAGCTTCCCACAAGGGAAGGGTGGCATAGTTCATGTAAATGTCACAAAGTTGGTCGGTCATGAGGGAGAGCAGGCAGCCCATGGTAGTGTCCGAAGACACATCCCAGTCACGCTGCTGTTCCTGCGTGAGTGGTCTTTCAACCGTGGAGGAAATCACCCACCACAAGTTCTGGCTCATGAGCCAAAACTTCATACGGGTCTGCCATCTCTTAAAGTTCTCACCCCAACCCTCTCAGGTTTCATCACATCGCTAGGTCCAGCCATTGCACAGTAATAAAGTTTCTGGACTGTTGGAAATATAGCATGCAATCAAATTAAAATAATTCCGAATTTATGTGACAACAAAGATAGATCTAACAGATTTACACATGTGATTATGAACATGAAATCTAACATGGCACACCAGATCAACATGGATCTCAAACCCCTTCTAGAACATGAAAGAGAGGATCACGAGATTGATATCTTACAGTGATGCAGACGAACGTTGATGAAGAATAGTTGAGGAAGATGAAGCAAACGGTCGATGCAGTCGATGAAGAAGAAGCAGCCGCGGCATCGCCAGAACTTTATCGCCCGGCTCCCTCGTGCGGGACGCCAAACGCCGGGAAAAATCCGGAGACTACTGCTTTCCTTCCCCCGCGACACGGCAGGGAAAGGATCGGCGAAGATCGGTGGCGGCTGCAGAAGAGAACGGTGTAGGGTTTCTGTGTATCTGGTGTCTTCTGTCGAGAGGGACGTCTTCCTCTTATAGACTCGAAAGGATAACCCCCACGCAGCACGTTCTGCCTATATTCCAGGATCCGCCCCCTGGTATATCTCCATCACGAGCGATCTCCTAACTTCCCTCAACGGGAAGTCTATCTTCGAGTCGTGCGTGAGACAGACGCGGGTGGATAAGATAAGTAAACTGCTCGGCAAAAAGATTAAAAAGAGATGCAATTTAACAGGCCACGGTCACGCTCGCCAAAGTCACAAGTCACAAGTCACAAGTCACAAGTCACAAGTCACAAGTCACGCGTAATTAAACGCGAATAAATGCGAAATGCGAGCGAGCGCGCGCGCGTGTGCGCGTGTGGTGTACACTTAGCATAGCTCTTTCTAGTCTTTCCAACTAGTCTCACCATGAGATGCCTCCTTATAAGCAGGTCAAAATCTTGCTCCCTTGGCAATGTGGGACTAAACTCCCACAGCCTCCACCCCCTTGACTTCTCTCCAATTTCTGAAATTTATATGGGCCCAATTCTTGTAGAGGACCATTTATTCCAACAGCACGTGCCTAAGCCATATTGGTACCTTCAATGGGTTTTTGATGTCTAGTACTCTGGGCCAGTTTGGAATTCAACTCTAGTAAGACGTTATCAGTACTGTTGTAGTACTATCAAGAAGTAATATTCTAGCCCCCCAAAGAAGCTTTTAGAGGCCATGTGCCCTGGGAACCGTCGGATTGGCCTTCCAGGCCAATCCTGACCGTCTGCTCCATCCACCATTTCGACTCGCACATTTTGCATTTTGCGAGCCCCACTCGTTAGAGACCGTGCGAGCGTGGCATGTGCATGAGCACAGGAAGAGAGCGTTGGCGTGGTGGCTGCCCCGTGTTTTCCATGGGCGGATGGGGGGCAAATTGGTCTTTCCGTCTCTCTCACCTGGTGGTGCTCCCGTGGGACTCCCTCCTCCTCTTCCCCTTCTCAAAAACCTAGCCGCCGCTAGCTCAAAAAAAACTAGAGGTCGTTGTCGTTGGTTTATCCCCATCCGGCTCGCGTGCAGGCGACCCGGAGCTCGCGCGACGGCCTCCGCTCCCAGACGCAACAAGAGGCTCCCAAACTAGAATAAATTATTTTTTATGTAAGTATATGCACCAGCCCCTTTTGACTATCACATATGCAAATTTTTCAGAATATCTTGGCACAGATTATGGGATTCAAAGCAGTGGGGATGGGGATGTTAGGAGGTTAAGCACCATTTCTTAACCAAAATTTGACCTTCTAACAAAATTGCTTGAATATTATTCTATTGTTCCAGATCTTGGATTCAGAAGTAAATATGTTCCATGCTTGGTAGTGTCTGAATCTGATGCATGGTGAGAAAGAAGAAAAACTAAGTGGGAAAAACTACGAAGTTTCAGTTTTTGGTATCCATAGAACTTTTTGTATGCTTGTCTAGCCAAGTTCATGCTTTATAGTTCTATAGAGGTAGCACCACCTCCTTGTCAGACCAATAGAATCATGGTTGGAGCCTTGGGCATGACTAACAGAAACAAGCAAACCATTGTATACATAAAGCCATGTACATATGCTTTTCTTTACACAACATTAAGTACAGTTTGTGTTTATTTTCCTTGTTTAATGGATGTTTAATTAAAGTGTAAAGTTTAGAAATGAGCTGAACCATTTTATTTGAGAAAATAAGACGAGAAATTGCATAGTTGTAACTGTAGTGGTTGTGCTACTTATAAAACAGTACAGTTATAAAACAGTACAGTTACGGTCTTATACATTAAACCCATGTTCCTAGAAACAACATCTTGTCTTGATAAAGAGGAAATTAAAGAAACATAATTGTCTATTTCGGTTTAATACAGCTTTCTGGGTTGAGGCCTGAAGCGGCAGAGATAAACACCACATGAGAGAATGCCACACTTGCAGCTCTAGCCGTTCCTGATCTCAATCTGTTGCGGCAGGTGGCTCTTATGAAGCTATGCAAATCGTGGTACTCTTTTTCGTATGAGCGATTCATTTATGCCCTGGTGATTGTTTTTTAGTTCCTTTATTTTTGGTTTTCTTGGTTGCATGGTTATTGTTGCCAGATCGTGTGCGCTTGGAGATGGTAAATTTAGGATGATGTAATTATTATATATGTTGGGCCCTGTGAAAGGTATCGTACTTGGATAAAATTGTGTCTTTGAATGTTTCTTGACCTCCCAGCGAGTTTTCATCGCGATCTACGTCTCCTATGTTAGATATAAATACACTTTGGATGCAAATATATTTGAAGTTGCTATTCCATCCTGCTGATCATGTGCCCTTATTTGGTATGGTGACTTATCTCAAGATTGTAAATTAATGTTCATATATATGCTGGATTGATTGCTTGCTTTAATTATAATTTTAGTTTGATTCATTTCCTCTTTATGTGTTTCGGGATTTCCTCTTTATGTGTTTCAGGACCACTTCTGCCATTATGTGTTTTTCGGATTATTTTAGCTTATTTCCTCTTGGTGAGTTCAGGTTCAGATTTAGCTCTCGCTACTTATTGTCTATTTAGTATTTCAAATCTCAATTAACTATCATCCTGAATATTCAGAAGGTAGATCTATTTCATCTACTGTAAGAACAGAGACTACACTTCCATAGGCTAATAATGTAATGCTTGTCTTTAGGAAAGTTTAATCTCACATACATGACATGGAATATTTCCACGTGATACTTTCATGTAAGCCGGTCACATGCCAAATATCTTATTGTTTTTTTATTTTTGATTATTTATGTTGGAAGTTTCTCTTTTTCTATTACAATCAGTTGTGGTGTGTTTTTGTTCTTCCTAAAAGGAAAGTATATCAAATCAACCTGCATGTATAGTTGATCAGTGGTTCGTCTGGTCAGCTTTTTTGGCTGTATTTATTTTGTAATCATGGCATATGAAGCGGTAATACTTGGATGAGCCTATAATTCCATAATACTGAAAATCATGAAAAAAAATTCACATGGTATATTTGTTTGACATGAACCAAGTTGTACTTCATGTTCTTCATAGTTTTGTTAGAAATGTAGATATCTAAATAAAAAACATAGGCGCCTTCGCCGATATATGCCTACGTAAAAGTATATATTTCTAGCAAGCTTAACACTTCAGTTTTGTCTCAGTCTCAGTTTCAGTAATGTTAATGATTTGTTTCTTATGTAGAACATACAAAGTGAAGGGTAATGAAAGCCTGGAAAACATCATATTAGAGAAAAGATAAAGGTTGTGAAGGTAATAGCATATTGTTTAAAATTTGAATTTCAGAAATTTATTATTAGTGGAAAGACAGAGGTTGTGCAGGTAATAGCATGTTCTTTTATATTTCAAAACACCATATTAGTGGAAAGATAAAGGTTCTGCTACTAATGTGTGATTCCTGTGCATTTCACACTTTCATGTTCTTATGTCCTACTGGTGTTTGTAATGGGTGTTTCTCACGATAAAATGGTAGTCTTCATGGATTCATCGGTACCAGTCATCATGTTTAGAGGGACACAAGTCTCTTCCTTTGCGCCATTACAAATGACGTTCAAAATAGTAAATTTGTATCTAGAGGTTAGTGGATCTCATATGTATCTGGCTATTATTTAAGGATCTGTAGGGACCAATTGATGGCTTCTAGATTCCATTTTTTCTGCTCTCTTAGCACAGAGTTAAGACCATTGTACATAAAATAACCCGGGAATTATGAGAAAAACATATATAACCAACAAAAATACCAATCCTTTCGCCAACCTAATATATCTCATGTCGAAGCAGCATGATAATTGTAGTAGTCTTAGACTGCGGTAAGCAAGAGATGGTGTTGTGCGGGCATGAAATGATATTGTGTTTATTGTCCCCAAGCCCCAAGATACCAAATTCCTCGGTTAGTGAATTAGCTATATGATATACGATGATTCTCTGGGTTATAATATTTACCATTCCCATTTTGTCACTATATAGCTAAATTTGACCATTCCCATTTTGTTCTTTCGGTTGTTACAGAGTACGCTTTCCTTGCTCTGTATTGCAGCTAATTTGGCTTTACTATATTAATAAAAACTATTGTCATCTTCATTCACTGGGTATGTGCATTTATATTTTATTCGTTTTTCATAGGAGAAGATTATCAAGTAGTGCCTTAGTTTCTGATAACGGGAATAGGAGGGCTACTTCGCTTTCAAAAAATAGAACTACACAGAAGATACAAAGGACCGGGGTTCAGTTCTGTCTGATTCAGTACTTCACTGCAAGGTCTCGGTCGTGAACCCACAATATATCTATTGGAAAACCATATTGAAGCAACTTAGTTACTTCGGTCTTTCTAAATGGAAGATTGTCAATGCTAAAGTTCGTACAATGATTCTGGGCAACCATGGTCTAGAAAAACTCTGTAATTGTTGTGCTATTGTTAAATCTCTGTTACATTTGTGCTACCCTTCAGGTATTGTCTTTCTAACAATGCCAAGATTTTTTCTGTAGTGTCCATTGCACACTTCACATAGTTTCCGTCTAAGTGAACGTGTATGCCTTTTTAGGGAGGGTATGCCCTTCTAAATTTTATTTTGCCAACAAAGCTTACTAATGTATTTTACTTGTCACATCTGTAATGTAGAATGGATATATGTATCATTCATTGCTCTAAACCGTTTTCAGTTTTCCACTCAGTGAATGACATATGTAGACCCATTGATAGAATAGATTTTTTTTATGTTATCATCAAAATCAGGACATATGGTTTAAAACTTGACGATTTCTTTTACTATAGGACACTGCTATCAGGATATTCTTATTCGTTGTGGCCTTTTATACAGACCAAATATGTAATGGTTCCATTACCTTGCTCCAGGTCAGCTTACCATATGCACCTTGCACCTTCCTCTGATCCAATGTTTACCCTGGTTCTATTGAAAGAGCCCCATCAACTGTTTCCATCAATACCTCTGGTGGCAGAAGAGGACTCAATATTTGTAAAGTCATTTAATCCTGATGATAACAGTGGTAATGCACTCATTGAGTCAATTTCAGGTGCTATCACAGACAAAGTGAATAACAATTGTTCTCCTTTAACTCATGATGATGTTCTTAGAGCTATTGACCAAGGAGACAAGGATGATGTCTCCTTTGATTCAAATCCTGCTAATTATTGGGTACGCTGCCAAGTTTCATTAATCATACATTAGAATATGTGAAAGTTAGTTCCATTGAGTAAAGATGATGTTGTTGTTTTAAAGGTACTTGATCCAATTGAGGGCACTAAAGGTTTCTTGAAAGGGCATGATGCTCCATATGTGGTACGGTTCTCCACATTCATTTTTTTTTGAATGAAACGACGTGAGCTTTATGTGCAGACTTCACAAGCATACACCTTATTTATTTATTTGATTGATGAAGGGACCTTTGTTATGAGCTGCACATTTCCGCATACATAAAAATGTTTTCTCATAGCACAAGCATTCCTGAGTATTATTGATACCCCTTCACTTTCTGGAGATTATCTGCATCTCATAGCACAAGCATACACTTAAACTGTATTTTCCTTACAGTTTAGACGGATATCTTTGTAATTTTTTTGGAAATGGATATCTTTGTATTGCAGACATGCATTCAAAAATGAGCTGGATGTACTGCTACTTATACGACATCCAACTTGGAACTAGTGACTTGTCCTTGCTTTGCTCTCTTGGTAACAGTCCAGGAGGTTGAATGCTCCTGGAGGATCTGTGTGGTGCTTGCCGTATCTACCAAGTTGAAAACCTGAATGTTGTTGGTCCGTGGTATGTTTGCAATGGTGGCATGCATTTCGGGGTGCTTTTTCATCAGTGTGTCTTCCTCCCATAGTGAAGCATTTATATTAGATTCAGTTCACTCCCTAGGATGTTTGCAATGTTGGTCCATATATATCTTGCATGTCTGTCCCGGTGAGCTGAGCTGCTCACATTGCTCAGAGAAGCTTGCAAATTTTCTTGCAGGATGAAGTGGATGGTTTTATTCACAGATAGTAAAACTAGAAAAGAAATGATAGGTAGTGAATCGACTGTTCTCCTACTAGCGAGTACAGTAATAACAACAGTGTCAAAAAAAGTACAGTAATAACAGAAATAATAATGGATCTCTGGAGAAACAACAATCTAGTACTACTGTAACAGTAATCATTTGGTACTACTGTCATTTTTAATGCCTGGGAAACAGTAAGAATAACAAGTTCAAGTTTTTCCATAATAGTACCCGCATTTTGATCAACTTCTGGTACTTCTTGTATGGTGATGTCTTTGTCTTATTCTTCAGGAGTACGTTCTTGTTCAGATGGAGTATAATTCAGCTCTCCGAGTACCATGCCGGTGATGTGCTTATGAAGGGAGCCGGCCAGTTGCACTGCTGATGATGGGAGCCGGCGAAGTTTACAACTTCTTGTCTGATGGGAGCTGCAGAGGCCGGTAGTCTCCGGAGCACTGCCGGAGGACTAGGACATGAGAGGCGCCGACATAGCGTGCACCTGACCAGCCCGATGTGGAGAGGGTGCTGGCAGAGCATGCAACTTACCAGCCTGACATGGAGAGGCTGCTGGTAGAGCGTGCACCTTAGCATCCCAACGTGGAGAGGGCGCCGACAGAGCGCGCACCTGACCAACCTAGCGTGGAGGCAGAGTGCGCACCTAACCAATCCGGCATGGAGAGGCTACTGGCAGAGCGCGGACCTCACCAGCCCGATGCAGAGAGGCTACTGGAAGAGCACGCACCTCCCCAGACCGAAACGGAGAGGGCACTGTCAGAGCGCACACCTCACTTGCCCGATTCGCCAAGGTGGACATGGCTTCAGCACGCAGGAGATGGTTTGTGCGTACATTCTTGCCGAAACAGTTGGGGATGCTGTAGGTGCGTGTATTTTGTGTGCTTGCAACAAGCAGGGAGGCGGAGGTGCTAGCGATCAAGGACCGACCGATCCTGGCGATCAATCAATGGAGATGATGATGTTGACCATGACTGTGGAGATGGATTGGGAGCTGCCGGACCTGGCGATTGATTGGAGCTGCTGCACCTTGGGGATCGATCGGAGATCGAAGCTGCAGGGCCTGAGGATCGAGCGGAGCTGCCAAACCTGGGGATTGATCGATTTGTTGAAATTTAAATTCTGGAGTGTGTTGTCTTTCTTTTAATTCTGGAGGTGTGTATGTAAAATGGACTCAGTTAAAAAAACTACCACGTGACGAAGGTAGTATAAACTAATTTTCTAGATCAATATGACGACCTACCAATTTATGTTCATTTATTTTCTACACTTTTCAATCCTATCTGACCTGGAAATATATTAAGAGTGGAACTATGTATTCTGCAAAAAAGGATTGTGTGTTTTTGATAGCAGTGTTCAAAACTACAGGTCTGTAATGTTTATATTCCAGCTACTATAAATTATCATGTGCAATATTCATAGCATGCTATTATTCATCGTGTTTCTTAGTTTAGTACTCCCTCCCACCCATATTAGTTGATTTGAATTTATTAAAATTTAGATGAATCTATATTAAATAGTGTCTAGATTCATCCAAATTTAAACAAATCTAAGTTAACTAATATGGATAGAAGAAAATACCTGAAAGTTAGCCATTGTCTACATTCTTCAGTTAAATGATTTGTTCGCTAGACCACTTTATACTACTCCTTCCGACCCATATTAGTTGACTCAACTTTATCAAAATTTAGATGAATCTAGACACTATTTAGTATATAGATCCATCCAAATTTTGATAAATCACAAGTCAACTAATATGGGTCGGAGGGAGTAGCACATTCTTCAGTTAAATTTATTTCCTCTCGATTCTTTTGTAGTGTCAGCGCTTACCAAGAAAAATATGTGTATTTGTCTATGTGTAGTTGTCCCCTAACTTTTGCGAGGGGAGGAAGGGATCATGTGTCTGGCATCGGTTTTTTCTCGAGTCCCATTCTAAGCTACTACCCCTGTTTTATAATATAATTTTTTTTAGAAAGCTGTTTTAGCTTGCTAAAAAAGTTTATATTGTGAAATGGAGGTAGGATATTTGTAGCATTACCATGTATGCTGGAGATGACATGGCTTTGGTTTCCCGTTAGTACCTATATGTGATTTTCCTCTTAATACATCGCCTGATTTCTTATGCATTAACGCTAACTTATATTTCAAATATTTCTGGTCAAAATGTTCTGTTTTTTCCATTCTCTTTTCTTGCATCGTCATGTATTGGCTACTATGAAATAAGTTGGGCTGGTGGTAACTTCGATTTCCAGTCAGCAGGCAGTTCATATCTACAAAGCAGGAGGTAATATGCAAGTTATGCCATTGGATCTCTGTGTAGACACATGATTGCTTAAGTGTTTTCAACTCTGTATTTTATTTAACCTTAAAACTTACGTGGGTTGTCGGTTGTGCCACAAGCCACCCACGTCGGTGCTACATACCATCGCCACCAACCGCTGTCAACATAGCTACAAGCGGCACTGCCTTGTTTGCTCATATTTGCTAACACAGAAGGTTAACTCGCAAGAATGCTTATATTTTTCTTATGATATAAAAAACTCTCTGTCTAATAGAATTGCCTATGTATAATGTTTTAGCCTTATTGTCTTTCAAACCGATTATTTATACCGTGTCGCCCGCGAAGCGGGCTAGTGAGCGGCAAGCCGCGTTTTCTACCTAGTTGTCTATATCTATATCTATTGTTGCCCACTGTCCATAGTTGGCCACATCCAGTGTCAAGTATTAGACGGGCCTGTGGTTCTGTTTTTGTAAGTTTTAGCTGGGCCGATGTTACTTATATAAAGGGGAGCACTACGCGTCCCCTTGGGAATAACTTCCCCCGATCCCTCGGGTTCTCTGCGTGACACGTGTCCTTTTTTTTGTCTAGATTTCCGTTTTTGCTACAAATTAGTATGATTTGCTACAAAATATTCCTCTTTTGCTACATGTAGCAGAAAACGGTTCAGTCCAGAAAAATAACAGACAGACTAGATCTCGCCGGAGACCATGTAGCAAAAAAATTGAACTAATGTAGCAAAATCGACTTCGCCGGAGACTTCCGCCGGTAGACCTCGCCGGAGAACGTGTAGCAAAAATTTTACTCTATTGTAGCAAAACCACAAAACATATGTAGCAAAAAAATATCATGTTTAGCATATTGGACCTCATCAGGCACCTCCCTGAAGATCTCGCCGGAGACCTTGTAGCAAAACCTATGGCCGTTTGTAGCACCACTGCCCGTCACATGTAGCAAAACACTTCACCGTTTGTAGCAGCACCACACGGTCAAAAAGTAGCACCACCGCTGGACGCATGTAGGCAAAACTTGTAGCAACACCAGAAAGTGTGTGTAGCAGTGCCGCTTGCCGCAGGTAGCTGTACCGCTCATCGCAGGTAGCAAATCCGGATGACGTTGTGGAGAGGCCCATGGCTACGCATACCTTACAACAACAGAGGGGGTAGCAGCGCCATGGCAGCATGAGCATGAAAGGTGGCGTGGTGATTTGGGGAAGAGCCATGGCGTCACCCATCGGAGCTCTTGGCCATGGCGGAGCACGCCATGGAAGAAGGGGATAGGTTGGCACTCAAGTTGGGTACCTATAATAAGGTGGTGAGGGAGGAGGGTCTGGGAGTTCTCCACCGGCAAGCAATGGCGAGGATCGATGGCGGCCACGGCGCGGATTGGTGGTGGCCAACGGTTTTCCGGTCGGACGGCAGAGGCTTCGTTGGAGGTGGCAGGGAGACTGCGTCAAAGCAGGCGGCTCATGGCTGGCCGGCGGCGGCGCGAGTTAGCAGGTCCTCTATGGCGTCGGTTGCCGGCGAGCAGTTTCAGGAAAAAGAGATAAGGTTAAGAGAGATAAAACGTGAGTGGTTACCGTACGCGCTGCCTCCACGCGCGACCCGTACTACGCGAGCGAGCGACCCGGGGGATCTTTTCATTCGATCCCCCGGGGAACTGTATCATTTTCCATATATAAAGGAAAATGATGGGGATAAGACGATCCCATCTTCATGTTGACTTGTCGCTGTCCAACCAAATGAGAGAGGCCCACCCACGCTACCTTTTTCTCTCATCTTCCCCCGCGCGCATCCCCTTTTTTCTCTCTCTCCCACGCAGCTCCGTCTCCACCATCTCTGCCCACCTCCGTTCCGGTGACCTCCACGCCCAGCAAAGTGGCTGCCTTGCGCCGCCGGCCGCCGCCCTTGCTACACATGCTGCCGCCATGACGATGCAGATCTCGCCCGCCGGGGTTGATTAGCCATGTCACAGCTTGCGGGGACCTCACCGGCAACTTGAGGTAGATTCCTTCGGATTCGACACAGCCATGGCGCCAGTGGTCTACGCTGCCTCGCTGCGAAGGCAAGCGCGAGACACAGGAGCTTGTACTCCCAAGCCATGGCGTCGTTCCCAAGCCATGGCATCGGAGTTTGCTACATGCCTCGGCGAGCGGTGCTACAAGATCCCAGATTTTGCTAGGATGCCATAATAGCAAAAATTATTTTTGCTAAAAAGCTTATGTATTTTTGCTACATTGATATATATTTTTTGCTATCTCTGTTTTTTTGTTTTGCTACAATACCATAAATTTTTTGCTACAAGTTCTCCGAAGAGGTTTTCCGGCTAAATTCTCCGACGATGTCTCCGGCGAAGTAGGATTTTTGCTACATTAGAAGAACTTTGTTCAACCGTTTTGTGGTTTTGCTACAACACTGTCAACTTTTTGCTACAAGGTCTCCGGCGAGAGTCACCGGCGAGTTTTTTTCGACGATGTCTCTGGCGAAGTCGGTTTTGCTATATTAGCACATTTTTTTTTGCTGCATGGTCTCCCGCGAGGTCTTCGGCGAGAGTTCTATTTCTAAAACGAACCTTTTTTTTTTTTGCTTCGGAAGCAAAATCGGGGACATATGCAGCAAACGCGAGATGTTTTGCAGCAAATGGACACGTGTCAGCACGGGAAGCAGGACGATGGGAGCTCCCCCATCGTCCGGGGGAACGCCTAGCACTATCCTTATATAAACTTGTGCTGCATTATATAGTCCGTTCTCCGTTTGGCTCTACAGAAGCTTGCACTCATCTGGACATTGTCTCCTTCCATGTCTGATGGGCTGCAGCCTCGGTGGTGCATGCCACTTGCCATTTATGAAGGTTGATTGATTGAAATCTGAACTTCTTCGGTGCAGGACTGCTAGCTGTTCTAGCATGTCATTTCACCAGTTCATGTACTGAATCGGTTCTTGCCAATGGTCAGCTTGTGTTCATCGGGGACACAGATTTGAAAGAAGCAAAATGGTTATAAAGCAGTTTTATTATGACAACTGTTGAATATAGATGTTCAGCAAGAGAACCTTTGTCATCTATCTGAACGTTGTGTAGTACCTTCTCAGAAGTTGTTCGCTCAATTTGTTTTCTAGGATATATGTTCTTTCTTTCAGGTTACATTGTATTGTACACAGATTTCTTTCTGTATAACCAATTGATCTTTCTTGCCTATTAAGAAGGCATAGGGGGTAATTTAGCAAAAGGAAGTCATTATATATGTGCTCCTATATACATAGACGTGCTATTCAGCACCTAGAGCACAGAAAAAATTATATTGCACCCATAATATATATTTTGGCTATTTTCACATCATTATGTCCATATTTCTATCTAAAAATGATAAGACTATATTGCATATTATTTTTTAAAACACCAAATAATTCAACAACAATTCAAACATAGAAATAATATAGTTCATATAACAATTTAGATTAAAATTAAATTTTTGGAAATTCGAGAAATCAGTAGCCCATACAACAATTCAATATGACAATCAAACTATTGGTTAACCCATACGCAAGCATAAAGCTCTACGCGAGGAAGGTCTCCTCCACTCCCTCTCATACCTGGCAAGCATTGGTGTGGTTAGAAGCTGCAGCAAAAATCGAGTAGATCTAGGATTCTAGGTACACCACAGGTCCCAAATATTATATTCCTTTTTGCAAACCTATTTTGTATCGATGTACCTCATTTTCTCATGCTGTCCTCGACGGGAGGTAACTCAAGTTCTCCGGAAAAAATTGGCAGGATTGCTTTTATTTTCCACAGATCTTATTTAGTATCCTCTTCCATTGTTTTCAGAATTGCACTAATTTTGCTCAGATCTCATTTGGTATCCTTTCTCTAGAAAATATATCTCCTTTGCTATATAATTTCACAATCGGATCTCCTACAAATTTGAGTTGCGAGGAAACTGTTTATGTTTTATTGATTTGTTTGTTCTATGAACAACTTATATTTTCAGGTATCGACTACCTATCAACATAATAATACCAAGACGTTTGCACGAGGAATTGAATACTACCTTGGTTACTACTCCCTCCGTTCAGAAATATAAGACATTTTAGCTTTGTGAAACGAATGTATCTAGACGCCTTTTAGTGTATAAGTTCACTCAGAACCTCTAGAAACCTATACACTAAAATACGTCTAGATACATTCGATTCACAAAGCTAAAACATCTTATATTTCTGAACGGAGGGAGTATTATAACAAAGCTAATTGTTTATTGATACCTACCTGCACTGCATGGTTGATATCTTGAAATTTAGTTTGGTAAGACCACAACTGAGAACAGAACAGTATGATGTATCTATTCAATTACACAAACTGAAATTTGATACTCCGTTTGTATATTTTTTCATGCAGGATCTTGCTTGATCATATTCTGCAACTCATTGGCTATTTCTTGGTCATAAACCGATAAACGTTATATACTCTTAAATTAAGTGACATCTTGAAGAGTTTGATGTAATCTCTCTTGACTAAAACTATTCTTTGTATTCTATAAAGACGGTACCCTTAAATAAGGATATAAATTTTTTAGCTGCATACTCTATAACGTGATCAAAACTTCATTTGGATTTTTCTTACTAACGCCACATTTTTTCTAAGCAATCGTAGGCATCTTTCACTTGATAGCATGCATGTCAAGCAGTTAAACTACACAATTAGTATGTAATAGTTGGTGATAATTAATCATTTATGGACACGAGTTCGCGACTCAAGAAAAAAAACCCGACGCTCGCGCTCCTCTCACTCCCTCGAGAGCGACAGGAGTGCCTCCCTGAATCCCGGCGCCCAGAACCTCTTACTCCTCCTCCCCCTTCGCCGCCGCCGGCCAGGGCCGCCAGGCAAAGCCCAGGTGGCGCCGGCGACAGGTCCCTCGAGTAGGTGAGCAGTAAACCTCACCTTTTTAGCATATGTACATCCAACAGTTACCAGATCCTTGTTCACTGAACGCAACCAGTCGAGAGCAACCATTGGTTCAGGTGCTGTAGAAAACTTTGCTGGCCTCAACCTTAGAAACCTTGTAAGTGCATCACCTTGGGGCTGGTTGTTCCCGTTGTTGTTGTTATTGTTATTGTTGTTGTTATGGGCAGCCATAAACTGAGTCATCACCTGCGCTAGCTGCGCCTGGGCTGCCATCAGCTGTTCCATCTCAGTGGGTTGATGGCGAGGCGGCATCTACGGTTCAGCACAGGTAAGTTTAAAAAGAGCAGCCACGAAATAAATAATCTACCCATGCATTATGATCATACAACAACAAAACAAGCACAAGCAACTACACACAAGCATACATCACCACATTGGCAAGCAAGCACTGTTCCAGGGGTTATCCTAACAGTATACAACTACTGAAATGGTTTTAGAGGCGTTAGCAACAATTACAAACATAAACAGGCCAACAAAAGCAATAAAACAGGAATCTGCCAGAACAGTCCAGTAGTGTTCATGAACTTTTCTACCTGACTTAAGCTCGTCAGAAATTTTTGCTGATTTTTGTACATATAGGATAGGAAGTTTCGCACCAAAATCTAGTTTTTCAGATTTTTCCCAGCTACCAATAAAATATGAAAAATCATACAGTACAGCAGGTTCAGCAGAAAACTGCAGCAGGAAAATCACGAATTTCAACCAAAACTTTGCCATATCTCATTTAGAAATTCGCACAAATAATCCTGAAACTTTAGAGTACACAATAGAGCATCCTAAACACTTTAAACTAACAGCAAATAAGTTTTACATTGATCGAGGCCTTAAACTAACAATGTATCCTAACAAAGACTAATTGGTGGCCAACTACTTCATGAAGATGTTACAGTAGGTCCTTGCATTCATGCGTTGACGCTTCGCTCCACGAACCATCTATGGTGGTGGTGTATACACTTCTCCTGAATCCTCACTTGATACCTCAAAATCCACCTCTTGAGGATCCTCTTCTTCCTCATCTTCTGCTGGTTCAGCAATTGCTTCATCTCCTCCACCATTGTCGCCTCCGTCCTCATCATCTTCGTCCTCATCATCATCATTGTTCCCTCCATCATCATCATCATAATTATTGCCATCTTCTCCATTCTTGTCATCATCAGGTGGTGGATTCAACTGAGCTTGGAGAGCGGGAATTTGGGCTGCCATATCAACAATCGTCTGATCCCTTTCCTGGACGGTCCCTTGC
This sequence comes from Avena longiglumis, assembly GCA_030063025.1. NCBI lineage: Eukaryota > Viridiplantae > Streptophyta > Magnoliopsida > Poales > Poaceae > Avena > Avena longiglumis. Next base: position 524,618,395 of record CP125976.1, read on the forward strand.
AGCTGCTCTATGGCTTGATTATTCTCCTGGATGGTCCCATCCAGCTGTGCTATGGTCGCGTCCCTGCCAATAAGTTCCTGCTTCAGAACATCCACAACTTCGTGTAAGGTATCAATCTCCTGTCCTTGGACCACTAGACCGTTGCTGGCAAAATCAGCTATCTCCTTTACCATCATCACCTTCTCAGCTAGAACTCCATTCTCCATCTCCATATCCTCTATGTGCCTCCGACGGGGCGGCATGTTGTTCCTGTTGCCCGGGGTAACCACAATGTTCCCATTCTCATCACGCCTTCCGTAGTCACGGTAAGGTGAGTCTTATGGCAGCAGGTGTCGAACAAGATGGCACTGGCGTGACAGGGCTTCATGTAGGGCCAAGTTTATTCCAAGCTCCCAGTTGCAATACCTCTTGGTGTATACCAGATATACAGGGTTTGGCAAGGCGATATCCCTGAAGATGATAGTAGTGATCTCCCAGGCATCCTCGCCATATCCATAGGTGTATAGTCTTCTTCCCTTGAACATGGGCAGCGGCAATCCCAATGACTGTGAGAGCTGTCCCAACTGTCTTGCAAATGGCCTTGGCGATTCGATCCCAACATACTCAGTCCTGAATTCTCCCATCTATCAACTAAAAGAGGAAAGTGTGAGAATAGCAATGATAAAGATTTAAGATGCAAGACAGAGTTAATATAAGCTTTAGTAATTCTATGGCTTCCTATTCCAAACCTAGGTCACGCTCCTACAGTCGACACACGGGCTCTAATACCATTTGTAACACTACAGTACTGAAAAGACTGTAGCTTCTATGCAACTTGCCAATCCCTAGATCGGTTCATTGGCTTACATAGAACTTAGATGAATAACAAAGTAAAATATCCGTGTATCATAAATAACGAAGATATAGAGTATACATTTATTACAATAAAGCTTACCTCGAAGGCTAGCTCAAACTTATTCAAGTATCAAACATAAATAAATAACTCCTTCAATCTCCAAATTTCCCACAAGCGAACAAGTGTAGAGTGAAGTACCACGACCTAGCAGATCAAATAGAGTCGGAATATCCTACAACATAAAACGTAGCAGCCTCGAAGGGTCAATACATGGAATGTATGGCAAGTAACGCTAAATTGGGAGACAATAGACTTAGAAACTACATGCTTATTTGGATGGTGGAGCTGTTGCTAGCTTGCATTTTCCAAACACTTTGTCCTACTTTAATAAACCAATTTTGATTCACAACAACCCATTAAGTTCACCCATCAATTTTTAGAAATTAGGAATTAAGGATGAGCGAAAATATGTCATAGTATCAATATCAAGCAACTCATTTGTCCATAACCGGGGACACGGCTAAGCACTTAGATCATACACCCTGCAGGGGTTTTTACACTTTACCCATGTGACTTAAACAGCCCAGCTCGTACCACCACACGCATATTGTGTGACGATAGGGAGAAGTCCAAGAAGAGACCGTTCGGGAAGTAGATCCCCAAACCCCACTACGCACCGGTCCCAACCTACCATTCACTACATCTTTGGCTACACTGGGTTCGGGTCACCACGACCTACCAATCCTTATCAGTACCCTGGGCGGCATTCCCCACCAGTATTCACACTCCGATGACTAATCCAGCCACTCCGCCCAGGTAGTTCATTAACATTATGTCATTTTAGTAGAACAAAACATTTACTTCACCAAAGCATGATCCCTTCCTTGTATCTACAACAATGCTAAGCACATCTACCATACGGGAGCTCAACTACAAAGGATTTCCCTACCACAATACATAGGACATAACATAGCATAGTAATACCTACACATGTAGCTACAAAAATACACTACAAGTGCATAAGGGAAAATAGTAGGACAAATTCATGATCAAAATAGCAAATGATTGCCTTGATGGTAGGAGTCGAGAGTACAGTCCTCACAGAAGCAAGCATTGCACTCGTCACAATCTACACGATACACAATTGCAACACATAAACAATAATATACAAACATAACAATGCAAGATGCATGCATGACAAGTTGAACAATGCTACAGTAGCTTTCTATAACCTTGTTCAGTATACCTATTGTATGCATGCATGGAAAACATTTTAAAAGCATTGAAAACAAAGCATACAATTTTAAATCAAGCAACTCATTTGTCCATAACCGGGGACACGGCTAAGCACTTAGATCATACACCCTGCAGGGGTTTGTACACATTACCCATGTGACTTGAACAGCCCGGCTCGTACCACCACACGCATATTGTGTGAAGATAGGGGGAAGTCCAAGAAGAGACCGTTCGGGAAGTAGATCCCCAAACCCCACTGCGCATCGGTCCCAACCTACCATTCACTACATCTCTGGCTACACTGGGTTCAGGTCACCACGACCTACCAATCCTTATCAGTACCCTGGGCGGCATTCCCCACCAGTATTCACACTCCGATAACTAATCCAGCCACTCCGCCCAGGTAGTTCATTAACATTATGTTGTTTTAGTAGAACAAAACCTTTACTTTACCAAAGCATGATCCCTTCCTTGTATCTACAACAATGTGTTGGAGATATGCCCTAGAGGCAATAATAAATATAGTTATTATTATATCTTTGTGTTTATGATAAATGTTTACATTCATGCTATAATAGTATTAACAAGGAAACATTAATACTTGTGTGATTTGTAAACTAAAATAGAGTCCCTAGTAAAGCCTCTTTATAATACTAGCTTGTTGGTTAATAAATGATTGTGGTTTCCCTTCATGAACATTGAGATGTTATTAACAACAAGATCATATTGTTAGGAGAATGATATGGTGGACATACTACTATAGATAAGCGTAGCATAAAGATCAAGTCATTTTAATAGTTCAATTGCTATATGCTTTCTGATACATAGTAACCTAATTCCTTCGACCATGAGACCATGCATATCACCTTCACCGGAAGGATGCTTTGATGACATCAAACACCACACCGTAACTGGGTGGCTATAAAGGTGGCATTGAGTGTTCGGAAAGTATTGGTTGAGACACATGGATCAAGAGTGGGATTTGTCCATCCATATGACGGATAGATATACTCTGGGCCCTCTCGGTGGAATGTCATCCAATTAGCTTGCAAGCATGTGACTGGCTCACAAGGTATCACATATCACGGAGCGATAAAGAGTACTTATCGATAATGAGGTTGAACTAGGTATGCAGAGATAACGACGATCATAACCTCGGATAAGTAAACTATCGTGAGACAAAGGGAAATTGGTATCGTATGTAAGTGGTTCATTCGATCGCAAAGTAATCGTAGAAATATGTGGGAGCCATATTAATTTCTAGATTCCTCTATTGGTTATTGTTCGGATAAGTGTCTCGATCATGTCCGCATAATTCACGAACCGTAGGGAGACACACTTAAGGATTCGACATTGTTTGAGTAGTTATGGAATAATGAGTAAGAGACCGAATGTTGTTCGGAGTCTCGGATGGGATCCGGGATATCACGAGGAGATCCGGAATTGTCCGGAGAATAAGATTCATATAAGGAAAGTCCTGTTTTGGGGTTGGAGAATGGTTCCGGTGTTTTCATCGGGAATGTTCTAGAAGGTTCCGGAATGTCCGGCACTCCGGAGGGGAAGGGTACATGAATGTGTCATAACAAGTTGGAATGATTGCATCATGTACTAGGTGTCATCGCTGAACAAAATAAAGGGTTTAATCAAATCCTAGTTTGAAAAGTCAAACGCCAATTTGAAAAGTCAAACGGCTATTTTGTGAGGTGGAGCGGAAGTAGGAAACCTACCTGGGTAGGAGTTCCCTCCCTCCACCGCCGGTCCACTTGGAGACCGAGTTGGGGAGGGACTTCCATCCCCTAGCGCGCCCCCTCCACCTATATATGGAGGGGCAGGGCTGCCCCTCTAAGCACACAACACCTCCACCCAAAACCCTAGCTCCTAGCCGCCGGCGCCGCCACCTCCTGCTGCCGCCGCCTAGGGCAAGCCGCCGCCGCCTAGGCAAACCCTAGCTGCCGGCCTTGCTCCTCCTTGGTGCGTCTAAACCCTAGATCGCCGAGGATCTCTCTCATAGTCCACCATACTCGCTCCGTCTTAAGGCGAAGCCCTGCGAGATCTCCCCTCTACTTCCGGTACACGTCGTTGTGCTGCCGGAATCACGAGGAGAGTGCTACAACCTCTGATGCCTGCTGGAACAAGGGAGAGGAAGGTCTTCGTCGAGTACCGAACGTGTGACCGATCATGAAGCTAGCCGGAACGCAGGAAGGATCGTCTCGCGATCTTGAGATCGGAAGAGTGCGACTACATCACCCACGAGAATCCGCTCGTTAAACACTTTGGAATCTTCGAGGGTGAGTTATTCCATCGACTCGTTGCTACAATCTAGTAGATAGATCTTGGCTTGTTTGTTTGTATGGTAGAATTTTTTTGTTTTCCATGCTACGAAACCCTTGATGGTATCGAGCCGTGTCTATATGTAGATCTGCTGCAGTAGAACACAATGGTAATTGTGGCGTTGATGCTTTGTTGTCGATTGCTTCTTGTGTACTTTGCATCTTGCGGGATGGTGGGATGAAGGCCGGGCTAACCTTACATGACATCGTTCATGAGACTTTCTCCATGCTTGACATGCAACTTGTATTGCATTAGTGGCTTTGCGGGTGCCTGTTTCTCCCAACATAGTTAAGATTCAATTTACAACGGGTGATTGACAATACTAGTATCAATGTTGTGGTTCTTGTTCGTAAGTTAGAACGATACTTATTGAAAGCCCCAAACCACGTAAAACATGCAAAGAAAGTAGAGGCGTCTAACTTTGTTTTGCAGGGGTGTGCTGTGATGTGATATGGCCATGATTGTGATTATATTTGATGTATGCAATGTTCCTTATTGTAAGTTGGCAACCGGAAGGAGCCATATGGTTGTCTTTAATTTTGTTAAGACCCGTGTGTCTATTCAAAGTAGTTGTAATAGTTGAAGCCGGTGGACGACAACCATGGAGCAGCGTCATTGACCTTGATGCAATGCCGGTGATGATGTAGATCATGTTCGTGCTTGAAGATGGAGATCAGAAGAACAAAGAAGAAAGGCCATATCATATCACATATTATGAATTGCATGTGATGTTAATCCTTTATGCATCTTGTATTGCTTAGTTAAAGACGGTAGCATTATAAGATGATCCCTCATGCACATGAATTTCAAGTTCTTAAGTGTTCATCCTTAGTAAGCACCGTTGCTAAAGCTTGTTGTTTCGAAGCACCACATGATGATCGGGTGTGTTAGATTCTGCAAGTGTATACAACGTGAGCAAGCCAGATTTGCTCATGCGGAAGCTAAGGTTTGATCTTGACGAGCCTAGCATGTACATACATGGTCTAGGAACACGGATCACCGAAAGGTAAATCATGAATCATATAGTAGATATGATGAACATGTCGATTGTTCGCCATTGAAGCTACATCAACTCTCGTGATGATCGGTTTTGATGTGGTGGATTTGGTTCGTGTGATCACTAAAACAATGTGAGGGATATTGTTTTGAGTGGGAGTTCACCTAGATTAATTTAAATACTAATTAGAACTCAATTTGTCATAAACTTAGTCTAAACTATTGCAAATGTGTTGTAGATCAATGGCGGCCCCTACCATCAATTTTAATGCGTTCCTAGAGAAAGAAAAGTTGAAAAACAATGGAAGCAACTTCGCGGATTGGTTCCGCAATTTGAGGATTGTCCTCACACTGGTAATTTGACCTATGTCTTTGGATGCACTGGGTGGCCCACCGCCATTGCTACCGATGAAGTAAAGAATGTTTACCTCGCTCAAGACTCAAGACTCCACAGTTCGGTGCTATATTGTATGGTTTAGAATCGGAGCTTCAGAAAAGGTTTGAGAATTCAGACCCACATGATATTGTCCGTGATCTCAAATTGATCTTTGAGACTCACGCAGCAATTGAGAGCTATTAGGCTTCTGAAAAGTTCTTTAACTGCAAGATGGAAGAGGGCAGCTCGGTGAGCATGTGCTTAAGATGTCTGGGCACGCAAACAAACTTCAAAGCTTGGGTATAGTGATTCCTAATGCTTTGGGGATTTATCGTGTCCTCCAATCACTACCACCAAGTTACAAGAACTTTGTGATGAACTACAATATGCAAAACATGAACAAGCAGTTGCCAGAACTCTTTGCCATGTTAAAATCTGCAGAAGTGGAGATCAAGAAGAGCACCAAGTGTTGATGGTCAATAAGACCACCAAATTCAAGAAAGGCAAGTCTAAGCAAAAGGGACACTTCAAGAAGGGTGGTAAGAAAGTTACCGCGCCAACGAAGAAGACCAAGGCTGGACCTAAGCCTGATACTGAGTGCTTTTACTACAAGGGAGAAGGTCACTGGAAGAAGAATTGCCCAAAGTACTTGGCGGATTTGAAGAACGACAACATCAAGAAGAAAGGTATATCCGATATACATGTTATTGATGTGTACCTCACTAGTACTCGTAGTAGTGCCTGGGTATTTGATACTGGTTCGGTTGCTCATATTTGTAACTCAAACAAAAGCAGAATAAACGGAAGCTAGCGAAGAACGAGGTGACGATGCGCGTGGGAAACGGATCAAAGGTTGATGTGATCGCGGTCAGCAGGCTACCTCTTCATCTACCATCGGGATTAGTTTTATACTTAAATAATTGTTATTTGGTGCCTGCGTTAAGCATGAACATTATATCGGGATCTTGTTTATTGCGAGACGGTTACTTGTTTAAGTCCGAGAATAATGGTTGTTCGATTTATATGAGTAATATGTTCTATGCACATGCACCTTTGATAGATGGTCTATTCTTATTGAATCTCGATAGTGGAAATACACATATTAACAACATTGAGGCTAAACGTTTGAAATCGAGCGATAACTCGACCTATATGTGGCACTGTCGTCTTGGTCACATTGGAGTGAAGCGCATGAAGAAACTCCATTCAGATGGACTTCTTGAATCACTTGATTTCGAATCACTTGAAAGATGCGAAGCATGTCTAATGGGTAAAATGACTAAGACTCCATTTTCTGGTATGATGGAGCAAGCTACAGACTTATTGGAAATCATACATACCGATGTGTGTGGTCCAATAAGTGTAGCGTCGCACGGTGGTTATCGTTATGTTCTTACCTTCACGGATGACTTGAGTAGATATGGGTATATCTATTTCATGAAACATAAGTCCGAAACTTTAGAGAAGTTTAAGGAATTTCAAAGTGAGGTTGAGAATCAACGTAACAAGAAGATTAAATTTCTACGTTCTGATCGTGGAGGTGAATATCTAAGTTACGAGTTTGGCGAGCATTTGAAGAAATGCGAAATACTTTCACAATTGACACCGCCGGGAACACCACAGCATAATGGTGTGTCCGAACGTCGTAATCAAACTCTCTTAGATATGGTTCGTTCTATGATGTCACTTATAGATTTACCGCTATCATTTTGGGGTTATGCATTAGAAACAGCCGCATTCACTTTAAATAGGGCACCATCTAAATCCGTTTAAACGACACCGTATGAATTATGGTTTGGGAAGAAACCTAAATTGTCGTTCCTTAAAGTTTGGGGTTGCGAAGCCTATGTAAAGAAGTTACAGCCGGACAAGCTTGAACCCAAAGCGGAAAAATGTGACTTCATAGGATACCCGAAGGAAACTATTGGGTATACCTTCTATCATAGATCCGAAGGCAAAATCTTCATTGCTAAGAATGGATCCTTTCTAGAGAAGGAATTTCTCTCGAAAGAAGTGACTGGAAGGAAAGTAGAACTCGACGAGGTTGTCGAACCTTCTCTCGAACTTGCGAGTAGCGCAGCACCGGAAGAAGTTCCTGTGGTTCCTGCACCAATAAGAGAGGAAGCTAATGATGATGATCATGAAACTTCGGTTGTAGTTGCTACAGAGCCTCGTAGGTCAACGAGAACTCATACCACTCCTGATTGGTATGATCTCGTTATGAATGTCATGTTGGTGGACAGCACCGATGACCCTGCGACATATGAGGAAGCGATGATGAGCCCAGATTCCAATAAATGGCAAGAAGCCATGAAATCCGAGATTGGATCCATGTACGAAAACCAAGTATGGAGTTTGGTGGACTTACCGGATGTCGGAAGGCTGTCGAGAACAAATGGATTTTCAAGAAGAAAACAGATGTTGATGGTAATGTTACTGTCTATAAAGCTCGACTTGTCGCAAAAGGGTTTCGACAAATTCAAGGAGTTGACTACGATGAGACCTTCTCACCAGTAGTGAAGCTAAAGTCTGTGAGGATTATGTTAGCAATCGCTACATATTATGATTATGAGATATGGCAGATGGATGTCAAAACAGCGTTCCTCAATGGAGACATTGATGAAGAGTTGTATATGATGAAACCCAAAGGTTTTCTCGATCCTAAAGATGCTAACAAGGTATGCAAACTTCAACGGTCCATCTATGGATTGAAGCAAGCATCCCGAAGTTGGAATCAACGTTTTGATAAGGTAATCAAAAGTTTTTGTTTTATACAAACTTATGGAGAAGCTTGTATTTACAAGAAAGTGAGTGGGAGCTCTGTAGCATTCTTAATACTATATGTGGATGACATATTGTTGATTGGGAATGATTTAGACCTTCTTAATAGTGTCAAGGAATATTTGAATAATAGTTTTTCAATGAAGGATCTTGGCGAAGCAGCTTACATATTAGGCATAAAGATTTATAGAGATAGATCGAGACGCCTAATATCATTGTCACAAAGTACATATTTGGACAAAGTTCTAAAGAGGTTTGGAATGGAAGATAGAAAGAAAGGGTTCTTACCCATGTTGCCCAATACGATCTTGAGTAAAACTCAAAGTCCGACAACGACAGAAGATAGAGAAAGGATGAGTAAGACTCCCTATGCCTCAGCCATAGGATCTCTGATGTATGCCATGCTATGTACTAGACCCGACATTGCATATGATGTTAGTTTAACTAGCAGATATCAAAGTGATCCAGGAGTGGATCATTGGACAGCGGTAAAAGACATCCTTAAGTACTTGAGAATGCGGCATCCCGCAATTACCACTACTAGAAAATCGCGTTGAATTTGTGCATTGCATCGTCATCATCATGCATTGTTTGCCAAAACTATTTTCGAAAACCCCGATTTGTTTTCCAAACGCCCCATCTTATTCAAACTCCAAAACCCGGTCCCCGGAATATTTTGTTTTGGCCGCTATTGGTTTGCACACGGCCCGTTTAGAATAAATAAAAATTTAATTTATTTTAATAGGGGCAGTCGATCAATTGACCCGACCGCCCCAAAAACTAAAATCGTCCACCCCAACCTGCCCTCTAATTCCTAAACCTACCCAAATTTCTACCACCAACCTCCACATCACCCCACCCAATCGGATCACGCCACCTCACCCTCTCCCTCCTCCCACCCAACCACAAGGCGCCCACGTCACCCCTCACCCCTCACCCTCCCTCTCCTTCCCTGCCCCACACACCAAACACACACACGCGCACCCAGCTGGCCCCTCACCCTCTCCACTTGTGCCCCACCTGCCGTCTGAACCCGCCCTCCCACTGTTGCCGCTACCCGCCCACCACCCCGCGCGCCCCACTTTTTCCCCACGCGCCAGCCTGGCCACGCCCGCATCCCACCCCGCACGCGTCCCACGCCCCCGGTCCCTCTCCCACTGTTCCTCTTCCTCGCCGGCTCTCCCCACGCGTTTCCTCACCCCGACGCCACCAACCTCGCCAGTCTCCGGCCGCTCTCCCTTCGCCTCCAGCGTCCTCGCCTCCTCTGGCAGCCCAGCGTGCCCGCGGCGAACCTCCGCGCCTCTCCTCCCTCCAGCGCTGCTGCCGCCCCGCCCGGCCACCTTCCCGCCACCAGCGCCCAGATCCGCCGCGCCGGTTTCCCTCTGCAGCCGCGTCGCCCCTCGAGCCTCGTCGCGTCGCGCCAAGGCTCGAGCCACCTCTGCCTCGCCGCTGGAGCCTCCTCCGCTTCCGCGCGTCCTCGGCGGCAGCCGCCCGCCCGCCTCACCGGCGTCGCCCGCTCTCAGCCGCTTCGCTGCCGACCGCTTTCGACTGCCCGTGACCCGTCGTCCCGCCTCCTGAGCCCGCCAGAGCCTGCAACCGCCTCCGCGATGACCTTGCGCTGCGCCGCCTTGTTCAGCCGCTCCTGCGCTCTCGCTGCAAGACAGCGCTCGCCCGCCACCGCCCGCCGCCTCGCCGCCTCCGCTGGCCCGAGGCCGCCTCGCCGCCGCGCCGGCCGCCGCGCTCGCCCGGAGCTCGCCGTCCTCCGTCCCTGGCCCCACGCGCTTCCCGACGCGAGGCCGCCGTCGGCAAGTCCGGCCCCGCTAACCCCAAGTCCTCCTCGCCAAGATCGCCCCGGATACCGGGCCCCCAAGATCTTCGTCACGGGGACCCCGTTGCCTTCGCCACGGCGATGATGCCATCAAGGACCCGAAGATCGATATCACCGGAGCACCGTCCCCAGAACGCCTAGGACTTCACCCTGAATGCCAGAACCGAAACCGAACCAATACGCGTTCCCGGCAAGCTCTTCTCGTGCGACAAGGTCATCGACAGTGAACCCGAAGGCCACATGCGCGACAAGTACTTCCTCATGGCACACCATGATCACCAACCCGGACGCCGAAACCACCGACAAGCTCTCCAACCCGGATACCCCAAGTGCTTCTTCCCGGAACCGAGGATCAAGCCTCGACATCCCGAACCGGAGCCGCGCCAACATCTCCGACCCCTCGTTCCGAAGACCGATCCCCGAAAACCCTGAGTGCGCCGACGACTAGATCTCCACGGCGTAACTACGAGACCGACCACGAACCGCAGATCGACCGGACGCCAAGCATTTCACCGGACACCGAGACCCTGGACGACAAATACGCCCTCCGGAACGCCAAGTACTCCTCGTGAACGTCAAGGACTACCTCACGGACAGAGAAACTCCCTCGACGCCAAGATCTTCTCCACGGAACATCGGGATTCCCCCGGACGACAAGACCGACGCAATGGCGTGGACCCGACAAGACCTTCGAACGGCAAGAACGACCCGTGGGACCCGACAAGATCCGGCGACGACAAGACGATACCGACCGGGCGACCCAAGTCCTGCGCCGGACGCCAAGACCTACTCCGCCGAGAACGATCCGTCGAACCCCGATCCGAGACCCTAACCCGGAGTTCAAGCACGACCGCCGGAACCACATGCGAGACCGGACACGAACCCTGGACCCCAACCCGGAACCCCAAGTTCGTCGAACCCTAATGTGTGACCCCTTTTCCTCGAACCCTATTTTATAACATAATAACAATTTGTTGCACATTTAATTGTCATCACGCATGCATCTCATTGGTTTGGGGGCCTTATGCCGATTCACCTAATAATTAAATATGGGGCCCATATGCGGGCAAATCTAGTCTCATATTGGCCTCATTTAAATTTGTGTAGCAAACCGGAAACTCATCTTGCCTTGTTAAAACAACATTTAAATTGCAGGTGTTCTAACCAACTTGAACCATCTAATTAATTGTCGGGACCCCGGTTCCACTTAACATGACCTAATTGCACCGCATCTTTGCCATGTCATACATCATGCATGCATCATGCCGATCTTCTGCCGTGTATTAAATATTGCATCCGGTGTTTCTTCTAGTATTTTGCTTCTTCGCGGATAAGGCCGTTGAGTTGATGTGAGCTTACCGATCTTCGGATGAACCTTTCGACAATGTTTTCAGCAGCATCTCCCTTTCTACCTATCTTACTTTTATAGTGCTTTATTTCCCCCTGATCTATTGCTATCGTATTATGCTGCTTTAGTCCGCATCTGAAATTTCCTGCACCGTATAACGCCTTGGACACACCCTATTACCATTGTTTGGTAGATAGTTGGACTTGCGCGTCGTAGTTGCTTGCTCAAGTCTTGATGTGAGTCATATGCCACGATTGCTGATGTATTGCCGCATGTTGATGTTGGAGATGATTCTAGTTTTACTTATCGTCACTTTACTTTCGTTTAACAACTAAAATTGAATAAGCGAGGCATCGGGTGATAGATAATATTTGGTTTCCGAACGCCCACTTGTGTCCCGTGAAGACCCCGAGTACTTGATACTGCCTTGATTTTATGGCGCTATCCACATCCGGGAGGTATATGGGACCCCCGAGCCGAGCTTGATTCATTCTTATTTCTTGGGGCCACAAACTAGTTTGAGGTTTTATTTACGATCCTGTACTTATGCCATGCTTTTATGCTTTATTTACGACAGCGAGGTGCACTTGCATCTTGTTAGGTTCGGACCACGATTTCGCGGTGTCGACAAGCCCCGTTTGGGGTTCCCAGTCGTTCACAGCCGTCCCGCCAAACCTTGAGGCCGTCTCGGAGCTTGCTTACTCCGTTGCGGATTCTACTCTAAGGGGTGGCCCCCTGAAATATTTCTGAATCCTGTGATTGTTCATGTGAAAGCCTCGTTGGTTTTGATTTGGTTTTTCCGAGGTTGATCGGCGTGTGTTGCTATTGGTGCACCCGCCGGTAAAACTTTCTGAAAGCCGTGTCCGCGGATATGGACGACTTGGAGCATAGTATCTCGATCATAGACAAGCATAACTAAAGTTTACTGCTATAAATTTGACTTATAATGACTAGTAATCAGCTCTACTATAATGGAATGGCTAATTAATACTGCCCACAATTGCTTGTTTGGTTGTCGCTGACGACAATTGTATCTGACTAGTAAGTATGGCAACTACAACGAAATGGCTGATTAAAAGTACCAACAACTGCTGGGTTTTGGGTTTATCACATGCTATCTGTATCTGATTAGTAAGTGTTACAACTAAAACGGAATGGTTAATTAAAAGTGCCCACTGCTTATTTTATCAGGACGATTATCTGAACTTGACTAGTAATTGCTGCAACAATAACCGACTAAGTAAAACTGCCAACCGTGTGAGTTCCTCGGTTGACTTCCTCGTTTGGTCTCGAGGGGGAAACGCCAGGATGGGTTTGTTTGGTGATAGCTTCAGGTTGGATCCGGATAGGTCACTCTTACCCCTCTCTGATTACCGTCAGTTGAATCGAGTCTCTATAGGTTGTTTAGTGCATGCTGCCACGCCGCCACCACCATACCTATGTAGGCGAGGACCGCCGATTCTAGCCTCGCTGCACCGCCTCGATCGACGCTCCTTCTTTTCCTTTGCCCTTTGTCGGCGCCCTTTGTTTAAGAAGGTTTTGAGATCGACGCCGTTAAGAGGGTTGCCCTTCCGCTTGGCACGGGCAGGTTATGGACGCCATTGGTTATTCTTCGGCTCTTAGCCCCATTTGCATCTTGTCCGTAGCTGGACGCCTATCGCTTTCAAGGTGATTTGGATCTTTGTATATTATATACGTATTCTTGACTCTTTGAGTCGTCATATATATATCTCTGCTGGGTTCCATCGAGGACCTGTTGTGTAATGTTATTACTGCTTTCCACGCATTTAAAGTGCTGGTGGCACCTTTGAATCGCTTTATGCGGGTTTGGTGAATTTTGCCCAAACTTGCATAGGTCCGATTCGAGGGTGTTACTGAGTGGTATCGAGCTCAGCTATGATACCCCACAAGTCCAGCCTGTAGGATAACCTAGCTAACGGCCGAAGTAGAGTGTCAAAACTATTTTTGAAAATCGGTTGGATAGTTCTGATTAGGTCTGATTTTACTCCTTACCCCTCTGCTATTCTCCTCTTACCTCGACGTGTTTGAATCCGCTCTCTTCTCTTTCTTCGAGTCCAGGATTTCTCGTGGTTGGGTTTCCGTCGTACCTTTAGGGTTTCGCATTCTCCCTTTTGTAACGGAGGTGCTACGATCATCAATCTGCAGCTGTTCTGTTGTGCCCTTCATCCGATCTTTTGTTCTTGAGCTCTTTATCCCTATGTGTTTCTTGCTGGATACCAGTGTCGTTGAAAAACATATGAGAAGGACGAGCATTGGTGAAGTTGGAGTATACCTTGAGCATGTGTTGTTCATGCCAATGGAACCATCGCAAAACCTAATCATTGTGTCTTTCATACGATTCCTGCTGGCATCATCCCTTTGTTCCGGATACCGCCTAAGGAGGTCTTCAGTCTAAATCTCGAGAGTTGAGTTGCCTGATTCTCCTAACCATGTATAGAGTTGATAGTTGGGTCCGGGATGGACTGATCACCCTACCCGACTCTTACTGTTCGCTCGGTACATCGAACTGGTGGATCAATGTAACTTTTCCCTCTTCTAACGGGAGTTAGGGGTGGCCTTATCGTTTGATGCCTCTATCTTCGTCCTTTGTTTATCCGGAGTGTTCTCTCGATGATCAAGAACAACGACCCTTTTGTTGGTGGTGTCGCCGATTTCAAGATCGAGGGCGAGATCCATCGTTAGTGGTGTCGAGAAGATCTACACGAAGTGAGAAGACGCAGAACGCCGACCTTCCTTCCGGTACCATGAGGCGGATCTCGAGGGCGAGATCCATTGTTAGTGGTGTCGAATTGTGGCATCCCGCAATTACCACTACTAGAAAATCGCGTTGAATTTGTGCATTGCATCGTCATCATCATGCATTGTTTGCCAAAACTATTTTCGAAAACCCCGATTTGTTTTCCAAACGCCCCATCTTATTCAAACTCCAAAACCCGGTCCCCGGAATATTTTGTTTTGGCCGCTATTGGTTTGCACACGGCCCGTTTAGAATAAATAAAAATTTAATTTATTTTAATAGGGGCAGTCGAACGGGCCGATTGACCCGAACGACCGCCCCAAAAACTAAAATCGGTCCACCCCAACCTGCCCCTCTAATTCCTAAACCTACCCAAATTTCTACCCAGCCCAACCTCCACATCACCCCACCCAATCGGATCACGCCACCTCACCCTCTCCCCTCCTCCCACCCAACCACAAGGCGCCACGTCACCCCTCACCCCTCACCCTCCCTCTCTCTCTCCTTCCCTGCCCCACACACCAAACACACACACGCGCGCCCAGCTGGCCCCTCACCCTCTCCACGCGCAGGCCCTGCCCCACCTGGCCGTCTGGAACCCGCCCCTCCCACCTGTCGCTGCTACCCCGGTCCCACCACCCCGCGCGCCCCACTTTTTCCCCACGCGCCAGCCTGGCCACGCCCGCACCCCACCCCGCACGCGTCCCACGCCCCCGGTCCCTCTCCCACTGTTCCTCTTCCTCGCCGGCTCGCCCCACGCGTTTCCTCACCCCGACGCCACCAACCTCGCCAGTCATGGCTCTCCGCCTCCCTGGCCTCCTCATGGCCTCGCCTCTCCCTCTGGCAGCCACAGGTGCCCGGGCGAACCCTCCTGCCCCTCTCCTCCCTCCAGCGCTGCTGCTGCCGCCCGGCCACCTTCCCCGCCACCGCGAAGCGCCAGATCCGCGCCGCGCCTGTTTTCCTCTGCAGCCGCCAGGCGCCCGAGCCTGCCGCGTCGCGCCACCGGCGAAGCTCGAGCCCACCTGCCTCGCTCGCCGGAGCCTCTCCGTCTTTCCGGCGTCGCGTCTCGACGGCAGTACCGCTCCGCCGCCTCCACTGCGCCGCTCCGCGGCCACGCTGACTGCTCGCCCGACCTCGCCGTGACCGCTGCCCCCGCCTCTGGAGCCCGCCAGAGCCCTGAACCGCCTCATGACCGTCACCGGCGCCGCTTGCCGGGCTGCCGCCAAGGCGCCTCCGACTCGCCCGTCCCGCCAGACAGTTTTTCGCTGGCGCCCGCGCGCGAGCCTGCGCCGCCGCCCCGCGTGTCCCGAGGCCGCCGCTGGACGGGCCGCCGCCTGCCGCTTCCGCCGCTCGCGTTCGGAGCTCACGCCGCCCTCCGCCCTCGCCCCCACGCGCTTCCCGACGCGAGGCCGCAAGTCCGCCGCTAACCCCAAGTCCTCCTCGCCAAGATCGCCGGATACGCCCCAAGATCTTCACACGGGGACCCGTTGCCTTCGCCACGGCGATGATGCCATCAAGGACCCGAAGATCGATATCACCGAGCACCGCCCGTAACGCCTAGGACTTCACCAATGCCGTAACCGAATCAACCAATACGCGTTCCCGGCAAGCTCTTCTCGTGCGACAAGGTCATCGACAGTGAACCCGAAGGCCACATGCGCGACAAGTACTTCCTCATGGCACACCATGATCACCAACCCGGACGCCGAAACCACCGACAAGCTCTCCAACCCGGATACCCCAAGTGCTTCTTCCCGGAACCGAGGATCAAGCCTCGACATCCCGAACCGGAGCCGCGCCAACATCTCCGACCCCTCGTTCCGAAGACCGATCCCCGAAAACCCTGAGTGCGCCGACGACTAGATCTCCACGGCGTAACGACGAGACCGAACCGACACGAGAACCCAACAGGATCGACCGCCGGACGCCAAGCATTTCACCCCGGACACCGAGACCCTGGACGACAAGTACGCCCTCCCGGAACGCCAAGTACTCCCTCGTGAACGTCAAGGGACTACCTCACGGACACCGAGAAACTCCCTCGGACGCCAAGATCTTCTCCACGGAACATCGGGATTCCCCCGGACGACAAGACCGACGCAATGGCGTGGACCCGACAAGACCTTCGCAACGGCAAGAACGACCCCGTGGGACCCGACAAGATCTGGCCGACGACAAGACCGATACCGACCCGGAAGCGACCCAAGTCCTGCGCCCGGACGCGCCAAGACCTACTCCGCTCCGAGAACGATCCCGTCGAACCCCGATCCGAGACCCTAACCCCGGAGTTCAAGCACGACCCCGCCAGAACCCTGTACCCCGAGACCGGACCCTGAACCCTGGACCCCGAACCCCGGAACCCCAAGATCGCCGAACCCTAAATGTGTGACCCCTTTTCCTCGAACCCTATTTTACAACATAATAACAATTTGTTGCACATTTAATTGTCATCTCGCATGCATCTCATTGGTTTGGGGGCCTTATGCCGATTCACCTAATAATTAAATATGGGGCCCATATGCGGGCAAATCTAGTCTCATATTGGCCTCATTTAAACTTGTGTAGCAAACCGGAAACTCATCTTGCCTTGTTAAAACAACATTTAAATTGCAGGGGTTCTAACCAACTTGAACCATCTAATTAATTGTCGGGACCCCGGTTCCACTTAACATGACCTAATTGCACCGCATCTTTGCCATGTCATACATCATGCATGCATCATGCCGATCTTCCGCCGTATTAAATATTGCATCCGTGTTTCTTCTAGTATTTTGCTTCTTCATGGATAAGGCCGTTGAGTTGATGTGAGCTTCACCGATCTTGGATGAACCTTTCGACAATGTTTTCAGCGAGCATCTCCCTTTCTACCTATCTTACTTTTATAGTGCTTTATTTCCCCTGTTGATCTATTGCTATCTCGTGTTATGATGCTTTAGTCCGCATCTGAAATTTCCTGCAGCCGTATAACGCCTTGGACACACCCTATTACCGTTGTTTGGTAGATAGTTGGACTTATGCGCGTCGTAGTTGCTTGCTCAAGTGCTGATGTGAGTCGTCATATGCCACGATTGCTGATGTATTGCCGCATGTTGATGTTGGAGATGATTCTAGTTTTACTTATCGTCACTTTACTTTCGCTTAACAACTAAAATTGAATAAGGAGGCATCGGTGGGTGATAGATAATATTTGGTTTCCAACGCCCACTTGTGTCCCGAAGACCCCGAGTACTTGATACTGTTCCTTGATTTTGCGCTGCTATCCACATCCGGGAGGTATATGGGACCCCCGAGCCGAGCTTGATTCATTCTTATTTCTTGGGGCCACAAACTAGTTTGAGGTTTTATTTACGATCCTGCATTTATGCCATGCTTAATCGCTTATTTATTTATTGTGCGAGGTACCACATTGCATCGTTAGGATCGGACCACGATTTCATGGTGTCGACAAGCCTCGCTTGGGGTTCCCGCTCGTTCACAGCCGTCCGCCAAACCTTGAGGCCGTCTCGAGCTTGCTTACCCGCTATGGATTCTACTCTAAGGGTGGCCCCGAAATATTTCTGAATCTCGTGATTGTTCAATGTGAAAGCCTGGGTTTTGATTTGGTTTTTCCGAGGTTGATCGAGCGTGTGTTGCTATTGGTGCACCCCGGCCGGGTAAAACTTTCTGAAAGCCGTGTCCGCGGATATGGACGACTTGGAGCACAGTATCTCGATCATAGACAAGCATAACTAAAGTTTACTGCTATAAATTTGACTTATAATGACTAGTAATCAGCTCTACTATAATGGAATGGCTAATTAATACTGCCCACAATTGCTTGTTTGGTTGTCGCTGACGACAATTGTATCTGACTAGTAAGTATGGCAACTACAACGAAATGGCTGAATAAAAGTACCAACAACTGCTGGGTTTTGGGTTTATCACATGCTATCTGTATCTGATTAGTAAGTGTTACAACTATAACGGAATGGTTAATTAAAAGTGCCCACTGCTTATTTTATCAGGACGATTATCTGAACTTGACTAGTAATTGCTGCAACAATAACCGACTAAGTAAAACTGCCAACTGTGTGAGTTCCTCGGTTGACTTCCTCGTTTGGTCTCGAGGGGGAAACACCAGGATGGGTTTGTTTGGTGATAGCTTCAGGTTGGATCCGGTTAGGTCATTCTCACCCCCTCTCGACACTGGGTTGAATCGAGTCTCTATAGGTTGTTTAGTGCATGCCGCCGCCGCCACCACCATACCTATGTAGGCGAGACCGCCGAATCTAGCCTCGCTGCATGGCCTCGATCGACGCTCCTTCTTTTCCTTTGCCTTTGTCGCCTTTTGTTTAAGGTGTTTTGAGATCGACGCCAAGAAGGTTGCCCTTCCGCTTGGCCTAGGCAGGGTTATGGACGCCATTGGTTATTCTTCGTGGCTTAGCCCCATTTGCATCTTGTCCGTAGCTGGACGCCTATCGCTTTCAAGGTGATTTGGATCTTTGTATATTATATCTGTATTCTTGACTCTTTGAGTCGCTGTTATATATATCTGCTCAGGGTTCCATCGAGGACTGTTGTGTAATGTTATTACTTCGTTTTCCACCCGCACGAAAGTGCCTGGTGGGCACCTTTGAATCGTTTCTATGCGGGTTTGGTGAATTTTGCCCAAACTTGCATAGGTCCGATTCTGAGGGTGTTACAGAGAAGAACTAAGGATATGGTTCTTTCTTATGGAGGTGATGAACAACTTGTTGTTAATGGTTACACCGATGCTAGTTGGAACACCGATCCGGATGATTCTAAATCACAATCTGGATATGTATTTACTTTGAATGGTGCAGCAGTTAGCTGGAGGAGTGCAAAGCAAAGCGTTGTGGTGAGATCTTCAACTGAATCGGAATACATGGCTGCTTCGGAGGCTTCACAAGAAGCGATATGGATGAAAGAGTTCATTACAGAGCTCGGTGTGGTTCCTAGTGCGCTGGACCCATGTCAATCTACTGTGATAACATGAGCGCCATAGCCAATGCGCAAGAACCAAGGTCACACAAGAAGATGAAGCACATCAAGCTACGTTTTCACGCTATTCGAGAACATGTCCAAGATGGGGACATAAAGATTTGCAAAGTACACACATATCTGAATGTGGCTAATCTGTTGACTAAACCTCTCCCGAGGGAAAAACATGACCAACACCAAACTGCCATGGGTGTTCGGTATATTACCATGTAATCTAGATTAGATGACTCTAGTGCAAGTGGGAGACTGTTGGAGATAAGCCCTAGAGGCAATAATAAATATAGTTATTATTATATCTTTGTGTTTATGATAAATGCTTACATTCATGCTATAATAGTATTAACAAGGAAACATGAATACTTGTGGGATTTGTAAACTAAAATAGAGTCCCTAGTAAAGCCTCTTTATAATACTAGATTGTTGGTTAATAAATGATTGTGGTTTCCCTATCATGAACATTGAGATGTTATTAACAACAATATCATATCGTTAGGAGAATGATATGGTGGACATACTCCTATAGATAAGCGTAGCATAAAGATCAAGTCATTTTAATAGTTCAATTGCTATATTCTTTCTGATACATAGTAACCTAATTCCTTCGACCATGAGATCATGCATATCACCTTCACCGGAAGGATGCTTTGATGACATCAAACAACACACCGTAACTGGGTGGCTATAAAGGTGGCATTGAGTGTTCGTAAAGTATTGGTTGAGACACATGGATCAAAAGTGGATTTGTCCATCCATATGACGGATAGATATACTGGCCCTCTCGGTGGAATGTCATCCAATTAGCTTGCAAGCATGTGACCGGCTCACAAGGGATCACATATCACGAACGAGAAAAGAGTACTTATCAAGAACGAGGTTGAACTAGGTATGCAGAGATACCGCGATCATAACCTCGGATAAGTAAACTATCGCGAGACAAAGGGAAATTGGTATCGTATGTAAGTGGTTCATTCGATCGCAAAGTAATCGAGAAATATGGGAGCCATATTAATTTCTAGATTCCTCTATTTGTTATTGTTCGGAGAAGTGTCTCGATCATGTCCGCATAATTCACGAACCGTAGGGAGACACACTTAAGGATTCGACGTTGTTTGAGTAGTTATGGAATGATGAGTAAGAGACCGAATGTTGTTCGGAGTCTCGGATGGGATCCGGGATATCACGAGGAGATCCGGAATGGTCCGGAGAATAAGATTCATATAAGGAAAGTCCTGTTTTGGGGTTGGAGAATGGTTCCGGTGTTTTCATCGGGAATGTTCTAGAAGGTTCCGGAATGTCTAGCACTCCGGAGGGGAAGGGTACATGAATGTGTCATAACAAGTTGGAATGATTGCATCATGTACTAGGTGTCATCGCTGAACAAAATAAAGGGTTTAATCAAATCCTAGTTTGAAAAGTCAAACGCCAATTTGAAAAGTCAAACGGCTATTTTGTGAGGTGGAGGGGAAGTAGGAAACCTACTTGGGGAGGAGTTCCCTCCCTCCACCGCCGGCCCACTTGGAGACCGAGTTGGGGAGGGACTCCCCTCCCCTGGCGCGCCCCCTCCACCTATATAAGGAGGGGCAGGGCTGCCCCTCCAAGCACACAACACCTCCACCCAAAACCCTAGCTCCTAGCCGCCGGCGCCGCCACCTCCTGCTGCCGCCGCCTAGGCAAACCCTAGCCGCCGGCCTTGCTCCTCCTTGGTGCGTCTAAACCCTAGATCGCCGAGGATCTCTCTCATAGTCCACCATACTCGCTCCGGCTTAAGGCGAAGCCCTGCAAGATCTCCCCTCTACTTCCGGTACCATGCCGTTGTGCTGCCGGAATCACGAGGAGAGTGCTACAACCTCCGCTGCCTGCTGGAACAAGGGAGAGGAAGGTCTTCGTCGAGTACCGAACGTGTGACCGATCATGAAGCGCCACGAACACGTACGGAAGGATCGTCTACGCGATCTTGAGATCGGAAAGAGTACGACTACATCACCCACGAGAATCCGCTCTCGTTAAACACTTTGGAATCTTCGAGGGTGAGTTATTCCATCGACTCGTTGCTACAATCTAGTAGATAGATCTTGGATTGTTTGTTTGTATGCGGTAGAAATTTTTTGTTTTCCATGCTACGAAACCCGTCACAATGCTAAGCACATCTACCATACGGGAGCTCAACTACAAAGGATTTCCCT
This sequence comes from Avena longiglumis, assembly GCA_030063025.1. Classification (NCBI taxonomy): domain Eukaryota; kingdom Viridiplantae; phylum Streptophyta; class Magnoliopsida; order Poales; family Poaceae; genus Avena; species Avena longiglumis. The sequence goes on from CP125976.1 coordinate 524,640,068, forward strand.
ACCACAATACATAGGACATAACATAGCATAGTAATACCTACACATGTAGCTACAAAAATACACTACAAGTGCATAAGGGAAAATAGTAGGACAAATTCATGATCAAAATAGCAACTACTTGCCTTGACGGTAGGAGTCGAGAGTACAGTCCTCACAGAAGCAAGCATTGCACTCGTCACAATCTACACGATACACAATTGCAACACATAAACAATCATATACAAACATAACAATGCAAGATGCATGCATGATAAGTTGAACAATGCTACAATAGCTTTCTATAACCTTGTTCAGTATACCTACTGTATGCATGCATGGAGAACATTTTAAAAGCATTGAAAACAAAGCATGCAATTTTAAATGGCCAAATAATGGAGTTCTAGTCCAATTATTAAACCACTGTTGTCAACTAGTTTGTAAAATCATGGAAAAATATCTACTGTGTAGGCAACCTAAAATAGAACCAATACCAACTGGAATCACTCAAAAGGCGTCACAAAACTTTTTATACAATTAAAATACTCCAGAAAGCATTTTAATTGTTTCTGCAGCTTCTAGTATAGTAAGGTTACCTTTTTAATTCACAGACAGAAACGGATTGTTCTACTGATTCCAGGGACACCTCATTTGCAATTTTTAGAGTTGTAGAACTTTTCCTATAAATTTATTACTCTAAATAGGCCATTAAACATTTTAATTAATCACGGAAAAACCTTGCTACAAAAGTATGAAACAATTGTACAGAAATATTCTACGCAAAAAACTGAATCCAACAATATCTTATTTGAAATTTTTGGCCCAGTAGTTTAATTTCTACAAATTTTACAAGATTCAGCTATTTTCTGAAATTTCTAATTGATTTAATTAAATAGTCAAAAATCTGCTGACTTTTCCACGCTAAAGTGGAGTGGGCGCTGACCAGTCAGCGGTCCACGCGCTAGTCCACGGGATATCTGGGCCGTTCATCTCTGATCGGAGGGCTGCGGTTGGCGACGCTCACCTGGGTGGTCGACGGCGGCGGCAGCGGCTCGGCGATGACGGTGGCGGCTTCTTTGGTGGTCATCAGCGGGGGGGAGGGGTGCAACGGGGTTCAGTAGGAGGCGGCGGTCACGGGGGTGTCCACGGCGCGTACCCTAGCTTCCGCTAGAGGTGGCAGCGTGCGGATGGAGGTGGACGGCGAGGGGGGCTCTCTGGCGAGCTCGGGAGCTCGTCCGAGCGGTCCTGCAGCGAATCAAGGGGGTCAGGGAGACGTTGTCGAACAAGGGGAAGATGGGATAGTTATCGGGGTGCGAGGGGGCGGCCGGTGGAGCAATCATGAGTCCTCACCGACGGTAATGGCAGCGGCGGCGACGTTGTACTCCGGCGAGAAATCTCGCGTATATGGCGGCGTCTTAGGAGATGGTTTTCGGGGGTTTTCGAAGAGGGGAACCTAGGGATTAAGAGGGGGAAACTATCGGACAGGGATAGATTCGGATTCGACGGGAAAATCTTGCGAAAACGTGCAGGTTTGTTGAGTCTGTGAAGAACATGGCGACGGGGAAGGTGCTGATGGGCGAGGCCCACATGGCGCGGCATGTGGGAGAGGCGGCGCATAGTCTCAAGACGCTGCTGTAGCGCATCACCGGCTGCGATGCTAGCAGGCCCCGGCTGGGCCGACCAGGTGGGCCGCGACTGCGAGGGCTGGCCGGCGCGCTGCTGTGTTGCTTTCTCTTTTTTTCTTTTTTTTCCTGGGACAATTCTTATCTGAAACTGAAACTGACAGAACTGTCTGAAATTTAACCAAAATTTCAGTCAACTATAACTTTTGAACCGTAGCTCCAAATGAGGTGATTCAAATTGCTACGGGTTCGTGTCAGAACCCTCTAGACACATGTGCCTTACAAACAACTAAACAAAACCATTCTAGAAGTTGCAAGGTAGAAACCGATAAATCATGTGTAGGTGACAAAGGCATGCAAGTGGGTTTTGACAAAAAGTTTGAAACTGAGTTTTTTGCAATGATGCTCATGATGCAATGACATGTATGATATGCAGTACCAAATCGAAAATTTGGTATGTGACATAGAGCCACAAATAAAAACCGGCTCAGGTGGTGTGCTCTTATAAGCTATGCGCTTGAGCCGAAACAAGAAACTGGCTGAGGCCTATGGGAAATTGCCATTATGTAACACATTTGTACTAGTATATGGAAACGAAGTGAGGAACCGAAGAGAGGCAGAGAGGATAGGAAGGGGAAAGACTTACCCATAGTCCTTGCTTAATATTAGAAGAGGAAGGAGGGGTTGGATGACGACAAAGGCACGGAGGCATGGAGAGCACCTAGGGGCGCTGAAACCTGCGCCATGCTGCAACCTCGGCAACCAAATAGCGGTGGAGCCAGACACCGCTATGTCACCAGATCACCTCCTTGAACAAAAGAATCGCAGGAGCACAACATCGCAAGAGGAGGCTGCAAACCCTAGGCACCAGGGAGGGGCGACATGGCCAGAGAAGGGCTCGAGCAGTGATAGCGGCGGCGACACCAGGTCACTATAAAGGAGAAGGGAGAGATCGAGCGAGCGAGGGAGGAAAGTCAATGGGCCGGTGGACCGGTCCAGTGAGCGTGTGGTGGGCTTGACCCAAACCCACTAACATGGGTATGACTTATCAGATCCCTATGATTAGTTACCCTAGGCACATAAAATCTTTGGCCCATGAAGGCCCAATGAAGTCCAAGAAGCACCCGACAGAATAAAGACTTCCATATCCGCTAAGGAATAATCTGGAACTAACATGGATTTCACATTGTAAACATTAACTTGTAACCTATACAACTACGGTTCAGGACCCAACCTCTTATATAAAGGCTGAGAGGACCCGACAGAGAGGGCACCTTAGTTTTTCAGCAATCCATTGTAAGCTAGATCGCAACTAGAAAACCGATGACTTTGTAATCAAGCTTTTCCAACAATCAGACTACATCAACTTCCTTGTTTGTCTGATCAGCCACCAAAATCCCCAATACTCTCTTTTCCACGAAACACTAAGTCCATAACCATGGGCATTGCCGATGCCATCCCTCTTCAATTGGCGTCGTCTGTGGGAAATTTGAGAATTGGAGTAATGTATCCGGCGACTTCCCCTTCATCAAGCAACAACCCGACGATCAAGGTTGATCAGGTCCATTACGATATCACTGATCCACACCCGCCCACCCCTTTATCGGATCTCGTCGACTTTGATCAGGAGACCAGTCCCATGATCGAAAGTTTCCACTTTTGCATGGGAGCACCCAAAAATCTCTGCCTTTCGGCTTCTCTTAGCTCGGACCTGTCGGCCATACTAGCATCGCCCATGGCAATACCAGCATCACCAACGGTGACTCCAGCATCGTCCATTGGCTCAACAGGGAAGGCCATTTCTGACCCAACAAACTTCGACGAAACTCGCGGAAACTCCATAGATCTAGAAGATTTGGCTGATCTATATGACGGTCTCTCTTTCGGCTCGTTTTCTCAATCAAAACTACAGCACAACCTAAGCTCATCCATCATAATCCCTGACGAAGCCTAAGAAAGCGTCGATTCTGGAATCGTGAAGGGGGAATCATACCTAGAGCAATATCCCTAGGACTTTGCTGGATCACACGTCAAAGTCTCTTATGGGTATAGAAACGATGACAATCAGTCAAGCATGAGGCACCGCCAAGTGTGCGTGATCCAGAAAGAAGGAACCTCAACACCCCGTGACTCTAATGGTAACCCGATTATTAATCATGATGATATTTTATGGGATGATGCGGCAGGACGTTGTGAGGAGAGGCATGACCCACCAAGGAGAACGGTGTGTCCTAAACAGGGGAGGAGAATGTGATGGCGAGGTCCTAACATTTTGGTTTCAGCCAGCAGTATGGCAAAAGGCCCGGGAAGCCATATTGGGTGCGGTACCCATGACAGTAGATGCCACAAGAGAGGAATTAATGGCTTACCAATACTTGATGCACCATAAGAGGAAGGACCTACTGCGGCTGCAACGGTGTCTGGACAAAAGGATAAGGTTAGCCGATGAATCCAGCTTGCGCCGGGCACAACTCGGCTCTACCCGAAATTCTAGCAGCATCACCAGAGGACCACAACCTAGACGGAGATCCTCGCGGCTGCCGCGAATCCCTGAAGCAGAAAGGTGCGATTTGGCAAGGGATTTGGACTTGCCATTCATGTCAGTTGATTCCATGGGTAACATCATAAAAAACTGCACAGGCCGTCCTGGTCGCCGCCCAAACCTACCTCTTGACCACCCAACCAGTAGCCGATGATCCGCAGGCAGCTATCCATCACTCCTCCCTCATGGGATTGGGTATGGTAGGCGAAACTCTTGCACAAGGAGAGCAAGGAATCGTGCAGCAAGCTGATAGATCACCACGCCATTGCAATAGCCCTTGGCACACAGGGGTCACCCGACGATCCAGCTCCCCCCACCATGTGCGCTTCACACACTCCTCACGGAGGACGATGGAAGAAACGACATTACACAAAAAAGGGTCAACAGGTCTAGGGAGGAACGAAGTAGCCGAATATATTCTAATGGAGAAAGCGACGATGAGCATGAACCTTGTGGCGCCAGCTGCTTTACCTATCGGGTTCGCAAGACTCTGGTACCCAGAATTTCAAACTCCCTCACGACCGACAAAAGTACGACGGGCTCCAGGAACCCGAGGTATGGCTGACTGATTACCTGCAAACTATCAAACTACAGGGTGGTTCAAAGGCCACCACAATGAAAAGCCTCCAATTACACTTGAGTGGAGCAACACGCTCGTCTCTTAGGAAACTACCCACAGAATCCATCAACAGTTGGGGCGATTTGGAGGACAAGTTCATTCGAAACTTAAAGTCTATGTTTAAGAGACCCAAATCTATCGAGGAACTGCGGGCCTGAAAGCAGAAACCTAGAGAATCTATCAGGACATACATACAACGGTGGAACATCATCAAAACTTCTGCGGAGCACATCTCCAATGAAAGGGCGATAGACGCTTTTAACAATGGATTGCAAAGGAAAGACTTCATTGAGGAGTCAGGGCAGGTGAAGCTAAAAACAATCTCTCAGCTGATGAATATGGCAAACTGTTGGGCTGATGGAAAAGATGCTATGCAGAACAAACGTGGGGGCTCACCTGAGGATGACCGCGATAGGCGAAACAGTGCTAACATGAGAAGGCTCAACTTTGATAGATACAGCAAACCCAACTACATCACAACTGGCTTCATCGAGGAGGACAATAGGAGAATCGATAACCGCATCAGCGGGTACTACAGCACCTGAGAGGACGCAGGAAAATGTTGGTCAGGCCAGCCATAACAGCCAAGGGAACCCCCGATGTCCCCAATTTAGATGCTAGAAGGACCATGCAACATGCACTTTTATGTCAAATCTGAGGAAAGACGATGATCTACTTACCTCATGAAGGATTGCCGCACTTTCTTTGGGATGCAGGCAGTATGTAATGCAAAAATAAATAACACCACAAATCGCAGCTACACCATAGCACCAGGAACTATCGCTCTTGCGGCTCCACCACCACCTCCAGGACCAGCGCTAGCAGGGCAGCCGAGACCTGCTGAAAAAAGGAACCGGGACGATGAGTACCCGAGTTATAGAGGGTAAATATCCAGATTCAAAAAGGGCGCCCATCCAACATGATCCAGAAGTTAATTACCCGACAAGTCAATATGGCAGTAACAGTATCAACCCCAACCCATGAATTCCTCAACTAATCGGAACAAGAAATCACCTTCAGCAGAGCTGATCATCTGCTTAGAGTACCTCGACCGGGTCATTCAGCTCTGATTGTTGATGCACAAGTTGGTAGGTTTGATATGAGCAAGGTCTTCATGGACGCTGGCAGTAGCATCAACCTCATCTACGCCAAAACTCTACGAGCCATGAACATCTCCCTAATGAATTTGGCACCAACGGAAACATCTTTCCATGGGATAGTCCCAGGTAAACCCAAAACTCCTTTAGGAAAAATCTATCTTAATGTTGTCTTTGAATCAAGAAACAATTTCATGCGGGAGAAGATCGATTTCAAAGTTATGGACTGGCCATTGCAGTACCACGCGATCCTGGGGCGACCAGCTTTCGCAAGATTTATGGCATCGCCACATCATGCTTACCTAGTGATGAAGATGCCAGCGCCCAAAGGAATCATCACAATCAGGGGAAGTTTCATCCGAAAATTGCGACCAGGAATTCAACAAAATCTCTAAATCCTTCAGGATGGAAACAAAGTTTGAGCAACCGAGGATATCAGCGGATGTGCATCCTCTGCCAGAATCTCAGGTCATGCCTGACTTGTCCTTCAACACAGCAAAAGATACAAGGGAGATCCAGGTCTGGCCCACGAACCCGAAGTAAAAGGCCCTGGTATCCACCAATCTCAGTCCCGCATAGGAAGGCACGCTCATCGAGTTCCTCCGTGAGCGCTAGGAGATTTTTGCATGGGTACCATCAGACATGCCAGGAATCCCCAGGGAACTCGCTGAGCATGCACTCAATTTATATCCTGATGCCAGACCTGTGAAGCAGCCACTCCGCTGTTTTGTGGAACCCAAGAGAAAGGACATTGGATGAGAAATCCATCGCCTCATGGATGCTAAGTTCATCAAGGAAATCAAGCAAGCACTATGGGTCATCAATCCCGTGTGCATCCTGAATAAAAACACCAAAGAGTTGCGTATGTGCATCAACTTCACTACACTCAACAAACACTGTCTGAAGGATCACTTTCCACTCCAGCGAATCGATCAGATTATCAACACAACTGTGGGTGTGAATGTCTTTCCTTTATGGAAGCTTACTATGGATATCATCAAATCCAGATGAAAGTAGAAGACCAATATAAAACAGCATTTATAAGACCTTATGGTGTATTCTGCTATACAATGATCCCATTCGAATTTAAAAATGCAGTTGCCACGTATCAGCGGATGATGCAAAACTGCCTCGGAAGCCAAATTGGCAACAACGTTCAAGGCTACATTACGATGTAATCGTCACCACCAAGCAAGAGTCGACTTTTATCAATGACCTATGGGAAACATTTGATAATCTCAACAAGTACTGCATTAAACTCAACTCGCTAAAGTTAGACGTAAGCTAATAAAGCAGTACGCCATAGACAAAAAGCACTCCCCTTCTAAGCTCTCGAGTCGGGATGGGCCAGGCCCAGGTTCTAAATAAAATTAAATCCTTAATAAATTACCAAAAGACAGAAATACCCCTAAAGGTATTTAAACTATAGAAAAATACATAAATATCCTAAAAGTACAAATAATGCATCTAAATGTTCATAAGAACATAAACTATCTAATAAAAATAATAAGTTGTATTTTAGAATAATAAAACTTAAATTAAATATTTTAATGCAATAAATCTTTTAAGAAATTTTCTGAAAATAAGGATAATACTTAAAAATAAGTAAAAACATTTTTAAGATTCTAAATAAATACTTTATCTAAGAAAAATACCAGTTTGTATTTTTAGAAAATAAAATTAAAATGTATATTTAGAAACACTTATTTATTTATTTATGGAATTTTAATAAAATAAAGTAAGAGGTAAAAATAAGTAAAAATTAATTTTAAGCTCTTAATTTAATATGTGTTGCTACAAAATATAATATTTAAAAAGGTTTTCAAGTTTATAAAATATAAATTTCGTTTTAGTTATTTATTAACTAAATAAAAGTAATTTAACCTTTAATAATGTGGGTACAACACACAAAGAAGGGTAATCCTAAAATGAAATAGTGCATGACATTAATATGCATGTTCATTATTGCTTCTTTAAATATTTTCCTTACCGGGTGATGGCAACAAAGACCACATTTTTTTGGGACTCCAAGTGCATAGTGTTGTAGCAAGCTTCTTTTCCCCCACAAGAGTGACTCGAGAGTTTTGTAACACCCCGGCCTCTCCGGACCGACGGCTGTCACTTTTGGAAACTTAATAGGATCTAGACTAACCCCACAAGCCAACACTAGTGTTTTCTGCGCACTTTGTCCTCACTCGTGCGCACCCGGTACGCACTTCCCGGTCGGTCACCCATCCTAGAATTGCTCTAGGCCAAGCATGCTTAACCTTAGAGTTTTTTCAGATGAGCTTCCAGAAAAGAAGTTGCAACTTGTTGGTATGTGTATACTATCAATCCTATTAAGCCTTGCGCCAGGGTATCACATACACACACATCCTTAGAAGATTGACGCCCTCGTCGATCAACCACAAGCCAGGAACATCCCCTCTTAGCATACATCTGTGCTTCCAGTGCCGGCACATGTTCCATGCCATGTCCACTCCGGGCCACACGCGCCATGCGCCACTTGTCCGTCACTGACCCGCACACGCCCGTGTAACCGTGAGGGTCGGCTCTGATACCACTTTGTAACACCCCGGCCTCTTCGGACTGATGGCTGTCACTTTTGGCAGCTTAATAGGATCTCTAGACTAACCCCATAGGCCAACACTAGTCTTTTCTGCGCACTTTGTCCTCACTCGTGAGCACCCGGTACACACTTCCCGGTCAGTCACCCATCCTAGAATTGCTCTAGGCCAAGCACGCTTAACCTTAGAGTTATTTTCACATGAGATTCCAGAAAAGAAGTTGCAACTTGTTGATATTGGTATACTATCAATCCTATTAAGCCATGCGCCAGGGTATCACAGGTTTATATCGAACTCTCAGGGAATTGTGTGGATATTTGTCTTCTCCTCTTCAAGCAACTTGTAAAGTAAAAAAATTGTCTTGTGTCCCCAACTCCACCAAGTGGTTGTCAACCACAAGGTTTCATATTAATAATATGAAATAAAATAAAAAACAAACTGAAGCAAATAAAGTAGAGTAAAGAAATGCAAACTAGATGATTTGGAAGATTGTAGAGTTGTTTTGGGGCTTTTATGAGTGATTGCAAGTTCGAAAGTATTTTTTGTATTTCCGGTGCAGAAAATAAAAAGGATAGTTGATGCAATGTAAAGGTGTTTCTTATGCTAAAAATCGGACCGGGGTTCATGTTTTCACTTGTCTACTCTCTTTTTAGGTTATAGTGATCACAAAACAATTCATCAATGATAAAGACTCATGAAATTTTCTATATGTTCTTGATAAAGGAATTAATATGGGAATCACATTCTAATATTGAGATGGAATACATCTCTCTCTTATACTCCTTAAGAAATGGAAATCTCCATGCAATCTTGAATTAAGAACAAATCAGAGTATAACTTTAAGCAATATTATATGATGTTTGAAATACAAATATTCTACCTTGATCTAACAAGGTTATCAACTGTCACATGATAGCTATAGCACATGATTCCACTATATCCCTAGTGAGGCAGCAAAAGAAAGGTAAAAATCAAAGTAGATCTTGAATATTATGTGTCACAATTCAATCTCTACCACCATGCTACTCCATATAACACACACTTCTGAAGGAGATATGCCCTAGAGGCAAATAATAAAGAGTTTTTTATTTGATGTATATCTTGTTTATAATACGTTTATTACCCTGTTATAACTGTATTAATACGAAACATACACGTGTGGTATGTAAACAACCAGGTCTCTAGTTATCTCTAGTAAACTAGCTCATTGGGCTAGTGATGATCTTATGGTTTCGAGATCATGGGGATATTGCCAATTGACAATGAAGTCACATCATTGGAGAATGATGTGATAGACTTCCACCCAAAGTTAATCACAATGAGATCTAGTTACTTAAACATTCATCATTAATCAGAACAAACAAACACCATGGCTTATATCCTTTGACTGTGAGATAATGCATAATCACTATTTTGGAGAGATACTTTGATGATATCAAGTATCAAGCTGTCAAAGGGTGATTATAAAGGTATCGTTGGGTTTCTTGGAGAAATGGTTTGAGAAGTTTTTAGCAAGACCAGGATTTGCCAACGCAAGTAATGGATAGATGCATGTGGCCAACTCGGTGATGTTGCATTAATGAAGCTTGCAAGTGTATGATTGGATCATGGAATGCAACGGCACGGGAACAAGTAAACAAGTTCATCGGTAACGAGATCGAACATAGGTATGGAGATATTTCAGAGGAAATCTCGGATGACCTAGGTATCGTATGGCAAAGGGAATAGGACTACATAGTTAAGGTTCAAGCGATGATATTAATCATGAGTGCATGGGTGGTCATTATGGACATCTAGGTCCCGATATTATCATTGATACAATAGGTGTTTTGGTCATGTCCGTAGAATCTCCGAGCCAAAGGGTGGCACGCGTAAGGGTGGGGACGCATTGGGATCGAACCGGCACCGAAGGAGAAATGAGAGAGAGAGAGATCAGAAAGGTTCCGGGTAACATCCGATGATGATTGGAAGGGGACCGAAAGGAGTTTTTGGGTATGAAATATAGTAATATATGTGTTTTATATTAATTAGTTGAATTAATATTAAAACATATTTTATTTTATATTTATGGGCAGCCTTCTTGCTATTGGGACGTTTCTAGAAGGGCCCATAGGGCTAGGCACCTAAGGGAATGAGGGAGGAGGGGCCTCCAACCGAAAACCTAAGGGTTTCCCACCCACAGGGTGGGGCCCAGGTCCGACAGCTTTGGGGATCGCACCCCCCTAGCCCAAGAGTTTGACCCTACCCCTTCCTACTATGAATAGAGGAGCCCCTCCCCTCTATTTGCACCACAACAACAAGTTATCACCTCTCCCTCTAAACCCTAGATCTCTCCCTACATTAGATTCGATCTAGCTACTGGGTTTAGTTCTCCACCTCCGCATTATCGTCGTGCGCATGATGATATGACTTATTTGTTCTTCCACCACTCTGCTAGATCAGATCCCGATAGACGTCCCTACACCGGACGTGTGTAGAGCTTTGAGGTGCAACACTTGAGGCGCTGTCTTCATTGCTATATGCCTGCTTGCATAAGGCGTACCATGGTCTTCAAGGGTTTGAAATTTGTTCTTCATCTCCGTTACTTATGTCTACATAGATTAGATATTGGTTATCGTGTTCGCGTAGGAAGAAAAAAAACTACTACGAACCCCAACATTGGTATCAGATCCAAATCTATGGGTAGACATGTCGTACGGATAGAACACATAGCAATATTTGGGCTTTGATTCTCTAGTTGCGACCCTCTTTTGTGTTCTTGTCATATCACCGGATTGATTGATGAAGCGGCTCGGACCGACCTTATGTGTAAACTTACGTGAGACTGATTCCATGCTCAACATTCGGCTTGTTCCTGTTGGAATTATGCCCTAGAGGCAATAATAAAGATGTTATTATTATAATTCTTGTTCATGATAAAGTTTATATTCCATGCTAGAATTGTATTAAGCGGAAACTTTAATACTTGTGTGGTTTGTAAACAACACTATGTCCCTAGTACGCCTCTATGGACTAGCTCATTTGATTAATGATGGTTAAGGTTTCCTAACCATAGACATGAGTTGTTGATTAATAATGAGATCATATCATTGGGAGAATGATATGACGGACATACCCAAATTAAGCAGAGCAATTAGATCATGTCATCGTGTTCATCTTTGCGAAGCTTTTCTTATGTCAAATATTGTATTCCTTAGACCATGAGATAATGCAACTGCCTGGTATCGGAAGAAAGCTTTGAGGTCATCAAATGTCATCCTATGAGAGGGTGATCATAAAGGTGTATCTCAGGTGATCGGAAAGTGCCTGTTGGGTTGTATGTATCGAGATGGGATTTGTCCCTCCCAAGTTGGAGAGATATACTTCGGGCCCACTCGGTAATCGATATCAACACCGCTTGAAAGAACGTGGTTAAGGAGTTAATCACAAAGTGATATTGGATTACAGAACGAGTAAAGTACTTGCTGTGAACGAGATTGAACTAGGTATGCCGGTACCGGCGATCGAATCTCGGGCAAGTAAAATATCGCGCGACGAAGGGAATATATATATGGGATTGATTAAATCCTGGCATCGGGGTTCATCCGATATGATCATAGATGAATATATGGGAGTCAATATGGGTTTCCAGACCCCGCTGTTGATTATTGATAGAAGATCATGTCTGCATATTCTCGAACCCGAAGGGTCACACACTTAACGTGTCTCGACGCTAGGATAGATTGGATAATTGGTTTATGAGTTTTTGTTCGGAGTCTAGGATGAGATCCAGGACATCACGAGAGGTTCCGGAATGGTCCGGAGAATAAGATTCATATAAGGCAAAGCAGATTTTGGAGTTCGGAATTGTTTCGGAGTGTTCGATATTGTACCGGAAGCTTCTAGAACCTTCCAGAGTGGGACCAACGTGGCCCCCACTTGTCCGGAGGGGGCGTGGTCCTACGAGGGAGTTCCCTGGCCGCATTGGGCCAGGGGCACAAGGCCCCATAGGCCCAGCCGGCAAAGCCCTAGGGGAAACCCTAAGGGAGCTTCTAGAAGGGGGGGGGGAACTTGCCCCCCACTCCTCCCTCCTCGGTCGCCGGCCCTAGGGCTTGGGGGAGGGGCAAGGGCCAGCCGCCCACCCCTCTATATAAAGAGGGCTGGGGGCGCACCCTCCCTAAACCTCCTCCCCAAGCCCTAGCCGCCCTGCTGCCATCCTCTCTCTCCCGTGGCCTGTAAGCCTGCAGAAACTCTCCACCACTTCCACCACGCCGTCGTGTTGTAGATCCAATCCATCTCTCCACCCCACTTGCTGGACCGAGGAATGAGGAAACGTCGAGGTGCCGCACGTGTGCATCTCTCGGAGGCATCGCGACTTGCGGTGTTAGATCGGATCGGATCGCGAGGAGGAGAAGCGAGTACGACTATATCAACCACATTCCGTTGAACGTTCCGCTGTGCGAATCTTCAAGGGTATGAAGATCTCATCTATCCCCTCTCGTTGTTTGCATCTCCTAGATTAGATCTTGGCTTTCCCCGTTCGCATCCGTAGAAAATTTTGATTTACTATGCTGCGAAACTCTTCAGTGGTATCAGAGCTAGATCTATGCGTAGATGTGTTTCGCGAGTAGAACGCAACATGCTTGTTGCGGGCGTTGATGTTTTTTGTTGAAAGCCTCTTGTTTGTGTACTTCTTATGACGCGGGATAGTGAGATCGAAGCGGTCCAGGCCAACTTTACGCGACCTCGTTCGTGAGACCGGCTCCGCACTTGACGTGTGGCTTGTTCCACACATGCGGCTAGTGGATGCCATTCTCTCACTATAGTTGTCATGGTATTTACATCGGAGTTTGGCAACCATAATATCACCGTTGTGGCTTTCCATAGGTAAGAATCGTTCTTAGCTTGTTACTCCCATAAGCCACGTAAAACATGCAACAACAAAGTGGAGGCGTCTAACTTGTTTTTGCAGGGAGTGTTTTCTGTGATATGGTATGGCCCAAGATGTGATGTGTATGTTGTATGCAATGATCATGTTTTGTAATGTTTCACGACTTGCATGTCGATGAGTACACAACCGGAAGGAGCCATATGGTTGTCTTTATAATTGTGTATGACCTATGTGTCCACTTCTTATACGCCATGTAATAGCTTTACTTTATCGCTAAGTAGTTAGCTATAGTTGTTGTTGCTATTCGTGGTGGAGGCAATCATGAGTGATGGAGATCATGCTGGCACGCACAAGATGGAGATCATTGCGCGAAGATTGGCTATACCATGTCACATAAAGTTATATGCATGTGATGTTTATCCTTTTATGTATCTTATTATGCTTAGATCGCGGCGGTAGCATTATAAGATGATTCCTCACTTAAAGATCAAGATAAAACTGTGTTCTCCCCATGTATGCACCGTTGCGAAAGTTCGTCGTGTTCAAGCATCACGTGATGATCGGGTGCTATGAACTCTACGTTCACATACAAAGGGTGCAAGACAGTTTTGCACACGCGGAAATACTTGGGTTTGACTTGACGAGCCTAGCATGTACAGACATGGCCTCGGAACACATGAATCGAAAGGTTAAGCATGAGTCATATGAATGATATGATCGACACTTTGTTGTCCACCATTGAAACCACATCTCTTCTCGTGAAGATCGGATTAGGTGTGGTGAATTTGGATCATGTTCACTAAACAACTTGAGGGATGTTGAATTTAGTGGGAGTTCATCTAGTAATTTGATTAAGTTGAACTAGTTATCATGAACATAGTCTAAATTGTATTTGCAAATTTTGTAGATCAATGGCTAAGTCCAATTTCAACTTCAACGTTTTTGCTGAGAAAGAAAAGCTTAAGAACAATGGGTCTAACTTCACCAACTGGTTCCGCAATCTGAGAATCATTCTCACTGGCGGACAAAAGGACTATGTCCTTGAGAAAGCGCTAGGTGACGCCCCTGCTGTAGATGAGCCGGCTGATGAGAAAGCTGTCTATTAGTCGCGCAAAGATGATTATGGTGTGATTAAGATCACCATGTTGTTTTCTATGGAATCGGACCTTCAAAATCGTTTTGAGGATTTCCCCGTACCCTTTGAGATTCTTGAGGAACTGAAAACTATGTTTCAGACTCAGGCCCGTTCTGAGAGATATGAGATCTCTGAGAAATTCTTTAACTGCAAGATGGAGGAAGGGAGTTCCGTTAGTGAGAACGCCATTAAGATGTCGGGCTACACTCAACGCCTTGAGCAACTGGACTGCAAGATTGCAGAGGAGCTCAAGATTGTGAGTTACAATCACTCCCTCCTAGCTACAAAGGTTTTGTAGTTACTCATAATCAGATTGGTTCCACTGATACGATCACTGAGCTCTTCGCTAAGCTGAAAGCTGCGGAGGTGGACATCAAGAAAGATAATCATGTGTTGATGGTCAACAAGCCCCCCAGCTTTAAGAAAGGTAAGGATGCAAAGAAGCCCTTCAAGAAAGGCGGCGGCAAGCGCGTTGCCCCTGCTGAGAAGAAGCTCAAGTATGGACCTAAGCCGGACACTGAGTGCTTCTATTGCAAGGACAAGGGTCACTTTGGGCATCGTATCAAGTACTTAGCGGACAAGAAGGCTGGCACCATCAAAGGTATATTTGATATACATGTTATTGATGTTTTACTTACTAGCCCTCGTTGTAGTGCCTGGGTATTTGATACTGGTTCAGCTGCTAATATTTGTAACTCGAAACAGGAGCTACGGAATAGACTGCGGCTAGCGAGGGATGAGGTGAAGATGCGCGTTGGCAACAGATCAAGAGTTGATGTGATGGCCGTCGGCACACTCTCCTTAGTTTTACCTTCGGGATTAGTTTTAAACATCAATAAGTGTTATTATGTCCCTGTGTTGAGCATGAACATCATATCTGGATCGTGTTTATTGCAAGATGGTTATTCATTTAAATCTGAGAATAATGGTTATTCTATTTATATGAGTAACATTTTTTATGGTCATGCACCTGGTGTGAATGGTTTATTTCTTCTGAATCTCGAAAGGGATGAAACGCACATCCATAACATTGAGGCTAAGAGATGCAAGGTAGATAGTGATAATACTACTTATTTGTGGCACTGCCGTCAGGGTCATATTGGTGTAAAACGCATGAAGAAACTCCATTCTGATGGACTTTTGGAGTCTCTTGATTTTGAATCATTTGACACATGCGAACCATGCCTCATGGGAAAGATGATCAAAACCTCGTTCTCTGGAATGATGGAGCGAGCAACGGACTTGTTGGGAATCATACATACCGATGTATGCGTACCGATGAGTGTTTCGACGCACGGTGGATATCGCTACTTTCTCACTTTTACTAATGACTTAAGTAGATATGGGTATATCTATTTAATGAAACATAAATCTGAAACATTTGAAAAGTTCAAAGAATTTCAGAATGAAGTGGAAAACCATCGTAACAGAAAAATTAAGTTTCTACGATCCGATCGTGGAGGTGAATATTTGAGTTATGATTTTCTCATGCATATTAAAGCAAGCGGAATCGTTTCGCAACTCACGCCACCCGGAACACCACAACGCAATGGTGTGTCTGAACGCCGGAATCGAACTCTATTAGATATGGTGCGATCAATGATGTCTCTTACTGATTTGCCGTTATCATTTTGGGGTTATGCATTAGAAACCGCTGCATTCACTTTAAATAGGGAACCATCTAAATCCGTTGAGATGACACCGTATGAACTGTGGTTTGGTGCTAAACCTAAGTTGTCGTTTCTTAAAGTTTGGGGATGTGAAGCTTACGTCAAGAAATTGATGCCGGACAAGCTCGAACCCAAAGCGGAGAAATGCGTCTTCATAGGATACCATAAGGAAACTATTGGGTATACCTTCTATCACAGATCCGAAGGCAAAGTGTTTGTCGCAAAGATCGGATCCTTTCTTGAGAAGGAGTTTCTCTCGAAAGAAGTGAGTGGGAGGAAAGTAGAGCTAGACGAGGTTATTGAACCTTCTCTTGAGTTGGAGAGTAGCGCAGCACCTGAAATTGTTCCAGTGCCGTCTGCACCGACAATAGAGAAAGATAATGACAAGGATCATGAAGCTTAGGACGATGCTACTACTGAACGTCGCAGGTCGACAAGGTCGCGTGCCCCTCCTGAGTGGTACGGCAACCCTGTCTTAACTGTCTTGTTAGTAGACGACAGTGAACCTGCGAACTATGAGGAAGCAATGATGAGCCCAGACTCCGAGAAATGGCTAGAGGCCATGAAATCCGAATTGGGATCCATGAGCGAAAACCAAGTATGGACTTTGGTGGACCCTCCTAGCGACCGAAAGGCCGTTGAGTGCAAATGGATTTTCAAGAAGAAAACGGACGCGGATGGTAATGTTACTGTCTATAAAGCACGACTTGTTGCGAAAGGTTTTCGACAAGTTCAAGGTTTTCGACAAGTTCAAGGCTTTGGATTTGTTCCAAATTGCTACGAAGCTTGTATCTACAAGAAAGTGAGTGGGAGCTCAGTGACATTTTTAGTACTATATGTGGATGACATATTGATTATTGGAAATGGCATTGATATGCTTAACGATGTGAAGAGTTATTTGAACAAATGTTTTTCAATGAAAGACCTAGGAGAAGCTGCTTATATATTAGGCATCAAGATCTATAGAGATAGACAAAGACGCCTGATAGCTTTAAGCCAGAGTACATACCTAGACAAAGTTCTGAAAAGGTTCAAAATGGATAAGGCAAAGAAAGGTTCTGTGCCTATGTTGTCAGGTAAGATATTGAGCAAGGCTCAGTGTCCAGCTACGGTAAATGATAGACAAGCTATGAGCAAAGTGCCTTATGCCTCGGCCATAGGTTCTATCATGTATGCCATGCTGTGTACTAGACTGGATGTCTCCAATGCTCTTAGTTTGACGAGCAGGTACCAAAGTGATCCAGGAGTGGAACACTGGACAGCCGTGAAGAACATCCTAAAGTATTTAAATAGGACTAAAGAAATGTTCTTAGTCTATGGAGGTGATGAACAGCTCGTCGTAAAGGGTTACGTCGACGCTAGTTTCGACACCGACAAGGATGATTCTAAATCTCAGACAGGATACGTTTATATTTTGAATGGAGGAGCTGTGAGCTGGAGAAGCTGCAAGCAAAGCGTGATCGTGGGATCTACAGTAGAAGCGGAATACATGGCTGCCGCAGAAGCGTCAAGTGAAGGAGTTTGGATCAGGAACTTCATCACTGAGCTTGGTGTGGTTCCAAGTGCCTTGGACCCACTGGAGATATTGTGTGACAACACTGGCGCCATAGCACTGGCTAAGGAACCAAGATATCATCCAAAGACCAAGCATATCAACCGCAAGTTTCATATAATCCGAGATTATATAATGATGGAGATCCAAGATTAGCAAAGTACATACAGATCTGAATGTCGCAGATCCATTGACTAAACCTCTTCCACGAGCAAAACATGATCAGCACCTTAGTGCCATGGGTGTTAGATTCTTGCCAGATGTAAACTAGATTATTGACTCTAGTGCAAGTGGGAGACTGTTGGAATTAAGCCCTAGAGGCAATAATAAAGATGTTATTATTATAATTCTTGTTCATGATAAAGTTTATATTCCATGCTAGAATTGTATTAAGCGGAAACTTTAATACTTGTTTGGTTTGTAAACAACACCGTGTCCCTAGTACGCCTCTATGGACTAGCTCATTTGATTAATGATGGTTAAGGTTTCCTAACCATAGACATGAGTTGTCGATTAATAATGAGATCATATCATTGGGAGAATGATATGATGGACAGACCCAAATTAAGCAGAGCAATTAGATCGTGTCATCGTGTTCATCTTTGCGAAGCTTTTCTTATGTCAAATATGGTATTCCTTAGACCATGAGATAATGCAACTCCCTGGTATCGGAAGAAAGCTTTGAGGTCATCAAACCGTCATCCTATGAGAGGGTGATCATAAAGGTGTCTCTCAGGTGATCGGAAAGTGCCTGTTGGGTTGTATGTATCGAGATGGGATTTGTCCCTCCCAAGTCGGAGAGATATACTTCGGGCCCACTCGGTAATCGATATCAACACCGCTTGCAAGCACGTGGTTAAGGAGTTAATCACAAAGTGATATCGGATTACGGAACGAGTAAAGTACTTGCTGTGAACGAGATTGAACTAGGTATGCCGGTACCGACGATCGAATCTCGGGCAAGTAAAATATCGCGCGATGAAGGGAATATATATATGGGATTGATTGAATCCTGGCATCGTGGTTATTCCGATATGATCATCGATGAATGTGTGGGATTCAATATGGGTTTCCAGACCCCACTCTTGATTATTGATAAAAGATCATGTCTGCATATTCTCGAACCCAAAGGGTCACACACTTAACGTGTCTCGACGCTAGGATAGATTGGATAATTGGTTTATGAGTTTTTGTTAGGAGTCTAGGATGAGATCCAAGACAACACGAGAGGTTCCAGAATGGTCCGGAGAATAAGATTCATATAAGGAAAAGCAGATTTTGGAATTCAGAATTGTTTCGGAGTGTTCGGTATTGTACCGGAAGCTTCTAGAACCTTCCAGAGTGGGACCAACATGGACCCACTTGTCGGGAGGGGGCGTGGGCCTACGAGGGAGTGCCCTGGCCGCATTGGGCCAGGGGCACAAGGCCCCATAGGCCCAGCCGGCCAAGCCCTAGGGGAAACCCAAAGGAAGCTTCTAGAAGGGGGGAACTTGCCCCCCACTCCTTCCTCCTCGGCCGCCGGCCCTAGGGCTTGGGGGAGGGGCAAGGGCCAGCCGCCCACCCCTCTATATAAAGAGGTCTGGGGGCGCACCCTCCCTAAACCTCCTCCTCAAGCCCTAGCCGCCCTGCTGCCCTCCTCTCTCTCTCTCCCTCCCGACTGCCCGTAGGCGAAGCCCTGCCGCAGAAACTCTCCACCACTTGCACCACGCCGTCGTGTTGTAGATACAATCCATCTCTCCACCCCACTTGCTGGACCGAGGAAGGATGAGACATCGAGGTGCCGCACGTGTGCATCTCTCGGAGGCATCACGACTTGCGGTGTTAGATCGGATCGGACCGCGAGGAGGAGAAGCGAGTACGACTACATCAACCATGTTCCATTGAACGTTCCGCTGTGCGAATCTTCAAGGGTATGAATATCTCATCTATCCCCTCTCGTTGTTTGCATCTCATAGATTAGATCTTGGATTTCCCCGTTCGCATCCGTAGAAAATTTTGATTTACTATGCTGCGAAACCCTTCAGTTCCGTATAAGTGGCTAGCGGGTGTCTGTCTCTCTTTCAATACTGTATATGACTTTTACACCGGAGGGCCCTAAAAAGGGATCGAAGAGGCAATCATTGAATCAACGTTGTGGCTCAATTTTCATAGGTGGGAAGGGGTTCTGTCATGAAAACCTAAAGCCACGTAAAACTTGCAAAAGGATAAAGTAGAGGCGTTTAACTTTGTTTTGAAGGGGCATGTGTTGTGACATGGTAATGGTAAGTTCATGAAACGATTGTCCATTGGAGATCTCAATGGAGATCAAGGTGCTGCAACCATGTCATGAAACCATACTTATGAA
The DNA here is from genome assembly GCA_030063025.1 of Avena longiglumis. Taxonomy (NCBI): domain Eukaryota; kingdom Viridiplantae; phylum Streptophyta; class Magnoliopsida; order Poales; family Poaceae; genus Avena; species Avena longiglumis. The sequence goes on from CP125976.1 coordinate 524,660,062, forward strand.
GTATTTGTTTGCACATCTTGTTTGGCGTAGTATACTAGTTATACAACGGTAGCTAAATAGGATGATCCCTCACAAATTCCAATGTTAGTGTTCCCCTCGTGTGTGCACCACCAAGAAAGTTATTCGGTATGAGGCAGTCTGTGACAATCGGGCGTCAGACATACCTACGTTCGCATATAGTGGGTGTAAGAAAGCTTACACATCAATACACACGAGTTTGAGTTGGCGAGCCTAGGATGTGCAGACATGGCCAGAACACAGATACCGAAAGTTCGAGCATGAGTCACATGGGGATGTGATCGACATTTAGAATGTCCACCTTTGGAGCTATATTATCGTACGTTATGATCAGGGATGATATAGTGAAATGGGATCATGTGATCACCAAAACGAATGGCGGTATATTCGTCTTGAGTTGGAGCCCTATTAATTTAAGTTTAAAGGTGAAACTTAAAACTTGTACTCGTTATATTATGAACATGGTCTAAACTCTTTGCAAATCCATTGTAGATGTCTTGCCCACCCACCTTCAACCTTAGCGATTTCCTATAGAAGGACAATCTTAAAACCGATGGGTCCAACTTCACCGCCTGGCACCACACCCTGAGAGTCCTCCTGACCCCCTATAAGCTCAACTATGTGTTAGAGGCATAACTGCCTGACAAACCCGTACACACTGCCACTGAGGATGAAAAGAATGTCTGGCAATCCAAGGTGGATGATTCCTCCCTCATCCAGAGTGGAATGCTCTATGCCATGGAGCCGGAGCTTCAAAGGTGTTTTGAGAAGATGGCTGCATTTGCAATCCTTGAGGATCTCAAATCCGTCTTTGCTCCAAAGGATCAGGTAGAGAGATATGAGGCTTTCTAGCTCTTCTTCTCTGCCAGGATGGAAGAGCATAGCAGTGTGAGTGAGCCTCTGGTCAAAATGTCTGGAAACGTTCAACGCTTGAACGCCCTGGATTGCAAAATCCCGGACGAGCTTGCGATTTATAGGATGTTGCACTTGTTGCCTCCTAGTTACAAAGCTTTCGTGATGAACTACAACATGCAAGGGATGGTTAAGACCCTTGATGAGTTATTCGCCATGCTCAAGACTACTGAGGTAGAAATCAAGAATGAGCACATGGTGTTGATGGTCAATAAGACCACCAACTTTAAGAGGTCGGCACCATCTACGGTAAAGAAGCCTATGAGGGATGGCAAGCAAGTTGCCCATTCCCCTAAGGGCCCAAATAAAAAGGCCGACGTTGGGTGCTACTACTACAAGGGAGATGGGCACTGGAAGCGCAACTGCCCCAAGTACCTCGATGACAAGAAAGCTGGCGAGTTTGCCGCAAAACACAAAGGTATATGTGATATACATGTTATTTATGTGTTCCTTACTAGCACCAGGAGAAACACCTGGGTATTTGATACCGGTTCTATTGCTCATATTTGTAACTCCTAGCAAGAGCTATGGAATAAGCGGTGCCTGGGAAGGACGAAGTGACAATGCACGTTGGCAACAGATCAAAGGTCAATGTCAAGGTCGTCGGAGATTTGTCTCTACATCTGCCTTCGGAATTAATATTAGTTTTTAATAAGTGCTACTTTGCACCCACCTCAAGCTTGAATATTGTGAGTGGGTCTTGCTTATTGCAAGATCATTATTCATTTAAATCAGGAACAAGTGGTTGTTCTATTGATATGAATGATGTCTTTTATGTTCATGCACATGTATGCAAAGGTCTATTCTTACTAAATCTTGATGATAGTACACACATCCATAACATTGATGCCAAACATAGAAAGCATGATGACAATAATACCATGTATATATGGCATTGCCGTCTTGGTCATATTGGCATAAAGCGCATGAAGAAGCTTCATTCTGATGGACTTCTGGGATCGCTAGATTTTGAATCTCTTGATACATGCGAGCCTTGTCTCATGGGCGAAATGACCAGGACACCCTTGTCTGGTACTATGGAGCGGGCAGCCGACCTATTGGGAATCATACATATTAATTTGTGTGGACCAATGAGTGTCTCAACACGCAATTGGTATCATTGTTTTGTTACCTTTACTAATGATTTGAGTAGATACGAGTATATATACTTGATGAAGCATAAGTCTGAAACCTTTGAAAAGTTCAAGGAATTTCAGAAATAGGTAGAGAATCAACTCAACAAGAAGATTAAGCACCTCTGAATAGATCGGGGAGGTGAATACTTGAGTTATGAGTTTGGCATGCACTTGAGGGACCGTGGTATAGTACCACAACTTACGCTAGCTGGAACACCACATCGTAATGGTGTGTCAGAACGACGTAACCTCACTCTATTGGATAGTGTCCGGTCCATGATGTCTTTGACTTATTTGTTTGTGTCCTTTTGGGACTATGCATTAGAAACCACTGATTTTATTCTAAATAGATCACCATCTAAATCCGTGGAGACAACACCATATGAGATATGGCGTGGCAAGAATCCAAAGTTGTCATTCTTGAAAGTTTGGGGATGTGAGTCTTACATTAAGAAACTGCGGCCTGAAAACTCGAACCTAAAGTAGAAAAGTGCATATTTGTAGGATACCCAAAGGAGACTATTGGGTATACCTTCTAAAACAAGCCGAGGGAAAAATGTTTGGTTCTAAGTACGACATATTTCTATAGAAATAGTTTCTCGCGAAAGGAGTTAGTGGAAGAAAGATAGATCTAGATGAAATCATTGACCCTTCTCTCCAAATACCGAGTAGCACAACAAAAACTATTCTAGAACCACCCACTACAGTGGAAGAAGAAACGAATGATACAAATCATAACATCGAACCTCCTACGGTTCTCAGATCTACAAGAGCGTGTGTTGTCTGATAAGTTGTAAATGTATCTATAATTTTTGATGCTCCATTCTTGTTTTGTATCAACTACCTTATGTTTTGTCTACACTTTGAGGAATTTTTATACATTTTCTGGAACTAACCTATTGACAAGATGCCACAGTGCCAGTTCATGTTTTCTGCTGTTTTTGGTTTCAGAAAAGCTTGTAAGTAAATATTCTCATAATTGGACAAAACCAAAGCCAAAGTTCCTATTTTTCTAGACACTACACGGAGTCCGAAGGGGAGACGAAGAAGCGCCATGAGGTAGCCGCACGACGGGGCCGCACGGGTCCACCCTGGGTCGTGCCGCATTATGGTGTGGGCCCCTCGGGCATCAACCGACCTTGCCCCTTCGCCTATATAAACCCCCCGAGGAGGAAACCCTAAGTACCCGATCATAAATCCACACAAAATGTCCATAGCCGCCGCCAACATCGTCCCTAGATCGGGAGGGATTTGAAGCTCTTCCCGGCACCCTACCTGAGAGGGGAGATCATACCGGGGGCCTTCTTCATCACCATGCCAGCCTCTGGAGTAATGCGTGAGTAGTTCATCCTTGTACTATGGGTCCATAACAGTAGCTAGATGGTAGTTTCTCCTCTTTGTGCTATCATGTTTAGATCTTGTGAGCTGCCTATCATGATCAAGATCATCTATTTGTAATCCTACATGTTGTGTTTGTTGGGATCTGATGGATGTTGAATACTACGTCAAGATTGATTATTGATTCTATCATGTCTATGTTATTTGTGATCTTGCATGCTCTCTGTTGCTAGTAGCTACTCTGGCCAAGTATTTGCGTGTGACTCCAAGAGGGAGTATTTATGCTCGATAGTAGGTTCATGCCTCTAGTAATCTGGGGGAGTGACAGAAACCTCTAAGGTTGTAGATGTGTTATGTCTACTATGGAGAAAACAAAAATCTTTTATCCAAGGGAAATTATATTGTTTGCTTTACACACTTTGCTTAATGTAATTATCTGTTGCTTGCAACTTAATACTGGAAGGGGTTCGGATGATAACCTAAAGGTGGATTATTAGTCATAGATGCAGTTGGATTAGGGTCTATGTATTATGTTGTAATGCCCAAACGAATCTCATACAAAATCATCATGACATGTACACGCATTGTTATGCATTCTCAATCTGTCAATTTCCCAACTGTAATTTTTTCACCCAACATGCTATTTATCTTATGGAGAAACACCTCTAGTGAACTGTGGACCCCGGTCCATTCCTTCCCACTAATATTCAATCTACTCTCTACTATTTACTTTCTGCAATTACTATAAGCAATTACCTTCTTCCACACTATACGTTTAATCCTTTGTTTTTAGCAAACCGGTGAGCTTGACAACCTCACTGTAAGTTGGGGCAAAGTATTGTGGTTGTGTTGTGCAGGTTCCATGTTGCTAGCAACACCTTGGGAGCTGTTTCCTTTCTCCTACTGCTTCGTTAACCTTGGTTTCACAACTGAGGGAAAACTTGCTACTGTGTTCATCACACCTTGCTCTTGGGGTCTCCCAATAGGCTCTACAGTAACTGAGCCGCATCAAGACTTTCTAGCGCCATTGTCGGGGAGACACATGACATTTTCTGCAAGGTGAGCCTCTCACAACCAATCTCTTTACTTGTTTTTTTTGCTTTGTTTCTTTAGTTTAGTTTTGTTTGTTTCTTTTTATCAAAAACACAAAAAAATAGTTTCTATTTTAGTTTCTGTTTTTGTTAGTTAACTTTAATCCTAAAAAGATGAGTATTCCCGAAGTAGAGGTTCGTTCTTTTAAGAAACAAGGAGGAGAAAGTCTGAAAGATGCTTGGTATAGAATAAGTAATGCCCATCATAGATGCACTAAAAATATCCTACCACAATCCTTCTTAGAAATTTTTATGTTGGTATATCTAGTTGGAATATGTATGTTCTGGATACTCTCACGAGGGGTGATTTTCTGGGTACTCCTGCTTTGTAAGCATGCAATTTAATTGAAAGTTTAGTAGGAGTACCACCTATTAATGTTGTTAAAACTGAAATCACTTTGGAAGAAGTTATAAAAAATTGAGCTCCTTAGAGAAAAGTTTGCCAAATCTCCTTGATACCAGTAGCCAAGTTAATGAATCAATAGAAAGTATCAAAAAAAGAATCACTGTTTTAGAGGCTAGCATTATCCATGATAAAAATCTTAGAATTGGTAAACTAGAAGAGGCTATGGAAACTCTAAGTTCAATAAAAGAGAGAAATCTTTTGTAGGAAAAGAGCAAAATTTGCATATGTTCCAAAGGTGCCTACACCAAAACCCCTTAATGTGCTTAAAATTGATAAAACTTTTAGTGAAACTAAGAGTAATCTACATGTTGAATCATCTTCATCTAAGGTACCTATTGAGTAAATCCCTGTTTTAAAGGAAGTAATTGATATTAGTGCTTCTTCATTCGAAAATACTTGATTCTTGCTTTCTGTGCCTAGCTGAAAGGCGTTAAAGAAAAGCACTCTTGGGAGATAACCCAGGTTTTTATTTTGTTGAGTCTTGGAAGTTATTGCCTCTGTAATAACCTCTACTTATCCTTTTTGTTTGGTTTTTGTGCCAAGAATAGCCTCTAATGAGAGGTAAGGAAGATTTGGGGAAGTTGCTGTCCCGAAACAGATTTCTGTGCTTCACTGTAAAAAATCGTAAAAAATCCCAGAACGTCAGATTGATCTGAAATTTTGTGTGTGCATGCCCCTGGTATTTACCCAACTTTCGTTAGGTTTGGACTTTTAGATTTGAGCAAGAGAAGATTTCTGAAAAAATCGGTCTTTACCTGCTGGTCTGTTTTGACAGATTTCTAACATTATTTGCATTTGCCTCTTAATTGGTTTATTTTGAGTTCTCTTTGATCACTTGAGCTTTTAAAAGGATTTGCTAGTGTATCTTATGTTTTAATGGATTATTTACTTGATTTGAAACTGAACCCAAAGGCTTATTATCTTGAATACACTAATATTGCTAATGAAGATTGTGTGAAGTTTTGTATGAAGGAAGTTTTCAAGTGTAGGAAGAGAAGATGTGATGAGATGAAGTATGGAAAAAAGCTCAAGCTTGGGAATGCCACCCATGTCACCCCAATAAATATTCAACAGGTACAAGCGTCAAAGCTTGGGGATGCCCAAGGCATCCCCTTCTTCATCAATAAAAATCTCAGGTCTTCTTTCAAGACACTTTATTTAAATTGCTTCATGCACTATATGTTGTTCTTGGAGCGTCTTTGTTTTTTTTTAGTTTTTTTTTGCTTTGTTTGCTGCAATAAGTTGGTTGGACCCCAACACACCTATTTTGGAGAAGTCACACCTAGTTCGTCATTGCCTAAAACACTCTAGTTTTCACTCTTATTGTTCTGTGAGTGTTCTCTTTTGCTAGCACTGCGTTTAACTTTAGTTTTCTTATGATTTTTTCTTATAACGTTTTAGTTCTTGTTTGTAGTTAGGTAAGACAAGCTCTCTGATCTTTATTGATTATTATCTTTGTGAGTTGTTTCAAATAAGTCGATTGGTGTTAGAAAAGAGTAAAAACTTTCATGCTTATAGTGGTACAAAAGGAAGCTTGTTTTGACTATGACTTAGACTTCATCATGTCATGTTAGATGTTTTTTTGACCATATACTTAGTGATTATTGCAGTATCATGACTTGGTTCAAACAATTGAGATTGCTTAATGTGCCTTGAAAAATCATGTGTTGTTTTAGCATACAAAATCATAATATTGTGGTATTCTCCTTTGATGCTTTATTTGGGTTCACTTGGCACATTCTTACACCATATTAAGACTATGAACCAGTCACCTTAGCCTCTATGATCATTTTGTTTTTGACTTGTGATATCACTTTATGCTTTAAGTAATAATGTTTTGTCGCTTTGCATGATTATGGCCATTAATGCTCTCTTAGTTGGTCGCTCCTAGTCTTTTGCTAGCCTTCACCTTGTAGAAGTCTCAACCTATAAAGGTAGATTCCTCCTGTGTTTTACAATGCTAGTCCCTGGATCAATAGCTAGCATCCACAGTTAAGATGTAATATCAAGAAACAAAGGTCATAATATAACTTTATAACCAGGAATAACTTAAGTTTATTACATCAAAACATAGCTCATTTGGCTATTACATTACACTGCAGCGGAATAACTATAGTCATGGGGCCCTTCATCTTCAAAGTGCCACAGGAAGATGTTGGTTGTAGACTTTGTAATCCTAATCAATCAATCTTCACTAAAAACAATCAAACCTGCAACATACAAGTTACAGCCACAAAGGGTCAATACATTTGAATTGTATTGGCAAGTGACACTATGGTAGTATAGTGGAGTCTAACATCTATATGCATTTGGCTAAGTGGAGTTGAGGCTTGCATTGCTCAAAATAGATTTTTCCTTATCATTTGAAAATACTAAGTTTTGCTTGGCAAAAACATTTATCAATCAAAGATTTGAAGATCCTTCAAGGCATCTCTCAATCAAAGATTGAAGATTTCAAACAACCCTTGTTCAAACCACAAGATTTTAACTTAGAAATTTGAATGATGAGATTCTTTATTGCTTCCATGTCTTGATGCTCAAATTGTCCTTTACCAGGGACATGGCTAAGTACTTAGATTTTACACTCTGCAGAGGTGGTGCACTTTCCCCACAAGACTTGGTTTCCCAAGACAAGATCTTTCAGAAGCCTTCCCTTAGACCAAAATGGACGCGTTCCAACCTATCAAACACTACCACCCACTGTCCATATGGCTAAGTTCTTGCAACCTATATGATCATGGCAGAGCCCATATTGCCAAGTGGTTGCACTTGAAGCTTCTCAACATTTGACATCTCAAATCTATTTGTTCCTGGGTGGCAATCCACAAGTGTGATACACAAGGTTCACCAGTCCCCTGGCCTTGTGTAACCACTCAACCAAAAACCACCAAGCAAGCCCATTCCACCCAGGTGATTCATTAACTTAATTGTTTTATTAGACAAAATCACAAGTCCTTAGACTTAGAATATTTTTCCATAGTGTGAATATATATATTCCACCCATGTTTTCTATTAGCTAGGCTAAGCTTGATTGTAATAGGAATATTAACTTAGGAAGATTTCCACTAAGGTTTCATCTACTAGTTTTCCTATAGTAAGGTTTATACTTAGCAAAATTCATGCAGGTTTTTACTTAGCAAAACCACTAATGCATAGTGAAAGTAATGGGACAAAAAGTATGAAGCATCACTTGCCTTTTTGGTAGGGAATGGTGGTTCACTCCTTGATCTTGCTAGTCTCACACTTTCTAACTTCACTACAAGTCAATCAACTAGACACAAAATAAACTAGCATTCCAAACCAATAAATCAATCAAACAATTTAACACACACAAAACAATGGGATCTAAGTCATGCATGTAAGCATGCAAAGGATGGTTCTATTTGTAAGGATGGTCTCCACTAGGCTTCTAAACTTTGTAAGGTCCAAATTGGTCTTTTACCAAAATGGCAAAGTCATTTGCAAATGGGTTTTATCCAAAACCATTTTTAAATCCATTCATCATTTCATGTGGTGAAAAATGTTTTTATCAAGGCAAAAACTCTTAAGTTGTTCACCAAATGAGTTGCTAATTTGCAAAACTTAGTGTTTTGGTTCAGTGGGTTTGATCAAACCATTTTCTTAAAGTTTTCTTTCCATAAACATTTTCATAACAAAAACCATTCTTTTTATTTGACTAGAAAATGGCTAAGTCAAGTGATCCAACCTAAATCTTACCAACATCATTTTTAACACCAAGGGTTGGTTCCTAGGGTCAGTAAGGTCACAACAAACCATTTTGCAAAAGTTTTAACCCTAAATTAAATTTTAAACAATTTTTCTACTCTAAACAAGCTCACAAAGGAATCTACAAAAACAAGCAAACTAACAGTTACTATTGGCTAAACCAAGGAAATGGTTCGCTAGGTCTTGTTCTCCTGAATCCAACGACATAAAATTTGTAATTTTTGGTCGTGTGGTTTGAAAGTTACAGGGGTTTGAAGTTTGCAAATAATTCTGTTTTCAAATCTGTTTTAAATGAATAGGTGACACGCGTGTTTTAACTGGGATTACCGGTTCGGCGGATCGGCACGCTGCGTTGGATCAAGTTAGATTGCATGGTCCCTATTGCGTACCTCTTTACTAAGTTAAACTATCGTGAGCGCCGATTAGGATCTCTACGGTCTGCAAGATCGACCAAAGTTTGGCGGCGCTCATGCGGCAGCGGCCGGCAGAGGCGTTCGCTATTCTAGGAAGAGAGGGAGAGGGAGGAGGGGCTCACCAGGTTCGAAATGCAGCACTGATACTCAACGTGCTCTTGGTTGGTGGAGGGGCGCACGGGGACGGGCAGGATTCCTCGCCGGAGTTGGTTCTGGCGACGGACGCACGCGGTCGAGATCGAGGACGACGCTAGGGATCACCCGGAGACAAACGAAACACACAATCAGGAGCGGAAGGACACGACGAAGGTGTGTGCGTGAACGAGAGGGGTCGGGGTAGTCAGGTTAACCAGAGAGGTTCCGCCGGAGTAGAGCCAGATGGTGGCGGTGCTGGGGGTTGTTGTTGCCGAGGCTCGCGTGGGCCGAGCCGCGTGAGTCCGCTGGGGTTGCTGATCACAGCTGCATGCTTGATGAGGCAGGAGGGGGCGTGTGCTGGCCGGAATTGGCGAGGAGGGTCGTCGGAGACGGCGGCGGTGCAGAAGAAAATTGCGACAGCCTGGTGGCTCTCGAGGCGTGGGGTTTGGGGGGAATGAAATAGGAGGGGAACACACTTTATCGTGCGTGATCATCGGGTTTTACTCATGCATTAAGGCGAATTATGCCGGAGAAATCAAAGCCTGCAACGGTGAAGAACAGGTCGTGGGGTGTGTGGACGATGAGCAGTAGAGGTGGGGTCCACCCGTCAGTGGGAAAAGAAATGCGAGTAAGGTCCACTGGTCAGTCTCTGCACGGTTAAGTTCCTGAGTGAGGAAAAACGATTCGGGGCGTGGGAACAGGTGGGATTGGTGGCTACTGTTGGGCTGTTGGGTTGGGTCGATTCAAATCCATTTTTTTTATTCTGTAACCTTTTCTTTTTTCTATTTCTGATTTCTGTTTTGAAATTCCAAACAAACAAATCACACCCAAATCAATTCAAACAATCATTCAGCTTTGTAATTTTGAATTTGATTCTGTTTATCAACATACCCAAATTCCAGAATAAAATAGTAATTTTCATTCTTTTGAGGATCCATTCATTAATTAAATAAAATGGCCCTTTAGTTATTTAATATAATAGGGTTTGATTTAATTAATAAAATTTCCATTTGAAATCCAAATATTTTAAAAACCAAATCAGTAGGTTTTATTTGGAAATAAAAGAAATTTGGAAATCTGTTTAAAACAAAATAACCTTTTATTTTATGGTCCAATAATAATTAAATGAATAGACCTTATTCATTTAATTAAAATAGGTTTTGTTTTATTAAAATCTTTAAAAATCTAAAATAAAACCAAAACATTTCCGTAGGTTTTATTTGAGAATATAAAATACTTGGAAAACTTATTTAAAATACTTTAATAAGTTTTGAGGTTTTAATTAAAATGGTAAAACCTTTTATTTAAATAAAATTTGGATATTAATTCTTTATTATTTTATTCAAATAAACCTTTACTATTTTTAATCAAAACAAAACATTTTATTTTAATACTTGGCCAAGGTTTAATTCCTTGTTATTTTAATTTGGCTCTGTAAAATAATCTTTATTTATAAATCCACTTTTTCTTTTGAAAGCCAAAACCTTTTATTTAAAAGATCCAAAATAGTAATTCAAAAACATTTTAATTTCCTTTAATAAATGTTTATCCTTTTAAATCCCTTTAGGATTTATTTAATCCAAATAGGTTTGAAGTTCCATTTAAATTCAAAAAGTTTCTTCTGGTTCTGAAATCAAACAAAGTTTTATTTTATTCATATATTTTCACATTACAAGATTTGGAAAATCTTGGGATGTGACACACCTGTACTGAGTATGAGATCTACTCGTGCATCCAACTCCAAAGAAACAAAGTTATTCCAAAGAGTCCACTATAAATTCCTATGCATGGTGTGTTACACCATTCCAAGTATATTCATGTTTTTATCTATCTTCCAAATTAAACTTTTGTTATGTAAATTAGAGATTAAAGCTCTCACGAACTTGATGGCACACTTTATTTTCTTGCACTTAATAAACTTGAACCATTGTGCCCATCTATGTTGCTTATATGCTTGAAAATTATAAGTTGGGAGTTAGCAGAACCATGCTGTCATGGGGAACGCTTTCAACACTTGTACATATATATTCAGTTGATATCATGTTCTTAAGTTTATGGATGTTAGCGGTGTGAAATAAAAGGGGAGCCTGTAAGTCCATGGAGTTTTTCATATGTGTTAGAGAAATGCCTAAGCGGCTAGCCTAAGACATGCCTAATCATGGTGGAAACTTGCAGCATAACCATAGTGATCAATCTATGAAGCATCTTCAGAAAAAATAGAAAAAGAAGAAAAAAAGGAAAAAACATGCTCATGGTAAATAAAAAGATTGCTGAGATTCTGATTGTCTGTTGCCTTGTCATTTAATATGGGATAGCTCCTGTGTCATGGGGCAAGGGTTACCCCGTTGGTGGTTCTCTATGATACACATATACTTAAAATGACAAGAACTTGCTTGTGACTAAAGTTGAGTAGCATGAGAAACGGCCTTCGTACTCAAGGGGCATGATATTTTCAACATATGATTTGCCAAGCATATAACTCATATTTGTCTCACTTTAACCTTAATCACCTCAATATGCTTATGATAGGGGCAATGAGAGCTCAAATATAGTAAGTACCATAATTTTTGGGAGTTCTTTATGAAACTTGAAATCCCTATTTCCCTCTGCAAAGGGCCTTTCTTTTTTACTTTTTGTTGAGTCTCCATCTTCTATATTTATGCACCAATTAAGAGAGCATAGTTGTCATTCTTAGTTCAATGTGCATTGTCCCAAAACTTGTTGATTGATTCATAATTATGGTATTGCTTGTTCTTAAATTATTTGTATCTAGTCACCCTTATGAACTTTGAAGGTGTCCTATGCATTTATGTTTTGCTATTCCATGAAGGACAAGCTAATTACCACCCTTGCAATGTTTTGTATATGTGAAAGAAACAAATGTCTTTCAATGCATTGTTATTCATGATCTTTTGTTTATGTTGCCTTACATGTTGCAACATAGTTGCTTTGTCTTATTGTTAGAACTATATATTTCATGCTTATGTTAGAGTAATTTGATCCCAGCTATCAATGCTCTACAATACATTGATCAAGATTGTGATGGTGCATGTTGATACGTCCAAAGCGTATCTACTTTCCCGAACACTTTTGCTATTGTTTCTCCTCTAAACTTGTGTGATTTGGATAAAACAAACGCAGACTGACGCTGTTTTTAGCATAATTACCTTGGTGTATACTTTTTGTGCAGAAAATCAACTATTAGGAAAAATCCCGGAAAATATGCCAAAATCGTATTTCACCAGAAGACTCACGGAGCCAGAAAACGAGACATAGTGGGGCTCCGAGGGGCCCACACCCCCTGGCCACGTGGGCCAGGCCTGGCCGCACCTGTGGGGTGTGGCCGCCTCGGGCACCCCCTCGGCCTCCATCTTCGCCTATAAGTTTCCTCTTGACCTAAAAACTCAGGGGGGTTCAATGTTTTTCCAGAAAGAGTTCCGTTGCGCCGCCACCACCAGAAACCGCGACTCGGAACCAGAAACTCCATTATGGCACCCTGCCGGGACGGGGAATTTGGAGAGGATCATCGCCATCATCATCACCGACGCCTCTCCATCAACCATCCATGTTTCCCTCATATATGAGTGAGTAATTCTCCATTGTAGGCTATGAGGATGGTAGGGATTGGATGAGTTCTATCATGTAATCGAATTAGATTGTTAGGGCATGGTGACTAGTATCTCTATTAGTGCTATTTGACTTTGTTGCAACCTGTTGTGCTTAATGCTTGTCACTAGGGCCCGAGTGCCATGATCTCAGATATGAACTTATTATTGATTCATGATGATAGTATTGTTTGTGATCTTATCTCCAAGTTGTGTACACATATCATTGTCCGGATCCAAAGGCCCCAAAGTGACAGAAATTGGGACAACAGGAGGGGATGGCTGTGATGTGAGGATCGCATGTGTTCACGAAGTGTTAATGCTTTGCTCCGGTGCTCTATTAGAAGGAGTACCGTAATTGCCAGTAGATTCCCTTGAGGCCCCGCTGCAATGGGCTCGCAGGACAAAAGATGTTGTGCAAGCTCTCATTGCGAGCATGTATGACTATATATGGAGCACATGCCTATGATTGCTTAGTACTTGAATGCTTTATCTGATTTATCTGCAAATGCCCTAGATCTTGAAGTTACATGAATATTCTTGTTCATGCAACGCCCGTCCATCCATCCCTATGCCTACCGCACTCATATCCTACTGTTTGCTACTATTGTTACTACTGCTCTTGTTTTACTGCTGCTGTTACTTTTCTATTTCTACTAAAAAACTGTTGCTACTGATAAACTGTTGTGAGCAAGACTATTTCCAGGTGCAGCTGAAATGACAACTCAGTTGTTAAGGCTTATAAGTATTCTTTGGCTCCCCTTGTGTCGAATCAATAAATTGGGTAATACTACCCTCGAAGACTATTGCGATCACCTATACTTGTGGGTCATCACATGTCACCTAAAAAATTATTCTTTTTATCACTTACCTACTCGAGGACGAGCAGGAGTTAATATTGGGGATGCTTGATACGTCCTAAACGTATCTATAATTTTTATGCTCCATGCTTATTTTGTATCAACTATCTTATGTTTTGTCTATACTTTGAGGCATTTTTATACATTTTCTAGAACTAACCTATTAATAAGATGCCACAATGCCAGTTCCCGTTTTCTGCTGTTTTTGGTTTCAGAAAAGCTAGTAAGGAAATATTCTCAGAATTGGACGAAACCAAAGCCAAAGTTCCTATTTTTTCAAACACTACACGGAGTCCGAAGGGGATATGAAGAAGCGCCACGAGGCAGCCGCACCAGGGATCCGCACAGGTCCACCCTAGGCCATGTCGCCTTATGGTGTGGACCCCTCGGGCGTCCACCGACCTTGCCCCTTCGCCTATATAAACCCCTCGAGGAGGAAAACCTAAATACTCGATTAGAAATCCACAAAGAAGTCCATAGCCACCGCCATCATCGTCCCTAGATCGGGAGGGATCTGAACCTCTTCTCGGCACCCTGCCAGAGAGGGGAGATCATCCCAGAGGCCTTCTTCATCACCATGCCAGCCTCCAGAGTGATGCGTGGGTAGTTCATCCTTGTACTATGGGTCCATAGAAGTAGCTAGATGGTAGTTTCTCCTCTTTGTGCTATCATGTTTAGATCTTGTGAGCTGCCTATCATGATCAAGATCATCTATTTGTAATCCTACATGTTGTGTTTGTTGGGATCCGATGGATATTGAGTACTACGTCAAGATTGATTATTGATTATATCATGTCTATGTTATTTGTGATCTTGCATACTCTCTGTTGCTAGTAGCTACTTTGGCCAAGTATTTGCTTATGACTCCAAGAGGGAGTATTTATGCTCGATAGTAGGTTCATGCCTCTAGTAATCTGGGGGAGTGACAGAAACTTCTAAGGTTGTAGATGTGATGTTGCTACTAGGGAGAAAACAACAATCTTTTGTCCAAGGGAAATTGTATTGTTTACTTTACACACTTTGCTTAATGCAATTATCTGTTGCTTGCAACTTAATACTAGAAGGGGTTTGGATGATAACCTGAAGGTGGATTATTAGTCATAGATGTAGTTGGATTACGGTCTATGTATTATGTTGTAATGCCCAAACGAATCTCATAGAAATCATCATGACATGTACATGCATTGTTATGCATTCTCAATATGTCAATTGCCCAATTGTAATTTGTTCACCCAACATGCTATTTATTTTATGGAGAAACACCTCTAGTGAAATGTGGATCCCGTTCTATTCCTTCGCACTGATATTCAATCAACTCTCTACTGTTTACTTTCTGCAATTACTATAAGAAATTACTTTCTTCCACACTATACGTTTAATCCTTTGTTTTCAGCAAACCGGTGAGCATGACAACCTCACTGTAAGTTGGGGAAAAGTGCTATGGTTGTGTTGTGCAGGTTCCATGTTGCTAGCAACACCTTGGGAGATGTTTCCTTTCTCCTACTGGTTCGATAAACTTGGTTTCTTACTGAGGGAAGACTTGCTATTCTGCTCATCACACCTTGCTCTTGGGATCTCCCAACGAAGAGCTACCTCGCGCCATCAGATACCTAGGTCATCTGAGTTTTGATCTCAAATATCTCCATACTTGTATTCGATCTTGTTACCAATGAAATCGTTTACTATTTCTTGTGGAAATGGTTGGATCATGGAATGCAACGGCACGGGAAATAGTAAACTAGTTCATCGGTAACGAGATCGAACACAAGTATGGAGATATTTGAGATCAAATCATGGATGACCTAGGTATTTGATGGCGCGTGGTAGCTCTTCATTGTGAGACCCCAAGAGCAAGGTGTGATGAGCACATCAGCAAGTCTTCCCTCAGTAATAAACTGAGGTTATCGAACCAGTAGGAGGAAGGAAATGACTCAAAGGTGTTGCTAGCGACTTGGAGACCTGCACAACACAAACTCAAGACTTCGCCCCAATGAACAGTGAGGTTGTGAATTTCACCGGTTGCTATAACAAAGGATTAACTGTATAGTGTGGAAGGTAATGGTGGTTTGCAGAAAGTAAACAGTAACAGCGGAAGATGTATCAATGGTAAAGATTGGACCAGGGTCCATAGTTCACTAGAGGTGTTCTCCTTAAGATAGACAAACATGGCATGCTGAGTTAAAAAATGACTGCAGGGCAATTGACAGGACTGAGAAAGGCATAACAATGCAATACTAGACATTCATGATCCTATGAGATTCGATTGGGCAATACAACAAGATACATAGACCGCCTTCTACGGTGACCCAGCATACCACTGCATGGTGTAGTACACTATAGTCGTTGATATAACACCAATGGAACATTGTTCCATCCGCATTATATCCCTTAGAGTGGTACAACAGAAACATCGCGGGTCCAAGACAACACTTTATATTACATATAGCATATTACAAAAGATCCAGAGAGCTTCCTCGGACAGTGAGGAATATCATACAGAAAGAACCAGGAAGATCCACTCGGAGTTACTTTAGAAGTACTACTATTAATATATATATAAGGCTTGAAAGTACTACTATAGTATTATTCTACAGAAGTAGGTTCTAGATTCTAGGAGTTTTATTTCTATTCTATGCTTCGGCTTGTCTTTGATAGATTCCGGTAAGATCTTTGACTCTGTTGATCCCCTTTATATATATCTTCAACTCTTCAAGTGACTTATTTCCTGGAAACGTCATTGGTTTCTCCGAGATCTAGCAAGGGTTAAGAAGATACGTTGAGTATGAGCGTACTCAGCAAATTCACTAAAGAGGAGTGTTTGATGCACTATCTACAGCCACAGACCATAGGTCGTAGGCAATGCAAGTTTTCGTAAACATTTGTTCAAAGATTGATTTTATTCTAAAAAGCTATGTCCATCAGCCTTCACGGGTTTACCAGAACTTTCATGGAGTTCCTTTCCCACAGCGTTCACAGCTCCTTCCCGAAACAGGGAGTAACAAGTTACAGTTCCTACACTCTGCAGAGGTGCGTCACTTTACCCATGAGAGATCTTAGCTTTGTTGCACATCCGAGTTATAGGCTCGTTCACACTTCCTTGGTATGAGGCCCAGACTAATATCCAAGCCAATCACTGTCCTTCTCCGTGACCCTGCATACACCACAACTGTTAGTTGTCTAAACTCAAAGTAGACTTTCCCCCGTATAAAACAGTTATACCTTAGTTGGATACACACAACAACCATTAACACTAGATATCTGTCTTTTGTAAGCCCAGATCCACGATAGACTTCCCCCGTATAAAACGGCTATACCCATGATCTGCAACTTACAAATGCCCAGAACAATGTCCAATGCATGCGAAAGGGAGCCGATCCAGCTGACTTCTCCGTCCCATTCCAAATCTCATGGTTAACGCGTAATATACGGCGCAAGAATCACTGGCGACATTGGTTGTTAAGTCCTAGATAATATGTTCCTTTACCACCGGAACTTTCGTAGTAGATTATTACCTCATGGTAAATAACCTATAATCATATTATTATGAAAATAGTGTTTTCTGATCTTTTTCAAATGTAGGTGATGACAACACTGGATTTGCAAAATACTTTACAGAAAATAATCAAAGGACATGAGCAAGTGTGAACTTTCCTTTTGTGATTGCAAGATTATGCACTCATGGTCTTCGAGATAATAGAAGATCCAATATCTGAAATCAGCATCATTGGTCCGGTAAGGACTAATGTTTAAAGAAGCAAGATGCCATTATGCATAAATAATGCTATGCAATTTTATAATTCCCAAAGTGAAACCCTTAGTATTTTGAATAAGTTGATCTTAGGTATCTTCTTTAAGATTGGGTTTATCTTTAAGTTTATTTCATAAGCAATGACATTGATAAGGAATTTAAGTGTTAACAATCCAAAATATACAAATACTGATAGAATAATGTGATTATGATTAATTGTTATTTGGTGATTGGGATGAAAAGTCCTTGAGTTGAGTTGTTAAGAGCTGAAGGAACTATTATAGACTTGTTTGTGTAACGTGGCAAAAAGAATAACATTTGAAGAAACTAGTATTTAGTTAAGGTTAATTAGTCTTAAGGTTTATTAGGGTTTACATTAGGGTTGGTGATGGTTATGAATGGTGTTAAGTTATCATATTTTAATTGATGATACAAGTGACTAAATTTAACTTTAAAACATGAATAAACTTCAAATGAGATGTTTATGATTGTTTAAACGAAAGTTAACTATAAAAATAGAAGTGAATTGTAAGATATGATGAGTTTTAGAATAGCATCTAGTTTTAGGGTTTTGGCAAATATGATTAAGGATGATCCCTTTAAATTTAAGTGAAATATAAATTTAATAATATGCAATTTATTAATGGGAGCATAATTAGATGATCTTACAAATTTATTTGAGTTTAGAGTCATTTTTAAGAGTGGTTGAGGGATGGATATTATTCACCCCCTTATACATGAGTGATATATAATATTTATTTAAAAGGAGTTTAATTTTGAATTTAAGATTTAAAAACATTTAAAGGCTAATAGTTATATTTAAGTTTTATGTTAATTATGGATTTAGACTTAGTAATAAAACTTTAAAGGTTTTAGTGTTTTTATAAGAAAATGTGATTATTTCTTACTTAAGAAATGATTTTAAGAATTAACAAAGTGGGTATAAGTAATGAATTTTATTTATCTTAAAATGTTCTTAAATAATATACATAGTATTTTTCTAGTGAAATATACTTATTAAAGATCTTAAAAATGAATTTTATTTATTTTTATAAAATTCTTCAAAGAATTAAGTGTCTTTAAATATTTGATTTATATTTTATTTGTAAAAACTCTAAGTTAGTATTTTTATAAAATATTAAAGTTATTTTTATAGACAAAAATGTTTTTTATTTATTTTTAGGATTTTCCTTATTTAATGAAATTTCATTTAAGATTTAATAGGGTTAAATCTTTATTTGCATTTTATTAACTTAAATAAGTAAAGTTATATTTTTCTTAGGTGGATATTATTTTTGTGATAATTTTAACATATTAAATGTTTTTTATGATTTTTTTTATAATTTTCTATTAAAGGTTATTTTGGTAATTTATTTATTTTACTTTTATTTCATTTCTTATTTTATTTAACTTGGGCTGTTTTGGGTTGGGTACATCTGCTGGCCTGGCCCATCTAGGTTGGCCCAGTTTGGGATCAGGCCCAACCAACTCACCCCTGAACCTTCTCTCTTACTTGTCTCACACACAGACACACCACACACTCTACCCGCATACGCACTGACCTCTCCCCTCATCCTCTGCTCTCTTGCGATGTCACTGGCCAATGCTGGTGGTCACGGCCAACTCCTAGATCGCCACCACCGACGAGGACCCTTTTCACTCTCCTCCTTTAATCTCTGTCTCCCCGTTGCCTTTCCTTCGTATGCACCTGAAACCCTAATTCCTCCTGGCGGACCGTGTCGATCCCAAGTCTTCTGCTGGCCGTGACCCCCTCCGTTCTACAAATGTTTTTGGGACGGCTCGGCGTGGTGCAGGCGCCTTGGTGCCCATCGTGCTGCCGTGATGCTTCATTCGTGGCCTCTGCTTCCTCTTCAGCGAGATAGTACTCGCCCCAGGTAGGTGCTCCTTCTACCCCCTCTCTCTCTGTGACCAGACTTCGTGCTGATGAACTCTTCTGATATGGATTTGGGATCCCTATGGATTTAGATGTAAATTTTATAAATCTCTGCCGTGTTTTGTAGTGACGGTTTCAGGTTGATTCAGGTTATACATAGGTTGTAAGTTTGGTATTTAACCACTAAGAATGTTGTACTAGCTCTGATGCTTAAATCTAGATGATTTAATCATCCCAAGCTTTGGGACTAAATGAAATGGTGATGTTAGATAGAGAAATGATGTACCTGTTGCTGTGTTTACCTTAACCTGGGCTAATATCTTGGGCTTAGCTGTACTGGGGATATTTCATCCCTAGTTACTGAATTTTTATTTCAATAGGATGATTTGATTAGTTTCTGACCACCTAGATAATAAAAAATTGGTAAGATATGATTCCTGGATTCTTTACTAGGGAAATGATTTGGAATTCCCTCTCTGATTATTTGTAGAAAAGGTTCTGAATACCACAATGGTTAATGATCTGCATAAGGTTGCTTGCAGATGTTTTGAATGATCTACCGATGATCATCTCATGCAAAGACATGATTTTGAGCAAGCAGGAATTAAAAGATTTAAAGTAGATTTATTTATCTACTTAATTGCTGGATAACTAAATAAATGATTCCAAGATTTGGCTAGGAAGATGATTTTCTTTTATTTGGTCTTATGTGATTGTTTCATTTAGCAAGGCTTTTGCTTACTAGCTACCACTATGGTG
Source organism: Avena longiglumis (assembly GCA_030063025.1). Taxonomy (NCBI): domain Eukaryota; kingdom Viridiplantae; phylum Streptophyta; class Magnoliopsida; order Poales; family Poaceae; genus Avena; species Avena longiglumis. The sequence goes on from CP125976.1 coordinate 524,680,103, forward strand.
CCTCCATGGGAGTGTGCATATTGGTTTCCTACTATGCATGATCTGCTATGGTTAGTGGTTTTACTTTATAAGATTATATACCTGGTGATGCAATGATGAAATAGTATGGTGAATTATTTCCTTGCCAATGATGTGAAAACTGAGGCTAGCATATGATAGAGAAACAGATGCTATGGTTGGCCTCTTATGTTCTCTGTGATTATATACCAGGTGTATGCAGATCTGAGGGCTATTCTTTGCACTACTATTTGCTCCTATCAAAATCTAATAAGAACATATTTGACTTACTTTATAAGATTATATACCTGGTGATGCAATGATGAAATAGTATGGTGAATTATTTCCTTGCCAATGATGTGAAAACTGAGGCTAGCATATGATAGAGAAACAGATGCTATGGTTGGACTCTTATGTTCTCTGTGATTATATACCAGGTGTATGCATATCTGAGGGCTATTCTTTGCACTACTATTTGCTCCTATCAAAATCTAATAAGAACATATTTGACTTACTATCCTTGTTGATAGTAAACAAAGTATACAATTTATTCCTAGAGACTTCTACTAGGAAAATGGTAAATATGCTTTAGCCAAAATATCTTAGTGACCATTTAGTGTGAGGATACACTCTAATAGTTGTTGTGCATCAGACTGTCACTATGGTGCCTCCATTTTGGAGTATGCATAGTGATAAGTGGTGTTTACTTGAACTGCTGTGAACTAGATGATTTTATTTGATAAGATCATACACCTGGCCTATGATGCAAAGGTTAAGGAATTGATCAAAATAAGAATAGATGCTATTATATGTCTTTTAATAAATCTATGATGATTTTGGCAAAGCACTTCTTTGCAATACTAAGAGTATCACCCTAACCACTCCTCCTAGATGAAACTCTAGTTGAAGGAAAGTTGTAATTGGATGAGTTTGTATCACAGCTGCATTTCTACTTGAGCCTGATGATGCATTTTAATAAGAACAGGTGCTATAGTATGAATTTGGTGGTTAACCTGTGATTTGTGAGTTGTTGCAGCTGTTGGCTGGTGTTGATCTTGATCAACCACTATTGGTTTGGTATATTCTTTCCTCCCTTTTCTGAGGTATCTACTGCTGCTACTCTCCTTGTCACCTAGGCCTCCTCCTTATGCTCCTGACTTGACCTATTGAATCTGCTACTTCTTTTCCTTCTGCTGGTGCTCCTGGATCTGTCTTCCCTTGATTCTAGCTCTTAGATGGCTCTAGAAAGCAACCAGAGCTGGTTGATGGTACTGGTATTGATTTGTGACCTTGTGGTTGTTTATGTGTGGGCTTGGGAGCTCTAGTGCTAAGAAATGAGCTGGGGTACAAGGAGTAGCTAGCAGTAGTGGCTGCCACGAATGGTTCCTTCTTATCCTCCCCTGGTGTGCTCCTGTGTTGACAGCAGCTACTTGCGTGTTGATGTGCAAGCTGCTTGCAAGTGGGACCTACTGGTGTGGATGAGATCAAGTGAAAACTTGATATTTGTGAAATCTTTATCTAATTACTTTAACTGTCATGGTGAAACTTGCCCCTCTCCAAGCCTATGATGTTGTACTAAGGCCCTCACTAGATAAGAACATATGCTCAGTTTGGTGAAACTTGCCCCTTACAGATTAGCTCAATGATGAATTTTAACAGTGCATTTCACTGTTCACTTCTGAGAGCAAAAGTAACCACTAATCCTCCTTTTATTGTTTTTTTTGTTTTGTTTTTCTTTTTGTTGTGTTTTCAGGAAATGAAGATCAAGAAGAAGAAAAGAAGCTTAGTTAGGTTTATCTTTAATCTTGTTGTAACTTCCTTTTTTTATTCACAAGTGTAAAGATTTTGTATTATTATTGTGATTGTAAATAATGAACTATTTATTTATTAATTCTTCCTTTGTAAATCCTGATTGTAAAGACAATGTCGTGTATATATAAATATATTGTTGTAATTAAGAATTATTCTATTTATTATTTATGTAATCATTTTATTTCAAGTTATTAAAATATTTCTAATTCCTATTTCTGAATTTTATAAATTCATTTGAATTTCATATTTGAAATTCAAATACATGTTTGAACAAATTTTCCTCGAAACAAAGAATTCTACAAAGGTCATGTCGAAATCAGTCGCACTTGCCCCAAAGTTTCCTTCAGTACAAGAGGGATCCCGATCCCTTTGTAGCCCTTTTAGTTTTGCGCCAAAATTCCCCGGATTTTCTTATGCATGAATGCAATGCACAAACCTGTGTCCTCTCTATTTCTAGGTGCTAATCCTGGGATGTTACACCATCCAACTGCATCTATGACTAGAAATCCACCTTCAGGTTATCATCCGAACCACTCCAGTATTAAGTTGCAAGCAACGGATAACTGCTTTAAGCAAAGTGTGTAAGGTAAACAATCCACTTGTTCCATGAACAAGAGACCGTTGTTTTATCCCTAGTGGCAACATCACATCTACAACCTTAGAGATTTCAGTCACTTCCCTTAGATTAAATAGAGGCATGAACCCACTATCGAGCATAAATACCCCTTCTTGGACTTACTAGCACCTACTCGGCCAAGACAGCTACTAGAAATGGAGAGAATGCAAGATCACAAACAACACAGACATGATAGAATCAATAAGACAAAAACCAATAATCAATCTGACATAGTAATCCCAATATCCATCGGATCCCCGCAAACACAACATGCATGATTACAGATAGATTTTGTTGATCATGAACGGAGCTCGCAAGATCTAAACATGGTAGCACAAAGGAGGAGATACAACCATATAGCTACTACATGGACCCGTAGTCCAAGGTGGAACTGCTCACACTTCATACCGGAGGCTAGAATGATGAAGAAGAAGGCCTCCGGGATGATCTCCCCTCCGGCAGAGTGCCGGGAAGAGCTTCAGATCCCCACCCCCTGATCTAGGGACGATGGTGGCGGCGAATACAGACGGTTCCGTGGAATATTCATCGGGTACTTAGGGTTTTGGCATCAGGGGGTCTTTATAGGAGAAAAGGCGAGGCAAGGGTGGCCAGGGTGGTCACCCCCTGGTTCCTCCCCTCAGTCTCGTATTCAGGCTCTGTGTTCCCCACGGTAAAATATTGACTTTGGCTTTTGTACCGTCCAATTCCGAGAATATTGATTTTCTGCCTTTCTGGAACCAAAAACAGAAGAAAATAGGCAACTGGCATTGTGACATCTTGTTAATAGGTTAGTACTAGAAAAAATATAAAAACACCTCAAACTGTAGACAAAGCAAAGCAAAGTAGATACTAAACAAGCATGGAACATCAAAAATTTTAGATACGTTTCCGACGTATCAAGCATCCCCAAGCTTAACTCCTGCTCGTCCTCGAGTAGGTAAGTGATAAAAATAATAATTTTTTAGGTGACATGCACCATCAAAATCAAGATCAAACCATTTGCAAGCAATGAAAGTTGGGATCAAAGAAATCTAAACATGAGCATGAAAGATGGAGTTCTAACAGTAAGACAAAGTAACTATGCATGCAACATGAAAGGCTACAAACAAATATCATGAATAACATGCATTGAAAAATGTTTGTTTGTTTCACATACAGAAAACATGGCATAGTGCCATTCAGGTTGTGCCTCATGGAGTAGCAAATAGATTCATAGGACACCTTCAAAGTTCATAAGAGTGACTAGATACAAATAGCACAAGAACAAGTAATATCAACAATATGCATCAATCAATAAGTTTTGGTACAATGCACATAGAACTAAGAATGGCAACTATGCTCTCTTAACTGGTGCCTAAGGATAGACGATGGAGACTCAATATAATAGTGGAAGAAAGGACCTTCATAAAGGGAAGAAGGGATTTCAAGTTTCATAAAGATCTTCCAAAAATAATGGTACCTGTTAGCTTTCATATCTCATTGCCCCTATCATAAGCATCTTGAAGTGATTAAGGTTAAAGTGAACAAACTATGGAGTATATGCTTGCCAAAGTATAAGTTGGCAATCTCATGTCCCTTGAATACGAGGGACGCTCCTCATTCTACTCAAGTTTAGTTACTTGCAAGTTCTTGTCATAGTAAGTACATGTGTATCATAGAGAACCGCCAACGGGGTACCCCTTGCACATGATACAGGAGCTATCCCATAATCAAAATGACAAGGCAAGCAAACAATGAGCATCTCAGCAATCTTCTCATTTACCATGGGAATATGGTGCTTTTCTCTCTCTTTCCTCTTTTCTCATATTTTTTTCTTTTTCTCAATCTCTTTTTTCTATCTCTTTTTTATAAGAAGAATGCTTGATAGATGTCACTATGGTGATGCTGCAAGTTTCCACCATGATTAGGCATGGCTTAGGCTAGCGGCCCAGGCGTTTCTCTAACACACATACATAACTCCATGGACTTACAAGTTCCCCGTTCATTTCACATCGACGACATCCATAGACAAAAGAGCATGATATTAACCGAGTACAAAGTACAAGTGCAATGCTGAAAGCGTTCCCCATGACAGCATGGTTTTGCTAATTCCAACGTATAAGTGCAAGCATATACAACATAGATGACACAATGGTTCAAGTTTATTAGGGGCAAGAAAAATAAATTGTGCCATAAATTTCGTGAGAGCTTTAATCACTAAGTTTTCTCATACCAAAATATTTTTTAATTGGAAGATAGATGAAAGCAAAAATATACTTGGAATGGTGTAACACAGCATGCATAGGAATTTATAGTGGACACTTTGGAATAACTTGGTTTCTTGGGAGTTGGATGAATGAGTAGAACTTACTCATACAAGTGGAAGCTAGCAAAAGACTAGGAGCGACCAACTAAGAGAGCAATAATGTCCATAATCATGAAGAGCGACAAAACATTACTAATCAAAGCATAAAGTGGTACTACAAGTCAAGGACAAAATGATCATAGAGGGTATGGTGACTTTTTGTAGTCATAACATGGTGTGAGCATTTGCCAAGTCAACCCTAACAAAGCATCAAAGGAGAATACCACGATACTATGCTTCTGTATGCTAAAATCACGCATGATTCCTTCAAGGCACATTAAGAAATCCTAATTGTTTGGAACAAGTCATGCTATAGCAATAATCACTAAGCATAAGGTCAAAACAACATCTAGCATGACATGATAAAGTCTAAGTCACAGTCAAAGCAAGCTTCTCTTGTACTACTCAAGCAAGAACTTTCTACTGCTCTCCAACACCAATCAACTTATTTGAAACAACACAGCGAGAACATGGGTCCAAACTTCTTTATTCAAGCAAACTAATCAAACCAAACGGAAACTAATACGCTCCAAGAATAACAAAACAATGCATGAAACAATAAAAACAAAGTGTCTAGAAAGACCTGAGCTTTTTATTGATGAAGAAGGGGATGCCTTCGGCATCCCCAAGCTTTACGCTTGTACCTCTTGAATATTTCTTGGGGTGACACGGGGTGGCATCCCCAATCGTGATCTTTTCTCCATTCTTCATCTCATTACATCATTCTTTCTCTACACCTGAAAATTTTCCTGCATACAAAACTTCACACAATCTTTATTAGCAACATTAGTGTATTCAAAAGATAATAGACCTTTTGGTTTAGCTTTAGAACAGCAAAACTTTCACTAAAAACACAATATACTGTAGCAATTCCCTCAAAAATCTCCATTTCCCAAAAATAACCCAAAATGGAATCAATAAGAAGAAAATGCAAATAATGGCAGAAATCTATCAAAACAGACCAGCACGTAGAAACCGATTTTTTCGAAGACCTTATGTTGCTAAAATAAAAAAGTGTTGAACTAATGAAATTTAGCTAACATACTGGGGGATTTATTTATAAACTACCAGCTCAATCCGACTTATAGAGATTCCTCACGAATTTTTACGATGAAGCACAAAAATCTGTTTCAGGACAGCAACTTCCCAAATCTTACTCCCTCTCATTAGAGCTTATTATTGGCACAAAAAGCAAATAAAAAGGATAAGGGGAGCTCATTACTGAATTAATAACTTCCAATACTCAAGAAATTTTTTGGGTTATCTCCCAATAAGTACTTTTCTTTAACGCCTTTAAGTTAGGCACAAGAAGCAAGAATCAAGTATTTTAAAATGAAGAAGCATTAAGATCAATACTTGCAATCGCTTCAACTAAGAAAGGTATCTCATCCAAATGAGTTTTAGAGGATACCTTCTCATCTCTCCTTGGTTGACTACTTTCATCAAAAGGGTTTTCAGGAACAATCCAATCAAAATTCATTTCTAAGGCCTCATGCATTCCTACAAGTTTAAAAGGTATGGGTATCTTAATTTCCTCTCTGGGTTTGGTTTTATCTAAAGCAACTGTAACATCTACACATGAGCCTAGCATATTAAAACATTCAAAGACCTTTCTAGATTCCTTAGCAACATCATTGAACTCTTTTAGTAAAGTTTCTAGGATAAAATATCTCTTTTCAACATCCTTTTCTTCTTTTAGTTTAAGAAACAAGATTTGCATCATGGGGTTAAGGTTAACAAACCTAGCCTCCAACATATGAACTAAAGAAGATGTATTAACTTCATAATTAGGAGCAAGTTCTGCTATAGACCTATCCTCAATATCCTCATGTTTGCTAACATGATTAAAGAATTCTTCAATATTTTCTTTCTCAATTATAGAGCCACTACCTATTGAAAGGTCTTTTAGGGTGAACTTGGGAATCAACATGGTGAGCTAGAGCAAGGTGATAACTAGAGTAGGCTAATTTTTGGGGTTTTTCATAAGAGAAAGCAAACAAAACTAAACTATTTTTTTTGGAGTTTTTGATAAAGAGGCAAACAAAATCAAGAAAAACAAAAACAAAGTAAAGAGAAAGGTTGTCAAGGACTCCCCTTGTGAAGACGTCCTTAGCTTCCCCGGCAACGGCGCCAGAAAACTTGTTGATGGCGCGTGGTAGCACTTCGTTGGGAGACCCCAAGAGCAAGGTGTGATGAGCACAGCAGCAAGTCTCCCTCAGTAAGAAACTGAGGTTATCAAACCAGTAGGAGGAAAGAAACGACTCAAAGGTGTTGCTAGCAACTTGGAGACCTGCACAACACAAACTCAAGACTTTGCCCCAACGAACAGTGAGGTTGTCAATCTCACCGGTTGCTGTAACAAAGGATTAACTGTATGGTGTGGAAGGTAATGGTGGTTTGCAGAAAGTAAACAGTAATAGTGGAAGATGTATCAATGGTAAAGATTGGACCGGGGTCCAGAGTTGACTAGAGGTGTTCTCCTTAAGATAGACAAACATGGCATGCTGGGTAAACAAATTACAGTAGGGAAATTGACAGTACTGATCAAGGCATAACAATGCAATACTAGACATTCATTATCCTATGGGATTCGATTTGAGCAATACAACAAGATACATATACCTCCATCCAACTGCATATATGACTAGAAATCCACCTTCAGGTTATCATCCGAACCACTCAAGTATTAAGTTGCAAGCAACGGATAACTGCTTTAAGCAAAGTGTGTAAGGTAAACAATCCACTTATTCCATGAACAAGAGACCGTTGTTTTTTCCCTAGTGGAGACATCACATCTACAACCTTAGAGATTTCTGTCACTTCCCTTGATAAGTAGAGGCATGAACCCACTATCGAGCATAAATACCCCCTCTTGGAGTCACTAGCAACTACTTGGCCAAGATAGCTACTAACAACGGAGAGCATGCAAGATCACAAACAACATAGACATAATAGAATCAATAATACAAAACCATTAATCAATCTGATATAGTAATCTCAATATCCATCGGATCCCCGCAAACACAACATGCATGATTACAAATAGATGATCTTGATCATGAACGGAGCTCACAAGATCTAAACATGGTAGCACAAAGGAGGAGATACAAACATCTAGCTACTACATGGGCCCATAGTCCAAGGTGGAACTACTCACACTTCATACCGGAGGCTGGCATGATGAAGAACAAGGCCTCCGGGATGATCTCCCCTCCGGTAGGGTGCTGGGAAGAGCTTCAGATCCCCCTGATCTAGGGACGATGGTGGCGGCTACAGATGGTTTCGTGGAATATTGATCGGGTACTTAGGGTTTTGGCATCGAAGAGGCGAGGCAGGAGGGAAGCCAGGATGGTCACCCCCCAGGCGCGGCTAGCCCTAGCCCGTGCCGCCAGGGGTGTGGCCCTCTGGTGCCTCCCCTCCGTATCGTACTCATGCTCCGTGTTCCCCATGGTAAACTATTGACTTTGGCTTTTGCCCCGTACAATTCCGAGAATATTGATTTTCTTCCTTTCTGGAACCAAAAAAAGAAGAAAATAGGCAACTGGCACTGTGGCATCTTGTTAATAGGTTAGTACCAAAAAACATATAAAAACACATCAAAGTGTAGACAAAGCAAAGCAAAGTAGATACTAAACAAGCATGGAATATCAAAAATTATAGATACGTTTCTGACGTATCAGTATCATATGGCAAAGGGAATAGTTCTACGCAGTTAAGGTTCAAGCGATGAGATTAATCGTGAGTGCATGGGTGGTCATTATGGACATCCAGGTCCCGATGTTGATCATTGATAAAAGAGGAGTCTTGATCATGTATATAGCATCTCCGAGCCAAAGGGTGGCACACTTAAGGGTGGGGACGCATTGTGATTGGACTGTCACCAAAGGAGAAATGAGAGAAAGAAACCGGAAAAGCTCCGGGTAACATCCGATGGTGATCGAAAGGGGAACGAAAGGAGTTTCGGGGTATGAAATATAGTAATATATGTGTTTTATATTAATTAGTTGAATTAATATTAAAACATATTTTATTTGATATTTATGGGAGTCTTCTTTCTATTAGGCCTTTTCTAGAAGGGCCCATAGGGCTAGGCGCCTAAAGGAAAGAGGGAGGAGGGGCCACCAGTCGAAACCCTAAGGGTTTCCCACCCACAGGGTGGGGCCTAGGGCCGGCGGCGGCTTCCCCCTGGTGGCGGTGGCTTGGGGATCCCACCCCCCTAACACTAGGGTTTGAACCTACCCCTTCCTACTATAAATAGAGGATCTCCATCCCCTCTATTTGCACCACAACAAGGGTTCTCTCCTCTCCCTCTAAACCCTAGAGCTCTCCATCCATTAGATTTGATCTAGCTACTGGGTTTAGTTCTCCACCTCTGCACTACCGTCGTACGTAGGACGGTACGACTTCCTTCTTCTTCCGTTGCTCTGCTAGATCGGATCCCGGGAGATGTCCCTACACCAGACGTGTGTAGAGCTTCGAGGAGTAACACTTGGGGCATTGTCTTCATCGCTATACTCCTGCATGCGTAAGGCGTGCCATGGTATTCAAGGGTATGAACTCTGTTCTTCATCTCCATTACTTATTTCTACATAGATTAGATCTTGGTTATCGTGTTCGCGTAGGAAGATTCTTTTTGTTTTCTGATGCGAACCCCAAAAACTTCTCCCCGTACAAGTTCTTGCATACAAGTTGGATCAAAACACGCAATTAAGAACAGGGTGCATGATACGAATCTATCAAAACATCTTACACAAAATAGATTCCAATCTCAAATAGCAAATCATAGAACAAAGATCCACCACATAGGAATTACAAATACGCCCATAATCATGTCGGACAGCTCATATGGTACTAGATCTATGAAGAACGATAGAGAGAGATAGATCAATCTACTCCCACAAACCCATAGCCCGGAAGTGGACTACTCCCTCTTCATCATGGTGATAATGCTCGAGATGTTGGAGAGGGTGGAGATCTCCCCAGAGGTGGCTCTGGTGGACTTTCCCCCTCCAATCTTTGTTGGATCTGACTCTGTTTGGTGATGTTTTCATCTCTGGTGTGCTTTGTCTCGAGTACACCCCGCGGGGGTCCTTATATAGGTATTTTTAGGTCAAGATAACTCCATGGGTAAAAGAATCGAGGCAATCAGACGGACGAGGAGGAAGTTAGCATGGGTGGTGCGCCCACCTGGCCTAGGCGCACCCCTGTGCTATCTTGGGCCACCTGGCCCTCCAGGTGGGATTCTTGTGCTCCAGATGCTTCTCGTGGATAAATATTGGCATTCCCAAAAGTGTAGGTCCATTTGACTTTGTATAGGTCCTGAAACATCAAAAAAATTGAAAACAAGGTTTTCCTACCCTATAGGGTTATATCCAAAATAAAGGGGATCATTGGTAAATCCCAAAAAATCAATATAAAACATGGATATAACATTATATATGATGCAAATATGTGGGAAAACATGTTAACAAACTACAAAGTTCATGTATGCACTTTACATGCATCAACATCCCCAAGCTTAACCTATTCTCGTCCTCGAGCATGAAGGTGATAAAACTAAACATGGACTTTGGAGTTTGTTACCTTTTCTTCCTTCATTATCATTTAGAGTTCATAGGCTCAATTCCTTTCAATGATACATAATATTCAAGTGTACTATCAAGTTGTATCTTTTACACATCTATAAATATGTTGAACAATAAGTGATGGTGTGATAAAATAAATGATGAACAAAATAAACCTTCAAGCACACTTTGATGAACCTATAGAATTAGATACTCTTTTCATGATTGGCATTGGTTTTTCATGCCTTTATTTTTTGGGCTACTTCTTAGTTTCATGCCCTTGACTGGAAGACTCACTTCTTAGTTTTATGTCTTCCCTTGAGATGGTTTACATCCCATACTGAAAGTAAGCATTGAATACATATCTTAATCCTCCATAAAGAATGTAAAATAAAATTTTGAGCTATGTAGGTCATGTCAACAATACTAGTAAGGATGGGGTTCCAAGTATCTTTTATTTTCAAAGTTTCATATGGTTTATGTGCTAAACATCTTACAAGTTGATTGTTTTATGCACCTAGTCTATGACCTTGCACTCCTCATTCTACTCAACTTAGGCATTCCATTGCATACTCATGTTGATCTATGAAACCGCATAACTAAAGTACCTCTTGCCCTGTGTAGCTATATGCCCCCTTTTTGTATTTATTTGCTTAATTCATTTATTCATTTAGCATAAGAGATAATATATTTCCTTGGTTGTGTTCAAGGTGGGAGGGGAAGTATCTCTACTCTATAATAACAAAAAAACAGACATATTAATCATATCAACAAGGATCATCACGCTGTAAGTTTCCACCATGTCATGCATGGTTTTGACTAGCGATTCACGAGCGTTTTCTACCAACATGCCTACTCTAGTGTGCACACTTCATTTCACATCGATGCAATACATAGGTAGAACTTAAACATGATTAATATTCAATATTCAATATTGAAATGTAACATCCCAAAAATATCAAACTTAGATCATCAAAACACTAATCACCAAGATTAGGGTTAACAAAAACTTTTCTAAGTAAACCCATGAATGCATGCATATCTGAATGCATGGATTTTTAATTTCTTTAAAAACCACATTGTTTGTGTGAGCCATTGCTTGTAAAATGTTTCTTAGGTGAAAAGAACATCATCTAAAACATTTCCCACACTTTTCCTTAAGACAAGTAAATCAAAACAAATATATTAAGTGAATGGTCATTTTGACCAATTTAACTCCCATGCCTACTTTGGCTGTCTCAAACTTTCAAAACCTAACATAAACTTTTCTGGATCTTTGCACCCCTTGAATGTACTCATAACAGAGTATCAAGGCCCACTTTTTGATCATCCAGAAACTTTCAAATGCATAGTTTAAATGACAATTCAAAATTGAATCTTCTTCATACGGGAAGATCCCACTTTTTCAAAACCCACTCAAACAAGCTCAACTTTCAAAACCCAAGCATCTACAGACTCACCAGAACCAATCTAGCAAACCCACCAAAATTCATTTCAAAATTCAAAACTTGATTTCATGCGGCCATTTCATCAAACAGGTTGCAGACACAAATCAAACAAAACATCAAACACTATAGTGTGCAGTGATTCTTGCCTAACTTGTTCCCTAGTTAGCTCACACACACCTCAGTAGATCATCTAGAAATATTAGCCCAACACTAGCACCCCTGTGAGCTTGCCATTGCCATTTATGGTGAACAGCCAAGCACCTCAATGCCACACCATAGTCGACAGCTGGCTAGAGGAAAAACTAGTCGTGCCAACCTTGTCTGGGAGGCAGCCCACCGTCCACCGCCACTGCCTGTCCCAGCCGCGAGCGTTGCCAAGCCCTGGACCACGCGCACAAGACACGCCCAGACCATGCTGAGCGTGCGCCAGAGCGCCACCCTCGACCAGCATCCACAGACTGCGTGCTGCCCTCACCGCGTGCATACACGATCACCACCGACCCAGGAGACCGCCAGACATCCCCGTTTGCCGCCCCGTGCCATACAGCCACCGCCTTGCCGTCAAGACGCCGCCTGCCAGCAGAGCACCGTCCGTTCCAGACCAAACCACACCGCCCCATGCCTCGCGACCATGTCGTTGAGCATCGCCAGGAGACACAGCACCGTCCCCTACCCTTGCCCATGCCATTAGCCGCCTGTAATGTCGCCCCCGACGAGCTCACCGTAGGCCCCGACGGTCCCCTCGCTCGACTATAAATAGAGGCCACCCCCGCACGATTTCTTCACACCATCTCACTCCCCTCTCCCCACTGACCGTGCCACACCATCCTCAGAGCAAGGCGAGCACCACATCGCCGGAATTTCACCGGAGCCCGCCGCCTCTGGAGAAGAAAGGAGCCAGCGATTGGAGCCGCCCCAAGAGAAGCCACCGGTACCAGGAGGTTCGCCGTCGTCGACTTCGTCGTTCGCCCGCCTCGCCGACCCTCGCCCGTACCCCGGTGAGCCCCCAGCACCCCTCACTGGCCGCGCTAGGTTTCGTTCTCGCCGGAGTTGTCTCGCGTCGACGATGACCCCCAGCCGTTGGATTAGAACTAGATCGAACGATCCACGTTGCCCCATACCGCTTCGCCCATCCCCGTGTCACTGACGAGTGGGGACACCCACTTAAGCAGCCATGAGCACCTGCTTACGCCGGTAACACCCTCGATCGGACCTATGCAAGTTTAGCGAAATCCAAACCCGCATAGAAACGATTCAAAGGTGCCCACCAGCACTTTCGTCGGGTGGAAAACGGAAGTAATAACATTACACAACAGTCCTCGATGGGACCCAATATATAACAGCGACTCCATGAGTCAAGAATACAGATATACGGTACAAAGATCCAAATCACCTTGAAAACGATAGAGCGTCCAGCTACGGACAAGATGCAAATGGGGCTAAGAGCCCTGAAGAATAACCAATGGCGTCCATAACCCTGCCCAGGCCAAGCCGGAAGGGTAACCCTGCTAACGGCCGATCTCAAATCCTGCTTAAACAAAAGGTGCCGAAGGGCAAAGGAAAAGAGGAGCGTCGATCGAGGCCAAGACACGGCGAGGCTAGAATTGCGGTCCTCGCCACATAGGTATGGTGGATCAAGCGGCAGCGAGATGCACTAAACAACCTATAGAGACTCGATACAACCGGGCTATCGAGAGGGGTGAGAAAGACCTATTCGATCCAACCGGATACTATCATCAATCAAACCCATCTGGCGTTTCTCGAGACCAAACGAGGAAGTCAACCGAGGAACTCACACTTTATTTATTCATTATAGTTGCACTTTACTAGTCGTTTAGATAATCGTCACGATAAAGTAAGCGATGGGCACTTTTAGTTAACCATTCCGTTATAGTGGCAACACTTACTAGTCGACATTTAACATGAGATATCCCATAAACCCAGATGTTGGTACTTTTAATCAGCCATTCCGCTAGAAGTTGCAATACTTACTAGTCAGTACCATGATCGACACCCCAAACAAGCAGGGCAGTATTAATTAGTCATTCCATTATAGTGAAGCTGATTACTAGTCATTATAAAGTCAAATTTATAGCAATAAACTTTAGTTATGCTTGTCTGTGATCGAGATATCGTGCTCCAAGTCGTCCATATCCGCGACACGGCTTTGAAAGTTTTACCCGCCGGGTGCACCAATAACAACACACGCCGATCAACCTCTAAAACCAACTCAAAACCCAACGAGGCTTTCACGATGAACAATCACAGATTCAGAATATTTCAGGGGCCACCCTTGAGTCTACCCAACGGTAAGCAAGCTCCGAGACGGACTCAAGGTTTGGGTGGAACGATCGGGAACCCAAAATGGGCTTGTCGACACCGCGGAATCGTGTCCCAATCCTAAACAGTACAGTGTGCTCCTCGCACAATTTAAATACATAAGTAGCATGGCATAAGTACAGCATAGTAAATAAAACCTCAAACTAGTTTGTGGCCCCAAGAAATAAGACTGAATCAAGCTCGCCTGGGGTCCCATATACCTCCCGGATGTGGATAGCGCGATAAATCAAGGAACATGTATCAAGTACTCGGGGTCTTACGGGACACAAGTGGGCGTTCGGAAACCAAATATTTTCTATCACCCACCGATGCCTCTGCTTATTTCAATTTTAGTTGTTAAACAGAAATTAAAGTGAGCGATAGGTAAAACTATGATCATCTCCATCATCAACATGCGGCAATACATCAACAACTGTGGCACTTGACAACACGCAACAGCACTTAAGCAGGCGACTACGACGCGCAAATCCAACTATCTACCAAACAACAGGTAATAGGATGTGTCCAAGGCAATATAGGGCTGCACGATATATCACAGGTACGGAAACTAAAGCATCGCAACACAGATAGCAATAGATCAACAGGAGGGAATAAATACTATAAAAGTAAGATAGGTATAAAGGGAGATGCTAAAACATTGTCGAAGGTTCAACCGAAGATCGGGTCGACACTCGCATCAACTCAACGGCCGTATCCGCGAAGAAGCAAAACACTAGAATAAACACCGGATGCAATATTTAATACTACGGTAAAAGATCGGGCATGATGCATGTATGATGCATGACATGGCAAAAGGTGCGATGCGTTTAGGTCATATTAAGCGGAACCGGGGTCCCGACAATTAATTAGATGGTTCGAGTTATTTAGAACCCCCGCAATTTAAATGTTGTTTAACAAGGCAAAAGATAGCACCGGGTTCGCTACACAAATTTAGATGAGGCCAATATACGACTGGATTTGCCCGCATATGGGCCCCATATTTAATTATGCAGTGAATCGGCATAAGGCCCCCAAACCAATGAGATGCATGCGAGATGAATGACAATTTAATATGCGACGAGGTTATTATGTTATAAAAATAGGGTTCTCGGGAAGGGGTTCACACATTGAGGGGTCTCGACGGACTTGGGGTTCCGGAGTTCGGGGTCGGTCTCAGGGTCCAGGGTTCGACGGGGCGTTCTCGGGCTCCGGGGTCGTTCTCGGATATCGGGGTAGGTCTTGTAGCAACCGGGAAGCAGGGCTTGGTTGGCGTCGGGGGCGCATCGGTCTCGCCCTGTACGGTGTCGTTCTTGTCGCATGCAGATCTTGTCGGGTTCCGCGGGGTCGATCTTACCGTTGCGAGGGTCTTGTTGGGTCCGCGCCATCGCGTCGGTCTCGGCATCCGGGGTGAATTGCTTGGCATCCTCGAGGAGCACTTGTCGTCTTCGAGTCGATGACCTGGCGTCTGGTTTCTTGGGCATCTGATCTAGGGAGAAGTACTTGTTGCGTCTGCGGCTCCGGGTCCAGGTAGAAGAGCTCGTCGCTCCCGGAGAAGATCTTGGGGTTCCGTTCTCTTGCATCGGTACAGGTATGCGGTGTTCTTTGCATCGAAGATCTTGACATAGGGCGGGATTGGTCTCGGGTTCGGGCGTCACGGGCACGATAGCGGCAGGCGCTGTAGAGGTTGGCCTCGACTGTTGACGGAGGACCACCGACCGAGGCGCAGGCTCAGTCGCGGGTACTCGAGCAGCCCCAATGTGGGGTCCGCGGCAGGCGAGGCGGCGAAGCGGGCCGGAGACGGGCGCGGGCGGGCGACGCGGGCGCGGTGGCTTGTCGGCGGGCTCATGAGGTGGGCGGCGAGCGCTGATACGAGGAGCACGGCGCGCCGGCGAGGGGAGGCGGGCCGCGGTCTCGCGAGCGGTGGCGGCGCAGGCCGGGCGGCGGAGCTGAGCGGGCCACGGCGAGCTGGGGAAGAGGGTCGCCGGGAGGAGGTGGTGCTGGCGCGGGCAAGGGCGGGGGACGGCGGCGGCGGCGAGGGGAGGAGGCGGCCGGGCTGGTGGCGACGGGCGAGAGGGTCCGCCGGCCATGGCGGAGGGTCCGGCGGCTATTGACGGAGGCGGGCGAGGATGGGGCCTCGAGGCGGTGGCGGGGCGCGAGGCGGAGGGAGGCTGGGAGGACCACGGGAGGCGAAGGCGGGCGCGGGAGCGGGGGGGCGGGGAGGAGCGAGCGGGAGGGCGAGGCAGACGGGGTGGAGGAAGGCGGCGGGCGGGAGGAAGCCTGAGGCGGAGGTGGCGAGGCCGAGGGAGGAGCGGGCAGGGTGCGGCCGGGAGGCGGAGGGGCGGAGCGGAGGTGGTGCAGTAGGAGGCGGCCGAGCAGGTGGTCGGGGAGGGAGCCTGGGGAGGAGGTTGAAGGAGGGAGGGTGAGAGGGCAAGGATCGGTGGACCGGAGGGGACAGGTGGGGTCGAGGTGGGCTGGCTGGTGGGGTCCACGCGGGAAAGGTGGGAGCTGGGGAGTGGTTGCGTGCGGCGTGAGGGCGTCTGCTGTGTGTGTTGGGTTTAGAGGGAGAGGGAGAGAAGAGAGAGAGGGCCAAGTGGCAGCACATGGTTAGCTGGGGGGTTGGGCAGGGTGACGTGGCGGCCTAGGATTGGTCCGGGTGAGGTGGCCAGAGGGGTGGGTAGAGTTTTAGGTAGCTGTAGGATTTGTTGGGGTGTTTGGGGTGGACCGATTTAGAAATGGGGGGTGGTCGTTCAGGTCGATTCGGCCCGTTCGACTGCCCCGCTAAAAACAATTGAACTTTTTATTTGATTTAAACGGGCCGTATGCAAACCGATAGCGGCCAAAACAAAATAATCCGGGGCCCCGGGTTTGCGTGTTTGAATGTAGAGGGGCGTTTTGAAAACCAAAACCAGGCTTTGCGAAAATAGTTTTATGCAAGCAATGCATGATGATGACGATGCAATGCACAAATTCAACGCGATTTTCTAGTAGTGGTTTTGCGGGATGCCACAATTCGACACCACTAACAATGGACCTCGCCCTCGAGATCCGCCTCATGGTACCGGAAAAAAGGTCGGTGACCTGCATCTTCTCGCTTCATGTAGATCCTCGCGACACCACTAACGAGGGTTCCTTCTTCATCTGGGAATCGGCGACACCACCAACAAAAGGGGCGTTGTTCCTGATCGTCGAGAGAACACTCCGGAGAAACAAAGGACGAAGATAGAGGTATCAAACGATAAGGCCACCTCTAACTTCCATTAGAAGAGGTAAAAGTTACATGGATCCACCAGTTCGATGTACAGAGCGAACAGTAAGAGTCGGGTAGGGTGATCAGTCCATCCCGGACCCATCTATCAACTCTATACATGGGTAGGAGAATCAGGCAACTCAACTCTCTAGATTTAGACTGAAGATCTTCATAGGCGGTATCCGGAACAAAAGGAATGCTGCCAGCAGAAATCGTATGAAAGACACAATGATTAGGTTCCGCGATGGTTCCATTGGCATGAACAACACATGCTCAAGGTTAACTCCAACTTCACCAATGCTCGTCCTTCTCATATGTTTTTCAACGACACAGATATCCGGCAAGGATCACATATGGATAAAGAGCTCAAGAACAAAAGATCGGATGAAGGGTACAACAGACAAGTCGCAGATTGATGATCGTAGCACCTCCGTTAAAAAGGGAGACAACGAAGCCCTGAAGGTACGACGGAATCCCAACCACGAGAAATCCTGGACTCGAAGAGAGAGAAGAGAGCGGATTCAAAACACGCAGAGGTAAGAGGAGAATAGCAGAGGGTAAGGAGTAAAATCAGACCTAATCAGAACTATCCAACCGATTTTCAAAAATAGTTTTTGGACACTCTACTTCGGCCGTTAGCTAGGTTATCCCACAATTACAGGTGGACTTGTGGGGTATCGCAACTGAGCTCGATACCACTCAGAACACCCTCGAATCGGACCTATGCAAGTTTTAGCGAAATCCACAAACCCGCATAGAAACGATTCAAAGGTGCCCACCAGCACTTTCGCGGGTGGAAAACGTAATAACATTACACAACAGTCCTCGATGGGACCCACGTAATATATATATATATGACTCCATGAGTCAAGAATACAGATATACGTACAAAGATCCAAATCACCTTGAAACGATAGACGGACAAGATGCAAATGGGGCTAAGAGCCTCAAGAATAACCAATGGCGCCCATAACTGCCAAGCGGGAAGGGTAACCTAACGGCGCCGATCTCAAATCCTGCTTAAACAAAAGGTGCCGACAAAGGGCAAAGGAAAAGAGGAGCGCCGATCGAGGCGAGACACGGCGAGGCTAGAATTAGCGGTCCTCGCCACATAGGTATGGTGGATCAAGCGGCAAGATGCACTAAAAACCTATAGAGACTCGATACAACCGGCTATCGAGAGGGTGAGAAAGACCTATTCGATCCAACCGGATACTATCATCAATCAAACCCATCCTGGCGTTTCTCGAGACCAAACGAGGAAGTCAACCGAGGAACTCACAGTTGGCGTTTTATTTATTCGTTATAGTTGCGCACTTTACTAGTCGTTTAGATAATCGCCCGATAAAGTAAACAAGGGCACTTTTAGTTAACCATTCCGTTATAGTGGCAACACTTACTAGTCGACATTTAACATGAGATATCCCATAAACCCAGCAGATGTTGGTACTTTTAATCAGCCATTCCGCTAGAAGTTGCAATACTTACTAGTCAGTACCATGGTCGCAGTTACACCCCAAACAAGCGAGGGCGTATTAATTAGTCATTCCATTATAGTGAAGCTGATTACTAGTCATTATAAAGTCAAATTTATAGCAATAAACTTTAGTTATGCTTGTCTATGATCGAGATATGCTCCAAGTCGTCCATATCCGCGGACACGGCTTTAAAGTTTTACCCGCGGGGTGCACCAATAGCAACACACGCCGATCAACCCTAAAACCAACTCAAAACCCAACGAGGCTTTCACGAACAATCACAGATTCAAATATTTCAGGGGCCACCCCTTGAGTCTACCGTAAGCAAGCTCGAGACGGACTCAAGGTTTGGGTGGAACGACCGGGAACCCAAACTGGGCTTGTCGACACCGCGAATCGTGTCCCGATCCTAAGTGCTCTCACAATTTAAATACATAAGTAGCATGGCATAAGTACAGGATAGTAAATAAAACCTCAAACTAGTTTGTGGCCCCAAAAATAAGATGAATCAAGCTCGGCTCGGGGTCCCATATACCTCCGGATGTGGATAGCGCGATAAATCAAGGAACATGTATCAAGTACTGGTCTTACGGGACACAAGTGGGCTCGAAACCAAATATTTTCTATCACCCACCGATGCCTCTGCTTATTTCAATTTTAGTTGTTAAACAGAAATTAAAGTGAGCGATAGGTAAAACTATGATCATCTCCATCATCAACATGCGGCAATACATCAACAACTGTGGCACTTGACAACACGCAACAACACTTAAGCAGGCGACTACGACGCGCAAATCCAACTATCTACCAAACAACAGGTAATAGGATGTGTCCAAGGCAATATAGGGCTGCACGATATATCACAGGTACGGAAACTAAAGCATCACAACACAGATAGCAATAGATCAACAGGAGGGAATAAATACTATAAAAGTAAGATAGGTATAAAGGGGGAGATGCTCGCCTGAAAACATTGTCGAAGGTTCAACCGAAGATCGGGTCGACACTCGCATCAACTCAACGGCCGTATCCGCGAAGAAGCAAAACACTAGAATAAACACCGGATGCAATATTTAATACTACGGTAAAAGATCGGGCATGATGCATGTATGATGCATGACATGGCAAAAGGTGCGATGCGTTTAGGTCATATTAAGCGGAACCGGGGTCCCGACAATTAATTAGATGGTTCGAGTTATTTAGAACCCCCGCAATTTAAATGTTGTTTAACAAGGCAAAAGATAGCACCGGGTTCGCTACACAAATTTAGATGAGGCCAATATACGACTGGATTTGCCCGCATATGGGCCCCATATTTAATTATGCAGTGAATCGGCATAAGGCCCCCAAACCAATGAGATGCATGCGAGATGAATGCCAATTTAATATGCGACGAGGTTATTATGTTATAAAAATAGGGTTCTCGGAAGGGTTCACATTGAGGGGTCTCGACGGACTTGGGTTCGGGTCGGTCTCGGGTCCGAGGTTCGACGGGTTCTCGCCCGGGTCGTTTCTCGGATATCGGGTAGGTCTTGTAGCAACCGGAAGCAGCTTGGTTGGCGTCGGGTCTCGCAGACGGTGTCGTTCTTGTCGCATGCGATCTTGTCGGGTTCCGGTCGATCTTACCGCTATGTAGGTCTTGTTGGTCCGCCATCGCGGTCTCGCATCCGGGTGAATTGCTTGGCATCCTCGAGGAGCACTTGTCGTCTCAGTCGATGACGTTTCTGCATCTCGATCTGCAGGGGTACTCCGGGTCGTAGAAGAGCTCGCTCCCGGAGAAGATCTTGGGGTTCCGCTTGCATCGGTATGCGGTGTTCTTTGCATCAAGATCTTGACATACGGGCGATTGGTCTCGGTTGGGGCCAAAGGCGTCACGTGGCGCGGTAGAGGTTGGCCTCGGACTGTGGAGGGACCTCACCGA
Organism: Avena longiglumis; assembly: GCA_030063025.1. NCBI lineage: Eukaryota > Viridiplantae > Streptophyta > Magnoliopsida > Poales > Poaceae > Avena > Avena longiglumis. The sequence goes on from CP125976.1 coordinate 524,700,849, forward strand.
GAGGCGCAGGCTCAGGTCGCGGGTACTGAGCAGCCCCCAAGGTGGGGTCCGCGGCGGAGGCGAGGCGCTAACAGGGCGAACTCGGGCGAATGACGCGCGGCGGTGGGTGGCTTGTCAGCGCTGGATACGGAGGAGCACGGCGCCAGGGAGGCAAAGCCGTTGGCGGCGGTCTCGCGAGGGAGCGGTATGCGGCGCGGAGCTGAGCTTGTCGGGGGCCGCGAGCTTGGGGGAAGAGGGGTCGGGAGGAGGTGGTGGCGGCGGGCGGGCGGCACGGACGCTGAGGGGAGGAGCGGCCGGGCGCTGCGGTGGAGACGGCGCGGAGGGGTCCGCCGGCGGAGGCGAGGTCCGGGCGTGTGGGGCGAGGATGGGGCCTCGAGGCGTGGCGGGGCGCGAGGCACGGAGGGGCGGGAGGACCACGAGGAAGGCGGGACGCTGGTCGAGCGGCGAGGTGGGCGCGCGGTTCTCGGGGAGGAGCGGGCGAGGCAGGGGTGGAGGAAGACGCCAAGGCGGGAGGAAGCCCACAAGGCGGCGGGGTGAGCGGTGGGAGGCCGAGGGAGGAGCGGCGGTGGTTGGCGGAGGTGGTGCGGTAGGAGGGGGCGGCCGGGGCCGGAGCAGGGTGGTCGGGGAAGGGGAGCTCGGTGGGGGAGGGAGGTTGAAGGAGGGTGAGGGTGAGAGAACGCGGGGTGCAGGGCAAGGATCGGTGGACCGGAGCGGGACAGGTGGTGGGTCAGAGGTGGGCCAGGGCTGGTGGGGTCCACGCGGGAAAGGTGGGAGCTGGGGAGTGGTTGCGTGTGAGCGGGAGATGGCGTGTCTTGTGGGTTTAGAGGAGAGGAGAAGAGAGAGAGGGCCAAGTGGCGACATGGTTAGCTGGGGCAGGTGACGTGCCTAGGATTGGTCCGTGAGGTGGCCGAGGTGGGTAGAGTTTTAGGTAGTCAGGATTTGTTGGGGTGTTGGGGGACCGATAGAAATGGGGTGGTCGCTCAGGTCGATTCGCCCCGCTAAAAACAATTGAACTTTTATTTGATTTAAACGGGTCAGTATGCAAACCGCTAGGCCAAAACAAAATAATCCGGGGCCCCGGTTTGTGTTTGAATGTAGAGGCGCTGAAAACCAAAACCAGGCTTTGCGAAAATAGTTTTATGCAAGCAATGCATGATGATGACGATGCAATGCACAAATTCAACGCGATTTTCTAGTAGTGGTTTTGCGGGATGCCACAGCCGGCCCGTTAGAATTTCCCGCGCAGCCCAACAATTCAAATTAAACCTTTTTCTTTTTAAATTCAAACACACTTCTGTACCCAACTTCAAAAATCTACCCAGATCGATTCAGTGCACCAAATTGGGTGAAACCAATTTTGTTGGAAAGGTCTGTGAATGCTTAATACAAGCCCGCTGGATTCAAGTCATTTGGATTAGTAGATCACCCATAGCAAAAATAACAAGGCAGAAGCTTTTCTGCATTCAAACATTTTTCAAATTTAAACCATAAAAGCTTTTGAGTTGATTCCAACTCTCAAAAATCACATTTAACCATACCTTTCAGAATATATAAAAATATATAGGTTTACTTGCAGAAATAATGTTTAAGGATTAAAAGAATGCTTCATAAGCATTTCTAGTCACTTTAATTAATTAAAATAAAAAAAGTAAAACCTTATTAAATTGTGACACCACTTTAAATCACATTACCATGGACTACAATATGTGGTGATGACATGTGTCAACATGATACCATGTTTAGTTTGGAGAATATTAAATCTTAAGTAGTTTTTCAATGAGTAGAAATTACTTTTCTAAAATAAAAAGATTTAAACCAAGCCTTAACCTTGTAATGTTAGAGATGATGCTAGATCATCTATAGGACCCTTGTGTGTGATGATTTCAAGTAGTTAAGTATTGTTTGGTGATTGTGTACCTCATATTTATTCATAGACGCTAAATGCACCAAGGATACGAGGAGGAAGGAGGATACTACGAAGAAGAAGCCGAGGAGAACTTCAACCACTGCTCTGCACAAGGCAAGCCTAATACTACTAGTGAATGTGCAAGCTAACGCTTGCCAGATACTATACCTATGCAAGCTTATACTCATATTGATGCAAGCCAACCCTTGCCAGATACCCTACTGATGCCACAAACCCATACTTGTGACCCTACTTGCTTGTTGAAAACCAATCCTAGTTTTATGGCAAGCTTCTTACTTTATTTGTTTATCAAAGCTTACTTAGAGTCTACCTAAGAGTTTGGTAGATACTAGACAGTTGTGCTGAAGGTTGCATAAAGAGCATAAAATTTGGCCTAAGCTAGAAACCTTGATCTCAGCCTAAGACATAAGATTGAACTTAGTAAAACTCCACTAGTTACCACCCCTCATTAGTACCAACCCCACCTGTAGATGCTAGTGCTAAGCATAAAACTTGATCAACTTTAGATGGGAATACTTGGTGGAAAAATGGTTATGAAAACCTTGGAATGATGGATCATTCTATTGAAATGTTTTGGACATGTGTTTCCAAACACTTGATGATTCTGGTGATAAAAATGTTGAGGCATGAGCCTTAGCCCTTTATAAAACTGATGGTTGTCTGGATGCGATACCATTCCAATTTTTGCGTACAACCACAATACCCAAATATTGGGTAGGGCTTGACTGGAAACTTATATACCTTAGTATTAGTTCCCTCACGGCCAAGGTCTGAGATGAGGCTACCTTGTGAAGATTGTCCACCTATGCAGTACCACAGATGACAGTGGTCATGGTTGGGAGGCCAAACTCACAGGAGATGTGCTTATAATAGGGAGTGTAATTGAAAGGTTAGGATTGATTATCCGCATACTGAGTATGGTGAATTCAGGATTTGTTCCTGACGGATGTATCGAATGTTGTGGTGAAAGTGTACAATCTCTGCAGAGTGTCAAACTATTCGAATAGCGTCATGATTATGGACAGATTAGTGGCCATCTTGTTCCCCGTCAGACTTTTCAAAATGACTTGTGAAATGAAGTGAGACTTTGACTTGACCACAACAGAGTTGTGACCTGAACTACAAGATCCCACTTAGGAGTTATAAAATTGTGACTAACTTTGGAACTTAGTAGAGATAAACCTGGCTTTTTGCAAAACAACCCTAGAGCCTAGTGCCCTATTATCCAAAAACCCCTTACTTGTTAGTATTAGTTTGCGAGTACTTAAAGAGTACTCATGGATTTGTCCCTGGCTATTCCCATGGCCAGACTATGAAGAGGAGTACCTCGAAGATGGAACCCCGGAAGGCTACGACAACTAGGATCATCTCCTATCGTCAGCATTGCCTGTGAACTCGAAGATTGAGCTTCGCCTACGCTACCGTTATTATTATTACGTATTCCGCTGCTTGATGTGTATTGAGAACTGGATCATGAGATACCTATTTGTGTAAGAACCTATGTATCGTTTGTAATGGATGAAGTACTATGGTATCCAATTCTGTTATGTCTCGCAAAAAATGGTAATCCTGGGATTGCGATGTATGGCATAACAGGCATCTAGGATTGAAAAATCCGGGTGTTGACAAGTTGGTATCAGAGCCATCCTGACCATAGGAGACCCTAGTTAGATTGGACGTTGAACCAAAAACTTAGTTCAAAAACCAAAGAACACAAATATTTACGAAAACTTATTCTCATTCTTACCTATTTAATTCTTTAATAAAACTTCATGTTCCTCAAAAACTCTTGCAAAATAGATAAAATTTTGACACACTTGATCACTCTGCTAATCTACTCATCCTCTATTTTTATAGATGGACGTGAAGTACAGCTAGTTTTACCAACTTGGGAATGGGGGAGACCTTATCTTTGAGAGGGATCTGGATCAGCTTTCGGAACTTCTGGAGCGTCCACACCCCGAGTTCTTCGGAGCTCAGCTCAATGATCAAGGAGGAGAAGATCTGCAGTGGCTAATTATTTCAAGTCTCCAAGGAAAGATTGAACCTCCCACAGCGGAGGGAATTCAGTTTACCTTGAGGGAAAACAATTGGCTCGATGGACTTGCCAGAGCAATGCAGGAAGCTCTTTCCCGTCTGTGTGGGCAGAGCATCAATCAGATCAAGGGTACTCGCTTTGAGTTTTTCCCAAGACGTGATGCAAATGGCCAACCACTGGAAGCCCCATACCACCCCGAGCTGAAGACTCAATTGGACCACCTTAGCTTCATGATGTATGATCGTCAGCAGGAATTGGACAACTGCCGTGACTATTGCAACCACAAGTCTGCCATCATCAAGACGAAGGACCAGACCATCGCCATGCTAGCAAAGGATCGCAAGTCTCGCCGCCGTCAGCTTGACAAGAAGGAGCGCATTATTGCCCGTCTTCGCCATCGCATATCATCTCTGGAAGAGACCATCCACGAGAGGGACATGCAGTTGGAGGAAAGGGAGAATGCCGGAGAGGATCTTCGTGGAGACCCTTACTCCTATCTCAGCGATGACGATGATTTTCTGGAGGATTGGGCCATGGACTTCTTCACCGATGAGGATGATTTCGCCTTCATCGATGATGTTGAAGATGATGAAGCCACAGACTCCGAGGAGTAGTAGCACTGAGCACTAGCGTAATGAGTAGTAGTCGGTCCCACTGTATCGTATATTCCAGAATGATTCTTAAAACCATCTGTTTTTCCTTGATGTGGTGTGTGTTGTACTGTGTGCTATGAGTGAATGAATGAAAACGCAAGTTTCTAGAAAACTTGAGTCAAACTCTAAAAACTTTTCAAAGACCCAAAACCTTAGAAATTTCCCTCTTTTCTCATGATCGATATCAATCCTCAGATGCCACGTGGAGGAAGTGGTTCAGCCCCGGACCCGATGTTGCAGATCCTGCAAATTTTGACTTCTGACCGCTGTGAAGAGCGGAACGTCAAGCCAACCTAGCCACCCCTGCAGAGATAGCCCAGCTAGCCCACAATAACCAAGGCCACTAAATCGGGACAACCACGGATCTAAGCTCAAGAATTTCCGAATACCAACCCACCCGTTTCACCAAGTCAAGAACCCTAGGCGATGATTGGCAAACCATGGAAAACAACTTAGAAGTAGCAGGAGCCAAGCCAACGAGAAAGTCTGTTCGCCACCCATTATCTATCCGGAGATGCGGGCATGGTGGAGCGATGTGCGTGCAATGACCGGAGGCCGATGATGACCGAGGAATTCAAGGTCAAGTTTAGCAGAACCCATGTGCCACGGTTTAATCAAGAGAGTGAGAGATGAGTTCGAGAGTTGAAGCAAGGAAGGATGACTGTAGTGGAATACCGTGACAAATTTTGTCATTATCTAGGTATGCCCGGACGAAATATACACGAAGCCAAGAAGAAAGAAAGATTCTAAATGGTCCGCATGACGAGATGCGACGGTGTTAATCAATATCCCTTTGTTGATATTGAAGCCCTTGTAGACTCGCTATCCGGATGGAAGGAAAGATCAACCAGGCCAATGAAAACCGCAAGCGTCATGATGCATCAACCAGAACCCATCGGACCCCAAAGTATCGCCTAACCCATCTCCGTGATTTTCCTAAGAACCAATAGACCCCTATGACCCGTCCGACCTACCCCAACGTGGAAACCCTAGACCCGGAGGAAATCACAACAACCCAGCAACTCTAGCAATTTCACCGTGCCCCACCCAAATTCAACACCAACAATGCTACCAACCCCAACACCGCCTCGAGGATGGAAGCAATGTTTGCTGTCGCGATAAGGACAAGTCACAAGTGACTTGTTATGATCAGGAAATAAAGGCCACTATTCCAATGAGTGCCCCAACAAGAAGAATGCTACAGCCCCCAACGCCAATGTCCCAGCTCAGCAGCAGCGTCGTGTCCAGCCAGGGAGAAGATTTGCCCCAGGGAATTCACTCAACCGCAATGGCCGTCTTTTTCTCATGCATGCTGAAGAAGCTCAGGAAGTGCCAGACGTCGTGCTGGGTATGTTTTCTGTTAATTCAGTACTTGCAAGAGTGTTGTTTGATTCTGGTGCATCGCATTCATTTGTCACCGAAGAATTTGCCTACACTAGTAAAATTCAACCAACCAAATTGAAGCATGTGATGATTGTACAAATTCCTGGATCAACCACCAAGGCTAGGAAAATTTGCAAAGTCGTCCCTATCCGAATCCATGGCATAGATTTTTATGCTAATCTAATAGTACTCGGAACTAAAGGTTTGGGAGTAGTACTAGGAATGGATTGGATGTCCAAACATAAAGGATTGATTGATCGTGCCAAGAAAGCCATCACCATGACCAAGCATCGGAATATCGATCGAGCATATATAAAACCTTACCTCGCCAATTCAAGTGTAACAAGAGTATAGCCCAAACTACCATTGACCAAGTTCGGATAGTCCGCGAATACCCGATGTATTTCCAGATGTTTTGCCCGGTATGCCCCCAGATCGGGATATCGAGTTTATCATCGAACTACTCCCCGGAACAGGACCCATAGCCCAGAGACCCTATAGTATGAACCCGTCAGAACTAGAAGAATTGAAGAAGCAACTGGATTCCATGCTAGAAATCGGATTGATTCAACTGAGTGCGTCCCCATGGAGATCACATGTATTTTTTGTGGACAAGAAGGATGGAGGTAACCGTTTGTGTACGGATTATCGGAAGTTGAATGATGTCACCATCAAGAACAAGTACCCCTTGCCTAAGATAGAAGATTTGTTTGATCAGTTGACCGGTGCCCAGGTGTTTTCTAAGATTGATCTTAGGACTGGCTATCATCAACTCAAAATTCGTGTAGAGGATATTCCAAAGACTTCCTTTACCACCAGATATGGATTGTATGAGTATACAATCATGTCTTTTGGATTAACCAATGCCCCCGCTTATTTCATGAATCTCATGAATAAGATTTTTATGGACTTCCTGGATAAGTTTGTCGTTGTTTTCATCGATGACATACTGATTTATTCCAAATTAGAAGAAGAACATGAGCTACACCTAAGGACCATTCTTGGAACCCTTAGAGAGCATCAGCTGTATGCAAAGTTCAGCAAATGTGAATTCTGGTTACAGGAAGTAGGATTCCTCGGTCACATTGTAACAGCCGGAGGAATTGCCGTTGACTCTACCAAAGTGAAAGATGTCGAAGATTGGCAAGCCCCAACCACTCAAACCCAAGTTCGTGCTTTTCTCAGATTGGCGGGATATTACCGCAAATTCATAGAAGGATTCTCGAGTATCGCCCGACCCATGACCCAATTGCTGAAGAAGGACAAGAAGTTTGAATGGACCGACAAATGTGAAGAGAGCTTTCAAGAACTCAAGAGGAGATTGATTTCAGCCCCAATCTTGATTATGCCTGATATCACGAAGCCCTTCGATGTGTATTGTGACGCATCCAAGATTGGTCTCGGATGTGTGCTAATGCAAGAAGGCAAAGTTATATCTTATTTATCTCGACAATTGAAGCAACATGAACAAAATTACCCAACCCATGACCTCGAACTCGCAGCCATAGTTCTAGCCCTGAAGACATGGATACATTACCTTATGGGCAACCGTTGTGAGATTTATTCGGATCACAAGAGCCTAAAGTATATATTCACTCAGAAGGAGCTGAATATGAGGTAGAGAAGATGGATTGAACTAATCAAGGATTACGACCTGGACATTCACTATCACCCTGGAAAAGCCAATGTGGTAGCCGATGCCCTTAGCAGATTGCCGTGCCGCTTGAACTCCATGATTTTGAAGGAACAACCAAGTTTGCACAAAGAGATGGAAGATTTTCGAGTGAAATTAGTAAGTGAAGGATTTTTGGCTAGCATAGAACTTCAGCCCACTTTGATCAGTCAGATTAAAGAGGCGCAGAAAGGAAATGCTAGGATCGACGGAATCAAGCGTCGTATCAGTGCGAGCAAAGTACCGGATTCACCGAGGGGCGAAGGAGTTTTGTGGTAAAAGGAAGCCTTTGTGTACCATCGATTTTGAGTTAAAGAAGTTATCTTGAAGGAGGCTCATGATACTCTTTATTCTATCCATCCGGAGGAACTAAGATGTATCAAGATTTGAAAGAGCAATTTTGGTGGCATAAGATAAAGAGAGAAATCGGAAGCTATATCGCCAAGTGTGATATATGTCACGAGTCAAGCGGGACATCAAAGACCCATTGGATTGTTGCAACCTTTGATTCCGAATGGAAATGGGATTATGTAGGAATGGACTTTATCAACTGGACTACCTACTTCTAGTAGGGAAATGACTCTATCTGGGTCATAGTGGATGATTGTCCAAAGTCGCCCATTTCTTGCCCGTCAAAACCACCTATCAGAGTTCGAAGCTAGCGGAGTTGTACATCGCTAGAATAGTTAGTTTGCACGGAGTCCCCAAGAACATAGTATCGGATCGAGGAACTCAGTTTACCTCGAGGTTCTAGAAGAAAGTCCAAGAAGGTTTAGGAACCCTAGATTTCAAGATCTGCGTATCACCCTCGGACCGATGGACAAGCGGCGAGTAAATCAAATACTCAAGATATGCTTAGAGCATGTGTGCTAGAATATGGATCCAAATGGGAAGGCATGCGTTTGCAGAATTTTCATACAACAACAGTTACCAAGCCAGTTTGCAAATGGCCCCATTTGAATTCATGTAAGGAAGGAAGTGTCGCACCCCTTTGAACTGGTCGGAAGTAGGAGAGAGTCAAATTTTCGGACCCGACATCCTACGAGAAGCAGAAGAGAAGGTTCACAAGATTCGTGAGCACCTCAAGGCAGCCCAATCCCGACAAAAGAGCTACGCCGACAAGAGACGTCGAGACCTCGCCTTCAACATCGGAGATTTTGTTTATCTGAAAGTGTCTCCATTGAAGGGAATGCAGCGTTTCCAACTCAAGGGAAAGTTAGCCCCCAGATATATCGGACCTTTCAAAATTTTGAACTGTCGAGGAGAAGTATCGTATCAACTGGAGCTACCAGAAGAGATGTCAGCTGTGCACAATGTGTTCCATATCTCGTTACTTCGCAAGTGTCTCGAAGTCCCCGAGAAGACCGAAGTATTCAAGAATATTGATCACCGGACCATAGAGATCAATGATGATCTGACCTATCTCGAAGTACCCATCCGTATAATGGAAGAAGCCTTTCGAACTACCAGAACCCGAAGCATAAAGTTTCTCAAAATTCAGTGGAGCAACCACACAGAAGAGGAGGCTACCTGGGAACGTGAAGATCACATCAGAACGGAGTTTCCAGATCTCTTCAAATCCTAGGTAATCTTTTCGTCCTTTTTCAAATCTCGGGACGAGATTTCGTTTAAGGGGGGAAGGTTTGTAACATCCCAAAAATATCAAACTTAGATCATCAAAACACTAATCACCAAGATTAGGGTTAACAAAAACTTTTCTAAGTAAACCCATGATTGCATGCATATGTGAATGCATGGATTTTTAATTTCTTTAAAAACCACATTCTTTGTGTGATCCATTGCTTGTAAAATGTTTATTAGGTGAAAAGAACATCATCAAAAACATTTCCCACACTTTTCCTTAAGACAAGTAAATCAAAACAAATATATTAAGTGAATGGTCATTTTGACCAATTTAACTCCCATGCCTACTTTGGCTGTCTCAAACTTTCAAAACCTAACAGAAACTTTTCTGGATCTTTGCACCCCTTGAATGTACTCATAACAGAGTATCAAGGCCCACTTTGTGATCATCCAGAAACTTTCAAATGCATAGTTTAAATGACAATTCAAAATTGAATCTTCTTCATATGGGAAGATCCCACTTTTTCAAAACCCACTCAAACAAGCTCAACTTTCAAAACCCAAGCATCTACAGACTCACCAGAACCAATCTAGCAAACCCACCAAAATTCATTTCAAAATTCAAAACTTGATTTCATGCGGCCATTTCATCAAACAGGTTGCAGACACAAATCAAACAAAACATCAAACACTATAGTGTGCAGTGATTCTTGCCTAACTTGTTCCCTAGTTAGCTCACACACACATCAGTAGATCATCTCGAAAGATTAGCCCAACACTAGCACCCCTGTGAGCTTGCCATTGCCATTAATGGTCAACAGCCGAGCACCTCAATGCCACCCCATAGTCGACAGCAGGCTAGAGGAAGAACTAGCCGTGCCAACCTTGTCTGGGAGGCAACCCACCGTCCACCGCCATTGCCTGTCCCAGCCGCGAGCGTTGCCAAGCCCTGGACCACGCGCACAAGACACGCCCAGACCATGCCGAGCGTGCGCCAGAGCGCCACCCTCGACCAGCATCCACAGACCACGCGCCGCCCTCACCGCGTGCATACACGATCACCACCGACCCAAGAGACCGCCAGACATCCCCGTTTGCCGCCCCGTGCCATACAGCCACCGCCCGTCGTCGAAGACGCCGCCTCTGCCGCGCAGAGCACCGTCCGTTCTAGACCAAACCACACTGCCCCATGCCTCGCGACCATGCCGTTGAGCATCGCCAGGAGACACAACACCGTCCCCTACCCTTGCCCATGCCATTAGTCACTGTAGCCGCCCGACGAGCTCACCGTGCGCCCCGACGGTCCCCTCGCTCGACTATAAATAGAGGCCACCCCCGCACGATTTCTTCACACCATCTCACTCCCCTCTCCCCACTGACCGTGCCACACCATCCTTAGAGCAAGGTGAGCACCACATCGCCGGAATTTCACCGGAGCCCGCCGCCTCTGGAGAAGAAAGGACCCAGCGATTGGAGCCGCCCCAAGAGAAGCCACCGGTACCAGGAGGTTCGCCGTCGTCGATTTCGTTGTTCGCCCGCCTCGCCAACCCTCGCCCGTACCCCGGTGAGCCCCCAGCACCCCTCACTGGCCGCGCTAGGTTTCGTTCTCGCCGGAGTTGTCTCGCGTCAACGATGACCCCCAGCCGTTGGATTAGAACTAGATCGAACGATCCACGTTGCCCCATACCGCTTCAGCCCGTGTCAGCGACAAGTGGGGACACCACTTAAGAAGCCCCGGAGCACCTTGCGTTTAGCAGCCGCCCATTAGAATTTCCGCAGCCCGAGAATTCAAATTAAACCTTTTTCTTTTTAAATTCAAACACACTTCTGTACCCAACTTCAAAAATCAACCCAGATCGATTCAGTGCACCAAATTGGATGAAACCAATTTTTTTGGAAAGGTCTGTGAATGCTTAATCCAAGCCCGCTGGATTCAAGTCATTTGGATCTGTAGATCACCCATAGCAAAAAATAACAAGGCAGAAGCTTTTCTGCATTCAAACATTTTTCAAATTTGAACCATAAAAGCTTTTGAGTTGATTCCAACTCTCAAAAATCACATTTAACCATACCTTTCAGAACATATAAAAATATATAGGTTTACTTGCAGAAATAATGTTTAAGGAATAAAAGAATGCTTCATAAGCATTTCTAGTCACTTTAATTAATTAAAATAAAAAAAGTAAAACCTTATTAAATTGTGACACCACTTTAAATCACATTCCCATGGACTACAATATGTGGTGATGACATGTGTCAACATGATCCCATGTTTAGTTTGGAGAATATTAAATCTTAAGTAGTTTTTCAATGAGTAGAAATACTTTTCTCAAATAAAAAGATTTAAACCAAGCCTTAACCTTGTAATGTTAGAGATGATGCTAGATCATCTATAGGACCCTTGTGTGTGATGATTGCAAGTAGTTAAGTATTGTTTGGTGATTGTGTACCTCGTATTTATTCATAGACGCTAGTACCGACCAAGGATACGAGGAGGAAGGAGGATACTACGAAGAAGAAGCCGAGGAGAACTTCAACCACTGCTCTGCACAAGGCAAGCCTAATACTACTAGTGAATGTGCAAGCTAACGCTTGCAAGATACTATACCTATGCAAGCTTATACTCATATTGATGCAAGCCAACCCTTGCCAGATACCCTAATGATGCCACAAACCCATACTTGTGACCCTACTTGCTTGTTGAAACCAATCCTAGTTTTATGGCAAGATTCTTACTTTATTTCTTTATCGAAGCTTACTTAGAGTCTACCTAAGAGTTTGGTAGATACTAGACAGTTGTGCTGAAGGTTGCATAAAGACCATAAAATTTGGCCTAAGCTAGAAACCTTGATCTCAGCCTAAGACATAAGATTGAACTTAGTAAAACTCCACTAGTTACCACCCCTCATTAGTACCAACCCCACCTGTAGATGCTAGTGCTAAGCATAAAACTTGATCAACTTTAGATGGGAATACTTGGTGGAAAAATGGTTATGAAAACCTTGGAATGATGGATCATTCTATTGAAATGTTTTGGACATGTGTTTCTAAACACTTGATGATTCTGGTGATAAAAATGTTGAGGCATGAGCCTTAGCCCTTTATAAAACTGATGGTTGTCTGGATGCGATACCATTCCAATTTTTGCGTACAACCACAATACCCGAATATTGGGTAGGACTTGACTGGAAACTTATATACCTTAGTATTAGTTCCCTTATGGACAAGGTCTGAGCTGAGGCTACCTTGTGAAGATTGTCCACCTGTGCAGTACCGAAGATGACAGTGGTCATGGTTGGGAGGCCAAACTCACAGGAGAGGTGCTTATACTAGGGAGTGTAATTGAAAGGTTAGGATTGATTATCCGCATACTGAGTATGGTGAATTGAGGATTTGTTCCTGACGGATGTATCGAATGTTGTGGTGAAAGTGTACAATCTCTGCAGAGTGTCAAACTATTCGAATAGCGCGTCATGATTATGGACAGATTAGTGGCCATCTTGTTCCCCATCAGACTTTTCAAAATGACTTGTGAAATGAAGTGAGACTTTGACTTGACCACAACAGAGTTGTGACCTGAACTACAAGATCCCACTTAGGAGTTATAAAATTGTGACTAGCTTTGGAACTTAGTAGAGATAAACTTGGCTTTTTGCAAAACAACCCTAGAGCCTAGTGCCCTATTATCCAAAAACCCCTTACTTGTTAGTATTAGTTTGTGAGTACTTAAAGAGTACTCATGGCTTTGTCCCTGGCTATTCCCATGGCCAGACTATGAAGAGGAGTACCTCGAAGATGGAACCCCGGAAGGTTATGACAACTAGGATCATCTCCCATCGTCAGCATTGCCTGTGAACTCGAAGATGGAGCTTCGCCTATGCTGCCGTTATTATTATTACGTATTCCGCTGCTTGATGTGTATTGAGAACTGGATCATGAGATCCCTATTTGTGTAAGAACCTATGTATCGTTTGTAATGGATGAAGTACTATGGTATCCAATTCTTTTATGTCTCGCAAAAATGGTAATCCTGGGATTGCGATGTATGGCATAACAGGCATCTAGGATTGAAAAATCCGGGTGTTGACATGAAAGCTTTGTGTCATGCCCCATCATGGTTTAGCGAACAACAACTAATAAGATGTGAAGCACAAAAATCTCCATAGTGTTATAACCCCAACCCTTACTTTCTTATGAGCTTTAAAATACATAAAAAAGGTGTTTTTAAGAATGTTTGTAGGATTAACATACATAATATACTTGAAAGTATCTTTTTCCACAAGTAGGTGGATATTCCTAGTGTAGTTTAAGGGGCTTGGAACAAGTCTTAGCTTGTGTAGAAAAGGCTTAGCAAAAAGAGGTCTAAAGAGTGTGCCATCTAGTTTATAATGTCAACATTTATTTTCTCACATTTCTCCTTAATGTTTAACATAAATATACACAAGCAAGAGATACAAATTAATAGGCATAAAACAAATCATGCTTCATATAAAGCACTTGAGCTTAAGAACTAGACATAACATGAATTTCAGCTTTTGTTTTCATCTCCCCTTTTCGTTTATTCCATGGCATTATTTTTTCATTTTTAATACCATTAAGGTAAAGTTTATTTTCATTATCTGATTATAAACATTTATAATAATGGTTGTGGTATTTTTAATGCTAAACAAAAGAAAAATTAAAAAATAGACGCTCCAAGTTTCTATGATAGTTCTATGTTGCTCAAAAAACAAAGTTTAGAGGTTTGCAAACCGAGAGTAGAGTTGGTCGGAGAATAGAGTTGGTCCAGTGGGGTGCTTAGGAATCCCCAATATTATGGTTTGCACCATACTTGTATTGCTCTTGGTGTGATGTTCCTCTATTCCCTGTCAAAAAACTTCAACACAAAATGTTTTCTCCCATCTCTTTTCTCAGAGCTGACATTAGTGGCACAAGAGTATAATAGTTGCTGCATATATATCAAAGAAAAAAACCTTTATAAATGTTCCAGCAAGCATATAATTTTCCTACATATCCCTACCATATAATACGACTCATACAAATCATTTTAGGACAATTGGGAATGGTTAAAACAAAACATGGCAAAATCTGTCTAGATTTTCAGCAGCAACAAAACGAACTTTTTTCGCTCACTTAGGCATGTCAGAAATTTTAGCCAATTTTTTTGTATACATAGAATGAAAAGTTGTAAATTCTATATAAATTTAAGCGCAATCGGAGTTACAAACAAAATTAGAAAATTCTTGCACTGAAAACTTTTCTACAGAAATTTGTTGCTCCATATGTTTAGGAACTTTTAAAACATCCAAAATGGGTTCCACTTGGTACTTTATAAAAAATTACAGAAATAAAAACAAAAACAACTCTCTTGCTATAGCAAGATTTCAAAACAAAAATCCAAAAGAAAAATAACCGAGTTGCCTCCCGCAAAGCGCTTTCTTTATATCCATATAACTAGGCTTTACTTACTAGGTTTAGGTGATATGGAATTCATGTGGTAGCTTGTGTTTCTTTGCTACCTTCTTATTCCTTGGAAAGTGTTCTATACATTATACCAGGGTCCCATAGTGTTATTATTCCAATCAAATAAATAATAAAATAGGAATATGGTCTAGAGCGACACAAAAAACATAAAAGTGGTAATAACAAAGTCTAACTTTCTTCCTATGCATAGGGATTTATATTTGAATAAAGTATATAAAACAAGAGTATATCTATGCATATTATCAATAGGTGAATGATTTTTATAATTATTATCAACATCAGGAGGGAATTGGCAACCTCGTCTTTCATAATAGTTGCAAGTACTAGAAGTAAATTCAGCAATATGACCATTGGAAGCATGCAAGTTTGTAAAGTTTGTTTTATGAAGATGATCATTATAATTTTCATGATATTCATTATCATGCTTTCTTCTTTCAAAATAGTTGCTAGTAATATTATCATTATTAATATTATTTTTGCAATGATGTTTTTCAACATAAGGTAATTGCAAACCATATATATAGTTTCTAGCAAGTGCAAATTTATCTTCTATGGTTAACATAGGAGAGTTCAAGAATGATATAGGACTCTTAGTCATAAGTATATCATCATAGGCAGCAAGTTCATCATTTATATCTTCATTTGTTATACAGGGATGGTTATCAAGAAGCATAGTACCATCATCTAAAGCATTGTAATATAGCATATCTAAACATAATTCCTCATTAGCATCAATAATTTTAGTAGTATCATTATTAGTAGTCAAAGGTGCATCATTAGTTTCATCATAATAGGAAGGTTTTTCATAAATAACCATTTGACTATCAATTCCCTCACAAGAAATGCATGGATTTTTAGTTGGACAATTAGCATAGCATGGGTTATCATAGATGACAAATGAGTTTTGAGTTTGAGTGTTACTATCATTTGTTTATTATGAAGGTGGAAGATCCCACTCTTCCCCAAGCTTAGGTTAGATTGTCTCTACTTCATTTTATTCTTCACACACTTGTTTTTCAATCTTATGTTTTCATCATATTTTTCTTGTAATATATTAGTACTTTCCATGGTAGCAAGATTTCTTTCTTTATATTTAATAACATAAGCATTGTCACTAAATTCTTCGTTGCAAATTTGGAGGATAATATCTATGTGTCCTTTCATTACACGAGAATCATGACTAGTTTCAAAATTTTGATTTATAAGAGAGTCTAGCTCATGGTCTCCAAAATAGACAATATATTTCTTAGCTTGTTCTATATCATGGCATACAAATTTACACTCTTGATAAGAAGAAATAATAGGATCACTATTATGCTTACATTGATAGTGAGAGTGTTTATAGTATTTTTTCGTGCAACAAGTTATATCATGTGATTCACAAAAGTCAATAGCAAATTGATTGAGATATGTAAGCAATTCATTCGTTCTATTTCCTTCTTTGGTTGATCTATATTCATAGTAGGCTTCCAACATTTTGACATGACCTTTAGGTATGTGGATTCCAAGTTTCTCCATAGTTTAGCATGCATATTTTAAAGGTTATACTAATATTTATGTGTTTTTGTGTTTTAAAGAAAACATAAAAAGACTAAAAACAAGACAAAATAAAATACTTTAGAAATCTAAAAGGAGAAGAAAAAGGTCAAAGTGGTGCAAACTCCCTAAACTTGGGTTGTTACACAAGTTGATGAAGATGGCGGTGCCGGAAAATGGTCTAGCACTTGTCATGGAAGTTTCACCACACTACAACCACTATGATTGTCTCCACCAATTCCCCGACAACGGTGCCAGAAAATGGTCTTGATGGAAACAAAGGCTGCCACTTTTCATTGGGAATCCAAGTGTAGAGTGTTGCAGTAGGCTTCTTTTCCCCACAAGGTTGGCTCGAGGGTATATATCGAACCCTCGGGGAATTGTGTGGATATTTTACTTCTCCTCTTTAAGAAACTTGTAAAGTAAAATAATTTGCCTTGTGTCCCTAACTCCACCAAGTGGTTGTAAAGCACAAGGTTTCGTATTAGTAATATGAAATAAATATAAAACAAACTAAAACAAATAAAGTAAAGTAAATAAATGCAAAGTAGATGATATGGAAGATAGTAGAGTTGTTTTGGGGTTTTTATGATTGATTGCAAGTAGGAAAGTATTTTTTGTATTTTCGAAATAATAAATTGTAGAAAAAAGGATAGTTGATGCAATGGAAAGGTGTTTCTTATGATAAAAATCGGACCAGGGTTCATGGTTTCACTTGTCTACTCTCTTTTTAGGTTGTGGTGATCACAAAACAATTCATCAATGATAAAGACTCATGGAATTTTCTATATGTTCTTGATAAAGGAATTAATATGGGCATCACATTCTAATATTGAGATGGAATACATCTCTCTCTTATACTCCTCAAGAAAGGGAAACCTCCATGCAATCTTGAATTAAGAACAAATCATAGTATAGCTTTAAGCAATATTATATGATGTTTGAAATACAAATATTCTACCTTGATCTAACAAGGTTATGAACTGTCACATGATAACTGTAGCACATGATTCCACTTTATCCCTAGTGAGGCAGCAAAAGAAAGGTAAAAACCAAAGTAGATCTTGAATATTATGTGTCACAATTCAGTCTCTACCACCATGCTACTCCATCTAACACACACTTCTCTCCATACAAGTTCTTGCATACAAGTTGGATCAAAACAAGCAATTAAGAACGGGGTGCATGATATGCATCTATTAAAATATATTACACAAAATAGATTCCAGTCTCAAATATCAAATCATAGAACAAATATGCACCACATAGGAATTATAAATATGACCATAATCATGCAGGGCAGCTCATAGGTTACTAGATCTATGAAGAACTAGAGAGAGAGAGAGAGATCAAGCTACTACCACAAACCCATAGCCTGTAGGTGGACTACTCCCTCTTCATCATGGTGATTGTGCTGGAGATGTTGGAGAGGGTGGAGATCTCCCCGGAGGTGGCCCCGACAGAGTTTCCCCCTCCATTCTTCATTGGATCTGACTCTATTTGGTGGTGTTTTCATCTCTGGTGTGCTTTGTATCGAGGACACCCGGGGGTCCTTATATAGGGATTTTTTATGTCAATAGAACTCCGTTGGCGAAAGAATCGAGGCAATCGGATTGCCAAGGACGAAGTTAGCATGGGTGGCGCGCATACCAGGCGTGGGCACGCCCCTGTGCTATCTTAGGCCTCCTGGCCCTCTAGGTGGGATTCTTGTGCTCCACATGCTTCTCATGGATAAATATTGGCATTCCCAAAAGTGCAGGTCCATTTGACTTCGTATAGGTCCCGGAACATCAATAACATTGAAATCGGGTTTTTTTGCCCTATAGGTGAAAGAACATGTGTGCCCCCATGTGTGGTTTTGGTAATTAATGACAATGTTTTATGGACTTATGTTTGCATTGAGTTTTACTTGTAGGATTTTTCCATAGACAATGCTTCAACCATATGTTGGCTTCAAGGTTGAAAGAAGAAGAAAGTGAAGAAGATCAAGTGTTGATCAAGGTTTTAAGGAGTGATCCAAAGATTGGTCATAAGAGAGTGAAGCCTATGGCAAGTGTGTCTTGAAGAATAAGATAATCTCAAGTGTACCTATAAGACATCAACATAATAAATAACAAAGAAATGAAGTGCAAGTTCAAGAAGTGCCATCTCGAAGAGATCATATGCTTGAAGATTTACATCCTTATGTTGATCATGGATATGTGAAGATATGAATAAAACAGAGGCTCTTCCATAGTGGAGTATGGGGGAGAAAATTACAAGTCTTCACCAAGATAGTGCAATCAAGAAAGGTGTTCCATATTGAGGTGTAGAAGATCGGCATCATCAACATCAAGTGGAATATACACAAGGAAAAGGTTTGGTCTTGATAGGTTTTTTTTTCTTACCGGTCTCATGGTGTTAGTTGGGGAGACCGGTTTATAGGATAGATAACCGTACTATCAAGAGGGGCTCTTGAGTGAGATATTTGATCATATCCCTCGATGAGAGCTCAAACATTTGCATACTTGGCATCATATTTCTTGGTTCTTATTTGGGTATTACTCATGTGAGGATTTATAGCTTGTGTTAATCTCCATGACAAGCTCAAGTTTATCGAAAAAAAACTCATATGCATTCTCTATTGCGTTTTCAATGTTGGAGGTTTTACCGGTTTGTCTTTTTGAGAGAGGTCAAACCTTTTGTCGTTTGGTTCTATCCTCCCTTGCTGTACTATGATGCTTCTCTGGATTATCCTGTAGATCTCATTGTCCTCTTTAAAACGAGCCCAAGATCATCAAAAATGGAGTCCGGATGCAAAAGTTGTGATTGTTTCAGTTTCGTTGTTTCTACTAGTTTTTAGGGGGAGGATTATCCGGCCATGGGGGCAGATTATCCGGCTCAATTTTTGGAAAATGGCTAAGGACTTTGAGGCGTGTCTCTTAGTAATGGGGGCGGATTATCCGCCCCTTCGGGGGCGGATTATCCGTCCCAAATATCCGCCCCCTATAGTGAGGGACGCGTCGCGAAGTCCTTAGCCATTTTTTGTCCCAGGGAACCCGGAATATCCGGGGGAGGGGCGGATTATCCGGCCTAAAAGGTCCCAAATGGTCATATTTCGTTGGTAAGGGGTATAAATAGACCCCTTTTTCCTCCTTAGGCTGGTGGCTTGCATTCTCCTATCCTCCATTGTTTTGACCTTCAAGAGCTTGCAAATACTCTCAATCCCTCCAATATTTCTTGAATCTTTTGGGGGGTTTGAAAGGGAGTATCTAGATCTACAACTCCACCAATCCATCTCTCCTCTATGTGAGGGGAACATATTGGGATCTATATCTTGGGGTTTCTTTTGTGGATTTGCTCTTGTGTTCTTCCTCTCTTATTCTCCCACTAGCTTTTGTAGCTTTGGTGGAATTTGGGAGAGAAGGACTTGAGAACTTCTTGTGTTCTTGCCACTGCATTTGGTGCATCGGTTTGAGTTCTCGGTGAGGATTCGAATGGGTGAAAGGTGAGAAGCTTTTTACTCTTGGGTTCTTGGAACCCTAGACGGTTTAGTTGTTTTGCAGTTTTGTGGATTACTTGAGGCCTCCAATTAAGTTGTGGAGCTTTCACCGAGCTTGTTTGTTGGGAGCCTCCAATTGAGTTGTGGAGACGTGCCCCAATATTTGTGAGAGGTTACAGATTGCCACCGACAAGTGCACCGATAGTGAAGAAGTGAACCAAGCCTCTTGTGGCGAGGTTCACAGGAGAATAGGGTGAGGCCTTTGTGGCGTGGTGGTCTTAGTACCGTCCATCCCTCCAACGAGACGTACTCTCTTTATGGGAGGAACTAGGTAATAAATCATCGTCTTCACGTGCCTCGGTTATCTCTATACCCGAGCTATTTACTTATGCACTTTACTTTGTGATAGCCTTCGTGCTTGAAGTCTTATATCTAGGTATCATATAGTTGCTTGTTTTTCTTAGCATAAGTTGTTGGTGCACATATGTGAACCATAGTTTATATAAGTTTTGTGCTTGACAAAGTAAATGCTAGTTTTATTCCGCCTTTGTTAAGACCTTCTCGCAAAAGTTTTAAACCGCCTATTCACCCCCTCCCTCTAGGCGGCATCTGTATACTTTTCAATAGGGTTATAGCCAAAATAAAGGGGATCATTGGTAAATCCCCCAAAATCAATATAAAACATGGATATAACATTATATATGATGCAAATATGTGGGAAAACATGTTAACAAACTACAAAGTTCATGTATGAATTTTACATGCATCACCAGGCAATAATGGTGTTTTGTAGAAACACAAGCTCAGGGTCGAGTGGAAGCATCCAACTTCACTACCTTGCTATCACAAGGCAATTTCATCACTTGCTCGTGTCCTTTGATGTGCTTTACAAAAGTATTTGAAACTTGTGTGTTATCACCTATGTTCTAAAAAGGAGATAGAAAAGAATATGTTCTCAAGAATAAAAGATTCTACTATCATCCTAAGTGATGGTAAGTATTAAGATTAGCAATGGAATCTAGGATTCCATGTGCAAGGAGATTCACCAGATATGAATTAAGAACCTATGACATCAGTGATTCTAGTGTCGTATAATATGCGTTAACCATGAGATCTGGAATGGGACGGAGAAGTTAGCTGGATCTTCTTCCTTTTGTGTGTTGGCATACGACCTTAACGTGACACTGAGGTTCCTTGTGTGGATCCAACATATGGGTGGGCACCCTTAGGCCCCATGATTTTGCTGTCTAGATTATTTGTGAGTGGCTGCCGGAGGTACGATCAGACCATTCTTATGGAGCTTGCTAGGGGCATCACCGTTTCATAGAGTCTTTATGGGCCTATTAGATTTGTAGCTTGCCCTAAAAAGGGGGGCTTAACAGAGATATAGCTAGACTGGAGGATCGTGCTGGAATATGGGGTCATGAAGAAGGGCAGTGATGGGCTTGGATCAATCTCTAGGCCCCACATCAAGGAGTTGTGGACGGGAAAGTATGCCCGATTGTGCAACAAGGATTTGATCTCTCATGGGTAAAGCAACATAGCTCTGCAGAGTGCAAGAATTGTGACATGTTACTCCCTATTCTAGAAAGGAGCTACAAATATGACAGGAAAGGAACTCCATAAAGTTTTGGTCAACTATGAAGGCTGGGCATAGCTTTTGATTTTAAAAGCAACATTTGAAGACATGTTTATGAAAATTGCATAGTGCCAAAGACTTATAGTTTGAGGTGGTAGATAGAGCATCAAACTTCCCACCTTGCATATAATGAAATTTCTAGGTAAAGCTGTTACTCACTCTTTTCTTTTGATCCCTTGCTTAGACTCTGAAGAGACAGAAGATACCCCAATGTTGTCACATCCCAAGATTTTCCAAATCTTGTAATGTGAAATAAATGAATAAAATAAAACTTTGTTTAAATTTCAGAACCAGAAGAAACTTTTTGAACTCAATTGGAACCTCAAACCCATTTGAATTAAATAAAATCCTAAAGGGATTCATAATGAAGAACATTTAATAAAGGAAATTAAAATGTTTTGAAACTACTATTTTGGATCCTTTAATAAAAGAATTGGTATTCAAAAGAAAAGATGAGTTTATAAATAAAGAATAATTTATAAAGCCAAATTAAAACCTTGACCAAACTTTTGAATTAAAACATTTTTATTTAAATAAAGTTAGCAAAGATTTGTTTAAATAAATTAATAAGGATTTGATATCCAACTATATTTAAATAAAAGATTTTACCAATTTAATTGAAAACATCAAAACTTATTTAATTATTTAAATAAGTTTTCCAAATATTTAATATTCACAAATAAAACCTACTAAAATGCTTTGACCTTATTCTAGATTTCAAAATAAACACCTCAATAAATAAGTCCTATTGGAATTAAATAGGGAAAGCGTATTATATTAAATTAATAATGGACTCTAAAATAAAATGTTATCTTGTTTAAATAAGTTTCCAAATATTCTATGTTACCTAAATAAAACCTACTGGTTGGTTTTGAAAATATTTGGATTTCAAATAAGGAATTTATTAATTATATCAAACCCTATTTGATTAATAAACCATGATCCACTTATTTAAATTATAAATGGAACCTTTAACAAAATTGTTATTTATTTTAAACAAGCTTTCAAAATATACCTTATTTCAAATACAACCCACTATTTTGGTTTTGGAAAATATATGGATTAAATTGAGTTTGAAATAAATCAAATCCTAATTTGAAAATTAGCAATGGACATTTATTTAATTAATAATGGACTTTATTATTTAAAAATTATGGATTTTAGATTTAGGTTCAGGCTACTGAACAGAACCAAGTCAAATTTACAAAGTTTGGGTGTTGTTTGAATTGATGTGAACCTTGTTTGTTTGTTTGAAATTCAAAACAGAAAAATAGAATTAGAAAAGGAAAAAGAATCGAGAAAAAAAATAGGAAATGGCCAACCTAGCCTGAGCAACCAACAAGCCTAGGAAAGCTTTGACCCTCACCCCATGAGAAAACGATTCGCACCCTGTTCCTGAACCACACTGAGTATGACCGGTGGACCTCCCTCTCTTTTCATTTCTCACTGACTGATAGACCCCACCGCCCCTGTTCTTCTCTCACACCCGCGCGACCCTTTCTTCCTCCTTCAACACCGCTCCTGCCGATGATTTCGCGGCCTTAATTCGCTTTAACTCGACCACCGTTACCAGCTTTGATCACGCAGGATGAAACGCCCAAGCCTCCTCTATATTTTCCCCCTGACACCCCGCGCTGGCACGCCTTAGACCACCCCAATTTCCTCCTCGAGCTCCTCTGTTCCGACCACCGTCCCCGGCCAATTCAGGCCAGTACACGCCACCTTCCACCTTTCCGAGCACCCTAGTAGTTTCCCCACTCCCAGACGCACCTCCCAACACTCTTAGTTCGACCGCGGACACCCCGAAGCATCGACTACGACGAGCTCCCGACGCCTCCGTGTTTGTCTTCTTCTCCGGCGACTCCCTTGGTAAAGTTCTGACCGCCCCTCTTCGTTTCGATGATGCGCCTAACACCAATGACTTCTTCCGCAACTAATGCCATCATTCTCGTGTCCTAGCTCGCACCGTAGCGTCACCTCCGTCGTCGACAGTGAGCAACAGTCGTCTGCCTTCAACTCCGGCGAGCCCCACAGGTAGATTCCGACCGCCCCGCGTCTTCTCATTCACGCAAACATCTTTGACTTGACCTTGTGCAGCTAACCAAGTCCTCAGTTTGTCTATTCGTGACCTGTAGCACCGTCCTCAACCGCGACCGCATACAACAGCAGCCAGACCTAACTCCGGCGAGCAATTGCCGCAGTACCCGAGCGCCCCTCGCCTCCTCGAAGCCACGTCGAGCTTCCCCACGACCTTGCGATCACGGTGAGCATTTCCCCCTCTCTTCTAGCTTCCTGTTTCACCAGCACCGCCACTACCTGACCGTCGCCGCCGCTAGCCGCCGTCAGCGCCGCCCACTTTAGGTCAAATTCGCCAGTACCGTTCGATCCAGATTTAGCGGCCACGATTAGATAACTTATCGTCGAAGGGGTATGACCTCTGGGCCACTCGATCTAACTAGATCCAACGCCCCACAGCCGCGATCCAACCGAAACGGTATGGTCCAATAGGAACACGACGCGTGGCCAGGTTTAAAACTAAAAACAGATTTGAATCTGATTTAATTGCAAACTTCAAACCCTTGTAACTTTCAAACCACACGTCCAAAAATTATAAATTTTATGTCGTTGGATTCAGGAGAACAAGCCCTAACCAACCATGGCCTTAGTTTCGAAAATAGTATCTGTTAGCTTATTTGAAATTGCAGATCCTTTTGTGAGCTTGTTTAGAGTAGGAAAATTGTTTAAAATTGATTTTAGGATTAAATCTTTTGCAAAATGGATTTGTGTGACCTTACTGACCCTAGGAACCAACCCTTGGTTTTGAAAATGAAATTAGAAAAATTTAGAATGGATTAATTGAATTAGTCTATTTCTAGCTAAATAAAGATAAGGGTTTTATTATGAAAAATATTTTTTTGGAATAAAAACCTTGGGAAAATATTTGGATTCAAAGCTACTGAACCAAAACACCAAGACTTGAGAGTTAGAAACTTTTGGTGAGAAACCTAAAGATTTTTTATTTAGTAAAACCATTTTTCCACCATATAAATATTGAATGGAATTTTAAAATAGTTTTTGGGCAAAACCCTCTAACTAATGACTTTGCCATTTTGGTAAATGACCAATGTGGACTTTACAAAGTATAAACCTAGTGGATACCATCCTTACAATAGAACCACCCTTTGCATACTTAAGCATGACTTAGTTTCCTTCTTGCCTTGTGTGTGTGATTTTGTTTGAATAATGGTGGTTTGGAATGTTAGTTGATTTGGTGTTTTGCTTGATTGACTTGTAGTGAAATTAGCAAAGTGTGAGACTAGCAAGATCAAGGAGTGAACCCCCATTCCCTACCAAAAAGGCAAGTGACACTATCATTTAAAAGTCCTACTATTTTCATTATACTTAGTGGATTATGAAAACATGCATGAAAAGATTTCTTTATACTTATGCTATGCTAAATCCTAATAGGATTCCCTATACACTCCTTAGTGAAAATATTGTAGTTGTACATGCTTAGCCATGCTATGTTTTGAAAAGAGATACATGTTGAGATTTTATAAAGGATGAGGAAAGGACTTGTGTTTTACATAATAAAACAAGGACTCAATGAACCACCTAGGTGGTGGATACTTTAAGTTTTGGAGAAGGTGGCAACAAAAGAAACCATGTCTATGGAAATCACTTTGTGTTGTGCTCCAAAAGAAAACCACCTAGGAAACTTAGAGATTGAACATGTTTCTCCAATTGTGGCTTTCGTGTGCAACCACATGCTATTATGGCTCTGGCTTAGTCAACTACATTAGGAAGACCCATACATTGTCTTTGGTTAACCGGACATGGGGATCTGGAATGCTTCATGGGGGCTGAAGACAAGCTAGCAATGATGTATGGGAGGACCTTTTGGAAAGACTTCGTCACACTCTCAGTCTGCCGGTACTCCATCTTGGTGAGCACTAATCCAGTAGGCCACTGGTGGCAACAAGATGGGATTGTGTCATGTGGGTAAAGTGTACTCCTTCTGCAGAAGTTAATAAAATCTAAGTACTTAGCCGTGTCCCCGGTTATGGACAATACTGAGCAACTAAAGTTTGAACTATGGGATATCTCGACATTCCAACTTCTAAAATAAAAACTTGATGCCCTTGTGTGTCTACCAAGGAATTCAAAGAGATTGGTTAAGCTTGTTGCACTTGGGGAGTTACCAAGGTGCTCAAGAGCATGATGTACTTGGGGTTACCAAGGAACTCATGAGTTTTGATAAAACTTGATGCACTTGGGGTTACCAAGGTGCTCAAGGAGTTTTGACAAGGACTTGAACACTTGAGTTTCTACCAAGGAGTTCAAGGAACTTGGAAAAGAAATTTGACAAAGGACTTAAAACCCTTTTTGAAAAGATAGGACAAAATATTGCTTTATGCAAATAAGCCTTAAACTCTACTTAGCCAAATATGCATATAATGATAGGATCCACTATTATTATACATAGAAGTGAAGCTTGCCAATACAATTCAAAATGTATTGACCCTTGTGGTTGTAACTTGTAATGTTGCAGGTTGATTGTTTTAAAATGAAGATTGTTTGATTGACTAGGATTACAAAGTCTACAACCAACATCTGCCTGTGGCACTATGAAGATGAAGGACTCATGACTGTAGTTATTCCACTGCAATGTATTGTAATAGCCAAATGAGCTATGTTTGATGTAATAAACTTTGTTATTTCTGGTTATAAATTTATATTATGACCTTTGTATCTTGATATTACATCTTAACTATGGATGCTAGCTAATGATCCAGGGACTAGCATTGTAAAACACAGGAGGAATCTACCTTATTAGGTTGGGACCTCTACAGATGGTATCAGAGCATTGTGTTGCCTGTAGGATTTGTAAACCTAGGATTTGACAAAAACCCTTAGAAAATAGGAGTTGTTTTGTTCAAAAACTTATTTACAAACAAATCTTGTAAACTCTTTCCTTTACCATTTTGGTTTCAACTCTACATCTCTTCTATTTCAAACTTGATGGAAAAACCTACCCATGGCCAAGGATTACACCATGTGCAAAGGATGACTTCAACTTCTTCAACTCTAATGACTTCAACATCTTCAGCCTCTTCACCAAGGAATTCCAACTTGGATACCACTAAGGACCACAAGTGAAACAAGGAAAGCCTTACCCAAGATTTAGAGACTGAGGGAATGCAAAATAAGAAGGAACCATCAACAACTTTGAAGTATTGTGACCAAGAGTTTTTCTCAAGGAAACCATGATCTCAAGAAAGAAGAACCAAGAAGGATGGAAAGATCACAAGTGAACCATATAGATAGACCACCATATTTTAGCTAAGTCAAAAACACCCCAACTTATGTGGTGTAACAAAAATATTTTATTGCCTAAGTATGTACTTGAACCTTGTTTGAGTGAAAAGTTTGGTTTGTGATTGCATGCACATTGCTTGTGTGAATTGTGATGGGTGTGGTTAGAAATATTTCCTTAGAAATATCTTGCCTACTCTAATCTTCCTTCGACCCAAACAGATGACTACTCCAAAGGACTCCAACATCAAGGTTGATGACACCAACACCAACCAAGCTGACATCATGAGAGAGCTTATAGCAACCCAACATCAGTTGAACCAACTGACAGCTCAGTTCCTAGCCAACAATAGTGATAAAGATCCAGCACTACAAAAGTTTTTGGAGGAACAATCCCAACTGATGCTTAAGGTGACTAATCAAATGATTAGCATGGAAGAAAACTGTCCTAGAAGAGTGTATGATAACAAGGATGACAAGAATTTTGTTCTAGATGGAGCCCCATCTTGCATTATTTGTGGAGACAAGGATCATACTTCCACGGAGCATGAAGGACAATGCCCCAATTGTGAAGAAGACCATCCTGTTGGACAATGCCCCACCTCTCAAGCTACATGTTACCTTTGTGAAGGAAGTGATCATACTCCTGGCCTATGTCCCATCTATGCCATGGTAGAACAAAGGAAACAAGAAGGATCCAAGTCTACCAAAGGAAAAGGACCACTCATACCTCCAAACAAGACAACCCAATTCAAAGGATCAAAGAAAACCAAGAAGCCTAAGCAAGACATGAGCCTTGCACAATGTCGTAAATGTAAGGAAATGGGACACTACTCCAGTGGATGCCCAGAGAACAAGAAGAATAAAGGGATTGACCAAGTGTGGTGCAACAACTGTAACGAACCAGGCCATTATGTAGCAACTTGCCCACAAGAGCCACGTAAAGAACTCAATGGCATTCATTGCTTCAACTGCAAGAACCCAGGACACTATGCGAGCAACTGTCCAGAAAGGATGAAGAACAAGTTGAACAAGCCTATGTAGAAGCTCAACCTTGGCCCATGAGTCAAGTATGGAAACCAATGAAACCAAGCAACTGTTTGCCACAAAGAATTTTTCCCAGGATCCCAAGAAGGACAATATGTAATTTTTGTTTGAAACTTTTTAAGGGTGGTAGTACCCCAGTTGTTTGAACTTGCTTGTAACCCTAAACCCTAGCCTTCCCAAATCTCGGGACGAGATTTATTTTAAGGGTGGTAGCCTGTCACATCCCAAGATTTTCCAAATCTTGTAATGTGAAATAAATGAATAAAATAAAACTTTGTTTAAATTTCAGAACCAGAAGAAACTTTTTGAACTCAATTGGAACCTCAAACCCATTTGAATTAAATAAAATCCTAAAGGGATTCATAATGAAGAACATTTAATAAAGGAAATTAAAATGTTTTGAAACTACTATTTTGGATCCTTTAATAAAAGAATTGGTATTCAAAAGAAAAGATGAGTTTATAAATAAAGAATAATTTATAAAGCCAAATTAAAACCTTGACCAAGCTTTTGAATTAAAACATTTTTATTTAAATAAAGTTAGCAAAGATTTGTTTAAATAAATTAATAAGGATTTAATATCCAACTTTATTTAAATAAAAGATTTTACCAATTTAATTGAAAACATCAAAACTTATTTAATTATTTAAATAAGTTTTCCAAATATTTAATATTCACAAATAAAACCTACTAAAATGCTTTGACCTTATTCTAGATTTCAAAATAAACACCTCAATAAATAAGTCCTATTGGAATTAAATAGGGAAAGCCTATTATATTAAATTAATAATGGACTCTAAAATAAAATGTTATCTTGTTTAAATAAGTTTCCAAATATTCTATGTTACCTAAATAAAACCTACTGGTTGGTTTTGAAAATATTTGGATTTCAAATAAGGAATTTATTAATTATATCAAACCCTATTTGATTAATAAACCATGATCCACTTATTTAAATTATAAATGGAACCTTTAACAAAATTGTTATTTATTTTAAACAAGCTTTCAAAATATACCTTATTTCAAATACAACCCACTATTTTGGTTTTGGAAAATATATGGATTTAAATTGAGTTTGAAATAAATCAAATCCTAATTTGAAAATTAGCAATGGACATTTATTTAATTAATAATGGACTTTATTATTTAAAAATTATGGATTTTAGATTTAGGTTCAGGCTACTGAACAGAACCAAGTCAAATTTACAAAGTTTGGGTGTTGTTTGAATTGATGTGAACCTTGTTTGTTTGTTTGAAATTCAAAACAGAAAAATAGAATTAGAAAAGGAAAAAGGAATCAGACAGAAAAAAAAATAGGAAATGGCCAACCCAGCCCAGGCAGCCCAACAAGCCCAGGAAACAGCCCAGCCCTCACCCCGCGAGAAAAACGATTCGCACCCTGTTCCTGAACCACACTGAGTATGACCGGTGGACCTCCCTCTCTTTTCATTTCTCACTGACTGATAGACCCCACCGCCCCTGTTCTTCTCTCACACCCGCGCGACCCTTTCTTCCTCCTTCGACACCGCTCCTGCCGATGATTTCGCGGCCTTAATTCGCTTTAACTCGACCACCGTTACCAGCTTTGATCACGCAGGATGAAACGCCCAAGCCTCCTCTATATTTTCCCCCTGACACCCCGCGCTGGCACGCCTTAGACCACCCCAATTTCCTCCTCGAGCTCCTCTGTTCCGACCACCGTCCCCGGCCAATTCAGGCCAGTACACGCCACCTTCCACCTTTCCGAGCACCCTAGTAGTTTCCCACGCACCTCCCAACACTCTTAGTTCGACCGCGGACACCCCGAAGCATCGACTACGACGAGCTCCGACGCCGTGTTTGTCTTCTTCTCCGCCGACTCCTTGGTAAAGTTCCGCCCCTCTTCGTTTCGATGATGCGCCTAAGACCAATGACTTCTTCCGCAACTAATGCCATCATTCTCGTGTCCTAGCTCGCACCGTAGCGTCACCTCCGTCGTCGACAGTGAGCAACAGCCGTCTTCCTTCAACTCCGGCGAGCCCCACAGGTAGATTCCGACCGCCCCGCGTCTTCTCATTCACGCAAACATCTTTGACTTGACCTTGTGCAGATAACCAAGTCCTCAGTTTGTCTATTCGTGACCTGTAGCACCGTCCTCAACTACGACCGCATACAGCAGCCGCCAGACCTAACTCCGGCGAGCAATTGCCGCAGTACCTGAGCGCCCCTCGCCTCCTCGAAGCCACGTCGAGCTTCCCCACGACCTTGCGATCACGGTGAGCATTTCCCCCTCTCTTCTAGCTTCCTGTTTCACCAGCACCGCCACTACCTGACCGCTAGCCACCGTCAGCGCCGCCCACTTTAGGTCAAATTCGCCAGTACCGTTCGATCCAGATTTAGCGGCCACGATTAGATAACTTATCGTCGAAGGGGTATGTCCTCTGGGCCACTCGATCTAACTAGATCCAACGCCCCACAGCCGCGATCCAACCGAAACGGTATGGACCAATAGGAACACGACGCGTGGCCAGGTTTAAAACTAAAAACAGATTTGAATCTGATTTAATTGCAAACTTCAAACCCTTGTAACTTTCAAACCACACGTCCAAAAATTATAAATTTTATGTCGTTGGATTCAGGAGAACAAGCCCTAACCAACCATGGCCTTAGTTTCGAAAATAGTATCTGTTAGCTTGTTTGAAATTGCAGATCCTTTTGTGAGCTTGTTTAGAGTAGGAAAATTGTTTAAAATTGATTTTAGGATTAAATCTTTTGCAAAATGGATTTGTGTGACCTTACTGACCCTAGGAACCAACCCATGGTTTTGAAAATGAAATTAGAAAAATTTAGAATGGATTAATTGAATTAGTCTATTTCTAGCTAAATAAAGATAAGGGTTTTATTATGAAAAAGATTTTTTTGGAATAAAAACCTTGGGAAAATATTTGGATTCAAAGCTACTGAACCAAAACACCAAGACTTGAGAGTTAGAAACTTTTGGTGAGAAACCTAAAGATTTTTGATTTAATAAAACCATTTTTCCACCATATAAATATTGAATGGAATTTTAAAATAGTTTTTGGGCAAAACCCTCTAACTAATGACTTTGCCATTTTGGTAAATGACCAATGTGGACTTTACAAAGTATAAACCTAGTGGAGACCATCCTTACAATAGAACCACCCTTTGCATACTTAAGCATGACTTAGTTTCCTTCTTGCCTTGTGTGTGTGATTTTGTTTGAATAATGGTGGTTTGGAATGTTAGTTGATTTGGTGTTTTGCTTGATTGACTTGTAGTGAAATTAGCAAAGTGTGAGACTAGCAAGATCAAGGAGTGAACCCCCATTCCCTACCAAAAAGGCAAGTGACACTATCATTTAAAAGTCCTACTATTTTCATTATACTTAGTGGATTATGAAAACATGCATGAAAAGATTTCTTTATACTTATGCTATGCTAAATCCTAATAGGATTCCCTATACACTCCTTAGTGAAAATATTGTAGTTGTACATGCTTAGCCATGCTATGTTTTGAAAAGAGATACATGTTGAGATTTTATAAAGGATGAGGAAAGGACTTGTGTTTTACATAATAAAACAAGGACTCAATGAACCACCTAGGTGGTGGATACTTTAAGTTTTGGAGAAGGTGGCAACAAAATAAACCATGTCTATGGAAATCACTTTGTGTTGTGCTCCAAAAGAAAACCACATAGGAAACTTAGAGATTGAACATGTTTCTCCAATTGTGGCTTTCGTGTGCAACCACATGCTATTATGGCTCTGGCTTAGTCAACTACATTAGGAAGACCCATACATTGTCTTTGGTTAACCGGACATGGGGATCTGGAATGCTTCATGGGGGCTGAAGACAAGCTAGCAATGATGTATGGGAGGACCTTTTGGAAAGACTTCGTCACACTCTCAGTCTGCCGGTACTCCATCTTGGTGAGCACTAATCCAGTAGGCCACTGGTGGCAACAAGATGGGATTGTGTCATGTGGGTAAAGTGTACTCCTTCTGCAGAAGTTAATAAAATCTAAGTACTTAGCCGTGTCCCCGGTTATGGACAATACTGAGCAACTAAAGTTTGAACTATGGGAGATCTCGACATTCCAACTTCTAAAATAAAAACTTGATGCCCTTGTGTGTCTACCAAGGAATTCAAAGAGATTGGTTAAGCTTGTTGCACTTGGGGAGTTACCAAGGTGCTCAAGAGCATGATGTACTTGGGGTTACCAAGGAACTCATGAGTTTTGATAAAACTTGATGCACTTGGGGTTACCAAGGTGCTCAAGGAGTTTTGACAAGGACTTGAACACTTGAGTTTCTACCAAGGAGTTCAAGGAACTTGGAAAAGAAATTTGACAAAGGACTTAAAACCCTTTTTGAAAAGATAGGACAAAATATTGCTTTATGCAAATAAGCCTTAAACTCTACTTAGCCAAATATGCATATAATGATAGGATCCACTCTTATTATACATAGAAGTGAAGCTTGCCAATACAATTCAAAATGTATTGACCCTTGTGGTTGTAACTTGTAATGTTGCAGGTTGATTGTTTTAAAATGAAGATTGTTTGATTGACTAGGATTACAAAGTCTACAACCAACATCTGCCTGTGGCACTATGAAGATGAAGGACTCATGACTGTAGTTATTCCGCTGCAATGTATTGTAATAGCCAAATGAGCTATGTTTGATGTAATAAACTTTGTTATTTCTGGTTATAAATTTATATTATGACCTTTGTATCTTGATATTACATCTTAACTGTGGATGCTAGCTAATGATCCAGGGACTAGCATTGTAAAACACAGGAGGAATCTACCTTATTAGGTTGGGACCTCTACAAATGTATTCTACTGAGGGCCAGGATCATGTCTACTACGAGCAGCCGAACCTGTCCGGTGGAGTGTAAGGCAATGAGTCATTGTATTTTCCATGTTAGAACTTAATACTTAAGTTGGGCCGAGCAGCATAAACTCTACATAATAAGTGTTGAGATCACATTGTGTTATGTCATTTGGATCTTCCGTTCTGTCGCTAAAATATATTAATTAAGTTGTGTATGGTTTGTAAGTTTGAACGACTTGGAGGTACTTATGTTTTGGTATTGTAATAATAATGTGTATGTTTGTACTTTGGACCCGCAATGTTTATATTGTACCACTCCGAGGGGTGTGATATTTGCGGAATGGTGTTTCATGAGTGTTACATCAACGACTATAGTATACTACAACATGCAGTGGTATGTTGGGTCACCGCAGAGTCATACTCTCATATTTGCAAGATTCACTGGCAATACTAAGCCTAATCCAGTTGAAGAGCTAGACTATAGCAATGTTCCATCCCCACTGGAATACGGACAAGGAGGGACCTCATCCTGCGGAACCTTGCCGCGATGGAATACAGATGACCTTGCAGGTGGCTTCTTTGCCAACAATGACATCGATCAAGCCGCGGCTCTTCCTCCCTAGCTAGCTCCACCGTTGTCACCTCCCCGGAGGTATACGTTCTTACCATGTTTAGTACAGATCTATCATTTAAACACATTTAGCAATGCATGATATGTTAGAATATTGTCTTAGGCTCGTGTGTTCGGTTTTTATATTCATGAGAAAAGTTAGCAAGGCCGAATTCATTAGAATATTGTGTTTCGATAGGTGTGTATCTTATACATATCCTATGGCATGATTAATTGTTAGTTCTATATGATATCTTGTGTATATCTGGATTGAATGGTTAGATCTGTTGTGTATGACTGGATTTCATTGTTAGATCTTATGTGTGCAAGATCTATTATTTCCATATTTATGTGCTTGCTTATGTTTTGAATGATCTATTTCTGCCACACCCTCATGTGGTTACTAATGTGTGCAATTATCATATTATGATAGGGATGATTTGATGGCACTACGTAGAATTTGAGTTCCTTACCCTTGCAAAAGAACTTATGAGGATACGTGTAACTATCTATGCGTAGGCATCAAAATTAATCTATTTTGCTTGAAGCATGTCACTGATTCACTTTCCCATTTCTATGTACAGACAGTTGGGAAGCATTTCAGTCCATAGGCTATCGATAATAACTGTGTTGTTGTGATGCTCTGTAGCACTGCTTAGAACACTTTTTTCATTAAGATCATCATATGTAGTATCACAAAGGTGACATGAAGATCATACTGAAGGTTCTGAACAAATGTGCTATTACCAGATATGATGTGGAAGATCAGGCCAACAGAACCTATCATGGCAATAACGACGTAACCAAGAATTATTTCTAAAGCTCTCTATTTAGTCATTTGTATAGTTATCAATTAAATCTATGTCAAAATACATGTGTACATGTGGAGTATAACAAAGCACAATCAAATAAAATTCGGTTTTGCTGATTTATTTGCATGAAATGTTGAGTTTTGGGTACAGCTGATGTACATTTACTACATGTTCATAGCTAAAGCGTGTGCGATGCTCGAAATAACCATACGGATGGACTAAATAAATGTGTGGAAAGTGAGATAAACACATATGCTAAAATGACATATTATGTTTGGATCGTAGAGCATGCCGACGATTAAGCACGGAAATGCGTTTCCAGAGGCTCGGATGTTCACAAACAATTTTAGATCCCAAATCGTTTCAAGTTTTTCACACGGTCCGGAAAACCGTATGCGTAGTAGAGGCTCATCGCACACACATGGTTAGCGACGGTTCGATTTATCGTGTGTGAAAGGTTATTTCCACCTTGTGCTAACGCCTGATCTGTACTAGTGTGCATTTAAAACCATGCAATATGATTGTATTATGGTACACATATGTTTGTATTTGTCAAAAAAAAACGGCCAGAAACTATTGGGAGAGCCGATGAGGGGTTGGCGCTCCCAATGCGGTGGCAATGTGTGCTGGCGGACCAATAGTGCATGTCTGACGTCATTGCCGACAACCTGTTTTAGGCGCCAGTGATGCTCTTATACCTTGCCCAAAAAAACTAAATCTAAGCAAGGAAGAAATTTAGCCAAGTCATATATGGCCTTTTGCTGGGTTAGCACGCGGGAATATATGATCTAGCACGAGAAATATAATTTATTAAGAGTAAATGGCACTGGGAGTCACACAACTTGTCTTACATGTGCACTTAAGTCACATAACTTGCAAACTAAACTAACAAGTCACACAACTTGTTAACCCGTACATTCGTGGTCACAAAACCGGTCAACTAGATGGTTTTTAACCAAAATCGATCATACACAGACTAAATAATAGATAAAAATCATATAAAAAGTATGGATTAAATAATGGAGTAATGAATATCGGCACATCGTATGGATAAGTAACAAATGTGTGAATCTGTAATACATTAAATTTTTATAGCCCAAAGTAAACGTATTTTGTTATCAAATACTATATATAACAAATTCAAAATTCATACTTTTTTGTTTCAAAACATTTAAAATTTATTTCGATAATACATATGTGTAGGCTGAATAACTCTGGTAAGTTTCAGTGGATAACTCGTTTTGTTTTGGGCTAGAGAAAAAAAATCCAGTTGTATATATAAAAGCACGTATTTTTGTCAAAGATTTGTCTCTTTTTTTTTATTTTGCAAAATAAAACGTATTTTTGTATGAAACTTGTTGTGTACCTTCTGATTGTACAAATGTTTGTGCGTGATTTTTTTCAGATTTTTTGAAGTCTTAAAAATATATGTTTTATTTTTCTAAAAAACGAGCTCCAGTGAGCTGGTAAGCATTTTTCTCGTGAGTATTCTATACACTTACCAAAATAAAAATACAAGCTTAAGGTTTTCTTTGTAAAAATTTAATTTGTCTATGACCGGTTTTGGTCAAAAACCACCTAGTTGACCGGTTTTGTGACCACGAGTGCACGGGTTCGCAACTTATGTGACTTATTAGTTCAGTTTGCAAGTTTTGTGACTTAAGTGCACTTGTGGGACAAGTTGTGTGACTCCCGGTGCCATTTACTCAATTTATTAATAACGGTCTTTCGTCCCTTTTTCTTAAATTGGGAGGTAGAAACTATAATTAATTTCCAAAGGTGTAAGGGTTTCGTTTGGTTTGAATCGAGTGAAAAGTCGATCGACGAGCTGTCCTGACATGAGGAAAGCCAAAGTTTGGAAGGAATAACAGAATAAGGCATCTTGAAAAAAGAAAAAAGCTTCTTGCCAACAACCCAAATTATTAGCTGTATAAATTCCCATCGTCGTTGTCAACGTGAATAGTACGGAGTATGTAGTATTGTGCAAGCTTTAGCTAGTTAAAGCCATACCTCGTGTGTTCTCTCTCCATTAAAACATATATAGCCAGTCCTGGGGTTGAAACTTGAACCATTTCTTTTTGCGCTGTGCACGTGGTGAAGCTAGCGAAGCCATGGGAGGCACCCTGCGCTTCCTGTCGGACGTACTGCTGCTGCTGGGAGGCGACAGCCAGAGGCGGCACAACAGGAAGAGGCGGCAGTTCAACACGGTGGAGCTCAAGGTGCGGATGGACTGCGACGGCTGCGAGCTCAAGGTCCGCAACATCCTCACAACCATGAAAGGTTCGTCGTCACTTTGAGCTCATCGTCTGCTGCGTCGTCGTCGTTGCACTTGCACGGTTGGCTAATCTGCGAGCTGAATAATGCAGGTGTTCAGTCGGTGGAGATCAACCGGAAGCAGCAGAAGGTGACGGTGAAGGGGTTCGTGGAGCCGCAGCGGGTGCTCCGGCGGGCCCAGTCGACGGGGAAGCGGGCGGAGCTGTGGCCGTACGTGCCCTACACCAACCCCTACATGGCGCCACCGCCGTACGACAAGAGGGCTCCCGCGGGGCACGTGCGCAAGGTGGACGCCGTCATGCCGGTCACCGCCGGACAGGAGGAGCGCCTCGCCACGCTCTTCAGCGACGACAACCCAAACGCCTGCTCCCTCATGTAACCCTGCTAGGCCGGCCGGTTGATGATTATACTGGAGTAGTACTAATTTGAGCTTCTGGATTTGCTCCACGAAATTAATTAAGCGCGCGGGTCCGGTTCATTTTTCATAGTTTTGTATCCAGGAAAGGAGTACATCTAAAAGACATGATCTCGCGAAGAAGGAAGCATATATATCTACTACTTCAAAAGAATATGATTGTTCCGTTTTCTGCCTAGACATTCACTCTGTCCAACCTTCTTCTTTTTAGACTTTGGCACTTCTTTCTTAAAAAGGGCGTCTTTGGAGGCTTTAGAGAATTTGGCATGTCATGCTTTCTTTTTTGGGAGCCAATATGAAAGGCTTGGTCCTTGTTCTACCTCATGAATCTTTCCTCTTCCTGGACAACCCTAAGAGTTAGCTTAGTGAGTGTCCACTTTTCCTCCATGGGGTTGTAGGTGATCTTGAATTGATCAAATTCATCAATGAGGACTCCAATATCATTATCACAAGGAGATTGTCACTGAGATCACACTTTAAAGTCTTTAGCTTTTGTGAAGCATATACCATTTTCATTATGTGGCTCCTGACTTTTCCATTAATTTTATACTTCCCAAGTAACTTGTGAAGAATCTTATATGCATAAACCTTTTCGGAGCCTTGGAATTGTTCCTCCAAGAATGTCATGAATTTCTTAGGAGTATCCTTCCTGGGGAAATGGCTCAATAATCTCATGTAAGATGGAAGACTTCATCAATAGCATAGCCACATGATTTGAGCTTCTGGATTCGCTCCACGAAATTAACTAAGCGCGCGGGTCCGATTCATTGTTCATAGTTTTGTATCCATAAAAGGAGTACATCTAAAATAGATGATCTCGCGAAGAAGGAAGAATATATCTATATCTCTACTATTAACTAGCATAAAGCATAAATATATTGTTCAATCCATAACAAGTACCGCTCATTTAGTCTAAAGTTGTAGTCCCTCCGTCTCAAAATAGACATCACAGATTTTTTTTAAATTTGAATGAATCTAGACATTATTTATTTATATAAATACATCTAAATCTTGATAAATTTTCAACATCTAATTTGAGACAGAGAGAGAACAAAATGAGTAACATTAGTTTTCGACTAGCCTTTTCTAGATTGTTTAACTCCTAGATTATGGCCTTTGTATTTTCATCTTAACCTAAATTAGGTTGTTGCACAACATGTCCTATTGTACCACCCGCTCGGCTCATGCTTGTGCTACTATGAGGAAAATAATCGTATGGTTAAAAAGTAGCAGGTATGAATTGCGCCAAGTTATAGGATTTCATCAAGTTAAATCTGGCTTGAAGAACTAAGGAGTAGTAGCAGTAGGGAAAACGTTGCGTCCATCCCGCTCTTGCGCGTCCTCCGCGGGCGACGCATGGGCGTCGCTGCCCTTCAGTCCAACCTCCCGCACTCCTCCTCTCCCTCCCCGCCGCCGCCAGCGGGAGCCATCGAGTGGAGCTCGGGCGGTGCTGGCAGCGGCGGGTCTGCCTTTCCCGGTGTCTGAAGGTTCTCGCAGGGAGGATGCGACAGGCGGCGGTGTGCTGCTGCGTTTTGGGCAGAGCCCGGCCAGGCGTCGGTGGGGCGACTCGGCGGTGCTGCCCTGGCATCGGAGGCTTGCGGCAGGGCGATGCTTGGACGGTGACGGTGTGCCCTGCAGTGGCCGACGGTGCGGCCCAGATCTAGGCCCTTCGGGCCTGATCTGGGTTGGGCGGGCTGGCGGCGAAGCCCACTGGCGGGAGACTGCCATGGAGGGCTGCGACTGGCGACGGTGGTCTGCAGGGTCGATGCAGCGACCCGGGACGGCGCGGAGGCGGAGGTGCGCTGGCCCGATCTAGGCCTGTTCGGGCTAGATCTTGGCTGGTTGGGATGCTGCTCTCTGACCCGGTCCAGGCAGGCCTAGGTCAGGAGCGTGCCCTGCAGACTAGGTAGATTTGTGATGATCCACAAGTATAGGGGATCACAACAGTCTTCGCGGGTAGTATTACCCAATTTATTGATTTGACACAAGGGGAGCCAAAGAATACTTGCAAGCCTTAGCAACTGAGTTGTCAATTCAGCTGTACCTGGAAATAGTTCTTGCTCATAGAAGTTTATCAGTAGCAACAGTTTTGTAGTAGCAACAGCAGCAGTGAAATAGGAGTAATAGCAACAATAACAGTAAACAGCCAGATTCGAGTGCGGTAGGCATAGGGATGGATGGACGGGCGTTGCATGAACGAGTCTAAACATGTAACTTCAAGATCTAGGGCATTGCAGATAAATAATAACAATCATCCAATTACTAAACAATCCTAGTCATGTGCTCCATATATATCCATACGTGCTCGCAATGAGGACTTGCACAACATCTTCTGTCCAGCCAGCCCGTTGCAGCGGGGCCTCTAGGGAACTACTGGCAATTAAGGTGTTCCTTTTAATAGAGCACCGGACCAAAGCATTAACACTCTGTGAACACGTGTGATCCTCACATCACAGCCATCCCCTCTGGTTGTCCAATTTTCTGTCACTTCGGGGCCTTTGGATCCGGACAATGATATGTGTACACAACTTGCAAATAAGATCACAAACAATACTATCATAATAATTCAATAATAAGTTCAGATCTGAGATCATGGCACTCGGGTCCTAGTGACAAGCATTAAGCACAAGTTGCAACAAACTCAAATAGCACTAATAGAGATACTAGGCACTATGCCCTAACAATCTTATTCGATTACATGATAGAACTCATCCAATCCCTACCATCCCTATAGCCTACTGCGGGGGGATTACTCACTCATGCATGAGGTAAACATTGATGGTTGATGGAGAGGAGTTGGTGATGACGATGGTGATGATCCTCTCCAAATTCCTTGTCCCGCCAGGGTGCCAGAACGGAGTTTCTGGATCCGAATCTTGGTTTATGGTGGTGGCGGCGCAGTGGAACTCTTTCTGGAAAAACGTCGAACCCCCCTATGTTTTAGGTCAAGAGGAAACTTATAGGCACAGAGGGAGACCGAGGGGGTGCCTGGGGTGGCCGCACCCTCCTAGGCGCGGCCAGGCATGGCCCGCGCCTGGCAGGGGTGTGGTACCCCTAGGCCTCCACTCCGTCTCGTACTCTAGCTCCGTGGATCTTCTGGTGAAATAGGATTTTTGGCATATTTTCCCGGATTTTTCCTGATAGTCGATTTTCTGCACAAAAACTAGACACCAAGGTAATTCTGCTGAAAACAGTGTCAGTCCGTGTTAGTTGTATCCAAATTACACAAGTTTAAAGGAGAAACAATAGCAAAAGTGTTCGGGAAAGTAGATACGTTTTGGACGTATCAAATCCCCCCAAGGTTAGCTTATTGCTTGCCCTCAAGCAATTCAGATGAAAACTGAGTGCAATAAAAGAACTTTCACGAACACATTTGGTTCATATGATGTATATATTCTCAGCACAGGAGTAGATACTTAAACCATTCATAATCAGAAGTATGCAACTAAGTCTACTTAATAGTCATTGTAAGCTATGAAGAGAAATCAACTCAATAATAATAAGTAGCATGAAACATAAACATAAGCAACATTGCAATGCTCATAATAAGGTATGATAGAGTGGTATCTCGCTTGCCTTTGTTTGAAGAGCACAATATAAATGCCAAGGCACCTCTAAAGTTCAAGTGAAGACTAGAGATAAAGATATCAGAGATACAAGCATCAAAGTCATGACATAATTAACCAAGTTTTGAGACAAACACAAGAATGACAACTATGCTCTCAAGAAGGTGCTCAAAGAATAAGTGGTGACTCAACAAGGAAGTGAAAAGGTTTTGAAAAGTTTGAAAGGCTTCCAAATGCTAAAAGAAAGGTAATTATCTTTGATCTCTCATTGCCCCTATCATAGGCATCTTCATGTGGTAGAGGTGAAAGTGAGGTCCAATCTGAGTTATATGCTTGACAGACCATAAACTGGAAATCTCAAGTCCCTTGAGTACGAGAGCCGCTCTGTGTGCTACTCAACTCTGGTTACCTATAAGTTATTGTCATTGTAAATACATGCATATATAACACCACGGTTCTGAAAAGACCGTAGCTTCTATGTGACATGCCAATCCCTGGATCGGTTCATTGGCCCACAATAGAATAATATGAATAACATAGCTAAATATCCGTGCATCATAAATAACGTAGATCCAGAGTACCATTATTAAAATAAAAGCTTAGCTCAAGGCTAGCTCAAATTATTCAGGTAGCAACATAAATAAAGAAAATCCTCCATTCTTCAAATTGCCCACAAGTGAACAAGTGCCGAGTGGAGTACCGTGGCCTAAATCGATTACTCAGAATCGGAATATCCTGCGACATGAAACGTAGCAGCCCCTAAGGGTCAATACATAGAATGTATGGCAAGTAGAGCTATTAAAGGAGACAATAGTGCTAACATCTACATGCATATTTGGCAAGTGGAGCTGTGGCTAGCTTGCATTTGCAAATACCTTTGTCCTACTTTCATAAACAGTTTTTGATTTTCTTTGAAAAGATCCCAATTAAGTTAAACATTAAAGCAATTATGAAATTAGAATGGGCGAGAAACATGTCATGGAATCAATATCAAGCAACTCAGTCGTCCATAACCGGGGACACGACTAATCGATGAGATTATACACCCTGCAGGGGTTAGTACACTTTACCCATGTGACTTGGCCAGCCCAGCTCGTACCATCACTCGTATTTTGGGTGATGATAGGGAGAAGTCCAAGAAGAGACCGTTCGGGAAGTATCTCCCCAATCCCGACGCGCACCGGTCCAACCTACCAAAATTCTACATCTCTGGATACGCGGGTTCGAGTTACCACAACCTACTGAGTCCAACCAACCGCCCATTTCATTATTGGCACATGGTTGTACACGTAAGCTACAAAATAAAGAAGCCAATCATTTTCTCTTGATACCTGGGTGCCTTTCCGCAATGATACCACCAAAAATTAGCAATCCCATCACACCCAGGAGATTCATTGATTAAGTTGTTTTAGTTTTCGCAAACCAACACATTTAGAAACAACTTTCAGTGATGTAACCCAGCCCTCGTTCATCATAGCATGGCTAAGCACATCTACCAACGGTGGTTCATCTACAAGGAGAGCCCTACCACATAATAGGACATAGCATTGCGATAGTATTATCCTACACATGTGTCTATAAAATACACGACAATGCATTGAAAATAGTAGGATCACATCATGAACAAGGTAGCATCTACTTGCCTTGGTTGTAGCGGTCGGAAGAACAATCCACACACGAGCAAGCGTTGCACTCGTCATAATCTACACGATACAATTGCAATCATAAACAAACCATCCACAACCATATGCAAACAAAGATGATGCAAGATGCATGCATGACAAGTGGATTGATGCTACAGCAGCATCACATAATCTTATTCAGTATAGTTACTGTATGCATGCATGGAAATTATTTTTAGCGCAAGGAAAACAAGTATGCAAATTATAATGCTCAATAATAGAGCTAGAAACCAAATAATTCACTACTATTAACATACAATTTGTAAAATCTTGGAAAAAATTCTAATGTGTAGGCAATACTAAATAGGAACAGTACCAATTGGAATTTCTCAAAAAGGATTTATATAACTCGCAGAGTAATTAAAATACTGCAGTAAGCCTTTAAATAGATTCTGCAAAATTATTACTGTAAGCCTAAATTTTTAATTCACTTTGAGATTCCCCTTGTCCTACTGATTCCACGGACATATTATTTGCAATTTTTGGACTTACAAAACTTATTCTACGAATTAATTACTCTAAAAAGGCCATTATCTCATTTAATTATTCTAGACAAAATATTGCTGTAAAAGTGTAAAACAATGGTACAGAAAGATTCTACACGAGTTACTGAATCTACATATATTTTATTTGTAATTTTTGGCCTAGTAGATCTATAGATATGAATTTTACAAGTTTTGGTCAATTTCTGCCAATTAATCAATTTAGAAATTACCCAGTCAAACTTTGACTGTTTGACCGGCCCACGTGGCGGCTGACGTGGCGCTGACTGGCAGTTGACCAGTCAGCTGCCCGCGTTGACTATTCAACGGTCCGATCTGGACCGTTGGATCACGATCCAGCGGCAGAGAGGGGTGGCGGCGAGGTGGCTCACCGGAGTTGGGCGGGGCGGCGGCGGCGATGGTCGGGGCGGCGGCGTCGGCGATCCCTGGCGGCGGTGAAGTGGCGCACAGCGTCGAGGGTGACGGGCGAAGGTCGTCGGCGTGGAGGCGGCCTTGGGCGAGCACGGGGCGTCGGCGGCGGGCGGGCGGGCGGGCGGCGATCGTCAGCGGCGGCGTCGGTTCTACGAGAGAAAAGGAGAGGGAAGGGGTCAGCGGGCGGCGGGCGAGGTCGCGGGGACGAGGATCTCGAGGGAGGCGACACGGCGACGGGCGCTACGTGAGCGGGAAGGCGGCTAGCTCCATGAAATCGCTGAGTTTGAGGGCGAGAGAGAGGCGAGGGTTTAGGGGGTCGGGTAGAGGGACGCATAGGGTATAAGAGAGGGGTCGCCGGGTCGTGAGGGGAGGTGAGGTGGTGGCCAAGTCGGCCTCGTCCGTGCCTGGCGGCTCACATGACAAAGGGCCCAGTGGCGATGTGGTGGCTGCGTTGGCGGCCTATCTGCCATGTGGCGGTGGCCACTTGCAGCGTCTTGCTGGGCAGCTGGTTGTGGCCGGCAGTGGCTGCCGTTTTTTTCTTTTCTTTTCTTTTATATTTTCTGTTTTAGTATTCCTATTGTAACTT
Source organism: Avena longiglumis (assembly GCA_030063025.1). Lineage (NCBI taxonomy): Eukaryota > Viridiplantae > Streptophyta > Magnoliopsida > Poales > Poaceae > Avena > Avena longiglumis. Next base: position 524,744,306 of record CP125976.1, read on the forward strand.
TTTCCTACGAACTCCAAACTGAGTGAAATTTCTTTCTAAATTTTTCTAAAATCTAGGAGATGAACCTAGGTTCATGTGGTATCATTTCCACTAGCTTCCATAGGTGGAAAAACAAGTACTAGTATGATCCCTTGTAGGGGCATTTTTGCAATTCAAAAAAAGGCTTTGAAAATATTGTTTCGCCAAAATCTTTTCAATCTAAAATTTTGCATGGATGATCATGATGCAATGACATGAATGATATGCAGTACCAAATCTAAAATTTGGGATGTGACAAGACTAATCCCCTTAAGATGAATCTCATCCCTGAGATTCGGCGCGGCTAGCAAATAGGTGTGGGTAGTCCTCGCGGATGTCATCCTCACGCTCCCAAGTGGCTTCCTCTTTGTTGTGGTGGCTCCATTACACCTTGCAAAACCTGATTGTCTTGGTACGGGTAATCCTCTACGCTGTCTCCAGAATCTTGACCGGCTTCTCCTCATAGGTCAAGTCATTCTCAAGCTGAACCTCTTCTAGTGGCACAGTGTCTCTCAATGGTGTATCCACCATCTCCGGATGGCACTTCTTCAGCTGGGACACGTGGAACACATTATGGACAGCGGACAGAGCCTCTGGCAACTCCAACTGATAGGCAACTTCTCCTTTGCGTGCTAGGACCCGATATGGCCCAATAAACCGAGGTGTCAGCTTACCCTTGATTCCAAATCTCTTGATTCCATGAAGTGGCGACACTCTGAGGTATGCTCTATCACCTACCTCATACACCACTTCCTTGCGCTTGGCGTCAGCGTAGCTCTTCTGCCTTGATTGTGCTACCTTCAGCCTGTCTCTAATCAAGGCGACCTTCTCCTCAGCGTCCTTGATCAAATCAGGTCCAAACAGCTGACGTTCTCCTACTCCATCCCATAGCAATGGTGTCTGGCACCGCTTCCTGTATAGCACATCGAACGGTGACGTCTTGATGCTGGTTTGATAGCTGTTGTTGTAGGAAAACTCGGCATACGGTAAATTCTCGTCCCAACTAGAACCATGAGCCAAGGCGCAAGCTCTCAGCATATCTTCCAGAATCTGATTTACCCTCTCGGTCTGTCCATCAGTCTGGGGGTGAAAGGCTGTGCTAAACTCCAATATAGTCCCCAATGACTCGTGCAGCTGGCGCCAAAAGTGTGAGGTAAATTGGGTGCCTCTATCAGATACAATTCTCTTCGGAACTCCATGTAGGCACACAATCCTGTCCATATAAATCTTGGCCAACTTTGCACTTGTATTGGTCGTCTTCACCGGTATAAAGTGGGCTACCTTGGTCAAATGGTTGACCACTACCCAAATGGAGTCATATCCTGACCTGGTCCTGGGCAATCCTGTGATAAAATCCATTCCCACTTCCAATCTGGCACAGGCAATGGCTGCAGTAGTCCTGCTGGCTTCTGGTGTTCCGCCTTCACTCGGCTACATACATCACATAGGGCAATATGCTCAGCGATGTCTCCCTTCATGTTGTTCCACCAAAATTTGTCCTTTAGGTCCATATACATCTTCGTATTGCCCGGATGTATGGAATACGGCGAGTCATGAGCTTCCTGCAGAATCAATTTCCTTATCTCCAGATCGTTGGGAACGCACAAACGATCTCCATACCACAAGGTTCCTTGCTCATCCTCGCGGAATTATTTTGCTTGATCCTCCTTCATCTTTTCATTTACTTCATCTATCTCTTTGTCTCCTACTTGAGCCTTCCTGATTCTCTCCTGTAGTGTTGGTTGGACTTCCATTGCTGCCAAATATCCTTCTGACACTACCTCCAGTCTAAGGTCCTTGAATTGCTTGCACAAATCCTCGGGAAACTCCCCAACGGTCAATCCATTGGCATAGACCTTCCGTCTCAGAGCATCTGCTACTACATTTGTCTTTCCTGGGTGGTACTGCAGATTCATATCATAATCCTTGATAAGTTCCAACCATCTCCTTTGCCTCATATTCAGTTCCTTCTATGTAAATATGTACTTCAGGCTCTTGTGGTCGGTGTACACATCACACTGTTTTCCCATTAAGTAGTTCATCCATACTTTGAGCGCATGCACAACTGATGCTAATTCCAGGTCATGTGTGGGATAATTCCTCTCATGGTGTTTAAGTTGCCGCGAGGCATATGACACCACTCTCCCATCTTGCATCAGTACACTCCCAAGTCCCTGCCGAGAAGCATCACAGTACACTTGGAAATCCTTCTGAAGATCTGGTAAACACAGAACAGGTGCGGTCACTAATCGACGCTTCAGTTCCTGAAAGCTGGCTTCACACGCATCCGTCCATTCAAACTTCCTCTCCTTCTTCAGAAGTTCTGTCATCGGCTTAGCAATCTTGGAGAAATTTTCAATGAACCTCCTGTAATATCCAGCAAGTCCCAAAAAGCTACGAATATCACCCACATTCTTGGGCGCTTCCCACTCAGTCACTGCAGTCACTTTTCTTGGATCAATAGCAACTCCTTCTCCTGACACCACGTGTCCAAGAAATCCAACTGTGTTAAGCCAGAATTCACACTTGCTGAATTTGGCATACAGCTTGTGTTCCCTTAGCTTCTCCATAATCAGTCGCAGATGTTTCTCATGCTCAGCATCATCCTTGGAATATATCAGTATGTCATCAATAAACACTACCACGAACTTGTCCAAGTACTCCATGAATACCTTGTTCATCATGGTCATGAAATATGCCGGGGAATTCGTTAGTCCAAAAGACATAACTGTATACTCATATAAACAATACCTAGTAGTGAAAGCGGTCTTTGGTATGTCCTCCTCCCGGATCTTCAATTGGAAGTAGCCCGTTCGCAGATCGATTTTGCTAAATACCTTTGCTCCTTCCAGTTGATCAAACAAATCATTTATGTTTGGCAGGGGGTATTTGTTCTTGATGGTCACTTCATTCAGCGAGCGATAGTCCACCACTAATCTCTTGCTGTTGTCTTTCTTTTCCACAAACAGAATAGGTGCACCCCATGACGACGAACTAGGCTGAATGAACCCCTTGTCCAACTGCTCCTTTAGCTGTTTCTTTAGTTCCTTCAGTTCATCCACATCCATCTTGTATGGTCTCTTTGCTATAGGTCCTGTTCCCGGCATCAGATCGATGAGAAGCTCCACTTCCCTGTCAGGTGGCATCCCTGGCAGCTCTTCCGGGAACACATCGGGGTACTCCTTGATCACAAGCACAGTATCCATGCTAACCCCCTTAAGAGAATTCAGCTTACACCTTCCCGGTCGCACAGCCGACTTGAACCTAATTCTCTTACCATCCGGGGTTTTGAGTGAAACATCTCGCTGTTCACAATCTATGTGTCGCCATGCATAGACATCCAATCCATACCCAGAATTACATCTAAACCTTGCGATTCCAATACTACCAGATGTGCAATGAAATTGTGTGCTCCAATCCTCAAAGTTAAGTCGCGGCATCCCGCGCTACCTATCATATCCCCTCCAGGTGAACTCACTCTAATAGACTCTTTCATAGACTCCGTAGGTAACTTATGCTTATCCACAAATGCCCTTGATATGAATGAATGCGATGCACCAGTATTGAAAAGTATAAGTGCAGGATGAGTGTTGATTTGAAACTTACCAATCACAAGATCAGGTTCATCTGGGATCTCCTCCACATTCATGTGGTTCACTGTGGCCTTCTGGTTGTTGGTTGGCTTCAGTACCTTCTTCTCCGGATAGTTGTCCGCATAATGTCCCTTCTGACCACACTTGAAGCATGTCACCTCACTCAGATCCTTCTTCACAAAGCTGCGATCACGGTTGTGGTCATGTCCGCTGTGTCCTCCAGAATGGTGAGTGTGTCCTCCCTTGTGGTTGTGGCAGTTTCTCTTGTGTCTATCATGGCGATGTCCATCGCCTCCATGGTTGTGGCGGTCATGGCTTCCATGGTCACTCCCTCCATGCTTGGAGTATCCATCATAAGAAGTGCGAGACTTGTGGTGAGAACCAGAGTGGTGATTGCTGCTCTTTCTCTTGCGGTTTTCCACCTGTTTGTGCTTCCCTTCCAAGATCCTGGCCTTGTCCATAAGCTCCTGGAAAGTGGGACAATAAACCACCAGCAGCTGCACTGAAATCTCATCACTGAGGCCATCCAGGAATCTCTCCCTCCTTTTTGCATCAGTGTCAACATCCTCAGGTGCATAACGAGACAGGTTGTTGAACTCCTCAATATACTCAGCCACGGTGCGGTTGGTTTGACACAAGTTACGAAACTCCTTCCTCTTCAGGCTCAGAACAACTGAAGCTACGTGGTTGGTCTTGAAACCTTCCTCAAACATTGCCCAAGTCACAGTGTCCAGCGGGTGGGTGATCTGAAAAGTGTCCCGCCAAGAAGCGGCTGGTCCCTCCAGTAGGTGAGCGGCAAACCTCACCTTCTCAGCATCAGTGAACCCAACAGTTACCAGATCCTTGTTGACTGAACGCAACCAGTGAGAGCAACCATCGGCTCCGTTGCAGTAGAGAACTTAGCTGGCCTTAGCCTCAGAAACCTAGTGAGAGCATCTCCCTGAGGCTGGTTGTTCCCATTGTTGTTGTTGTTCTGAGCTTCCATAAACTGGGTCATAACTTGGGTCAGCTGTGCCTGATCTGCCATGAGCTGCTCCAGCTCAGTGGGTTGACGGCGGGGAGGCATCTGCGGTTCAGCACAGGTAAGCTCAGAAAGAGTCGATTACGAAAGCAGGATTCTACCCATGCATTATGATCAAACAACAACAAAAAACTGCAGACAATTTCAAGCAAGCAACACATCAACAAACAAGTGATCCAGCAACATCCCAGGGGTTATCCTAGCAGTGCATATCTACTGAAATAGTTTTTTTAGAAGAGTTGGCAATGGTTATCTACACAATAGATCAACAAAGCATTAAAAACAGCAATCTGACAGTCCAGCAGTGTTCACGAATTTTTCTACCTGACTTAAACTCGTCAGGAATTTTTGCTGATTTTTGTGCATACATTACAGAGAGTTTCGAACCATCCCTATTTTTTTAGATTTTTACCAGATACCAGTAAAATATGAAAAATAGTACAGTACTGCTGTATCAGCAGAAAACTGCAACAGGAATAACTCAGATATTAACCAAACTTGCCATAACTCTTCCACAAAAATTCGCACAATTAATCCTGGGATATTGGAGTACACAAATAAGCAACTAAACACTCTTAAACTAACAGTAATTAAGTTTTACATCCATCGAGACTAATCCTAACGATTTTACCTAACGAAGACTAATTGGTGGACTTCTATCTACTTCTTGAAGAGGTTGCGGTAGGTCCTTGCACTCATGCGTTGGCGCTTCTGTCCACGATCCAACCTTGGCGGCGGAGTATACACCTCCCCTGTGTAATCACTTGAAATCTCAAACTCCACCTCTTCTGGATCCTCCTCTTCTTCTTCATTCATTGCTGCAGCTGCAACAACTTCTCCTCCACCATCATCGTCTCCATCATCATCATCCTCGTCCTCATCATCATCATTGTTCCCACTGTCATCATCATCATCATTGTTGCCATCATCTCCATTGTCATCATCAGAGGGTGGATTCAGCTGTGCTTGGAGAGCAGCAATCTGGGCTGCCATGTCTTCAATAGTTTGATCCCTTTCCTGGACGGTCCCATGCAACTGTTGTATGGTCTGGTGGTTGTCCTGCACAGTTCCATTAAGCTGATCTATGGTTGCGTCCCTGTCTACCAGGGCATTTTTCAGAACTCCCACAGCTTCATGCAAGGTCTCTATCTCCAGTCCTTGGACCACCATACCATTGCTGGCAAAATCTGCAATCTCCTTTACCATCATCACTTTCTCAGCTAGAGCTCCATTCTCCCTTTCCATGTCCTCTATGTGCCTCCGATGGGGCGGCATGTTGTTCCTGTCGCCCGGGGTAACCACAATGTTCCCATCTTCATCACGCCTCCCATAGTCACGGTAGGGTGAGTCTGCTGGCAGTAAGTGTCGGACAAGATGGCACTGGCGAGACAGGGCTTCATGCATGGCCAAGTTTATTCCAAGTCCCCAGTTGCAGTATGTCTTGGTGTAGATCAGATGCAGGGGTTGACAAGCGGCATCCCGAAGATGAAAGTGGTGATCTCCCATGCATCCTCGCCATATCCATAGGTGTACTGACCTCCTTCCCTTGAACATGGGCGTGGCAATCCCAATGACTGAGAGTCTGCTAAGCTGTCTTGCAAAGGGCCTTGGTGACTCCATGGTTGGATACTCAGTCCTGACTTCTCCCATCTATCAATTAAAAGAGGAAAGTGTGAGAATAGCATATGGTAAGAATTTACGAGAGTGAAAGGCATAAGATGAAAGACAGAGTTAATATAGGCTTTAATAATTCTATGGCTTCCTATTCCAAACCTAGGTCACGATCCTACAGTCGACACACGGGCTCTGATACCATCTAGTAACACCACGGTTCTAAAAAGACCGTAGCTTCTATGTGACATGCCAATCCCTGGATCGGTTCATTGGCCCACAATAGAATAAGATGAATAACATAGCTAAATATCCGTGCATCATAAATAACGTAGATCCAGAGTACCATTATTACAATAAAAGCTTAGCTCAAGGCTAGCTCAAATTATTCAGGTAGCAACATAAATAAAGCAAATCCTCCATTCTTGAAATTACCCACAAGTGAACAAGTGCCGAGTGGAGTACCGTGGCCTAAATCGATTACTCAGAATCGGAATATCCTGCAACATGAAACATAGCAGCCCCGAAGGGTCAATACATAGAATGTATGGCAAGTAGAGCTATTAAAGGAGACAATAGTGCTAACATCTACATGCATATTTGGCAAGTGGAGCTGTGGCTAGCTTGCATTTGCAAATACCTTTGTCCTACTTTCATAAACAGTTTTTGATTTTCTTTGAAAAGATCCCAATTAAGTTAACCCAACAACATTAAAGCAATTATGAAATTAGAATGAGCGAGAAACATATCATGGAATCAATATCAAGCAACTCATTCGTCCATAACCGGGACACTAATCGATGAGATTATACACCTGCAGGGTTAGTACACTTTACCCATGTGACTTGGCCAGCCATTTCGTACCATCACTCGTATTTTGGGTGATGATAGGGAGAAGTCCAAGAAGAGACCGTTCGGAAGTATCTCCCCAATCCCGGCGCACCGGTCCAACCTACCAAAATTCTACATCTCTGGATACGGGTTCGAGTTACCACAACCTACGAGTCCAACCAACCGCCCATTTCATTATTGGCACATGGTTGTACGTAAGCTACAAAATAAAGAAGCCAATCATTTTCTCTTGATACAGGTGCCTTTCCATAATGATACCACCAAAATTATCAATCCCATCACACCGGAGATTCATTGATTAAGTTGTTTTAGTTTTACAAACCAACACATTTAGAAACAACTTTCAGTGATGTAACCCAGCCCTCGTTCATCATAGCATGGCTAAGAACATCTACCAACGGTGGTTCATCTACAAGGAGAGCCCTACCACATAATAGGACATAGCATTGCGATAGTATTATCCTACACATGTGTCTATAAAATACACGACAATGCATTGAAAATAGTAGGATCACATCATGAACAAGGTAGCATCTACTTGCCTTGGTTGTAGCGGTCGGAAGAACAATCCACACACGAGCAAGCGTTGCATTGCTCACAATCTACACGATACAATTGCAATCATAAACAAACCATCCATAACCATATGCAAACAAAGATAATGCAAGATGCATGCATGACAAGTGGATTGATGCTACAGCGGCATCACATAATCTTATTCAGTATAGTTACTGTATGCATGCATGGAAATTATTTTTAGCGCAAGGAAAACAAGTATGCAAATTATAATGCTCAATAATAGAGCTAGAAACCAAATAATTCACTACTGTTAACATACTGTTTGTAAAATCTTGGAAAAATTCTAATGTGTAGGCAATACTAAATAGGAACAGTACCAATTGGAATTTCTCAAAAAGGATTTATATAACTCCCAGAGTAATTAAAATACTGCAGTAAGCCTTTAAATAGATTCTGCAAAATTATTAGTGTAAGCCTAACTTCTTAATTCACTTTGAGATTCCCCTTGTTCTACTGATTCCACGGACATATTATTTGCAATTTTTGGAGTTACAGAACTTATTCTATGAATTAATTACTCTAAAAAGGCCATTACCTCATTTAATTATTATGGACAAAATCTTGCTGTAAAAGTGTAAACAAAATGGTACATCAAGATTCTACACGAGTTACTGAATCTACACATATTTTATTTGTAATTTTTGGCCTAGTAGATCTATAGATATGAATTTTACAAGTTTTGGTCAATTTCTGCCAATTAATCAATTTAGAAATTACCCAGTCAAACTTTGACTGTTTGACCGGCCCACGTGGCGGTTGACGTGGCGCTGACTGGCAGTTGACCAGTCAGCTGCCCGCGTTGACTGTTCAACGGTCCGATCTGGACCGTTGATCACGATCCAACGGCGGGGAGGGGTGGCGGCGAGGTGGCTCACCGGAGTTGGGCGGGACGGCGGCGGCGATGGTCGGGGTGGCGGCGTCGGCCATCCCTGGCGGCAGTGAAGTGGCGCACGGCGTCGGCGACAGGCGGTCGTCGGCAAGGGGCGCCTCGGGCGAAGCACGGGCGTCGGCGGCGGGCGGGCGAAGGCGGCGGGGCTTGGCGTCAGGCGGTCCCTGAGAGAGAAGAAGGAAGAAGGGTCACGGGCGTGAGGTCGCGAGGGAGCGAGCGAGGCGAGGCGGCGGGCGCCACCGTGGCCGGGAAGGCGGCGGCTAGCTCCGGCGAGAAATCGCCGGAGTTTGAGAGCGAGAGAGAGGCGAGGGTTTAGGGGGTCGGGTAGAGGGACGCCTAGGGTATAAGAGAGGGGTCGCTGGGTCACGAGGGGAGGCGAGGTCGCGGCCGAGTCGGCCTCGGCGTCCGTGCCCTGGCCGGCTCACACGACAAAGTGAGCCCCAGTGGAGTGGCGGTGGCTGCGTGGGCGTGGCGCTATATCTACAGCAGGTGATGGCGGCTGCTTCTTGGCGTCTGGGTCGGCAGCCCAGCCGTCAGTAAGCTGCCGTGCCGTTCTTTTTTTGTTCTTTTCTTTTCTATTTTCTGTTTTAGTATTCCTATTATAACTTTTTCCTACGAACTCCAAACTGAGTGAAATTTCTTTCTAAATTTTTCTAAAATCTAGGAGATCAACCTAGGTTCATGTGGTATCATTTCCACTAGATTCCATAGGTGGAAAAACAAGTCCTAGTATGATCCCTTGTAGGGGCATTTTAGCAATTCAAAAAAAGGCTTTGAAAATATTGTTTCGCCAAAATCTTTTCAAGCTAAAATTTTGCATGGATGATCATGATGCAATGACATGAATGATATGCAGTACCAAATCTAAAATTTGGGATGTGACAGCATATCATAGAGAACCGCCAACGGGGTACCCCTTTCACATGATACAGGAGCTATCCCGTGATCAAAATGACAAGGCAAGCACACAATGAGCATCTCAGCGATCTTTTTATTTACTATGTGCATAGATTTTTATTGAGGATGTTTCATAAATGCTCATTATGGTGATGTTGCAAGTTTCCACCATGATTAGGCATGGATTAGGCTAGCGGCCCAGTCATTTCTCTAACATAATGTATAGACTCCATGAAATCATAAGCTCCCCTTTTATTTCACACGGACGACATCTGCAAACAAAAGAGCAAGGTATCAACTGGATATGTATCCAAAAGGTGTTGAAAGCGTTCCCCATGACAGCACGGTTCTGCTGACTCCCAACATATAATTTGCAAGAATATAACTTTCATGGACAGGTCACAATGGTTCACGATTATGAAGTGCAAGGAATAAAGTGTTCCATCAAGTTCATGAGAGCTTTACTAACTAACTTTCTCAAAACAGTCGAACATTTTATTTGGAAGAAAACAAGGCATAATGAATATGCACTGAAATAGCAAATGATGCTAATAGGTAGGTATGGTGGACACAGTCGGCAATATTGGTTTTGGGGAGTTGGAAGCACAGGTAGAAATCATACTCAGTGCAAGTGAAGGCTATCAATAGAGAGAGAGAGCAATAACTATGATAATCATGCTTGCAACAAAACATGACTAATTATGGCATGAAAGTGATACAAGAACTCTGAGACAAAATAAAGCAACGAGGCTTACTGACTATTGCTTAGTCATATGCATGCGTGAGCATGTTCGATTCACATGAAACTTTTAGAGGAGGATACCACAATATCATACACATGACATGCAAGCAAACATTCACATGACATGCTACAAACTATTAGCAAGATGGAGCTAATCACAAGAAAGCAAGAACTACTAAGCATTCATAATAACATACACCTTACACAAATAGGCTAAGCATGCTCACAATGATGAGTATACGTACAAAAATGAAAACAAATAGAGTTCCTTACCAGCCTCTTACCACTCCTCAAGTTGTCTTAATCTTTATTATTGCCCTTCACTTGTGTGACTTGAATAATAACATGAAACCAAACTCCACTGAGGACGGCTGAACCCTGCAAAGAACTCACAAAATTAAAGAAGAACAACAAATATTTTTGGTGTTTTCAATTTTTTTAAAGAAATCAAACAAAGTAAAAACAAACAAAGAAAAAGCAAACGAAATAAAGCAAAATCTTTTTGGATTTTTCTTTTAAGGCAAACCAAAACCAAAAAGCAAAGAAACAAACCAAGAGAAATGACAAAAATATTTTTGGTATTTTTGTGTTTTTGAGAAAGCAGCAACAAGAACCAAAAAGAAAACGAAACAACGGATATACAAAGAACCGACGAATCATGATATATAGATGAGTGTGATGTCGGTGTACCTCCCCCCAAGCTTAGGTTTTGGCCTAAGCATGGCTCAATAGCGCGGGTAGTAACACCAAGTTGGTGGGTCATCATAGGAATGATCATAGTCAGGCGCTTGCGATGAAGAAGAAGACGCGCCCCAATCATAAGAAGGCTGCTGGTATGAAGACTCTCCCAAGTTGGAGGGCTGAACCGAATCATCTTCGGCATCCACTCCATCATTCTCCTCATGTTGGGAGACCTCCGCCATGTATGTGTCAAACTCCACCTCCATGAGCGACCATCCTTGCCTGTTATCAAAATTAAACAAAGCAGGTGCAGGCAAATAAACTACTTTCTCAGTCCTACCCCCTTTCCAACCACGCTTGGAAAAATATAATTCGTACGGTAAACTTCTCACAGTAGCCCCCAAAGAAACAAAATTATGCTGAACCATGGAATCAAGATCAAGTCTCTCAATGGGGAACTGATAATCTGAATGGTGAGGCTCTAGACCATGGAAATCTAGCAACCTAGAGGCAATGAGACCTCCACAAATTCCACCCTTCTCGCGGTTAGTAGTAAGATGGTAAGCTATCAAAGCACCCAGGTTATAAGATCTATCCCTATGTGGCGCCCCGCCAAAACCACTACTAGAAAATCGCGTTGTTTTTGTGCATTGCATCATCATAACAGCATGCTCATGTCATCATGCCACATTGCATTTGAGCATCGTCATCATCATGCATGGTTTTTTGTCTAAACTATTTTCGAAACGCCTAGTTTTGTTTTCTAAATATTCCCGTCTTTATTCAAATTAAAACCCGGGTCTCCGGAATATTTTATTTCGTCTACCAACGGTTTGCAAAAGCCTCGTTTTAAATAATAAAATATTTATTTTATTTTTAGGGGGTAGCCAAACCGGGTCGATCCGACCTAGCCGGCCACCCCCAAAATTACCCAAAACCAGCCTGTCTAATCCCTAATCTACCCAATCCTATCCTACCCAGCCTCCCTCCACCTCACCTTGGCCAATCCCCTCCCTCCACCTCACCAGCCCACACCCCTGGCCAATCCCCACACGCCACGCTTCCCTTCCTACCCTGGTCAAAGCCGACCCCACCCACGATCCTGCCATCCCTGCGATACCGTTCGCGATTTCTCCTGCCCCGGTCTCCCCACGTTTCTCTACTTTTGACCTCACATCCGCCTCCTCCACGCGAACCACCCCCACCCCTGCTCGCTCTCTCCTCGACAAGAACCCCAGAGCGCCGACGTCGTTGGTTCCCCTTCCCGACGGTCTCGCGACCATCCTCTGCTGCCTTTGCCCGTGAACCCTCCACCTCTGGCCCAGTGGCCCTCTGCTTCTTCCAACCGCCGCCGCCAGGCACCCGTTCCCCATCCCGTCTTACCTCGCCTTCCTGCAAGCTCGCCCGCCCCTTCTTGGCCCCTCCTCTCTGGCTCGCATGGCTGCTCGCGCCACCCCGCATACCCCAAGCCACCCCGCCACAAGCTCTGAGCCCGCCGCCGCCTCACTGCGACGCCGACGCCGCTTTGGCACCGCGCCCTCCTTGCCGAGCCGCCGAGCTGCCCTTCTTCCAGCACTGCCACCGCGTGGACCCCGTTGACCCGCCTCTCTGCCTTAACCTCCACCCCGCGCTTGACCTCCAGCGACGCTCCACCTGCGGACCACCTCGTCCCGTGTCCCGAGCCGCCGTCCCACCTCTGCATCGTCTTCCCGTGCCGAGGCCATGCCCGCCTCGCCATGCCTTGCAAGACTGCTACCGTGCGGCCGACGCTTGAAGCATCTTTGCCTCCGTCTGCAGCGCCCGCCGGCAAGCGTTGCCGCCAGGCACGCCAAGCCCGTGCTCCCGTGCGTGTCCCTGTTTGTCAAAGGGTCTAAGAACTGTATGACAAGGACCATCATCTGTTTTTGTCTCTGAGTATGCGCGTGCCGTGGAGCTCAAGCCAACAGATCATTGTCTCGTCAAGATCTCCTCGCCGACAAGACCGGCTTGATGCTGAGGATGTCGAAGGTTGTACATGAAGCCGCTCGAAGGCATAGAACCCAGGAGGTCTCCTTCACGGACGTCAAGACCGATCCAGAACGACTAGGTCTTCTACCTGGACGCCAAGATCGCCGCTACCCGATGTGTGACCCCTGTTTTTCGAGACCCTTATTTTTATAAATGAAATCTACTTGTTGCATAAATTGTTCATACTCACATGCATATTATGTTGTTTGGGGGGGGGCTTATGCCGATTCACCTGAATTAAATATGGGGGCCATATACGGGCGAATCTAGTCTAATATTGCCTCCATTTAAATTTGTGCATCGAACCGGTGATATATTTTGCCATGATAAGACAACATTTAAAATGTGGGGTATCTAAACAACATGAACCTAGTAAATAATTGTCGGGACCCCGGTTCCGCTTAATGTTGCTCAATTGCATCGCATCTTTGTCATGCCATACATCATACATGCATCATGCTCGTTCTTATGTCATAGAATTAAATAGTCCATCCGGTGTTTCTTCTAGTGCTTTGCTTCTTCACGGATTAGGCCGATGAGTTGATGTGAGTGTCGACCCGATCTTCGGAAGAACCTTCGGCAATGTTTTCAGGCGAGCACCTCCCCTTTTCTACCTATCTTACTTTTATAGTATTTATTCCCTCCTGTTGATCTATTGCTATCTGTGTTGCGATGCTCTAGTTTTCGTACCCGTGATATCCCTTGCAGCCTTATATTGCCTTGGACACATCCTATTACCTGTTGTTTGGTAGATAGTTGGACCTGCGCGTCGTAGTCGCTTGCTCAAGTGCTGTTGCGTGTCGTCAAGTACCACAATTGTTGGAGTTTTGCCGCATGTTTAATGTTGGAGATGATCATGGCTTTAATTATTGTTTAATAACTAAAATTGAAGTAGGTAAATAATGCAGAGGCACAGGTGGGCAATAGATGTTATTTGGTTGTTAACCGTACACTTGTGTCCCGTAGGACCCCGAGTTCTTGACACCTGTTCCGAGATCGAGCGCGCTAACCACAGGTGGGGTGTATGGGCACCCCCATCGATTTAGTACCTGATTCCAAGTACTGTACTGGGGGCCACAAAGTAGTTTGGAGCTTCATTACTATCCTGTACTTATGCCATGCTTTACTGCTTTATTTAAGTTTGTGCGAGGAGCACCTGTACTGTTTTGGAAGAGGAGTGTTTTCGCGGTATCGACAAGCCCAGTCACATTTTCGAGTTCCCAGTCGTTTACAGCCACTGACGCAAATCCTGAGTCCGTCTCGGAGACCGGCCGACTTCGTTGCGGGTAGCTTAGTGGGGTGGCCCCCATGTACTTGCTTTGGGTCTGGGAAACGTCATGACTTAGGCCCCGCCGACATACCGATGGGTGTATGTTAACTGATCTGGCAAAAAGGGTCGAAGTGCGTGTGCATACTTTGGTGCACCCCTGCAGGGTTAAATCTTTTCGAAAAGCCGTGTCCGCGGTTATGGACGACTTGGAGTACAGTTCTCGATCATAGACAACTATAACTAAAGTTTACTGTTATAATTTGACTTGTATCCGATATGACTAGTAATCAGCTTCACTGCAACAAAATGGCTAAATAAAAGAACCAACAACTGCTGGATTTGGGATATCTCATGCTAATTGTATCTGACTAGTAAGTGTTGCAACTACAACGGAATGGTTACCTAAAACTGCCCACTGCTTATTATATCAGGATGACTCATGCCATCTTTATTTGACTAGTAATTGCCGCAACTATAACGGAATGAATAAAACTGCCAACTGTGTGAGTTCCTCGGTTGACTTCCTCGTTTGGTCTCGAGGGGGAATACCAGGATGGGTATGTTTGGTGGTAGTATCAGGATGGTTCCGAATAGGTCTTTCTTACCCCTCTCTAATAGCCGCTAGTTGTATCGAGTCTCTATAGGTTGTTAGTGCATGCCGCGCTGCAGCTTCAGTCCACCATACCTATGTAGGCGAGGACCGCCGAATTCTAGTCTCGCTGCATGTCTTGGCCTCGATCTTGACCGCTCTCTCTTTTTCCTTTGCCCTTTGTCGGCACCCCTTTTGTTTGAACAGGTTTTGAGATCGACGTCGTTAGCAGGGTTACCCTTTCGTCTTGGCCTGGGCAGGGTTATGGACGCCATTGGTTATTCTTCAGGGCTCTTAGCTCAATTTGCATCTTGTCCGTACTCGAACGCTATATCGTTTTAAAGGTGATTTGGATCTTTGTATTGTATATCTGTATTCTTGACTCTTTGAGTCACTGTTGTATATATATGTTTTGTGGGTTCCATCGAGGACTATTGTGTAATGATATTACTTCGTTTTCCACCCGCACGCAAGTGCCTGGTGGGCACCTTTGAATCGTTTCTATGCGGGTTTGGCGGGAAGCGCTGAAACTTGCATAGGGCCGATTCTGAGGGTGTTACACCCTATTCAAATCAGCTGCGATAAAAGCTAGATCAAAGGAGGATAACTTTCTAGCAATGTTTCTAGCAAGAACACACTTGGTAATGAAATAGGCAAAATATCTAATAGACGGGAACTGAATGTTCCAAATTTTACCACTTTCCTTCGAGATGTCAAAACCTTGGCAAATCTCAGCATATAAATGCATAAGTAACTTGGGCATCTCCTTGATCTTCTCACAAGATGCCCAACAAGGCACTCTAATAGCTGCACTGAAATCAGCAAACGGCAGGTGGACAGCTATATTGTATATTTTATAATCGACCATGGGATTAGATGAAGACCAAGTAAACCGGAAGTCCTGCACAACAGCCATGGTTAGCTTAACATATTGAAGAGGTTCACCTTCTACAAAGTGTTCCAACCCTGCATTGGTAATCATAGTTTGGAAATCCTAGAGGATTCTCGCGGTTCTCATAAATTCCTGGCATGGATATATGGAAGGGAAAACTCCTTACTCACGATGAACTTTCATTGGCTCAGGTACCATCAAGCCATATTGATTCAATGGATATGCACTCATCTTCCTTGCTGAAATTTTTAGACAAACATCAAACCAAGTGATTTACAAGTTGATAAATGATGAGAAACTACTATAGGAAATTGCTAGAGGGCTACACATGCATCAAAATGAAATCTCTAAGAATAGAAAAAGCATGCAATCTCATACAACCTGACACCTATAGCAGCAAAATACTCAAGATACAATCTATCAATCACAAATCTAATTGGACAAGTGGAGGAGGCACATACCAAGGAGCAAACCCTCCAAAAATCAGCAGCAAAGATGGGCTGAGCAAGGAGATCGAAAATCGCGAGCAAGAATAGCAAGAACTCGAGCTTGATAAAGTTTTCTGGTGTTTTTCGGGAGAGCGAAAGAAGATGGCTAGGAGGAGGCACCTTAGAGGGGCCCAGGTGGGCCACGCCCCACCCAGGCGCCACCTGTAGGGAGGCCGCGCCCACCAAGGGTGTGGGTGCCTGTGGTGTCCCCCTGGGTCACTCTAGGTGTCCCTCTGCCCCTTTTTTGAGGAAAAATTTATTTTGAATTTTTAGGAATTTTTTAGGAAACTTTATTTTTGGCCAATTTTCAGGGTATGAAAATTGATTTCTCGTAGAAACAGTTTTTTCAGAAGAAGCAAAAGAAAAAAAACCAAACTACAGAGGTTCTAAGACACTCTAAAAGGCAAGCAAATAGCAAAACCAAGACTAATAAGACAAAAAGCAAAGACTAGGAAGGAGGAAAGTAAAAGGGAGAAAGAATAACCACGGTGAAAACATTATTTTGTTCATTAAAATCCTTTTGTTAACAAGGTTGATCAAGTCTTGTTACCAAAACAATCTTATATGAAACAAAACTTTGGATTCCACATAGTGATTATGTTACCTCAAGCTTGATAGCAATGGTCCCAATCATAATAGTTTCAAAATTTTCTTGTGGAATGGGACAATATATTTCTCTAACCTTAATGCTCTCAACATTTTCAATGGAATTCAGGCAATAGCTCTTAGCTACCTTCTTGGGGAAATAAACAGTATGCTCTTTGTCATTAATATTGAATGTTACTTTTCTTTGATTACAATTGATGACAACACCTAAAGTATTAAGAAAAGGTCTTCCAAGAATAATAGACATATTATCATCTTCAGGCATTTCAAGCACAACAAAATCAGTTAAAACCAAGCAATTATGAGCCACTTGAACAGGAACATCCTCACATATACCAACAGGAATAGTAGTTGACTTATCAGCCATTTGCAAAGATATATCAGTTGGTATCAACTTTTCTAGCTGGAGTCTCTTGTAGAGAGAAAAAGGAATAACACTAACTCCAGCTCCCAAATCACATAAAGAATTTCTAACATGATTATTCTTAATAGAGCAAGGAATAGTTGGTATACCTGGATCACCAAGTTTCTTTGGAACCTTACCATTGAAGGAATAATTAGCAAGCAAAGTAGAAATCCCCTCATTTGGAATCTTCCTTTTATTAGAGACAATATACTTCATATACTTTGAATAAGGAGGCAACTTAATAGCATCAGTCAAAGGAATTTGCAAGAATAAAGGTTTCATCCACTCACAAAACTTATTTTAGTGTTCTTCCTCCTTTGACTTGTGTTTCTTACTTGGAAAAGGCATAGGTTTCTGCACCCAAGTTTCTCTCTCTTTACCATGTTTATTAGCAATAAAATCTTCCTTAGTGTACCTAGTGTTCTTAGTGTGCTTCTCAGGTTCTTCCTCAACTTCCTCCTTATCAGGAGCATCATTTTTATCATTACCACTCTCAATTTCAGCATTAGAGACAGATATACTATTAGGATCTACAGCATGTTCATGTGGTTCCTCAACTATTTTGTGTTTCTTTTTCTTTCTCTTACGAGGACTACCACTATCAACTTGTTGAGAATCCTTCTTAGCTCTTTTAGGGTGTCCTTCAGGATATAAAGGATCTTAAGTATCTATACCACTCCTAGTTCTAATTCCATAAGAATGTTTATCTCCCGAGGCATTAACTAGGATATCCTTTTCTACCTTAGCAAGTTGATAAAGTTGGGTTTGAACCATTTGAAAGTGTTTACATAGCATTTTAATATCATTAGAAGTTCTTTCCACAATATCTTTCAACTCTTTAATAGCTCTAGAGTTTTCCAATAAATGATTCTGAACTTGTTTGTTAAAATTACCTTTTTTAACAATAAAAATGTCAAGTTCCTCTAGATATTGATCAGGAGGCTTACCATAAGGAATATCACCTTCATAAAAGTGTTGGAGAGAGTGTACCTCAATCGTAGATGAGTGGAGAATTGGCTTACATAATTCTTCTATAGGAGGTAGATTCTTCACATATTCGGCTCTAATACCTTTCTCCTTTAGACACTTAGCTTCCTTCATCACTTCATCATTTAATGCAATAACTCCCCTTTTCTTTGGTGTTGGTATTGGAACTGGTTCAGGCACAACTGGTTCAGGAGTAATAGGATCAGGTGTATTTAGCTCAGTTGAAGTCCAATCATCATAATTCTTGCTTATTTTAGCCATTAGTTCTTCAGTATCTATAGGAGTTCTTTTCGTGAAAACATAATCAGCAAAGCTATCTAGGTATGTCCTAGAATCATCAGTTAGTCCATTATAATAAATATCAAGAAGCTCATTTTTAGGTAATGGACATCCAGGATGTGCATGAATCAAGGCACAGAACCTTGTCCATGACTCAGGCAATTTCTCTTCTTCTTCCTGTTTAAAATAAAAAAAGTCTCTACAAAGCAGCGTGTCTAGCACTGGGAGGAAAATATTTCTGGAAGAAAGAAGCAATCAAACAATCAGGGCTATCAATGGAACCAGGAGGTAATCTATTAAACCAAGCCCTAGCTTCTCCTTTTAGTGAAAAAGGGAAGATCTTAGTAACAAAGTACTTGCGCATCTTAAAATCATCAGAGAATAAAGCACTCATAGTGGAAAGCTCATTCATATGAGCCACAAAACTCTCATTTTCAGTCCCACAGAAAGGTTCTTTCTCAACAATGTCCAAATAGGATAAATCAAGAGAGAAATCATAATCTTTATCTTTAATATCTATGGGAGAGGTGGCAAACTTAGGATGAGAGGACAACTTAGGAATAATGGTGCGTCTTGCAAGGAGACTCTTAATAGCACTAGTATCATGTGTGTTTTGGCACTCTTCAACAAAATCATCAGTAAACTCAATGTAACCACCATTAATATCTATCTCTCTCTAGACTTAGGTGAGCTAATAGGTGTAACAGTGTCTTCACTAGGAGTTTCAGTATTTCCTAGACTAGCCATAGTAGCATATAGGAAATGACCTAATGAACCACTCGCATCAAGCACAGTAGAAGTAACATCATGAGTATCAAAAGCAGTTTCAGAATCAGCAGTAGTAGCAGTGTGTATAGCATGAGTATGTGGTGCTGGAGTAACAAGCTTACTTATAACAGACGGTGAATCAAGAGCAGCAGAGGTGTTTAGGACTGTACCTCTTCTTGTAGTGGATGGTAAAATAGGAAAATTTCCATCACGAGACTTCCCCATGATGAAAGGAGTAATAGTGAACAATAATAGATCCAAGTGAACTTACAAATAAAGCTATGCTCCCTGGAAACGGCGCCAGAAAATAGTCTTGATGACCCACAAGTATAGGGGATCGCAACAGTCTTCGTGGGTAGTATTATCCAATTTATTGATTCGACACAATGGGAGCCAAAAAATGCTTGCAAGCCTTAACAACTGAGTTGTCAATTCAGCTGCACCTGGAAATAGTTCTTGCTCACAAAAGTTTATCAGTAGCAATAGTTTTGTAGTAGCAACATCAAAGCAACAGCAGCAGTGAAACATGAGTAATAGCAACAATAACAGTAAATAGTGGGATTCAAGTGTGGTAGGCATAGGGATGGATGGACGAGCGTTGCATGAACGAGTATCAACATGTAACTTCAAGATCTAGGGCATTGCAGATAAATAATAACAAGCATCCAAGTACTAAACAATCCTAGGTATGTTCTCCATATATAGTCATACGTGCTCGCAATGAGATCTTGCACAACATCTTCTATCCAGCCAGCCTGTTGCAGCGGGGCCTCTAGGGAACTACTGGCAATTAAGGTGCTCCTTTTAATAGAGCACCGGAGCAAATCATTAACACTCCATGAACACATGTGATCCTCACATCACATCCATCCCCTTCGGTTGTCCAAATTTTTATCACTTCGGGGCCTTTGGATCCAGACAATGATATGTGTACACAACTTGCAGATAATATCACAAACAATACTATCATAATGATTCAATAATAAGTTCAGATCTGAGATCATGGCACTCGGGCCCTAGTGACAAGCATTAAGCACAACAAGTTGCAACAAAGTTAAATAGCACTAATAGAGATACTAGGCACTATGCCCTAACAATCTTATTCAATTATATGATAGAACTCATCCAATACCTACCATCCCCAGAGCCTACTATGGGGGATTACTCACTCATGGATGAGGGAAACATTGATGGTTGATGGAGAGGAGTTGGTGATGACGATGGCGATGATCCTCTCCAAATTCCCTGTCCCGGCAAGGTGCCAGAACTAAGTTTCTAGATCTGAATCTTGGTTTCTGGTGGTGGCGGCGCAGCGGAACTCTTTCTATAAAATCGTCGAACCCCCTCTATTTTTATGTCAAGAGGCAACTTATAGGCGTAGAGGGAGCCCGAGGGGGTGCCTGGGGTGGCATGGATGCAGGGCGCACCAGGGATCTTGGGACGGAGGGTGGTCGAGGTGCCTGGGGTGGCATGGATGCAGGGCGCACCAGGGTTGATTTTGTAGTAGCAATAGTCTTGTACTCTGGCTTCGTGGATCTTCTGGTGAAATAGGATTTTTGGCATATTTTCCTAGATTTTTCCTGATAGTTGATTTTCTGACACAAAAACTAGACACCAAGGTAATTCTGCTGAAAACAGCGTCGGTTCGTGTTAGTTGTATCCAAATCACACAAGTTTAGAGGAGAAACAATAGCAAAAGTGTTCGGAAAAGTAGATACGTTTTGGACGTATCAATCTGCTGGCCGAAAAGGCTCTGCCCTCTGCCTTGTCTATGTGGCCTAGATCTGAGCTAGGTGGGCTTGGATTCGGCGTTGGCGGCCTCCTTTCACTGGTGAGCCCGAGATGGACAATTCACGATCTGCTCCGTGGGGCTCTGGCCTCATCTCAAACCGGCGGCGGTCCGGTTGGCCCGGGTGACCATGGTGTTGGTGGAGCTGCTACATGGTGGCGGGGATCTGTAGTGGTGGCGGACCCACTAGTGGACAGAGGAGTAGGAACTAGGGCTTGGGTTGGCGGCGACGGTGACACCCTGCTGCAGTGTGGCCGCGGGGCTTCATGAGTCCGTTTGGGCTCGGCCGGGCTAGAGAGGCCCGGTTTGCCCCTGTTGCTACATCCGGTCGGCTATCGCCCTCGGGCGTTGGAGGTAGTTCCCACCCGCGTGTTACTGTATCGTCGACCCGGCTGAAGTCTCCTCTTTTCGGTCGTTCCAGCCTCATATCGTCGGGCACGGTGAGACGACGGTGGTGACTACAAGACCGTGGTGGCGTGTGCTGGTGGGGGGCGAGCTTGGTGGAGAAATACGGAGCGTCTGAGAGTGTAGTTTTTTTAGGGATCGGGAGAAATCCTTGTCATCTTGACACCGACGCGGCGACGCCTGTGGGTGTCGCCATCCTTTTTTGAAGGGTGTCGGGTGTATCTCTTCCCCATCTCTCGTAGCGTATCAGGGGAAATCCTAGGATTAGTCCGGGCAACAGCGTCGTGGTCGTCCTTCCCTCTTTGGGGTGCTGCTTGGTACGTGACGCTTCAGAGCGCTAGGAGAACGGTGGAATTCTTCGGAGGGCGCAGTGGTGGCGGGTCACCCTCGTTTTCGTCAAGCCACTGTTGTCGGCTTTGTTTTCTCTTTTTTTTTCTTTTTCTTTGCTTTTATTTTGGGCGTTGTGCTGTCTGGTCCAGCAATGGTCTCAATTGGTGGCTATATTAATATAGTTGGACGAAAGGCTGTTTCAAGGAAATCTGCCTTGAAATTGGAAATAAATCCGGTGCACTAATACCCAATGTTGTTGCTCCTAAAGATTATTTTAGCTAACTTGTGCATTGACATTCATATATTTAAGGCGAAAAAGTGTTTCATAAATCAATGCACATGTACAGGGAGGGAATCAAACCTTTAAGCTAACACCTACCACGCAGCGGTCAACGATGAAGGAGCCGCTGCGCGTTGCCGGGTACAGAACGGTGAGACACTTGTGGTGAGGAAACGGCCACGACCTCATGTACCTACCAGGCATCTGTCAAGAATGAGGTAGCAGATGCCGCATGTCACTCCGTCGTCATGCGCCATTAGTAGCAGTGAGGCATGAGATTACAGAGATTTGGGAGGAGAAATCTGAGGATCCGCAGGGGCATGATATAACCATGAAGCGAAGGGGCATGTAACTTACATAAATTGTGGCCATCAAAACTTTATGATCCGTATTGAAGAGGATCAATTTTAATGACTGAAAAAAAAAACAGAAAAGGTACATGGCTGTAACGATTAACATTTACATATTATTTACTACCTCCATTCCGGTTTATAAGACAAATATGTACTTTAAAATAATACTTTAACCATAAATTTGATCAACAATTTATAAATTATATGTGACAAAAATTATACCATTGGATGCGTATTTTGAATAATGAATCTAATGGTATAATTTTTATTAAATATAGTTTATATTTTATTGACTAAATTTACGATCAAACTATTTTCTCGAAGTACGTACGTGCCTTATAAACCGGAATGAAAGTAGTAAGATAAATGATGAATTATCTTCGAAACAGGCTTTCGCCTAGCTTTATAAAACACACAGGTGAAACCGCAGCTGGACCAGACAACACAATACACAAAGACAGAGACACAACACGATACACAATGCTAGGACAGCAGCACACACACATGCCCGAATTAAAATAAGGAAAAAATAAAAAGGAACAGAGACGGAGACGGATCGACAAGACGATGAAGACCGCAACCGCTGCGCCCTCCAAAGAATGCCCACCACGCTCCTAGCCCCGACTCGTCAAGCACCAAGCAGCACCCTCAGGAGGGAAAGCGACCGCTGCTGCCTGGACCAGATACTGGCCCTAGGGTTTTCCTCGGCACATAGAGGGGAATGGATGAAGGCAAGCCACGACGTCCTCCAGGAGGGAAGATGCCACCCGCGGCCGGCACCACGTCGGTGTCGGTCGAGTCAACAAAGATTTCTCCTAAGGGCCCTATCCATAACCCCCGGACGAGCCGAAGCACAGGAGACCCGCGAGGACGAGGCCTCGCCACCACCAATGCCGCCCACGAGCATGCGCCACTCCGGTTCGGACTTCGCCATCAACGTCTCACTGAGCAAGCCGTCACGAGGTCTGCAACATCGTGGCACAGGTAGAAATGAAACGGGGCCCACAGTACCGCGGCCGTGCGAAATGGAACTTCCTCCGCCGCCGTAGGCGGTAGTCGACTGGCCGCGGCCGCAGACAAACCAGTCCTCCATAGGTCCGGTCGGGCCCAGCGAACCCGTAAAGCCTCCGCGGAGGCATACCAGTCCCCTGGCGGTCCAGCCGAGCCCCGATGGGCACATAAAGTCCACAACTACGCTGCAACTGGCCGGCCGAGGTCACCGCGGATCCCATCCAACCTACTCATCGCTGCAAAGCATACAGAGAAGAACCGGTCAGCCTGCCTTACCAAGATGGGGCCCAAAGGGGCTCGATTTGGGCCGCCATGGCGCAGCCAGTCCCGCGCTCCGCCTGCCGCTACTGTGTCGCGCTGCCCCGCCGCCCGCAGCCGCACCACCACGCCGTCTTGCCCCAGCCACCACTGGCCCTCCACTCCGACGAGCGCAACACCAAGCCGTCGGCAGGAAGCCACCGAAGCAGGGGAAGGGCGCAGTGACCCAGGACAGTCTGTCCCGTCGCGACCCAGATCGGGCCCGGTTGGGCCCAGATCTGGGCCTAGAGGCCCGCACCTCCATGAGAGCACGCCATACCGCTGTCGGACTGCTGCGCCCCGCCGCACTTCCCAGGCCGGGGCCGAGCCACCAACGCACCATGCCGCACCGCCGCCAAGAGGAGAGCCTCGACCGACCTCCTACCACATGGGGAGAGAAAATCTGCTGCTGCCTCGTGGTGGGATACTTTCCAGATCACCCACCCGCTAGACACTATAACCTGGGCCATGTTTGAGGAAGGTTTCAGGACCAACCATGTCTCTTCAGGAGTTCTGAGCCTGAAGAGGAAGGAGTTCCGCAACTTGCGCCAAACCAACCGCACAGTGGCTGAATATATAGAGGAGTTCAACAACCTGTCGCGTTATGCCCCTGAGGATGTTGACACTAATGCCAAGAGGAGAGAGAGGTTCCTGGATGGCCTCAGTGATGAGCTCTCGGTATAGCTGCTAGTGGTTTATTGCCCCACTTTCCAGGAGCTTATGGACAAGGCCAGAATCTTGGAGGGAAAGCACAAGTAGGTGGAGAACCGCAAGAGAAAGAACAACAACCACCACTCTAGCTCTCACAACAAGCCTCGCACTTCTTATGATACTCCAAGCATGGAGGTGATGACCGCGACCACCGTGGAGGTAGTGGACATCGTCATGATGGACACAGGAGCAGCAGCCACCACCGTGGATGGAACTACCGCCACCACAATGGTCACCAGAACCACACTGGCAGCTCTGGGAGGAACAATGGACACAGCTATGTGAGCAAGAAGGACCTCAGCAATGTGGAGTGCTACAAGTGCAAGAAGTTGGGTCACTATGCAAGCACCTGCCCGGAGAAGATTCTAGGAGTTGGACCCAAGATTGGCCCCAACCAGAAGGCAAATGTGAACCATGTGGATGTGGAAGTGATCCGTGATGAGTCAGACCTCGTGATTGGTAAGTTCCTAGTCGATTCCCATATTGCACTTGTTTTATTTGATACTAGAGCATCGCATTCATTCATATCAAGGGCATTTGTGGATAGACATAAGTTACCCACTGAGGCACTGAAAGGGACAATTAGAGTGAGCACACCAGGAGGAGAAATGTTAGCTAGTGTGGGTTTTCGTGACTTAACCCTGGGAATTGGAGCACACATTTTTCTAGCACACCTAGTTGTTTTGGAGTCACATGGACTAGATGTGATACTAGGTATGGATTGGTTGTCCGTGCATGATGGCCAAGTGGATTGTTCATGGAAAGCAATTTCACTCACAACTCTACGAGGCACAAGGATTAAGTTTAAATCATCATCACATCTTAGGAGGGCCGAGGTGAATTCTCTTAAGGGGGTTAGCATGGACACAGTACCTGTAGTGAGAGAATACCCCGACGTGTTTCCAGAGGAGCTACCAGGGATGCCACTGGACCGTGATGTGGAGTTTCTTATTGACATAATGCCGGGGACTGGAACAATAGCCAAGAGGCCATACAAGATGGATGTGGATGAACTAAAGGAGTTGAAGAAGAAATTGAGAGAGCAATTGGACAAGGGATTTATTCAGACCAGCTCGTCTTCATGGGGTGCGCCTGTTCTGTTTGTGGAGAAGAAGGACAGTAGAAAGAGATTGGTAGTGGACTATCGTTTGCTGAATGAAGTGACTATCAAGAATAAGTACCCTCTACCCAATATAAATGACTTGTTTGATAAGTTGGAAGGAGCAAAGGTGTTTTCCAAGATTGATCTGAGATCAGGATATTTTCAACTGAAGATCCGGGAAGAGGACATACCAAAAACTGCTTTCACCACTAGGTATGGTTTATATGAGTATACTGTTATGTATTTTGGGCTAACAAATTCTCCGGCATATCTCATGACCATGATGAAAAAGGTATTCATGGAGTACTTGGACAAGTTCGTGGTGGTGTTCATCGACGATATATTGATATACTCCAGGAATGATGAGGAGCATGAGAAGCATTTGCGGATGATAATGGATAAGCTAAGGGAACACAAGGTATATGCCAAATTCAGCAAGTGCGAGTTTTGGTTGAACACTGTGGGATTTCTAGGACATTTGGTGTCGGGAGAAGAGTCGCGGTTGATCCAAGCAAGGTATCGTCGGTTACAGAGTGGGAGGTTCCCAAGAATGTGGGCGATATTCGGAGCTTCTTGGGACTTGCGGGATACTACAGAAGGTTCATAGAGAATTTCTCCAAGATTGTGAAACCAATGACGGAATTTTTGAAGAAGGAGAAGAAGTTTGAATGGACCGAGGAATGTGAAGCTAGTTTCCAGGAACTATAGCGTCGCCTAGTGACTGCACCTATTATGTGCTTGCCTGATCTACAGAAGGATTTCCAAGTATACTATGACACATCTCGACAAGGTCTGGGTAGTGTGTTGATGCAAGATGGAAGAGTGGTGTCATATGCCTCGCGCCAGCTCAAGCACCATGAGAGGAACTACCCCACACATGATTTGGAATTAGCATCGGTCGTGCATGCACTCAAGGTATGCAGACACTATCTGATGGGAAAGCACTGCGATGTATTCACATACCACAATAGCTTGAAGTACATATTCACCCAGAAAGAACTGAACATGAGGCAAAGAAGATGGTTGGAACTCATAAAGGATTATGACATGAGTCTGCAATATCACCCGGGAAAGGTAAATGTAGTGGCAGATGCACTAAGCCGCAAGGTTTATGAAAATGGATTAAGCGTGGGAAATTTGCCGAGGGATTTGTGCGAGCAATTCAAGGATCTTAGATTAGAGGTAGTATCCGAGGGATATTTGGCAGCAATGGAGATCAAGCCAACACTTCAGGAAAAGTTTGGTGAAGCTCAGAAGGAGGACAGTGAGCTGAGGAGGATAAAGGAAAACATACCCAAGGGCAAAGCGGAGGGATTTCGCGAGGATGAGCAAGGACCCATGTGGTATGGTGATCGTCTGTGTGTGCCCAACGATCCGAAAATAAGGAAGTTGATTCTCCAGGAAGCCCATGACTCTCCATACTCGATACATCCAGGAAATACCAAAATGTATATGGATTTAAAGGAAAGATTCTGGTGGAACAATATGAAGGTGGATACTGCCGAGCATATTGCCTTATGCGATGTGTGTAGTAGAGTGAAGGCTGAACATCAGAAGCCAGCAGGATTACTACAACCGTTGCTGGTATCGGATTAAAAGTGGGATAAAGTGGGGATGGATTTTATCACAGGACTTCCCAGGACCAGGTCTGGTTATGATTCTATATGGGTAGTGGTGGATCATTTGACCAAGGTAGCTCACTTTATACCTATGAAGACCACATATACCAGTGCCAAGCTATCCAGGATCTATATGAACATGATTGTGTGTCTACACGGTGTGCCCAAGAGCATTGTGTCGGATAGAGGTACCCAATTCACCTCTCACTTTTGGCGCCAGCTGCATGAGTCATTGGGAACCAGATTTGAATTTAGCACAACATTCCACCCTCAAACAGATGGACAGATAGAGAGGGTGAATCAGATTTTGAAGGATATGTTGAGAGCTTGCACTCTGGCTCATGGCTCTAGTTGGGATGAGAATTTTCATACGCTGAGTTTTCCTACAACAACAGCTACCAATCCAGCATCAAGACATCACCGTTCGATGTGTTGTATGGTAAAAGATGCAGAACACCATTGCTATGGTATGGTGTAGGCGACCGTCAACTGTTTGGGCCTGATTTGATCAAGGATGTCGAGGAGAAGGTCAGTTTTATTCAGGACAGGCTGAAGGTAGAACAATCGAGAAAGAAAAGCTACACAGACGCCAAGCGCAAGGAAGTGGTGTATGAGATCGGAGATCGAGCATACCTTAGAGTATCTCCATTGCGTGGAATTAAGAGATTTGGAATCAAGGGCAAGCTGGAACCTCGATACATAGGAACATACCGGGTCTTAGCACGCAAGGGAGAAGTTGTATATTAGTTGGAGTTGCCAGAGGCTCTGTCCACTGTTCATGACGTGTTCCACGTGTCCCAGCTGAAGAAGTGCCATCCGGAGATGGTGGATACACCATTGAGAGAAACTGTGCCACTAGAGGAGGTTCAGCTGGAGAATGATTTGACATATGAGGAGAAACCGGTCAAGATACTGGAGATAGCTGAGAGGTTTATCCGTACCAAGACGATCAGGTTTTGCAAGGTGCAATGGAGCCACCACATGGTAGAGGAAGCCACTTGGGAGCGAGAGGACGACCTCCGAGAGGACCATCCGCACCTATTTGCTAGCCGCGTCGAATCTCGAGGACGAGATTCATCTTAAGGGGGTTAGTCTTGTCACATCCAAATTTTAGATTTGGTACTCCATAGCATACATGTCATTGCATCATGAGCATCATTGCAAAAAAATCAGTTTCAAACTTTTTGTCAAAACCCACTTGCATGCCTTTGTCACCTACACATGATTGCTCGGTTTCTACCTTGCATCTACTAGAATGGTTTAGTTTAGTTGTTTGGAAGGTACAGGTGCGTATAGGGTTCCGACACGAACCCGTAGAAATTTGAATCGCCTCATTAGGAGCTACAGTTCAAAAGTTATAGTTAACTGAAATTTTGGTTAAATTTTAGACAGTTCTGTCAGTTTCAGTTTCAGATAAGAATTGTCCCAGGAAAAAATAGAAAAAAAAAGAGAAAGTAGCATAGCAGCACGCCGACCAGCCCTCGCAGTCGCGGCCCACCTGGCCGACCCAGCCGGGGCCTGCTAGCATCGCAGCCAGCGGCAGCAGCTGCGCGCACCGCGCGTGAGGAGAACAGCTATGCGCCGCCCACTCTCCCCTGTGCCACTGCCATGTGGGCCCCGTCCGTCAGCACCTTCCCCGTGCCGTGTTCTTCACAGACTCAACAAACCGGCGCGTTTTTGTGAGATTTTCCCGTCGAATCCAAACCTATCCCCGTCTGACAGTTGCCCCCTCTTAATCCCTAGGTTCCCCTCTTCGAAACCCCCCGAAAACCATCTCCTAAGACGCAGCCATCTACGTGAGATTTCTCGTCGGAGTACGACATCGCCGCCGCCGCCATTACCGTCGGTGAGGACTCGTACTCGCTGCACTGTCCGCCCCCTATCACCCCGATGACCCTTCCATATTCCCCTTGTTTGACAATGTCGCACTGACCCCCTTGATTCGTTGCAGGTCCGCTGGGACGAGTTCCTGAGCTCGCCGGAGAGCCCCCCTCGCCGTTCGCCTCCAGCCGCTCGCTGCCACCGCTAGAGGAAGCTAGGGTACGTGCCGCGGACACCCTCATGACCGCCGCCTCCTACTGAACCCAGTCGCACCCCTCCCCTCCGCCGGTGACCGCCGGAGAAGCCGCCACCGTCATCGCCGAGCCGCTGCCGCCGTCGTCAACCACCCAGGTGAGCGCCGCCAACCACAGCCCTTCGATCAGAGATGAACGGCCCAGATGGACCGTGGACCAGCGCGTGGACCGCTGACTGGTCAGCGCCCGCGCCACGTCAGCGTGGAAAATTCAGCAGATTTTTGACTATTTAATTAAATCGATTAGAAATTGCAGAAAATAGCTAAATCTTGTAAAATTTGTAGAAATTAAACTTATAGGCCAAAAATTGCAAATAATATATTGTTGAATTCAGTTTTTCACGTAGAATATTTCTGTACAATTGTTTCATACTTTTGCATCAAGGTTTTGCCGTGATTAATTAAAATGTTTAATGGCCTATTTAGAGTAATAAATTCATAGGAAAAGTTCTACAACTCAAAAAATTGCAAATGAGGTGTCCCTGGAATCAGTAGAACAATTAGTTTCTGTTTGTGAATTAAAAAGGTAACCTTACTATACTGGAAGCTGCAGAAACAATTAAAATGCTTTATGGAGTATTTTAATTGTATAAAAAGTTCCGTGACTCCTTTTTGAGTAATTCCAGTTGGCACTGATTCTATTTTAGGTTGCCTACACATTAGATATTTTTCCACGATTTTACAAACTAGTTGACAATAGTGGTTTAATATTTGGACTAGAACTCCATTATTTGGCCATTTAAAATTGCATGCTTTGTTTTCAATGCTTTTAAAATGTTTTCCATGCATGCATACAATAGGTATACTGAAAAAGGTTATAGAAAGATACTATAGCATTGTTCAACTTGTCATGCATGCATCTTGCATTGTTATGTTTGTATATGATTGTTTATGTGTTGCAATTGTGTATCGTGTAGATTGTGATGAATGCA
Organism: Avena longiglumis; assembly: GCA_030063025.1. NCBI lineage: Eukaryota > Viridiplantae > Streptophyta > Magnoliopsida > Poales > Poaceae > Avena > Avena longiglumis. Next base: position 524,774,384 of record CP125976.1, read on the forward strand.
ACGCTTGCTTCTGTGAGGGCTATACTCTCGACTCCTACCGTCAAGGCAAGTAATTGCTATTTTGATCATGAATTTGTCCTACTATTTTCCCTTGTGCACTTGTATTGTATTTTTGTAGCTACATGTGTAGGTATCACTATGTTATGCTATGTCCTATGTATTGTGGTAGGGAAATCCTTTGTAGCTGAGCTCCCGTATGGTAGATGTGCTTAGCATTGCTGTAGATACGAGGAAGGGATCATGCTTTGGTAAAGTAAAGGTTTTGTTCTACTAAAACAACATAATGTTAATGAACTACCTGGGCGGAGTGGCTGGATTAGTCATCAGAGTGTGAATACTGGTGGGGAATGCCGCCCAGGGTATTGAGAAGGATTTGTTGTCTTTATTATAGTAGCTTACATGTGCAACCATGTGCCAGTGAGAATGGGTGGCTGGTTGGACTCAGTAGGTCGTGGTGACCCGAACCCAACGTATCCAGAGATGTAGTGAATGGTAGGTTGGGACCGGTGCGCAATGGGGTTTGGGGATCTACTTCCCGAACGATCTCTTCTTGGACTTCTCCCTATCGTCACACAATATGCGTGTGGTGGTACGAGCTAGGCTATTCAAGTCACATGGGTAAAGTGTACAAACCCCTGCAAGGTGTATGATCTAAGTGCTTAGTCGTATCCCGGTTATGGAAAAATGAGTTGCTTGATATTGATACTATGACATATTCCCGCTCATCCTTATTTCCTGATTTCTAAAACTTGATGGGTGAACTTAATGGATTGTTGTGAATCAAAATTGGTTTATTAAAGTAGGACAAAGTGTTTGGAAAATGCAAGCTAGCCACAGCTCCACAAGCCAAATAAGCATGTAGTTGCTAAGTCGAGTATCTCCCTATTTAGCGCTACTTGCCATACATTCCATGTATTGACCCTTCGGGTCTGCTATGTTTTATGTTGCAGGATATTCTGACTCTGTTTGATCTGCTAGGTCGCGGTACTTCACTCTGCACTTGTTCGCTTGTGGGCAATTTGGAGATTGAAGGAGATATTTATTTATGTTTGATACTTGAACAAGTTTGAGCTAGCCTTCGAGCTAAGATTTATTGTAATAAATGTATACTCTGTATCTTCGTTATTTATGATACATGGATATTTTACTTTGTTATTGATCTAAGTTCTATGTAAGCCAATGAACCGATCCAAGGATTGGCAAGTTGCATATAAGCTACAGTCTTTTCATTACTATAGTGTTACACTCTAAGATACACAACCTCAGACGGTGCAAAAAGGGAAACACCTCTAACATGTACGAGCTGGAGATGGCTAGTAGTACTGATCGCTTGCAAGAACTCCTCAACCTCATATGACCTATACTAGGGACCACCTCCAATAGTCAGGCGACCAGAGTCAGATTCTAACAAAGACCGTCTATAGAAATAGTGTGCCTCGAAGCGACTTTTTAAAGTGACTATTTCCAGTGTGTGTAAACCATTTTAAATAGTACACAACATGATGATTAGAACTCAATCATAGCTGACCTGAAACATAATCATGATTCAGCAGCCAGATAGACAAATTAACTCAAAAACTTATAGCACCTCGCGGTAACATTAGCCAGATAGTTGGGAAAATCCATACAAATTTAGCCATTACACGTTATGGCAGTACATACAAAGTCTGGTCCTTAAATTAATTAGCTAGCATAATTAGTACTCTTTTACAAACCAGCATTGCATTTATAATGGGACGCCCGGTGAAAGTTGCTGAACTAGAGTATGTATCTCTCCATTATCTTTTTCATCAAAATAAAAAAGGACAATGATATCCTGCTTTAAGTTGATGCTTCTCACAAGCTTCTCCTATCCAGTCATTAAGATTGCATTTGACCCAGCTCATATCTTCATCCTAGCCATATTTGGATTTTTGCTCTTCATTTTCCAAACATGGACATCAATAGGTTCATCAAGGTGATTATTTAAGTATTTTCTTGTGAAATCATCTCCAAATGTTAGGAAAGTATAAAGAATTGAAGAATTAGCATGCTTGTGATTAGTGGAAGTATTTAAATATCACAAGGTAGCTTGTTGATAACATGATCAATAATATAGCATCTTACCATCTTGCACTTCTTTTTCATGACAAATGAATATGGCAGCCTATAGACGTAGTACTTGATTTTTGGTGGAAATTCAGATTCACAACAGTCTAAGAGGAAGTCTACATAAACTTCTTTTAGATATATGTCATTTCCAAAAGGCTCTGTCTATCAAAATCAGTGTCCCCCTTGTGTTGAAGCTCTAATGCAATAGCACATAAAAAATTCAATGTAGTGGAATATTAATGTCTACCGTCTAAACACATAGAAAATATATGACTGCAATTTTGATGTTATTTTGATACCTCTAAACTCAATCCTCTCAATGGGCTCTTTGTCTAATGACTTGAATTCAAAACCACCAAAGTTAATGCGAAAACTGTCATCGCTAGAGAGCATTATTGCATCATCACTGTAGGTTCACATCTGTTAAACAGAAGAAGACTAGTAATTTGAAAAGAGCTAATATTCGAAAGTCCGTATATATTCAGAACTTCGGCGTTTGATTATCCTAAAATTTGATAATTATTCATAATTTAAAGGCAAAGAAATACATGTTTGCTAGAGTGAAATTGAGTCGTAAGACTAAATTAGGTTCATAAATTGAAGAAAATATTTGGCGTAGTACAAACCTTGGATCTTTACCTTGAAAGGCATGACGACTAGTGTTCATGCGCTTGCGGTAGAGCAATAAGGTGCAGGTTTTTTGAATTTGACCAATTCAAATGTTTCATCACGAAGTGAGATCATTTGGTTACTTAAATATGAATTTTTTCACCAATATAACCTTTTTTCATGTAATCTTTGAAGGAAGTCTTGCTGAGTGAATATTTGGACATCCTGGTATATTCAGAACTCTAGATTTTGTTAATCCTAAATTTTAAGAATAATTCATAATTTAAAGGAAAAGGAGGTGTTTACACATGCTTGATAAAGTGAAATTGAGTTCTAAGAGTAAATGAGGTTCATACATCAAAGAAATTATCTGGCATAGTACATATATACCTTTGATAGGTTATTTTGCTGTATACGTACAACCTATTTTTTGTCTTGGATAACCTGAAAGGTATGACTAACTCATAGTATGCACGCGCTTTGTTGTAGAGTAATAAGGTGCAAGTGTTTTGAATTTGACTTATAGTGTTCATGAGCACTAGAAATATTTGATAGTGTGCACGATCATGATCAGTAATATAATTCAATACTAGAAAATTGAAGGAACTCTATATAAAGGAGTAGATTAATATATAGAGTAGGTACTTATAATTAATAGTTCAACCATTAGAGACATCACAGATATAGATATTGTCTTAGCTTACATGCAACCAATGATAAAAATTAACTTAAACAAAATATAAGCAGGGCAACAGCAGGAGGGACACGAAGACGCCTTAGCAGGGGCACCAATAGGAGCATGCATCAGCCTACTCAAGGGGAAACAGAACAGTCCTGACATATTCCGGAGGAATTTGTCGTAGGATGCGTGTCGCGCCAAGATTTTTGGCTGGTGCTTTCGGGCTTGGCCTCTGCAACGCCCACTGCATGCTGGATGATCTCAGTGTCAATGAATTTTCCATGAAATGGACAAAACAATTTTCCCTTGCGGCAGAAATAAATTTTCCCACACCGTAACCTCCTCAGCATGTAGCGGCTCTTGAAGTCCATAGAGTACTTGCTAGAGTCTAAATCATCAGAATCCTCCCATTGATTTTTAAGAACATAACTTGGAACTTATAGAATTGTATTACAACTCAAGAATTGACCACATATGTAAAGACAATATTAAATTTATATCAAAGAGAATGTATGTAGAGGTTTCAACCTAATAAGGTAGATTCCTCCTGTGTTTTAAAATGCTAGTCCCTGGATCAATAGCTAGCATCCACAGTTAAGATGTAATATCAAGAAACAAAGGTCATAATATAACTTTATAACCAGGAATAACATAATTTTATTACACCTTACATAGCTCATTTGGCTATTACATTACATTGCAGCGGAATAATTATAGTCATGGGTCCTTCATCTTCAAAGTGCCACAGGCAGATGTTGGTTGTAGACTTTGTAATCCTAAACAATCAATCTTCACTAAAATCAATCAAACCTGCAACATACAAGTTACAGCCACAAGGGTCAATACATTTTAATTGTATTGGCAAGTGATACTATGGTAGTATAGTGGAGTCTATCATCTATATGCATTTGGCTAAGTGGAGTTGAGGCTTGCATTGCTCAAAATAGATTTTTCCTTAACATTTTGAAAATACTAAGTTTTTGCTTGACAAACTCATTTTTTTTTCTCAATCAAAGATTGAAGATCCTTTCCAAGGCATATAACAATCAAAGATTTAAGATTTCAAACAACCCTTGTTCAATCCACAAGATTTTAACTTAGAAATTGGAATGATGAGATTCTTGATTGCTTCCATGTCTTGATGCTCAAATTGTCCTTTACCAGGGACATGGCTAAGTACTTAGGTTTTACACTCTGCAGAGGTGGTGCACTTTCCCCACAAGACTTGGTTTCCCAAGACAAGATCTTTCAGAAGCTTTCCCTTAGACCAAAATGGACGCGCTCCAACCTATCAAACACTACCACCCACTGTCCATATGGCTAAGTTCTTGCAACCTATATGATCATGGCAGAGCCCATATTGCCAAGTGGTTACACTTGAAGATTCTCAACATTTGACATCTCAAATCCCTTTGTTTCCTGGGTGGCCATCCACAAGTGAGATACACAACCCAAGTCCATGGCCTTGTGTAACCACTCAACATATCCCAATCCTTCCATTCCACCCAGGAGGTTCATTAACTTAGTTGTTTTATTAAACAAAACCTAAGTCCTCAGACTTAGAATATTTTTCCATAGTGTGAATATATATTCCACCCATGTTTTCTATTAGCTAGGCTAAGCTTGATAGTAGTAGGAATCTTTAACTTAGGAAAATCCTACTAAGGATTCATCTACTAGGTTTTCTTATAGCAAGGTCTATACTTAGCAAAATCCCATGCAAGTTTTACTTAGCAAATTCACTAATGCATAGTGAAAGTATTGGGATAGAAAGTATGAAGCATCACTTGCCTTTTTGGTAGAGGGTATAGGTTCACTCCTTGTCCTTGCAACAATCACACTCTTCAAGTCACTATAATTCAATCAAGCAAGGCACAAACTCAATCTACCAAACAAGCAAAACAACACATAAAATAACAAGGTCAAAGTAATGCATGCAAGCATGCAAAAGATGGTTATAATTGCAAAGGTGGTTTCCACTAGGCTTCTAAACTTTGTAAGTTCCAAATTGGCCATTTACCAAAATGGCAAAGTCATTTGCAAATGGGTTTTATCCATAAACCATTTTTAAATCTATTCATCATTTCATGTGGTGAAAAATGTTTTTATCAAGGAAAAACTATTAAGTTGTTCACCAAATGAGTTACTAATTTGCAAAACTTGGTGTTTTGGGTCAGTGGGTTTGATCAAACCATTTTCTTAAAGTTTCCTTTCCATAAACATTTTTATAACAAAAACCATTCTTTTTTTTATTTGGCTAGAAAATGGCTAAGTCAAGTAATCCAACCTAAATCTTTCCAAAATCATTTTTAACACCAAGGGTTGGTTCCTAGGGTCAGTAAGGTCACAACAAACCATTTTGCAAAAGTTTTAACCCTAAAATCAATTTTAAACAATTTTTATACTCCAAACAAGCATACATTTGATTCTGCAAAAACAAGCAAGTTAACATATACTATTTAATAAACCAAGGGCATGGCTGGATAGGGCTTGCTCTCCTGAATCCATTGATATAAAATTTGTAATTTTTGGACGTGTGGTTTGAAAGTTACAAAGGTTTGAAGTTTGCAAATAATTCTGTTTTAAAATCTGTTTTTAAACTGAATAGGTGACACGCGGCACACCCTGGTTGGACGGTACCGGTTCGGCCGGATCACGCACTGCAGACCGTTAGATTTAAGTTAAATCGTGCGGCACAGGATCACCACTTACCCCTTCGCTAACGTTCTATCGTATCCGTCAGATTCAGATCCTGCGGTTGCTACTGCCTGGCCAAAAACGGGCGGCGCTCAACGGTGGCGCGCGGCTCAGATGGTGACGATGCCGGTGATGCGGGAAGCTAGAGGAACAAAGGGGTGGTTTACCAGATTCGCCGAAGCTCGCTGATGCTCAACGTGGTTCTGGTTGGTGAAGGGCGACGGATCCTTGATTGCTCGCGGAGTGGAGCGCGCCGAAGCGATTCAGGAGGTCGTCGAGGGCGAGGATAGGAGGCGTCCTAGGACAAACGGAGGATGCGGTTAGGTTCGTATGAGCCTGGAGATCATCATCGTGTCCACGGGGAAAGGGGGAAGGTCAGGTTCTACCTGGGGACGTCGTCGGAGAATGGCAGACGCGGCGGCGTTCGAAAGCTTGATGTAGCCGACGCTATGGGGCGCCCGCGGTTGAGAGGAGGGTGCTGGGAGATGCGTCTGGTTGTGGGGAAGTTGTCAGCGTGCTCAGGGAGTCTCGGGGTGGTGTGTGCTGGCCGGATTTTGGGAAGAAAGCTCGTCGGAGTGGAGAGAGTGAAGGGCAAAATTCCTCGGCCTGGGGGCGTGCTTTGGGGAGAAGGCAGAGGGGAATGAGAGAGGATGCGCTGGCGCTTAAAGGTGCTTGATCGCTGCGAGTTAAGGTGGCCGCGTTAAGGAGAATTGATGCCGCGAAATCAAGGCCTGCAACGGCCGGCGAGGGGGAGAAGGGGTCGTGCGGGTGGGAAAGAAGAACAGGGGGAGTGGGGTCGTCTTGTCAGCGATAGAGAAGGAAAGGGGGTTGGGTCCACCAGTCAGCTGCTTAGCGGGTGCGAGACTGAGTGAGAAAAACGGTTCGGGAAATAAGACGAGGTGGGCTGCGAGTGGGCTGTTGGGCTGGGGCAGTTGGGCCAGATCCATTTCATATTTTTTTTCTTCTGAATTCTTTTTCCTTTTCTATTTCTATTTTTCTGTTTTGAATTTGAATCAATTATTCATTCATTCAAACCATTCAAACAATTCAAACTTATAATGAGTTTTTGGTTCTGGTTTTCAACATAAACCAAATCCCAAAAATAAAATAATATTTTATTCATTTTTAGAATCTATTTAATAATTAAATAAAATAGCCCTTTAGTTATTTAATCAAATATGGTTTGATTTATTTAATAAAATATCCATTTAAAATTCAAACATTTTCAAAATCAAATCAGTAGGTTTAATAAAGAATACTTGGAAACTTGTTTAAAACAAAATAACATTTTTGCTATAGGGTCCATTAATAATTAAATAAATAGACCAAGGTTTATTAATCAAATAGGGTTTTGTTTTATTTAAAAACCTCTTTTGAAATCTAAATATTTTTAAAACCAAATCTGTAGGTTTTATTTGGGAAATATAGAATACTTGGAAATTTGTTTAAAACAAAATAACCCTTTATTTTAGAGTCCATTATTAATTAAATATAATAGACTTTCATTATTAAAACAAATAGGATTTGTTTTATTGAGATATTTATTTTGAAATCTAAAATAAAGCCAAAACACTTTAGTATGTTTTATTTGTGAATATCAAATATTTGGAAAACTTATTTTAAATAATTTAATAAGTTTTGATGTTTCAATTAAATTGGTAAAACCTTTTATTTAAATAAAGTTTGGATATTAATTCCTTATTATTTTATTTAAATAAACCTTTGCTAATTTTTATTAAAAATAAAATGTTTTAATTCCCAAAGCTTGGCCAAGGTTTAATTTGGCTTTATTAAATAATCTTTATTTTATAAATCCACCTTTTCTTTTGAAAACCAAATCTTTTATTAAACGATCCAAAATAGTAATTCCAAAACATTTTAATTTCCTTTATTAAATGTTTATATTTTTAAATCACTTTAGTATTTATTTAATTCAAATGGGTTTGAAGTTCCAATTGCATTCAAAATTTTCTTCTGGCTCTGAAAATCAAACAAAGTTTTATTTCATTCATTTATTTTCACATTACAAGATTTGGAAAATCTTGGGATGTGATAGGCTACCACCCTTAAAATAAATCTTGTCCCGAGATTTGGGGAGGCTGGGGTTACAAGCAAGTTCAAAACAACTAGGGTACTACCACCCTTAAAAAATCTGAAACAAAAATTACACATTGGCCTTCTTGAAAACTTCTCTAAGCAAACTTTGCATGTGTCCTTGGTTTCTATACTTGACTCATGGTCCAAGGTTGAGTTTCTCCATAGGCTTGTTCAACTTGTTCTCCATCCTTTCTGGACAATTGTTTGCATAATGGCCTAGTTCCCTGTATTTGAAACATGTGACAAGGCTGATATCCCTCATAGGCTGGTTTATCTTATGCTTCATCTTTTCTGGACAGTTGTTTGCATAATGTCCTAACTCCTTGCAGTGTTTGCACATCACTTGGATAATATACTTCCTCATCTTGGGTTTCACTAGCCTTTGTTTGTATTCTTGGTTCTTCTCCTTTTCTGGGCATTCATTGGCATAGCGTCCCATCTCTTTGCATTTGAAACATTGCACTTGTGTAATATCCTTCTTGCTAGTGTTGGGGAATTTCTTCTTCTTCTTGGGTCTCTCCAAAGCTAGGAGTTCTTCTAGTTCATGTTCTTCATGAGTGGGAGATCTTTCTCTCTTCTTGGGGCATTGATCTTCATGTTCCTTGGATGTATGATCCTTGTCCCTACAAACATCTTTTTCATCCTTGTTGTCATTGGCTCTTTGGGAAAAGTTTTCTCCCATGTTGATCATTTGAGTAACCAATCCTTGCAACAATTGGGATTGAAGTTTCAAAATCCTTTGTATGGCTGGGTCTAATCCATTGTTGTTGGCTAAAAGATGAGTTGTCTCTTGGCTCAACTGGTTTTGGGTTGCTATAAGTTCTCTCATGTTGTCCTCTTGGTTGTTGTTGTCATCAACCTTGATGTTGGAGTTTCTTGGAGTAGTCATGTTTTTGGGTTGGGTAGGGATTAGAATAGGCAAAATATTTCTAAGGAGTCAATTCTAATTACACACATCACAATTCACACAAGCAATGTGCATGCAATCACAAACAACTTTTCACTCAAACAACAAAGTTCAAGCACATACTTAGGCATCAAAATATTTTTGTTACACCACATAAGTTGGTGTGTTTTGACTTAGCTAAAATATGGTGGTCCATCTATAGGGTTCACTTGTGATCTTTCCATCCTTCTTGGTTGCTTCTTCTTGCATGAGATCATGGTTTTTCTTGGGAAAACTCTTGGTCACAAACTTCAAGTGATGCAAGCTCCTTCTTATTTTGCATTCCCTCAGTCTCTAACTCTTGAGTAAGATCTCCTTGTTTCACTTGGAGTCCTTAGTGGTTTTCAAGTTGGAAGTCCTTGGGGAATATGGTGAAGATGTTGAAGTCATTAGAGTTGAAGAAGTTGAAGAAGTCCTTTGCACATGGTGAAGTCTTTGGCCATGGGTAGGTTTTTCCATCAAGTTTGAAATAGGAGAGATGTAGAGTTGAAACCAAAATGGTTGAGGAAAGAGTTTACAAGATTGTTTGTAAGTAAGTTTTTGGAACAAGAACAATTCCTATCTTTCTAAGGGTTTTTGTCCAATCCTAGGTTAACAAATCCTACAGGCAACACAATGCTCTGATACCATCTGTAGAGGTTTCAACCTAATAAGGTAGATTCCTCCTGTGTTTTACAATGCTAGTCCCTGGATCAATAGCTAGCATCCATAGTTAAGATGTAATATCAAGAAACAAAGGTCATAATATAACTTTATAACCAGGAATAACATAATTTTATTACACCTTACATAGCTCATTTGGCTATTACATTACATTGCAGCGGAATAATTATAGTCATGGGTCCTTCATCTTCAAAGAGCCACAGGCAGATGTTGGTTGTAGACTTTGTAATCCTAAACAATCAATCTTCACTAAAATCAATCAAACCTGCAACATACAAGTTACAGCCACAAGGGTCAATACATTTGAATTGTATTGGCAAGTGATACTATGGTAGTATAGTGGAGTCTATCATCTATATGCATTTGGCTAAGTGGAGTTGAGGCTTGCATTGCTCAAAATAGATTTTTCCTTAACATTTTGAAAATACTAAGTTTTTGCTTGACAAACTCATTTTTTTTTCTCAATCAAAGATTGAAGATCCTTCCCAAGGCATCTAACAATCAAATATTTAAGATTTCAAACAACCCTTGTTCAATCCACAAGATTTTAACTTAGAAATTGGAATGATGAGATTCTTGATTGCTTCCATGTCTTGATGCTCAAATTGTCCTTTACCAGGGACATGGCTAAGTACTTAGGTTTTACACTCTGCAGAGGTGGTGCACTTTCCCCACAAGACTTGGTTTCCCAAGACAAGATCTTTCAGAAGCTTTCCCTTAGACCAAAATGGACGCGCTCCAACCTATCAAACACTACCACCCACTGTCCATATGGCTAAGTTCTTGCAACCTATATGATCATGGCAGAGCCCATATTGCCAAGTGGTTACACTTGAAGCTTCTCAACATTTGACATCTCAAATCCCTTTGTTTCCTGGGTGGCCATCCACAAGTGAGATACACAACCCAAGTCCATGGCCTTGTGTAACCACTCAACATATCCCAATCCTTCCATTCCACCCAGGAGGTTCATTAACTTAGTTGTTTTATTAAACAAAACTTAAGTCCTCAGACTTAGAATATTTTTCCATAGTGTGAATATATATTCCACCCATGTTTTCTATTATATAGGCTAAGCTTGATAGTAGTAGGAATCTTTAACTTAGGAAAATCCTACTAAGGATTCATCTACTAGGTTTTCTTATAGCAAGGTCTATACTTATCAAAATCCCATGCAAGTTTTACTTAGCAAATTCACTAATGCATAGTGAAAGTATTGGGATAGAAAGTATGAAGCATCACTTGCCTTTTTGGTAGAGGGTATAGGTTCACTCCTTGTCCTTGCAACAATCACACTCTTCAAGTCACTACAATTCAATCAAGCAAGACACAAACTCAATCTACCAAACAAGCAAAACAACACATAAAATAACAAGGTCAAAGTAATGCATGCAAGCATGCAAAAGATGGTTATAATTGCAAAGGTGGTTTCCTCTAGGATTCTAAACTTTGTAAGTTCCAAATTGGCCATTTACCAAAATGGCAAAGTAATTTGCAAATGGGTTTTATCCATAAACCATTTTTAAATCTATTCATCATTTCATGTGGTGAAAAATGTTTTTATCAAGGAAAAACTATTAAGTTGTTCACCAAATGAGTTGCTAATTTTCAAAACTTGGTGTTTTGGGTCAGTGGGTTTGATCAAACCATTTTCTTAAAGTTTCCTTTCCATAAACATTTTTATAACAAAAACCATTCTTTTCTTTCATTTGGCTAGAAAATGGCTAAGTCAAGTAATCCAACCTAAATCTTTCCAAAATCATTTTTAACACCAAGGGTTGGTTCCTAGGGTCAGTAAGGTCACAACAAACCATTTTGCAAAAGTTTTAACCCTAAAATCAATTTTAAACATTTTTTATACTCCAAACAAGCATACATTTGATTCTGCAAAAACAAGAAAGTTAACATATACTATTTACTAAACCAAGGGCATGGTTGGCTAGGGCTTGCTCTCCTGAATCGATTGATATAAAATTTGTAATTTTTGGACGTGTGGTTTGAAAGTTACAAAGGTTTGAAGTTTGCAAATAATTCTGTTTTAAAATCTGTTTTTAAACTGAATAGGTGACACGCGGCACACCCTGGTTGGACGGTACCGGTTCGCCGATCACGCACGCAGACCGTTAGATTTAAGTTAAATCGCGGCGGCACAGGATCACCACTTACCCCTTCGCTAACGTTCTATCGTATCCGTGATTCAGATCCTGCGGTTACCGCTCGCCAAAACGGGCGGCGCTCAGTGGCGCGGCGCTGCTCGATGGTGACGGTGCCGGCGATGCGGAAAGCTAGAGGAACAGAGGGGTGGTTTACCAGATTCGCCGAAGCTCGCTGATGCTCAACGTGGTTCTGGTTGGTGAAGGGGCGCACGGGGCTGTCCTTGATTGCTCGCCGGAGTGGAGCTGCGCCTCGGGCAGTTCAGGAGGTCGTCGAGGGCGAGGATAGGAGGCGTCCTAGGACAAACGGAGGATGCAGTTAGGTTCGTATGAGCCTGGAGATCATCATCGTGTCCACGGGGAAAGGGGGAAGGTCAGGTTCTACCTGGGGACGTCGTCGGAGAATGGCAGACGCGGCGGCGTTCGAAAGCTTGATGTAGCCGACGCTATGGGGCGCCCGCGGTTGAGAGGAGGGTGCTGGGAGATGCGTCTGGTTGTGGGGAAGTTGTCAGCGTGCTCGTGGAGTCTCGGTGGTGTGCTGGCGGATTTTGGGAAGAAAGCTCCGGAGTGGAGAGTGAAGGGCAAAATTCCTCGGCTGGGGCGTGCTTTGGGAGAAGGCAAGGGAATGAGAGAGGATGCGGCGCTTAAAGGTGCTTGATCGCTGCGAGTTAAGGTGGCGCGTTAAGGAGAATTGATGCTGAAATCAAGGCCTGCAACGGCGAGGGGAGAAGGGGTCGTGCGGGTGGGAAAGAAGAACAGGGGGAGTGGGGTCGTCTTGTCAGCGATAGAGAAGGAAAGGGGGTTGGGTCCACCAGTCAGCTGCTTAGCGGGTGCGAGACTAAGTGAGAAAAACGGTTCGGGAAATAAGAGGAGGTGGGCTGCGAGTGGGCAGTTGGGCCAGATCCATTTCATATTTTTTTTCTTCTGAATTCTTTTTCCTTTTCTATTTCTATTTTTCTGTTTTGAATTTGAATCAATTATTCATTCATTCAAACCATTCAAACAATTCAAACTTATAATGAGTTTTTGGTTCGGGTTTTCAACATAAACCAAATCCCAAAAATAAAATAATATTTTATTCATTTTTAGAATCTATTTAATAATTAAATAAAATAGCCCTTTATTTATTTAATCAAATATGGTTTGATTTATTTAATGTATCCATTTAAAATTCAAACATTTTCAAAATCAAATCAGTAGGTTTAATTAAGAGGTTTTCAAAATAGCCCTTTATCAGTAGGTTTTCAAAATTCAAACATTTATTTTAGAGTCCATTATTAATTAAATATAATAGATTTTCATTATTAAAACAAATAGGATTTGTTTTATTGAGATATTTCTTTTGAAATCTAAAATAAAGCCAAAACACTTTAGTAGGTTTTATTTGTGAATATCAAATATTTGGAAAACTTATTTTAAATAATTTAATAAGTTTTGATGTTTCAATTAAATAGGTAAAACCTTTTATTTAAATAAAGTTTGGATATTAATTCCTTATTATTTTATTTAAATAAACCTTTGCTAATTTTTATTAAAAATAAAATGTTTTAATTCCCAAATCTTGGCCAAGGTTTAATTTGGCTTTATAAAATAATCTTTATTTTTTAAATCCACCTTTTCTTTTGAAAACCAAATCTTTTATTAAAGGATCCAAAATAGTAATTCCAAAACATTTTAATTTCCTTTATTAAATGTTTATCTTTTTAAATCCCTTTAGTATTTATTTAATTCAAATGGGTTTGAAGTTCCAATTGCATTCAAAATTTCCTTCTGGCTCTGAAAATCAAACAAAGTTTTATTTCATTCATTTATTTTCACATTACAAGATTTGGAAAATCTTGGGATGTGACAATGTATCTCAACAATAGTTTGATCAGTTCATATATCATTTCATGTATCCAAACAAAATGTTGAATCAGAGTTATATGTAGAACAAAGTATGCAACCTCATAAGTTTCTTAAGGGATGGCGTAAGTGAACCAAGTACCAATTGCACAACCTATTGTTCTTGTATATTGCTCTACTGGATTTGCTAACTCATCCCTGAAAAAATCTGATATCAATGTGTCTATCTCTTTTTTGGGGAAAATTTGAATCATTGGCCATACTAAGAAATTGTAATGTAATCCTTCTTATACACTATGAATGCATGTGTTTCCTAAATATTGTAATTATAAATAAAAATTAAAAAAATATTCAGGTACATGTAGAAACAACTTATGATCAAAACCATTTATATACATATGCATCATACGAATCATTTGTTTCCTGAATTGTTTGTGTACTAGCAGAAACAATTCAAATATCATATTGTTCCATATGAGAATAAATCAGGGGCCTCATAATTTTTTTAGAGGGATTTGGCGAACCAAAGTACCAGCATCATAATCTATATTGTTTGTGTACATTGTTGTCTCAAGTTCAATAATCCATACCCAAAAAACGACACCAACAAAAGTGTCAGCACTGCACTCTTTTAGGGAAATTTCAATCATCGGTCTCACTGAAAAATTGAAATGTAATTCTTATACAGTATGAACACAATAACAATTCAATGTATATATGATCATAATTTTGTGTGTGTACGTAGTAGCAGGAAAAATTCAAAGATCATAGTTCATATGAATGTGGAATAAATCTGGGAGCCTCATAAGTTTTTTCAAAGATTGAGTAAGCGAACCAAAGTACCAACATCACAACCTATATTGTTTGTGTATATTGCCTCAGGTTCATTAACCTAGTCCTAAAAGACGAACACCAACAAATGTGTCACCCCTGTAAACTTTTGGGGCAAATTTTAATCATCGGCCTTAGGGAGAAATTGAAACATAACTTTTATATACACTATATGATGAATATAATAACAATGTATGATCACAATTTGTTGTGTATACGTAGTATCAAAAATAATTCAAAAATCATAGTTCATATGTGTAGAATAAATCTGGAGGCTCATGAGTTTTTAGAGATGGAGTTAGCAAACCAAAGTACCAATTGCACAACTTATATTATTTTAACATTCCCTCAGGTTCACTAACCCATCGCTAAAAAATTATGACACTGTCATATGCATCTTCCCTTGCAATCTTTTGGGGGCAAAATTGAATCATTGGCCTTAGTAAAGAATATAAATATACTATTATATGCATATTGTGTATCGAAATCAATACTCAGCTAGCAATCCCTAAAACCACTAAAATCAATTATGTTACAAATCAATTAAATTTACAGCACAAGAAAAACCGTATGAACAACAACAAGCCAAGATATAAATTTACTAGATGAAAAATGAGAAGATCTAATCAAATCTCTAGAACAATCGACCGTTCAAACCATATATATTCCGTACATTAAGAAGGCGCGTGGCAGAGCAAAAAAAATCTATAGACGATTGACAAAATCCTACGTATGAACAGTGAAATCTACGGCTGCGACTAGATAAACTAGCAAAGTAGTACCTCGGACACCTCATCAAATACTTCTTCCTCGAACTTGTTGTTCTCCGTGATTGCATCGAGGATTTTTTGTGGAGGATGGGGTCGTTGATGATGAGCACTGGGTTGCCTCCGTATGCCACATTCTCTTCATACAGATATGCCGCTGGCACCACAACATTGTTGGCCACCTGCTGCTCGACGACGACTTGTTGGATGGAGCCTGAAGCATCGACGGTGCGACGACGATCGATGTGCATGCCTGGAGAAGCCGCCTTCACCCGCTCGGCAATAACCGAGCCATGTGATGCTGCGCATACAAATGGCTTCACCTCCGGCTTGTCTCCATGTGTACACTTCATGGTGCAGCTAAGGGTAGGGCTGTGGTGCTAGCGAAGGAGGTTCATCACGTGCAGAAGGTGCAAATTGGGCTTTTGTGACTAGACTGATTGGGAGAAAATGACACGAGATCATGGAAGAAGAAGGCCGAGCAGGTTTATATACGCGGGACCGTTGGTAGTCCTCGAGTGGACACGTGGGTGTGGAGGCGTGTGGGTCGGGGCTAGTGCACGATCTCCATTTTTTAATTGCATTAACAACACGCGCATGCTACCTTGGGAACATGCACGAAGACAGTTTTCAAGACGGGTGACATAATGGTCCGCCTCAGTAGACTCCTAGAGGCGATTAATAATTTTGACCGGCTGCGGTTGAGTAATCTAGGGAGACGATCGCTATTATATATCGTGTCACCTAAATGTTAGAGGCATTTTGTTTTAATGAGCGGCTGAGGGGGAAGTCGTACTAGAGAAGGTACAGATTTCCAACCGTCTGAGATTAGAGTTCGAGCCGGTCCAAAAATTACGACCGCCTGAGGGTGATTAACACAGCCGGTGGTTTGTATTTTAGGGGTAAACCGGCTCTAGGAATAGTCTCTAAGTAACGAGTTTGTACTAGTGATATGCAATCCTAATTAGGGTTTCTGCCCTATTTTAGGGTTCTACCCTTTCCATTTTTAACCCTCAATCTAGTACCTACTTTCTAATTCATGTTGTGTTCATGAACTGGTGATGGATTATGTTAAACTTAGTTCTTATTAGGGTATGAGCTGTGAATATGGTTTTGTGTTCATCTGCTACTGATGATGGTACTTAACCTTGTGTACTCAATACTGTTGGCTTAGAATGATCTTACTGTTGGTGATTTGTTTGTTCTCATACTGGTGATAGCCTATGATCTCTACTATGCTAGGAATGATATTTTCCTTGATGAAATCTTGGTATAGGCTGTGGCCTTATTTTTTATTGGATGCTCATGTACTGATGGATGGTATACACATGATTCCTATCCTTTTGGTTATACATATGATATTGGCTTGATGTTCTGTGAACCAAAGCTTGAGACAGTGATTACTTTCTTATGGTTAGATTACCTTAATGTAACTACCATGTGATAGATAGCTTAAATAGATGATTCCTAATGCTTTTAGGAAGATGATTTGATTATTTCTCTTATAGCTGCCTATATCTGATACATATTATTTGGGAAACTGTTATAAAGTTGAGATACTATTGAGGTGCTACCATTCATTGGAATGTGGCTAGTAGTAGTCCACTAATGGATCCGCTTTCATCTAATTTTAAAACTAGTAAGTACTAGTTTAGGTCAAGGATGCATAGACTGAGACATTTTATGTAGATTTGAAAAGATACTAATTGACCCTTTGATATGTTCAATGATGAGTATACACCCACTTGGGTGTATCTTTGAGAATTCAATTTAACCAATAATTCATGCTTATATAGATGATAAGAGCAGATATGGAGCATGATTATTTGTGGCTCACGAACTTGATGATGTTGGTGTTTCTACTGTGAGGCTTGTTGTATTCTTGTCTCAATGTTGTTCTTGCTGAAATCCTTCCTGAAATAGATGTGTTCTTCTCCTCCTTGATTACCTCCTAGCTTGCCCTTTCCCAACACCAGATCCATCCCCTCCTCAGGTGACCATCTTGGTTGCTGATCTGGTTGTTTACTATGGTGTATTATTGGTTTGATCTATGGATACGAGTGCTGGAAATTCTAGGCGCCTTTGTTGTTCTTGGTTGGGCTGTGTTGATGTGGTACATGGTTTAGAGAGATAGCTCTCTCTGCTATGGCTGGTAAGTTATCCCCGGCCCTGGTTCCTCCTGTGTCGACAATAGTGCAGTCTTGAATGCATGACTGTGTTGTGTGACTGTGTGGTGTGATTGTGGATTAGCTCAAGTTAAATATCTGATCCATTTACTCTTTTACTTCTGCCTGTCCTGACGAAACTTTCCCCTGGGTTTATGATGTGGTACTGAAACCCTCTGAATTAAAAGAATAGATATTGCCCTTTGGTGAAACTTGCCCCTTCCATTTGAAATTGCTCAATGATGCAACTAAATAGTGCAACTCATTGTTCATAGCTGAGAGAAATAACACTAACACTAACCTTTTCTTTGTTTTATTTGATTATTTGTTTATAGGTACAAGATCATTCAAAGAGGATCAAGAATATTAGACAAGGAAATAGTTAGGAATTAGTTTAAGGTTTTTCATGTTATCAATTTTGTAATAATTTCATTTTTCTTATGTAAGAAACAATGTAATATATATTATTATTCAATAAAGCTTACTTTCTTCTTTACTAGCAGTTATTTATTTGTATCAAAGTTTCTCACTTGTGTATTCTTCTTACATTGTAAATATGGAATAAGAAAACAATAAGAGTTTATACTTATTTATATATGTCAATTTACTTATAATGTTTTCAATTCCTTTTACTTGTATCCTTATTATCTAATATAATACTTACTTATTCACACTAAATATATAAATGTTCTTTTAAAAACAATCAACTCCTAATTTCTTTTAATTTAAATCTTTTCAATAGTAATTTCAAATTTAAATATGAATTTGAATTATTATCCAAAATCAATTAAATTTCTAGAGATCATGTCAAAATTTATAACAGTCACTAGAATGAGCTAAACCCTAACTCATTGTAGTGAAGGAAACTCTGATCTCTCCAAGATTTTGGTTTGCGAAAAATTTACCCCACTTTTACATATAAATGCATGCAAATGCACATATTCCTATGTCTACCCTTCATTGGTTACTAAACGCTAGGATATTATAGACTCACAACTATCTTGCCCAATTATGCCTCAACGATCTTGGTTCTTTCCTATAGAGCATGCACGTCATTCTTAATAGCAACGACTTGATTAGATAATTTACCAATAATATTATCATGTTTCTCTGATATTTTTGTAAGGAGCTTGTTTTGTTCCGCTTGAATTTACATAAAAGTTTTAAAAGAATTCTCAATTGCTAAGATAATACCATGATTTGCTCCATTGTTACTAGTATTATTATTCAGTGGAGCACCTGCGAGATTAATATAAGGTTTTGGAAAGTTGGAACCATAATTTTCGTTCCTCCATGGAGGGTTAAGGATTACGACAATAAAGTCTACTTCTTTAACTTTAGTTTCGGTAAAAGCATTAAGTTGGGTTTCTTCCTTACCATTTATTATTGCTAAGAGCTCATTTAACTTTGCAGCGAGATCTTCATTTCTCTCTTTATTAATAGAATTTACCTTCTTGGTAGTAGCTCTTTCCACATGTCATTGAACATGGTTGTTTCACACATCAGTAAGAAGTTTCATGGCAACTTCAAATTCCTTTCCCATGAATGTGCCTCAACCTGCAATGTCAAGCATAGATTTATATATAAGATTTAAATTATTATAAAATAAACATAGGATTAACCATTCTTCCATCTCATAGTTGCATTGTAGAGATTGGCATTTTGCATGTTACGGAAACATCGAAGAGATTTTAGCACATTGATGTCATTGTGAGATCAAATAGTCCCCACGTTGTTAGTTGTGCGATACGAATTGCTGACGGACAGATCCATCACGTGCACCGCGGCGAGAGCGGAGACGGGTCATACTGCATGGACACTTGAGACCCCCAATGCGGACATGTGGTGATGGCGACGATTTCATATGAGGAAAGAGGATATGGTAAACGATTGTGAGGAGGATCTGAGACGAATGGTCGGGTCGTAGGTACGAGCTGTTATCCTAGAGTCCTACGAAGTTGACTTGGCGCATGTCTGGCACCCCCTGTCTGTCTTGAAGGTTGGTACGTACAATTTTTGGACAGTCTATGCTGCCGAGTGTAAGGGCGTTGTTGGGATTTTTTTTGTCTGGATCCCCACTGGCCCGATGGGCGTCAATGGAGACGTTCTTAGAGTCCTTGTGACACCCCCGAGATCAGGGCTAAACAAATCCCAGACCTTAGCCTGACATAAGCTTACCCTTGATCTAAAGGATATCCAGTGAAGAATCAGTAACACAACAGTGACCCTATGACACAAAAATTATTACAGCGAGCTAATAACTGAGCAGAGAACCAAATTATTATAAACAGAGTTCACTGACTATAAATATCAAACAACGGAAGGCATATTATGCTATTAAGTATAGAAAACTTAACAAATGGCCTGGCCTGAAGCATAACGATGACGTCCGAGCCCATAGATTCCAGGCTGCCGACCGGGAACCCCAAGCTACTCGTCAGTGTCGATGTCGTATCAAAACTCGTCTTCAGGGTAACACTTACTCCGCTACAAAAGTATCAATAAAGCAAGGATGAGTACATGATGTACTCAGCAAGACTTCTGGCTATTAGAGTTGTTTTGCATAAAGCTATATTTGTTTGTAAAACAAGAGGAAGTAGAAACTTGCCTAATCGGAACATTTTAAAAAGGGATAAGTGAGCGACATCTCCAAAGTATTGATCATCATCTTTGATATCCACCAAATCATCATCATCATCTACCAACTAGGATCACCCCCTCGTACCCATGAGGAAGCATCCTTAAGCACATGTTGATCGGCCAAATTTTACGATTAAGTTCATGTTCTCTATGATCTCCCGTCTATTTCCAAGTTGTCCATAACCACAGACACGAATTTTCGAAAAGATTAATACCCTGTAGGGGTGTACAGCTTTACCCACACACACTAACTGACTATTAATGTCAGCGCATATGCCCTCTTCCTTGGAAGGCTGACAGAGGGTGGTTAGACACGACCTTTACCTTGCTTTCTCCTAAATACATAAGTCACAAAGAAATGGTTTTCTCGTCCCAATCTCTATGTCCAAGGATCGGGAGTACTCCTAGAGCCTACTTCCTACTTGGTCACGCCCAATATGATGCACCATCTTCAACCCATCCAAATATGCAAATGCCAAGTCTCAAACTATGTACTCATGGATCAAAATAGGCAAGTTAGTGAGTTGAGGGGTTTTCCAGGCCCCGTGTGGTTATACACTCTTCTTGGTTCCGAAGGAGAGAACTCCCGGGTCCTGGGGTGGCTAGCATGGGACTGCAAAAACCACACACCCACCATGGCCTCCCATACAAGCCTTAGCATGTTTAACCTTTACCACTCATCTCACCTCATCTGTATATCTCGATATCGTGTCATACTAGATTTTCTGCATGATATATGATCCGGATGAACTAGACTCAATAGCTAAGCATGGCTAAGAAGGACAGATATAAGCTCTAGCAGTGCATACGAGCCAAACCTAGTTATGCTAGGAGTAGTGGATCAGGTAGTATAAGCTCAAAGGGAGTAATGCAATAGATAGGATACTCTATCTATAGATAAAAGACCATAGTAGAATCGTATGCACATTGGCAAGAATTGAAATGCTTTAAAAGCATGGGATTATATCATGGTGGGGCTATGCTTGCATTTGCTCGTTGATAACCAATAATAATATCTTAGATAACCTTCTACTTTACTTGATTATAGTTGTTCAAGTATTGATCTTCAAGCTTCGATGGTGTTGATCTCGATCTCGATATCGTATTCTACCTGGAAGAACCAAACACCATAAAAAAAGGGAAACAATCAACACATGGTATCGATGCAATGCTAAAGCAAGGATGATGATATGACAAGTTAATTTGTATAGAAATGGAACCCTAAGGCATGATTGGAAATTTAAACGGGGTTTCGATGGGTATAAACCCTAATTTGGAGAAACCCTAGAGGCATATGAGAGGGATCACATTGTTGTTCCAATTAAACTTGTAATGGAAGTTTCTTAACAATGCATGATTTTGATGCTAAGAGATAGATCTCATTTTTATGATCATTTTAATATATTATTTATGTTTTTCTAACTTAAAGTGAATTATTTATTGAATTTCTAGTATTTAACCAATTTCTAAAATTAAACAGAAAACATTATAACTTTTTACACCCGGACACACCTAGCCATAGTGGCTGACAGAGGGGCCCTGGGACACCTCAACATCCACATGGGCGTGTGGAACCCACCTAGGGTTTGACCGTGGCTGACGATGATGACGTCAGCTTGACGTCATCCGACGGTGGCTCTTAGGCTGGCGAAGGGGCCCGGGAAAGACAGAATGCAGGGTTGCGGGACTTGGCCTATTTGAACCAACGCAGCGAGGGGGCCTAAAGAGGGCGGTGCTGCTGGTTTTGGATCATCGGAGCGTCTCCTGCAACGTCGTCCGACGATGGCGGTCGGTGGTCTACGACACATAACTTAACTAGAGAGAGAGAGGGGCGACAACAGGGCAGCTCATTAGAACTAGTAGCTCACCAGAGGCATGATGGTAGGCTCGGCGAGGCATGGGGTGGCCGGAACCAATGAGGACAGCGGCAGAGGCCATCGGAGACCGAGGTTGCGATGGAGAGATTTGGACCACGCCGGCTTTCTCTGATAGGGGCAATAGCAAGGCGAGCAAGGTGGTCACCGTGGTATGCCTAATGGGGCTCGAGGTGCTCTAGAACGACGGCGTCCCGAGGCTACTGTGGCTAGGGTCCCAGCTTGATTGGGTATTCGTAGAGGAGAGAGATCGCGAGAGATAAGGAAGGACTAGGAAAGAGAGGCGTGTGGGATGCTCCTTATCTTCTTCTGGTTGGCGGTGCGGTGGCGATCATCGCAGCGCAGAATCGGATGGTGCCGGTGCTGCTAGGCAGCAGCTTCTCCGGCTTCTCGAGGAAGAAGAAAAGAGAAAGGTGTCGAAGGGGTATGGGCCGGTTGGGATGCAGTTGGGCCACGAGTAGGCTGCAGAGAAGGTTGAGAGAGAGAGAGAGGGAAGAAGCTAGGTTGCGGCCTGATTATTCTCTGACTTATTTTTTTACAGAAAACCTTTTCCATTTTATCTCTCACTTCTCTATTTTGTAAAACCATTCAAATATGTTTTTCAGCATTTCAAAAATACTAGAGGGAATTGTAAAGCTATAGAAATATTTCAGGGGCCTTTATAATCCATTTGGGCTCCATAATTTTTGGTAGTTTTCAAACTACAAAACCTTTTGAATTAGTTTTGAATAGAGGCGGAAAGTTAGGGTTTAGGTTTTTTGCATTTCTTCTTGTTGCATTTATTTTTGTTTAGAGAAAAATACAGGATGCTCATGATAATGTACAAAACAAGCCGTAATTAGTTTTTAACTAAAACTGGGGTGTTGGAGCTCTATCCCCCTTACGAGAATCTCGACCCAAGATTCCTAAGGTAGGAAGAGACAGAGAGAAAGAAACAGGGTTACACTAAGGACAAGAGGGAAACACACTAAACAACACACCTAGTATCTCATGGTTGACTCATGGATGGAGTGTTCAGAAAAAACTCTGAGATGACAAACATGAAAAACATTAAGGTAACGAAGGAAACAAGAGGAGAATGTTTCTAGTCTTCATAAGGATTGAGACCATGGAGCTTCAGAAGAATTTAAACTTCTT
This sequence comes from Avena longiglumis, assembly GCA_030063025.1. Lineage (NCBI taxonomy): Eukaryota > Viridiplantae > Streptophyta > Magnoliopsida > Poales > Poaceae > Avena > Avena longiglumis. Next base: position 524,797,578 of record CP125976.1, read on the forward strand.
AAAAGGAGAGCTTACAACAGAAAGAACAAAACCATAGAATTCTATAGGGAACCTCTACTAAATGTCTTAAGTAGAGATTTCAGGTTGCGGAGATATGGATCAACAAAACCAAGATATTGAACTACTTTTGAAACAAAAGGGTCACTCTTTCATTCAACAAAAGGCCAAGACATAAGGTTGTTTTGGTGGAGAGGACTCATAGAAGTCATAAGGAACATGTAGCAAGAGAAACCTTTGATTACCAAAATCATAGTCACTATTAAAACATGATCAAGAAACAAATGAAACTCTTTGTTCATCCAAGACTATCAAGATATTTGCCAAAGATCATGATATCACTTACACCACTAATATGAATAGATAATAAGATTCCCGATGACACGAGAAAAAGAAACTTCATTCTCAGACTTTAATTACTTGGCACAACAAACGCTTGCCAACATAAAGGTCTGTAGGATCGACCGAGAGACATCTAGCAACACTACAAATGTTCTCCTTCATGTTCGAGGAAGCAGACATCAAGTAAATGTCAGACTTCGGATACAAAGGAAACCATGAGCACAACTCCTATAATAAATCATAGAAGAAGCCTCATGAGGAGTGGTTGTTATTGTTGATTCAAAAGGATATGACAATAGGCCTTCCGGATAATTGTGTCAACCATTACATCAATCATGCCGGATTTACAAAGATACCTATGTCAAAAACCTTTAGAAACACCAACCATCATATCTTCTTGAGATTCAGATTTGGTTAAGTGAGATGATACTTCAGACTCAACATGTCCGAATAGAAAGGGTGCAACTTTTACCACAAAGGTAAAGTTACTAGATTCTCAAGATATGGACTACAGTGGTTAACTCCAAATAAGCTAGATTTGCTATACCCATGTATTTAGAAACTTGTGGAGAGAAAATTGTACACACGTAAGGTACTAACAACAAAAACACATGCGTCCTTAAGGAAAGGAAGATAACCCTTCTCGAATCCATGGCAACATCTTTCAACATTTGCATATGAATTAGAGAAGGTTACTTATGACATCTAGAACATTTACTTCGAGATGACCCGGAGATGGTTCTATAAAGTTTCCAACATTAATGCCAACTGTTCCATATGAATCTAGTCTAGCATGGAGAAGATAAGGATGTCATCGATGGGCTCAGCAACAAACTTATCGAGACAATCCAAGAAGATGGACTCATATGTTGCTTGAACAAGGCAAACATATTGGTCAGACCAAAGAACATGAAGATGTACTTAAGTGAAACATCATGAGAAGAAATACCATCAAGATAGTCCTTGGAACTGAGTTTGATTTGATGATAACCCAAATAAAATCAAAGGTGGGGAAGATAACATATGCACAAAGGAGATACTATCTTTGTTCGGCGTGAACAAAACTAGACATCCCTTTAAGAAGGAACAAACTTGGATATAGCTTTTGTCTTACAACTCTCCAAGTTGTTGTTAAGCTCAACCGACTAGTTCAGGGTTATCCAGTATAGATCCTTGGAGAAAAGATAAGTTTAGAGAACTTAATTGCTCAAGAACTTGACAACACGGTCATGTGGCAACATGACAGTACTTCTAGTAGACATCTAGAATATCATCAACCACCGATATGTCACTTATTTATAGAGGTAACTTTCTTGGTAAGGATAGAGGACACAGTCTCAGAGCTTTGGCACAAGCCTAACTCTTTGACCGAAGATAATCCACCAGAATAACAGACTAGGTAGCACAGTCATCCTTCTCTTAGTAATAGGATTAACCAACCACAATAAGAATGACACAAATGTCCTTAGAGTTCAAAACAATAATAATTGCTAGGAATCTCGGATGGCCACATCATTACGCACACACATCACTCACGAGCATGTAAGCTTAGAGGAAGGGTGGTTAATTATGTGTGGGGGTATCACTTTATTAAGAGATTCATGAATCTCAGCACGACCTCTTAGTATGAAAGGGTGTGACACTTTAAGGTAGAACAGACATAAGCTAGTTAATGCCTCTTGATATGCGGATTCAACACTTGGACCTGGTCCTAGATATGAAAAGGTACTGGAGTTTGTTTCTCCTAGACATCCCGAAATGGTTTGTCTGGATGGACCACAAGAATATCTTGCATCGGAAGACACTGATACACATATACTACTTGGCTACCAACTAGTAGACAAAGGTTGGAAAATAAAATGAAAGCAACATGGGGAAACAAACATGCTCAGGATGGAATCCCGAGATGTGGATGCATAGATTAACAACCTTACGAAAACTAACGCAAAGAAAGGAAAAGGTGTGGCAGAGTCACAAATATATATACGAGACTCACGAGGAGTATTCTTGTCGTGATCTATTTGGTTCCATTAAAGAACATCTGCCATAGCTAGTGGTAGGGGAAGTCCTTGGTTGTCACAATTCATTCACAACAAAGACCACACGTCTATAGACTAGAATTGTCGTACCAGCCATCCTGAGATAATGTGTGAACATTAATGACAGGGTCAAAGAAAGGATCTTGGGTTAAAGGTCAGCTTCATGTACAAGATTCACAACACCAGAATCCAGCATAGTCGGGGATCTTAGGTTCAAGACCAAGGGTGAAAACCCAAATAAAGGAGTAACTACTACTTGAGTGACACATCGTACAATGCAAGGTAGTAATCACAAGGTAGATTCCTGGAGAAGAATCGACTTCTAGAGTATCCAAACAAATAAAAAGGAGGCACAAGGCAAAAGGAAACCTCGAAGCCTAGAACAGAACAATGTGGAGCATCATATTGTTGGTTCCATAAAACAGAGAGATCATGATGGGAAGGAATCTCTCAGATGAAGCAGAACACAGGGAACAAGGAATTCACAACACACAACTCTAGAGAACTCAACAATAGGTCAACTGGTTGATAAACGACATTCCCAAGAGGCACCTAAGCTTTGAAGGACTAGAAGAGATATCAAAACTTTTTAAAATCAACACAAGATAAGATGACCCAAAGTTTGAATGATACCAGATCAGGAGCAAATGAAGCATACTAGAGTTTTCACAAATACTTTTTCAGCTTTGAAATAGTTTTCACAAACACTAGACTCAACATCGACCAATAGCAAGGTTTTCCTATGTTCAGTACTTCTCTGATACCAAAAATTGTGACACCCTCGAGATCAGGGCTAAACAAATCCCAGACCTTCGCCTAGCATAAGCTTAACCCTCGAGGATATCCAGTGAAGAATATAACACAACAGTGACCCTATGACTCAAAAATTATTACAGCGAGCTCATAACTGAGCAGAGAACCAAATAATTACAAATAGAGGTCACTAACCACAAACATCAAACAATGGAACGCAAATTATGCTATTAATTATAGCAAACTTAACAAACGGCCTGGCCTGAAGCATAACAATGACGTCCCAACCCATAGATTTCAGGCTCCCAACCAGGAACCCCAAGCTACTCGTCGGTGTCGATGTCGTGTCAAAACTCATCTTCAGGGTAAGTATTCCCTCAGTTATGAAACCAAGGTTATCGAACCAGTAGGGGGAAGGAAATGACTGCAAGGTGTTGCTAACAACTTGGAACCTACACAACACAAACTCAAGACTATGCCCCAACGAACAGTAAGGTTGTCAATCTCACCGGTTTACTGAAAACAAAGGATTAAACGTATGGTGTGGAAGGTTATGATTGCTTGCAGAAAGTAAATGGTAAAGGTTGGACCGGGGTCCACAGTTCACTAGAGGTGTTCTCCTTAAGATAAATAACATAACATGTTGGGTAAAAAATTAAAGCGGGGCAAATTGACAGGACTGAGCAAGGCATAACAATGCAATACTAGACATTCATGATCCTATGAGATTTGATTGGGCATTACAACAATATACATAGACCGCCATCCAACTGCATCTATGACTAGTAATCCACCTTCAGGTTATCATCTGAACGCCCTCCAGTATTAAGTTGCAAGCAACGGATAACTGCTTTAAGAAATGTGTGTAAAGTAAACAATACAATTATTCCATGAAAAAAATATTGTTGTTTTCTCCCTATTGGCAACAACACATCTATAACCTTAGAGATTTTTGTCACTTCCCTAGATTCAATAGAGGCATGAACCCACTATCGAGCATACATACTCCCTCTTGGAGTCACTAGCATCTACTTGGCCAAGATAGCTACTAGAAACGGAGAGCATGCAAGATCTCAAACAACACAGACATGATAAAATCAATAATAAAGAAGACAAGATATAATCATTAATCAACCTAACATAGTAATCTCAATATCCATCACATCCCCACAAACACAACATGCATGATTACAAATAGATGATCTTGATCATGAACGAAGCTCACAAGATCTAAACATGATAGCACAAAGGAGGAGAAACAGCCATCTAGCTACTGTATGGACCCATAGTACAAGGTGGAACTACTCACACATCGTCATACCGGAGGCTGGCATGGTGATGAAGAAGGCCTCCGAGATTATCTATCCCCTCCGGAAGGGTGCCGGGAACTTCAGATCCCCCCGATCTAGGGACGATGGTGGCGGCGGCTATAGACTGTTTTGTGGAGATCTGATCGGGTACTTAGGGTTTTGGCATCGGGGGGATTATATAGGCAAAGAGGCGAGGCAGGAGGGCGGCCAGGGGACCCACACCCTGCCCAGGCGCGGCCTAGGGTGGGCCCGCGCGTGGGGGGGGTGTGGCCACCCTATGGCTCCCCTCCGGTCGCCCTTCGGTCTCTATGTTTGTCTTGGTGAAATATTGACTTTGGGTTTTGTCCCGTCCAATTCCGAGAATATTTCCTTACTATCTTTTCTGAAACCAAAAAACAACAGAAAACAGGCAACTGGCACTGTGGCATCTTGTTAATAGGTTAGTCCCAGAAAATGTATAAAAATACCTCAAAGTGTATACAAAGCATAGCAAAGTGGATACTAAACAAGCATGGAACCTCAAAAGATTTAGATAAATTTATGACATATCAAGCATCCCCAAGCTTAACTCATGCTCGTCCTCGAGTAGGTAAGTGATAAAAAGAATATTTTTTAAGGTGACATGCACCATCACAATCATGATGAAACCATTTGTAAGCATTGAAAGCTGGGATCAAATTACTCTAAACATGAGCATGAAAGATGGAATTCTAATAATAAGACATAGCAACTATGCTGCAACATGAAAGGATACAAACAAAGATTCATGAATAACAATGCATTGAAAGACGTTTGTTTGTTTCACATATACAAAACATAGCATAGTGGCATTCAGCTTGTCCCTCATGGAGTAGCAAAACATAAATGCATAGGACACCTTCAAAGTTCATAAGGGTGACTAGATACAAATAGTTAAAGAATAAGCAATATCAACATTATGAATCAATCAATAAGTTTTGGGACAGTGCACATAGAACTAAGAAATGACAACTATGCTCTCTTAATTGGTGCCTAAGGATAGAAGGTGGAGACTCAATATAAAAGTGGAAGAAATGCCCTTCAAAGGGAAGCAGGGATTTCAAGTTTCATAAAGAGCTTGCAAAAATTATGGTACCTGTTAGCTTTCAGCTCTCATTGCCCCTATCATAAGTGAAAGTGCAATGGACGTCGCCTAGAGGGGAGTGAATAGGCTTTTAAAATTATTACGGTTTAGGCTAAAATAAATGCGGAATAAAAGTAATGTTTAATTTATTGAGCATAAAACCTAACCACTAGGTTCAACAAAGTGCGCCAACAACCTATGCTAAGCAATACAAGCAACAAGGTGATAGCAAGATATAAATACTTCAAGCAAGATGGCTATCACAAAGTAAAGTGCATAAGTAAAGGGATCGGTTTATAGATAACCGATGGACGTGGAGAGGAAGATTTGTTTCCCAAAGTTCACTTCCAAAGAAGCTATATCTCTGTTGGAGATATGTGATGGCGCAATGCTCTTCGAACGCCACAAATGGCTCACTTCTAGGTGTGGTGGCTCGATGCTCACCCAATGCCACACAAGGCCTAACCCCGGATGCGGAAGCAAGCAACTCACCGACGCCACAAAAGGCTCACCCTATTCTCCTGAGTGCGCACCACAAAAGGTGGGCACTCGCTCCACTATGGGACACTTGAGGGAGGTCACCGAACCCGTACAAGATTGGGGCTATCTCCACAACTCAATTGGAGGCTCCCAACAACAAAGCCACAAAATTCTACAACACCACAAAAGGCCAACAAAGCCACGAAAGGCTACAAGACCACAAAAGGTCAACAACACCACAAAAGGTCAACAACCCAACCACACAACCGTCTAGGGTTCCAAGAACCCAAGAGTAACAAGCCCACAAGCTTGAACTCGCCGAATCTCTGAGGACAACTCAAACCTATGCACCAAATGCAAGGGCAAGTCCTTCACTTCCAAATTCCAACAAAGCTACAAAAGCTATTGGGGGAATAAGGGAGAAAGAACACAAGAGGACAACACAAAATTCTCCAAGATCTAGATCCCAATGATTTCTTCACAAAGAAGAGATTTGGTTTGGTGGTATTGTAGATATAGATCTCCTCTCACTTTTCCCTCAAAAAGATGTAAGAATCATGGGAGGGAGAGGGAGTAAGAAATATCAAATAGGTCAACAATGATGGGGAAAACGAGATTAAAAGATGGGGAACAATTCGGGAAGAAGCCCCCCTTAAATAGGACAAGGAAAAACTGACCGTTTGAACCAGATTCGCGCACCACCGAAACTTCCGCCCCCCACCGGAACTTCTGGTTAATAGGAACACAAAATACAGAATAATACAGACGTTCACCGGAACTTCCGTCGGAATTTCGGCCGGAATTTTCGCTCAAGCAAAAATACTGGACAACATTGCACGAAAACTTTAATAACTTTTGATTCCAGACCCCGTTTTTGATGATCCTGTGTTCGTTTTGAAGAGAACTAAAAGCTCTACAAGATTATGCAAATAAACATAATATTCCAGCATGGAAGTATAAAACCAAATCGATAAAGGTATTACCTTTCTAGAAGCGATGAACCAGTAAAACCTCCAAAACCCAAAACACAAGAAGTTGAGCTGGGAAACTTTAATTGGGATAAAACAAATTTTGTTGGAAAGATAAAACCAAGATAATCCAACAAAAGTTCGAGATATTGGATATAACCTAGGGAGAAAATACCATGGATATATATGTGATGTATCTCCCAAGGTGTGGAGCCGGAAAACTCGTAAGATCAATAATCGCAATAAGATATGCAAGGGAAATACTTAGATGAATAATAGAGCTTGTTATGATGATAACCACGAGCTCTAGATCCTATATGGGCAAGAACCAACCAACAACAATAAAGATGATGCTATGAATGCAAATGCTTGAGCTCTCTCCGAGCGATGCGATCGAGACACCCACTTGAGAGCCCCTCTTGGTAGAACGGCTCTCTATCCTAAACCTGTTCTCCCAACTAACAACACGAGACCGGCAAAATAGAAGCCCTATCAAGATCATACCTTTGCCTTGAGAATTCCACTTGAAGTTGATGTATACCGTCTTGTTCTTCTCAAGTGGGAACACCTTTATTGATTGCTCTTGCTTACTCTTGCTTGATGAAGATGAAGACTTGCAAATTGATCCCCCATACTCCATGGGGAAACCTCTTCTTTAAACTTGTCTTCATCAGTCCATGATCCCGAGGATGGTAAGCTTCAAGCATGAGGTCTTTAGAGAAGGCGCATCTTGAGCTTTCCCTTCTTCAATCCTACTTGAGGTTGATCCATCTTGATGCAATCCTTTGCACTTGTCTTGATCAACCATCAAGCTCCTTATTTCTTCATGATTCCAATGGGCACAAAGCCCTTGGACATTTCTTCATCTTTCAACCTTGAGACCAACACATGCCCCAAGCCATGCCAATGGACAAACCTAGAAGATAAACTCAATTTACACATTAGTTCATAGAGATTGTCATTAATTACCAAAACCACACACGGGGCATACATGCCATTTCAATATCCCCCATTTTGGTAATTGATGATAATACCTTAGAGAGGGTTTAATATGACAAATAACGACCAAAGCGGTTGCCCCAACATCAAATACTACACAAGTATGTGATGTTGGTACATCCACAATATATAGAGCAAACTCCCCCACAATCTATGCATGTGTGATGAACTTGAATTTCATTGCATAGATTGCCAACCGTTACTGTTGGTTGAGTTTCCTCTATATATTCAACAGGCAAAGCAACCACAAAGATGCAAGAGCATGCGAGGAAATGCTTAAGAACACACTCAAAGCCAAGGCCAACTTCCCTTAAACCCTCCAAAACTTCTCCCCCATTGGCATCGATTGCCAAAATGGGTGGAAAGTTCTAGACGACCAATGTAGTGAGAATTCCTCCAAAGGTGTGCAAATGCACATGTCAAATGATGAGTACTTGGCAGTAAGTAAAACAATATTGAGGACCCAAAGATTGCAAAAAGAAAAGAAAGAGAAATAATCTTCAACAAATGAAGCGAGCAAACAAAAGGTCCAAACGAAACAATTGAAAAATCAACAAATGATATCAAATGGAAACAACACAAAAAAGTGTTTAAATGAAAATAGATAAGACCCCCAAACTTTGTGCAAATATGGAATCCTCGCTCCCCCATAAGCCTTTAAACCACAAGAGATGAGAAAGACGGAAATTGTGCACTCTTAAATGAATTAGAGAATCTTCCCAAAGATTGTGCACCAATTATAGTAATTGTATTTGGAAACAACATGAACAACCATGGACTCCTCCAAACTCATCTAAAAATGCACTCATAGGTCTATAAATTTGGAAGCCACCAAAGAATCAAAAAGGAATAAGATGTGGTTTCCAAGAAATGCAAAAACGACCAAAGAATGATCTTCTCTTGTGTGTGTAAATTTCTAGGTGGAAAATATCACAAAGACAAATGTCCACAAATAAATATGCACAAACAAAATAGATACTCAAGAAAACACATGAAAGTAAAGAGGAATTCATAGAGTATACCAATAAGATGTTTTGATTGAAAGCATGCCCAAGGGCTCAAATATATCTTATTGTACATCGATGAGCTTCAAACACCAACATACTCCATACATAACAACTATTACCAAGGGAATAAGGGGATAGAAGGAATATATGGAGAAAGGCAACAAGTATCACAAGATAGAAATCAACTTTGCAAAAGTACTCACTATTGCTCATGAGAGATATTGAGGAAACGATATGCAAACAAATTGCTAGATTGACATATTTGGGATAGGTGAATCGTGAAAATGATTTGTATAGACCCCGTTATATGCACTCATCTCAACATACACACATATGCAATAGAGAGAGCTCCTCAAAACCAAAGAAAGAACCATAACAATTGCAAATACACAAATACATGCCAACAATCAACCTATAAAAGGTTGGGAACAAGATATGTAGGCATAAGAGAGATACTTGTTACCGAGATATATTTAGTAGGATGTAGAAGATATGAATTCATTGATCATCCTAGCTTGCATCCAATTGACATGAAGGCACCCCTCTTTCCTAATTGAAGAGACACGCATCCAATATATCTCCAATGTACCTAAAACACAATTAAGTACACTATTGTGCCCAAACAAATTGGGTCCAAAGTAGTTAGTGCAACTACAATACATAGGAGAGCCTCCACACAAACATGTGCATATTGATATGAAACTGAATTTCATGCACATCTTAGCCGAGTAGGATTTGGTGGAGTTTCCCCTATGTATTGGATCAAAGAAAGCAAGAATGCCATAATAAATAGAAGTAGTAAATATGCATACATAAGACTTTCAAGAACCAATAGGAGATACAATTTGAACAAAAACACCAAGAAAACAATCAAGGCAACACAAAGTGTGACTTGACACAAGGTGTATCAAAGAACACAAGTTCAACAAATGAACTAGGCAAAAGACAAAGAGCAAACAAAAAAAGAAAAAACACAAATGCTCAAGGATTTATATCATTCTAAAAGATCAAAACATGAAACAAAGAATGAGACAAAACCAACTCCCAAAGAGAGCAAGGTTCCAACAACCAAAACAAACTCTTCACAATTTTCATGATTGAACACAAAGTACCAACACAAAAAGATCGAGCTTCCAAGCACTAAATAAAACAAGAGGGATCGAATCAAGAAGCATAAAAGGATTGTTCTAGATAATATAGGAGAGTTCCCCCATAAGTGGGGCATTTTATAGAATTGTTGCCTTTGAATGCAAAATGCCCACAAATGAGATCATCACTACTACCTACACTAAATAAAACACAAGGGGATACTAATAAAATAAGGAGATCCATAAGAGGCAAGGAAAGCTTGGGAGCAAAAAGGAAAAAAATTCTTGGCCAAACATAAGGCAAATAAGAAAAGGCCAAAACGAATATGATCAATGAATTCTACCATATATCAAGTACTAATTCTCCAAGGACAAGAAGTAATAGGGATAATTTTCCCGAGGTAGTTTGCAAGGATATCCAAGATCATGTTCACACAAATAAGCATATAACAAGATATGAGAATTAAGCTTGATGCTTCGAAAGATATTCTTGATAGCTTCAAATAGTCACACAATCACTAGTGATTAGAGTAACTTGAAGAAAATGGTTCCCATGAGGATATGTAGATCCAAATATGAGGAAACACATACCAAGAATCACTATCACAAACAAGATCCAAAATATGAGCAATAAAAACATTTAAGCAAATTGGAACTTGTGAGCAAATGTGCCACATAGGAGCTAGATAATTTTCAATATCAATTCTAAGTGACACTACCTCAAATGTACACATTTTCTAGGTTTGTAATATGCACAAAGCATATGACTCCCCCATAATGTGATAAACCAAGAAATCTCAACAAGATGCAAAAAGATCATACTAGAAAGGATTAATGGACATTATAGAACTTGAGTTTATCATGGGAAAGACATACCACATAGAGACTACATAAACATGCAATAAAACTAGTAAGTGGTTTTCCTCATGTACACACATTTTTAGGATTATGGAATGCCAAACATGACACTCCCTCAAAACCTAAAAGTCTATTAATCCCACACAAGAGCCAAATATGATACCAACTAAAATCAATAAAGACTCCAAACCAAGAAACACAAATACATGGTGTGTCAACCAACAAACACAAGTATACTTCATTGGTCAATAAACGCAAGTGGGAAGCACAAAATGTACAAACGCATGCAAGGTACAAAACCACACATGCACAAGGGAGCAAGCAACTATCAATGTAAAGGAGTTAAACACAAGTTACCGCAAGGAGGAACATTGGATATAAAATAGAAGCATCATAATCCCAAAATGTATTGACTTTGATAAAAGGGAATGATGAAGATCCCTCAATTCTTCATAAGGTAGCCAAGTCACCAATGCCCTCCAATAAAACCTATTGATCAAGTTTTATCTTGTTGGTGCCTAACCAACTTGGGTTGTAACACTACGGTTCTGAAAAGACCGTAGCTTCTATGTGACATGCCAATCCCTGGATCAGTTCATTGGCCCACAATAGAATAAAGATGAATAACATAGCAAATATTCGTGTATCATAAATAACGAAAGATCCAGAGTAACTTTATTACAATAAGTCTTAGCTCTAGGCTAGCTCAACTTATTCAAGTAGCAACATAAATAAAATGACTCCTCCATTCTTCAAATTTCCCACAAGTGAACAAGTGCCGAGTGGAGTACCGTGGCCTAATCGATCACTCAGAATCTGAATATCCTGCAACATGAAACGTAGCAGCCCCGAAGGGTTAATACATGGAATGTATGGCAAGTAGAGCTATTAAAGGAGACAATAGAACTAGCATCTACATGCATATTAAAGGATACAATAGAACTAGCTATCATTTCCCATCTAGGTGAGCTTACTCTAATAGACCCTTTTAGAGACTCCATAGGTAGCTTCTACTTATCCACAAATGCCCTTGATATGAATGAATGTGATGCACCAGTATCAAAAAGAATAAGTGCAGGGTGAGTGTTGATTGGAAACTTACCAACCACAAGCTCAGGCTCATCTGGGATCTCCTCCACATTCATGTGGTTCACTGTGGCCTTCTGGTTGTTGCTTGGCTTCAGTCCCTTCTTCTCCAGACAGTTGTCTGCATAATGCCCTTTCTGTTTGCACTTGAAGCATGTCACCTCACTCAGGTCCTTCACAAAGTTGCGATCACGGTTGCGGTCATGTCCATTGTGTCCTCCAGAATGGTGAGTGTGTCCTCCCTTGTGGCTGTGGCGGCTGCTCTTGTGGCTCTCATGGCGATGTCCATTGCTTCCATGGCTGTGGTGGTCATGGATTCCATGGCGCCCAGAGTCACTTCCTCCATACTTGGAGTATCCATCATAAGAAGTGCGAGACTTGTGGTGAGAGCCAGAGTGGTGATTGTTGTTCTTTCTCTTGCGGTTCTCCACCTGTTTGTGCATTCCCTCCAAGATTCTGGCCTTGTCCATAAGTTCCTGGAAAGTGGGCAATAAACCACTAGCAGCTGTACCGAGAGCTCATCACTGAGGCCATCCAGGAACCTCTCTCTCCTCTTGGCATCAATGTCAACATGCTCAGGGGCATAACGCGACAGGTTGTTGAACACCTCTATATATTCGGCCACGGTGTGGTTGGTTTGGCGCAAGTTGCGGAACTCCTTCCTCTTCAGACTCAGAACTCCTGAAGAGATATGGTTGGTCCTGAAACCTTCCTCAAACATGTCCCAGGTTACAGTGTCCAACGGGTGGGTGATCTGGAAAGTGTCCCACCACGAAGCAGCTGGTCCCTCCAGTAGGTGAGCAGCAAACCTCACATTTTTAGCATCTGTGCATCCAACATTTACCAGATCCTTGTTCACTGAATCCAACCAGTTGAGAGCAACCATGGGATCAGTTGCTGAAGAGAACTTCGCTGGCCTTAGCCTCAGGAACCTTGTGAGTGCATCTCCCTGAGGCTGGTTGTTCCATTGTTGTTGTTATTGTTGTTCTGAGCTGCCATGAACTGGTTCATCACTTGGGCTAGCTGTGCCTGAGCTGCCATAAGCTGATCCATCTCAGTAGGTTGACGGCGGGGAGACATATGCGGTTCAGCACGGGTAAGCTTAGAAAGAATCAATTGCGAAAGTAGGATTCTACCCATGCATTATGATCAATCAACAACAAAGCAATCACAGACAATCATGAGCAAGCAACAAATCAGCAAACAAGCGATCAAGCAATGTTACATGGGTAATCCTAGCAGTATATATCTACTGAAATAATTTTAGAAGCATTGGCAAAAGTTAAAAACATAAATAGGCCAACAAAAGCAATAAAACAGGAATCTGCTAGAACAGTCCAGCAGTGTTCACGAATTTTTCTACCTGACTTAAACTCGTCAGGATTTTTTGCTGAGTTTTGTGCATATATTACAGAGAGTTTCGAAGACCCTATTTTTTCAGATTTTCCCAGTTACCAAAAAAATATGAACAATAGTACAGTACAGCAGGGTCAGCAGAAAACTGCAGCAGGAAAAACTTGAATATCAACCAAAACCTTGCCATAACTCATTTATAAAATTCGCACAAATAATCCTGGAACTTTAGAGTACACATAGGAGCAACTAAACGCTTTAAACTAACAGAAACTAAGTTTTACATTGATCGAGTCCTTAAAACTAACGATGTATCCTAACGAAGACTAATTGGTGGCCGTCTAACTACTTCATGAAGAGGTTGTAGTAGGTACTTGCGTTCATGCGTTGGCACTTCTGTCCATGGACCATCCATGGCGGTGGTGTATACACTTCTCCTGAATCCTCACTTGAGACCTCAAAATCCACCTCTTCTGGATCCTCTTCTTCATCTTCATCTTCATCTGCAGCAGCAACAGCTTCATCTCCTCCACCATCATCGTCTCCATCCCCATCATCATCATCTTCATCCTCATCATCATTGTTCCCTTCGTCTTCATCATCATTATCATTGTTCCCTCCGTCTTCATCATCATCGTTTCCATCATCTCCATTGTTGTTATCAGGGGGCGGATTCAACTGCGCTTGGAGAGCTGCAATCTGGATTGCCATATCAACAATAGTCTGGTCCCTTTCCTGGACGGTCCCTTGCAGCTGTTCTATGTTTGACTATTTTCCTAGACGGTCCCATTTAGCTGTGCTATGGTCGCATCCCTGCCAACAAGTGTGTGGTTCAGAACATCCACAACTTCGTGTAAAGTATCAATCTCCTGTCCTTGGACCACTAGACCGTTGCTGGAAAAATCAGCTATCTCCTTTACCATCATCACCTTCTCAGCTAGGACTCCATTCTCCACCTCCATATCCTCTATGTGCCTCCGACGGAGCGGCATGTTGTTCCTGTTGCCTGGGGTAACCACAACATTCCCATTCTCATCACGCCTTCAGTAGTCACGGTAAGGTGAGTCTTCTGGCAGCAGGTGTCGAACAAGATGGCACTGGCGTGACAGGGCTTCATGCAGGGCCAAGTTTATTCCAAGATCCTAGTTGCAATACCGCTTGGTGTAGACCAGATGTACAGGGTTTGGCAAGGCGACATCCCTGAAGATGATAGTGGTGATCTCCCAGGCATCCTCGCCATATACATAGGTGTATAGCCTTCTTCCCTTGAACATGTGGAGTGGCAAGCCCAATGACTGTGAGAGTTGTCCCAACTGTCTTGCGAAGGGCCTTGGCGACTCAATCCCAGCATACTCAGTCCTGACTTCTCCCATCTATCAATTAAAAGAGAAAAGTGTGAGAATAGCAAATGGTAAAGATTTACGAGAGTGAAAGGCATAAGATGAAAGACAGAGTTAATATAAGCTTTAGTAATTCTATGGCTTCCTAATCCAAACCTAGGTCACGATCCTACAGTCGACACACGGGCTCTGATACCATCTTGTAACACTACGGTTCTGAAAATACCGTACCTTCTATGTGACATGCCAATCCTCGGATCAACTCATTGGCCCACAATATAATAAAGATGAATAACATAGCAAATATCCGTGTATCATAAATAATGAAATATCTAGAGTAACTTTATTACAATAAGGCTTAGCTCTAGGCTAGCTCAATTTATTCAAGTAGCAACATAAATAAAATGACTCCTCCATTCTTCAAATTTCCCACAAGTGAACAAGTGCCAAGTGGAGTACCATGGCCTAATTGATCACTCAGAATCTGAATATCCCGCAACATGAAACATAGCAGCCCCGAAGGGTCAATACATGGAATGTATGGCAAGTAGATCTCTTAAAGGATACAATAGAACTAGCATCTACATGCATATTTGGCAAGTGGAGCTATTAAAGGAGACAATATAACTAGCATCTACATGCATATTTGGCAAGTGGAGTTGTGGCTAGCTTTCATTTGCAAATACCTTTGTCCTACTTTCATAAACATTTTTGTCTTTCTTTGAAAAGATCCCAATTAAGTTAACCCATCAATATTAAAGAAATTATGAAATTGGAATGAGCAAGAAACATGTCATGAACTCAATATCAAGAAACTCAGATGTCCATAACTGGGGACACGGCTAATTGATTAGTTTATACACCCTACAGGGGTTAGTACACTTTACCATGGGACTTGGCCAGCCCAGCTCGTACCACCACTCTCATATTGGGTGATGATAGGGAGAAGTCCAAGAAGGGACCGTTCGTGTCACATCCCAAGATTTTCCAAATCTTGTAATGTGAAAAATAAATAAACAAAATAAATTATTGTTGAATTTTAGGGTGAAAAGAAACTTTTGTTTCTAAATGGAAACTTAAAATACCATCTTGAACAAACTTTAATTAAAGTTTGAATTCAAGAAAATCCAAATCAAGAGAAATGCTTTCCTCATTAAATGCATCTAGAAATTTAAACACTTGGAAAATAAATCCAAACCCTAAACCCTAATGGAATAAAAATCATTTCCAAGTTATCTCCAGGCCTATGGATTTGATCCATATAAAAAAAATTTGTCAGCAAACATTTACAAAATATCAAGAAAGACAAATAGAAATATTATAAGACCATATAAATTGGTTTCACTTAATTAGGAGCCATGACTAAAATCTTATGAATTTAATAAGATAAGGAAAAGTAATTTCCAAAGCTAATAAAGAACCTATCTAAAATCCAAACCAAATGGTGAGCAATTAATCCTAAAAAGATTTAAAGTGATAATAAAATATCAAATAAGATTTTACAAATTGGAATCACCAAGTTTGGATCCCTAAATAAAAAAGATATGGATCTTATAAGATGGAGAAAGAAATATTAAATAAATATTATTTAAAGACCAAATTAAACCTTGGCCTAATCCATTAAGCAAATGGAATGAATGGAATACAAATCCAAATAAAATAAAAGGACAAAGAATTTCTAAAATAAAATAAAATGGCATTAACCAATCTATCCCTATTTTAATAAAGACAAATCTCTAATAAGAATAAATATATAATTCATGAGAAATAGTATTTTGGAATTTACCGAAGTGAAATAAAAGTTGTTTATTTCAACTTAATTAAGATTAAAGAAATCTTCCAAATAAAATTTTTAGGGAATTAAAACTATATTTAATTCCATTGGAATTAAAACAAATACCAAATTCAAATGATTTATGAATCATATTAAATAATTTCCAAATAATTCAAAGATGAATTATTTGACACCCTATTAAACAAATAAAAACCTACTGAAAAGATTTGGAAAGTTTAAAGAATTTAAATGGTGTTTGAAATATTATTAAAACCTATTTGGTTTAAAACTAGGGCCCTTTTGAATAATTAAAAAGCCCCCAAAAGAATAAAATTTTATTCCAAAATTGACTTCAGATTATATTACTAATCAGTATTTAAACCTACATAAATTTTGGCAAAGGTTTGAATTCAAATGGATGCTTGAATTGATTAAATAAAATCAAAACAGAAAAAATCAAATTGGAAAAAGAAAAATAACAGGAGAAGAAAAAAATAAGAAACAAAGCAGCCCAGCCTAGCTAGCCCACTATGACCATCAGCAGCCCACCTGCTCTCCCCCGCAGCGATTCGTTCCTCACTCCGAAGCAGACCCGCGCAGTCGCTGACTATTGGACCCCACTCCCCCTCTCTTCCTCACGCTGACAACGGACCCCATCGCCATGTCGTCATCGTCTTCACCCACCCTGCTGACCACGCTCCTCTGGCCGTTTCTCCGATGATTAATGCCGAAGTTAAATCCCCATCAGTCCCGTGCTAAAACCTCACCGCGACCGCGTGTATTTAGTCGCCCCTCTCTCCTCTACCATTCCCTCTCGCTCCTGCTTCCTCGCCTCCAGTCCCTAATTCATCCATACTCTGTCACTGCTCCGACGAGCTCCGCGAGAAATTCCGGCCAGACCCTGCAACCCCTCGCCTCCTCGAGCACCCAAGCGTGACCACCAGACCCTGGCGCACCTCCCAGTGACATCAGTTCGCCCCCGTGCGCCCCAGAACCTCGACAACGACGACCTCAAACTCCACCGCCGTCTGCCATTTTCTCTGACAAGGTTCTCTGGTAAGCTCGGACCGCCCTGGTGCTTATCCTTGATGCTCGCATGTTCCCTAGTATCGTGCGCGTCTAACCGTACCTTCCACTTGCCGTAGGGTGACCCGTAGCACCGCCCTCGACGACGACAACGCGTGCCCATCGCCAGACACCTCTCCGACGAGCAATCCCTGCAACACCAGCGCGCCCCTCGACAAACAGAAGGAACCTTGAGCACCACCATGACCCTGCGAACCCGGTGAGCACATCCTCCCTCTCCCTCGCTTCCTGTAGCCGCCGCAGCGCCGTTAGCAGAGCGTCGCCGCCGACAACCACCGTCGAACGCCGCTAGCTTTTGGTCACATGCCCTGAGCCGCTAGATCTTGATCTGACAGATGCGATAGAACGTGAGTGAAGGGGTAAGTAGCAACCTGTACCGTGCGATCAAATAAAATCCTACGGTCTGTGTTAGCCGATCCGCGCGAAGAGGTATAGACGAATCCGAATGTGACACGTAGCCTGGAGTGTGTTTTAAAAACTGAAACTTGACTATTTGACGATCCAATTTGAATAATTCATAACTTTCAAACCACACATACAAATTTTGCAAATTTTATATCAATGGAATCAGCACGACAACCATTCCCTTTGTTTAGTAAAATGCTTCTGTTAAATTGTTTGTTTTTGCAGAAACTTATGTATGCATGTTTAGAATATAAAATTTGTTCTAAAACGATTTTGGGGATAAAATCTTTGAAAAATGTTTTGTTTGAACCTACTGACCATAGGAATCACTTTGTGGTTTCAAAAATGTATTTGGTGAAGCAAAATAATGAATCTTGGATTTAAATCATTTCTAGTCAAATAAAAATATGGTTTAATTATTAAATATGGTTTTAGAAGAAAACCTTTGGGAAATGTTTTGTTTTAAACTCTCTGACCCCAAACACCAAGTTTTATGATTTGAAAATGTATTTGGTAAACCCTATAAAAATTATTACTTTGCTAAAGGCATTTTCAACCACATGAAATAATGATTTGGTTTTAAAATGGTTTAGAGATAGAATCTTTTGCAAATGGTTTTGCCACTTTATAAAATGACCAATAGGTGTTTCCAAATGTTCATAACTTACTAGAAACCACTTTTACAAATAAAACAACCTTTTGCATGCTTGCATGCATTGTCTTGTTTCTATCATTTTTATGTGATGAATTGCTTGAATGGTAGATTGAAATATTGTTTGCTTGATTGAATTGTAGTGATTGAAGTGTGTGAACATTGCAAGATCAAGCAGTGAACCTATGTTCTCTACCAAAAAGGCAAGTGATTCTTCATACTTTTGTCCCATTATTTTCACTATGCATTAGGGATATTTCTATGCCATGGGACTTGATGGAATTTTGCAAGATCAAGGACTTGATGGAATTTTGCTAAGTATAAACTATGCCATGGGAAATCCTAGTAGATGAAACCTTAGTAGAATTTTCCTAAGTTAAGATTCCTACTACTATCATGCTTAGCCTAGCTAATAGAAAACAAGGGTGGAATATATATATTCACACTATGGAAAATTTCCAAGTCAAGGACTTGTGTTTTGTTTAATAAAAAACCTAAGTGAATGAATCACCTAGGTGGAATGGAAGGAATGGTTTGTGTTGAGTGGTCAAGTCCAGTATGCTGGGGAAAACTTAGTGTCTCACTTGTGGATGGCCACCAGGAACAAAGAGATTTGAGTTTTCAAATGTTGAGAAGCTTTAAGTGCAGCCACATGGAATTATGGGCTCTACCTCGATCATATAGGTTGCAATAACTTAGCCAAATGGACAGTTGATGGTAGGGCAATGATAGGTTGGAACGCGTCCATTTGGTCTAAGGGGAGGCTTCTAAAAGGTCCTGTCTTGGTGAAAATCAAGTCTTGTAGGGAAAGTGCACAACCTCTGCAGAGTGTAAAATCTAAGTACTTAGCCATGTCCCTGGCAAAGGAAAATTTGAGCATCAAGACATGGAAGCTATCAAGAATCTCCTCATCCCAATTTCTAAGTTAAAAACTTGTGGTTGAACAAGGGTTGAAGGATCACCAATTTCTATTGGGAGATGCCTTGGGTGATTTTTGACAAACAAAAACTTAGTGTTTTTCAAATGATAAGAAAAATAAATTTTGAGCAAAGCAAGCCTAAGATCCACTTAGCCAAATGCATATAGATGATAGACTCCACTATACTACCATAGTATCACTTGCCAATACAATTCAAATGTATTGACCCTTGTGGCTGTAACTTGTTATGTTGCAGGTTTGTTTGATATTAGTGAAGTGTAATGATTAGGATTACAAGTCTACAACCAACATGTCTTCCTGTGGCACTTTGAAGATGAAGGACCCCATGCTATTGTTATATTCTGCTGCATTGTAATGAGATAGCCAAATGAGCTATGTAAGATGTAATAAAATTATGTTATTCCTGGTTATAAAGTTGTATTATGACCTTTGTTTCTTAATATTACATCTTAACTGTGGATGCTAGCTATTGATCCAGGGACTAGCATTGTAAACACAGGGATCCCTACCTTATTAAAGGCTGGGAACCTTACAGTTCGGGAAGTAGCTCCCCAAACCCGACACGCACCGTACCAACCTACCAAAATTCTACATATCTGGATACGTGGTTTCCAGTTACCACAACCTACTGAGTCCAACCAACCGCCCATTTCATTATTGGCACATGGTTGTACACGTAAGCTACCAAATAAATAAGCCAATTATTTTCTATTGATACATGGGTGGCTTTCCGCAATGATACCACCAAAAAATATCAATCCCATCACACCTAGGAGATTCATTGATTAAGTTGTTTTTAGTTTTTGCAAACCAACACATTTAGAAACAACTTTCAGTGATGTAACCCAGCCCTCGTTCATCACAGCATGGCTAAGCACATCTACCAACGGTGCCTCATCTACAGGAAATCCCTACCACATAATAGGACATAGCATAGCGATAGTACTTTCCTACACATGCATCTACAAAATACACGACAATGCATTGAAAATAGTAGGACAATATCATGAACAAAGTAGCATCTACTTGCCTTGGTTGTAGTGGTCGAACGAACAATCCTCACACGAGCAAGCGTTGCACTCATCACAATTTACACGATATAATTGCAACACATAAACAAACAAAACACAAACATATACAAATATAACAATGCAAGATGCATGCATGACAAGTTGAACAAAGCTTCATTAGTATTCTACATATTTTGTTCAGTATACCTACTGTTTGCATGCATGGAAAACATTTTAAAAGCATTGGAAACAAAGCATGCAATTTTAAATGGCCAAATAATTGAGCTATAACCCAATTATTAAGCCACTGCTATTGAACAATTTGTAAAATCTTGGAAAAATATCTAGTGTGTAGGCAACCTAAAATAGAACCAGTACCAACTGGAATCACTCGAAAAGGATTTATAGAACTTTCTGAGTAAGTAAAATACTCCAGAAAGCCTTTTAATAGATTCTGCAAATTCTAGTACCGCAATTCTACCATTTTAATTCACTAACAGATTCCTCTTGTTCTACTGATTCGAGGGACACCTCATTTGAAATTTTTGGAGTTGTAGAACTTTTCCTATGAATTTATTACTCTAAATAGGACATTAAACTATTTAATTATTCACGGCAAAACCTTGCTGCAATGTTTGAAACAATTGTACAGAAGTATTCTACGTGAAAACCTGAATCCATCGGTATCTTATTTGCAATTTTTGGCACAGTAGATTAATTGATATGAATTTTTCAAGATTACACCTAAATCTGCCAATTTAAAATCGAATTAAATTAACAGTCAAAGTCTGCTGACTTTAACCGCGCTGACGTGGCATGCGATGACCAGTCAGTGGTCAAATGCCGGTCTACGGCTCATATGGACTGTTCACGGCCGATCCGAGGGCAGGGGGTGGAAGCGTGGGGAAGGCTCACCGGCGGCATCGGAGGTCATCGGCGCGGCTGCTCCGGTGGTCGTCGGCGGTGGCGGGGTGGCGTACGGCATGCGGGAGGCGACAACGAATCTCAAGGTGGCGACGGCGATAGCTTTCATGTCTGTGGGTGACGGCAGCGGCGAGCTGGAGCGCGGGCGTCGACGGGCGGCACTCCTGCGAGCTCGGGAGCTCGTCTCGGCGGTCCTGCGGCGAAACAAATCGGTCAGGGCGACGTCGAGCGAGGGAGAGACTCGAGGGTCATCGGGGAGAGAAGGGTTGGCCGGCACAGCGAGAATCGCTACCTCACCGATGGTAATGGCGGCGGCGGTGGCGGTGTTCTCCGGCGAGGAATTGCGGAACGGTGGCAGCGGCTTAGGGGAAAAATTTCGGGGGTTTTCGTAGAGGGCTCGAGGGCTTTATGGCGGTGCTCACGGTGCTCAGAGAGGCGTTCGATCCTACGCCAAGTACGCCTTGGTGTCCGTTCTTGCGGAGGCACCACGCTAGCGAGTGGGCCCCATCTGGCAGCGACACAGGTAGTTTGGGCCGGTTGCGGCGATACTTTCTATCTGCTGCCCGCGCGAGCGCTGCTCTGCGGCGGCGGTGGCCACTGCCCTAGCAAGCCCCGGGTGGGTTGTGGCTGGCGGGCCGGCTATCTGCGCTGGCGCGTGCTGCTTCCTCTCTTTTTTTTCTTTTTCTTTTTCTTTTTCCTGGGGATTACTTAACTGAATTTTCTGTCTGAACTAAACCTGAATTTTGACAGAAATTCAGCAGGGCATAACTTTTGATCCGAGCCTCCGATTGAGCCGATTCAAAGTGCTACGAGTTCGTGACGGAACCCTCTACGTATATGTTAAGTCTAAACTAAAAGTTTATCGCAGGTTCAAGGTAAAATCCAAGCACTCTAGTGTATGTGACAAAATGCAAATGCAAGTGATGGTTTTTGTCGAAAGCTTTTAAAATTGAAATTTTGCAATTATGCTCATGATGAAATGACATGTATGATATGCAGTACCAAATCTAAAATTTGTGATGTGACATGGGTCCTAAGAAGTTAGTCACAATAGGTTTGGCTACACAAATGGTTCTTTTCTTGACACCACTTTGGGTACCAACAAATTTGGCAAACACATTGCCACTCTCGTCCTTACGAAGTGAATAAGAATCATCAACCAAGATAGGATGGGATGACGAGTTACCCATTGTGCATGAGGAAGAAAGGTGCCCCTTCTCACGGTATATGTAGCAAGTTCTTCTCTTGCCATCTTTCTTCTTGGGAGGAGTTGCACAATGAAGAAGAGCTTGAGGCTTCTTGGGAAGTGGCCCATATTGAGCTTATGGAGGAGCTTGAGGCCGCTACCCTTGTTGCTTCTCACTAAGAGGCTTACTCTTCAATGGGAAATCCCTCACATGATCCCCTTCTTCCTTGCACTTGAAGCACGCAATGTTGGCCGGATTCTTCACTTGTCCTTGGCCCTTCTTATTGTAGCCCTTATGCTTCAACAAGTTAGTGGGCTTGTTCTTGATGTTGGAGTTGAATACAAGCCCACTCTTGTCACTTGGGGGTCTTCGCACACTCAACATGTTCTTGAGTGTGGTCTTACCATCATGACACATTTTCAAGTCACTCTTCAAAGAAGTGACTAGAGCCTTGAGATCTTTGATTTCATCTACATGGTTAGTATCAACAACAATACTAGAGGAAGTAGATGCTTCATTGTTAGAGAAACAAGGAAAGGAATGCAATTCATCAAAAGATATAGCATGGTTGTGAGAGGATGAATTACAAGGACTAGAACATGGCAATATAACATTTGGAGTAGATATAGTGCTAATGTCCACATGAGGCCCACTAGATGTTACCTTTGACACAATGGAATCATGAGCTAACCTTATCCTACCATGGGAGACTAGAAGATCCTCATGCGAGCTTGAGAGCTTGGCATGACTTTCTTCTAATTTCCCATAGTTGCTAGTTAGCAAATCAAGTTGAGCCTTTAGCTCAACATTCTCCTTCAAGATAGATGCTTCACAAGAAATAGAGTTAGTAGCACAAGCATCATCATTTAATGCAAGAGGTGAGGGCAACTTGAAAAGCTCTTTAGAATAAGAAGCTTTAAGTTGCTCATGTGACTAGGTGAGTTCGATGAGCTCACCCTTGATGACCCTAGAGCAATTGTTGAGGTGCTCAAAATCATCAAGGAGTTTACCATAAGAAACTTCAAGTTCATCATTTTTAATTTGAATGGAACATGCCACCTCAAGATCTCTATCATAAGATTTCTTCACTCTAGATAACTCTAGAGCAAAGGTCTCCTCAAGATATTCCTTAGTGGTTTGTTCCTCTTCAAGAGCTTTATTTAGGTTTGCAATGCCATTAGCATACTCACGCTCAAGACTACCCATTTTGTCAATAGTATCCTCATGATCATCAATAAGTTGCCTACTTTCTATAGCATAGGTTATTATCTCAATGAAAGTAGAGCAAGCATTTTTATTTGGATGAAGAGCACAAAGGACTACCCCCCCTTATCTTTTAAAGAAGCAACATCATCATCTACTTATACATGATAAACATTCACATACACATGAGATATATTGTGATCCAAAGGAGATGTTACCTTTGAACCCTTAGCCATGAGGCACAAGTGAACATTGGGAGAAGGTGATGATGGGGGAACACATGAAGCTCCAATTGCAACCTTTCCTTGGCCCACATATTCTTCAATTTCCTCTACATGGTTAGCAACACAAGTACTAGAGGAATAGAAGCACATTTATCATGGCAACAAGGTGAAGAAAGCATATCATCATGAGATATATTCAAGGAATTTCTACATGATATGCAAGGGCAATCAACACTAGTATATAAATCACATATGGTCCTACAAGTGCTCATGACCAAAGATACAACATTGCAATGAGATAGACACAAAGTATCATGAATGTAAATCTCACTATCTACATTGCAAGTTCTATCACCATTCACCATATCATTACCTTGAGACAACACATATGTTGGTGAAGTGTAAGAAGATGAGAACTCATGACGGCCGGAGGTGGAGGGAACACAATCATCCTCATTAGTCTTAGACACATCATATTTTGATTGAAGATTGGTCCAAATATCATGAGCATTCCGGAAAGGCATGATTGAAGAAAGAACTACAAAACTCACAATATTAACAAGCACATTATATGCTTGAGCTTCAAGATAAGAGTTTGTCTCCTCCTCCAAATATAGATTTTGGGGATCCTTAGGAGGAGACAAGCCCATATCTAGAATTCGCTCAATATTTGGGTCAATGGCCCAGAAATGACTAAGCATATGAGAACGCCAAACATCATAATGAGTGCCAACAAATGTAAATGTGTGAGAGTTCACTAAACCCCTAGGAGACATCTTTACTCTCGAGGTGGTGAATCCTAAAAGCGAGAGACCTCGCTCTGGTACCAATTGAAAGTGCAATGGATGTCGCCTAGAGGGGGTGAATAGGCTTTTAAAATTATTACGGTTTAGGCTTAAATAAATGCGGAATAAAACTAATGTTTAATTTATTGAGCACAAAACCTAACCACTAGGTTCACCAAAGTGCACCAACAACCTATGCTAAGCAATACAAGCAACAAGGTGATAAGAAAGATATAAATACTTCAAGCACGATGGCTATCACAAAGTAAAGTGCATAAGTAAAGGGCTCAGTTGAGAGATAACCGATGGATAGGGATAAGAAGATTTGTTTCTGGAAGTTCACTTCCAAAGGAGCTACGTCTCCATTGGAGAGGTGCGACGGATCAATGCTCTCCGAATGCCACAAATGGCTCACCTCAAGGTGTGGTGGCTCGATGCTCACCCAACGCCACTCAAGGCCTCACTCCGGATGTGGAAGCACGCAACTCACCGACGCCACAAAAGTCTCACCCTATTCTCCCGAGTGCGCACCACAAAAGGTAGGCACTCTCTCCACTATGGGACACTTGAGGGCAGTCACCGATGATGGGGATATGCCTGCCGGGGTATACCCAGCAGGACATTTCCGAGGCTGGCGAGTGGGCTGCAGGGCCCGATGGATCAAGGCCGGCGTGGATCCAAGCGGATCGGTCAAGGCCCAGGAGAGTAGATAGGTCCAGTCGGATTAGGTTAAACGAGTGCCGAAACCTTAACTGATTCGGTTTAGATATGTAAACCCTAGGGGGGTGAGTCTATATAAACCTCCCTACAGGGCGTGTATAGGATACGTTCCATCATCCACTCAAGCGACTCGCCGCCTAGCCGTCGAGCTCGCCCCATTGTACTTCCATCATAATACAATCTAGCAGGAGTAGGTATTTACCCTCCGGGGGGCCGAACCTGGGTAAAACCCTGTGTCTCCGCCCTCATCTCGCACCGCAGATGGCTAGCCGCCCTTGCCCTATGTTCTACTACTCGCTGCCGATTGCAGCATCTGCCGTGGTCATTCTCACAACAGTGGCGCCCACCGCGGGGCCTGGCTGGTCTGGCCGGTGTTCTGCGGCGAGATCCAATCTGCCCATCAACGATTCGGTCGCCACCGGCCGCATGATAGCGATCGGCGAGATGCTCTAGATCTTTCCGAGCAGCTACGTCCCGGCGGCGCGACCCGTCACGCATAGCATGATCTTGCCAGCCGGCACGATCAGCCTCTTCGTCGGTATCACCGACGTCATCGTCTCGGAGGACTCAGCTCGCATCCGCGAGTCGCTGCCACGCGACCGGCTCTCCGAGAGCCAGGTCCGCACGATCCACTGCCTCGCCTCCGAGTACAACATCGGCCCACAGCGACGTGGCCGAAACCACCGCGGTCGCGGAAGACGCGTCCCTCAACGACGACGCCGGTTCGGCGACTCCGACGTCACTTGTCGGATCCATCATCGCGGCTTCGCCCGCGGGCTCTATCACCCAGGTCTCCAACGTTGGAGACTTCGAGGATCCCTCCATACTTGGGATCTTCGACTACGACTCTGGGTCAGAGAACTCCGCCGATCTCATCGACGGGACCGGTCGCCACGCCGCGACCTACATGGCGACTGGCACCGACCCACCGGAGGATCCCTTCTCCACCCCTATCCCTCCCAACGCAACGGCAACGGAGGTCGAGGAACTCCGCTGGCTGGCGGCAGTCGCAAAGAGCAAGCGGCGAAAATTTCGCCTCGGCGGTGTGGCGCAGGAGCTGTCGCATTACCACCAGCAACGAATCAGGTCGCGCCTGAACCCCACCGTCCAGGGGCGCGCCCTTAACTTCGACGACGAGAACGACCCGGCCCGCGTGGCCGAGCACGCGATCTGCGAGAACGCGCCGCCAGGAGGAAGTGTCTGGCTCCCACCAGGGTCGACGGCGATGGGCGCCCCACCTCCACCCAACCGCGCACCCGCCAGGGAACAGCCGCGAATAGTGGTCTCCTCACAGGAACGAGACGCGAACGGCCTCCCACTGTTCTCCACCCCGATGGACAACCTCGTGGCAGGCCGAGCAGCGGCCGACAACATCACGGCCACCGGCGACGCGCCCTACAGATCCAGTACGTCAAGGCCCTGCTAGCAAAGGCGGTCGAGCAACAAAACGCAGGCGTCGACTCACAAGGCCGGATGTACTCGCGTTCATCGGGCAGCAGAGCGGCCTCAAGTGGCCGTCCATTAGCGGCAAACACCCTCAACTGCCCGCCACCCGAACCACTGCAGCTCCAGCACCGACCCGCGAACGCGACACTCTCCACCAACGACCCCAGGCCAGCGACCAACTTCGTCGCCGCCAAGGGCCAACCCGTCGACGCCCGCACCCACATCATCAACAACCAGAGCTGGCGCGCACGCCAGCCCGGCGACCTGCGACACACCCTAACCAATTGCCGCGATGGCGAGCCGATGGGGTCGCTAAGCCGACTCGGGCCCCGATGCTTTGGACCGATGATCCGAGGCAAAATATACCCGGCGAACTTCAAAGCGCCGAAGGAAATAGAGAAGTACGATCCTTCGTACGACCCCTCCGTGTGGCTGGACACCTACCTCATGGCGATGGGGATCGCTGGCCACACCGAACTACTAGCAGCCCGCTACCTCCCCCTGATGATGGAGGGAGCGTGCAGGCAGTGGATCAACACTCTCCCCCCGGATAGCATCGACTCCTGGGAAGAGATGCACGATGCCTTCGTCGGGCACTTCGAGGGTTCCTACACCCGCGCCACCACCATCGAGGACCTGGAACGATGTGTCTAGGGACCCCGCGAGTCGACCCGCAGTTGGGTCCAACGGTGGCAAGAACTATGGTACAACGCGGTCGGCATCCACCCGGACACCGCAATCCACTGCTTCAAGACCTCGTGCCGCTACGAGACCTTGGTCGCCAAGCTCAAACGTGCATACATCACACTCGACAACATACCGGACCTCCTTGAGATCGCCAAAAGATACGCGGAGGAAGACCCAAACCAGGAAACCGACGACGAGTCGGGAGGTCAACGCCGCACGAACGGCAACGACAACGGACGACGGTCCGACCTACGCTACAGACACACTCGCCTCACTGGCAAGCGCCGCAGTGACGGGCGAGTCGACTTCGTCGCCAACGCTGGGCACACGCAGCGCGAGCCCAAGAGCTTCCGCCGCGACGGAGGGCAACGCCATGACGGCGGCAACTACAAGGCGAAACCAAGGTTCGACCCCGCGGCCCTCCTTAACCAGCCGTGTGCGTTTCGCAGCAGGGAAGGGAAGCCCGCCACGCACATGACCGCCGACTGCCACTCTCTCAAGGATATCGAGAAGGCACGGCGAGCGCGGGAGGACCCCGACAACAACCCGCCAAACGGCGGAAAATTCGGCAGTGTGGCCGGCTCGCTCCACACCTTCACAGGCTTCAACACGAAGCGCGAGAAGAAGGTCATCGCCCGCGCCGCCGCCACAACGCGGTGGCCCTGTGGACGTTCCCGCCTCAACTGGTCAGAGCAGCCCATCACCTCGAGGCGCCAGGACCACTCGCCACGCATCGAGTACCCAGGCCGAGTCGCCCTGGTGGTCAAGCCCAAGGTGGGAGACTACTGGCTCCCCAAGACATTGATGGACGGCGGCTCCATCAACATCCTGCACCGACACCTTCAGCGATCGGCGGCTCGCAGTCGATGGTCGAGACGACCTACACCACGTTCCACGACATCGTCCCCGGTCGGAAGGCGTACCCGATCGGCAAGGTCACGCTGCCAGTCACCTTCGGCACACCAGCAAACTTCCGCACCGAGCGGATCGTCTTCGAGCTGGTACCCTTTGACAGCCCCTACCACTGCGTCCTGGGGCGCCAGGCGTTCGCCAAGTTCATGGCGGCGCCCCACTACGCGTACAACGCGATGAAGCTCCCCGGGCCGCGCGGCGTCATCACCATCAACGGCGACCCCGACATGGCCGCCGAGTGCGAGGACAAAGGAGCCGAACTCGCCGATGCCGTCATCGCGGCAGAGGCCAACCACGCCGACAAGATCGCCAAGTACGCGAGCGGGGTCAACAACGACGACCCCACCATACTCAAGAAGCCCAACTCGGAGGGCGGCAACACCTCAGCCTTCGAGGCAACGACGCACACCTGCACCGTCGAGCTGGTCCCAGGCGACTCCAGCTAGACGGTGACGATCGGGACGGGCATGAGCCCAGCATAGGAAGGCGCGTTCGTCGAGTTCCTCCGTGAGAATAGGGACATCTTCGCATGGAAGACCTCTGACATGCCTGGTGTCCCTAGGGAACTCGCTGAGCACAAACTCAACACCGACCCCAAAGTGCGACCTGTCAAGCAGTCACTGCGGCCCTTCAATGAAGAGCGCCGCCGAGCCATCGCCGAGGAGGTGCAGCGTCTACTCGCTGCAGGCTTCATCCGGCTAATAAAATACTCCAAGTGGCTGGCAAACCCAGTCCTGGTCGAGAAGAAAAATGGGACCTAGAGGATGTGCATCGATTACAAAAATTTAAACAGCGCCTGCCCGAAGGAGCAATTCGTCCTTCCGCGTATCGATCAAATAATCGATTCCACCGCGGGCTCGGAGTCGCTGTGTTTCCTCGACGCCTACTCTGGGTACAACCAGATCAAAATGGCTGTCGAGGACGAAGAAAAGACGGCGTTCATCACGCCATTCGGAGCCTTCTGCTACACCGCCATGACTTTCGGCCTCAAGAACGTCGGGGCGACCTACCAGCGGTGCATGCAGGAATGCCTTGCGAGCCAAATTGGCCGCAATATCCACGTCTACATCGACGACCTGGCGGAAACATTCGCCAACCTACGGAAATACAAGATAAAGCTAAACCCAGGCAAATGCACCTTCGGTGTACCAGCAGGGCAACTACTGGGATACGTCATATCCAAGCGCGGGATCGAGGCAAACCCCACCAAGATCGACACGATCGCTCGACTCGGCAAACCCGTGTGCCTGCGCGACGTCCAGAAGCTGGCCGGGCGAGTCGCGGCTCTCAGTCGCTTCATCCCCCGATTGGGCGAAAAGGCGATGCCCCTATACCGCCGGATGCGCAAGAACCCCACCTTCCAGTGGGACAAGGAGGCGGACGACGCGCTCCGCGACCTCAAGAAGGTGCTACTCGCCGCCCCCGTCGACAGAGAACCCATGTTGGTCTACGTCGCGGCTTCCGAGCGCGTCGTCAGCGCCGTCATGGTCGTCGAGCGGCCAGAGGAAGGAAAGGAGCACCCAGTACAGCGACCGGTGTACTACATCAGCGAGTTCCTCACTGAGTCGCGCCAGCGATACCCGCAATACAAGAAATTGGTATACGCGGTCTTCAGAGCACAGCGGCGACTGCCGCACTACTTCCAGGAGCACCCGATCACGGTCGTCTCCTCAGCACCGTTGCAGGACATCATCCGCAACCGTGAGGCGACCGGCCGAGTCGCCAAGTGGGCCGTCGAAATCGGCGTCCACAACATCAAGTATGAGACACACAAAGCGATCAAGTCGCAGGCTCTCGCGGACTTCATCGTCGACTGGGAAGAGGCCCAGCAGCCGGAAAAGCTGCCGTACCTCCACTACTGGAGCATGCACTTCGACAGCTCCAAGAATGCAGACGGCGCAGGAGCAGGGATCGTGCTGACTTCCCCGAAGGGCGACAAGCTCCGCTACGTCCTCTGCCTCGACTTCACCCCCTGCACCAACAACATGGCCGAGTACGAGGCGCTACTCCATGGGATGCGAGCTGCCAAGGAGATGAATGTCAACCGCCTACGCTGCTACGGAGACTCCGACCTTGTTGCTGGGCAGGTCGCTGGTACTTGCGACGCCGTCTCTCGCACCATGGCGGCATACCGCCAAGCAGTGGACAAGCTGGGCAGACACTTCGCAGGCTATTCCGTCGAGTGGATCGACAGGCGGAAAAACGAAGAGGCCGACGCACTCTCTCGTATCGGCTCGGCTCGACTCGCACCACCCGCCGGCGTCTTCCTCGACACAATCACCAAGCCTCCCGTCTCTCCCCCAAGGGAGATCCACATTGGAGTCCCGCTACAACCAGAGGCAGCCCTGGTCGCACTCATCGCCGAGCTAGAAGACTGGACTACGCCGTACGTCGCCTACTTGGAGGGAGGCACCTTGCCGGCAGACGAAACAGACGCCTGGATGATAGCGCGACGCTGCAAATCCTTCGTCATCATCGACGGCGAGCTCCATAAGCGCAGCGTGACCGGCGTGTTCCAACGCTACGTCCAACCCGCTGAAGGACGCAAAATCCTCCACGACATCCACTCCGGAGACTGCGGACACCACGCCGGTGCCCGCTCTCTGGTCGCAAAGGCTATGCGGCACGGCTTCTACTGGCCCACCGCACACGCAGACGCCGTCGACATTGTCCAGCGGTGCGCCGGGTGCCAGAAGTACGCCAACCAGACACACGTGCCGAGCTCAGTGCTCAAGACAATCCCCATCACCTGGCCGTTCGCCATGTGGGGTATGGACATGGTAGGCCCTTTCAAAAAGGCCCCCTCCGGCTTCACCCACCTCCTGGTCGCGGTCGACAAATTCACAAAGTGGGTGGAGGCCAAGCCAGTCCGGAAATGCGACGGGAAGACCGCCACCAAGTTCCTACGCGAGCTCATATATCGCTACGGGTTCCCCAACAGCATCATCACAGACAACGGCACCAACTTCGCCAAGGGAGCCATGGCCGAGTTCTGCGAGGAACATCACATCCGACTCGACCTCGCCTCAGTCGCCCATCCGGAGTCCAACGGCCAGGCGGAACGGGCCAACCAGAGCATCCTCCATGGCCTGAGGCCACGGCTCCAAGTACCACTCGAGCGCACTGCCGGGTGCTGGGTCGAGGAGCTACCCTCTGTCATCTGGGGCATCCGCACCTCGGTCAACAGGTCGACAGGGTTCACCCCCTTCTTCATGGTGTATGGCGCCGAGGCAGTCATGCCCACCGACCTAGAGCACGACTCGCCAAGGGTCGTCCACTACACGGAGGCTGCGAACGAACTCGCACGCCAGGATGGAGTCGATCAACTCGACGAGGCACGCGACCTAGCTCGCTCCCGCACTGCCATCTACCAGCAAGGACTCCGCCGCTACCATAGCCGGCGGGTGAGGACTCGCACCTTCCAGGAAGGCGACCTGGTGCTACGCCTCATCCAGGACAAGAAGGGCATGCACAAGCTCTCCCCCCGTGGGAGGGACCATTCGCCATCGGGCGAGTACTCGGCAACGACGCCTACTACCTCACCGACGTCCGCGGAGACGGGAAACTCGACGTCAAGCGACCGTGGAATGTAAACCTCCTACGAAAGTTCTACTCCTAGAACTCCATACATGTACCCTCCACTAGCTATGAAATAAAATATATCGGTTACCGCAAATTGCGTCTACTCTCCGTGTCTTGTGCCACTCGCACTCGTAATAACAGCGCCAACCTAACTGCAGAAGTCAACCTCTAGTACAGCGACCGCACGGCCAAGTAATGCGTTACGAGGGCACTGGGTTACCCCAGGACTCGTAACGTCCACGAAAAACGCCTACCCGGAGCCCCATTGGAGTCGCCTAGCTCGACTGGCTTAACGAGCCAAGACAATCGCCGCCTCCTCACAGCCTGTGATCCTCCGCATCTCCTCGACACGCGGCCAAGTACCACGCTTGGGGACTGACATCCGATAAGCCTGGCGACTAGGGAAACGCCAAGCACGAGCGTGCCGGGACTCGCCATGCGACTGACCCGACGGGCCAGGCAGGAGTGATGCGCTCACTCTGACGCGCCCAGTCCTCACCCACCCTAGAGCCGCGACTAGAACCAGTGGCGGAGCCAGTACGTCCTTATAGCCTGGGCAAGGTCAGGCGGCTCCGTTGTCAGCAGCCAAATGCCCATGAAATATAATGACTAAATCATGTTACTGTAGTGAAATTAGTGAAGGATTCCCTGGCTGAGCCCGGGCAGCTGCCCGGGGTTGCCGGGCTGAAGCTCCGCCACTGACTAGAACCACCAAGTACCACGCTCGGGGACTCGGCTACCTGACCTCGTTCGCGCAAGGGAAAACGGTGGAGTAAAGAGCACTCATAGGAGTCGCCCTGCGACTGGCTTTCCAAGCTCGGGCGAGTCGACCTCAATAACAAAACGCTCAAAACCACAAACACATAACAAACGAGGTAAACCCCATAAAAAGGGCGGACGCGCTCGGGGACTCGTCCAATCATCAATCAAAATCGCAAGACAACTCACAAAATAACGCGAAATCCCATTATATCAGACCAAAGTTGTTACAAAATACAAGTTGCGCCCAATGGCCGAACTGCTACTAACGCCCCAGGGCACAATGTTTTATTCTGCAGGCTTCGATGTCGACTCGCCGCCACCCTTGCGGTTGCGAATGAAGGGAGTGTATGGGTTCGACGGGTATGTCGTCAACTCACCCACCATCGCCACACGGAAGGGTTGCTCAACCTTGAAGTCCCGGTGCGGTGGCTCGGGATCATTGGGCGCGACAGTCGTCTCCTGGTAAGGGAGAAGGTCGCCCATCGCCCAGACGCCATCGGAGTATACCGCGGCCCGGTCCGTCAGCTTTAGCACCTCGGAAATCTCCACTGAGCCCGTGGACGAGGGGTAGCCACTCGTCACGTAGTCAAGGTCAAAGTCCTCCGGGAAGTGGGCAAGCCCAAGGCTAAGCGCCGTTGCCGCCCCACGCCGGAACGCCGACCGCGTCATGAACTCGACGACTGACGGCGCCTTCTCCAGATACCGCCAAACTTCGACGAGATCGCTGGGAATCACTTCCGTGGGCGACATCTCTTGAAGATAAGCTCGAATGAACGCCGCAGACAACGTGGCCGAGTCGACCAGAGTGGCCACGCCGCTGCCACACATAATGCGCCTCCTCCGAGCTGTCGATAATCCGACCTGCGGACAGGGGCCGGCAGTAAATACACCGACGATTCCATAACAGAGCTATTACAGGCAGAGGCAGGAAAGCTTACCGATCAAAGGACGGCAGAGGCCCGTGATGAAGCTTTGAAGAGAGGAGAAGTCATCATGTAGCCCAGCAACAAGGGCGTCAGAGACCTTCCGCTCCTCAGCGGCAGAATAGCAGCCTGCTCGCCCATCCGCCTTTTCGCCTCCGTCTTCACTTCCTCAAGCTCGCGCTCAAGGACAGCCACTCGCTGCTCAGCCGTACTCAAGGCAGCCTGAGCCGCCGACAGTTCAAACGCCGGAACAATACCCTGGCGGATCTCCTCCGCCTTGGCAGCAAGGGCTTGGAGTCCCTTGTTCGTTTCTTGGACGACAACAAGTTCCTTCTCCGCGCGAAGCTTCGCAGCAAGCCGATCGGCGGACTCACGCTGCAAGCCCTGTGCACAAATCAAACAGTCAGCAACAATCAAATCCTAAGTACCCACCCGCTGAAATTCAGCGACTAGGCACTCGGGGACTGGAGATCAAAAAATCCTAAGTGCCCGTCCGCTGAAATTCAGCGACTAGGCACTTGGGTACTGGAGATAAAAAATCCTAAGTGCCCACCCTCTGAAATTCAGCGACTAGGAACTCGGGGACTGGGCGCCACAAATAAAAGCAAACACTATAAGAATCTGACCACTGAAATTCAGTGGCCCGATCCTCGGGGACTGGACATACCTGGATGGCTGCGCCCAGCATGCTGTGAAACTGCAGCGCGTCCACCGATGCGAGAAGAGCCGGAGTGTGTCCGCGACGCTGCTCGACCTCCATTCCGGCGACCCCAGGCGCGTGGCTCGATGGTGCTGTACCACTCGCCGTAACTGCTCTGGCCATGAAGTGGGGGAAGGTTGCGGTGGACGCGCTAGCACCAAGAGAAGCCGGCTCGGCCACCCCAGGCGAGGAAGCACCCTCCTTGATCTTCAAGGCCGCCTCCATCGCAGGACCACTCGGAGCAACCGTCGTGTCGTCAGACACCGTGACGACATCGTCGCCCTTGGCCTTCTTGGCACTGTCTGCGGGGGCAGCGACCTCGTCAGCCTTCCTCTTCCGAGAGGGGTCCTCCTCGGCGACGACTGGTGGCACTTTGGCCACGGACGGGTGGCCTATCTTTTTAATTCCAGTCCTGTGAATTGTTTACATGAGCAAAATGGTACGAGTACAATGAAAGGCAAGGCAGGTGAACAAAACTCACTTGGCGACTGGTATGAACCGCAGCCCCGTGCGGATGCTGGCCGGCTTCTCCAGTTCGGGGCCCAGTTTCTGACTGAGGCCCATCTTCAAAACATCATGCGCCCAAGACACGGAAGGCCTCTTCGTCGACGTGGCCGTGACAGGAGCCTCCGAAACGACTTCGGCAGGAGCTCTCCTGGGAGGCGAAGCTGCCGCGGCTGGAGCAGCCCCCAACCCAGAGACTGGGACGAATGGGGGGAATCGAGGCTAGAGGTACCTCACTCAGGACGGCAGTGGCATCCGGTGCTGCTGTCATCTGCGGCGCTTCATCCCTGGCCAGGATGGTGGCGTCGGAACTACTCGCTGAATGAGGCGGAGATGCCTGTTTCGCCGGCTTCGTCTTCCTCTTTGGTGGGGCCTTCGCTTCCTTCTTCTTCTTTTTGTTCTTTGATGGTGTAGCCTCACGACGCGAGGTGTGCTCGGGAATCTCGTCGTCGTCGTGACGTTCGAGGCTTCTACTCACCTCGAGCTCGCGCTGATGTTGACCGCGGGTTTTGCGAACCATCGGGGCGGTTTCTTCCCTGGGCTCGTCGTCATCATCACTCGTGTCGCTCCCGACACCGCCTTTGGCAGGAGGCGACTCACCCCCGTCCTGGACGGACGAGCTCAAGTTCTCGTCGTCCGCGGGTGGAAGCCACCCTTCCACCACTTGAAATAACTGCAGTAGGCATGAGACAATTTCAGTATAACCGCGACAGCATCAAACTGCGACTGTGAATGGTAGACAGTGAGTTACCGTCGGGGCTGGATGCTTCGCGGTGTAGGGGGCGACCCCGGCCTTCGCGTCCAGGTAGGCTGCCTGGGTGATCTTCTTCAACGCCAGGATGTAGTCCTCGAGTTTCCACTCGGCGAGGCAGGATTTCGTCGAGTCCTCCCTGCCCATGTACTGATACATGTAGTGCTCGCGCCGGGCCAGGGGAACGAGTCGCCGTCCGAGCCAACAGTTGTAAAGATTGATGGTTTGAAGGCCCTTCTTCTTTAGGCCGCGGATGGTTTGAAGCATCTCATCCACGACCATCCTCTGGTCCACTGGGAGCTTGCCAACCTGGAGTCGGCGTGGTTCGGGCCGGTTGGCGGAGTACTTGGGGATCGCCACCTCGCCGTCTGGAGTCAACTCGATGACGTAAAACCAGGACTTCTTCCACTCGCTCGCCACCTTGGCCGGCAGCATCAGGTCAAAGAAGGAGGCCTTCGACTTCAGCTGAAACGTCAAGCCACCCGTAGCAAGCATTGGGCCGCCTGATTCTTTGCGACTGATCCTCCCGTGGAATAGATCTTGCCATAGGGGGAAGTAGGGCGTGCAGCCCAGGTAGCACTCGCAGAACGCCACAAAAATGGCGAGCTGCTCGATGTTGTGCGGGCCCAGGTCCGACGGCTGGATCCCGTAGAACGCGCAAAAGCCCCGGAAGAAAAGAGACGTGGGGAACCCTAGCCCCCATTCCAGATGGCTGGTGAAGCAAACAAATTCTCCCTCGCGTGGATCCGGAGTCACCTCTCTGGCCGCGGGGATGCGCCACCTGCCGGCACGCAAGATCCCGGCCTCCTCGAAGGATGCCAGTAGCGCTCTTGTGCACTTGGACCTGCCCCATGGTTCGGTGGAGGGGGCCATTGGCGGAAAGGTTCGTGGAGGTCGGGGGATTTTGGATCGATTGGATCGCGATGCGGAGGAAAACAGAGATGGGCGAAATCGGAGGAAATGACAAAGGAGCGGTTCCCCAATCGCCTACCATTTCCTTTATATAGCGGTTGTTACCCGCCAATTTCGGGAGCCGTTGCTACGCGGTGATTACGCCAAAGTTACCGTTGGATTACCCCAATGGCTAGTTTGACTGCGTCTGACGGTCCAACTTCATCCATTCGACTCGCCGACCCAATCACTACGACAGTGACTAAATATTTCGCCGACCCGTTCGCCGAGCTGCGACCTGATTAATCACTGTCATTGCGACCAGAATAATTAGATTTTTCATTTATTCAGGAGCTCGCCACCGATTCGACTGGGCGTCCGCATTGGACCCGCATACTCCAACTGCCAACGAACACCTGCGACCAATCGACGACGGCCTTGGGGACTACTGATGGGGATATGCCTGCCGGGGTATACCCAGCAGGACGTTTCCGACTGGCCCAGAAACTGGCGAGTGGGCTTGCAGGACGGCGACTGGATCAAGGCCTGGCGTGGATCCAAGTGACTGCAAGCTGAAGGCCCGGGAGAGTAGATAGGACCAGTCGGATTAGGTTAAACGAGTGCCGAAACCTTAACTGATTCGGTTGAGATATGTAAACCCTAGGGGGTGAGTCTATATAAACCTCCCTACAGGGCGTGTAGAGGATACGTTCCATCATCCACCCACGCGACTCGCCGCCTAGACGTCGAGCTCGCCCCATTGTACTTCCATCATAATACAATCTAGCAGGAGTAGGTCTTTACCCTCCGGGGGGCCGAACCTGGGTAAAACCCTATGTCTCCGCCCTCATCTCGCACCGCAGATGGCTGGCCGCCCTTGCCCTATGTTCTACTACTCGCTGCCGATTGCAGCATCTGCCGTGGTCATTCCCACGACAACCGAACCCATACAAGATTGGGGCTATCTCCACAACTCAATTGGAGGCTACCAACAACAAAGCAACAAAAGGCTACAACGCCACAAAAGTCCAACAAAGCGACAATAGGCTATAAGACGCAAAAGGTCAATAAGACCTAAAAAGGTCAACAACCCAACAACACAACCATTTAGGGTTCCAAAACCCAAGAGTAACAAGCCCACAAGCTTGAACTCGCTGAATCTCCGAGGAGAACTCAAACCTATGCACCAAATGCAAGGGCAAGTACTTCACTCCCAAATTCAAAAAAAGCTACAAAAGCTATTGGGAGAATAAGGAAGGAAGAACACAAGAGGAGAACACAAAACTCTCCAAGATCTAGATCCCAAGGATTTCTTCACAAAGAAGGAATTTGGTTTGGTGGGATTGTAGATCTAGATCTCCTCTCACTTTTCACTCAAAAAAAGTAAGAATCATGGGAGGGAGATGGAGTAAGAAAGCTCAAATAGGTCAACAATGATGGGAAAAAACGAGATTAAAAGATGGGGAACAATTGGGGAAGAACCTTAAATATGACAAGGAAAAACTGACTGTTTGGGACAGATTCGCGCACCACCGGAACTTACGGCCCCCCACCGGAACTTACGGCCCCCCACCGGAACTTCTGGTAGTAGGAACACAAAATAAAGAAGAATATAGACGTTCACCGGAACTTCCATCGGAATTTTGGGCAGAATTTTCTCTCAAGCAAAAACGTTGGACAACATTACACGGAAACTTCAATAACTTTTGATTCCGGACTCCGTTTTGATGATCTTGGGCTCGTTTTAAAGAGAACAAAAAGCTCTACCAGATTATGCAAATAAACATCATAGTCCATGTCACATCCCAAGATTTTCCAAATCTTGTAATGTGAAAAATAAATAAACAAAATAAAAAGATTGTTGAAATTTAGGGTGAAAAGAAACTTCTTATTCCTAAATGGAAACTTAAAATCCCATCTTGAACAAACTTTGGTTAATATTTGAATCTAACTAGATTCAAATCAAGTGGAATTCAATATTCATAAATGCATATGGAAATTTAAACACTTGAGAAATAAACCAAAACCCTTAATCTCTAATGGAAGAAAATCATTTTCAAGATATCTCTAAGACCATGGATTTGATCCATATAAAAAGTTGTCAAACAAACATTTCAAAATGATCAAGAATGACAAATGGAAATATTATAAAACGATATAAATTTATTTCATTCAATTTGTAGCCATTAATACAATCTTATGAATTTAATAAGATAAGGGAATTGAATTTCCAAAGCTAATAAAGCTCCTATCAAGAAATCCATACCAAATGGTGAGAAAATAATCCTAAAGATATTTAAAAGGATAAACAAATATTAAATAAGATTTTACAAATTGGAATCACCAGGTTTGGACCTATAAATAAAAAGATATGGATTTTATAAGATAAAGATAGAAATATTAAATGAGGAATATTTAAAGACCAAATTAAATCTTGACCTAATCCATAAGCAAATGGAATAAATATAGTCCAAATCCTAATAAAATAATGGATAAAGAATCTTCAAATTAAATAAAATAGCATTAACCAAATTCCATTTCCATTTGAATAAAGACAAAATCCCTATTAGAAATGATTAATTAAATCAGGGGAAAAAATATTTGGAATTTACCCAAGTGGAATAAAAGTTATTTAATTAATTTAAATAGGATCAAAGAAATCTTCCAAATAAAATTTATGGAATTAAAACTATATTTAATTTCATTAGAATAAATACAAATACCCAATTCAAATGATTTATAAATCAAATTAAATATTTTCCAAATAATGCAAGGTGAAGTATTTGAAACCCTAACAAATAAATAAAACCTACTGAAAAAGTTTTGTGAAAAATTGAAATTAAATAAGAGTTAAAAATATATTTGTTATTAATTGAATTTAAAACAAGGGCTTTGTTTTAATAATTAAAAGACCCTAAAAAGAATACAATAATTATTCTAAATTGACTTCAGAATATGCTAATAAACAGAATTTGAATACACACAAGGATTGGTTGAAGTTTGAAATCAAATGAATGTTTGAATTGATTAAACAAAATAAAAATAGAATAAAATAATTGGAAAAAGAAAAACAAACAGGAGAAGAAAAAAATAAAACGAAGCAGCTAGCCCAGCTAGCCCACTAAGCCCAACAGTCCAGCCCACTCCCTCTCACCCCGCAGAAAACGATTCGCACTTGCAGACGAACCCACTCGGTCACTGACTGCCTAGACCCACTTCTTCTCTCTCTCACTGACGTCTCGACCCCACGCCACGTCATCGTCTTCCCCACCCGCGCCAACCTCGCCGGCCGTTTCTGCCCGATTAAAACTCGCGTCAATGCTCGTTACTGCCGTGTTGATTCAGTACAGTGACCACGCGGTATTAAACACATCCCTTCCCTCTCCATTTCCCCCCAGACGCCATACCTCGAGAGCCCCCAGGCTGTCTACAATTCCATCTGCACCGTCGCTGCTTCCGATGAGGTCCCGCTCGAATTCCGGCGAACCCAGTCCGCGCCTCGCCTCCTCGATCACGATAACATGTTCCCCATCAACCACTGCATCTTCCAGTAACCTCAGCTTGCTTGCGCTTGACCCACAGCTTCGACAACGACGACCACTGAGCGCGCCACCGTCTGCCATTTTCTCCGGCGACTCCTCTGGTAATGTTCTGACCGCCCCTCTTCCCCTCTTTCGCATACAAGCACTCACCACAACCTTGCACGTCTAACCACGCATTCCTTTCTCTCTGGCATGAATCGTAGCATCGCCTTCGTCAGCATCCGAGAGCACCCGTCGCCAGAAGCTCCTCCGGCGAGCAATCACCGTCACCCCGTGCACCCCCTGCTCTCCTACGACCACGTTGAGCACCAGCATTCCACGGAGAACCCGGTGAGCATATCCTTCCTCTCCCTCGCTTCCTGTAGCCGCCGCAGCACTGCCAGCAGAGCGCCGCCGCCGCGCGCCACCGTCGTCGCGCCGCCAGTTATTGGCAAAGCAATAGGAGCCGTCTGATATGGATCCAAGTGACGCGATAGAACCGAAGCGAAGAGGTATCCAAGTTAGATCCAACGCACCAGAGTGAGCGATCCGCGCGAACCGGTATGCCCCAATGAAAAACAGCCATGTGGCTCAGACTTCGTTTTAAAAACAGAAACATTTCTATTAGATGTTCAATTTTGTAAAATTCATAACTTTCAAACCACACGTCCAAATTTTACAAACTTTATATCAATGGAATCAACAAGACAAACCCTATCCAACCATGCACTTTGTTTAGTAAATTTCTTCTGTTAAAAATGATTGTTCTTGCAGAAACTTGTGTAGGCTTATTTTGAATATAAAATTCTTTCTAAAATTATTTTGGTGA
Source organism: Avena longiglumis (assembly GCA_030063025.1). Lineage (NCBI taxonomy): Eukaryota > Viridiplantae > Streptophyta > Magnoliopsida > Poales > Poaceae > Avena > Avena longiglumis. The sequence goes on from CP125976.1 coordinate 524,838,718, forward strand.
TAAAATCTTTGGAAAATGGTTTGATTTGAACCTACTGACCATAGAAATCAATTTGTGGTTTCAAAAACATATTTGGTGAAGCAAAAGAATAAATCTTTTAATTAAAGCATTTCTAGCCAAATAAAAATGTTGATTATGGTTTAAAAATGCTTTTGGAGGAAAACCTTTGGGAAATGTTTTGACTTAAACTCTCTGACCCTAAACACAAAGTTTTATGATTTTAAAACATTTTTGGTGAACCCTATAAAGATTGTTGCCTTGCTAAAAGCATTTTCAACCACATAAAATAATGCTTTGGTTGAAAATTGGTTTATAGTAAAATATTTTGCAAATGGTTTTGCCACTTTTATAAAATGACCAATAAGTGTTTTAGAATGTTTATAACCCATTAGAAACCACTTTTCCAAATAAAACAATCTTTGGCATGCTTGCATGCATTGTTTTATTTCTATTATTTTATGTGATGTTTGCTTGAATGGTAGATTGAATTCTTTCTTGCTTGATTGAATTGTAGTGGAATTTGAAGATTGTGGACATTGCAAGATCAAGGAGTGAACTTACATTCTCTACCAAAAAGGCAAGTGATGCTCCATACTTTTGTCCCATTATTTTCACTATGCATTAGTGATATTTCTAAGTAGGACTTGCATGGAATTTTGCTAAGTGTAAACTATGCCATGGGAAATCCTAGTAGATGAAACCTTAGTAGAATTTTCCTAAGTTAAGATTCCTCCTACTATCATGCTTAGCTTAGCTAGTAGAAAACATGGGTGGATTATATTCATACTATGGAATATTTCCAAGTCAAGGACTTGTGTTTTGTTTAATAAAACAACTAAGTAAATGAATCACCTGGGTGGAATGGAAGGAATGGTTTGTGTTGAGTGGTTATAAAAGGCCCATGTCTATGGTTTACCTTGTGTATGTCACTTGTGGATGGCCACCCAGGAACAAAGAGATTTGAGATGTCAAATGTTGAAAAGCTTCAAGTGCAGCCACTTGGCATTATGGGCTCTGCCTGGATCATATAGGTTGTAATTAGTTAGCCAAATGGACAGTTGGTGGTAGGGGTTTGATAGGTTGGAGCGCGTCCATTCTGGTCTAAGGGAAGGCTTCTGAAAGATCTTGTCTTGGTGAAACCAAGTCTTGTGGGGAAAGTGCACCACCTCTGCAGAGTGAAAAATCTAAGTACTTAGACATGTCCCTGGTAAAGGAAAATTTGAGCATCAAGACATGGAAGCTATCAAGAATCTCCTCATCCCAATTTCTAAGTTAAAAACTTGTGGTTGAACAAGGGTTGAAGGATCACCAATTTCTATTGGGAGATGCCTTGGGTGATGATTTTGTCAAGCAAAAACTTAGTGTTTTTAAATGATAAGGAAAAATCTATTTTGAGCAAATCAAGCCTAAGATCCACGTAGCCAAATGCATATAGATGATAGACTCCACTATACTACCATAGTATCACTTGCCAATACAATTCAAATGTATTGACCCTTGTGGATGTAACTTATTATGTTGCATGTTTGTTTGATGTTTAGTGAAGTTTATTGATTAGGATTACAAGTCTACAAACAACATGACTGCCTGTGGCACTTTGAAGATGAAGGACCCCATGTTATTGTTATATTATGCTGCATTGTAATGAGATAGCCAAATGAGCTATGTAAGATGTAATAAATTATTTTATTCCTGGTTATAAAGTTGTATTATGACCTTTGTTTATTCATATTATATCTTAACTGTGGATGCTAGCTATTGACCCAGGGACTAGCATTGTAAACACAGGGATCTCTACCTTATTAAAGGTTGGGAACCTTACAGATGGTATCAGATCACTGTGTTGCCTGTAGGATTGTAACCCTAGGATTGGACAAAACCCCTTAGAAAAATAGGAGTTGAATTTGTTCCAAAACTTATTTACAAACAATCTTGTAAACTCTTTCCTCAACCATTTTGGTTTTTGATTCTACATCTTGTCTATTTCAACTTGATGGATAAAGCCTCCACCATGACCAAATACTTCAACTTTATTCTCACCAAGGACTTCAACTTTGGATATCACTAAGGACTACAAGTGAGACAAGAAATATTACTCAACACTTGAAGACTAAGGAAACACAACTTAGAAGGAACCATCATCACCTTTGAAAGATTGTGACCAAGACACAAGAGATTATCCAAGGATACAAAGATCTTGTTCAAGAAGAAACAACCAAGAAGGATGGAATAATTTCAGGTGAACCATATAGTTGGACCACCATATTTAGATCAAACCAAACACGCCAACTTATTTGGTGTAGCAAAAATATTTTGTTGCCTAAAAATGTGCTTGAACTTTGTTGTCTGAGTGGAATGCTTGTTTGTGATTGCTTGTGTGAATTGTGATATGTGTGATTAGAACTATTTCCTTAGAAATATCTTGCCTATTCTAGTCCCAATCCAACCCAAACAGATGACTACTCCAAGAAACTCCAACATCAAGGATGGTGACAACAACAAAAACCTAGGGATCAACATGAGAGAGCTCATAGTAACCAAAACCCAGTTGAACCAAGTGACAGCTTAATTTTTAGCCAACACTAGTGAGTTAGATCCAACCATGCAAAGGTTCTTGGAAACCCAAACCCAATTGTTGCATAGGATGACAAGTCAAATAATCAACATGGGAGACAACTATTCCCAAGGAGTTTATGACAACAAGGATGTCAAGGATGACATTTTATAAGGAACTGAAGCTTGCAATGTTTGTGGAGACAAGGATCACACTTCCAAAGAGCATGTAGGTCAATGCCCCAATTGTGAAGAGAAACATCCAACTGACCAATGCCCCACATCTCAAGCTAATTGTTTTCTATGTGAAGGAAATAATCATGTCCCTATCCAATGCCCCATCTATTCCATAGTTCAACAAATGAAACAAGATGGAGTGCAACAACAGTTTGTAAACCCTCATGAAGGAACAACTTCTACCAAGAAGGATGGAGGCAAAGTCAATACCATGCATCATAAGGCCAAATCCAAAGTGACCACAAAGTGTTGCTACTCTTGTGAAGAAGAAGGTCATATCTCTAGTAACTGCCCCAAGAAGAGAGAAAGATTTCCCACCTTTGTGGTGAAATATGAAGAGCATGAACTAGAAGTGTAGGGTTCGCAGCATAGAAAACAAAAAATTTCCTACGATGTGAACTATATACCAAGATCTATATATACTAGATACAAACAACGGGCGGATGTATATCCGTAGAGAACATACCCTTGAAGACCGACAAAGCTTAACGAGTTCAACTCGTGGTTGATGTAGACGATCTCTTGCCGATCTCAAGATTGAGAGGAAGTCCTAAGCCGCAAATCAGCACATCCGTGCTCGCACACCGTTCGAGGCACCGAGCAACCTCCGCCTCCTCGCTCCAGCGATGCAGTGAGCACAACTCTTTCTTGCGAATAGCCAGGGAACATGTATCGCTAGTCCGAGACCATGGGGATAAATTCTAGAGGGAGAGATCCTTCACGAGGAGGTGTGAGTGAGAAGTGAGAGGAGGGCTCCTTTTATAGGAGGGGGAACCCCAAGGGGTGGCCGCATGGGGCTGCCCCTTGCCCTCCCTCTTCATGTGGGTGGACACTCCACTCAAAACTCCTCCAAATTCCTCCACTCAAAATCACTCAAAGATCCCATTAAATTTCCACCAAATTTAATGCAAAACCTCATTAAATAAAACTCTTTTATTTTATTCAGAATTTTGTCAATTACTTTAATGACAAACATTCACAAATAACCTTGCTAGAATTCTATTTCACATGCATAACCACTTTATGCAATTTCACGAAACCTGTTTCGGTATCTAGTGAAATAAATTCCTGCGCTTGTTCATTCTTCGGCATGAAACATTTGCTCCAATTGGATGTCGGTGTCTCTTAAGTGTGTCACCCTACGGTTCGTGAATAAGGCGGACATGATCGAGACCCCTCTCGGATCAATAATCGAAGCGGGATCTGAGACCCATCTTGACTCCACACATTCAACGATGACTTTCTTGTGATCGTCGGAACCTTTACGCTAGTATCTTAATCCCTTTGTTTCACGATATATTACATGTCCGAGATTGATCATCGGTATCTCCATACCTAGTTTGATCTAATCGAGCATGCACTCTTTTCTCGTTCTGTGATATAACATTCTAGTGATCAAATCACTTGCTTGCAAGCTAATCAATGTGATATCACCGAGAGGGCCAGTATATCTATCCGTCATCGGGATGAACAAATTCCACTCTTGATCCATGAGCCTCAACATAACACTTTGTTAGTTACGAATCCATCTTTATAATCACCACATTACGGTGTGATGTTTGATGTTATCAAGAAACTCTTAGGTGTTAGTGATTGACATGATCTCATGGTCTAAGGATTAGGATCACTTTAAGTTGTTATAGCAATATAAACTCAATGACTTTGATCGTAATGCTATACTTGGATGAATGTTCATCACATCATTACACTAATGTTGTGATCCGTTATTAACAACATCCAATGTCCATGATCGAAACCTTGATCATCTTGTTAATCAACGAGCTAGTTTATGAGAGAGGCTTAACTAGGAACTTTCTGTTTGTTTATTAAACACACATGTATTAACGTTTCGATTAATACAATTATAGCATGCAAAATAAACATCTATCATATACTTGGAATACACATAATAAACACTTTATTATTGCCTCTCGGGCATATTCCTTGATCTCCCACTTGCACTAGAGACAATAATCTAGTTACATAGTGATAAATCTAACACCCATTGAGTTCGGTGTTGATCATGTTTTGCTCTAGGGAGAGTTTTAGTCAACGGATCTGCTACATTGAGATCCGTATGTACTTTACAAATCTTTATATCTCCATCCTTGACATGCTCATGGATGGAGTGAAACCGCGCTTAATATGCTTGGAATGCTTGTGAGACCTTGGCTCTTTGGCATTGGCAATGGCACCATTGTTGTCACAATAGATCACCATTGGGTCCAATGCGTTTGCCACAACTCCTAGTTCGGATATGAACTCCTTCATCCAAAGCGCTGCTTCCAAGCGCAACATATTGACCTCCGTTGTTGATCTCGCTACCACAGTTGTTTGGAACTCCTCCAACTAACCGCCCGCCATTCATGAGAAATACGATCCGGATTGAGACTTAGAGTCATCCGGATCGGTGTCAAAGCTGGCGTCAACGTAACACTTAGCGAGAGCTCTTCTTCACCTCCAGATACAAGAAACATATCCTTAGTTCTTCGTAAGTACTTAAGGATATTCTTGACCGCTATCCGATGTTCAACACGGATCCGATTGGTACCTACTAGTCGGACTAATAGTGTGCCACATCCGTCTTGTACATAGCATGGCGTACATTATAGAGCCTATGGTGAAGCATAGGGACTCTGTCCATTATCTCTTTCTTCCCAAGCCGGACTTTGAGTCTTACTCAATGTCTTGCCTTGCAACATATGTAAGAACCCTTCTTACTTCCGTCCATTTTAAACTTCTTTAAAATCTTATCAAGGTATGTACTTTGCGATAGCCCTATTAGGCGCCTAGATCTATCTCTATAGATCTTTATGCCTAATATGTATGACGCTCACCTAGGTCCTTCATTGAAAATTTGTTGTTTAGATAACTTTTAACATTGTTTAAAGTTCTATATCATTTCCGATCAATAATATGTCATCCACATATAATATCGTAAATGCCACATTGCTCCCACTCACTTTCTTGTAAATACAAGCTTCTCCATAAGTTTGGACAAATCCAAACTCTTTGATTACCTCATCAAAGCGAGATTCCAACCGTGATGCTTGCTTCAATCCATAGATGGATCGCTGAAGTTTGCACACCTTGTTAGCATCCTTAGGATCGACAAAACCCTTTGGTTGTATCATATACAACTCTTCTTCAATATTACCATTGAGAAACGCGGTTTGACATCCATACGCCATATTTCATAATCGAAATATGCAGCAATTGCTAACATAATCCTAATCGACTTTAGCATCGCTACGGAGAGAATGTCTCACCGTAGTCAACTCCTTGAATTTGTCGAAACCCCTTTGCGACAAGTCGAGCTTTATAGATGGTTACATTACCATCAGCAACAGTTTTCCTTTTAAAAATCCATTTGTTCTCCACGGCCTTTCGGTCGTGAGGTAATTCCACGAAGTTCCAAACTTGATTTTCATACATGGATTCCATCTCGGATTTCATGGCTTCTAACCATTTGTTGGAATCCGGGCTCATAATTGCTTCTTCATACGTCAGGTCATTGTTTTCATCAACCATGAAATTTATGACAGATTTCCGTACTCGGAGCTGCACACGTCCTGTTTGACCTGCGAGGTTCGGTAGTATTCTCTTTCGGAGTTTCATGATCATTATCATTAGTCCCATCTTCAACAGGTGGAGCCAACTCCGGAACAACTTCCGGCGCTGCTCTACTCACCATACTTTGAAGAGAAGGTTCCACAACCTCTTCGAGTTCTACCTTCCGACTACTCACACCTTTTGCGAGAAACTCTTTCTCTAGAAAGGATCCATTCTTGGCAACAAAAACCTTGCCCTCGGATCTGTGATAGAAGGAATACCCAATAGTTTCTTTAGGGAATCCTATGAAGACGCATTTTTCCGCTTTGGGTTTGAGTTTATCCGGTTGAAGTTTCTTCACATAAACATCGCATCCCCAAACTTTAAGAAATGACAGCTTAGGTTTGTTTCCAAACCACAATTCATACGTTGTCTTTTCAGCGGATTTAGATGGTGCCCGATTTAAAGTGAATGCAGGAGTTTCTAGTGCATAACCCCAAAATGACAACGGCAAGTCCTTGAGACATCATAGATCGAACCATATCTAATAGAGTACGATTACGACGTTCCGACACACCATTTCATGTGGTGTTCGCGGTGTGAGTTGTGAAACAATTCCACACTCTTTCATGTGAGTGCTAAACTGTAACTTAGATACTCACCTCCACAGTCGGACCGTAGAAATTTGATCTTTCTATTACGATGATTTTCCACTTCATTCTTGAAATTCCTTGAACTTTTCAAAGGTTTCAGACTTGTGTTTCATCAAGTAGATATAACCGTATCTACTCAAATCATCCGTGAAAGTAACAAAATAACGATATCCACCTCATGACACACTCATTGGACCACATACATCGAATGTATGATTTCCAATAAATCATGCCTGCTCCATTGAACCGAAAACGGCGTTCTAGTCATCTTGCCCATAAGGCATGGCTCACATGTATCAAATGATTCATAATCAAGTGATTCCAAAAGTCCATCCGAATGGAGCTTCTTCATGCTTAATGCCAATATGACCTAGACGGCACATATATGGATATATCATCATTAAGTTTAATCCTTTTAGCATCAACATTATGAATATGTGTAACATTATCATTGAGATCTAATGAAATAAACCATTCATCATCGGTGCATGACCATAAAAGATTTCATTCATATAAATGGAACAACCATTGTTCTCGATTTAAATGAATAACCACTTTGCATCAAACATGATCCAGATACAATGTTCATGCTCGGTCAGGCACCGATAACATTTATTTAAGTTTATGACTAATCCCGACGGTAAGTGGAGAGGCAGGGCGATTACATCAACGTTGATCCATTGCCGACACGCATCTTGACCTCACCCCTTGCTAGCGGTCGCTTGTTCGATTCGAGTTACAAATATTAGCAACCGAACCGTATCAAATACCCGGTGCTAGCGAGCACTAGTCAAGTCCACATCAATAACATGTATATCATATATACCTTTGTTTTCCTTTGCCTTCTTATGCGGATACTTGGGGCGCTTCGATGTGATCCCCTTACAATAGTAGCACTCGGAATCGACTTAGGTCCAACTCGGGTTTCTTTTCAAAGGCAATGTGCTTTCCACCTTACTTCCTTCCGTTTTCCTTCTTGTCTTTCTTCAAACCGGTGTTCCTATTGATCATCAACACTTGATGTTCCTTTTGATCTCCACTTCAGTTTTAAGCATTGTAAGCTCGGGAGAGACTTCTTCATGCCTTGCATATTATAGTTCATCACGAAGCTCTTATAGCTAGGTGGCGTAGACCGCACACGATGGATGCCTAAGTCAATGGGAATCGTTATTCCCAAGGACACAAGCTTATCGGCGTAACCGACATCTTGAGTACATGCTCACTAACTGCTCTTCCATCATGCAACTAAAGAACTTTTACAAGCATTGTAGCTCTCTACAGACATGTGTGTAAAATCATTTTCAACTCACCCATTGTATCAAATGCATTGCCGTTTTGAAACGCTTTGAAGTTCGCTCTAGCCCATACAATATGCCGCAATGAACTAAGTTGTGGTCCTCCGACGAGTCGATAGACATTCTTCTCCTCGTCGGGGCATCATCAAAGGTGGGGGGCCTAACGGCTTCTAGCACATATTGCTTTTGTGCGAGAGGAGAATCCTCAAATTCATGGCCCATTCGAAAGTTGCTACCGTTCGTTGCTAGTTTCTCTTTCTCCATGAACGCATTGAAATTAAAAGGTGGTGCCATCTACAACAGAATTTGTAAAGTTTAGACTATGTATGATAGATCGAGTTCAACTAATCTATATTACGAATGAACTCCCACTCAAAAGTGACATCCTCGAGTCCTTTTGGTGATTACATGAACCAAATCCACTACACCAAGTCCGATCATCACGTGAGTCGGTATAGCTTCAAAGGCGAGCATCAAATGGGCATCATATCAACTATATGACTCATGCTTAACCTTTCGTCGTGTTCCGAGGCCATGTCTGTACATGCTAGGCTCGCCAAGTTAGAACCTTAGTATTTGCGTGTGTAACTGTTTTACACCAAATATGGTCGTGGATCCAAGAACACCCGATCATCACGTGATGTCTTGGAGCGAAAACATAATCGGTGCATACTAAAGGAAGAACACATTTTTATCTTGATATTTAAATGAGGGATCATCTTATTATGCTTAACAAAGCGCTAAACAAGCAATATAAGATGCAACCAAAACATCATATGTTTATTAGTGAAATTATATGGTTCCCGCAGATGATCTCTATCATGTGCATCGTGGTGTGATCACTATCATACCTATATGTGTAAATCCAAGGTCTATGGATATTACACGCTATATGTGTTGTAAGATTATCATCTCATACTTTACTTACAACACTACCATATCATGTCACTAGCCCAGCAACAATCTAAACTAGACGCCTCTAATTTATCCATTGCAAGTTTTACGTGGCTTAGGGCTTTCGAGATAGAACCGTTCTTACCTACGAACATGAACCACAACGAGGATAATCAAATTGTTGACAACTCGCTTGCAAAATAGATATTGACTATAGTAGGAGAGACAGACACCCGCTAGCCACTTATGCAAACTAGTTGCATGTCAAGCGTGGAACAGGTCTCATGTGCGAGGACATGTAAAGTTTGTCCGGGCCGCTTCATCCCACTATGCCACCAATATCCAAAATCACAACAAAGGAGCAACAACATGATCATCATTGCCCACATACTCATATGTGTACTACCCGTAAAGTATCTACGCATAGATCCGGCTCGATACCCTTGTAGGGTTCGCAGATAGAAAACAAAAAATTTCCTACGATGTGAACTATATACCAAGATCTATATATACTAGATACAAACAACGGGCGGATGTATATCCGTAGAGAACATACCCTTGAAGACCGACAAAGCTTAACGAGTTCAACTCGTGGTTGATGTAGACGATCTCTTGCCGATCTCAAGATCGAGAGGAAGTCCTAGCGCAAATCAGCAGCATCCGTGCTCGCACACACGTTCGAGGCACCGAGCAACCTCCGCCTCCTCGCTCCAGCGATGCAGCGGAAGCACAACTCTTTCTTGCCGAATAGCCACCGGGAACATGTATCTCGCTAGTCCGAGACCATGGGGGATAAATTCTAGAGGGGGAGAGAGATCCTTCACGAGGAGGTGTGAGTGAGAAGTAAGAGGAGGGGCTCCTTTTATAGGAGGAGGGGGGAACCCCAAGGAGGTGGCCGGTGCATGGGGGCTGCCCCCTTGCCCTCCCCTCTTCATGTGGGTGGACACTCCACTCACAAAACTCCTCCAAATTCCTCCACTCAAAATCCCACTCAAAGATCCCATTAAATTTCCACCAAATTTAATGCAAAACCTCATTAAATAAAACTCTTTTATTTTATTCAGAATTTTGTCAATTACTTTAATGACAAACATTCACAAATAACCCCTTGCTAGAATTCTATTTCACATGCATAACCACTTTATGCAATTTCACCCGAAAACCTGTTTCGGTATCTAGTGAAATAAATTCCTGCGCTTGTTCATTCTTTCGGCATGAAACATTTGCTCCAATTGGATGTCGGTGTCTCTTAAGTGTGTCACCCTACGGTTCGTGAATAATGCGGACATGATCGATACCCCTCTCGGATCAATAATCGAGCGGGATCGGAGACCCATACGACTCCCACACATTCAACGATGACTTTCTTGTGATCGGGAACCTTTTACGCTAGTATCTTAATCCCTTTGTTTCACGATATATTACATGTCCGAGATTCGATCATCGGTATCTCCATACCTTGTTTGATCTCGTTGACATGCACTCTTTCTCGTTCTGTGATATAACATTCTAGTGATCAAATCACTTGCTTGCAAGCTAATCAATGTGATATCACCGAGAGGCCCAGTATATCTATCCGTCATCGGGATGAACAAATTCCACTCTTGATCCATGAGCCTCAACATAACACTTTGTTAGTTCTGAATCCATCTTTATAATCACCCTATTACGGTGTGACGTTTGATGTTATCAGGAAACTCTTCCGGTGTTAGTGATTGACATGATCTCATGGTCTAAGGACTAGGATCACTGTAAGTTTTTATAGCAATATAAACTCAATGACTTTGATCGTAATGCTATACTTGGATGAATGTTCATCACATCATTACACTAATGTTGTGATCCCGTTATTAACAACATCCAATGTCCATGATCAGGAAACCTTGATCATCTTGTTAATCAACGAGCTAGTTTATGAGAGAGGCTTAACTAGGAACTTTCTGTTTGTTTATTAAACACACATGTATTAACGTTTCCGTATTAATACAATTATAGCATGCAAAATAAACATCTATCATATACTTGGAATACACATAATAAACACTTTATTATTGCCTCTCAGGGCATATTCCCTTCAAGAAGAACCCCTATATTTGGAGAGACCCAAGAAGAAGAAGAAATTCCCAAACCCTAGCAAGAAAGATATTACCCAATAGCAATGTTACACTTGCAAAGAGATGGGACACTATGCCAATGAATGCCCAGAAAAGAAGAAGAATCAAGGAAACAAACAAGAGGCAATGAAACCAAAGGAAAAGAAAGATAATAGCCAAGTGATGTGTTTCCAATGCAAAGAGCTAGGCCATTATGCAGACAAGTGTCCAGAGAAGCTTCATCAAAACCCTAAGCAAGCCAAGATGTAATGTAGTTGGAAAATTTTTAAGGGTGGTAATATCCTAGTTGCTTTGAGCCAACTTGTAGGCCTATCCTTCCCAAATCTTGGGACGAGATTTATTTTAAGGGTGGTAGCCTGTCACATCCCAAGATTTTCCAACTCTTGTAATGTGAAAATAAATAAACAAAAAAAAAGATTGTTGAAATTTAGGGTGAAAAGAAACTTTTTATTTCTAAATGGAAACTTAAAATCCCATCTTGAACAAACTTTGGTTAATATTTGAATCTAACTAGATTCAAATCAAGTGGAATGCAATCTTCATAAATGCATCTGGAAATTTAAACACTTGAGAAATAAACCAAAACCCTAAAACCCTAATGGAAGAAAATCATTTTCAAGATATCTCTAAGACCATGGATTTGATCCATATAAAAATTTGTCAAACAAACATTTCAAAATGATCAAGAATGACAAATAGAAATATTATAAAACAATATAAATTGATTTCATTCAATTTGTAGCCATTAATAAAATCTTATGAATTTAATAAGATAAGGGAATTGAATTTCCAAAGATAATAAAGCACCTACCAAGAAATACATACCAAATGGTGAGCAAATAATCCTCAAGATATTTAAAAGGATAAACAAATATTAAATAAGATTTTACAAATTGGAATCACTAGGTTTGGACCTATAAATAAAAAGACATGGATTTTATAAGATAAAGATAGAAATAATAAATGAGGAATATTTAAAGACCAAATTAAATCTTGACCTAATCCATAAGCAAATGGAATAAATATAGTCCAAATCCAAATAAAATAATGGATAAACAATCTTCAAATTAAATAAAATAGCATTAACCAAATTCCATTTCCATTTGAATAAAGACAAAATTCCTATTAGAAATGCTTAATTAAATCAGGGGAAAATAATATTTGGAATTTACCCCAGTGGAATAAAAGTTATTTAATTAATTTAAATAGGATCAAAGAAATCTTGCAAATAAAATTTATGGAATTAAAACTATATTTAATTTCATTAGTATAAAGACAAATACCCAATTCAAATGATTTATAAATCATATTAAATATTTTCCAAATAATGCAAGGTGAAGTATTTGACACCCTAACAAATAAATAAAACCTACTCAAAAAGTTTTGTGAAAAATTGAAATTAAATAAGAGTTAAAAATATATTTGTTATTAATTGAATTTAAAGCAAGGGCTTTGTTTTAATAATTAAAAGATCCTAAAAAGAATAAAATTATTATTCTAAATTGACTTCAGAATATGTTAATAAACAGAATTTGAATACACACAAGGATTGGTTGAAGTTTTAAATCAAATGAATGTTTGAATTGATTAAACAAAATCAAAACAGAATAAAATAATTGGAAAAAGAAAAACAAACAGGAGAAGAAAAAATAAAACGAAGCAGCCAGCCCAGCTAGCCCACTAAGCCCAGCAGTCCAGCCCACTCCCTCTCACCCCGCAGAAAACGATTCGCACTTGCAGATGAACCCAATCGGTCACTGACTGCCTGGACCCACTTCTTCTCTCTCTCACTGACGTCTCGACCCCATGCCACGTCATCGTCTTCCCCACCCGTGCCAACCTCGTCGGCCGTTTCTACCCGATTAAAACTCGCGTCAATGCTTGCTACTGCCGCGTTGATTCAGTCCAGTGACGACGCGGTATTAAACACCTCCCTTCCCTCTCCATTTCTCCCAGACGCCACACCTCAAGAGCGCCCAGGCTGTCTCCAATTCCATCTGCACCGTCGCTGCTTCCGACGAGGTCCCGCTCGAATTCCGGCGAACCCAGGCCGCGCCTCGCCTCCTCGACCACACTGGCATGTTCCCCATCAACCACTGCATCTTCTAGTAACCTCGGCTTGCTCGCACTTGACCCACAGCTTTGACAATGATGACCACTGAGTGCGCCACCGTCTGCCATTTTCTTCGGCGACTCCTCTGGTAATGTTTTGACCGCCCCTCTTCCCCTCTTTCGCATACAAGCACTCACCACAACCTTGCGCGTCTAACCACACCTTCCTTTCTTTCTGGCATGAACTGTAGCGTCGCCTTCGCCAGCATTCGAGAGAACCCGTCGCCAGAAGCTCCTCCGGCGAGCAATCACCGTCGCCCTCGTGCACCCCCTGCTCTCCTACGACCATGTTGAGCATCAGCATTCCACGGCAAACCCGGTGAGCATATCCTTACTCGCCTCAGTAGCCACCGCAAGACCTTGCCAGAGCGGCGCCGCCATCCACGTCCGCCACGCCAGTTATTGGCAAAGCAATAGGAGTCGTCTGATATGGATCCGAGTGACGCGATAGAACCGAAGCGAAGAGGTATCCTGCGATCTATGCCGTGCGATTAAGTTAGATCCAACGCACCAGAGTGAGCGATCTGCGCGAACCGGTATGGCCCAATGAAAAACAGCCACGTGGCTCAGACTTCGTTTTAAAAACAGAAACATTTCTATTAGATGTTCAATTTTGTAAAATTCATAACTTTCAAACCACACATCCTAATTTTACAAACTTTATATCAATGGAATCAGCAAGACAAACCCTATCCAACCATGCACTTTGTTTAGTAAATTGCTTCTGTTAAAAAGGATTGTTCTTGCAGAAACTTGTGTAGGCTTATTTTGAATATAAAATTATTTCTAAAATTATTTTGGTGATATAATATTTGGAAAATGGTTTGATTTGAACCTACTGACCATAGAAATTAATTTGTGGTTTCAAAAACATATTTGGTGAAGCAAAAGAATAAATCTTTGAATTAAAGCATTTCTAGCCAAATAAAAATGTTGATTATGGTTTAAAAATGCTTTTGGAGGAAAACCTTTGGGAAATCTTTTGACTTAAACTCTCTGACCCTAAACACAAAGTTTTATGATTTTAAAACATATTTAGTGAACCCTATGAAGATTGTTGCCTTGCTAAAAGCATTTTCAACCACATAAAATAATGCTTTGGTTTAAAATTGGTTTATAGTAAAATCTTTTGCAAATGGTTTTGCCACTTTTATAAAATGACCAATAAGTGTTTTAGAATGTTCATAACCCATTAGAAACCACTTTTCCAAATAAAACAATCTTTGGCATGCTTGCATGCATTGTTTCATTTCTATTATTTTATGTGATGTTTACTTGAATGGTAGATTGAATTCTTGCTTTCTTGGTTGAATTGTAGTGGAATTTTAAGAGTGTGAACATTGCAAGATCAAGGAGTGAACTTAAATTCTCTACCAAAAAGGCAAGTGATGCTCCATACTTTTGTCCCATTATTTTCACTATGCATTAGTGATATTTCTAAGTAGGACTTGCATGGAATTTTGCTAAGTGTAAACTATGCCATGGGAAATCCTAGTAGATGAAACCTTAGTAGAATTTTCCTAAGTTTAGATTCCTACTACTATCATGCTTAGCTTAGCTAGTAGAAAACAAGGGTGGATTATATTCATACTATGGGATATTTCCAAGTCAAGGAATATTTCTAAAGAATTATCGCACTAGTAACATAACAGGATTATTCTCAAGTGAATATCCCTCATATCACTAGAGAACTCTTTATTATTGCTAGGATGTGTCCTACAGGTTCTACCCATTTACTAGGTTTCCAACCTAAGGTCAAACCATATGCTCTGATACCAACTGCGGTGACCCAGCATACCACTACATGATGTATTATACTATAGTCGTTGACATAACACCAATGAAACCCCGTTCACTAGTATTACATCCCTCAGAATGGCACAACAGAAACACAGCAGGTCCAATACATAGCTAAAGGTTACAACTCATTCGTTACACAAGATCCAGAGAACACTCCAGAGTAAGAGAGAGAAAGAACTTCTTACAGAGAAAAATCAAAGGTAAACAACGCAAGGACTATTCTACTAGTAAGACTAGTATTTTCACTAAGGGGTTGGCATTGCTGCTATTGCAACACACTACAGAAATAGGTTTTTTGGCTAGAGATTATATTCCTATCTAAACAGTAACTTCGTCCTCACTTGAGTTGAGGTATTTGTTGACTTCTGTGTCTTTGTTGAAGAGCTTTAGCTTTGGATGATGCTTCCTGGAGCATAACTTGGTGTAGACATCGTCTCGATGGCTTCAGAATCTAGAAAGAGTTAAGAAGATACTTTGAGTACGAGCATACTCAGCAAGTTCACTAGAAAAGGAGTGTTTGATGCACTATAACTACAGCCACAGACCGTAGGTCGTAGGCAATGCAAGTTTTCATAAACATCTCTTGAAAGGTTACTTTTATTCTGAAAAGATATGTCCGTCGGCCTTCACGGGTTTACCAGAACTTTCATGGAGTTCCTTTCCCGCAGGGTTCGCAGATCCTTCCCGGAACAGGGAGTAACAAGTTACAGTTCTTACACTCTGCAGAGGTGCGTTACTTTTACCATGAGATATCAACTCCTTGTTGCATAACCGGGCAGCTTACCCATCCACAATTCCATGTTGTGGGGCCCAGTAGATGATCCAAGCCAATCACTGCCCTCTCCGCGACCTCATATGTCTGCATGATCCTTCGGGCTAGCTCACCTTTGTTAAGCCCCCTTTCGGGCAGGCTAAAACCTTGATGAGTTCCCGAAGACTCTATGACCTGGTGTTTCCCTGGCAAGTGCCATATTAAAGGGTCCATCCACTAAACACCATCCATAGATAATCTAGACACCAAAAGTGTGGGGCGTAAGGGTGCCCACCCATATGTTGGATCCACACAAGGAATCACAATGTCACGTTAAGGTCGTCTTGCCTCCATACAAGAGGAAAAGGATACAACTGACTTCTCCGTCCCATTCCAAATCCCATGGTTAACGCGTAATATACGGCGCAAGAATCACTGGCGACATTGGTTATTAAGTCCTATATATTATGTTCCTTTACCACCGGAACTTTTATAGTAAGTTATTACCTCATGGTAATAATCTATAATCACATTATTATGAAAATAGTGTTTTCGGACCTTTTTCAAATGTAGGTGATGTCCACATTGGATTTGTACAATACTTTACAGAAAATAACCAAAGGACATGAGCAAGTGTGAACTTGCCTTTTGTGATTGCAAGATTATGCACTCACGGTCTTCGAGTGAGTATAAGATCCAAAATCTGAAATCAGCATCATTGGTCTAGTAAGGACTAATGTTTAAAGAGGCAATATGCTTTTATGCATAAGTAATGTGATGCACTTTATAAATGAGAATCTCGGGGATAACGTTGTTCTAGGGTTTGCATCCGGAAATGGTTACTTTAGAATGTGTTGTCCCTTTTAGGTAGATTTCATACTTGTGCTTCTTATTAAGGCTTGTGAATATGTGTGGAACAATCATATAATTACAATATCATAAGTAATGGGGCACACAAAAAAGGTGACATGCTACTTAAAATTGTTTATATAAGAGCTCTTGTTTGAAGTGGCAAAAAGAATAACCTTCGAAGAAAAGGTTTCTCTTCTAAGGTCTAAACAAGCTTTGTGGTTAATAGAGTTTGGTCGATGTTATTTATGCTTGCTCGAATGGTTTGAGTTTCAGATGTTTTATAACTTAAGTACTTCAGAACAAAGTTAACTATAAAATATATAACAATGTTTATAGTGTTATATTAAGATTCTTATAGACTAAAGTTAACTTTAAAACAAAGATAGTTTAAAAGTATAATGCTTCTACCCTTTTTATTTGGTGTACTTGGTAATGTTGTCTTAAGGTTATTTAAGAATGGTTATTTTTCTATTTAAGTAGTGGTCTCTTAATTTTTTGTAGTGGATCAAGATTTCTTGTTTCTTTATAAAGGAATGATTATGGTGTGTGGATAATAAATAGTACTTGTGAATACTCATGAATTATCTTTGGATTTAGTCCATTATAAGGTTGTATTTGATTGATATATCATTCTTGAGGATTTTATAATCATTAAAGATCTTTTAGAATATAATATATTCATATGTAGAAGATAATTCAATATAATAGTATTTCTAATGTTTTGAATGATTATGACTTATTAGTAATATTCAAGACTAATACCTATGTACTAGATTTGATTGACTAGTTTTAGAAATATTAACAAATTTATTTACCCTTCTATGAATTTTAAACTAAGTAAATAAGTTTAGATTTGAGTTATTAAAATATTTGAATTTTTATTTATCTAAAAAGTGGAACATTATATTTTTAACATGTAGGTATTATTTTTGTGATTATTTTGGTATATTACATTTATTTTTGTGATTTATAAATAATATGATATGATTTTTACAATTCTTATTACTTTATAATTACTTAATAAATAATAAATATTTAATTAAGTGAAATAATAACACATGATTATAGTTTTTAAAGTATTGTTTTTATTTTTCCAATATTTTTGGTATTTATTTTTTTATTTTTAATATTTACCATTATTAAAATATGAATTAGCGAAGTTTTATTACTTATAAAAACTTTATTAAATAATATTTATTTAAATAATCATTATAACAATATTTGATAATAAATTTAAGTTGTAGATTATATTTTTCTACAAATTTTCATATATTATACACATTTTTCTGAATTATAAATCAAAAGTTATGAATTAAACAAGATTTAATCATTTATTTGATTTCTGGAATATGATTAATTGAGTTATAACACTTTATTTATTTCTTAAACAGGAAATACTTTTTACACCGCACCCACACCTAACCTGAGTCACTGACCAGTGGGCCTATGTCTACCTCAGGTCTCAGGTTTAGAAAATATATTTGTTACCGACCCTGTCTCTACCCCGAGTTAGTGACATATGGGCCAAAGGCCATGTCATCAGCCACGCGGGACAAAGACTGGTCAAATTAGCTGATGTGGCTAGAACTCAACGTAGGCATGACGTCACTTGAGTTGATCCTCACTGGTTGAGGATCGATCGATCGATCTGGTGTACGCGTGAGACTGTGACAAGGTGCGTTGGACAGAGGAGATGAAGGCGAACCAATTGGTGGTGGCGCCGCTATCTAATGGTCATCGGAGGGCAACCGGCGACGAGCTTATGCGGCGGTGCTTGCGTTTGATTATGGTGGCGTGGATTTAGGAAGCAAACAAAGCATCAACGCATGCTAGGAGACTCAGTGACTCACCAGGAATGTGATGGTGTACTTGGTTTGGCAAGGCGCGGTCGGAGACAACGGCGAGGTCGACGAACAGCAAAGGGAACCAAGGGTGCGATTAGGTCGATTCATGTCTCCTCCACAGTCGCAAGTTGGGTCAATCAAACAAGAAGAGCACGGCGGTCTCCACCGTGGTCTTATCTGGCCGAGACGAGCACGGAATCGTCGGCTCTGGCTCACCTCTGAGCTAGGGTTCTCGGCATGGTTGGGGAAAAGAGGTAGAGAGGGTTTCAGAGGGGGAAATTGAGGATGAGGACGAGCAGGGACGTCACGGTGGCCTCCTTATCCTCTCCTGGCGATGGCGGCGTTGATCTTGGTGCAAGGACGACGATGATGGCATCGGGCGGCGGCGAGCTCCTCCAGCGAGCTATCTGTGTGCGTGAGGATGACGACGACGTAATTTTTGCGAAAAAACCCTTTTTCGGTCCCGCGGTCCTTCTTCGGTCCCACTTGTCAGTCACAGATGGAAATGAGGTGGGCTGGTTGCTGGGCTATTGTGGGATGCACCTGGGCGATAGGTAAGCAGGTAGGAGTTGGGCCACGGCCAGGTTTCTTTTCCCTTTTTCTATTTTCTGTTTTCCTTTTCAGATTTGAATTTAATTTATATTTTGAACTTTTCTTTGTAGAATTTATTTGCTCGATAATTGTAGTAAAAATAAAATATATTTATTATCTTTTGTGAACTTTTATTATATAATCTTTTTATATTTATTTTATTTTCTCTATATGAACCCCTTTATTAATATTTAGTAGAAGCCTTTCTTATTATTTTTCTTTCCTCTTTTAACCATGGATTTATTGAATGATATATTCTTATTTGGTTATAAACCTTAACTCTAGTTGGCTCATAGTTTTAAATAGAAAATTTTATATGTATAAAAATCCTATATTATTATTTGATGCATGAAATATGAAAGAAATTAGTATGGTTAATACTACTTCCATTAACTTGCAAAATGGAAATGTATATATTCTATTATGATAAACAAAGAAGTTTAGGGTTTTGAATTATGAATATTTACCCTAGGTTTAGGGTTTTTAAATGTACTTAGGTTCCTTTATGGATGTGAGTAAAGATTTAATAACTAAACATATTGTTTTATGTTTGGGATATTCGGTGACATACCTTTTTTTTAAATAGAAAGTTACATCTAAAAATTTTTATAGCAAGTAATTGGTAATTATACTCTTAAGCACATATAATAATGATGGTTGGAATTGACAGAGATGTTCTTATGTGATTTGTTATAGGAAAATATTCCTATAAGTGATATTAACATAAGATGATGAATCAATTCCCTGAAATGGATATTATACTTGGTTTAAGATTTAGAGTTGGTTGTTTACCAAGAATGTCTATTTTCCATTCCTCACCGTCCTTGACCTTTAATAAAATATTTCCTTTCCTAGATATAACACTTCTTCCTATCCATCATCATAGTTAGTATGATGAGCTTTACTTCACAAGAATATTCTTATTTACCTATTATTCTTCTAAACTCATTGAAAATTCCATTGAGTTTGATACTAAAGTAGTCCATAGTTCTCTCATATATTTGCTTGGTTATACCCACTACTCTACTGTTGATACTCAATCCAACAAGTAGTTCTTTCAAACTCCACTCATAATCTTCCTTAATCATCCATCACTAATATTTCTTCATCAGATGTATGTATCCAACTATCTTTCTTTAAGGCTTACTATCCTTTAAGATGAATAACACTTCTTCCATAACTCTATGCTAAACTAGCTTTAATTGAATAATATCATCCTACATTTACTTTACTCCAACCTCACATTATATTAATGTGACCTTTAATAACTACTCTAGGATAACTTATCTAACCTAGGGTTTTAATCATGTTCTATCCATCAATATCACTTATACTAAATATAGGTAGACCATCCTGGTGAGTAAGGCATGATCAATATAATCCTTTAAGCATTTAGATCTTAAGTTCTTAGTTGTCTAAGCAAGGCTTTATCAATACTACTGTTCAATTGTCTTGACATTATATTCTTACTATTTCATATTGGATTGAGGTTATTCATGGACTATGCCCTCTTTAAAAGATTTAAGTAGATGTTATGATAAGATCAAGAAATAGTAGATCAAGGATTCATAGTTAAAGGATTTTGTGAATCAATGGTCGATTACTCAACATTGATGAACAACAGATATTAAGCTAAGTTCCATAAAAATTGATATGGAAATAAAGATATATATTGAATGATCTAAACTTAGTTTCTTTCCTACTCAATCTTAATTTAGGAAGTACGGTTAGATATTACCATGATACTCATGGTATATGAAGATGAGATTAAGATATAGTTGTTAAATTCTTATTAGTTGTGTTATATCCTTAACTTGGTACTTATGAGTGATTATAATGAATACTATAATATGATCACCTAAGGATCAATATAAATCATAATGTATTAGGGTTTAACTTTATTACATTTGATCTACCCTTAGATCAAATATCCCTTACCCAAAATAAGGTTTTAGCAAAGGTCATATTAAAACTTATCGCAGTCAACTTGATGATCTACTTCATTTCCATCAAGTTAAGATAAGCTTTAATCACTTTGACAAGTTTTGTTCAAAAGCGCAAAAATTATTCAGATTTTCTATGCATGAATGCAATGCACACATCTGGGTTCATCTTATTTCTAGGCTCTAATGCTGGGATGTTACATTCTTCTCAAGTGGGAACACCTTTCTTGATTGCTCTTGCTTGCTATTTCTTGCTCTTGCTTGATGAATATGAAGACTTACAAATTTCTCCCCTATACTCCATGGGGAAATCTCTTCTTTAAACTTGTCTTCATCACTCCATGATCACGAGGATGGCAAGCTACAAGCATGAGGTCTTCTAGAGAAGGCTCATCTTGGGCTTGCCCTTCTTCAATCCTACTTGAGGTTGATCCATCTTGATGCAATCCTTTGCACTTGTCTTGATCAACCATCAAGCTTCTTATTTCTTCATGATTCCAATGGGCACAAAGCCCTTGGACATTTCTTCATATTTCAACCTTGAGACCAACACATGGCCCAAGTGATGCCAATGGACAAACCTACAAGAGAAACTCAATTTACACATTAGTTCATAGAGATTATCATTAATTATCAAAACCACACATGGGGCATACATGCCCTTTCAATATCCCCCATTTTGGCAATTGATGAAAACCCCTTAGCGAGGGTTTAAATATGAAAAATAACGACCAAAGAGGTTGCCCCAACATCAAATACTACACAGGTATGTGATGTTGGTACAACCACAATATATAGAGCAAACTCCCCCACAATCTATGCATGTGTGATGAACTTGAATTTCATTACATATATTTCCAACCATTACCATTGGTTGAGTTTCCTCTATATATTAAACATGCAAATCAACCACAAAGATGCAAGAGCATGCGAGGGAAATGCTTAAGAACACACTCAAAGCAAAGGACAACTTCCCTTAAACCCTCCAAAACTTCTCCCCCATTGGCATCGATTGCCAAAATGGGTGAAAAGTTCTAGACGGCCAATATAGTGAGAATTCCTCCAAAGGTGTGCAAATGCACATGTCAAATGATGTGTACTTGGGAGGAGTAAAATTATATTGAGGACCCAAATATTGCAAAAAGAAAAGAAAGAGAAATAAGCTTCAACAAATGAAGCGAGCAAACAAAAGGTCCAAACGAAACAATTGAAAATCACCAAATGATATAAAATGGAAACAACACAAAAAAAAGTGTTTAAATGAAAACAGAGAAGCACCCCAAACGTTGTGCAAATATGGAATCCTCGCTCGCCCATAAGCATTTAAACCACTAGAGATGAGGAAGACAGAAATTGTGCACTATTAAATGAATTATCACTGGTGGAAAACATGGCTGTAGTCCCGGGCCGCAACGGGCTCTAGTCCCGGTTTTGGGCCCGGGACTGCGAAAACGGGACTAGAGCCCCCCCTCTAGTCCTGGTTCGCTACGGCCCGCGACTGATAACAGCCACGTGGCTGTTTCAGCGCCACGGGGGGCGGAAACCCTCTAGTCCCGGGCCATAACACCACCCGGGGCTATAAGGTTTCCTGCCGCGGCAGAGAATTGTGTGTTT
This sequence comes from Avena longiglumis, assembly GCA_030063025.1. Taxonomy (NCBI): domain Eukaryota; kingdom Viridiplantae; phylum Streptophyta; class Magnoliopsida; order Poales; family Poaceae; genus Avena; species Avena longiglumis. Next base: position 524,861,523 of record CP125976.1, read on the forward strand.
CTCTGCCGCGGCAGAGATTGTGTATTTCCTTTTTTTGCCATTTCGTTCCTTTTTCGTTTTGTGTTTCACTATAATTTCAAACTAATATTTAAGTACACATATTCTACGCTAGTACATACACAGTACACGTTGATGCATCTATATAATTAATCAATCCCTTGCAAGCATACATTGATGATATATATATCAAAAGGAAGAAATGTTTTGAAATTACATGGTCATTGATGAATATATATTATATCAGCTACATGGAGATCACTAAGGCAAATCGAGTTCCACGTCATCCGCATAATGCTCTCCATGTACATCAAGGACTTCCTTTATCATAAATCCCGCCAGCTCCTCTTGAATTGCTCTTATGCGCTGGTCTGGCTCTAGTTTCTCCCGCAAATCATAAATATAATATGAGTCAATTTTCCGCTCACTGGCCAACTCGCGGATGTACTCGCAGACGTAGTATCCACATAAATGAGTTCCCGGTGGCTGCTGTAAACTCTTCACCATTTTATAAGTTAGCTCCTCTTGAATGGACCTGGTATTTTCTATCTGAACCGTGTCCAACAACTGCTCGACAAAGAAAATGAACAAAGGAGTTATTAGTTACTTGATATCAGGAAATGAATGAAAGAGGACGATATAATGTGATAATGATTGAAATTACTTATGGAGCATTGCTTTCATGTCGCTCCACTGCTCTTGGTCCCAACTTAATGAGTCGTGGACTTCAACTAGGGAGTTGTCAACTTGAATGTTTAGCAAGATCCAGTGGAATCTGCGGACGTTTACATAAGCATACATGCATAGCCCATCGAGTAAGCAAAAATAAAATATGTACAATATATAAACACTCGAAGTTGTAAGGAAATAGTATTTCCTTAACAAAATTATTCTCGGTTAAGAACCTGCACAGGTCTTCCTCCACGTCCTTGGGGTGATTCTTTAACGTATATTCATTAACGATATATGGGTCAATGAACCCAACATCGTATCTTCTAGATCTTTTGCATTCAAGCATATTCATTCTGCAGAATATAATATCATCATACGAAAGGATATATAGTTAGGATAATATATTAAATGAAATGAACGAGCTGATCTACAAACTTAATTATAGAAATAAATCACTTACATACACTAAAAACCAATGATAGATTTGTCGAGGGCGCGCTGGTTGTATAACTGAAACAGTTCGGTCATTTGAACCTGTATCGAGTATGGTTTGAAGTGATACTCCTTTCTAACGTCCATCAGAAACCAATCTTTCTAATTCTTTTTTCTGCTTGCGACATGTACCATTCATGCAAATTTTTCATATGTGTGGATAGACGCGCGAGCTCCTCATTACTGACTAGAGGATCCCCTTGGACATACTTCCGTACTATCTGACCCACTGGCGTATCTTCATAGCTTAAATATTGACCAAGAGACATATTTGTTTCGGTAGCAAGTGCTTTGGCCTGCGATATAGTGATTCCCATTATTGCAGCATCATTACGAGCTCTGGGGTCCATTATTTGCATGTCCATATCCATTTCAGCTCTGAAGGCCTTGTCGAGGTCTAAAATGACTTTGAGCGGGGCGACCGATTGATTCTTCTGTGCTCCGAGCTGGGAAACTTGCTTCCCGCTTTTTGCACTTGTGATTTTTTCTTCTGTGCTTGCTTAATAATCTCCCGGTCATAGTCTAATTCCAGATTCATCGATATCTAGGATGGTTGCTCAAGAAAGGACTTAGCCCACTTTTTGGTTTTTTCATCATATACCGGCTTTGGCTCAGGTTTTTTTGGTGCAAAATGCACCTTAACTTGGGCAGCCACATACGCGTTAGTTTCCTCATCGGTCATGTCATAAGGTCTCTTTGGAAGAGCCGGCGGGATGTCGACTATCTTCGTTGTTTGACCTTTCTTCGATGTGGGGCGCGGGGGAGCATCGAACTTCCATTTCTTCGACGAGGTAGTAGTATTGCACGGAGGCGGGGGCGGGGATCGAGTATTGCACGGAGGCGGAGATCGAGTTGATGTACTCCTACTGCGGCGATCATCAGCGGGGTGGGGTGGACATGGAGGTTGGCGATAATCAGGTTGGGGTGGACTTGGAGGTTGACGATATGCGATGCGGGGTGGACTTGGATTCCTCGGAGTCGGTGGCCTTGGCGCCGAGCCTGGAAACTTGATGTACTTCTTCTTACATAGAATGATGTTGCGCTCGACATCCCCTAGTTTCGTAAGGCCTTCAGGCATAGCGATTTCAATCTCTAGGTCCGCAAAATCCTCCACTATGTCATCCACCGTGACACAAGCATAGCCTGGTGGAATCGGAAGCGAATGGTGGAGTGCTCCAGGTAGACAAGGTAAAGCAGTATTGATCGCCACCTTGAAGGACAGGTTGTTCATTGGCTGATGTAGCTCACATTGTGCCATCTCTCTGACATCATCCACGGGGTAGTGAGGAGCCGGTGCATCATCCAGCAGTGCTTGATCATCAGTCCGGACCTCCGTGGAACCCACGCTGCTTATCCGCTGGCTAAGATCCAATGCAGGATCATCAGCCTGCGGGTGAGTTGACGACGGCGGCCTTTGGCTAATTTCATGCATGAGGTTCTTCAGATCATCTAGGTCCCGCTCTACCCTGGAGATCTGGTCTGCCTCTCGGTCCTTCTTTCTCTGACGGCTTCTGTAACTAGCATCGTACTGAGGAAACCCTTTCTTCCAGGAGACACCAGCGCCTTTGCCTCATGTTCGTCCTCCCTTTTCAGGATTCCCTAGGGCGCGTGTCAGCTCGTCGTTCTCTCTGTCGGGACGGAACAATCCCAATTGAGCATCGTTCATTGCTTGAATAAGGTCTTGGGAGGATTTTAGAATTTTTTCATGAAATAATGTCTTCCCTGTTTCTGGGTCCAACGATCCCACGTGCTAGTACCACCAGTTCTTTGACCTCTCAGGCCATCCATCTGTACCAGGAGTGACGCCTCTAGCCCTCATTTTCTTCTCCATAGTTTCCCACTTAGGGACGGCACTCTTGTAGCCTCTTGTCCCCATTTTATGATGGTATTTCTTTTGGGCAGCATTTAACGCGTTCTTTGCCGACTTTGCCTTTGCTTTATCAGATTGCTTGTACTGTACAAAATCGGGCCACTGTTCTCTCAACTTCTCGTTTACTCCTTTGAAGTCTGGAGTTTTCTTTTTCGCAACATATTTCGCGTATAAAAATTTCTTGTGGTTCCGGTAGAGTTCACCATCTTGCTCAGAGCCCACTCCTTGACTTTCGCTCTATTTTCAAGCCCACCGGCCTTGGGGTAATACCATCTACCTCAAATTCTTCATACTCTGTAGGTAGTATGAAATGCGCTATGAGATTCTGCCAAAGGTCATCTTTGGCATCATAGGTGACATAGTTGTTGGATTCTTCACCGGGTTTCTTTGACTGATTCCATTCTTGGATGGTGATCGGCAGGTTGTCCCTAACAAGCACCCCGCATTGATTTATAAACATCCTCCGGTGCTTCTCTGGAGCAATTGGTTCACCATCATCATCTATTTCTTCGATGGTGAACCTCTTATTACCATCCAACTTTTTGTTCGGCCCTCGTTTCGTTCGAGCTGTCGATTGCTTCGATCCAGTGGGCTAAAAGAAGAAGAGAGAGTGATTAATATATATCTAGATCAGTTAATGAATAGAGGTAACACGAGGCTTTATATATATATGTACCTCTCCGGATCCTGTCGAGGGGCCATAATTATTGTTGTTATTTGTTTGCCCTTCGTCCATCCAGTCCTCCCCTTGGTACATTAGGTTTTCCTCTAGTCCATCACCGGATGGATTTAGATATGAGGATATCTCTTCCTCGAGTAAAATATCTTTGCCGGTAGTAATATTAAGAGGAATTTCACCTCTTATCATGCCCTGAAGAAAACCTTCACCGATGCGACCAGGATCTTCGGATGGATCCATGACTTAATTATCTATAACAGAAAGAGAGTTAAACAGGTTAGAAAAAACAATAACCCTAATAACTAAAACAAAAAAAACAATAACCCTAATAACACAAATTAATAACCCTAATATTATATGCGGTAAAACAATAATCCTAATATTATTTTTGGTAAAATAATAATTCTAATAACTAAAACAAAAAAAATATTATTTGTGGTAAAACAATAATCCTAATAACTAAAACAAAAAACCTAATATTAATTATGATAAAACAATAATCCTAATTATAATAATCCTAATATTATTTGTGGTAAAACAATAATCTTAATAACTAAAACAAAAAACAATAACCCTAATATTATTTGAGGTCAAACAAAAAAATAACTAAAACAATATAATCCTAATAAATAAAACAAAAAAATAACTAAAATAATCATCCTAATCCTAATCCTAATTCTAATGTTTTAACTAAAACAATAATAACTAAAACAATAATCCTAATCCTAATCCTAATAACTAAAACAATAATCATAATCCTAACTAAAATAATAATTCTAATAATAACCCTAGCTAATTTCTTGTGATAAAAGAAAACCACCCGGCCTCGAGATCACCGACGTTGGCGCGCGACAGCACGTGATGGCGGCACGACGAGGCGAATGCAGGCGGTAGCGGAGGCGGCAGCGGCACGAGGTGTCGAAATGGCGGGCGGCTGCGGGCGGCAGCGCAACAGCGGCGGCAAGCACGTATATCTGAAATGGCGGGCGGAGCACCTACGGAGGCGAGGAGGCGGCGGTGAAATCGGCGACCGGGCATCACCTCTCCTGCGTCTTCGATGCTTCGTCTTCGTCTTCTTCGTCGAGAAATGCTAAGTGCTGGGCGGCACCTCCCCTGGCGCGCGGAATATATACAGACGGACCTTTAGTCCCAGGCGAAGCCACCGCCCGCGACTAGAGGGTCTCTAGTCCCGGGCCGTGGCTTAACCCGCGACTAAAGACCACCCCCCTTTAGTCCCAGGCGAAGCCACCGCCCGCGACTAGAGTATATTTTTCGGCCGCTTCGTTTTCGCGCGCGCAGGCACCCTCTAGTTCCGGGTCGAACCACGGCCCGGGACAAGTTTGTTATTTCTAAATTTTTCTTTTTTTAATACAAATCAAATATAAAAGTTTGGAAAATCATATCTTTTATTGTAAAAATCCAAATAAAACAAATAATATGTCTATTATTATAAGAAAAATATAAATAATCTTAATATAATATCCATATATCTTTTTGCATCATTTATAAATTATTTCATTTGTAAATTTTTCTTTTTTAATTCAAATCAAATATAAAACTTTGGAAAATCATATCTTTTATTGTAAAAATCCAAATAAAACAAATAATATGTCTATTATTATCAGAAAAATATAAAGAATCTTAATATAATATCCATATATCTGTTTGGATCATTTATAAATTATGTCATTTGTAAATTTTCCGTTTTAAATTCAAATCAAGTATAAAACTTTGGAAAATCATATCTTTTATTGTAAAAATCCAAATAAAACAAATAATATGTCTATTATTATCAAAAAATATAAAGAATCTTAATATAATATCCATATATCTTTTGCATCATTTATAAATTATTTAATTTGTAAATTTTCTTTTTTAATTCAAATCAAATATAAAACTTTGGAAAATCATATCTTTTATTGTAAAAATCCAAATAAAACATATAATATGTCTATTATTATCAGAAAAATATAAAGAATCTTAATATAATATCCATATATCTGTTTGCATCATTTATAAATTATCTCATTTGTAAATTTTCTTTTTTAATTTAAATCAAATATAAAACTTTCGAAAATCATATCTTTTATTGTAAAAATCCAAACAAAACAAATAATATGTCTATTATTATCAGAAAAATATAAAGAATCTTAATATAATATCCATTTAGTCTCGATTGTAGTCGCAAACCGGGACTAAGGATATTTCCCACCATTTTCCACCGCTTCCCGCCAAGTTTTCCTGCCCTTTCCTTTTTACCAGAGCTTTTAGTCTCGGTTGTAGTCACTAACCGGGAATAAATATATTTCCCGCCATTTCCCAAATTTTCCCACCAAGTTTTCCCGCCCTTTCCCTCTATATCTAGGGAGATCGCACCATGGATATCCACACATCCACACCTTCGTCTCTTAGAACAATGGACAACGCCTACTAGGCCATTCTGACCCTCGAGGAGACCGAGGCGCGCCTCGGCTACCCTTGTCCAAGACTCACGCCGGCTGGATGTTGAGCGCTGGAGGGGTTCCTGTCCCTCCTGTCCCTCAAGGTTTCGCACACTAGGCGGCCATCACGAACCAGTTCTACCACGATCTCACGCCAGAGCAGCGGATGGATCCCTAGTGGGATCCCGATAACTACGACACCTGAAATGCCTTCTTTGCTAATAGGCGGGAAAGGGAGCTCGCCAGGTATGAGGGTGATGGCCCGCCCCCGGTGAACCACAACGAAGCCGGCCGCCGTCTGTGGTGGGCGAACCGTACTATCGTCGGAGTGATGCGCTACATCACCAGGGGAGACCATGCTCGCCTGCGGTGCCCACAAGTCCACCCACCATAGAGCCACAAGAAGGCCCCTCCCCCGCCCAGGGTTAGCGGCATTGTCTTCCAGGAGACCCCTCCCCCGCCTGCCGTGAATCCAAGGCCGGAGTGGCCCCTGGTATATGCCATGGCTGGGCTAAGGATCCCTGGAGTGGCAGGTGACGATGATGATGACAATGACGAAGACGAAGAAGACCCTGAAGCTGCGTACTATAGGACTAGGCATGATTATGACTAAAGGGGGCGACATTAGTCCTGAGTGTTAGATAGTTTCGGTTTGTCCTGGTTTTTAATATTAATAAATGTCTTGAGTTTTACCTAAATATGAAGATGTTGTATTTAGAGGAAAAGGCCTATAAATAGAGAAGCCTATAAATAGAGGAAAGGGCGGGCAGGCTGGATCAAGCAGCCTATAAATAGAGGGAAATGCCTATAAAGAGAGGTTTCATCATTAGTCCCGGTTGGAGAAACCAACCGCGACTGAAGGGATTGCGGCAGACTAGGCTAGGCAGCATTAATAATAGGGGTGAGTGTTGACATTATGTCGTGCGGCTTGTACCTTGTCCCAGATGGTGTCACCAACCGGGACTAAAGATGAACCTTTAGTCCCGGTTGGAGACACCAACCGGGACAAAACATGAGTCAGCACTAATAATAGGGGTGAGTGTCGACATTATGCCAAGCTGCTTGTACTATAAAAAGGCATCCTTGTGAGTCCAGTCCTCCAGCCAGTTTGAGGCATCTCCAAGATGGTTTTTGAGAGCAGGGACACCACTACGGCCAGTTTCAGGGAGATGCCGCTGCCGGATCGATCCTCCGACATCTCCAAGCAATCGTCATAGAGGCACTCCTAATATGTGAAATTAATTAGCTCCGGCATATTGATCTAGTTAGAAGTTACAAGCTGCAAGATGGTTTTCGAGAGTAGGGACACCACTACTGCCGATTTGAGGAGATGCCTTGCCAGCCTCCTCAGATCTCCAAAGCTGGTCATAGAGGCACTCCCTAATATGTGACCTCACGCGTTTGGAGATCAGATCTTAATGGTAAGTATGAATCGGGACTAAAGGCCCCCCTTTATTCCCGGTCCAGCCACAAAACGGGACTAACACACTCAAGATTGTTTGCAAACAACAATATAAAAATGGACACATGGAGCATCTTCACTCATAAAATGTTATAATTATTACACATCATTTCTTCGCGTGTGTTCCTTTCTTATCCAGCCGTATCCATGGATCATCTTCATTCATTAACATGATGCTTGGGTCATCCTTCACCGCGAAGGGCGGAATTTCATGAAACTTATCAAAATCTTCTGACATGTCTGTCTTGTCCTCCACTCCCACGATGTTTCTTTTTCCTGAAAGAACTATGTGGCGCTTTGGCTCATCGTCTGATGTATTCTTTTTATTATTTTTCTTTTTCTAGGTTTGGTAGACATGCCCTTCACATAGAAAACCTGAGCCACATCATTGGCTAGGACGAATGGTTCGTCTAAGTACCCAAGATTGTTGAGATCCAATGATGTCATTCCGTATTTCTTGTCTACCTCAACCCCTCCTCCTGTCAGCTTGACCCATTTGCACCAAAACAAGGGGACCTTAAAAGTAGGTCCATAGTCAAGTTCCCATATCTCCTCTATGTAACCATAATATGTGGTCTTTGACCCATTGTTATCTGTTGCATCAAAGCGGACACCACTGTTTTGGTTGGTGCTCTTTTTATCTTGGGCTATCGTGTAAAATGTATACCCATTTATCTCATACCCTTGGAAAGTCGATATAGTCGAAGATGGTGACCTAGACAACAAGTATAGCTGATCTCCAAGAGTGTTGTTTTTGATGAGATGTTGCAACCAACCGCCGAAACTCTTCATGTGTTCATCTCTAATCCAAGAGTCATGCTTTCCAGGGTTGTTGGAGCGTAATATTTTCTTGTGTTCCTCGATATATGGGGCTGCCAAGATAGAATTCTGTATAACGGTGTAATGTGCTTCGGTGTAAGAATGTCCGTCCCTACATATTATTGATTTCCTTCCTAGAGTACTCTTTCCACTCAGTCTCCCCTCATACCACGATTGAGGAAGACCAATCGGCCTAAGGTCAGGGACGAAGTCCACACAAAATTCAATGATCTCCTCTGTTCCATAGCCCTTGGAGATGCTTCCTTCTGGCCTAGCACGGTTAGGAACATATTTCTTTAAGATTCCCATGAACCTCTCAAAGGGAAACATATTGTGTAGAAATACAGGACCGAGAATGGAAATCTCTTCTACTAGGTGAACCAGCAGGTGCGTCATAATATTGAAGAAGGATGGTGGGAACACCAACTCAAAACTGACAAGACATTGGACCACATCATTCTGTAACCGTGGTAGATCTTCAGGATTGATTATCTTCTCAGAGATTACATTGAGAAATGCACATAGCTTCACAATGGGTACTCGAACATTATCTGGTAGAAGCCCCCTCAATGCAATCGGAAGCATTTGCATCATAATCATGTGGCAGTCATGAGACTTTAGGTTTTTGAACTTTTTTTCTGCCATATTTATTATTCCCTTTATATTCGACGAGAAGACAGACGGGACCTTAATACTTCTTAGGCATTCAAAAAATATTTCCTTCTCTTGTTTGGTAAGAGCATAGCTGGCATGACCTTGAAACCATTCTGGATGCAGTCCATCTGGGTCTTTCATACGTTGATGGTACTTTCGTCCTTCTGGTGTACATTTAGTCTTCCCATACACGCCCAAGAAGCCTAGCAGGTTCACGCAAAGATTCTTCGTCACATGCATCACATAGATTGCAGAGCGGACCTCTAAGAATTTCCAATATGGTAGCTCCCAAAATATAGATTTCTTCTTCCACATGAGTGTGTGTCCTTCAGCGTTCTTCGGAACATATTTTCCCTCTAGGATCCTTTCCAAAGGTTACCATTTGATCCAAATCTTTGACCATATCAAATATATCAGCACGGGTACGCTCCTTAGGCTTCGTCTAGTGACATGCCAGACCGTTGAAATGCTTGCCTTTCTTTATTAAGGGATGCTTGGCCAAAAGAAATCGACGATGTTCATTGTATACATTCTCCTTACAATGTTCCAAATATATACTTTCAGTCTCATCTAGACAGTGTGTGCATGCATTGTATCCCTTGTTGGACTGTCCTGAAAGGTTACTAAGAGCAGGCCAATCATTGATTGTTACGAAAACCAATGCTCGGAGGTTAAATTATTCCTGCTTGTTCTCATCCCACACGCGTATGCCGGGTTCGTGCCACAAGTGTAGAAGTTCTTCCACTAATGGCCTTAGGTACACATCAATGTCGTTGCCGGGTTACTTCGGACCTTGGATCAACATTGGCATCATAATGAACTTTCTCTTCATGCACAACCAAGGAGGAAGGTTATAGATGCATAGATTCACAGGCCAGGTGCTGTGACTGGAGCTCTGCTCCCCAAAGGGATTCATGCCATCTGTACTTAGACCAAACCTTAAACTCCTTGCGTCATATGCAAAGTCTGGGTACTTTCTATCGATTTTTCTCCATTGCGACCCATCAGCGGGGTGTCTCAACATCCCGTATGACTTACGTTCCTCTTTATTCCATCGCAACAACTTGGCGTGCTCTTTGTTTTTGAATAAGCGTTTCAACCGTGGTATTATAGGAGCATACCACATCACCTTGGCAGGAACCCTCTTCCGGGGAGATCGCCCTCAACGTCACCAGGGTCATCTCGTCTAATCTTATACCGAAGTGAAGTGCATACCGGGCATGCATCCAAATTGTCGTACTCCTCACCGCGGTAGAGGATGCAGTCATTAGGGCATGCATGTATCTTTTGAACCTCTAAACCTAGAGGGCAGACAACATTCTTTGCTTCGTACATACTGGCGGGCAATACGTTATCTTTTGGAAGCATATTCTTCATCATTTTCAGCAACTTTTCAAAAGAGGAGTCAGGTATAGCACACTCAGCCTTCCATTGCAGCAATTCCAGTGTGCTGCCCGGCTTTTTCAGACCATTTTCACAATTTGGGTATAACAACTTTTTGTGATCCTCTAACATGTGATTGAACTTCTCCCTATCCTTTTTAGTTTCACAATCTCTTTGTGCATCGGCAATGGTCCGACCAAGATCATCAGCGCGTTCATCATGTGTCTCTTCTTCATCCTCCCCTTCAGCATCCCCCATGGAAGTATCTCCGTACTCAGGGAAACCATGATACTTGTCATCCTCCTCCTCTTCTTCATTGTCTTCCATTATAACCCCTCTCTCTCCGTGCTTGGTCCAACAATTACAACTGGGCATGAAGACGGACTTCAACAGGTGGCTGTGAAGGGTTTTGAGTCAAAGTAATCCTTCTGATTCCTACATCCACTACATGGACAGAATACAAAACCATTGCGCTTGTTTGCATCAGCAACACGGATGAATTCATGCACGCCATTAATGAACTCGCCAGAGTGTCGGTCAGTACCGTACATCCATTCCCGGACCATCTGCATTATAGTAAAAGTATATCAAAATCTAGTACACAACATGATAAAATTATTACAAGTTATATTGAGAGCTTCTAGAGCATTAATTTTGAATTTTGAAAAATTTACATGCACCAATTTGTGAATTAGATAAAACAATCAACATGATAAATGTGGATGTAAGACCCCACCTTTATAAAGGTAAAGGTCCCTACGATTGCAATGCTAGTCCCTGGATCAATTGCTAGCATCCACAGTTTAAGATGAAGTACACAGAAACAAAGGTTATTATTACATCGTCATTCCAGCGAAATAATAGTCTTATACAACTCCATAGCCATAGGCTAGTACAAGAGTTTATCATAACAATATAAATAAAAGTCTTCATCTTCATGTGCCACATGCGAGCATGTCGAGTGTAGACTCATAACCCTAATCCTCATCAGAGTAACCTGCAACATCACAAGTTACAGCCACAGTGGGTCAATACATTGGAATAGTATTGGCAAGTGATACCTTAGTAGAATAAAAGTTTCTAGCTTCTACATGAATTTGGCTAAGTGTAGCTTAGGCTTGCTTGCTCAAAATAGGTTTTACCTATCAGTTGAAAACACTAAGTTTTTGTATGGCAAAAACTCCCAAGGAACCACCAATAGAAATTGGTGAACCTTCACCCTTGTTCAACCACAAGTTTTAACTTAGAAAATTGGGATGAGGATATTCTTGATAGCTTCCATGTCTTGATGCTCAAATTGTCCATTACCGGGGACACGGCTAAGTACTTAGTTTCTTCCTTCTACAGAGGTGGTGCACTTTCCCCACAAGACTTGATTTTCACCAAGACAGGACCTTTGCGCAGCCTTCAATTAGCCAAAATGGACACGTTCCAACCTATCACCCACTACCACCAACTGTCCAAATGGCTAAGTTATTGCAACCTATATGATCCAGGCAGAGCCCATAATGCCATGTGGCTGCACTAGAAGCTTCTTAACATTTGGCATCTCAAATCCCTTTGTTCCTGGGTGGAATTCCACAAGTGTGATACACAAGGTAAACCATAGAAATGGTCCTTGTGTAACCACTCAACACAAACCAATCCACCATTCCACCCAGGTGTTTCATTCACTTAGTTGTTTTATTATGCAAAACATAAGTCAAAGACTTAGAAATATTTTCCATAGCATGTGTGTATAATCCACCCTTGGTTGCTACTAGCTAGGATAAGCATGGCAATAACAAGTATCTTAACTTAGAGAAAATTATAACAATTCTACAACTACTAGGATTTCCCAAGCATAGCATATAGATACTTAGCAAAAATTATCATGCAAGCCCTATACAAAATATTTCTAATGCATAGTCAAAATATTGGGACAAAAAGTATGAAGCACCATTTTCCTTGGTAGTTGGGGGAGTAACAACAATCCTCACAGTCACAATCACCACTAGCACCAAAATCTACACATAAAATGATAGCACCAAATTCACATATCAAAATAAACAAGCAAAAATACATGAATGCGTGCAAATGCCATGTGATGATTTTTCTAAATCAAACCAGACAAGTAAAACATTACTTATCAATAAACTAAACATTTATACATCAAATAAACTTTATTTGGCCTTTAAAACATTTTTCCAATAAATTTTTATACACAAAATAAGCCTACAAATGTCTCTGCAAAAACAACTAATTTGACAGAATCAATTCATTAAACAAAGTACATGGTTGGATAGAATTATTTTTCCTGATTTCATTGCTATAAAATTTGCAAAAGACGTGTGGATCAAAAGTTATGAATTTTGCAAGTTTGAACATCTAATAGATCTAAATTCAGATTTCAAATCTAAACCCTAGCCACGCGGCAGCTTCTGATTGGACGGTACCGGTTCGGCCGAATCACGCTTGCAAGCCGTAGGATCTAACTAATGTTGCACGGCCCAGATCTGATCGTACCGTTTCGCTAACAGATCTAATCGAGGCCTTTGGATTTAGATCCAATGGATCAGATCCATCTGACCAAGAACCAGCGGCGCGAATGGCGCTTGCGGCGGTGACGCCTCTGGCGGTGACATGCCGGCGAGGCCAGAGGGGCAGGGGGAACGTGCTAGTGCTTACCGAGATCACGAGGACGTGGAGATGCTCAATGTGCAGACGGACAGGGTCGGGGCGCACGGACACGGCAGCAGGACCTCGTCGGAGTTCGTCTACGCATCGGGTACTCACAGTCGGAGTCGAAGACGACAACCTAGGGCGCAAGGGACCAAACGGAAAGTGTTAACAGATGCGCAAGACACTAGCGAACACAGCTGCGTGAACCAGAGACAGAGGGGGACACGGGGCTCACCGGAATGGATCGTCGGAGTCGAGCTTAGCTTTGGGCGCTTGTAGATGTTGAAGAGGGCGACGACCTGTGGTGATTCAGGACAAAAGGAAAACATGAGAATATGCGCAGGGCGATGGCGAAGCGGCTCGTGTGAACCAGAGGGCAAGGCGCGCTCGAGACTCACCGCTATAGCTCGTCGGAGTTCTTCGGTGTTGCGGCGGTGTAGAGCGAAATTCGTGGATCCTGGCGGCGCTCTGGTGGTGTTGTGTGAGGGGAAAGGAGCAGGGTGGGGAGGTGGTTAAGTAGCCAGAGCAGGGGAGGAATTCACTCGGTGAATCAATGGGAATTAAGCAGCTTAAATCAGCGGTGAAGGAGGAGAAGCAGGCGACGCCGCCTCTGAGGTTTAGGGAGGATCTTGACGTGGTGCAGGGCCCAGCATCAGTGGCTACGAGGTAAGGTTCACGTGGGTGAGAGAGGGGGCAGAGGGGGAAATGGCCCGGGTGGGCTTTTGGGCCGGTTCTGGTGCTGGGCTCAAAGTGCAGCGCTTGTTTTTATTTTTTATTTTCCCTTTTCCTTTTCTAATTTGATTTTCAGGAATGTTTTTCAAATGATTTCAAATGAGTTTTTATCCAAACTTTATTCTGGATTTTTGTAAAGTAAAACTTGCACAAATTTGAGTGTAAAATACTGCTGTTCTCTCAATATTATATTGGCCCATTGAATTTTAAAAAAATAAAACATGCCTTAATTAATTATTTTAATAGGCATATGAATGGTTTGAATTCATATTTTTGTTTTGAAAACTTTGACCAAGCTTTAGAAATATCAAACAAACCCATGTTCAAACCTTTACTGATTAACGCAAGTATTTTCTTATTAGAAGGTAGCAATAAGGCCATTGCCTTGCTTACATAAAATAATAGACCACAAATGCTTTTGTTTTTGAAAAATGATCCTAAAATGATTATGAATGCATGAATGATATGCAAACTTTGAAACCATGATTTTTGGGATGTTACAAATCTAACCCCCTTAAGGTGAATCTCGCCCTCGAGATTCGGATTGGTTAACAAATAGGTGAGGGTGGTCTTTCCGAAGATCATCTTCTCTTTCCCATGTTGCTTCTTCTTCGGAATGATGGTTCCACTGAACTTTGCAGAATATGATAGTCTTTCTCCGAGTAACTCTTTCTGCGGTCTCAAGAATCTTGATAGGTTTTTCCTCATAAGTGAGATCACTCTCCAATTGGACCTCCTCCAAAGGTATAGTATCCTTCAAAGAAGTCTCCTTCATCTCCGGATGGCATTTCTTTAGCTGACTCACATGAAACACATTGTGAACGGCAGACAATGATTCAAGCAATTCAATCTCATATGCTACTTCTCCTTTACGGATCAGAATCTTGAATGGTCCAACATATCTTGGGGCCAATTTTCCTTTGACTCCAAACCTATTCACTCCACGAAGTGGTGATACTCTAAGATATGCTCTATCACCCACCTCATAGGTGACTTCCCTACGCTTGGGATCTGCGTAGCTCTTCTGTCGGGACTGTGCTATCTTCAATATGTCCTTTACTAACTTGACTTTCTCTTCAGCTTCCTTGATTAGTTCTGGACCGAACAAGTTTCTTTCTCCAACACCATTCCATAACAATGGTGTAGTACACTTTCTCCCATAGAGAAATTCAAACGGTGCCATCTCAATACTGGCTTGATAGCTGTTGTTGTAAGAGAATTCTGCGTAAGGTAGACTTTCATCCCAACTAGCTCCATAGTCCAGGGCACATGCCCTCAACATATCCTCTAAAATCTGGTTGGACCTTTATGTCTGTCCATCAGTCTGGGGATGAAAAGCAGTACTGAATTCCAATCTCCTTCCTAGTGACTCATGCAGTTGCCTCCAAAAATGGGAAGTGAATTGAGTTCCCCTATCAGACACAATACTCTTGGGTACTCCATGCAGACACATAATCCTATTCATATAAATCTTGGCTAACTTAGCACTTGTATAGGTCGTCTTCACGGGTATGAAATGAACCACTTTAGTTAGGCGATCCACTATGACCCAAATAGAATCATATACTGATCTAGTCCTTGGCATTCCAGTGATTAAATCCATGCCAATCTTATCCCACTTCCAATCAGGAATAGGTAGTGGTTGTAACAATCCTGCTGGTTTCTGATGTTCCACTTTCACTCTACTACATACATCACACAAAGCAATATGTTCGGCGATGTCCTTCTTGAGATTATTCCACCAAAATCTTTCCTTCACATCCATGTACATTTTAGTGTTACCCGGATGAATGGAATATGGTGAGTTGTGTGCTTCTTGTAAAATCAGTTTCCGAAGCTCCGGATCTTGCGGAATGCAGATACATTTTCCATACCATAAAGTACCATGTTCGTCTTCATGGAATCCTTTGGCTTTTCCCTTGCCAATCTTTTACTTAATCTCTTCAATTTCCTTGTCCGTATTTTGGGCTTCCTTGATCTTTTCCAACAAGGTGGGCTGAACATCTAATGTCATGAGATGTCCTTCAGGCACAATCTCCAATCTGAGATCTTTGAATTGGGCACACAGATCATCTGGCAACTCTCCCTTAGTAAGGCCATTCACATAAACCTTACGGCTTAATGCATCCGCTACAACATTTGCTTTACCCAGATGGTATTGCAAACTCAAGTCATAGTCCTTGATGAGTTCTAGCCATCTTCTTTGTCTCATGTTGATTTCTTTCTGAGTGAAGATATACTTCAAACTTTTGTGATCTCTGAACACTTCACATCGCTTTCTCAAAAGATAATGTCTCCATGTTTTGAGTGCATGGACAACAGAGGCTAACTCTAAATCATGAGTAGGGTAATTCACTTAATGAGTTTTGAGTTGTCTCGAGGCATATGCCACAACTTTACCTTCTTGCATCAGAACTGCGCCTAATCCTTGATGAGATGCATCACAATACACTTGGAAATCCTTCTCCAAGTCTAGCAGACATAAGACTGGTGATGTCACTAGTCTCTTCTTCAACTCTTGGAAACTGAGTTCATATCCTTCTGTCCAATCAAATTTCTTGTGTTTCTTTAGTAACTCTGTCATTGGCTTAGCTACCTTGGAGAAATTCTCAATGAATCTTTATAGTATCTTGCCAAACCAAGGAAACTACGAACTTACTTCACTGACTTAGGAGATTCCCACTCAGTTACAGCTGACACTTTTGCGGGATCAATGGCTACACCATCTCCTGACACAATGTGTCCAAGAAACCCAACTTCATTCAACCAGAATTCACACTTGCTGAATTTGGCATACAGCTTATGCTCTCTAAGCTTCTCAAGTATCAAGCGCAAATGTCCTTCATGCTCTTCATTACTCTTGGAGTAGATCAAAATGTCATCGATGAAAACGACAACAAACTTGTCAAGAAACTCCATGAACACCTTGTTCATCATATTCATGAAGTAGGCTGGTGCATTGGTCAAACCAAATGGCATCACGGTGTACTCATACAATCCATACCTAGTGGTGAAAGCAGTCTTAGGTATGTCTTGTTCCCTTATCTTAAGTTGAAAATAGCCTAACCGGAGATCAATCTTTTAGAACACACGGGCTCCTTCTAACTGATCAAACAAGTCATTTATTCTGGGCAAAGGATATTTGTTCTTGATAGTCACCTCATTGAGTGAACGATAATCTATGCATAACCTTTGACTTCTATCATTCTTTTCAACAAACAAGACTGGTGCTCCCCAAGATGAAGAACTTGGTTGAATAAATCCTTTCTGTAAATGTTCTCCAAGTTGTTTCTTGAGTTCCTTCAACTCATCAACCGAAATCTTGTAAGGTCTCTTTGCTATTGGTCCTGATCCTGGCAGTAAGTCAATCATAAATTCTACATCTCTATCTGGTGGCATTACCGGCAATTCCTCCGGAACACATCTGGATATTCTCTCACAATTAGCACACTGTCTATGCTAACCCCCTTAAGAGAATTTAGCTTACTTCCTTTTGATTCAAAGTTAGTCTTGAATCTAATCCTTTTATTATCCGGGGTTGTGAGTGTGACAGTATGATTTGCACAATCTAGCACTCCCTTGTACTTAGACATCCAATCCATTCCCAAAATGACATCCAATCCTTGGGAATTTAGGATTATCAAGTTAACGGGAAACTTATACTTCCCAAATTCTATCACTAGGTCATGACATCCCGAGTTCACTATCATTTCTCCACCAGGAGAACTTACTTTTATAGGACACCCAATAGTTTCAACTGGAAATTCATTTCTATCCACAAATGCTCTTGATATGAATGAATGTGATGCGCCAGTATCAAAAAGAACAAGTGCTGGAATAGAATTGAGTTTGAACTTACCAGCCATAGCATCAGGTTCCTCATATATCTCTTCCACATTGATGTGGTTCACTTGTCCCTTCTGGAAAGGGTTGGGCTTGTTAGCACCTTCAACTTTCTTTTTTGGGCACTCATTAGCTTAGTGCCCCATCTTCTTACACTTGAAGCATTCAACCTGTCTGAGATCTTTCTTGACAGGCTGACTTCCACTACCACTTCCACCTCCATTGTGGTGGCTCTTGTATCCACTCGTGTGGTTCTTATACTTGTCATTATCATGAATACGATGATGCTTGTTGTCATGATGGCGGTTGTGGCCGTGGTGGTTGTTATGCTTTCCATGTTTGTGGGATCCAGAACTCCCACTATCATCATGATGGGAACGCTTGTGAGACGATCCCGAGCTGTGCTTATCAAAGTTGTGATTCCTCTTCCTACTCTCAACCTGTTTCATCTTGTTCTCTAAGATGGTCGCCTTGTCACAAAGTGATTGGTAGGTTGGGACATAGGCAACAGACAGCTGCAGATTCAATTCATCATTCAGTCCTTCGAGGAATTTCTCCTTCCTCTTGGCATCAGTATCAACTTCATCTGATGCATATCGCGTCAGATTGTTGAACTCCTCAATGTATTCAGCCACACTGCGGTGACGCTGCTTCAGGTTGTGGAACTCCTTCAAAATTCATCACTCCGGATGAGATGTGAGATGTACGGAATCCATCCTCAAAGATAGCCCAAGTCACATCCTCAATGGGAGTGGTGATCTGAAAGTTATCCCACCAGGTTGCTGATGTCCCTTCCAACAGATGTGTTGCAAACCTGACCTTCTCTTCGTGGGTGCAGCCGAAAGTCACTAAATCCTTATTCACTGAACGTAGCCAATCATTGGCCACCATTGGATCAGTGGTTCCTGAGAACTTTGCAGGCCTCATTCTTAGAAATCTGGTGAGCATGTCAAATCCTGGTGGATTATTCTGGTTGTTGTTGTTATTCTGATTCTGGTTCTGCATGAAAGTGGTCATCATCTGCATCAGTTGTGCCTGTGTTGTCATCAACTGCTGCATCTCGGGAGTAACATTGTTGTTGTTGTTTGGGTTGGGATTGGCACGTCGAGGAGGCATCTGTGGTTTTCATAAGGATAAGAATGAGATACCCATAGATGCTTATCATGCACAATACATCACATAGACAATCACAATAACCAAGCATCAAAATAACATAGAATTTGAACAACATAATAACAAGTTTTTGGAAAAAGCAAACACACCATAGCAAGCCATCCACATGTTGGATGGTCATTGCGACTCAATAATCAAAGTACGATAGATGAAAGTTAATTGAGTAGTCCACACTACTCCTCCGCATCAATCTCTATGTCAACGAGGGTAAGACCTGCATTCTCCATGGAGGTCTTGTACTCATCAACACTAGTAGTCAAGGCCTCTATCTTGGCCCTAAGAGCCCTCTTCTGTGACGAAGCCTCTCGATCACTCCATGTTGATGCTCAAGCTCGAAGTCCTTGGCCTCTAGATCTTCCTTCATCTCCCGGATCTTCTTGTTCCTGTCTTGGACTCTTTTCTCCTAGATCTTGAACTTCTTGTCCTGGCTTTCAAACTTGGCCTCCATTTCCTTGACTATCTCGTCTTGCTCCGCGAAGAGCTTGTCCTTCTCACGAAGCTGAACCTGGAGCTCGTCATTGCTAAGCATGACGTTGGTCCTATCAGTATCTAGGTGCCTAATAAGACCCTCTAGGTCCTGGAGGTACAGACGAATCGGCTCTATCGTCTCTCTAGCAGCATCCTCGTACTCTATAGCTTCACCCTCCTCGTTGTGTCTCCCGAAGGGGTGAAAGTAAAGACCTCTAAGCTCGGTGGAGTGTCTCCCTACCAGGCTCCCAAGTAACTCCTGCATGACTACATCTAAGCCTTTCTCCTTGTTGTCATGCATCATCTTGAAAGTGATAGTCTCCTTGGTTGGCTCTATCTGGCGTCCCGGCTGAGTGACTCTGAAGCCCCATAGGTCCTTCCTCTCAAACTTGGTGAGTGGAAGTGTCATGATGCTAGGAAGTGGAAGGTTGAGCACACTAGTGAGCTCAATGAGACGAGTACCAAAACGAGTTCCCTTGAACTCCTCGGACGTGTTGATAATAACATTAGCCATCTATTTTTATAAGATAGAGAAAAGTTAGAATCAACATCAATACAGAAAAATCACAAGACAAAATATCACAAGCGCATATTTTGCAACAATAACACAAGTCATGGCATACACAAATCCATTACAAGCATCAAAGGTTCAACACAACTTAGACAAACTTTTGGAAGTAGAAACGATAAGTGTGGTGCTCCAACTAACGGAGTACATTACAATCCCCACTCACTTGCCAAGTTAGCTATCAGGGCATCCCTAGAGGCAATTTGTTGATCTTGATCACATGATTCCATTGCTAAATCTATGATGTCTTCCCTTAGACGTTGGTTAGCAGCCTCTAAGTCCTGGGTACGCTTCTTTTCTTTTCTAAGGTCATTTTGGGTGTTGAGCATTCTGCACTTGAGTCTATCACCAAGCTCCTTGATGGCATTCCAAGCTGCATTTCTTGCAGAGTCAAAGAATGTTGTGTGCATTTCTGAGTTGGTGACCATGAAGAATCCTGACTCCTTGTGGTTGTCTTCTTTGTTTTTGTACAAGTGAATTTGCACCCACCAGTACTCTTCTCCTTCATCCATAATAGGGAATCCTTTGTACACAGCTGCACCATGTATCCCCATAGTAACCATAAGGTTCTTGGGGGCCTTGGGAAATTCAGTCTCACACTCCAAAGTCATGGTCATGAGTGGTCCCTTCCTCACGGCATCGTTGATGGAGTTCATCTACAAATAGAGATGAGAAAGAAGATTAGAAAAGTTTACGAGAAGAAAAAGACAAGTGTGGAAAATGTTGAAACTTTTCCTTAGTGGTTTCTAATCCAATCCTAGGTTCATAATCCTACAGGCAACACAGTGCTATGAAACCATCTATAAGACCCCACCTTTATAAAGGTAAAGGTCCCTGTGATTGCAATGCTAGTCCCTGGATCAATTGCTAGCATCCACAGTTTAAGATGAAGTACACAGAAACAAAGTTCATTATTACATCATCATTCTAGAGATAACATAGTCTTATACAACTCCATAGACATATGCTAGTACAAGAGTTTATCATAACAAGCATGTTGAGTGTAGACTCATAACCCTAATCCTCATCAGAGTAACCTGCAACACCACAAGTTACAGCCACAGTGGGTCAATACATTGTAATAGTATTGGCAAGTGATACCTTAGTAGAATAAAAGTTTCTAGCTTCTACATGAATTTGGCTAAGTGTAGCTTAGGCTTGCTTGCTCAAAATAGGTTTTACCTATCATTTGAAAACACTAAGTTTTTGTTTGGCAAAAACTCCCAAGGAACCACCAATAGAAATTGGTGAACCTTCACCCTTGTTCAACCACAAGTTTTAACTTAGAAAATTGGGATGAGGAGATTCTTGATAGCTTCCATGTCTTGATGCTCAAATTGTCCATTACCGGGGACACGACTAAGTACTTAGTTTCTTCCTTCTACAGAGGTGGTGCACTTTCCCCACAAGACTTGATTTTCACCAAGACAGGACCTTTCAGAAGCCTTCCCTTAGACCAAATGGGCGCGTTACAAACTATCACCCACTACCACCTACTGTCCAAATGGCTAAGTTATTGCAACCTATATGATCCAGGCAGAGCCCATAATGCCATGTGGCTGCACTAGAAGCTTCTTAACATTTTGCATCTCAAATCCCTTTGTTCCTGGGTGGCATTCCACAAGTGTGATACACAAGGTAAACCATAGAAATGGGCCTTGTGTAACCACTCAACACAAACCAATCCACCATTCCACACAGGTGTTTCATTCACTTAGTTGTTTTATTAAGCAAAACATAAGTCAAAGACTTAGAAATATTTTCCATAGCATGTGTGTATAATCCACCCTTGGTTGCTACTAGCTAGGCTAAGCATGGCAATAACAAGTATCTTAACTTAGAGAAAATTCTAAAAATTCTACAACTACTAGGATTTCCCAAGCATAGCATATAGATACTTAGCAAAAATTATCATGCAAGCCCTATACAAAATATTTCTAATGCATAGTCAAAATATTGGGACAAAAAGTATGAAGCACCACTTGCCTTGGTAGTTGGGGAGTAACAACAATCCTCACAGTCACAATCACCACTAGCACCAAAATCTACACATAAAATGATAGCACCAAATTCACATATCAAAATAAACAAGCAAAAATACATGAATGCATGCAAATGCCGTGTGATGATTTTTCTAAATCAAACCAGACAAGTAAATCATTACTTATCAATAAACTAAACATTTATACAACAAATAAACTTTATTTGGCCTTTAAAATATTTTTCCAATAAATTTTTATACACAAAATAAGCCTACAAATGTCTCTGCACAAACAACTAATTTTACAGAACTAATTCATTAAACAAAGTACATGGTTGGATAGAATTCTTTTTCCTGATTCCATTGATATAAAATTTGCAAAATTTGGACGTGTGGATCAAAAGTTATGAATTTTGCAAGTTTGAACATCTAAAAGATCTAAATTCAGATTTTAAATCTAAACCCTAGCCACGCAGCAGCTTCTGATTGGATGGTACCGGTTTGGCCAGATCACGCTTGCGAGCCGTAGGATCTAACTAATGTTGCACGGCCTAGATCTGATCGTTATCGTTTCGCTAACAGATCTAATCGAGACCTTTGGATTTAGATCCAATGGATCAGATCCATCTGACCAAGAACCAGCAGCGCGAATGGCGCTTGCGGCGGCGACGCCTCTGGCGGTGACACGCCGGTGAGGCCAGAGGGGCAGGGGGAACGTGCTAGTGCTTACCGAGATCGCGAGGACGTTGAGATGCTCAACGTGTAGACGGACATGGTCGGGGCGCACGGACACGGCAGCTGGACCTCGTCGGAGTTCGTCTACGCGTCGGGTAATCACTTTCAGAGTCGAAGAAGACAACCTAGGGCACAAGGGACCAAACGGAAAGCGTTAACAGATGCGCAAGACACTGGCGAACACAGCTACGTGAACCAGAGATAGAGGGGGGCACGGGGCTCACTGGAATGGCTCGTCGGAGTCGAGCTTAGCTTCGGGCGCTTGCAGATGTTGACGAGGGCGACGACCTGGGATGATTCAGGACAAAAGTAAAACATGAGAATATGCGCAAGGCGATGGCGAAGCGGCTCGTGTGAACTAGAGGGCAAGGCGCGCTCGAGACTCACTGTTATAGCTCGCCGGAGTTCTTCGGTGTTGCGGCGGTGTAGAGCAAAATTCGTGGAGCCTGGCGGCGCTCTAGTGGTGCTGTGTGAGGGGAAAGGAGCAGGGTGGGGAGGTGGTTAAGTAGCCAGAGCAGGGGTGGCATTCACTCGGTGAATCAATGGGAATTAAGCAGCTTAAATCGCGGCAGTGAAGGAGGAGGAAACGGGCGGCGACGGCGCCTGCGCGCGAGGTTTGGGGGAGACGATGATGACGTGGTGCAGGGCCCAGCGTCAGTGGCTGCGGGGTAAGGTTCGCACGGGTGAGAGAGGGGGCAGAGGGGGAAATGGCCCAGGTGGGCTTTTGGGCCGGTTCTGGTGCTGGGCTCAAAGTGCAACGCTTGTTTTTATTTTTTTATTTTCCCTTTTCATTTTCTAATTTGATTTTCATGAATGTTTTTCAAATGATTTCAAATGAGTTTGTATCCAAACTTTATTCTGGATTTTTGTAAAGTAAAACTTGCACAAATTTGAGTGTGAAACACTGCTATTCTCTCAAGATTATATTGGCCCATTAAATTTTAAAAAAAATAAAACATGCCTTAATTAATTATTTTAATAGGCATATGAATGGTTTGAATTCATATTTTTGTTTTGAAAACTTTGACCAAGCTTTATAAATATCTAACAAACCCATGTTCAAATCTTTACTGATTAAAGCAAGTATTTTCTTATTAGAAGGTAGCAATAAGGCCATTGCCTTGCTTACATAAAATAATAGACCACAAATGCTTTTGTTTTTGAACAATTATCCTAAAATGATTATGAATGCATGAATGATATGCAAACTTTGAAACCATGATTTTTGGGATGTTACAGTGGAGTTTTTTATTACTGTTCTATCAGTGAAAACCTCATTCCATTCTAAGCTCTGAAACTCTAAGATTACACATTTCAATTTTCAGTAACTATGTGCCTAATCAAAATTTGTTACACATATATATCAAAATCCTTCTACTTCTAGAGCATGCATGCATTGATACATATATCTATACTTCTAGAGCATTATAGAGCTAAAGTAGAAATAAGAGATGAAAGAATGAAGTTCTAACCTTTTAAAGCTTTGGATTTAGGGGTTGCAAACTAAATCTTAAGAAAAAATGGCATGAACTCTCTTGCTTCTTTGAGAAAAATGGCCACCATATGCTTTAGGACAGCAGGACAGAAAGCAGAATATATAGTGGTGGACAACTAGTCTCAGGCCGTGATACGACCCGGGACTAATGGTCCACGAAAAGACCAGCTGGCCTGCTCCAAGTCATTAGTCTCGGTCCGTAATACAAACCGGGACTAAAGATCTGGTCCGGTCCGGGACTAGTGACTACGGCCGTTTCTAGCCGTTATAGGCCTCACGGCCCGGGACTAGTGCCCCCACTAGTCGCGGGCTGTGACAGGCCGGGACTGCTAGCGTTGTTCACGTCGAGCCGAAGAGGGTTTTTCAGTAGTGTATAGAAGCTCCCCAAAGATTGTGCACCAATTATAGTAATTGTATTTGGAAACAACATGCACAACCATGGACTCCTCACTCCTACAAACTCACCTAACAATGCACTCAAAGGTCAATAAATTTGGAAGCCACCAAAGAATAAAAAAGGAATAAGAGGTGGTTTCCAAGAAATGCAAAAATAACCAAAGAATGATCTTCTCTTGTGTGTGTAAATTTCTAGGTGGAAAGTATCACAAAGACAATGTCCACAAAGAAATATGCATAAACAAAATAGATACTCAAGAAAACTCACAAAGGAAAGAGGAAGTCATAGAGTATACCAATAAGATGTTTTGCTTGAAAGCATGTCCAAGGGCTCAAATGTCCTCTTTTTTTCTTTTTTATCAATATATTTTTCTATATATATCTCTCTACTTTATAAGAAGAATGCTTCATATATTGCTCACTATGGTGATGTTGCAAGTTTCCACCATGATTAGGCATGGCTTAGGCTAGAGGCCCAGGCGTTTCTCTAACACATATACATAACTCCATGGACTTACAAGCTTCCCTTTTATTTCACACCGCCGATATCCATAAACAAAATAGCATGATATCAACTGGGTTGATATTTACAGGTGTTGAAAGTGTTCCCCGTCACAGCACGATTCTGCTAATTCCCAACTTATAAGTGCAAGCATATACAACATAGATGACATAATGGTTCAAGTTTATTAGGGGCAAGAAACATAAAGCGTGCCATCAAGTTTGTGAGAGCTTTAATCACTAATTTTCACATAACAAGTTTAATTTGGAAGATAAATTAAACAAGAATATACTTGGAATGGTGTAACACACCGTGCATATGAATTTATAGTGGACACTTTGGAATAACTTGGTTTCTTGGGAGTTGGATGCATGAGTAGAGCTTACTCAATACAAGTGGAGGCTAGAAAAAGACTGAGAGCGACCAACTAAGAGAGCAATAATGGTCATAATCATGCAGTGTGAAAAAACATTACTAATCAAAGCATAAAGTGATACCACAAGTCAAAAACTAAAGGATCATAGAGTATAAGGTGACTGGTTCATAGTCATAACATGGTGTGAGCATGTGCCAAGTCAACCCAAACAAAGCATCAAAGGAGAATACCACAATACTATGCTTTTGTATGCTAAAACAACGCATGATTCTTTCAAGGCACATTAAGCAATCTCAATTGTTTAGAACAAGTCATGTTACAATAATAATCACTAAGCATAAGGTCAAAACAAAATCTAGCATGACATGAGAAAGTCTAAGTCACAGTCAAAGCAAGCTCCTTGTGTACCACTATAAGCAAGAAACTTTCTATTCCTTTCCAACACCAATCAACTTATTTTAAACAACACAGATAAAGAGGGGGTCCAACTAATTTATTCAAGCAAACTAAGAAAACAAAAACCAAAAACGAAAACTAAGACGCTCCAAGAACAACACAACAGTTCATGAAACAATAAAAACAAAGTGTCTAAAAAGACCTGAGATTTTTATTGATGAAGAAGGGGATGCCTTGGGCATCCCCAAGATTTTACGCTTGTACCTCTTGAATATTTCTTGGAGTTACACGGGGTGGCATCCTCAAGCTTGAGCTTTTTTCCATTTTTCATCTGATTACATCATTCTTCCCTTACACCTGAAAATTTCCCTTCATACAAAACTACACACAATCTTCATTAGCAACATTAGTGCATTCAAAAGATAATAAACCTTTGGGTTTAGTTTCAAAACATAAAAACTTTCATTAAATACACAAGATACTATAGCAATTCCCTCAAAAATCTCAATTTACCAAAGAGAACCCAAAAATAAATCAATAAAGAGGCAAATGCAATTAATGATAGAAATCTGTCAAAACAGACCAGCAGATAAAAACCGATTTTTTAAGACCTTCTATTTCTCAAATCAAAAATTGTTAAACTAACGAAAGTTTTCTAACAACCTGGGGGATTTATTCAGAAAATTATAGCTCAATCCGACTTACAGAGATTTTTCAAGAATTTTTATAGTGAAGCACAAAAATCTGTTTCGGGACAGTAACTCCCCAAATCTTACTTCCCTCTCATTAGAGGTTATTCTTGGCACAAAAATCAAAAAAAAGGATAAGGAGAGGTTATTACAGAAGTAATAACTTTCAAGACTCAAGAAAACTATTGTGTTATCTCCCAAGAAGTACTTTTCTTTAACGCCTTTAAGTTAGGCATAAGAAGCAAGAATCAAGTATTTTCAAATGAAGAAGCATTGGCATCAAATTTATTGATCCTACCTTTCTTACCTTTCCTCTTATCTTTAGAGAATGTATGGTTGCTTATTGGAGAAGCAAAATGCATAATGCCTTTTCCCGCATCTATTATTTCTCCAAGGTGTTTCAGTAGGGATCTTCCAAGTGTAATTTGTCCTTTTCCTACACATTCAATAACAAGATAATCAGTAGACACCACTTTCTCTGAGATCTTTGTAAACACTCCTTCAGCTATTCCAATGGGTAATATAGTTGCATTATTGGTAAGAGATAGTTCTTCTCCTCCTTCAGAAAGTCCCCAAAGACTCAAAGACTCATAGATATCTTTAGGAATAAGACAAAATTCAGACATGATATCACAACGAGCATCAAAAGTTTCATTGTTTATAGCAACTTCTATTGTAGGAAACCATTTTGAAGGCTCGGAATTTGTTGGAACATAATCATGGTACTCTCTAAGCATGTTATAGAAATCTTTCAAAGTAGCTATACTGGTCTCAAGAGTGTTCAACCTAGCATAGATGTTTATAAAGGAAGAATCAGACTTGCTAGGAAAATTATAAATTGTAATCAACTTCTTTATGGCATCCAAAGCTGCATCCTCATTACATTGGAAAAAATCTCTTCCTGCTATAGCATCCAAAGCATATCTATAACAAAGAGCAATACCATAGTAGAAACTATTAAAAACCAAGCCTAGAGTCATTTTAGGCTCAGTTTTTCCAAGTAAATTTGAAAATCTAGACCAAGCTTCTTTGAAACTCTCTTCACTTCCTTGTTTGAAAATAAAGATACTTTCCATGGGCGGCACAGTGATTGGAACAACACTAGACATGGTAGCAACTAAAGTAGGAACTATTTTTTTTGTGTTTTTATAAGAAAAAGCAAACCTAACGAAACTATTTTTTTGTAATTTTTGATAAAAAATAAGCAAGCAAAACAAAGCGAAAGAAACTAAGCAAAACAAAAACAAAGTAAAGAGAATGGTTGTGAAGGACTCCTCTTGTGAATTCGTCCTTAACTCCCGGCAATGGTGCCAGAAAACGTCTTGATGTGGCTCAGATCACTGTAGATCTTCGTTGGGAAACCCCAAGAGGAAGGTATGATGAGCACAATAGTAAGTCTTTCCTCATTTATGAAACCAAGGTTATTGAACCAGTAGGAGGAAGGAAATGACTCCAAGGTGTTGCTAACAACTTGGAACCTACACAACACAAACTCAAGACTTTGCCCCAACGAACAGTGCGGTTTCCAATCTCACCGGTTTGCTCAAAACAAAGGATTAAACGTATGGTGTGGAAGGTAATGATTGCTTGAAGAAAGTAAACAGTAACAGTGGATGATGTATCAATGGTAAAGATTGGACCGGGGTCCATAGTTCACTAGAGGTGTTCTCCTTAAGATAAATAACATAACATGTTGGGTAAAAAATTTAAAGCGGGGCAATTGACAGGACTGAGCAAGGCATAACAATGCAATACTAGACATAAAGATCCTATGAGATTTGATTGGGCATTACAACAATATACATAGACCGCCATCCAACTGCATCTATTACTAGTAATCCACCTTTAGGTTATTATCCGAACCCCCTCCAGTATTAAGTTGCAAGCAACGGATAACTGCTTTAAGCAATGTGTGTAAAGTAAACAATACAATTGTTTCATGAACAAAATATTGTTGTTTTCTCCCTAGTGGCAACAGCACATCTACAACCTTAGAGATTTCTGTCACTTCCCCAGATTCAATAGAGGCATGAACCCACTATCGAGCATAAGTACTCCTTCTTGGAGTCACTAGCATCTACTTGGCCAAGATAGCTACTAGAAATGGAGAGAATGCAAGATCTCAAACAACACAGACATGGTAGAAACAATAATCAAGAAGACAATATAGATCATTAATCAACCTAACATAGTAATCTCAATATCCATCGCATCCCCGCAAACACAACATGCATGATTACAAATAGATGATCTTGATCATGAACGGAGCTCACAAGATCTCAACATGATAGCACAAAGGAGGAGAAACAACCATCTAGCTACTGTATGGACCCATAGTCCAAGGTGGAACTACTCACGCATCATACCAGAGGCTGGCATGGTGATGAAGAAGGCCTCTGGGAAGATCTCTCCCCTCAGGCAGGGTGTTGGGAAGAGCTTCAGATCCCCCCGATCTAGGGACGATGGTGGCGGCATCTACGGACTATTTCGTGGAGATCTGATCGGGTACTTAGGGTTTTGGCATCAGGGGGATTATATAGGCAAAGAGGCGAGGCAGGAGGGCGGCCAGGGGTCCCACACCCTTCACAGGCGTGGCCCAAGGTGGGCCCGCGTGTGGGGGGTGTGGCCACCCTATGGCTCCCCTCCGGTCGCCCTTCGGTCTCTGTGTTCGTCTCGGTGAAATATTGACTTTGGCTTTTGTCCTGTCCAATTCTGAGAATATTTCCTTACTAGCTTTTCTGAAACAAAAAACAGTAGAAAATAGGCAACTGGCACTGTGGCATCTTGTTAATAGGTTAGTCCCAGAAAATGTATAAAAATACCTCAAAGTGTAGACAAATCATAGCAAAGTGGATACTAAACAAGCATGGAACATCAAAAATTATAGATACGTTTATGACGTATCACAATAACCGCGGACACGGCTTTTCGAAAAGATTAATACCCTGTAGGGGTGTACATCTTTACCCACACGTACTAACTGACTTTTAATGCCAGCGCATAAGCTCTCTTCCTTGGAAGGCCGACAGAGGGTGGTTAGACACGACCTTTACCTTTCTTTCACCTAAATCCATGAGTCACCAAGAAAGGGTTTTCTCGTCCCAATATCTATGTCCAAGGATCGGGAGTACTCCCGGAGCCTCCTTCCTCCTTGGTCACGCCCTATATGATGCACCATCATCAACCCATCCAAATATGCAAATGCCAACTCTCAAACTACAAACTCATGGATCAAGCTAGGCAAGTTAGTGAGTCGAGGGGTTTTTCAGGCGCCATGTGGCTGTACACTCTTCTTGGTTCCGAAGGATAGAACTCCCGGGTCCTGGGGTAGCGAGCATGGGACTGCAAAAACCACACACCCACAATGGCCTCCCATACAAGCCTTAGCATGTTTAACGTTTAACACTGATCTCACCTCATCTGTATATCTTGATCTCGTGTCAAACTAGATTCTCTACATGATATATCATATGGATGAACCAGACTCAATAGCTAAGCATGGCTAAGAAGTACACAGATATAAGCTCTAGCAGTGCACACAAGCCAAACCTAGTTATGCTAGGAGCAGTGGATCAAGTAGTATAAGCTCAAAGGAGTAATGCAATAGATAGGATACTTTATCCATCGATAAAAGACCATAGTAGAATCGTATGCATCATGGCAATAATTGAAATACTTTGAAAGCATGGGATTATATCATGGTGGGGCTATGATTGCCTTTGCTCGTTGATAACCAATAGCAGATCTTCGATAACCTTCTACTTGACTTGATTACAGTTGGTCAAGTATTGATCTTCAAGCTTCGATGGTGTTGATCTCGATCTCGATATTGTATTCTACCGGGAAGAACCAAACACCAGGAAGAAACGGAAACAATCAACACATGGTATCGATGCAATGCCCAAGCAAGGATGATGATATGACAAGTTAATATGTATTGAATGGAACCCTAAGGCATGTTTGGCAATTTAGACGGGGTTCCGAGGGGTATAAACCCTAATTCAGAGAAACCCCAGAGGCATATGAGAGGGGTCACATTGTTGTTCTAATTAAAATTGTAATGGAAGTTTCTTAACAATGCATGATTTTTATGATAAGAGATAGATCTCATTTGTCTGATCATTTTGATATATTATTTATATTTTTGTGACTTAAAGTGAATTAGTTATTGAATTTCTAGTATTTAACCATTTTATAAAATTATTTAGAAAACATTATAACTTTTTACACCCGGGCACACCTAGCCACAGTGACTGTCAGAGGGGCCCCAGGACACCTCAACATCCATGCGGGCAGGTGGAACCCACCTAAGGTTTGACCGCGGCTGACGATGATGACGTCAGGATGAAATCAGCTTGACGTCATCCGACGGTGTCTCTCAGGCCGGCGAAAGACATCATGCGGGGCTGCGGTACCTGACCTATTCAAACTAGCGCAGCAAGGGGGCCTACAGAGGGCGGCGCCGGTGGTTTTGGATCATCGGAGCATCGCCTGCAACGTCGTCCGACGGTGGTGGCTGGTGGTCTATGATGTGGAACTTAACCAGAGAGAGAGGGGGACAACGGGGTAGCTCATTAGAACCAGTAGCTCACCAGAGGCATGATGGTAGTCTCGGGGAGGCACTGGGTGGCTGAAATCGACGAGGACGGCGGTGGAGTTCGTCGGAGACCGAGGTTGCGATTGAGACGATTCGGACCACGTCGGCTTTCTCTGATAGGGGCAATCGAACAAGGAGAGAAGGCGGTCACCGTGGTATGCCTAGCGGGGCTTGTGGTGCTCCAAAACGACGGCGCCCCGAGGCTACTGTGGCTATGGTTTCGCTTGATTGGGGATTCACAGAGGAGAGAGCTCGCGAGAGATAAGGAAGGACTGGGAGAGAGAGAGAGAGAGAGAGAGAGGCGTGCAGGATGCTCCTTATCCTCTTTTGGTTGGCGGCGTGGTGGCGATCATCGCGGCATGGAATCGGATGGCACCGGCGTTACCAGGCAGCAGCTTCTCCGGCTGCTCGAGGAAGAAGAAAAGAGAAAGGCGCCAAAGGGGTATGGGCCGGCTGGGCTGCAGTTGGGCCATGGGTGGGCTACAGAGAAGGTTGAGAGGGAGAGGGAAGAAGCTGGGATGCGGCCTGATTATTCTTTGCCTTATTTTTTTTATAGAAAACCTTTTCAATTTTCTCTCTCACTTCTCTATTTTGTAAAATCATTCAAATATGTTTTTTAGCATTTCAAAAATACTAGAGGGTGTTGTGAAGCTATAGAAATATTTCTTTATAATTCATTTGGGCTCCATAATTTTTGGTAGTTTTCAAAATACAAAACCTTTTGAATTGGTTTCAAATAGAGGGGGGAAGGTTAAGGTTTAGGGTTTTTGTATTTCTTCTTATTGCATTCATTTTTCTTTAAAAAAAATACATGATACTCATGATAAAATGCAAAACAATCCCTAATTAGTATTTAACTAAAACTAGACTTGTTAGAGTCCTCCGGGTAGACCGAGACATGAGAAGAATAACTCATCTGTTGTGAAGCCTATGCTCGGATGGTAGGGCCACATATGTGATAGACCCGACATAAATTTAAGTTAGTCCCTCGAGTGGACAACACGAATCCTATACACTGCTTCACAGCAGCGTGGAATGCTCGCGCCGCCTAAAGCATTTGGCTGATGGGCCGGGCACATTTTATCCCGAGCCAGCTCCTCCATGTATTTCTACTGCTCGTGCAGGTTTTCTTGACTTTGGCTTTCTTTGTTTTTTATTTTCTTTCGGTTCTTTCTTTTCACTTTTCTGGTACCCCTTTTCTTTCTTCTTTTTTTGTTTTATTTTACTATTCTAATTTCATTTTGATGTTATGTTTTCTGTCGTTTGGTTGTTTTCTTTTTTTTTCGTTGTTTCTATTCATTTATTTTTCATTTATGTTTTTGTTCTTATTTACTTTTGTTTTTTATTTTTAAAAATGATTATTGGTTTCAAAGATGTTCATATTTGGAAACAAAGTCATGATTTTTTATGAGTTTGTGCATGGTTTAAAATGGCTCAATAAAATGTTGAAGGAAAGAGAAAAGAAAAAGGGAACATGAAATTAAAATAAACACTGAATACAAAAACAAAAAGTAAAAGAACAGGAAACAGAAAAGAAATGGAAAAATAAAATAAGAAGAAAAACAGGGAAAAGGTTTTAAGGGAAAAATATACCTGATCGGAACCATTCTTCCTTGGAGGCGTTATTTTTCGGAGTGAGCGGAGCTATTCTTGGGATGCTAGTGATGTCGGTTCAGTCGATGTCTTCGGGCCATGTTGGCGTGCGAGTATCGCTGACGAGTTTCGTACGGCCTGCCTCTCGCCATGAAGCCTGTGAGGCCTAGCCGTTTTCTTCGGCTCTGACTTCCTCTCCAGGCTTTCCGTTAGCGTCCGCTATTGCCGTTGTTCCCGTGTCGTTCGGCGGTGCTTCAGACCTAGTCGAGCTAGGTAGTGTGGCCTCGTGTGATTTTTGCCGGGTTTATTTTAAAAACCGTGTTGTTTGGGGTTTTTTTTGGTCTAGTTCCTCTTTTAACCGGATCCGTGTGTATATACCTTTGTATCAGGTTTCGGCCGGTTTTCCTTTCAAATCGGCCAACTTATTTTTCTTTATAAAAAAATAGAGCTCTCATTGGTTGCTGAAAAAAATTACCCGATAGTCTGGGCCAATAAAGCGCCACGGGTGCGCAGCGCCCGCGTACCATTCGTTTAGTTCATCAGAGTCACAGGAGTGCAAGTCCTTTGAAGGGAGAACCTCAAACTTTGAAACTTACGACCTAGCTAGACATAGTTTATCTTTGGAGGCTGGCCACCATTTGTGGCTGGGCATGCCTTATTCTACTTCCTCTGTCCTAGTGTAAGTTACAATCTCATTTTCAGATTGTCCTACATATGAAGCAAATAAGACATAATTTTGCATTAATTGGAGTTAATTAGCACATGCAGCCCGCACCTTTCTCTCCTCCACATGCATCGGTTTGACACGTCCATCTTGCATGCAATAATTATGGGCTGTTTTTATTGACTGTACCAGATACGAAGCACCACAGTCCAGCCTAATTAGTCACAATTTCAGTCCAATCACGTTAAGCCTTGGACCAAGATATTAGAGGATTGTTACTTACACTCTAGGACGGAGGGAGTATCAATGTGCATGTAAACATTATTATCAATTAATAAAGTCTAGCATGTTGTCTACTACTTCCTCCGTCCGCAAATAAATACTATACTTTTATCCTTGTCCTAAGTCAAACTTTATTACGTTTGACTAACTTTTTAAAACAATGTACCAACATTTATAACACTAAATTGATATTATTAGATTTATTTTTAATTCTAGTTTTATAATATGTCAATTTAATGTAATATATGTTTTTATATTTCTCTATAAAGTTGGTCAAATTTAGTTATGTTTGACTTACGTAAAAGCTAGATGTACACTTATGGTGTGTTTGGTGGGTCGGGTGAAAATGTCCCTCTCTCCTCGTACATGCTGATTCTAACCAAGTTGAGTTGAGATTTTGTCATATGTTTGGCAGGCTGTATCACTTGAGATATGTTGAGTTGAGAGTTTGTTTGTTAGGTTGTATCTAGTTTGATTTGGTTACTCCTCTCATAAGTTGGTGAGGATACCACCACAACTATGAGCTATTTGAAAAACTAAAAGTGATTCACTGGTCTGAAAATCTAGTACGTGAGCTGAACATGGGCTGTGGGCAGCTTACAAAGATAAGATAGCCATGGAAAAATACAAGTTTGTGCTTCATCGGTCGATGAAATTGTCGGCAACTACAAAGCTCAATGGCACGAACTACTGCACCTCTGAAGTGTACGAGTATGCATTATGCATCTCTGAACTTGTCATGCACGGGGACCGAAAATACTACTCCCTCTGTTTCAAAATATAAAATGTTTTAGCTTTGTGAAGCAAATATATCTAAACTATTTTTAGTATATGGGTCACTTATGTTTGGAATAAGTCTACACACTAAAATAAATCTAGATACATTTTCTTTACAAACCTTATATTTTGAAACGGAGGGAGTAGAAACTAAATATTTGGTAGACCTCTAATTAGAAAATCTGTACGGGAGTTTGATGGAGGGAGTGGCCAGTGGGGTTGTGCTGGGCCTGACCGACGAGGTGGCACATGAACTCTATGGACGCGCCGCCGGAGATGGACTCGCCGGCATGGAGGAACTGCAGATCCTGCTCGGGAGGCTGGCGCGCGGCATGCTACTCGGGAGGCAGCCGATTGTCAGGGTCAACTCGGTCCAATTGTGACCTTGCTGAGCTCCATGGCGACGCTGCGCAGCTCACCCGACTCCACATCGTCGAACGGCGGAACGTTCAAGGATCTACGGGCGGCCACGGATTCGGACGGGGCAAGGCGACCACGGATCTGGAGGGGTCAGGGAAGCTGCGGCGGATTTAGTTGGAGCAGGGAGGCGCGGGAGAAATAAATATGCGGCGGCGGCGGGAGGATTTGGAAGGACGGCGTGAAGGCGATTTTCGGGAGAGCCAAGGTAGTGGGGACGAGAGGAAGGTGTATCGAGAGGAGAGAGGAGGGGGCGGTAACCGCAGCGGGTCCCGCGCGTGGAGGCGGGGGAAGTTTCGGGGCGCATCGAGCCAAGCTGAAGAGAGAAGATTCGAGCTTCTGTACTCGACCTGGCTGAGAGCCATTTTTCGTATGAAGCGGGCATAGCCCAGATCGCTAACCCGGCCTACCAAATAATCGAAAGTGAGACGAGTTAAGATTTTCTGAGTTCATCCGAGCTACCAAATACGTCCTTATTCGCGGACCGAGTAAGTAGTAGTAAGGCCGATCACATTGGATCGTCTCTTGCGTCCGTTTCTTAGATGTATGTTCGGATCTTAGATACGACCTTGCCAATGCATCGTGTATTAAGGTCGTATCTAAACAGAGCCGGATTTAATCAGTTTTAGATCGGTACTAGCTAGCTAACTTGTGGCCCATCAGTGGCACCTCTAACAGGCCAGCGTCTGCCGCACGATTTGCCCAGGCTGCACGGGAGCACCATCCGCGGGATGCGAAGGCAGGGAGGAGCCGCAATAGATCAAACAACTTTAATGATTTGCTTTGGGACACCAGCTAAGAGACGTATCTATGCTAACATACAGCGGTCTTCTCTTTCCTCCATAAAACTAGTGCCACGTCAAAAACTCACATATGATTTCGTGTCAAGATACTGCCGTTGGAAACGGCCTAAAAGGAAAGTTCATCACGGTCACTATTCTAAAAAAAAAAGTTCATCACAGTGAAAGCGGCATTGATTTGAGCATGGCTACTCTGTTCAATCCCATTCAATGCGCGTACTGGTCCGTGTCAAAAAAAAAATACTGTAGTGCGTACAGGTCCGTTCTCTTGCTTGCAAGAGTACGAGTCTACCAGCGGAGTGCTCCGATGAGCTAGCGGCAGGGGTCAGTGTCCTTGTCTTCCGTTTTGAGACGAGAAGTGCTCGCCTTTCGCAGATGTTATGTTGCATGAAAAATCACCGACAAAACTACTACTCAGCACTAGCCAGGGCTAGGCTGTGCCTGGACGGGTCGACCGAGCTGAGCACTAATGCGTGGTCAAATGAATCGAAAGAACCGTGCGTGATTCGAAGAGTTGAAGCTGAGGCTGCCGACGGATTGCTGGCGGTCGGAATCGAGTTCTTTATACATACCCGGAGCCGTTTGAGACTGCAGTACGGTAGAATCTAAGGTGGGCACTAGTTTACTGGTGCTCGCATCGACGGATTCAAAGGTCAACACCGGCCGTCGTCACGGCTCACGATGCCATATCGTCAACTAACAACTAATCCGCTACTGAGAGCAGGTGAGGTGAGCTACAGGCAGTAGAAGGCCGCGCTATGCCGTTAGAATGCAGTATTTTGAAACCTATGCAAATTGGAGTTAGTCCCTGGGTAGACAACGGAAATCCTATACACCGCCTGGTGCGGAATGCTCGTGCCGCGTGAAGCGTTTGGCTGATGGGCTGGGCCCATTTTATCCCACGCTAGTTCTTCCTTGTGTTGCTACTCTTATGCTCTAACGGATTTCCTGGACTCTGGTTTTCTCCTTTTTCGATTTTTCTTTCAGTTCTTCTCTTTTCCCTTTTATTTCTTCCTTTTCCATTTTATTTTACTATTCTATTTCATTCTGATGTTATGTTTTATGACATTCTTTATTTTTTATTTTTTTCTTAATTTATTTTCTGTTAATTTCTTTTTGTTTTTTATTTATGCATCTGTTTTTGAAATGTTAATGATTTTCAACAAAGTGATGGTTTTTTATAAGTTTGTGCATGGTTTAAAATGGTTCAAGGAAAGATAAAATAAAAAAGGAACATAAAATATAAAATAAAAGGTAAATATAAAAACAGAAAGCAAAACAACAGAACAGAACAAAATACTAGGAAAAAGAAAGAAAGGGAAAATATCTGATGGGCTGGCCCAACAAAGCAGCATTCCTTTTCGTTCATCACATCGGCATTGATTTGAGCATGGCTTCTCTATTCAATCCCATTTAATGAAGTCCGTTTTCTTGCCTGCCGGAGTACGAGTGTAGCAGCGGACTGCGGAGTGCTCCGATGAGCGCTTCCGTTTTGAGACGAGAAGGGTCCATCCCTCCGCAAAAGCTCGCCTTTCGCAGATGTTTTGTTTCATGAAAAATCACCGACAAAATTACTCAGCGCTAGCCACGGCTAGGCTGGCGTATCTGGCTCCAGGTTCTTGGTGCACCTGGACGGGGCCGGTCGCGCTAAGTAAGCACTAGTGCGTGGTCAAATGAATCGAAAGAACCGTGAAGAGTTGAAGCTGAGGCTGAAAAGGGATCGTCGGCGGTCGGAATCGAGTTGTTTATAAGTACATAATACCTGGAGCCGTTTGCTGCGGTACGGTAGAATCGAAGGCGGGCAGTAGTTTACTGGTGTTGGCATCGACGGATTCAAAGGTCAACACTACCTGTCGTCACGGCTCACGATGCCATATCGTCAACTAATCCGCTAGTGGGAGCAGGTGACCTCCAGGCAGTAGAAGCCCGCGCTATGCCGTTAGAATGCAGTAGAGTACAGATCTTAAAACTAAAAAAGGAGGATATCGATGGCCCATGATATGGGATGATGGTATCAATCAGTGGCGTATATAGTTTTTCTTTTTTCACTTTTTTTTTTTTTTTTTACTTTACTGCTTTTTTTTTTCTTTTTTCTGAAAACAAATCAATTTAATTTTTTACTTAAATTGTAAACATACTACAGTTTTGAAGATAAAATTGAAAATAAGAATTAAGAGAAGAAGAAGAAATAATAAAAGGGAAAAAAAAAAAAAAACCATAGTTGCCAGACGCGGCAGCATTTCTAGGCGCCTCGGCCTCCTTAATTTTCACCTGAAGCTGTTCGCTCACGGGGACGAACAAACCAGCAAGCAACGTGTGAGGGACGGACCGAGCACGAAGGAACAGGGGGTTGTTGCGTGCCACTTGCAGCTGTTTGAGGGTTCCAGATACGGGAGCATTCTCAGCCTCCACGTCTCTAGCTAGCGTAAAACAATTGGCGCCAAGCAACAAGCATGTGGTGTTACACTTGCGACAAGATAAAAACACAGCAAAGGGATACATTTAACGTGGAAAAACCTCTCCAATAAAGAGAGGAAAAAACCATAGACGTCGGTCAGCGAAACTTCACTATAACGGGAGGTGTTTACAAACGCCTGACATTTTACAGATGCAACTCATCCCAACCGGCAACTTACAAGGGTTTATATATCGGTGGAAACCTAGGTCTTCGATGATCCGTACCGCACCGCGAGGGGGGCTGCCCCCCCCGCCCCACAGACACACACACACACACACAGGTCCCTGTTGGGCACGGAGTGGGCCAACTTTAGACTCGTTACACTCGGCCCAAGCCTCCGGCGACGAGTCTCGCTCCACTCATCAGAAGTTGGCATATACTTTGTAGAATTCGGATCAACATATAACAAACTCCACCATGAGACAAATTTCTTCTTGTAGCATCAACAACAACCATCTTCCTGAACAAACAAAGCAAATATTTTCGGCGCCTATAGCCACTTGGGGTAATCAGTTAAACCAACGAAGGCCCAGTTCTTTTGGCGGCTTCTCCCAGAAGCTGCCCTACCCCCAGC
Organism: Avena longiglumis; assembly: GCA_030063025.1. Lineage (NCBI taxonomy): Eukaryota > Viridiplantae > Streptophyta > Magnoliopsida > Poales > Poaceae > Avena > Avena longiglumis. The sequence goes on from CP125976.1 coordinate 524,900,169, forward strand.
TTTCTGGGGAAGCCGGTTTAAAAAAATTGCGAGGCTTCCAAATTTGTTTAGACTTAACTATTTTGGAAGCCTCGCAAATTTTTTAGAACGGCTTCTCCAGAAAGCTGGGGGGAGGGCGGCTTCTCAGAGAAGCCCCAAAAAGCTCAAACTTAGCAACAGAAACAGGTTTAGTCATCATATCAGCAGGATTATCATGAGTGTTGATCTTGCATATTTTTAATTTACCTTGAGCAACAATGTCTCTAATAAAATGGTACTTGACATCAATGTGCTTAGTTCGCTCATGGAACATCTGATATTTTGTAAGGTATATGGCACTTTGACTATCACAAAACAAAGTAATGCAAGAATCATCTCCACAAAGCTCAGCAAACAAACCTTTCAACTAAACAGATTATTTGCAAGCTTCAGCAATAGCCATATATTAGGCCTCAGTAGTAGATTGTGCAACAACAACATGCAACGTAGCCTTCCAGCTAACAGCACAACCATCAACATTGAACACATAACTTGTGAGGGATCTTCTTTTATCCAAATCGGCAGCAAAATATTAATCCACATAACCAACTAGTCCCTCACCGGTCCTACCAAACTTCAAACAAGCATTGGAAGTGCCAAGAAGGTACCTGAAAACGCACTGAACAGCCTTTCAATATTTTTTACCAGGATTATCCATGTATCTACTTATCAAACTCAAAGCATATGATAAATCAGGACGAGAACAAACCATGGCATACATCAAAGAACCAACACCACTAGAATATGGCACCTTTGACATGTACTCAAACTCTTCATCGGTAGTAGGACATTGAGAAACTGACAAATTAAAATGAGGAGCAATAGGAGTACTAACCGAGTTGGCACCATCCATATTAAAACGATGAAGAACTTTCTTAATGTAACTTTGCTGACTAAGAAATAACAAACCAGATTTTCTATCTCGGGTAATCTCCATACCTAAGATCTTCTTAGCAGCACCAAGATTCTTCATCTCAAACTCACTACTTAGGTGTGCCTTCAAAGTAGTGATTTCTTTCATGCTCTTAGCATCAATTAACATATCATCAACATATAGCAGCAAGTATAGAGGTCATCCATCAACAAAGTTAATATAAACACAAGTATCATATTTAGACCTCTCAAAGCCATGTGAGATCATAAATGAATCAAACCTTTTATACCACTGTCTTGGAGATTGATTTAAGCCATAAAGAGACTTCTTTAATTTGCACACAAAATCCTCTTTACCAGGCACTATGAACCCTTCTGGTTGGTCCATGTATATTTCCTCATCAAGCTCTCCATGTAGAAAAGCAGTCTTGACATCTAACTGCTCAAGCTCAAGATCACGCATAGCCACAGTACTAAAGAAAGTGTGAATGTAACTATGCTTCATAACTGGGGAGAACACATCATTGTAAACAATACCTGGAATCTGGCTGAACCCTTTTGCTACTAACCTTGCCTTGTACCTTGAAGGCTCTTTGGGAGGCAAACCTTCCTTTTTCTTGAAGATCCACTTGCAGCGGACCGCCTTCTTTTGTTTGTGCAAGCGCACAACATCCCATGTGCCATTTTTCTCAAGCGATTGCATCTTTTCTTGCATAGCAGAAACCCACTTCTCGCGGTCAACGGATGCAATGGCTTCATTATATGTAGCTGGTTCAGAATCGTTCTCCACTTGTTCAGGACAACTCAAAGCATAATGAACAAGATTATACTCTTCAATTAAACGAGGACGAGGACTACAGTTACGCCTCGGCCTATCAGCAGCAATGGACTCATGTGGCTGCTGCAAAACAGTAGGTGAGTGCTGAACAACAATATTATCAATATTTTCCTCATGTGTATCTTTAACGATAACATCATTATCAACAGTTTTCTGCAGGTTCTCCACCTGCACACTAACTCCCTCCTCTCCAATAGCAATAGGAGAGGTATCTGATGGCAAGCTATCATGATACATAACGGACTCATTGAAAACAACGTTTCTACTTAGCAAAATCTTTTAGTTTCGGGATTCCATAGTTTATATGCTTTGACTCCTGAACCATAACCAAGGAATATGCACTTAACATCTCTAGGCTCTAACTTTCCATTATCAACATGAGCATAAGCAGCGCAACCAAAAACTCTCAACTATGAATAATCAGCAGGCGAACCTGACCATACCTCAATAGGAGTTTTCTTCTCAATAGAAGGTGACCTGTTGATGAGGTAACACGCTGTGTTGGCTGCTTCAGCCCAGAAACGTCTATGCATACCTCATTAGACAACATACAATGAGCCCTTGAGATGATGGTTCTGTTCATGCGCTCTGTCATGCCATTCTGCTGAGGAGTATATGGGATGGTGTGATGCCTGATCATGCCATCGTTACTGCAAAACTCCTCAAACTCATTAGGACAGAATTCCATACCATTGTCAGTACGTAGTATCTTTACCTTCTTCTCAGTTTGGTTTTCAGCCATAACTTTCCGCTTCTTAAAAGCATCAAAAATATCATATTTATGCTTCAAAAAATAAGGCCACACTTTTCTAGAGTAGTCATCAATAATAGTAAGCATGTAATTAACACCACCAATATAAGTCTTACGGGACGGACCCCAAACATCAGCATGCACATAATCTAATATGCCTTTGGTGGTATGGACGGAAGCATTGAATTTAACTCTTTTATGCTTACCAAAAATGCAGTGCTCACAGGACTCAAACTTACTCAAGTTGCAACCATCAATCAGCTCTCTCTTGAATAACTTTGTCATGCCTTGTTCGATCATATTCCCAAGACGCATATGCCACATATGCGTTTTACCACAATCATCAGAATCATTAGAAGTAACAGCAGCAGCAGCAGCAACAATACCAGGCAAAGTGCTACCTCTAAGAACATATAGTTTAGCAGAATTCATAACACCTATCATCTGAATAAGAGAACCTTTTGATACCTTTAGAACTCTATGCCCACCGACATACGTGTATCCATCAACGTCCATGGTACTCAGGGAGATCAAATTTCTGGCCATGCTTGGTATGTGCTTCACCTCACTCAACGTGTGTGTCACGCCATCATGTGTCCTGATCTTAACAGATCCAACACCAACAATATGGCATGGGTTGTCATTCCCCACACGCACAAAGTCTCCAGTCTGCACAGACTCATATGAACTGAGTCAATCTTTGTTACATCAAATATGAAACGAACATGCAATATCAAGTATCCATTCATCATCACGAGAATCACAAGCAGCAAAAACGGCTAAGCATTTACCATCAGAACTATCAGAAACAACAGTAGCCTTACCAGTACCTTCAGACCTATCTTTCGGTTGGTAAGTTCCGTTCCTTTTCTCCTTATTCTGCAACTTCCAACAATCATCAATAACGTGATTATATTTCTTACAATACCTGCAGAATTTGTCCTTTCCCTTGGACTTTGAATGACTTCTGTCGTCCTTGCTCTTATCTCTGTTTCCATAGTTGTTATACCTCTACTCGGTCCTGCCACGAACCTGCAGATCCTCAGCCTTGGATGACGTCCCATCAGACTTTACCATAGTTTTCATCTTTTCCCTCTGTTTGAGGGCGTCATGTACTTCGGCAAGGGTTAATTCATCACGGCTCAACAATATTGTATCACGAAAATGTGTATAGGAACTAGGCAATGAGCATAAGAGTAGAAGAGTAGAAGAGCTAAATCCTCATCATCATATTTTACCTCCATAGACTGCAAGTCCGTAACAATCTCTTTAAAAATAGATATGTGATTCATTACCGATCCATCTTATTGCAGCCTATGCGAGAACAACTTCATCTTACTGGTTAGATCCTTTGACACACAGATCGTTTCCAGTTTTTCCCACATGGCAGCAGCAGATTTCATCTCCAGTACTTCCTGCAAAATATTATTGGACAGGTGAAGTTGAATCAAAGACAAAGCCTTATGGTCCTTCCGCTTCTCTTCGGCGGACCAAGTCTTAGCATCCTTTTCGCAGAATCCATCCAGCGCTTCATCCAGATCAAAAGTTTGGGCGAGAATCACTCGCATCTTCACTTGCCACAAGGAGAATCTTGTGGTGTAGTCCAGCTTTGGTAGATCGAACTTCAATGATGATATGTCACAAACCCTAGATTAGAACATGGGGCTCTGATACCACTTGTTACACTTACGAAAAGAAGATAGCGAAGAACGAAAACAAAAAACACAGCAAAGGAACACAGATTTAACATGGAAAAACCTCTCTAACAAAGAGAGCAAAAAACCACGGGCGCCAACCAGCGAAACTTCACTATATCGGGGAGTGTTTACAAACGCCGGAGATTTCACAGATGAAACTCATCCGAACCGGCGGCTTACAAGGGGTTTATATATTGGTGGAAACCTAGGTCTTCGACGATCCAGATTATACCGGGGGGTATCACACACCCCCACAGCGCCCCTCATTGAGGGCAGTGGGCCAACTTCAGACGCGTTATACTCGGACCAAGCCTCCGGCGATGGGCCTTGCTCCACTCGTCAGAAGTTGTCCTATACTTTGTAGAATTTGGATCAACATATAACACATGGGATGGCCATTGATCGATCCCTGGTTCTTCCTCGCTCGCCTCGGACGACAAGGAGCCTTTTCTCGGAAGTGGAAGCCTACAATCACATCCGAACCATGGAGCCCAGAGTTGGCGATGTTCGTGTTCATCTCTCTGCCGTTTCAACCGTCTTCTTCAGACTTCATTTTTTCTTCGATAATGCTGAGTGTGCGCATTATACGTAGGTAGCATGCTTTTCATCCTACTTTATAAATAGCCACACGGACAAATAGATACAAAGTGCCAAAAAATCGCACAAAGCAACACAAAGACAGAAAAATACAACCTACAAAAAGCACCTGAGACAACCGACTAGAGGTGACACCACGTCTCCTTGTGAAACTAGCGAACTTTGTCGCCTGACGCCCACAAAACTGTCATGGCGAGAGGACCGCCTATCCTCTCGCTTTAGGGCGTGGTGTTCTGATCCTGCCAGCAGACAACAAGGATCGGGAGTGGTGGAAACTAGGTCACTTGTGTATGATAGAAAGCCGCTGAGACCGCCACACGCCAGCATCGAAGGGGTTTGAGATAGGATATGCGCTTACCCGCCGATGACTGATACGTCCAAAATGTATCTACTTTCCCGAACACTTTTGCTATTGTTTCTCCTCTAAACTTGTGTGATTTGGATACAACTAACACGGACTCACGCTGTTTTCAGCAGAATTACCTTGGTATCTAGTTTTTGTGCAGAAAATCAACTATCAGGAAAAATCCCGGAAAATATGCCAAAAATTATATTTCACCAGAAGACCCACGGAGCTTGAAGACGAAACGGAGTGGAGGCCTAGGGGGCCCACACCCCTGCCAGGCGCGGGTGGGCCCTGCCCGCGCCTAGGGGGAGTGCGGCCACCCCAGGCACCCCCTCGGGCTCCCTCTACGCCTATAAGTTACCCCTTGACCTAAAAACCGAGGGAGGTTCGATGTTTTCCAGAAAAGAGTTCCGTTCCGCCGCCACCACCAGAGACAAGATTCAGAACCAGAAACTCCGTTCTAGCACCCTGCCTGGACGGGGAATTTGGGGAGGATCATCGCCATCGTCATCACCAATGCCTCTCCATCAACCATCAATGTTTACCTCATCCATGAGTGAGTAATCCCCCACAGTAGGCTTGGGGATGGTAGGGATTGGATGAGTTCTATCATGTCATCGAATAAGATTGTTAGGGCATAGTGTCTAGTATCTCTGTTAGTGCTATTTCACTTTGTTGCAACTTGTTGTGCTTAATGCTTGTCACTAGGGCCCGAGTGCCATGATCTCGGATCTGAACTTATTATTGAATCATTATGATAGTATTGTTTGTGATCTTATCTGCAAGTTGTGTACACATATCATTGTCCGGATCCAAAGGCCCTAAAGTGACGATAATTGGGACAACCGGAGGGGATGACTATGGTGTGAGGATCACATGTATTCACGGAGTGTTAATGCTTTGCTCCGGTGCTCTATTAAAAGGAGCACCTTAATTGCCAGTAGTTCCCTAGAGGCCCCGCTGCCATGGGCTAGCTGGAGAGAAGATGTTGTGCAAGTTCTCATTGTGAGCACATATGACTATATATGGAGCACATGCCTAGGATTGTTTAGTACTTGGATGCTTATTCTTATTTATCTGCAATGCCTTAGATCTTGAAGTTACATGTCTAGACTCATTCATGCAGCGTCTGTCCATCCATCCCTATGCCTACCGCACTCAAATCCCACTATTACCGTTACTGTTACTATTGCTCATATTCTACTGTTACTGTTGCTTTGCTGTTGCTACTACCAAAAAATTTCTACTGATAAACCTCTGTGAGCAAGAAATATTTCCAGGTGCAGTTGAACTGGCTACTCAGTTGCTAAGGCTTGCAAGTATTCTTTGGCTCCCCTTGTGTCGAATCAATAAATTGGGTAATACTACCCGCGAAGACTGTTGTGATCCCCTACACTTGTGGGTCATCAAGACTATTTTCTGGCACCGTTGTCGGGTAGCATAGCTTTATTTGTAAGTTCAGTTGGATCTATTATTGTTCACTGCTACTCCTTTCATCATGGGGAAGTCTCGTGATGGAAAGTTTACTATTTTACCATCCACTACAAGAAGAGGTACAGTCCTAAACACCTTTGCTGCTCTTGATTCGCCGTCTGTTATAAGTAAGCTTTTTACACCACCACCACCACCATATACACATGCCATACACACTGCTACTACTGCACAGTCTGAGACTGCTTTTGATACTCATGATGTTACTTCTACTATGCTTGATGCGAGTGGTTCATTAGGTCCTTTTCTAGATGCTACTATAGCTAGTCTAGGGAATACCGAAACTCCTAGTGAAGACACTGTTACACCTGTTAGCTCACCTGAGTCTAGTGAGAGTTATGATATTAATGATGGTTACATTCATTTCACTCATGAATTTGTTGAAGAGTGCCGAAACACACATGGTACTAGTGCTATTAAGAGTCTCCTTGCTAGACGCACCATTATTCCTAAGTTGTCCTCTGATCCTAAGTTTGCCATTTCTCCCATAGATATTAAAGATTATGATTTCTCTCTTGATTTGTCCTATTTAGACATTGTTGAGAAAGAACCTTTTGTGGGACTGAAAATGAGAGTGTTGTGGCTCATATGAATGAGCTTTCTACTATGAGTGCTTTATTCTCTGATGATTTTAAGATGCGTAAGTACTTCGTTACTAAGATCTTCCCTTTTTTACTAAAAGGAGAAGCTAGGGCTTGGTTTAATATATTACCTCATGGTTCCATTGATAGCCCTGATTGTTTGATTGCTTCTTTCTTCCAGAAATATTTTCCTCCTAGTGCTAGACATGCTGCTTTGCAGAGACTTTTTGATTTTAAACAGGGAAAAGAAGAGAAATTGCCTGAGTCATGGACAAGGTTCTGTGCCTTGATTCATGCATATCCTAGATGTCCATTACCTAAAAATGAGCTTCTTGATATTTATTATAATGGACTAACTTATGATTCTAGGACATACCTAGATAGCTTTGCTGATTGTGTTTTTAGGAAAAGAACTCCTACAAATGCTGAAAAATTAATGGCTAAGATAAGCAAGAATTATGATGATTGGACTTCAAATGAGCTAAATACACCTGAGCCTATTACTCCTGAACCAGTTCCAACACCAACACCAAAGAAGAGGGGAGTTATTACAATATATGATGAAGTGATGAAGGAAGCTAAGAAATGTCTAAAGGAGAAAGGTATTAGAGATGAAGATGTGAAGAATCTACCTCCTATAGAAGAATTATGTAAGACAATTACCCACTCATCTACTATTGAGTTACACTCTCTCCAACACATTGATGAAGGTGATATTCCTTATGGTAAGCCTCCTGATCAATGCTTAGAGGAACTTGACATTTTTATTGCTAAGCAAGGTAATTTTAATAAACAAGTTCAGAATCATTCATTGGAAAATTCTAGAGCTATCAATGAGTTGAAAGATATTGTGGAAAGAACTTATAATGATATTAAAATGCTTTGTAAACACTTTCAAATGGTTCAAACCCAACTTGATCAACTTGCTAAGGTACAAAAGGATATGCTAGTTAATGCCTCAGGAGATAAACATGCTTATGGAATTAGAACGAGGAGTGGTATAGCTACTAAAGATCCTTTATATCCTGAAGGACACCCTAAAATAATTGAGCAGGATTCCCAACAAGGTGGTAGTCCTCGTAAGAGAATGAAAAAGAAACATAGAATAATCGAGGAACCACTTGAACCTGTTGTAGATCCTAATAGTATATCTGTCTCTAATGATGAAATTGAGAGTGGTAATGATAAAAATGATGCTCCTGATAAGGAGGAAGTTCAGGAAGAACCTAATAAGCACACTAAGAACACTAAGGAATATTTTATTGCTAATAAACATGGTAAAGAGAGAGAACCTTGGGTGCAGAAACCTATGCCTTTTCCAGGTAAGAAACACAAGTAAAAGGAGGAAGAACACTACAACAAGTTTTGTGAGTGGATGAAACCTTTATTTTTGCAAATTCCTTTGACTGATGCTATTAAGTTGCCACCTTATTCAAAGTACATGAAGGATTTTGTCTCTAATAAAAGGAAGATTCGTAATGAGGAGATTTCTACTCTACTTGCTAATTATTCCTTCAATGGTAAGGTTCTAAAGAAACTTGGTGATCCAGGTATACCAACTATTCCTTGCTCTATTAAGAATAATTATGTTAGAACTGCTTTATGTGATTTGGGAGCTGGAGTTAGTGTTATGAATTTTTCTCTCTACAAGAGACTCCAGCTAGAAAAGTTGATACCAACTGACATACCTTTGCAAATGGCTGATAAGTCAACTACTATTCTTGTTGGTATATGTGAGGATGTTCCTGTTCAAGTGACTCATAATTTCTTGGTTCTGACTGATTTTGTTGTGCTTGAAATACCTAAAGATGATAATATGTCTATTATTCTTGGGAGACCTTTTCTTAATACTACAGGTGCTATCATCAATTGTAATCAAGGAAAAGTAACGTTCAATATTAATGACAAAGAGCATACTGTCTATTTCCCCAAGAAAGTTGCTAAGAGCTATTGCCTGAATTCCATTGAAAATATTGAGAGCATCAAGGTTGGAGAAATATATTGTCCCATTCTACAAGAAAATTTTGAAACTATTATGATTGGGACCATTTCTATCAAGTATGAGGCAACATAATCACCTTGTGGATTGCAAAGTTTTGTTTCATATAAGATTGTTTTGGTAACAAGACTTGATCAACCTTGTTAACAAAAGGATTTTAATGACCAAAATAATGTTCCCACTGTGGTTATCCTTGCTTTCTTCTACTTTTATCCTTCCTAGTCTTTGCTTTTGCTCGTGTTAGCTAGTTGTTTGCTTGTAAGAGTGTCTTAGAACTTCTGTAGTTTGGTTTTTGTTTGCTTTTTCTTCTTCTGAAAAAACTGTTTCTACGAGAAAATCAATTTTCATACCCTGAAAATTGGCCAAAAATAAAGTTTCCCGAAAAATTCCGGAAAATTCAAAATAAATTTTTCCTCGAAAAGGGGCAAAGGGACACCTAGAGTGACCCAGGGGGCCACCCCAGGCGCCCACACCCCAGGTAGGCGCGGCCTGCCCATGGGTGGCGCCTAGGGGGGTCTGCCCACCTAGGCCCCTCTAAGGTGCCCCCTCACAGCCATCTTCTTTATTTCTCCCGAAAAACACCGAAAAAGTTTCTCAAGCTCGATTTCTTGTTGTTCTTGCTCGCGATTTTTTATCTCCTTGCTCAGCCCATCTTTGCTGCTGATTTTTGGAGGGATTGCTCCTTGGTATGTGCCTCCTCCACTTGTCCAATTAGATTTGTGATTGGTAGATTGTATCTTGAGTATTTTGCTGCTATAGGTGTCAGATTGTGTGAGCTTGCATGCTTGTTCTATGCTTATAGATTTCATTTTGATGCATGTGTATCCCTCTAGCAAGTTCCTATAATAGTTTATCATCATTTATCAACTTGGAAATCACTTGGTTTCATGTTTGTCTAAAAATTTCAGCAAGGAAGATGAGTGCATATCCACTAAATCAATATGACTTGATGGTACCTGAGCCAATGAAAGTTCATCGTGAGGAAGGAGTCTTCCCTTCCATATATCCATGCCATGAATTTATGAGAACTGCGGGAATCTTCCAGGATTTCCAAACTTTGATTGCCAATGCAGGGTTAGAACACTTTGTTGAAGGTGAACCATTTCAATTTGTTAAGCTAACCATGGATTTTGTGGAGGACTTACAGTTTACTTGGTATTCATCTAATCCCATGATCCATTACAAAATATACAATATACCTGTCGACCTGCCTTTTGCTGATTTTTGTGCAGCAATTAGAGTACCTAAGTGGGGATCTTGTGAGAAGATCAAGGAGAGGCCCAAGTCGCTTATGGATTTATATGCTGAGATTTGCCAAGGTTTCGACTTCTCAAAGGAAAGTGGTAAAATTCGGAACATTCAGTTCCCAGCCATTAGATATTTGCCTATTTCATTACCAAGTGTGTTCTTGCTAGAAAGATTGGTAGGAAACTATCTTCTTTTGATCTAGCTTTTATTGCAGCTGCTTTGAATAGGAATAGATCTTATAACCTGGGTGCTTTGATAGCTTAACGTATCACCACCAACCGCGAGAAGGGTGGAATTTGTGGAGGTCTCATTGTTTCTAGGTTGCTAGCTTTCACTGGTTCAGAGCCTCACCATTCAGATTATCGGTTCCCCATAGAGAGTCTTGATCTTGAGTCCATGATTCACCATGGTTTTGTTTCCTTGGGATCTAAGGTGAGAAGTTTACCGTTTGAATTATCTTTTGCCAAGCATGGTTAGAGAGGGGGTAGGACTGAGAAAATAGTTTATTTGCCTCTACCTGCTTTGTTTAACTTTGATAACAGGCAAGGATGGTCGCTCACGGAGGAGGTTGACAGATATGTGGCGGAGCTCTCCCAGAAAGAGGAGAATGTTGGAGAGGATGCCGAAGATGATCCAGTTCAGCCCTCCAACTTGGGAGAGTCTTCATACCAGCAGCCCGCATTTGATTGGGGCGCGTCTTCTTCTTCATCGCAAGCGCCTGACTACAATCATTCCTATGATGACCCACCAGCTTGGGGTTACTACCCACGATATTGATCCCCACTTAGGTCAAAATCATAAGCTTGGGGGAGGTATACCGACATCACACTCATCTATATATCATGTTGGGTCAGTTCTTTATATATCCATTGTTTCGCTTTCTTTTTGGTTTTTTGTTGCTTCTTTCTCAAAAACACAAAAATACCAAAAATATTTGTGTTGTTTCTCTTGATTTGTTTCTTTGCTTTGGTTTTACTTGAAACAAAAATCCAAAAATATTTTGCTTTGTTTGCTTTTTCTTTGTTTGCTTCTTGTTTGGTTTGCCTTTTCTTTGTTAGGTTTTGCTTTGTATGCTTTCTTTAAAAAATCGAAAACACCAAAAATATTTGTTGTTCTTCTTTGGTTTTGTGAGTTCTTTGTAGGGTTCATCCGTCCTCAGTGGGTTTTGGTTTCATGTTATTATTCAAGTCACACAAGTGAAGGGCAATAATGAATATTAAGACAACTTGAGGTGTGGTAAGAGGCTATAACAAACTCTATTTGTTTCATTTTTGTACATATACTCATCATTGTGAGCATGCTTAGTCTGTTCATGTAAGGTGTATGTTATTATGGATGCTTACTAGTTCTTGCTTGCTTGTGATTAGCTCCAGCTTGCTAATAGTTTGTAGCATGTCATATGAATGTTTGCTTGCATTGTTTTATTCATATTTTGGTATGATATTGTGGTATCCTCCTCTGAAAGTTTCATGTGAATCGACTTGGAACATGCTCACGCATGCATATGGCTAAATAATAGTCAGTAAGCCTCGATGATTTATTTTGCCTCAGAGTTCTTGTATCACTTTCATGCCATAATTAGTCCTGTTTTTTTATAAGCATGATTATGACAGTTATTGCTCTCTCATTTGTCTCTCCCTCTCTATTACTAGCCTTCACTTGCACTGAGTATGAGCTCTACATGTGCTTCCAACTCCCTAAAACCAATATTGCCAACTGTGTCCACCATACCTACCTATTAGCATCATTTGCTATTTCAGTGCATATTCTATATGCCTTGTTTTATTCCAAAATAAAATGTTTGTCTGTTTTGAGAAAGTTAGTTAGGTAAGCTCTCACGAACTTGATGGCACACTTTATTCCTTGCAGTTAATAATCTTGAACCATTGTGACTTGTTCATGAAATTTATATGCTTGCAATTTATATGTTGGGAGTCAGCAGAACCGTGTTGTCACGGGGAACGCTTTCAACACTTTTTGGATACATATCCAGTTGATACCTTGCTCTTTTGTTTGTGGATGTCAACTATGTGAAATAAAAGGGGAGCTTGTGAGTTCATGGAGTCTATACATTGTGTTAGAGAAACGCCTGGGCCGCTAGCCTAAGCCATGCCTAATCACGGTGGAAACTTGCTGCATAACCATAATGAGCATTTATGAAGCATCCTCAATAAAAAGCTATGCACAAAGTAAATAAAAAGATCGCTGAGATGCTCATTGTCTGCTTGCCTTGTCATTTTGATCACGGGATAGCTCATGTATCATGTGCAAGGGGTACCCCGTTGGCGGTTCTCTATGATATGCATGCATTTACAATGACAAGAACTTACAGGTAACCAAAGTTGAGTAGCATGCGGAGCGTCCCTCGCACTCAAGGGACTTGGGATTTCTAGTCTATGGTCTGTCAAGCATATAACTCAGATTGGACCTCACTTTCACCTTAACCATATGAAGATGCCTATGATAGGGGCAAAGAGAGCTCAAAGCTAATGAGTACCTTCCTTTCAGCATTTGGAAGCCTTTCAAACTTTTCAAAATGTTTTCACTACCTTATTGAGTCACCACTTATTCTATGCGCACCTTCTTGAGAGCATAGTTGTCATTCTTGTGTTTGTTCCAAAACTTGGTTAATTATGTCATGACTTTGATGCTTGTATCTCTGATATCTTTATCTCTAGTCTTCACTTGAACTTCAGAGGTGCCTTGGCATTTATATTGTGATCTTAAAACAAAGGCAAGCGAGATGCCACTCTATTATATCTTCTTATGAGCAGTGCAATGTTGCTTATGTTTATGTTTCTTGCTACTTATTATTATTGAGTTGGTTTCTCTTCATAGCTTGCAATGAATATTGAGTAGACTTAGTTGCATACATCTTGTTATGAATGGTTTAAGCATTTACTCCTGTGCTGAGAATATATACATCATGTGAAGCAAATGTGTTCGTGAAAGTTCTTTTATCGCACTTAGTTTTCAACTGAATTGCTTGAGGACAAGAAATAAGCTAAGCATGGGGGGGGGGGTTGATACGTCCAAAACGTATCTACTTTCCCGAACACTTTTGCTATTGTTTCTCCTCTAAACTTGTGTGATTTGGATACAACTAACACGGACTAATGCTGTTTTCAGCAGAATTATCTTGGTGTCTAGTTTTTGTGCAGAAAATCAACTATCAGGAAAAATCCCGGAAAATATGCCAAAAAATATATTTCACCAAAAGATCCACGGAGACTGAAGACGAAACGGAGTGGAGCCCTTGACCTAAAAACCGAGGGGGGTTCAACGTTTTCCAAAGAAGAGTTCTGTTGCGCCGCCACCACCAGAGACAAGATTTAGAACCAGAAACTCCGTTCTGGCACCCTGCCAGGATGGGGAATTTGTTGAAGATTATCGCCATAGTCATCACCAACGCCTCTCCATCAACCATCAATGTTTCCCTCATCCATGAGTGAGTAATCCACCGCTGTAGGCTTGCGGATGGTAGGGATTGGATGAGTTATATCATGTAATCGAATAAGATTGTTTGGGCATAGTGCCTAGTATCTCTATTAGTGCTATTTGACTTTGTTGCAACTTGTTGTGTTTAATGCTCATCACTAGGGCCCTAGTGCCATGATCTCAGATCTGAACTTATTATTGAATCACTATGATAGAATTTTTTGTGATCTTATCTCAAAGTTGTGTACACATATCATTTTCGGATCCAAAAGCCCCAAAGTGACAATAATTGGGACAGCCGGAGGGGATGGTTGTGGTGTGAGGATCATATGTGTTCACGGAGTGTTAATGCTTTGCTACGGTGCTCTATTAAAAGGAGCACCTTAATTGTCAGTAGTTATCTAGAGGCCCCGCTGCCACAGACTGGCTGGACAGAAGACGTTGTGCAAGTTCTCATTGCGAGCACGTATGACTATATTTGGAGCACATGCCTAGGATTGTTTAGCACTTGGATACTTGTTATTATTTATCTGCAATGCCCTAGATCTTGAATTTACATGTTTAGACTCGTCCATGTAACGTCTGTCCATCCATCCATATGCCTACCGCACTCGAATCTCACTGTTTACTGTTACTGATATTATTGCTCTTGTTCTACTGTTGATGTTGCTACTACCAAACTGTTGCTACTGATAAACTTCTGTGAGCAAGAACTATTTCTAGGTGCAGCTGAATTAACAACTCAGTTGTTAAGGCTTGCAAGTATTCTTTGGCTCACCTTGTGTCAAATCAATAAATTAGGTAATACTACCCGCAAAGACTATTACGATCCCCTACACTTGTGGGTCATCAATGACGACACGACATGACCGAATTTAACCTCATCTCCACAACCCTCCTCGCGAGAGGGCAACAAAGCTAGGAGCCATTGTCGTCGAGACCAAAACGGTCAAGGGTTTTCACCCGGAGCCTTGGCACGAGGAGGTGACTACAACGACACCCCCAAGAAGTACAAATTAAATTACAGAAAAGGAATCAAAATTGGGGCAAGATCATCAAACACCCACAAAAATGCATGTTTTGTGGTGGTTTTTTCTAAAGGATTGATAACTTTTTCCCAATTATGGTGTGTGTTTTTTGCAATTTACTCAGAAGTACACGACATCGTAGGCTTCCTCGCCACTTGCACTGAAGCACTAGGCTTTCGCGCCAAACCACAACATGACGTACTACCATGATCATCTCGCTATCAACAAACAAAGCCTGCAAGACATGCTCTGGGAGTCGCCATCGTCAATGCTCCGTCGACCCTAGGATCATATTATGCCCATTCCTCGCCACCCACATAGACAAACCGATGGGCCACCACCATAATTTCCTTCGATAGAGATCTGAACGTGTATACCACCTTCCATGGCTACTGCCCCTACATCTAGAAACTCGCATGACCAAAACGACGGGACACCAACATAACAAGTCAAAACATTGTGGGAAGGATATGCCAGCGTGTTTCCTAGGGAAATGAGCAGGACGAGCATGGCTCCTCCGCGTCGCCCGCAAGCCGCACCCATGCACGCCGCGACAACTAGATCTAGCCCTGCCTAGCCTAGATCAAGCCCTCCAGATGCGTTGGGGCCGAGACAGGAGCAATGTTGCCTCCTAGTCACCCGCCAACATCAGGAGCTAGCTCTATACGCGTGCAATGGAGGTGGCCCGCCCGACCCATGGTGGAGGATAGGGAGTTGTGGAGGAGTAGATGTCGTCGGGGTGTTTGACACCAATGCATGCGAGCGATAGTCGGTGGTTTGTGAAGGTGTGTTTGATGTCTATGATGCTCCTGGGGTTCAAGACGGATGTCGATGATGACTTCACGACCGTGTCACCTTCAATAACACTTGATGGCGGCTCAAATCTGCTGGTTCTCGTTAGTCAATCACTGATATGGAGCCATAGATGTGATCAAACCTGGCCAACGGGCCAACACTGGCTTGACATGCCTGACCCGCACGGCACGCCAAGTAAAAGAGCATGTGGGCCCCCATGTGTGTTTTTGGTAATTAATGACAATATTTATGGACTGATATGTGTATAAGTTGCAATTGTAGGATTTTTCCATTGGCATCACTTGGAGCATGTGTTGGCTTCAAGGTAGAAGATGTGAAGAAGAAGATGCGTGGTGCAAGCTCAAAATGCGCCATTTCTAGAATATCTCATGTGTTGGCTTCAAGGTAGAAGATACGAAGAAGAAGGTTTCCTGGTTTCTCACCAAGGGAGATATCTCACTTTAAAATATATGAAGTATTCTCACTTGGTGATAAAATACATAAGGTATCTCTTGTTGTCCTCTTTCCAACAAAATTGCTTTCGGGTCAATCGGAGGTTCCTAGCCTAAGTTATGAATTGTTGAAGTTTGCCTCTTATTTGTTTTAAAAAGAAAAAAAAGATTTTTAGCTATTGGGTCGGGCGGCACTACCGCACCTGCTACTGCCCGCCCTGTGAGCTGTGCTCCCCACCGCCTCGCCCGGCTGCTCGTTCCGGTGGTACCGGTCCTTGGCGGTAGTACCGGGCCACTTGAACGGTACTACCGGGCAGGCTGGCCCAGCGTGCCTCCCTCCTGCCTGCCGCCTCCTCGGCCTCGTTCTTCGTGCGCTCGTTGGCTCGCCTGCTGCAAAGATCTCTCCCTAGATCCCCTTCTCTCGCCAGCCGCTCGTGTTGACCCGCCCCTTTGCTTCCTGGAGCGCGTGCCTGGTTCACTGCAGGGTGGCTGGGCGATAGTACCATCCCAATCCGGTACTATCAGCCTAGTCCAAAAATAGGCCCCCAACGGGCAAAAATCTGCGCCACCCCCTTAAATAGTCTCTCTCTCTCCCCTTTTCTTATTACTTCTTCTTCCTCATTTTGCTTAAGCTTTGCCTAATATCTGACCCCTCTCCTTGAACTTGATTTCTCTATTTCCTTCCAATGATTCTTACCAATATTTGAGAGGAATATAGGGGGGATCTAGATCTATAATTTGACCAAACCAAATCACCTCTTTGTGAGTGTATCTTTGGGATCTAGACCTTGGGGAATTTTATGTTCCTCTTTGATTCTTCCTCTCTTGTTCCCTCAATAGATTTAGTAGCTTTGTTGGAACTTGAGAGTGCGGGATTGGAGCATCTTTGTGGTGTTCTTGTCTTTTGCATTCGGTGCATCAGTTTGAGTTCTCCTCGGAGTATTTGGTTAGTGGTATTCAAGAAGCTTGTCCCTCTTGGGTTCTTGAAACTCTAGATGGTTGTGTGGCCTTTGTGGTGTGTTCTTGGGGCCTCCAATTAAGTTGTGGTGCTATCCTCAAGCTAGTGGCCTTGGTGGCGTTTGTTGGGAGCCTCCAATTAAGTTGTAAAGATTGCCCCAATCTTGTACGGGTTTGGTGACCGTCCTCAAGTGTCCTATAGTGGATCAGGTGCTTGCCGTGCGGCGGGTGCTCGGGATTATAGGGTGAGGACTTTTGTGGCGTTGGTGGTCTTAGTACTGCCCACCCCTATAACGAGACATACTTCCATTGTGGAAGGAACTCGGTAAAATATCGTCGTCCCTGCGTGCCTCAGTTATCTCTATACCCGATCTCTTTACTTATGCACTTTACATTGCGATAGCCTTCGTGCTTGAAGTATTCTATCTTGCTATTACATTGTTGCTTGTCTTGCTTAGCATAAGTTGTTGGTGCACATAGGTGAACCTTAGTATTTATAGGCTTTGTGCTCAACAAAAGAAAATGCTAGTTTTATTTCGCCTTTGTTAGGCCCATCTCGAAAAAATTTAAACCGCATATTCACCCTTCCTCTAGGTGGCATCCGTGATTTTTCACCAGGGCCCGTCAATCTCGCGGGTCGGGCCATGCCGGCATGGTGGCATGCCTTCCGGTCCAGGGCACGACACCAGGGTCAGATGGGCCGGCCTGTGACATACCAGGCACATGGGCTTGTTGTTGTTTCCTGCAGGCTCATGAAAAACCCTTAATAAAGGCCAAATTTGTAATATAAAACCAAAAGCTTCCGATTGTGTGTTGGTCAAGATTATGCCGCCGAAGGAATAAGTCATAAGTTTGACTCTCGTTGGTCACTCATTTTATGTATATTAGTAAATATTCCACGGGCCGCAGGCTTGTAGGCTTGACGACCTATGTCGGGTTGGCCCGTGTGCTTTAGTCCTCATCTTAGAAACGGCCCGGCACGCCACAGGTTGGGCCAGGCTTGTGCCGTGCTTTTTTCACGTGCCATGAGCCGGGTCCGCCAAAGCCCGACCTGATGGCCAGGTTTGGAGGTAATGGTTCCATTGATTAGGCTAGACTCGGTTAGGGCTACTCGTATGTGTTGTGGGGAAGTTAGGATGCAGACTCCAGAAGGTCACCGGCACGTGCCTTGGGCAATGATTGCCGGTTTTCCCTTGGTTGTATCGGCCAAAGGTCGGCCCTCCTCAGCTAGGCTGGATGTTATCAACCTCTAGGCGTGATGCTGATTTGGATGCCCTTCTTGTGCTCCGTCCTAGCGATTCTAGCACTAGTGGAAACGAGGACTTTGGTTGAGGTCGGAAATGGGCTTTAACATCGGTTATTCTACGAACCGGTGTTAAAGGGGGTGCCCGTACCATCATGGTCCATAGAGCAAAAAGAAGCACCCCCTTTAACACCGGTTCGAGCCACGAAGCGGTGTTAAAGGCCCTGCACCAGTGGCCCGCACAGCCCCCCTTTAGCGCTGGTTCGTGGCTTGAACCGGTGTTATAGGGGGCCTATATAATAGACCACAGCCCACACCCCTCTCTTCCATTTTTCACTCTCTCATTTTGGAGCATAGAAAGAGGGTGAGAGGTGTGCTAGTTTGTGTTTTTTTTCATATGCACAAGAGGTGTTCGGTGAAATGTCCGAGAGCTCGAAATAAGTTTTCTCGTTGCTCTTTCCTTCTCGGTCGAGGTCGGCAACTTTATCCTTTCATGTGTCATTGATGTACTATATAAATGGTCATCTACCTATTAATTTTTGATATACTATATATTAATGCAGATGAACCGGCAATGGATGTACGGTGACCGACGCACTTCTGAGTACATTACAGGCCTCCAAAATTTCATCGTTGTGGCTAATGCAAACCATGGTCACAATGGTTTTATGTGTTGTTCGTGTGTTCATTGTCAGAACAAGAAAGACTACTCAAATACCAGAACCATTCACGCCCACCTGCTTCGATCCGGTTTCATGCCCAGCTATAATTTTTGGACCAAGCACGGAGAAAAAGGGGTTGTGATGGAAGACAACAAAGAAGAAGAGGATGATGACAACTATCATAATATGTGTCATGAATATGATGGTACTGCAACGGGGGTAGATAATGAAGATCAAGAGGCAGCAGATGGGCCCGCTGATGACGATCTTGGTCGGGCCATTACTGATGCCAAGGAAGAATGTGAAACTGAAAAGGAGAAGGAGAAGCTGGAGCAGATGTTAAAGGATCACAAAACATTGTTGTACCCAACTTGCGAAGGTGGCCACAAAAAGCTAGGTACCACACTGGATTTGCTGCAATGGAAGGCAGAGAATGGTGTGACCGACAACGCATTTTCAAAGTTGTTGGTAAAAATGAAGAATCTGCTTCCAAGAAATAATGAGTTGTCCGACAGTACATACCAAGCAAAGAAGGTTGTCTGCCCTTTAGGATTAGACGTGCAGAAGATACATGCCTGCATTAATGACTGCATCCTCTACCGTTGTGAGAAGTACGAGAATTTGGATGCATGCCCGGTATGCACTGCACTGCGGTATAAGATCAGACGAGACAATCCTGGCGATGTTGAGGGCGAGGCCCCTAGGAAGAAGGTTCCTGCCAAGGTTATGTGGTATGATCCTACAATACCACGGTTAAAACGTCTCTTCAGAAATAAAGAGCATGCCAAGTTATTGCGATGGCACATGGAAGACCGTAAGAAAGACGCGATGTTGAGACACCCCGATGATGGGTCACAGTGGAGAAAAGTCGAGCGAGAGTACCCGGACTTCGCACGTGACGCAAGGAACTTAAGGTTTTGTCTAAGTACAGATGGCGTGAATCCTTTTGGTGAGTGAGCTGCGATCCAGACTGGCGTGACTCTATGTATCTATAACCTCCCTCCTTGGTTGTGCATGAAGAGGAAGTTCATTATGATGCCAGTGCTCATCCAAGGCCCGAGGCAACGACATTGATTTGTACCTAAGGACAGTTGAAGAACTTTTACAGTTATAGGCCAAACCAGGTGTACGTATGTGGGATGAGCACAAAGGGGATCCATTTGATCTACGAGCGTTGCTTTTCGTAACCATCAATGATTGGCCTGCTCTTAGTAACATTTCAAGGCAGACAAACAAGGGATACAATGCATGCACACACTGTTTAGATGAGACTGAAAGTGTATATTTGGAGAAATGTAAGAAGGTTGTATACCTAGGGTATCGTCGATTTCTTCCGAACTTGCATCCCGTAAGAAAGAAAGGCAAGCATTTCAAAAGTCTGGCAGAACCCCGGAGGAAGCCTGTCCTCCGTACCGGTGAGGAGGTATTTGGTATGGTCAAGGACCTAGAAGTAATCTTTGGAAAAGGTCCTGGCAGTCTATCTGTTCCGAATGACGATGTCGGACACACGCCCATGTGGAAGAAGCAATCTATATTTTGGGACCTACCCTATTGAAAAGTCTTAGAGGTCCGCTCTTCAATTGACGTGATGCACATGACGAAGAATGTTTGCGTGAACCTACTAGGCTTCCTTGGAGTATATGGGAAGACAAAAGATACACCAAAAGCACGGCAGGACCAGCAACGTATGAAAGACCCTGAAGAGCCTATGCATCCTGAGAACGAGAAGGGTAAACGATGGCACTTAACTCCTGCCAGCTACGCTCTTACCAAAACAGAGAAGGAAATATTTTTTGAATGCCTGAGCAGTATCAAGGTCCCGTCTGGCTTCTCGTCGAATATAAAGGGAATAATAAATATGGTAGAGAAAAAATTCCAAAACCTGAAGTCTCATGACTGCCACGTGATTATGACGCAATTGCTTCCGATTGCATTGAGGGGGCTTCTACCTGAAAATGTTCGAGTACACATTGTGAAGCTATGTGCATTCCTCAATGCAATATCTCAGAAGGTAATCGATCCAGAAAGCCTACTAGGGTTACAGACAGATGTGGCCCAATGTCTTGTCAGCTTTGAGTTGGTGTTCCTATCATCCTTCTTCAATATTATGATGCATCTCCTAGTTCACCTAGTAGAAGAGATTGCCATTCTCGGTCCTGTATTTCTACACATTATGTTCCCCTTTGAGAGCTACATGCAGTCTTAAAGAAATATGTTCATAACCGTGCTAGGCCAGAAGGAAGCATCTCCAAGGGCTATGTAACAGAGGAGGTCATTGAGTTATGTGTTGATTTTATTCCTGACCTTAAGGCGATTGGTGTTCCAGAATCACGACATGAGGGGAGACTGC
This sequence comes from Avena longiglumis, assembly GCA_030063025.1. NCBI lineage: Eukaryota > Viridiplantae > Streptophyta > Magnoliopsida > Poales > Poaceae > Avena > Avena longiglumis. The sequence goes on from CP125976.1 coordinate 524,921,533, forward strand.
GTGGAAAAGGCACCCTAGGATGTAAAGCAATGATATGTAGGGACGGGCATTCTCTCAATCAAGCACACTACACGGGTTTACAAAGATCTATCTTGTTTGCCCCGTATATCAATGAACACAAGAATTTTATACGCCTCAAACACCCTGGGCAGTCTGATGAATGGATTATAAGTGAACACATGGCGAGTTTTGGCGGCTGGCTGCAAAGACTTCTCATGAATAACACCACTGTTGGAGATCAGCTGTACTTGTTGGCCAGGACACCATCTTCGACTGTATGTACTTTCCAAGGGTACGAGATAAATGGGAATACATTTTACACGATAGGACAAGATAAAAAGAGCACCAACCAAAACAGTGGTGTCCGCTTCTATGCAGCAGAAGACAATGGGCAAAAGACCACATATTATGGGTTCATAGAGGAAATATGGGAACTTGACTATGGACCTAATTTTAAGGTGCCCTTGTTTCGGTGCAAATGGGTCAAGCTAACATGAGGAGGGGTTGAGGTAGACAAGAAGTACGGAATGACAACAGTGGATCTCAACAATCTTATGAAGGTAGACAAGAACTTAGACGAACCATTCGTCTTAGCCAATGATGTGGCTCAGGTTTTCTATGTGAAGGACATGTCTACCAAACCGAAAAAATACAAAATAAGCAAACAGATACATCACACGATGAGCCAAAGCGTCACATAGTTCTTTCAGGGAAAAGAAACATCGTGGGAGTGGAGAACAAGAAAGACATGTCAGAAGATTATAATAAGTTTGATGAAATTCCGCCCTTCAGAGTGAAGACTGATCGAACCATCATGTTAAACGGTGCTGATACTCCATGGTTACGGCCGACACGATCATAAAATTGACTATATGTATTAATTGAGCCATTTTTGGCACACATATGTATCTCAACATGGAAATCAATGCCATATTTCTTCTGTTAACACTATATGTATTAAATGAGACATTTTTCTTCCTGCCATTTCTTCCCGCCATTTTTCTTCCCGCCATTTTTTCCCGCCATTTCTTCCCTCCAGTTTTTCCCGCCAGTTCTTCCCTCCAGTTATCTTCTTGCCATTTCTCACTATATATATGTAGGGTTGGCCTCCATTGTCATTGCACATCTCTAGACTCATATCTGCAACCTCATCACTCTTTCCCATGGCTTCCACCATACCACTAACCCCCAGGGAGGCAGAAGTGCTTTGTGCCGGTTCCTCCTGTCCCTCTAGGTGTGGCGCGCCGAATGGCCATCACGAACCACTACTACTTCGAGCTCACACCGGAGTAGCGGAGGAATCCCAGATGGTATCCCGACTATTTCCCGACTTGGGAAGCCTTCTTCAGGGATCGGCGTGAGAGGGCGCTCGCTAGGCACGAGGAGGACGGCCCACCTCCTCCGAACTTCAATGAGGCCGGCCGTCGGCTGTGGTGTCGCGGTCGGACTCTCCAGAGCGTCATGGTCTACGACACTGCCGCCGACTCTAACCCCCGTCTGCGCTACCCTCAAGTACAACCCACGCGTATTCAGCCTTCAAGGTTCAATTACGACAACCCCGATGACGACGCGACGACGGCTGCGGCGAGTACGACGACTACCGTGGCGAGTATTACAGGTGTACGCAGGAGCATGACTGAATCACTCCAACATTCCAAAATAAGTTCGGCCGATTGTGACTTAATCTGGCCATGTATCTTAATTTTCAGTTCTTTTATGTATCTTAATTTTCAGTCTTGCTTTATGTAATTTACTGCTAGTTGCATTATGTACTTTAATTCCAGTTCTATCGTAATAAAGTATCAAACTTGGTATATTGATTATGTCTCAAAAAAATCTTCACAAAATGACCTATCTCATTCGAGGTTTCTTGGCTTTCGGGTCAAATGACCAATGTTATGGCTAGAATCAAGGCATAGTTTGTGATAATGTGGCCATATTATTCATACATGTGCATCATGGGATGGCAAACAATGTTGCAAGAGGAAGTTTTCCTTTTTGTCGCACCAAAAAGGCATTTTCCATTTTCCGAGCATAAAAAACTAACGGTTTTGTGAAGCAACCACCAAATGGCTAATTCAAAAAACTACAACCACATTTTTCAAAAATACTAGACCACCTTATATAGACAACGTACCAACAGGGGATATGAAACCTTTCCGTCCACCTCTGGTGAAAAAGACAAATTCCTGCCGAATCGGTAGGAAGTGGGTCAGATATGAACTACAGGTACATGATACGATGCTCATGATTTTTTTAAAAAAATCATTTTTAGGTTCACAATATGCTATTTTATCAAGAATCTAATACAATTTTAGCGAGACTTGGCCCCGATCTAAGAATCTTCATGCCCGTTGTTCGACAAAGTTTGACGATAATTTAAAACGGGGATAAAAATTTAAAAACGATCGAAACAATGCGAAACCTTCGCGTGGTGTTATATTATATGACATAGTTAGAAGAAAAATATCAAACTTGGTATATCGATTATGTCTCAAAAAAAACCTTCACAAAATGACCTATCTCATTCGAGGTTTCTTGGCTTTCGGGTCAAATGACCAATGTTATGGCTAGAATCAAGGTATAGTTTGTGATAATGTGGCCATATTGTGCATACATGTGCATCATGGGATGACAGACAATGTTGCAAGAGGAAGTTTTCCTTTTTGTCGCACCAAAAAGGCATTTTCCATTTTTCGAGCATAAAAAATAGATGGTTTTGTGAAGCAACCACCAAATGGCTAATTAAAAAACTACCACCACATTTTACAAAAATACTAGACCACCTTATATGGACAATGTACCAATAGGGGGATCTGAAACCTTTCCGTCCACCTTTGGTGAAAAGACAAATTCCTGCCGAATCGGTAGGAAGTGGGTCAGATATGAACTACAGGTACATGATACGATACTCATGATTTTTTACAAAAATCATTTTTAGGTTCACAATATGCTATTTTATCAAAAATACAATGCAAGTTTAGCGAGGTTTTGTCAGATTCCAAAGTATACAAAAGATGCGGCATTTAAATATCCAAACAATTCAAAAATGTTAATACAAAATGAAATATGATTTGCTCTAATAAAATAGGATTAGATTCCTTTTTAGATTCTTAATATTTCTTATGTTCAAAGTTTTAGGGTTTGACTATTTTATTTTTGGTTTAATTGAATAATCAAAATTTATACGTAAGTGTTTTAATCATTTTGAAAAATTTCATCTACAGTAACTATAAAATGTTTTTATAAGAATGGATAGATCTTATTTTTCTAAAAATTATGATATATTATTCATATTTTTCTGAGTTGAAATAAAAAAGATATGAATTTTCTAAATTTTATCCTATTTTTTGAATTAAAAAATGCCCCCACCCCTTTAATGGACGAAATAAATGCCCCCCTTTAACACCGGTTCATGGCTGGAATCGGTGTTAAAGTGGAGGGGTGTGGGCGCAAAACGAATCCCCCCCTTTAACACCGGTTCGTGGCTCGAACCGATGTTAAAGGGGAGGGGTTATAACGCAGCGTGCCTTCCACTTCCTCTTCCCCCACCCAGATCGATCGAATAGAGGAAGAAGCAGAGGAGCTCGCACCGCCGCCGTCACTTGTCCACTCGCCTCCATGCCGTCTCCGTCGCCACGTCTGCATCCCGCTGCCCATCCACTGGCGGGCGCCCGTCGACCTCGCCACCGCCATCGTCTCCGGCCACCTCGTCCTCGCGCTCGCCGCCTCGTCTCGACCTCGCCCAATCGTGCAGCCGTGCCCGCGCCCAACCGCGCCAACATCGCCCTCGTGCTCGCCGCCTCACTGTCCTCTCCACCTCGTCCTCGCTCCGCCCCGACCGCGCTCACCACTGCCCTCCAGCGACCACCTCGTCGCCGATGCCACTCCCGTCCACTCGCCGCCACCCCCTCGTCGGCCACCCCCATCGAGTTTGCCGGTGGTAAGCTCCATGCATGCATATATATATATATATATATATATATATATGTAAGCTCCATGCATGCATATATATATATGTGTGTGTGTATTGGATTTATATTATTATTTGTGTGTATATATGTTTTATTTGTTTTAATTATTTGTATGTTTTATATGTATATAAATGGTGCATATATGTATATATTGTATGTATTATATGTATTTTGTTTTATATTGTATGTTTGTATATATAAATGGTGCATATATGTATATATTGTATATAAATGTTTTTGTGTGTAATTGTATGTATTTTGGCCCTAGCGCGAACGTGCGATGTATATATATTATTGTAGGGTTTGGCCCTAGCGCCGCCAGCGGCACGCATCCTCGCACACCCGACCGTGTGATGTATATATATTGTTGTAGGGTTTGGCCCTAGCGCCAACTTGACGCATCCCCTTTTGACCGTGCGATGTATATATATTATTGTAGGGTTTGGTCCTAGCGCCGCCAGCCGCACGCATCCTCGCACACCCGACTGTGCGATATATATATATTGTTGTAGGGTTTGGCCCTAGCGCCGCCAGCCGCACGCATCCCCGCACACCCCCACGCATCCCCGCTCTTGCCCTAGCGCCGCCAGACGTCGTAATTAGAAGAACTAAATGTACCCTCTCATATGAATTCGGGGTTTCTCCGAATTAGGGTTTGGAATGACCAAGCATGTATTAGGGTTACATTTCAATACTTTTAACCTGTCATATCATCATCCTTGCTCGAGCATTTCAATAGATGTATTACTGATATTTGTATGATAATATTATTGTTTCGGAAACTATGGATCCACTCAGTAGAAACCTTGAAGAGGAAGAAATAATGGAGAACATGATCCACAAGGACACCTCATAATATCTGAACTTGGAGGGACATGATGACAACTCAAGTAGTCATGGAGAAGATGACGACTCCGGTGAACGCACTTTAGTGATTACAAAGTCCGTCGAGGTATATGCATGGATTAAGCCTCTGCTGACTTGCACCGATTGATTTGTATATATATGTACATGTATTAATTAACGCTTCTTTCTTCTTTTAGCCCTCCGGATCGACCAGCCAGCAACAATCTTCTTCTACGAAAAAGAGCAAGCGAGGCGCGAGCCATCAGTTGAAAGATCGTGCAAAGTTCACGATAGAAGCAGTCCGTGTTGATGGTAGGCCGATGGAGCCCAAGAAGGCCGCAGACAAATTTATACGTCAGGCTGGAGTTCTTGTTAGGGACCAAATCCCAATTATAATTGAATATTGGAATAAGCCAAATAAGGGCAACGGTACCTTTGTTGATGAAAGATCCAAAGAAACGCTTTGGAATTCGCTGTTGGTAAATTTCACCCTTTCGCCAGAGGAGGATGAAAATAAACCGGTTATAAAGGAAAAGGTCAATGGACTCTAAAGAAGTGAAGGGAATATGCCCGAGAGGCAATAATAAAGTGGTTATTATCGTATTCCTTATTTATGATAAATGTTTATTTTTGCATGCTATAATTGTATTAATACGGAAACGTTAATACATGTGTGTTTAATAAACAAATAGAAAGTTCCTAGTTATGCCTCTCTTATAAACTAGCTCGTTGATTAACAAGATGATCATAGGTTTCCTGATCATGGACATTGGATGTTGTTAATAACGAGGTCACAACATTAGTGTAATGGTGTGATGAACATTCATCCGAAGTATAGCATTACGATCAAAGTCATTGAGTTTATATTGCTATAACAACTTACGAAGTGATCCTAATCCTTAGACCATGAGATCATGTCAATCACTAACACGGAAGAGTTTCTTGATAACATCAAACGTCACACCGTAATGTGGTGATTATAAAGATGGGTTCGAACTACTAAAGTGTTATGTTGAGGCCCATGGATCGAGAGTGGAATTTGTTCATCCGATGACGGATAGATATACTCTGGGCCCTCTCGGTGATATCACATTGATTAGCTTGCAAGCAAGTGATTTGATCACTAGAATGTTATATCACGAACGAGAAAAGAGTGCATGTCGATGCGAGATCAAACTAGGTATGGAGATACCGATGATCGAATCTCGGACATGTAATATATCATGAAACAAAGGGATTAAGATACTAGCGTAAAAGGTTCCGACGATCACAAGAAAGTCATCGTTGAATGTGTGGAGTCGATATGGGTCTCAGATCCGCTTGATTATTGATCAGAGGGTCTCGATCATGTCCACATTATTCGCGAACCGTAGGGTGACACACTAAGAGACACCGACATCCAATTGGAGCAAAAGTTTCATGCCGAAAAGAAAAGGAAAGCGAGGAATTTATTTCACTAGACACCAAAAGCTTTTGGTTGAAATTCTTGGCCCAGTTACGCATGTGAAATGGAATACTAGCAAGGGTTTTATGTGAATGTTTGTTAATTAAAGTAATTAACAAAATTCTGAATAAATAAATAAAGAGTTTTATTTAAATGAGAGCTTGCATTAAATTTGGTGGAAATTTAATGCATGTGAGTGGATTTTTAGTGGAGGCTTTTTAATGGGAGTGGAGGCTTTTCATTTTGAGTGGGAGCTCCACATGAATGTGGAAGAGGTGGGGCAGCCCCATGGCTGGGCGCATGGCCCCTTGGGTGCCCCTCTCCCCTATAAAAGGCCCCTCTCCTCCTCTCACACCACACCTCCTCGTGAAGGATCTCTCTCCCTCTAGAATTTATCCCCATGGTCTCGGACTAGCAGATACATGTTCCGTGGCTTTTCAAGAAAGAGTTGTGCTTCCGCTGCATCGCTGGAGCGAGGAGGCGAGGTTGCTCGGTGCCTCGAGCGTGTGCGAAAGCACGATGCGCTGCTGTTTTGCGGCGCTAGGACTTCCTCTCGATCTTGAGATCGGCAAGAGATCGTCTACATCAACCACGAGTTTGGACTCGTTAAGCTTTGTCGGTCTTCAAGGGTATGTTCTCTACGGCTATACATCCGCCCGTTGTTTGTATCTAGTAGATAGATCTTGGTACATAGTTGTTCCCATCGTAGGAAAATTTTTGTTTTCTATGCTGCGAACCCTTCAGTGGTATCAGAGCCGGATCTATGCGTAGATACTTTGCACGGGTAGTACACATATGAGTATGTGGGCGATGATGATCATTTTATTGCTTCTTAGTTGTACTTTGGATATTGGTGGCATAGTGGGATGAAGCGGCCCGGACAAACTTTACATGTCCTCGCACATGAGACCTGTTCCACGCTTGACATGCAACTAGTTTTGCATAAGTGGCTAGCGGGTGTCTGTCTCTCCTACTATAGTCAATATCTAATTTACAACGAGTTGTCAACAATTTGGTTATCCTCGTTGTGGTTCATGTTCGTAGGTAAGAACGGTTCTATCTTCGAAAGCCCTAAGCCACGTAAAATTTGCAATGGATAAATTAGAGGCGTCTAGTTTAGATTGTTGCTGGGCTAGTGTTATGATATGGTGATGTTGTAAGTAGAGGTATAAGATGATACTCTTACAACACACATAACGTGTAATCTCCATAGACCTTGGACTTACACATAAAGGTATGATAGTGATCATACCACGATGCACATGATAGAGATCATCTGCGGGAACCATATAATCTCACTAATAAACATATGATGTTTGATTACATCTTATATTGCTTATTTAGCGCTTTGTTAAGCATAATAAGATGTTCCCTCATTTAAATATCAAGATAAGAATGTGTTCTTCCTTTAGTATGCACCGATTATGTTTTCGTCCGCTCCAAGACATCACGTGATGATCGGGTGTTCTTGGATCCTCGACCATACTTGGTGTAAAAGCAGTTACACGCAAAATACTAAGGTTCTAACTTGGCGAGCCTAGCATGTACGCACATGGCCTCGAACACGGACCGAAAGGTTAAGCATGAGTCATATAGTAGATATGATGCCCATTTGATGCTCGCCTTTTAGCTACACCGACTCACGTGATGATCGGACTTGGTGTAGTGGATTTGGTTCATGTAATCACCAAAAAGGCACGAGGGATGTCGTTTTTTAGTAGGAGTTCATTTATAATTTGGATTAATAGAACTCAATTTATCATAAATTAAATCAAAGTGAATTTGCATAATTTGTTGTTGTCATTGGCATTCGTTCACCACCTTATGCTTAGTTGTAATTGAGATAATAGAACTATAGAATTCTGGATATATACTTTACGAATCGGTATCGTGTTGAGTGTCAATCTAAAGTTTAAAGTCCTATTGCAAACTTTCAAAGAAAATTCTATTTACTCCGTGAAATTTAATAATTGGTATTAAATCGAGAGTAACAATTCCAGTGTTAGTATCTTAAGTATCATGTTTGCCTCCATGATTCTTGATTTGAACATCAAGTTTATCTAGGAGCTGAAAGAATTGTTTCAGAAACCATCATGTGTGGCAGATATAACGATATCTGAAACAATGTTTTGGTTGCAATATGATAGAGTATAATATATGTTCTCATATTGGATGAGAATTTGCGAAGGTTGGAGATGCTAGACATCCTAATCATCCAAAAGGGTTTTGGAAAGTAATGTTATACTCACGATTCGCCTTTATAAGCTAAAGTAGCTTGATCATGAAAGTCGTCATGATAAGGGTGAATAGAATATGTATGTAAAATGTTTACTACACTAAAAGATTACTAAAGAATGGATTTTGAAAGAATACCGATCATTTTAATGATGGTGATCTACTTCAAAGTGTAAAGTCCAAAGGTATTATTATTTGAATATACACGCTTTGGACTATGTGGCATGTGTATGGCACCACTGTTGATGTTGATAGTTTCTTTTAAAAAGGAAAAGGAAATGCTGAAAGAGAATCTATAAAATATATTTGGCAGAAAAGAAAAGATTGGAAATATCCAATTTAGGTATATATATGATATACATGTTATGGTTGTATTCTTTGCTTGTTAAACAATGTGGTTCTTGGGTATTGGATACCGAATTGGTTGGTATGAAATTTCATACGGAATGACGCAATTCATGAACCACAATGGCCTAAGTAACTAGCAAGAGAAAATGTGATGATGTTCATCGAAAACAAACAAACCGTTGTTTGTATTTCGTTGACATCAAAGCTTGACTTCAAGATTTGTTTTAATAATTGTTATTTGAATCGTATTACAAGAACAAAAGTTGTTCAAATAATTACCGTATTCCATATAAGATGGATGATTTACAAATCTAGTTGAAGAAAGACTTCAAGATTTGTTTTAATAATTGTTATTTGAATCAGGTATTATAAGAACAAAGGTTGTTCAAATAATTACCGTATTCCATATAAGATGGATGATTTACAAATCTAGTTGAAGAAATCACATCCATAAATCCTAATGCTAAAATGTTGCAAGACAAATGATTGAAAGATCACTTATAAAGTGACATCGCTGTTTAAATTATATTGAAAGAAAACATGAAGAATCTCCATTTTCATGGATTTTTGGAGTCTTTGATTTGATCAAGTGACGCTTGTGAGACTTTCCTGATAATTAAAACTTCGCTCAAAGGCCAAGAAGAACGAACGACTAAAATATTGGAATTTATACATATCGATGTATGTAGTCCATTATGTGCAATGGCGTTTATGGGTTTCAACTTCATATGCTTTCTCCGAATTTTGAGTGAATGTTCACTTAATGAGAAAGAAGTATGAAATATTTGAAAATGTTTCAAAGACTTTCAAGATGAAGTGGAAAATCATTGTAACAAGAAAAATAAATGAATTATGATTTGATCAAAAGGATTTATTTGAGTTACAAGTGTAACAAGAAAATAAATGAATTATGATTTTATCATAAAGGATTTATTTGAGTTGCAACTTTAGCAAAACACCTAGATTTACATCCCCCAGAACACCATAGGAGTATGGAGTGTTTGAGATTTGTAATGAAACCTTGTTTTACATGGTTGGATCAAAGGTGTTATTTATAAGACTGCCATTATGTTTTAAAAGATTAAAGCTTTAGAGACTACCGCTTTTACACCGAAAAGAGCTCCATCTTGATCCGCTGAAATGACACCATATGAGTTATGGTTTGGGGTAAAACCCAAGTTGTCCTTTCTTAAATTTTGGTATGCTAAACATAAGTAAGATGTTTACAACCAAAGTCGGATGAGCATGTCTTTGTAGGTTATTTTGAATAACAATTGGTTATTCCTCCTTAACACCGAGGACAAAAGGGTTTGTCGCTTGAAATGTGAAGTTTCTTGAAGAAGGAATTTTTCATAAAAGTTAAGTGGGAGGACAATAGAACTTTGATAAGGTTAACGAACCTTAGCTAAATGTGCTGAGTTGCGCAACGCCGGAAATCGTTCTGGAGGCTGCCATAATGCTCATAGCTTATGTGCCTCAAAGGTTGTGGTCACGGAGGTCTAAAGTTCCTATTGAACCAAGAAGGTCGGTTAAACAATCAAATGCTAAGATTTGAGAGTAAATCATTATTGTTTGACAATGATGAACCGAATACATACAAAGAAGCGATGATGGGCCCCGACTCATCAAATGACTTGAAGCCATAAAATCCGTGATAGTTCCATATACGAGAAATCAAGTTTTGAACTTGGAAGACCCTCCTAAAGGTGTAAAACCTATCGGTCGTATTTGGATCTATAAAGAAACATACATGGATGTCTCACATCTATGAAATATTCGACATGTTGTAAAGTATTTTATGACAATGTTCAAAGAGTTGACTATGACAAGATTTGATCTTTCATAGCGATATTTAGTCTGGACGGATTAAAGTAGCAACCACTACATATAATTTGGTATATGGTAGATGAATAAACAAAACAAAGTTCTTCTAATAGAATGGTTACCTAGGACGTGTACATGACACGATCCAAAGGGTTTTGTTATTCAAAGGATGCTAAAAAGGGCATGCAAACTTCAATGGTTGAAGTAAGCATCATGAGTTGGAATCTTCACCATGATGAAAAGGAGTTTTTCATCAGGAGACGATGAAGATGCTTGCATTTGCAAGAAATTAAGTGGGAGCGCTAAGACATATTTCTAATACATTATGTGGAAGACATCTTGTTGATTAGAAATGATGTATCTTTTATTGACAAAGGTTAAGAATTTCATTTTGATGAAAGACTTAGGCAAAACCCGAATATTTAGCGTGCATGTCTATACTGGATGGACTGACGCCAATATGGTTATGCCAAACGTACATATATGAGATATTGAAGGAGTTCAATATAGAAACGACAAGAAACAGTTCTTGTTGCATGGAAAGGAATTGAATCAAGATTCAAGTGTATCGACACTTGATAAGTGAAACAAAATTCAAGTGCTTTGACACTTGATGAGTGCAATCACGAGAATGTTTTGATCAATCATACCATGATATGTACACATCCAGATATGTCCTATGCTCTAAGTGTTATGAGCATACCGTAATGAATCATAAAATGATCATTGGACGATAGTGAGGATATTCTTATGATCTTTTGGAAGAACTAAGAATATATTTGTGTAGAGGTGACAAACAGTTACAAATAGTTCATTGTAAAGAATTACATTGATACTAGTTTTGTCACAACATACAAATTAAGTTTATCTCAATTTAAACTATGAGTGGCACAATGAAATGGAAAGAAAGTTTTCATGATGGATTTGGAAGAGTTCCAAAATTAAGACATTGTGAAATACTACAACAAAAGGCTAAGTATATGACGCTATAGTAGCGACAAAGGAGGAATTTGTGTCAAGTAGTTTGTTATCAAACTAAGGTGTGGTTCAACGGCTAACACTAAAGATATATTGTATGACAATAGTATCGACGTGTTTTAACCCCAAGGAACTAAAGGTCTCACCGAAGACCAAATTTATACAATGCCATCTCATTGGAGAATGAGTGATGCGTGAAGACGCAAAGACATGTGAATACACACCTGACTGGGCGTCACCAGAGATTATGTTAACCACTTGCAATTGTGTATATGGAACACCGTAGCCATAGGTGTTCAATACACAAAGTTCTCAAACTAGATTATTGTCTCTAGTGCAAGTGGGAGATCAAGGAATATGCCCGAGAGGCAATAATAAAGTGGTTATTATCGTATTCCTTATTTATGATAAATGTTTATTTTTGCATGCTATAATTGTATTAATACGGAAACGTTAATACATGTGTGTTTAATAAACAAATAGAAAGTTCCTAGTTATGCCTCTCTTATAAACTAGCTCGTTGATTAACAAGATGATCATAGGTTTCCTGATCATGGACATTGGATGTTGTTAATAACGAGGTCACAACATTAGTGTAATGGTGTGATGAACATTCATCCGAAGTATAGCATTACGATCAAAGTCATTGAGTTTATATTGCTATAACAACTTACGAAGTGATCCTAATCCTTAGACCATGAGATCATGTCAATCACTAACACCGGAAGAGTTTCTTGATAACATCAAACGTCACACCGTAATGTGGTGATTATAAAGATGGTTCGTAACTAAAGTGTTATGTTGAGGCCCATGGATCGAGAGTGGAATTTGTTCATCCCGATGACGGATAGATATACTGGGCCCTCTCGGTGATATCACATTGATTAGCTTGCAAGCAAGTGATTTGATCACTAGAATGTTATATCACGGGAACGAGAAAAGAGTGCATGTCAGTAACGAGATCTAACTAGGTATGGAGATACCGATGATCAGATATCGGACATGTAATATATCACGAAACAAAGGGATTAAGATACTAGCGTAAAGGTTCCGACGATCACAAGAAAGTCATCGTTGAATGTGTGAGTCAGATGGGTCTCCGATCCCGCTCGATTATTGATCCGAGAGGGTCTCGATCATGTCCACATTATTCATGAACCGTAGGGTGACACACTTAAGAGACACCGACATCCAATTGGAGCAAAAGTTTCATGCGAAAAGAAAAGGAAAGCAGGAATTTATTTCACTAGACACCAATCAATCGTTGAAATTGCAAACTGGTTCTGCATGTGAAATGGAATACTAGCAAGGGTTTTATGTGAATGTTTGTTAATTAAAGTAATTAACAAAATTCTGAATAAATAAATAAAAGAGTTTTATTTAATGAGAGCTTGCATTAAATTTGGTGGAAATTTAATGCATGTGAGTGGATTTTGAGTGGAGGCTTTTAATGGGAGTGGAGGCTTTTCATTTTGAGTGGGAGCTCCACCCACATGAATGTGGAAGAGGTGGGGCAGCCCCATGGGCGCATGGCCCCTTGGGTGCCCCCTCCCTATAAAAGGCCCTCTCCTCCTCTCACACCACACCTCCTCGTGAAGGATCTCTCTCCCCTCTAGAATTTATCCCCATGGTCTCGGACTAGCGAGATACATGTTCCCGTGGCTTTTTCGGCAAGAAAGAGTTGTGCTTCCGCCGCATCGCTGGAGCGAGGAGGCGGAGGTTGCTCGGTGCCTCGAGCGTGTGTGCGAGCACGGATCTTGCTGCTTGTTTTGCGGCGCTAGGACTTCCTCTCGATCTTGAGATCGGCAAGAGATCGTCTACATCAACCACGAGTTTGGACTCGTTAAGCTTTGTCGGTCTTCAAGGGTATGTTCTCTACGGATATACATCCGCCCGTTGTTTGTATCTAGTAGATAGATCTTGGTACATAGTTGTTCCCATCGTAGGAAAATTTTTGTTTTCTATGCTGCGAACCCTTCAAGAAGATGGCTAACGCTTTCCGCAACTGGAAGACAAAATTGAACAAATTTGTCAAATCTCGCGAGACTCCAGATTTCGAAGACGAATATTATGCGAAGATAAGACCTCACTGGCCCGAATTTGTGACATACAAGGAAGGTGCTATAGCTACAAAGAGGTCAGAAACCAATACGCTAAATGCCTAGAAGAAGGAATATCACCAGAGAACGGGGTCAGGTGGCTACATATCTCAGAGGCCTAAGTGGGAGGAAGCCGAGAAGGCCCTGCGCGATAGAGGGATCACACCCACACACATGGGTGGGACCTACGTGCAAAGACTTGGTTCTACGAAATCAGGGCAAGGTTGGACCCAGAAACGGGATTGTGTATCTTCCCAACCCTCCTTGCCAAACCCGTCACTGAACTCATCACGGCATACGAGGAAACAGCCGCCAGGACCTTCCATCCCGACAGAGAGAATGACCAGCTGACACGCGCCATCGGTAAAAAAGAACACCCTGGACTTGCACGAGGCACAAGGGGTATGACGTGGAAGGATGGGTTTGCCGAGTGGGGCGACTCTAACAGATGGCGCGACAGAAAATAAAAAGAGCGTACAGAGCGGATGACACTGATAGAACATGCACTTGTGGCGCTGTAGGCGCAAGTGAATGCACAAAAGAGCCAGCAAGCTACCGGCCCATCTCAGCGGCACGAAGAGCCTGCATTGGAAGCTGCCGACGGCCTAGACTCTACGCGGAAAAGCAGCGTGGCTTCCACGGGGAACGTGCAGTCCACGCTTGAAATGGCGGGTCCTCGATACCCCGTGGATGAGATCACGGAGAGAGAACACACTGAGCGGCATGTGAGATTAATGGGCTTATCCATTAAGGTGGCGGTCGGCTATGTCTTAGCTCCTGTAGCTGGTGGAACTTACCACTACCGACCGATTCCGGATGGCTATGCTATTGTCGGGGTGGATGAGGTTGTGAAGGAATACGAGGAAGCACAACTTGACCATGCTACAGGTGAAGGGGAAACTCAACTCAAAATTGCAGTGAAAACAACCATTCTTTGGAAGAAGGAACACATCGTGCTTCCAAATTGGAGGCCATCGCCCGCCGTCTCCAGCGTCGGCGATATGAGCCGCCTCGGCCGTCTCAAGTCATCGAATACTCCTGCGTCTCGGCGCTTCATCCATCTCCTGCCATGACCATTTCCCTCGGCAGCCATCTTGATGCACCATCCATCTCCGCGCTTGCCATCTCCTCGTAGCGGAAGCGAAACCTTGCCACGAAGAGCATCACTAGCACTGCCACGAAGAAATCCGCAGGAAACCGTACGCCAAAGAGTTCAAGAAACTACGCCCCGCAGCCTTCCGCCAAGCCATTGCCGGTATTACCGTGGAATCACAGCGACGAGGAGACCAATAGGATCTCGGAAGAAGAGGTCAAGATATTCTTTGCACCTAGACGGGCCGAGCCAAAGGAGAAACTAGATCCGGTAGTGGTGGAGAAGTTTTACAATAATCTTTTGAAACCTGAAACCCCACTTGTGCCGGACTACGAGCGCCAGATTATGAAGGGGGATGCAAGGCAGAAGGAGTCTGAAAGTATCAGTCGTGCGGCACCCCAGAAAACAGTTCCCATGATCGGAGAGCAGGAAAACCAATCATGCGCCCCGCTCCAAGTGTTCGACACACGGAACGCTCCTCCTGTAAATGATTACGAGGCAGAGCTACAAAGAAAGGCCAATGAGATGGGGATGACTTACATTGCATATTTGAACATCATGGGAGACAACTTGCCCAAAGGCGATGCCAACCCCATACAACCATGGAAGTATGGGAAGAATCTCGTCAAGAAAGAGGAGCTCAAGAATCTACCAACAAAGATGCGAAGATTGCATAAGTGGTACCTTGATTTCTGCAAGACGAGAAAGGAAGAATGGACCACGACACATATAAGAGATCAGATTTTCTTGTGCGGAGACGACGAGATCAGCTTCAACATTCAAGACTTGCATTTTCTATTCAATCAGAAGGAACTCGACAAATCTGCCATCAGCCTTTATTGTGTGTAAGTACTATTTCTGTAATTTCTATCTCATCTCATTCAATTCATTAATTGCATGTATATATATGCTCACCATATATGAATATACTATTATGCAGGAAAAAGGTTATGGAATGCATGAAAGGAGGAACTTTTGACATTGGGTTCGTTGACCCAAATAGAGTCCATGAACAAGTGGTAAAACTCAAACCCGGGCAAACAGAAGATTTCTTGCTAACTTCTTTACTGAGACAACAAACCAAAAGGGAAATACTATTGCCTTACAACTTCTCGTGAGTGTTACCCTCTCTTGTACATATTCTGTTCCGGCTTACTCGATATTAAATGTAACTGATGATGAGTTATGCATGCGTAGGTTCCACTTTATTCTGCTAGTCATTCAACCTGACTCAGGAAAAGTCCTTGTCATGGACTCGTTACGAAAAGACCAAGAGCTATGTGCAGACTTTAAAGAGATGCTCTAGAGGTAATTTCAATCATATTATCGCACTAGATCGGCAACTTTCGTGATAACAAGTAACTAGTTACTCTTTTATCCATTTTCTTTGCCGGACAGGGTTTGGCAAAGGTTCACGGGCAGGGCCGTGGGTGAATGGTCGGAAGAACTAAAATTTGTAGACCAAAATGTAAGTAATACTAGCTAGCTAGGTCTGCGTATCTCTTTGATTCTGCTTCCAATTCCATTATATCATGCTTTATTAATTATTATTTTGATTGAACTCTCTATTCTCGTAAAGTGCGCGCATCAAGGACCCGGCAATAACTTATGTGGATACTATGTTTGCGAGTTCATTCGCAACACGATATGTGCGATGGGCCAAGCCGCACTAGAACAACTTAGAGTAAGTAAACAAAGTACACAACATTATTTTATTACCATCAATTGTGTTGAGTTTTATTCTTATATATATTGACCCATTCTTCATATAAATTTAGATCGAACGGATGTGGGACCAACTCCTACCATTTGACCGCATATGAGTCATTCAAGAGAAATTGGCGGGGTTCATACTTGATGAGGTCGTCACGCCTGGCGGAGAACTCTTTAGATATCCATCAAAATGAACGTTGTATATATGCTTGAACATATTTGTCTTGTACTTGATGCTTCAGCATTTACGGAGAATACCACAATGATGATGTTTGTGTATAATAATAGTTGCTTAATTATTCATGTTCTCGTATGTACCGACGACGATGTATGTGTATACCTCTCCCGATCGATTCCTCCTCCCCCGCCGCTTGTAAATACGTCGAGCAGGCGTGGCGAGTCTGCCGCGGCAGAGATTTATGTCGTTTTCCTGCCGCGGCAGAAGATTTATGTATTTTTCCTGTCGCGGCAGAGAACCTTTAACACTGGTTCATATTACGAACCGGTGTTAAAGCAGTGATCGTCGCCACCCTTTAACAACGGTTCATAAGAACATTAAAGAAACTAACACGGAACCCCCAGCGTTCGGAACGCTGTTAGAGGCCTCTATGAACTCGGTGTTAGAGGCCTTATTTCCACTAGTGTGGGCATTGCTGGTCAGGATGTCGAGTGAAGCTTGATTTAGTGGTGGACTCTATTCTGTAAACATGCATGTTATGTGCATCTTTTGGGACATTTTTTAACTGTAATCCCCCACTGGAACGAAATGCATCTATTAATCCTTCGGGACTTTTTTCCTGTTAAAAAAATACTTTTTCTTATTGAAGTTATTTGTATTAGTCCCTCATAAAAAAGGGATTTGCTAGTTCTCATGCGCTGAGAACTTCTTAGTTCTCAGTCACCTCTCTCGTCATTAGAATTACCTCGCGATTCGTGTAACATGAGACTTTCACATGAGTTGCAATTAGGTTGTAACTGAGATTTTAATGAGTTGCAACTAGGTTGCATTGAATAGTACAAATTATATAAATTAGGTTATGTTGTAAATAGGAGAATGATATCGGCTTAGACATAGAAGTTACCGAGATCTAGACACTCCCCATAAAAAATTACTACTCTCTTTCTTTATACCTTAACTATCAACGACCCATTTTGAGAAGGAAATATCGACGACCTTTGGTTCGCTAGGCTTGCGTGCAGTCACCCTCGCAACTACTCTAGTGACTAAATGGCACGCGAGATATGCCACCAGTTACACACCTCTGCCATATCCTAACCAGAAGAAGGTTGTGCCGTGCGTAAGCGCATACCATCGGATCGAGAGTTGACGGTGCAGATCATTCATCACGGAGCTACTCCACCCGTAATTAGACCGGCGCCTGCAGCTGATCCGCGTCTCTCGGGCAGCTATCGCCAGCCCCGGAAGTCATCGCCCGCACCGAACGCGCGCACGCTCCCCGGACTCGGACGCACATCTCCCAACATGTCTCGACCCGACCCGATCCTCCGCGCACGCCAGGAAGAAAACCCACACCAGACAGAGGTGGGCGCGCACTACTACGCAAGTACACCATCCATTCCACTCTCATTACAAGACACAGAGCCACGCACGCGACCGCGACGAAGCGAGGGAGGAAGGAGACGACGACCAAGGAAAGGAGGATCAGCCCGCCCGACCGACCGACCGCCCGAGTGGAGAAGAGGCGTTGCGACGAGCGAGCGCGCGCGCACGACGCCGCAATGCATCACGCGAAGACCGACTCGGAGGTGACGTCGAGCCTGGCGCCGTCGTCGCCGCCGCGGGCCGCCTACTACGTGCAGTCGCCCAGCCACGACGACGGGGAGAACAAGACCGCCGCCTCCTCCTTCCACTCCTCTCCGGCGGCCTCCCCGCCGCGCTCCCTCGGGAACCACTCCAGGGAGTCCTCCTCCTCGCGCTTCTCCGGCAAGGTCCCCTCCGCCAGCACCGGCTCCTCCCGTCGCGGCGGTCCCGGCGCCCCCCTCCGCGGAGGCCGTGCCGGTGGCGGTGGCGGCGATGCGGCGCGGCGCAGCCCATGGATGAAGGAGGCGGCCATCGAGGAGGAGGGGCTCCTCATGGAGGACGACGACGACGCCGACGGCCGCTCCGGCGGCTTCTCCGCGCTCCCCAAGAAGGTCCGCTACGGGATCGGCTTCGTCGCCGCCTTCTTCGCGCTATTCTTCTTCTTCGCCCTCATCCTCTGGGGCGCCAGCCGCAACCAGAAGCCAGTCGTCTCCGTCAATGTAAAAACAAGAAATCCTCCCTCCCCCTCTTCTTCTTCGCCGTTTCTTTCCATGGTTCATTCAAGAGCTAGCTAGCTTGCTGCTGAACTGAACTGAACTGACGATTTTCTCTCCGTACTATGGTCGAACAGAGCGTCACCTTCCACAACTTTGTGATCCAGGCGGGCACGGACGCGTCGCTGGTGCCGACGGATCTGTCCACGATCAACGCCACGGTCAGGCTCACCTTCCGCAACACGGGCAGCTTCTTCGGCGTGCACGTCACGGCGCAGCCCGTAACCTTCTACTACTCCCAGCTCCGCATGGCCTCCGGCGACGTAAGCATTCCTCGGTTGAATTGAATTTCTCATAGTGGTTTGCTGCTCTGTTTCTACGCATTGCACCTGATTAAACAGCTCACTCCTGTTAATGTTTGTAAATGTTAGCAAGCGCTGAATTCAGAATTAACATGCCTCCCTGACGATATATTAATTTCTTGTTAATAAAATATGCTACTCCAGGAGAAGTTGGACCTCAAAATCTTTCTCTAAATCATGTCAAAGTAGTCTTATGAATGCACATTTCCACACCGCAAGCGAAAACGGTGAAGAAAAAAGAGTATGTTTCTATATATGAAATATTGGGGTACAGCTGCACATTGACCATCACAACCGTGTTTTTAGCTGTGAGTGATAACGTCTGCAGATAGCAACAGGAAAGTAGTAGTAGAGCAGAGAGCCAGAGACCAATCCATCCACACTGTAGAAAAACTCCAACGGCACATCGTCATCTCGAGTTGCTGTCATCCAGTTCATATTCATTTTTGAGGAAAAAATCCAACTCATATCCTTTATTTCTTTCCTTTTTTTGCTGGGAAAATCCAATTCACACTCAGTAAATTCCAGCTGTAAAACCATACAGTACCTAATTAACTCTGATCTTACAACTGCTGCTGTGCTGCAGCTGAAGTACTTCTACCAGTCGAGGAAGAGCCAGCGCAACGTGGCGGTGGCGGTGATGGGCAGCAAGGTGCCGCTCTACGGCGGCGGCTCCGGGCTGAGCAGCACCCCGGGGCCCAAGGGCGCGCCCCCGGCGCCGGTGCCGCTGGTGCTGACGCTGAGGATCAGGTCACGGGCGCTGGTGCTGGGCAAGCTGGTGAAGCCCACGTTCCACAACAACATCCAGTGCAGCGTCAGCCTGGTGGTGGCGAAGCTCGGCAAGGCCGTCTCCCTCAAGAAGAACTGCACCCACATCTGAACTCTCGGCGCTGCCATTTTTCCTTCTTCTTTTCGCCTTCTCGTTCTTGCCGCTGCATATGTAATGTAATACCCGCCATTATACCTGGATTACCATTTTGAAGAGAGAAAAACTGCCAGATCAGTTGCGTATGTACAGATGAATTTTGTTGTTGCCGGCATTTGATACGGAATGGGGGAGGGATGGACGAACAATCACGCGTTTCTTGCTGCATTTTCCTGGTCGGTGGGCGTGGGTTTGTGATGTGTGTGCGAGAGGCGTGGGCGCCGTGAAGCCGGTGTCGCCTCCGCTTTTGGTTCACTGCGGATTAGCAGAAGAACGTGTTGTCCCATCACCGTAACTGCCCCGGTGAAATTCAGTACTAGGAAGCCCTGAATGTAACTCTACCGTGCACGGTAGATAACGTGCATGGCCCACCTCTTCTCCTAGATAACGTGCATGGCCCACCTCTTCTCCTTTTGATTTTTCTAAGATTCTATGTGTATTGAATTCTCTCTCCTTTAACATTAGTACACTTAGTTTTAATACTAAAAACTTTTATATCTATTGAATCTTAAGTTTATTTTATGAACCGTTCAAATATTTTAATTTTTAGCGATGGGAGCTTCAAAATAAGACCAATATCGAATACTTTTTAACTACTTTTGAAAATTGAATTTTGAAACTTAGTAAAACTTGGTGAAACTTAGTGAAAAATTTCTCTAGAACATATTGTTTCAGAATATTTCAAATTTGGCTGGTCATAGTTAAAAATGTTTGCGAATTATCTTAAATTTTATTTTGGAAACACAATTATCTCATATCTTGTTTCATTGTGTATCATCATGTTTGAATGTGTTTCAGAATTCAAATTTTGAATTTTGCCAAAACAGACCCTTTTTAGACTTGTTTAGAAGATCTCATCAAAATAAATACGCATATCCAAACGGATTTTTAAGCTGATATATATTTCAATATATATTGCTCTTTTAAGTTCACTATCAAAATTAAATTCACGTATTAAAAAATGAGAGAGATAGTACTAGTGTGGGGTATGCTAAATGCAAAGATTTTCTTCAAATGTTAATCTTAAAGCAAACACAAGAGATCCAAAGGTGGAGACATGCACGCTATATGCATGTTAGAATTGTCATTCTGACTAGGAAGCTTCCTTTCTTCAGGGACGAGTGGTGCTCTTCCAGGTTTCCTTCCATCGGTCAACGGATACTTCAGAGACCTTCTTATGAATGTGGATTGCTCCAGGAACTCTGTGATACTATCAGATGGATGATCGCTTGCTCTGCTTTCACTGCCAAAACTGATCTCAAACAATCTCCCAACACGAATACTGGTATTAATGTGCAGAGCCGTTTCACTGTTGCAGACTTGATACATAGCTGTACTGGCTGCTTCTAGCATGTATTGAAGTATTATCAGGGGTCAGAGAAAGTGTCGAGGGATCGAAACACTTCACATGGACGATGTCGATAAGTAACGGGATGGCCAATTTAGTTCTGCGATGGGCATTTATTATGGACCAGTGAACAACACTGAGCTCGATGCATCGATCGGACTGTACCTCAGTACCTGTATTGTTATTGTAGTGCTTGTTCTTGTACTGGTAGGAGTAGTATCGGAGCTGAACCCTGTGGTGCCGCTGACTCAGAGTCTGTAGTTTATTGTGGAGGTTTACTTTAGGCATGCACCTTATCAGGAGTTGTCAGGTCAGAGGCAGCTGCGTGTAGTATCTACTACAGTACGGTACAACCATTTTATAGTGCTAATGCGTACTACACCCTCCGTTTTAAAATATAGGATGTTTTAGTTTTGTAAAGTAAATGTATTTAGACTTATTTTAGTGTCTAAATTCACTCTAAACATGAGTGAACATACATACTAAAATAAGTCTAAATATATTTGCTTCACAAAGCTAAAACATCTTATATTTTAAAGCGGAAGGAGTAATATATACGTAAGAGGAAGAGGACGAGAGCTTGAAGTTATTTCAGCCTTTCAGTCAGTTTTTCAGTTTGTTCCGAAACATATCAAAATCGTTCAGGAGGCGAACAAAGCCTAAACTGTATTTTGCTTAGTAGTAGTCTTCTAAACTGTATTGCCTCTTAGGCCCATCTTCAAGTCTCGTAGCTACAACCTACGGGCCTCGTGACATGGGCTGGGCAAAGGGCATCTTGACCGGGTCAGATCCAGCTAATTCAAACGGACTTCTCTAAAAAAAAAAGCTAATTCAAACGGATTGTTTTTATCCGTTTGGGTCGAGCCACCGGATGCTTTTGAATCGTGATCTGACTGTCTGGCTAAACGCGCCGACCGGTGCGATCCATCTGTCTGTCCCGACGTTCTTTGGCGCTAATGCTGGGCAAGACATTGCCAATCATTTGAAAATATCAAATTGACAAGTTAAAAACATACAAATTAATTATTAAATAACATGGTAGACTTGTGTCATTGCCCTTAACCAACAAGTAGCTAATGGATTTAAAATGTGCAAAAGAGAACAATATAGATGCCTATATAAAAGGTGAACCTATTCTCGCTATTAGCTCTCCGTGGCCTTCATGTTAGTGTAGGTTTAGCGATGGTGTGCAGCTCGGTTACCGTAGATTCCCTTGCTCCACGAATCCTGTGCGGCCACGACAACTCTCGCCACGCTTCAGAGCCTCGGGATCGCGCTATTTTCCGTCTCTCCTTTTTTCGGCGTCTAATTCCTGATTTACCGGCTGTGAGACTATTGTAACATCTCAGCATTAGAGCCTAATAAGCTGAACCCAGATGTGTGCATTGCATTCATACATAGAAAATTCGAATTATTTTCGCGCTTTTGCATAAAACCTGTCAAAGTGAGTGAAGCTTCTCTTAACTTGATAGAATTGAAGTAGATCATCAAGTTGACTGCGATAAGTTTCAATATGATCTTTGCTAAAACCTTATTTTGGGTAAGGGAGATTTAATCTAAGGGTAGATCAAATATAATAAAAGATAAAACCTAATACATTATTATCTATATTTGATCCTTAGGTGATCATAGCATAGTATTCATTGTAATCACTCATGAGTACCAAGTTAAGGATATAACACAAATAATAAGAATGTAACAACTATATCTTCATCTCATCTGCTTATACCATGAGTATCATGGTAATACCTAACCCTATTTCTTAAGTAACATTGAGTAGGAAAGAAACTAAGTTTAGATCATTCATCATATATATTTCTTTCCATATCAATCCTTATTATCTCTATTGAGTTATATTCCAATATCTGTTGTTCATCAATGTTGAGAAATCAACTATTGATTCTCCAATTCTTAATCTATCAACTCCTGACCATACCATAGCATACATTTAAGTGTATATAAAGAAACAACTAAAAAGAGGTAAACAGTAATGCTAGTTTTAGATATCATCTATAGGATGGGAATGATTGAAGAGAATCAAATCAATAGGATAATTGATGGAGTTAAATCACTTCTAAATAAATAGAAGAATTATTTATATTATCTAATTATATGGTAGTACAGAAGCTTACAAGTATGAATCCTGAAGATAGTTACCAACAGTAATTCTATTGGATCAAGTGGGCATAGTCCATGAATAACAGCATTAATCCAATTAAAGATACTAAGAAGATAATTCCAATACAATTGTAAGGTTGCATTGAAAAAACCTTGCTTAGCCAATTAAAAATCTAAGCTATCAATGATTAAAAGAATCATGATGATCATGCCTTGCTCACCAGGGTTGTATACTTATATCTTGTTTAAGTGACATTGGTGGGTAGAACAAAATTGAAAACCTAGTATAGATAAGTGATCCTAGAGTAGTTATTACAGGTCACATTAATATAATGTGAGGTTGGAGTATGAGTTATTAGAGTAAAGTAAATGTAGGATAGAATGATTAAATTAAAGCTAGTATAGCATAGAGTTATGGAAGTAGTGTTATTCATCTTAAAGGGTAGTAAGCTTTAGAGAAAGGTAGTTGGATGTATGCATCTAATGAAGAAATATTAGTGATGGATGATTAAGGAAGATTATGAGTGGAGTTTGAAAGAACTACTTGTTGGATTGAAGATTATCAACAGTAGAGTAGTGGGTATAACCAAGCAAGGATATGAGAAAACTATGAAATGCTTTAGTACCAAACTCATTGGATTCATCCATGAGTTTAGAAGAATAATAGGTGAATAAGAATATTATTGTGAAATAAAGCTCATCATGTTAACCATGATGATGGATAGGAAGAAGTAGTATATCTAGGAAAGGAATTCCTTAATCAGAAGTCCATACTTATGAATTAGGGAGGATAAGAATTCTTAGTAAAACCCTAAACCCTAAATCTATGGTCAATCTTAACATCCAGCTCATCTGTTGGATAAATCATTTTATCTCCACAATATTTTATAGGAATAGTTATTTAGCAAATCACTTAAGCACATCTCTGTCAATTCCAATTACCATAATTATATGTGCTTAGGAGTATTCTTATCAACTCTTTTCCATAAGACATTTTAATTAATAGTTTTATATTTTTTAAAAAAGTGATATCATTAAAGATCACCAACAGAAGAAAATATGCTTAGCTATTAAATCTTTACTTACATCAACAAAATAAAATAAGAAAATTAAGAACCCTAAACCCTTGGGTAAACATTTACAATTCAAACCCTACACTTCTATGTTTATCATAGTAGAATATATACATTGCCATTTTCTAAGTTAATGGAAGTAGTATTAACCATATTAATTTCTTTTCTATTTCATGCATCAAATAATGATATAGGACCATTATACATATAAAAAAATTATATTCAAACTATGAGCCAACTAGAGTTAAGTTTTATAAACAAATAAGAAAATATCGTATAATAAATCCATGGTTGAATATAGAGAGAAAATTAATAATAAGGGTTTCTACATAATATAAAAGGGGTCCTGATAGAAAATAAATAAAGAAATAATATCACTATATTACAAACTCATAAAAGAACCTTAATATACTTTATTAATGCTACAATCACTCGGCAAATCAATTCTATAAAGAGAATTCAAATCAAATAAGTAAAAATTCAAATATGAAAGTAAAACAGAAAATAGAAAAAAGGAAAACAAATAAAAAACATTTCCTGGCCGTGGCCCAACTCCTCTTTTCTTACCTGTCGCACATGTGCAGCCTCTTAGGCCCAACAGCGAGCCCAGCTCATCCACGCAGTGACTAACGAGTGGGACCAGAAGTAGGACTGCGGGTTGAGTTTTAAATTTCACCAGGGGTTTTTGTAAGATCCCTCCTTTATAAAGGAAAAAGATCCCTGTGATTGCAATGCTAGTCCCTGGATCAATGCTAGCATCCACAGTTTAAGATGAAGTACACAGATACAAAGGTCATTTATTACATCCATTCCAGAGATAAACATAGTCTTTACAACTCAAGGTCACAGGCCTAATACAAGAGTTTGAATAAGTAAATAAATATAAGTATTCATCTTCATGTGCCACAGGCAAACATATTGAGTGTAGACTCATGACACCTAATCCTCATCAGTGTAACCTGCAACATCACAAGTTACAGCCACAGTGGGTCAATACTTTGGAGTAGTATTGGCAAGTGATACCTTAGTATATTTTAAGTGGACTAGATACTATA
Source organism: Avena longiglumis (assembly GCA_030063025.1). Lineage (NCBI taxonomy): Eukaryota > Viridiplantae > Streptophyta > Magnoliopsida > Poales > Poaceae > Avena > Avena longiglumis. Next base: position 524,947,224 of record CP125976.1, read on the forward strand.
TGCAAATTTGGCTAAGTGTAGCTTGGCTTGCTTTGCTCAAAATAGGTTTTTCCTATTAGTTGAAATCACTAAGTTTTTCTTTGTCAAAACTTTTCCCAAGGAACCACCAATAGACATTGAGGTCCTTCACCCTTGTTCACCCACAAATTTTTACTTAGAAATTGGGATGAGGAGATTCTTGATAGCTTCCATGCCTTGATGCTCAAGTTGTCCATTACCATGGACTTGGCTAAGTACTTAGATTTTTCCATCTTCAGAGGTTGTGCACTTTCCCCACCAGACTTGGTTTCACCAAGACAGGACCTTTCAGAAGCCTTTCCTTAGACCAAATGGACGCTCTCCAACCTATCATTCCCACTACCACCAACTGTCCAAATGGCTAAGTTCAAGCAACTTATGTGATCCAGGCAGAGCCCATATTGCCAAGTGGCTGCACTAGAAGCTTCTTAACACTTGGCCTCTAAAATCTCTTTGTTCCTGGGTGGCTTACCACAAGTGAGATACACAAGGTAAACCATAGCCATGGGCCTTGTGTAACCACTCAACCAAAACCACCAATCAAGTTCCTTTCCACCCAGGTGATTCATTGACTTAGTTGTTTTATTAAGTAAAACAAGTCCAAAGACTTAGAAATATTTTCATCATAGCATGTATATTTCACCAACCCTTTTTTGCTACTAGCTAGGCTAAGCATGGCATAGATAGTAACTTAACTTAGAAATTTCCAAGCAATTCTACAACTATTTAGGATTCCCAACATGGCATATAGGCAAAATAATAACATGCAAGACTTAGCAAAATATTTCTAATGCTTAGTAAAAAATATAGGGATAAAATTATTTATGAAGTACCACTTGCCTTGGTAGTTGGGAGAGTAGCACTCTTCACAGTCACAATCACTAGCACCAAAGTCTACACAAAGAATGGTAGCAACAAATTACACACAAAACATATACTCCCTCCGTTTCAGGGCTTAAGGCGTCCTCGTTTTTCATATTTTTTCTTTGACCAAGAATTACTCTAAATACGTAAAGAGTTTTGGTATAAAACTAGTACCACTGGAAAGTATTTTTCAATATAAATCTAACGGTACTAATTATGTACAATATAATCAAAATTTTGTTGTTCAATTTTTTCGGTCAAACTTTGCTTTGAAAAGCGTGTGCGCCTTAAGCCCTGAAACAGAGGTAGTACAAACAAACAAAATATATGCATGCATGAAAATGCTAAGTGACGATTTTTTTAAAACTCAACCAAGCAAGTGCATAGTACTGAATCCTAAACAAGTCAAAAACTTTCCAAACCAAATTTATTTAACACTAAAAACAATTTCTAAACAATTCATATAATCAAATAAGCCCTACACATGTTTTTGCAAAAGAAACCATTTTAACAAATGCAAAACATTAAACACATTGCATATTCTGAAAGTGCTTGTTCTCCTGATTCCAACGGTATAAAATTTGTCAAAATCTAACGTGGGAATCAAAAGTTACAAACAAAACAAATTTGAACTATAATCTAATTCAAAATCTGTTTTAAATCTAACTCACTGCCACGCGGCGCTATCCTATTGGCCGGTACCGTTTCGCTCAGGATCACACTTCCGCGCCGTCGGATCAAGTTAGATCCAACGCGCCAGATCTAAAGAAAACGCTTCGCTCCAGATCTAATCTAGTCCCTACGATACAGATCTAATCTAGCTGTTCTCGACCAAAGTCGAGCGGCGCTAAGCGGCGGCGGCGGCGCCTCGCTGCTGGCGAAGATGGTGTTCTAGGTCGCGGAGAGGGGAAGGGCTTACCGAGCCGCCATGATGATGATGCTCAAGGTGGTGATGGCTGGTCAAGGGGCGCTGTAGTGGCCGAGGAGCTCGTCGAGTCGTGTACAGCGTCGGTGGTTGTCGCCGGTTGTTGCCGAGGTTCTGGTCATCCTAGCATGAACCGGTGGTTTAGGAGATGCAAGACAAGGCGAACAACCTCGTATGCGAGAGAGATCAAGGCGCGGTGCTTACCGAATCGGTCGCCGGAGTTGAGTGGCGGCTCGGCTTGCGTGAACAACGGGACGGCGTCCTGGTCACAAGCAGCAAGCAAAGGATATCGAGAAGATGCACGAGGTCATCTGGACACACTCGTTTGAATCGAGGCACAGGGCGGCCGGACTCACCGAATTTGCCGGAGATCGTCGGAGCTTGGCGGTGCTTGGCGAGTTGCAGCACGGTGGCGTGAGAGAAATTGAGTGAGGGAATGGAGCAGTGGGGAGGGGTTTAAGTAGCGAGGCTCGACAAGAAACGCTGGTGAATCAATGGCAATTACGCCATGGAATCAACGCAAAGAACGCCAGCGACGGCGTCTGTAGCGAGATTTGGGGAAGAAGGAGTCGACGTGGAGAGGCCTTGTTATGCGAGGAGCAGAAGGGTGGGGTCTGGCGTCCGACTTCTGGTGCTTCACAGCGTGAGAGATAGAGGGAAAACCCGGGTGGGCTAGCTGGGCTGGTCTCGCTGTTGGGCCCAAAGTCTGGCGCCGGCCCTTTTCTTTTTCTTTATTCCTTTTATATTTCTAATTTGATTTTCTGGAATGTTTTTCAAATGAATTCAAAGGCTATTTGAATTCAAATCTATTCAGGATTTTTGCAGTGTGCAATAGTCACAATTCTTGGCATAAAACCATGTGGTCACTTTTGAATTGGCTTGGTCATTTTGGAAAGATAAAATAAACAGTGACATAGCACTTGTTTTATATTGGTTTTGAAATTGGTTTTCAAATTGTGTTTGCTTTGAAATTTTGGTTTAAAACCTTAGCAATCTAGCAACTCATTCTGAAAGCAATAAGGTACAAGGTTTGGTTTCATGAACAACAACCTCTCATAGAAAGAGTAGCATTTGTTTCAAATGATGATCACATAAAATAATGAGCTCAATGCTCCTGTTTTTTGAATTGTTTTGTTTGAAATGAATTCTATATGATCATGGATGCATGGATGATATGCATGAGTTTGAAACATGATTTTAGGGATGTTACAAATCTAACCCCCTTAAGGTGAATCTCGCCCTCGAGATTCGGATTGGCTAGCAAATAGGTGAGGGTGGTCTTTCCGAATATCATCTTCTCTTTCCCATGTTGCTTCCTCTTCGGAGTGATGGTTCCACTGCACTTTGCAGAACTTGATAGTCTTAGTCCTTGTGACTCTTTCTGCAGTCTCAAGAATCTTGATAGGTTTCTCTTCGTAAGTGAGGTCACTTTCTAGTTGAACCTCCTCCAAAGGTATAGTATCCTTCAAAGAAGTTTCCTCCATTTATGGATGACATTTCTTAAGTTGACTCACATGAAACACATTATGAACAGCTGACAGAGATTCTGGCAGTTCTATTTCATAGGCAACTTCTCCTTTTCGACTCAGAATCTTGAATGGTCAAACATATCTTGGTGCCAATTTTCCTTTGACTCCGAACCTCTTCACTCCACGAAGTGGTGACACTCTAAGATAAGCTCTATCACCAACTTCGTAGGTGAATTTTCTACGCTTAGGATCTGCGTAGCTTTTCTGTCGGGACTGTGCTATCTTCAATCTGTCTTTAACCAACTTGGCCTTATATTCGGCTTCCTTGATAAGATCTGGTCCGAATAAACTTCTTTCTCCCACACCATTCCATAACAATGGGGTGGTACACTTTCTTCCGTAGAGAAATTCAAATGGTGCCATCTCAATGCTGGCTTGATAACTGTTGTTATAAGAAAATTCTGCACAAGGCAGACTTTCATCCCAACTGGATCCATAGTCTAGGGCACATGCCCTCAACATGTCTTCGAGGATCTGATTAGTCCTTTCCGTTTGTCCATCGGTTTGAGGATGAAAAGCAGCACTCAATTCCAACCTCGTTCCCAATGACTCATGTAACTGTCTCCAAAAATGGGAAGTGAATTGAGTTCCCCTATCAGACACAATACTCTTGGGCACTCCATGTAGACATACAATTCTACTCATGTAGATTCTGGCTAACTTAGCACTTGTGTAGGTTGTCTTCACGGGTATGAAATGTGCCACTTTAGTTAGGCGATCCACTACAACCCAAATAGAATCATACCCTGACCGGGTCCTTGGTAATCCGGTAATGAAATCCATACCAATCTTGTCCCACTTCCAATCAGGAATAGGTAGTGATTGAAGCAAACCTGCTAGTTTCTGATGTTCCGCTTTCACTCTACTACACACATCACACAAAGCAATATGTTCGGCGATGTCCTTCTTGAGATTATTCCACCAAAATATTTCTTTCGTGTCCATGTACATTTTGGTGTTACCCGGATGAATGGAATACGGAGAGTTGTGTGCTTCTTGCAAAATCAGTTTCCGCAACTCCGGGTCTTGTGGAACACAGATACGTTTCCCATGCCATAAAGTACCATGTTCGTCTTCATGGAATTCTTTGGCTTTTCCTATGCCAATCTTTTCCTTAATATCTTCAATTTCCTTATCAGTCTTCTGGGCTTCTTTGATCTTGTCCAACAAAGTGGGTTGAACAACCAAAGACATGAGATGTCCTTCAGGCACAATCTCCAATCTGAGTTTTCTAAATTGGGTACACAGATCATCTGGCAATTCTCCTTTGGTAAGGCCATTCACAAAAACCTTACGACTTAGAGCATCTGCTACAACATTTGCTTTACCGGGGTGGTATTGCAAACTTAAGTCATAGTCCTTGATAAGTTCTACCCATCTTCTTTGTCTCATATTAATTTCCTTCTGGGTGAAGATATACTTCAAACTTTTGTGATCTGTGAACACTTCACAACGCTTTACCAAAAGATAGTGTCTCCATGTTTTGAGTGCATGGACAACAGAGGATAACTCTAAATCACGAGTAGGATAGTTCACTTCATGAGTTTTGAGTTGTCTCGAGGCATAAGCCACAACTTTACCGTCTTGCATAAGTACTGCACCCAAACCTTGATGAGATGCAACACAATATACTTGGAAATCTTTCTCCAAATATGGCAGACACAAGACTGGTGCTGTCACAAGTCTCTTCTTCAATTCCTGAGAGCTGAGTTCACAACCTTCAGACCAAGCAAACTTCTTGTCTTTCTTTAACAATTCAGTCATAGGCTTAGCTACCTTGGAGAAATTTTCAATGAACCTTCTGTAGTAACCTGCTAAGCCAAGGAAACTACGAACTTCTTTCACAGACTTGGGAGATTCCCATTCAGTAACAGCTGAAACCTTAGCAGGATCAACTGCTACACCATCCTTTGTCATAACATGACCTAGAAAACCAACTTCATCCAACCAGAACTCACACTTGCTGAATTTGGCATAAATTTTATGCTCTCTTAACTTCTCAAGTATCAAACGCAAATGTCCTTCATGCTCTTCTTTGCTCTTGGAGTAGACTAAGATGTCGTCGATGAAAATGACAACAAACTTGTCAAGGATTTCCATGAACACTTTGTTCATCATATTCATGAAGTATGCTGGAGCATTGGTCAAACCGAAAGGCATTACGATATACTCATACAATCCATACCTTGTAGTGAAAGTTGTTTTAGGTATGTCTTGTTCCCTTATCTTGAGTTGAAAATAGCCTGACCGGAGATCAATCTTTGAGAACACACAGGCTCCTTCTAGCTGATCAAACAAGTCATTGATTCTAGGCAAAGGGTATTTGTTCTTGATAGTCACCTCGTTGAGTGAACGGTAATCTATGCATAACCTTTGACTTCTATCTTTCTTCTCCACGAACAAAACTGGGGCTCCCCAAGATGAAGAACTTGGTTGAATAAATCCTTTCTACAACTGTTCTCCAAGTTGCTTCTTGAGTTCTTTCAGTTCATCAACTGACATTTTGTAAGGTCTCTTTGCTATTGGTCTAGACCCTGGTACCAAATCTATCAGAAACTCTACATCTCTATCTGGTGGCATTCCCGGCAATTCTTCCGGAAACACATACGGATACTCACTCACAATTGGCACACTGTCCATGCTAACCCCCTTAAGAGAATTTAGCTTACTTCCTTTAGATTCAAAATTGGACCTGAATTTAATCTGCTTTCTTTCCGGGGTTGTGAGTGCAACAGTACGATTAGCACAATCTAGTACTCCTTCATACTTAGCCATCCAATCCATTCCCAATATTATGTCCAGTCCTTGGGAATCTAGGATTATCAGACTCACTGGAAATTTATGCTTTCCAAACTCTATTACTAGATCCCGGCATCCAAGACTTACTATCATATCTCCACCCGGAGAGCTAACTTTTATTGGACACCCAATGTTTTCAGTTGGAAACCCATTTCTATCAACAAATGCTTTTGATATGAATGAATGCGATGCTCCAGTATCAAAAAGAACAAATGCTGGAATAGAATTGAGTCTGAACATACCAGCAACATCATCAGGATCCTCATAGACCTCCTCCACACTTATGTGGTTCACCTGTCCCTTCTGGAAAGGATTGGGCTTGTTGGGTCCTTCAACTTTCTTTTCTGGGCAGTCATTTGCATAATGCCCCATATTCTTGCATTTGAAGCATTCAACCTGACTTATGTCTCTCTTAACAGGCTGACTTGCACTTCCACTTCCATTACCACTGTGGTGACTCTTGTATCCACCCTTGTGGTTCTTGTATTTGTCATTGTCATGACTACGGTGATCTTTGTCATGACGGTTGTGGTTGTGGTGCTTGTTGAATTTCCCATGCTTGTGGGATCCTGAGCTTCCGCTGTCATCATAATGAGATCGTTTGTGAGACGATCCCGAGTTGTGCTTGTCGGAGTGCTTTCTCTTTCTACTCTCAACTTGCTTCATTTTGTTCTCCAAAATAGCAGCCTTGTCACAGAGCAACTGATAAGTGGGAACATATGCCACAGCCAACTGCAGATTCAGCTCATCATTCAGGACTTCAAGAAATTTTTCCTTTCTCTTAGCGTCGGTGTCAACTTCATTCGGTGCATAATGCGCCAGATTGTTGAACTCCTCAATATATTCAGCCACGCTGCGGTGGCGCTGCTTCAGATTGTGGAACTCTTTCTTTTTCAGACTCATCACTCCAGATGAGATATGAGCAGTGCGAAAGCCATCCTCAAAGATAGCCCATGTCACTTCATCTATGGGAGTGGTGATCTGGAAGTTATCCCACCAAGTGGCGGCTGGTCCTTCCAGCAGATGTGCTGCAAATCTGACCTTTTCAGCATCCGTACAGCCCACGGTTACCAAGTCCTTGTTTACAGAACGTAGCCAATCATTGGCCACCATGGGATCAGTCGTCCCTGAGAACTTAGCTGGCCTCAATCTCAAGAACCTGGTAAGCATATCAAAGCCTGGCGGGTTGTTGTTGTTGTTATTGTTGTTATTGTTGTTATTGTTTTTGTTTTGGTTTTGGATGAATGTCGTCATCATCTGCATCAGCTGAGTTTGGGCAGTCATCATTTGCTGCATTTCTGGAGTGATGTTGTTGTTGTTGTTGGGGTTGGGGTTTGCGCGACGGGGAGGCATCTGTGGTTTGTTCAATAGAGATAAGAATGAGATACCCATAGATGCTTTCATGCACAATACATCACATAAGCAAACATAAAGCATGAAACACAAAGATAAAGGTTCAACAACAAGATAACAAGTTCACAAAGTAAAACACACAAGTAGCAAGCCATCCACATGTCGGATGGTCAAATAACAAGTTCTCAAATAACAAGTACGATAATAAACGGTAAATGCGTAGTCAATTCTACCCCTCGGCATCAACCTCCACCTCGACAAAGGTAAGACCTGTGTTCTCCTTCGCGGTCTTGTATTCCTCGACACTAGTGGTCAAGGTCTCTATCTTGGTCTTGAGAGCCCTCTTCTGGGAACAAAGCCTCTCAATCACCGTCTGCTGCTGCTCTAGCTCGAAGTCCTTGGACTGCAGTTCTTCAGTCATGTCCCGGATCTTCTTGTTCCTATCCTGGACACGCTTCTCCTGACTCTTGAACTTCCTGTCCCGGGTCTCGAACTTCGCCTCCATTTCCTTGACTATCTCGTCTTGCTCCGCGAAGAGCTTGTCCTTCTCGCGAAGCTGCACCTAGAGCTCGTCATTGCTGAGCATAACATTGGTCATGTCCATGTCCACGTGCCTAATGAGAGACTCTAAGTCCTGGAGGTACAGGCATATCGGCTCTACTGCGTCCCTCGAATTGTCCTCGAAGTCGATGGACTCTCCATCCTCATCACGTCTACCTAAGACGTGGAAGTGGTGTAACACCCTCAGAATCGGACCTATGCAAGTTTAGGCAAAATTCACCAAACCCGCATAGAAACGATTCAAAGGTGCCCACCAGGCACTTTCGTGCGGGTGGAAAACGAAGTAATAACATTACACAACAGTCCTCGATGGGACCCATGTAATGTATATATATAACGGCGACTCAAAGAGTCAAGAATACGATATATTATACAAAGATCCAAATCACCGGGATGATAGAGCGTCCGACTACGGACAAGAAGCAAATGGGGCTAAGAGCCTCAAGAATAACCAATGGCGCCCATAACTCCTGCCCCAAGCCGAAGGGTAACCCCGCTAACGGCCGATCTCAAAACCTGCTTAACAAAAGGTGCCGACAAAGGCAAAGCAAAAACAAAGAAGGAGCCAAGATCGAGGCCGCGATGCAGCGAGGCTAGAATTGCGGCGGTCGCCACAGTATGGTGGATCGAAGCGGCAAAGATGCACTAAACAATCTATAGAGACTCGATACAACTGGCGGTTATCAGAGGGGGTAAGAATGACCTATCCGGATCCAACCTGAAGCTAACACCAAACAAACCCATCCTGGTGTTTCCCCCTCGAAACCAAACGAGGAAGTCAACCGAGGAACTCACGCGGTTGGCAGTTTTACTTATTCAGTTATAGTTGCGGCACATTACTAGTCAGGTTTAAATAATCGTCCTGATAAGGTAAGCAGTGGGCACTTTTAGTTAACCATTCGTTATAGTTGTAACTCTTACTAATCAGTGCAAATAGCATGAGATAAACCCAAAACCCAAAGCTTGTTGGTACTTTTATTCAGCCAATTGAGAAGTTGCAATACTTACTAGTCATATACAATTGTCGCAAGCGACAACCAAACAAGCAATTGGGCGTGATTAATTAGCCATTCCGTTATAGTGGAGCTGATTACTAGTCATTATAAGTCAAGTTGATAGCAGTAAACTTTAGTTATGCTTGTCTATGATCGAGATATCGTGCTCCAAGTCGTCCATATCCGCGACACGGCTTTCGAAAAGTTTTACCCGGGTGCACCAATAGCAACACACGCCGATCAACCTCGAAAACCAAATCAAAACCCAACGAGGCTTTCACGATGAACAATCACAGATTCAGAAATATTTGGGGCCACCCTTTGAGTAGAACCCGCAACGGAGTAGGCAAGCTCAGACGGCCTCAAGGTTGCCAATGGTCAAGCTAATCGGGAACCCGAAGTGTGGCTGGGCTTGTCGATACCGCGTAAACACCGCATACCTAAATAGACAAGGTGCTCCTCGCACAATCGTAATAAAGCAAGAAACATGGCATAAGTACAGGATCGTAATAAAACCTCAAACTAGTTTGTGGCCCCAAGAAATAAGACGGAATCAAGCTCTGGGTCAGGGGGGTCCCATATACCTCCCGGATGTGGATAGCGCGCAAAATCAAGGAACAGTATCAAGTACTTGGGTCTTACGGGACACAAGTGGGCTCGAAACCAAATATTACCCATCACCCACCGATGCCTCTGCTTATTCAATTTTAGTTGTTAAACAGAAATCAAAGTGACAATAAGTAAAACTAGGATCATCTCCAACATCAACATGCGGCAATACATCAGCAACTGTGGCATATGACGACACACATCAACACTGGAGTAAGCAACTACGACGCAAGTCCAACTATCTACCAAACAATGTGTAATAGGATGTGTCCAAGGCAATATAGGGCTGCACGGTATATCATCACGGAAACTAAAGCATCGCAACATACGATAGCAATAGATCAACAGGAGGAATAAATACTATAAAAGTAAGATAGGTAGAAAGGGAGATGCTCGCTTGAAAACATTGTCGAAGGTTCAACCAAGATCGCGGTAAGCTCACATCAACTCAACGGCCTTATCCGCAAGAAGCAAAACACTAGAAGAACACCAGATGCACTATTCAATACACGGCGGAAGATCGGCATGATGCATGTATGATGCATGGCATGGCAAGGTCGATGCGCTTAGGTCAAATTAAGTGGACCCGGGTCCGACTATTAATTAGATGGTTCGAGTTATTTAGAAGCCCTTCAAATTAAATGTTGTTTAACAATGCAATGAGATGGAACTTCGCTACACATGTTTAAATGAGGCCAATATAAGGCTAGATTTGCCCGCATATGGGCCCCATATTTAATTATTAGGTGAATCGGCATAAGGCCCCCAAACCACATGAAAGCATGCATGCAAGGTGAATGATTAATATGCAACAGTTGTTATTATGTCATAAAATAGGTTTTCGGAAAAGGGGCACACATTGAGGGCCTCGACGATCTTGTTAGGGTTCCGGGGTTCGGGGTCGGGTCTCGGGGTTCAGGGTTCGACGGATTCGACGGAATCGTCCTCGGACTCCGGGATTGTTCTCAGATGACGGGGTAGATCTTGGCGTTCTGTGGTCTTCGGGTCATGTCGACGGCCTAGGTGTCCTCGTTGGAGAACTCGGTGCATCCGTGTAGGAGAACGCGAGGACGATGGCGAACTTGTCCGGTACCGGGGTTCAGGTCCGGGAAGGAGTACTTGTCGCGTCGGGTGTCGGTGTCCTCGGCCGATTGAAGACCTTGGCGTACGGCGGGATCGGCCTTCGGGTTCGGGGGTCTCGGCGTCGGTTTCCATGGGTCGGGGTCTTCGGATGTCCATGAAGGAGGTCTTGTGGATCCATGATGGCGACCTTCGGGTTCCACCTCTTACGTTGGTACCGGTAAACGGGGGTCTCCGCATCGAAGATCTTGGCGACGCTGTCGTACCCGTGCCGCAACAATGTCAGCACAAAGCACATCTTCAACACATACATCAACACCACGCGTCCATCCGATCAACAACAAGTTCACTCCACCATCGGGAGGACCTGGCCATCAAACATACAAAACGCAAGGGATTGGGCCAGCACTAGGAGAAGCAGAGATGGCTGTACCCGTGGAGTAGGAGGACGGAAGGTACGCAGATGGGTCAGAAGACGACAAACAAGAGCCATGGGGAAAGGGCAGGGTGACCTGCAGAACATGGGGAAACCTCGACGTACCGAGACGGGGGGCGAGGTGCCGCGGGGAAACGGAGAGCTCGCTGGGGCGTGCTCGGCCGGGAAGAGGGACGCCGGGGCGGCGAGAGCCCGCTGCTGGGGAGGGAGGACGGGCGACACCACGCAGAGAGGTGAGGGGCGCGCGCAGCGGCGGCTCGCGGTTGCGGCCTACAGTTAGGAGGGCGGGGCAACCGATGTCGTGGGGGGGATGCGAGGCCGGAGGCAAGGGAATAGCCGAGCAGGGGCGTGAGGCGGCACTCACAGCAGCAGAGATGGCGAGAAGTGTAGGGGTTCGTAGCATGGAAAACAAAATTTTCTATCGCATACAAACAAACAAGCCAAGATCTATCTACTAGATTGTAGCAACGAGTCGATAGAGGAACTCACCCTCGAAGATTCCAAAGCGGTTAACGAGAGCAGATTCTCGTGGGTGATGTAGTGACACTTCCGATCTCAAGATCGTGTAGACGATCCTTCCAGCGCCACGTTCCTGCAGCTCCCCGATCGGTCACACGCTCGGTCGACGAAGACCTTCCTCTCCTTGTTCCAAAGAAAATGGAGGTTGTAGCACTCTCCTCGCGATTCCTGGCAAGACAACCCGTGGTACCAAGTAGAGGGAGATCGCAGGCTTCGCCTTAAGCTTCTGCGAGTATGGTGGAGCTTATGAGAGAGGCTATTAGTGGTCTAGTAATTAGACACACCAATTAGAAGGCTCTAAACCAATTAGAAGGCTCTAAACCGGGCTAAAGCAATTAGAAGCTCTAAACCAAAACGGCTCTAAACCGGAGATCTAGAGTAGAAAGTTATGTGTCTCTAGGAGGAGCCCTGCCTCCTTTTATGGGAGGGTTCCTTGGCGCGCCAGGAGGGAGGAGTCCCTCCCAACTCGGCCTAGGGCTTGGCCGCCTGAGGAGTCCAACTCCTCCTCCGTGTTGGTTCCAACTCCTCTTGCTTGTTTCCCAGTTTCTTGTTTTGGCGTTTGACTTTCAAATGGACATTTGACTTTTCTGTTTTAGGATTCAATTTAATCCTTTATTTGGGACAGCAATAACACTTAGTACATGATGCAATCATTCAATGAGCAATGACACATTCATGTACCCTTCCCCCGAGTGCCGGACAATCCGAACCTTCTAGAACATTCCCGATGAAAACACTAATCATTCCCGAACTCAAACGGACTTTCCTTATATGAATCTTATTCTCCACCATTCCGGATCACCGTGATATCCGGATCCCATCCGAGACCAACAACATTCGGTCTTTCTCATAATACCATAACTACTCAAACAACGTCAAATCCTTAAGTGTGTCTCCCTACGGTTCGTGAATTATGCGACATGATCGAGACACTTCTCCGAACAATAACCAATAGAGGAATCTGAAATTCATATGGCTCCCACATATTTCTACGATTACTTATGATCGAATGAACCACTTACATACGATACCAATTTCCCTTTGTCTCACGATATGTTACTTATCCGAGGTTATGATCGTCAGATCTCTCGCATACCTAGTTCAACCTCGTTCTCGATAAGTACTCTTTTCGCTCCTCGTGATATGTGATCCCTTGTGACCAAGTCACATGCTTGCAAGCTAATTGGATGACATTCCACCGAGAGGGCCCAGAGTATATCTATCCGTCATGTGGATGGACAAATCCCACTCTTGATCCATGTGTTTCAACCAATACTTTCCGAACACTTAATGCCACCTTTATAGCCACCCGCACGGTGTGGTGTTTGATGTCATCAAAGCATCCATCCGTAAAGGTGATATGCATGATCTCATGGTCAAGGAATTAGGTTACTATGTATCGTAAAGCATATAGCAATTGAACTATTGAAATGACTTGATCTTTATGCTACGCTTATCTATAGGAGTATGTCCATCACATCATTCTCCTAATGATATGATCCTGTTGTTAATAACATCTCTATGTTCATGATCGGAAACCATGATCATATATTAACCAACAAGCTAGTTTAACAAGAGGCTTTACTAGGGACTCTTATTTTAGTTTACAAATCACACAAGTATTAATGTTTCCGTTAATACAATTATAGCATGGTATGTAAACATTTATCATAAGTGTGAAGATATGATAATAACCACTTTATTATTGCCTCTGGGCATATCTCCAACAGTCTCCCACTTGCACTAGAGTCAATAATCTAGTTTCAAACCTTGTGTATTCAACACCTATGGCTTTACGGTGTTGTATGTACACGATTGCTAGTGGTCAATCGATCTCGGATCCGACACTTCAGCCCGTGTGTAATTGCATGTGTTTGCGTCTCTCGCATCACTCATTCTCTAATGAGATGGCTTTGTATAAGTTTGGTCTTTCGTGTGACCTTTAGCTCTTTGGGGTTAAAACATGTTGATAATATTGTCGCATAATATATCTTCATAGTATTATCCCATTGTGAACTACACCTAGTTTGATAACAAACTACTTGACACAAATGCCCTCTTTAGCTGCTATTATAGCAGTCATATACTTAGCCTTTGTTGTAGTATCTCACACAATGTCTTAACTTTGGAACTCATCCAAATCCATTATGGAACTTACTTTCCATTATATTGTGCCACCCTTAATTTAGATTGAGATAAACTTAATTTGCACTTTGTGACAAAACTAGTATCAATGTAGTACTTCTACAATGAACTAACCATCTATTTGTCACTTATACAAACAATATATTCTTAGTTCTTCCAAAAGATCATAAGAATATCCTTACTATTGTCCAATGATCATCTTATGAATCATTCGTATATGCTCATAACATTTAGAGCATAGGACATATCTGATTTGTACACATCACAAGATGATTGATATAAATACTCTTTGTGATCAAGTATCAATCTATACTTGAATTTTGTTTCACTTGCCAAATGTCAATACACTTGAATATATCATCAACATTGAACTTGTTCAATCCTTTCTCGTATGACAAGAACCTCTCTTATAGTTTCTATATTGAACTCATTCAATATCTTGTCTATGTACTTCCGCACAACCATATTAGCGTCTATTGATGCCAAATATTTGGTTTTGCCTAAGTCTTTCATCGATGAAATTTTTAATATGTGTTAATAAAAGATACATTATTTCCAATCAACAATATGTCTTCCACATAATGTATTAGAAACATGTCTTAGCGCTCCCACTTAATTTCTTGCAAATGCAAGCTTCTTCATTGTCTCTGATGAAATTAAACTCTTTTAACAGTTTCATCATAGTGAAGATTCCAACTCCGCTATGCTTACTTTAACCATTGAAGTTCGCATATGCTTTTAGCATCCTTTGAATTAACAAAACCCTATGGACCGTGTTATGCACATGTCCTAGGTAACGATTCTATTAGAAGAACTTGTTTTGTTTATTCTACTACCATATAACAAAATTATATGTAGTGGTTGCTACATTAACCCGTCTAGACTAAATATCACTATGACAGATCAAATCTTGTCATAGTCAACCTTTGAACATTGTTGTGAACTCTTTCCCAACATGTCGACTATTTCATAGATGTGAAACATCCATGTCTATTTCTTTATAGATCCAGACACAACTATAAGGTCTTACACCTTTCTCGAGGGTCCTTCAAGTTCAAAACTTGATTTTCTCGTGTATGGAACTATCACGGATTTTATGGCTTCAAGCCATTTTTGAGTCAGGCCCATCATCGCTTCTTTGCATGTAGTCGGTTCATTATTCTCAAATAATGGTTCAACCCTCAAATCTTGGTATTTGATTGTTTATCCGACCTACTTGTTTCAATAGGAACTTGGATCTCCGTGACCACAACCTTTGAGGTACGTGAGCCATGAGCTTTGTTGCTGCCTCCTAACACTTTTCTTGTGCAACTCACATATAGCTAAGGTTCTTTCAACCTTATCAAAGTTCTATTGTCCTCCCACTTAACTTTTCACGAAAAAATTCCTTCTTAAAGAAACTTGACGTTCTAAGCGACAAACACTTTTGTCTCCTGTTATGGAGAAATACTTAACAAAGACAGATTCATCCGACTTTGGTTGCAAACATCTTTCTTATGTATAGCATACCAATGTTTAAGAAAGGACTACTTGGTTTTATCCCAAACCATAACCTTATATGGTGTCATTTCAACGGATTATGATGAAGCTCTTTTCGTGAAAACGGTAATCTCTAAAGCTTTTAATCTTTAAAATATAATGGCAGTTTTATAAATTATACCTTTGATCTTACCATGTCAAACAAGGTTTAATTACATATCTCGAACGCCCATACTCTTATGGTGTTTCGAAAATGCAAATCCATGGAACGATTCCTTAAATCTTAGGTATTATGCTAAACTCTGTAACTCAAATATCTTCCTTTATGATATTTATCATAAACTGTTTATATTCTTGTTACAATGATTTTGCACTTCATCTTGAAAGTCTTTTAACTTTTCAAGTGTTTCATACTTTATCCTTATTAAGTAAATATTTCAAATATTCACTCAAATTCGGAGAAAGCATATGAAGTTGAAATCTATCGCTTTTGACTACACATGATGGTCTTTGTACAACAATATGTACAATTTCCAATAAGCTAGTCATTCGTCCCCTTTTGGCCTATGAACGAAGTTTTAATTATCTCTAGGAAAGTTTCACAAGCGTCATTTGATCAAAATCAAAAGACTCCAAAATTCCATACATATGGAGTTTCTTCATGTTTTCTTTCCAATATAATTTAAACGCGATGTCACTTCCTAAGTGATCTTTTCAATCAATTTGTCTTTCGACATTTTTAGCACTAGTTTTATGGATGTGATTTCTCCAACGAGATTTTGTGAATCATCCATCTTTTATGGATTACGCAATTATTTGAACAACCCTTTTGTTCTCATAATACCGATAAAACAAATCTTGAAGGCAAGCTTTGATGTTTAACGAGCAACACAATAACCCTTTATTTTGTTCTCGATGAACATCATCACATATTCTTTTGCTAGTTACTTAGGCCATCGTAGTTCATGAATTGTTGTTATGTATGACGATTCATACCAACAAATTCAAGATCAAATACTTAAGAACCACATTGTTTAATAAGCAAAGAATATAGCCATAACATGTATATCATCTATATACTTAAATTGAACAATTCTAATCTTTTCTTTCGCCATATATTTATGAGATTCTCTTTCAAGATTTCCTTTTACGCTTGAAAGAATCTATCAATATCAATAGTGGAGTCATACATATGACACATAGTCCAAAGCGTGTATAGTTAAATACCAATGTCTTTGGACTTGCACCTTGAAGTAGATCACCATCATCAAATGTTTGGTGTTCTTTCAAATTCCTTTATTTAGTAATCTCTTGGAGTAGTAAACATTTTACCTACATCAAATATTCATCCTTATCATGGAATCGTCCATGATCAAACTACTTTTAGCTTGTAACGGTGAATCAAGTATAATGTTGCTCTCCAAAACCTTTTGGAGGATTAGGACAACTAGTGTCTCCAACCTTTTTGCAAATTCTCATCAAATATGAGAACATGACTTTTGCCATATTATACTCTATCATGTTGCAACCAAAACTTTGTTTCAGATATCACAATATCTTCCACACATCATGGTTTCAAACAACTCTTTCAGATCCTAGATAACCTTGATATTAAGAGAATCCTTTGAATATCAAGAATCGTGGAGACAAACATGATACTTATATACTAACATTGGAATTGTTACTCTTGTTTTAATACCAATTATTAAATTTCATGAAGTAACGAACTTACCGAAAGTTTGCAATAGGACTTTTAAACTTTAGATTAACACTTCAAAACAATACGATACCAGTTCAGAAAGTAACTAACCAGAATTCTATAGCTCTATCATCTCAATTATAACTAAGCGCAAGGTGGTAAACGGATGCCAATGACTACAACAACTATGCAAATTCACTTTGATTTAGTTTATGATAAATTGAGTTCTAATTAATAATTAAATTAATCTAGGTGAACTCCCACTCAAAACAATATCCCTCACATTGTTTTAGTGATCACATGAACCAAATCCACCACATCAAAACCGATCATCACGAGAGTTGATATAGCTTCAATGGCGAACAATCGACATGTTCATCATATCTACTATATGACTCATGCTCTACCTTTCGTAATCCGTGTTCCGAGGCCATGTCCATACATGCTAGGCTCGTCAAGATCAAACCTTAGTTTCGCATGAGCAATCTGGCTTGCTCACGCGTTGTATACACTTGCGTAATCTAGCACACCCGATCACGTGGTGTTTCAAACAACAAGCTTTAGCAACGGTGCTAACTAAGGGTGAACACTTTATGATTTGAAATTCATGTGCATGAGGGATCATCTTATAATGCTACCGTCGTCTACTAAGCAATACAAGATGCATAAAGGATTAACATCACATGCAATTCATAATATGTGATATGATATGGCCTTTTCATCTTTGTGCTTCTGATCTCCATCTTCTAGCACGAACATGATCTCCATCATCACCGCATTGCATCAAGGTCAATGACGCCTCCATGGTTGTCGCCCACGGCTTCAACTATTACAACTACTTTGAATAGACACGGGTCTTAACATAAATTAAAGACAACCATATGGCTCTGCCGTTGTCGACTTACAATAAGGAACATTGCATACATCAAATATAATCACAATCATGGCCATATCACATCATCAAGACACCGCAAAACAAAGTTAGACGCTTCTACTTTCTTTGCATATTTTACGTGGTTTGGGGCTTTCAATAAGTGTCGTTCTAATTTACGAACAAGAACCACAACATTGATACTAGCATTGTTGATCACCCGTTGTAAATTGGATCTTAACTATGCTAGGAGAAACATGCACCCGCAAAGCCACTTATGCAATACAAGTTACATGTCAAGCGTGGAGCAAGTCTCATGAACGATGTCATGTAAGGTTAGCCCGGGCCGCTTCATCCCAACATACCGCAAGATACAAAGTACACAAGAAGCAATCGAAAATAAAAGCATCAACGCCCACAATGACCATTGTGTTCTACTCGTGCAACAGATCTACATATAGACACGGCTCTGATACCACTGTAGGGGTTCGTAGCATGGAAAACAAAATTTTCTATCGCATACAAACAAACAAGCCAAGATCTATCTACTAGATTGTAGCAACGAGTCGATAGAGGAACTCACCCTCAAGATTCCAAAGCGTTAACGAGAGCATTCTCGGGTGATGTAGTCGCACTTCCGATCTCAAGATCGTGTAGACGATCCTTCCAGCGCCACGCTCCAAGCAGCGCTCCGCAGATCGGTCACACGCTCGGTACTCGACGAAGACCTTCCTCTCCCTTGTTCCAGCAGTCAGCGGAGGTTGTAGCACTCTCCTCGCGATTCCGGCAGCACAACGGCGTGGTACCAAGTAGAGGGAGATCCCAGGCTTCGCCTTTAAGCCGGTGTAGTATGGTGGAGCTTATGAGAGAGGCTATTAGTGGTCTAGTAATTAGACACACCAATTAGAAGGCTCTAAACCAATTAGAAGGCTCTAAACCGCAAGCTAAAGCAATTAGAAGCTCTAAACCAAAACGCTCTAAACCGGAGATCTAGAGTAGAAAGTTATGTGTCTCTAGGAGGAGCCCTGCCCTCCTTTTATGGGAGGGGGTTCCTTGGCGCCAGGGGGAGGGAGTCCTCCCAACTCGGCCTAGGGCTTGGGCGCCCGAGGAGTCCAACTCCTCCTCCAAAGTTGGTTCCAACTCCTCTTGCTTGTTTCCCACAGCTTGTTTTGGCAGTTTGACTTTCAAACCGACATTTGACTTTTCTGTTTTAGGATTCAATTTAATCCTTTATTTGGGACAGCAATAACACTTAGTACATGATGCAATCATTCAATGAGCAATGACACATTCATGTACCCTTCCCGGAGTGCCGGACAATCCGAACCTTCTAGAACATTCCCGATGAAAACACCTAATCATTCCCGAACTCAAACGGGACTTTCCTTATATGAATCTTATTCTCCGACCATTCCGGATCACCTCGTGATATCCGGATCCCATCCGAGACTCAACAACATTCGTCTCTTTCTCATAATACCATAACTACTCAAACAACGCCAAATCCTTAAGTGTGTCTCCTACGGTTCGTGAATTATGCGGACATGATCGAGACACTCCTAACAATAACCAATAGAGGAATCTGGAAATTCATATGGCTCCACATATTTCTATTTCTTTGCTATGGAATGAACCACTTACATACGATACCAATTTCCCTTTGTCTCACGATATGTTACTTATCCGAGGTTATGATCGTCGGTATCTCTGCATACCTAGTTCAACCTCACATCGATAAGTACTCTTTTCTCGCTCCTGATATGTGATCCCTTGTGACCAAGTCACATGCTTGCAAGCTAATTGGATGACATTCCACCGAGAGGGCCTGAGTATATCTATCCGTCATGTGGATGGACAAATCCCACTCTTGATCCATGTGTTTCAACCAATACTTTCCAACACTTAATGCCACCTTTATAGCCACCCAGCCACGGTGTGGTGTTTGATGTCATCAAAGCATCCATCCGTAAAGGTGATATGCATGATCTCATGGTCAAGGAATTAGGTTACTATGTATCGTAAAGCATATAGCAATTGAACTATTGAAATGACTTGATCTTTATGCTACGCTTATCTATAGGAGTATGTCCATCACATCATTCTCCTAATGATATGATCCTGTTGTTAATAACATCTCTATGTTCATGATCAGGAAACCATGATCATATATTAACCAACAAGCTAGTTTAACAAGAGGCTTTACTAGGGACTCTTATTTTAGTTTACAAATCACACAAGTATTAATGTTTCCGGTTAATACAATTATAGCATGGTATGTAAACATTTATCATAAGTGTGAAGATATGATAATAACCACTTTATTATTGCCTCTTGGGCATATCTCCAACAAGAAGAGGAGGCGCAGTCCAGCGGCGGCGACAGGAGGCGAGGGCTCGCGGCATGCGCGGTCGCGAGGGGTAGGGGAAACAGAGAAAGAGAGGGAGGTGCGGCTAGCAGGGGAGACCGCCGGAGGGGGCCGCCTCACGGGATTTGCATGTGCGAGCGAAGGGTGGGGAGAGGAGATGGCGGCGGCGACTGAGCGAGCGAGGCCGAGGGAGAGAGACGCGGCTCGCGTTGGTTGCTCGGGAGGAAGACGAGGACCCGATGGCGTTTGACCAAGGCGGTGGAGGGTCTCTTTGCAAAAATGCCCAGAGAGGGGGTTGGTGGCCACCGGGAGCGTCGCGTGAGCTGTAGGCGGCACCGGGAGTGGAGGGTTGAGGAGGGTGTGGGGAATTAGGGTTAGGATGCCTGGGGGTTGCCAGCTGGGCCGAATTTGGCCTGGTTTGGCTGCCCCCACAAGATAAAAAAAATGTGTTTTTTTTTTGTTTTGTTTTATTTAAAAACATTTTGAGAAATACTTTCTGAACAAATAATTTGAACAAGACCACAAAGTTTTAATATGAAAGAACTGAGGGAAGTAATGTAGAAACAGGGATAGGGTTTGAATGAAAATACTTTTAGACACAAAAACATGCATGATGACATGATGATGCACAAAGTAAAACAACACGATTTTCTAGTAGTGGTTTTATGGATGCCACACCGACACCACTAACAATGGATCTCGCCTCGAGATCCGCCTCATGGTACCGGAAAGAAGGTCGGTGATCGGCATATTCTCGCTTTCGTAGATCCTCGCGACACCACTAACAAGGGTTGTTGTCCGTGATCGTCGAGAGAACACTCCGGGGACAAAAAGGTCGAAGGTAGGGGTATCAACAAATAAAGCCACCCCTAACTTCCGTTAGAAGAGGGAAAAGTTACATTGATCCACCGCCGATGTGTACGAGCGAACAAGAAGAGTCGGGTAGGGTGATCACCCATCCTGCACTCCACACTATCAACTCTATACATGGGTAGGAGAATCAGCAACTCAACTCTCGAGATTTGGACCAAGATCTTCATAGGTGGTATCCGAACAAAGGGATGCCACCAAATCGTATGAAAGACACACTGATTAGGTTTCGCGATGGTTCCATCGGCATGAACAACACATGCTCAAGGTATACTCACTTCACCAAAGCTCGTCCTTCTCATATGTTTTTCAACGACACCGACATCCAAAGAAGGAACACATATGGATAAAGAACTCCGAACAAGATATCGGATGAAGGGCACAATGCAAGTTGCTGATTGATGATCGTAGCACCTCCTATAAAAGGAAGAAAGCGAAACCTCAAGGTACGACGGAAACCAACCGCGAAATCGGACTCAAGAGAGAGAAGAGAGCGGATTCAAAACACGAGAGGTAAGAGGAGAACAGCGAGGGGTAAGGAGTAAAATCAGACCTAATCGTAACTATCCAACCGATTTTGCAAAATAGTTTTGACACTCTACTTGACCGTTAGCTAGGTTATCCTACAGTGGACTTGTGGGTATCGCAATCACGAGCTCGATACTCTGTAACACCCTCGACCGGACCTATGCAAGTTTAGGCAAAATTCACCAAACCCGCATAGAACGATTCAAAGGTGCCCACCAGCACTTTCGCGGGTGGAAAACGAAGTAATAACATTACACAACAGTCTCGATGGGACCCATGTATCAGAGATATATAACGGCGACTCAAAGAGTCAAGAATACGAATATATTATACAAAGATCCAAATCACCTGGGATGATAGAGTCCGACTACGGACAAGAAGCAAATGGGGCTAAGAGCCTCAAGAATAACCAATGGCGCCCATAACTCGCCTGTGCCAAGCCGGAAGGGTAACCTCGCTAACGGCGTCGATCTCAAAACCTGCTTAACAAAAGGGTGCCGACAAAGGGCAAAGGTAAAACAAAGAAGGAGCGTCAAGATCGAGGCCAAGACACGGCGAGGCTAGAATTCGGTCCTCGCCACACAGTATGGTGGATCGAGTGCAGCAAAGATGCACTAAACAATCTATAGAGACTCGATACAACCGGCGGTTATCGAGGGGTAAGAATGACCTATCCGGATCCAACCTCAAGCTAACACCAAACAAACCCATCCTGTTTCTCGAACCAAACGAGGAAGTCAACCGAGGAACTCACGCGGTTGGCAGTTTACTTATTCGATTATAGTTGCACATTACTAGTCGTTTAAATAATCGCCCCGATAAGGTAAGCAGGGCACTTTTAGTTAACCATTCCGTTATAGTTGTAACTCTTACTAATCGGTGCAAATAGCATGAGATAAACCCAAAACCCAAAGCTTGTTGGTACTTTTATTCAGCCAATTCGCTAGAAGTTGCAATACTTACTAGTCATATACAATTGTCGCAAGCGACAACCAAACAAGCAATTGTGGGCGTATTAATTAGCCATTCCGTTATAGTGGAGCTGATTACTAGTCATTATAAGTCAAGTTGATAGCAAACTTTAGTTATGCTTGTCTATGATCGAGATATCGTGCTCCAAGTCGTCCATATCCGCGGACACGGCTTTGAAAGTTTTACCCGCCGGGTGCACCAATAGCAACACACGCCGATCAACCTCGGAAAAACCAAATCAAAACCCAACGAGGCTTTCACGATGAACAATCACAGATTCAGAAATATTTCAGGGGCCACCCTTTGAGTAGAACCATAACGAGTAGGCAAGCTCCGAGACGGCCTCAAGGTTGCGCCAATGGTCAGAAGCGGGAACCCGAAAGTGTGGCTGGGCTTGTCGATACCGCGTAAACACTCCGCATACCTAAATAAAGACAAGGTGCTCCTCGCACAATCGTAATAAAGCAAGAAACATGGCATAAGTACAGGATCGTAATAAAACCTCAAACTAGTTTGTGGCCCCAAGAAATAAGACGGAATCAAGCTCGTTCTGGGGTCCCATATACCTCCGGATGTGGATAGCGCAAAATCAAGGAACAGTATCAAGTACTCGGGTCTTACGGGACACAAGTGGGCTCGAAACCAAATATTATCTATCACCCACCGATGCCTCTGCTTATTCAATTTTAGTTGTTAAACAGAAATTAAAGTGACAATAAGTAAAACTAGGATCATCTCCAACATCAACATGCGGCAATACATCAAGAATCGTGGCATATGACGACACACATCAACACCGGAGTAAGCAACTACGACGCAAGTCCAACTATCTACCAAACAACAGGTAATAGGATGTGTCCAAGGCAATATAGGGCTGCACGATATCACAGTACGGAAACTAAAGCATCGCAATACACGATAGCAATAGATCAACAGGAGGAATAAATACTATAAAAGTAAGATAGGTAGAAAGGGGAGATGCTCTGAAAACATTGTCGAAGGGTTCAACCAAGATCGGAAGCTCACATCAACTCAACGGCCTTATCCGGAAGAAGCAAAACACTAGAAGAACACCAGATGCACTATTCAATACACGGCAGAAGATCGGCATGATGCATGTATGATGCATGGCATGGCAAGGTGCGATGCAGTTAGGTCAAATTAAGTGGACCCGGGGTCCCGACTATTAATTAGATGGTTCGAGTTATTTAGAAGCCCTTCAAATTAAATGTTGTTTAACAATGCAACAGATGGAACCGGTTCGCTACACATGTTTAAATGAGGCCAATATAAGGCTAGATTTGCCCGCATATGGGCCCCATATTTAATTATTAGGTGAATCGGCATAAGGCCCCCAAACCACATGAAAGCATGCATGCAAGGTGAATGATTAATATGCAACAGTTGTTATTATGTCATAAAATAGGTTTTCGGAAAAGGGGCACACATTGAGGGCCTCGACGATCTTGTTAGGGTTCCGGGGTTCGGGGTCGGGTCTCGGGTTCGTGGTTCACGGATTCGCGGAATCGCCCTGGACCGGATTGTTCTCGATGACGGGTAGATCTTGGCGTCTGTGGTCTTCGGGTCATGTCGATGGCCTAGGTGTCCTCGTTGGAGAACTCGGTGCATCCGTGTAGGAGAACGCGAGGACGATGGCGAACTTGTCCGGTACCGGGGTTCAGGTCCGGGAAGGAGTACTTGTCGCGTCGGGTGTCGGTGTCCTCGGGCCGATTGAAGACCTTGGCGTCGGGCGGATCGGCCGGGTTCGGGGTCTCCGTCGGTTTCCATGGGTCGGGCTCGGATGTCCATGAAGGAGGTCTTGTGGATCCATGATGGCGACCTTGGGTTCCACCTCTTACGTTGGTACCGTAAACGGGGTCTCCGCATCGAAGATCTTGGCGACGCATTTACCGCAAGCCGCAACAATGTCAAGACAAAGCACATCTTCAACACATACATCAACACCACGCTCCATCCGATCAACAACAAGTTCACTCCACCATCGGGAGG
Organism: Avena longiglumis; assembly: GCA_030063025.1. NCBI lineage: Eukaryota > Viridiplantae > Streptophyta > Magnoliopsida > Poales > Poaceae > Avena > Avena longiglumis. The sequence continues at coordinate 524,971,851 of CP125976.1, forward strand.
ACTGGCCATCAAACATACAAAACGCAAGGGATTGGGCCAAAGACTAGGAGAAGGTAGATGGTCATTACTGGAGTAGGAGGACGGAAGGTACGCAGATGGGTCAGAAGACGACAGCGACAAGAGCCATGGGGAAAGGGCAGGTGACTGCAGAACATGGGAAACCTCGACGTCGAGACGGGGGCGAGGTGCATGGGAAACGGAGAGCTTGCTGGGGCGTGCTCGGCCGGGAAGAGGGACGCCGGGGCGGCGAGAGCCCGCTGCTGGGGAGGGAGGACGGCGACACCACGCAGAGAGGTGAGGGGCGCCATGTGGCGGCTCATGGTTGCGCTACAGTTGGAGGGCGGGCAACAACCGATGTCGGGGGATGCGAGGCGGAGGCAAGGGAATAGCAGGGGCGTGAGGGCACTCACAAAGCAGCGAGATGGCGAGAAGAGGAGGCGCAGTCAGCGGCGACAGGGGCTCATGAGGCATGCTGGATCGCGAGGGGTAGGGGAAACAGAGAAAGAGAGGGAGGTGCGGCTAGCAGGGGAGACCGCCGGAGGGGCCGCCGCCTCACGGGATGGTGCATGTGCGAGCGAAGGGTGGGGAGAGGAGATGGCGGCGGCGACTGAGCGAGGCCGAGGGAGAGAGACGCTGCGTTGGTTGCTCGGGAGGAAGACGAGGACCCGATGGCGTTTGACAAAGGTGGAGGGTCTCTTTGCAAAATGCCCAGAGAGGGGTTGGTGGCCACCGAGCGTGCGTCGTGAGCTGTAGTCATGGCAATGGGAGTGGAGGGTTGAGGAGGTGTGGGGAATTAGGTTAGGATGCACAGGGTTGCCAATGGGCGAATTTGGCCTGGTTTGGCTCACAAGATAAAAAAATGTGTTTTTTTTGTTTTGTTTTATTTAAAAACATTTTGAGAAATACTTTCTGAACAAATAATTTGAACAAGACCACAAAGTTTTAATATGAAAGAACTGAGGGAAGTAATGTAGAAACAGGGATAGGGTTTGAATGAAAATACTTTTAGACACAAAAACATGCATGTTGACATGATGATGCACAAAGTAAAACAACACGCGATTTTCTAGTAGTGGTTTTGCGGGATGCCACAAGTGGGTACCTCTAACCTGTCGGGAGTGTCTCCCTAGCAGACGTCCTATCAGATCCTGCATAACTACCTCAAGGCCTTTCTCCCTGTCATCGTGCATGAGCTTGAAGACAATGGCCTCCGTGGTAGGCTCTGTCTGGCGTCCGGGCTGGTTGACCTTGAAGCCCCAGAGGTCATTCCTCTCAAACTTGGTGAGGGGATGCACCATGATGGTGGGAAGAGGGAGATTGAGCAAAGTAGTAAGCTCAACGATACGAGGACCAAAGCGGGTAACCTGGAACTCCTCAACAGTGCTGATGGTAATAGGCATCTATTTATAAGATAGAAAAGTTAGAACAACACAAATCAAGATAAAACCAAAGACAAAACATTACATACATATCCTTGGAAAGCAAAACACACAAGTCATGCATACATGAAACCATTACAACACCCAAGGTTCAATCTTATTTTGAAGCAACATTTTGGAAAATAAGGTGATAGGTGGTGGTACAACTAACGAAGTACGTTTACAATCCTATCTCACTGGATCTGTTGGCTAACACTATGTTTCTAGAAGCAATCAACCTATATTGCTCACATGCTTCCATCACTAAGTCTATAATGTCTCCTCTTAAGGTTTGGTTGGTAGCTTCCAACTCTTGGGTATGTTCCTTTTCTTTCCTTAGATCATTTTGGAGGTTGAGCATTCTGCACTTGACTCTATCACCAAGTTCTTTGATGGTCTTCCAAGCTGCATCCTTTGCTGATTCAAAGAATGTAGTGTGCACCACTGAATTGGTGAACATGCAGAATCCTTTTTCCTGATGGTTGTCTTCCTTGTTTTTATACAAGTGAAGTTGCACCCACCAGTATTCCACTCCTTCATCCATCACAGGAAAACCTTTGTACACTGCTGCACCTTGTATCTCTAATGCAACCATGAGGTCCTTGAGAGCCTTGGGGAATTCTGTCTCACATTCCAAAGTCATTGTCATGAGTGGTCCTTTCCTTACGGCTTCGTTGATGGAGTTCATCTACAAATAGAGATGAGAGAGAAGATTAGAAAGGTTTTACGAGAAGAATAGACAAGTGTAGAAGTTGAAATTTTTTCCTTAGTGGTTTGCAATCCTAGGGTCATAATCCTACAGGCAACACAGTGCTCTGATACCATCTGTAAGATCCCTCCTTTATAAAGGAAAAGGATCCCTGTGATTGCAATGCTAGTCCCTGGATCAATGCTAGCATCCACAGTTTAAGATGAAGTACCCAGATACAAAGGTCATTTATTACATCCATTCTAGAGATAAACATAGTCTTTACAACTCAAGGCCACATGCCAAATACAAGAGTTTGCATAAGTAAATAAATATAAGTCTTCATCTTCATGTGCCACAGGCAAACATGTTGAGTGTAGACTCATGACACCTAATCCTCATCAGTGTAACCTGCAACATCACAAGTTACAGCCACAGTGGGTCAATACTTTGGAGTAGTATTGGCAAGTGATACCTTAGTATATTTTAATTGGACTAGATACTATATGAAAATTTGGCTAAGTGTAGCTTGGCTTGCTTTGCTCAAAATAGGTTTTTCCTATTAGTTGAAATCACTAAGTTTTTCTTTGTCAAAACTTTTCCCAAGGAACCACCAATAGATATTGAGGTCCTTCACCCTTGTTCACCCACAAATTTTTACTTAGAAATTGGGATGAGGAGATTCTTGATAGCTTCCATGCCTTGATGCTCAAGTTGTCCATTACCATGGACTTGGCTAAGTACTTAGATTTTTCCATCTGCAGAGGTTGTGCACTTTCCCCACCAGACTTGGTTTCACCAAGACAGGACCTTTCAGAAGCCTTCCCTTAGACCAAATGGACGCGCTCCAACCTATCATTCCCACTACCACCAACTGTCCAAATGGCTAAGTTCAATCAAATTATGTGATCCAGGCAGAGCCCATATTGCCAAGTGACTGCAATAGAAGCTTCTTAACACTTGGCCTCTAAAATCTCTTTGTTCCTGGGTGGCTTACCACAAGTGAGATACACAAGGTAAACCATAGCCATGGGCCTTGTGTAACCACTCAACCAAAACCACCAATCAAGTCCCTTTCCACCCAGGTGATTCATTGACTTAGTTGTTTTATTAAGTAAAACAAGTCCAAAGACTTAGAAATATTTTCATCATAGCATGTATATTTCACCAACCCTTGTTTGCTACTAGCTAGGCTAAGCATGGCATAGATAGTAACTTAACTTAGAAATTTCCTAGCAATTCTACAACTACTTAGGATTTCCCAACATGGCATATAGGCAAAATAATAACATGCAAGACTTAGCAAAATATTTCTAATGCTTAGTAAAAAATATAGGGATAGAATTATTCATGAAGTACCACTTGCCTTGGTAGTTGGGAGAGTAGCACTCTTCACAATCACAATCACTAGCACCAAAGTCTACACAAAGAATGGTAGCAAAAAATTACACACAAAACATATACAAACAAACAAAATATATGCATGCATGCAAAATGCTAAGTGATGATTTTTTTAAACTCAACCAAGCAAGTGCATAGTACTGAATCCTAAACAAGTCAAAAACTTCCAAACCAAATTTATTTAACACTAAAAACAATTCCTAAACAATTCATATAATCAAATAAGCCCTACACATGTTTTTGCAAAATAAACCATTTTAACAGATGCAAAACATTAAACACATTGCATATTCTGAAAGTGCTTGTTCTCCTGATTCCAACGGTATAAAATTTGTCAAAATCTAACGTGGGAATCAAAAGTTACAAACAAAACAAATTTGAACTATAATTTGATTCAAAATCTGTTTTAAATCTAACTCACTGCCACGCGGCGCTATCCTATTGGCCGGTACCGTTTCGCTCAGGATCACACTTCCGCGCCGTCGGATCAAGTTAGATCCAACGCGCCAGATCTAAAGAAAACGCTTCGCTCCAGATCTAATCTAGTCCCTACGATACAGATCTGGCCGCCGCTTTCGACCAAAGTCGGCGGCGCTAGCGGCGATCGGGCGGCGCGCTGGCGGATGGCGTTCTAGGTCGCGCGGGAGAGGGGGAAGGGGCTTACCGATCTCGCCGTGCGATGCTGATGCTCAAGGTGGTGATGGCTGGTCAAGGGGCGCGTTGTAGTGTCTAAGGGAGATCGCCGGAGTCGTGCACGGCGTCAGGTGGTTGCTGTCGAAGTCGTTGCCGAGGTTCCGCGTCGCCCTAGCACGAACCAGGTGGTTTAGGAGATGCGCAAGACAGTGGCGAACAACCTCGTATGCGAGAGAGATCAAGGGGCGCGCAGTGCTTACCGTAATCGGTCGCCGGAGTTGAGTGGCGGCTCGGTCGTTTGCAGGAACGAACGGGGACGGCGTCCTGGGTCACAAGCAGGCAAGCAAAGGGTATCAGAAGATGCACGAGGTCATGCTGGACACACTCGTTTGAATCAGAGGCACAGGGGCGGTCGGGACTCACCGGAATTTGCTGCCGGAGATCGTCGGAGCTGCGGCGGTGTTTGGCGAAGGCAGCCTGGTGGCGTGGAGAGAAAATTGAGTGAGGGAATGGAGCAGAGTGGGGAGGGGTTTAAGTAGGCAGAGGCTCAAGAAACGCCTGGTGAATCAATGGCATTACGCGGAATCAACGCAAAGCGGCCAGCGGCCACGGCGTCAAGGCCATGAGATTTGGGGAAGAAGGAGTCGACGTGGAGAGGGCCCATTGTTATGCGAGAGGAAGGGGTGTGGGTTCTCAAGGCCGACTTCATTGGCGGCTGCAAGAGAGAGAGAGAGAGGGAAAACCCGGGTGGGCTAGCTGGGCTGGTCTCGCTGTTGGGCCCAAAGTCTGCGCCGGCCCTTTTCTTTTTCTTTATTCCTTTTCTATTTATAATTTGATTTTCTGGAATGTTTTTCAAATGAATTCAAAGGCTATTTGAATTCAAATCTATTCAGGATTTTTGCAGTGTGCAATAGTCACAATTCTTGGCATAAAACCATGTGGTCACTTTTGAATTGGCTTGGTCATTTTGGAAAGATAAAATAAACAGTGACATAACACTTGTTTTATATTGGTTTTCAAATTGTGTTTGCTTTGAAATTTTGGTTTAAAACCTTATCAATATAGCAACTCATTCTGAAAGCAATAAGGTACAAGGTTTGGTTTCATGAACAACAACCTCTCATAGAAAGAGTAGCATTTGTTTCAAATGATGATCACATAAAATAATGAGCTCAATGCTCCTGTTTTTTGAATTGTTTTGTTTGAAATGAATTCTATATGATCATGGATGCATGGATGATATGCATGAGTTTGAAACATGATTTTAGGTTACAGGTTTTCTGTAAAAACGAGCATCGTCGTCTTCCTCCAGCTGGAAGCAGCTCGATGGACGGAGCTCCGCCGTCGATCGACCGCCGCGCTATGATGCGTGCCGCCGCTCCTGGAGGAGGGGATAAGAATGCCACGACGTCTCTGCTCGTCCTCATACCCATTTTCCCCTCTAAAAACTCTCCCTGCCTTGTTCCCCAACCATGCCGAAACCCTAGCTCGTCGGTGTTAATCACTCCGGCCATGTCCGACCACCCCGTGCCTCGCCAAGGCCACCATTAGAAGCTCCATCATGGACTCGTTCGATTAGGACCAAGAACGGGGGTTGGCGCGTCGGGAATGAAGCAAAATCGAGCGTTCATTTTTGGATCCACCGGCCATCGTCACGATTAAATGCGTCACACGCCTCCTCACCGCCCAAGCACTCCATCGCAACCAGGGTGAGCTCCTCTATCTTCCAGGAGTCTTCGTTGATTCAATTGCGTCCTATATCGAGGTCTCGCCGTGCGCCGTCGTGCACCGCCGTCGGTCACCGCCGTGGATAGTTCTCCGGTGACCATTTAGGGGCGGCGCGACCATAGTTCAACTCGCCAGCGCATGCTCTTTCTAACGCATCTAGTCATAGCCCCGCGCGCGCACTAGATCAATCGACGATCCTCAACCAGTGAGGATCAAATCGTGTGACGTCATTCCTACGTCGAGTTCTAGCCACGTTAGCTAGTTTGACCAGTCCTTGCTAGCGTGGCGTGTGGCGTGGCCCAGGTGTCACATTCCAAGATTTTCCAAATCTTGTAATGTGAAAATAAATGAATAAAATAAAACTTTGTTTAATTTTCAGAGCCTGAAGAAACTTTTGAAATCACTTAGAAAATCAAACCCTTTTTGAATTAAATAAAATCTTAAAGGGATTCATAAAGATAAAAATTTAATAAAGGAAATTATAAATGTTTTGGGAATTACTATTATTGGATCCTTTGGTAAAAGACTTGGTTTCCAAAAGAAAAGATGGATTTACAAATAAGGATTATTTAAAGCCTAATTAAACTTTGACCAAGCCTTGGAAATTAAAATATTTAGTTTTGAATAAAAATAAACAAAGGTTTATTTAAAATAAAGGAATAAGGAATTAATATCAAATTTTATTCAAATAAAAGGTTTTACCATTTTAAATTAAAACATCAAAACTTATTAAATTATTTTAAACAAGTTTTCCAAAGTATTTTATTTTCTCTAATAAAACCTACTAAAGTGTTTGGACTTTATTTTAGATTTCAAAATAAATATTTTAATAAAACAAATCCTATGGATTTAATAATGGAAATTTATTAAATTAGTTAATAATGGACACTAAAATAAAAGGTTATTTGGTGTTAAAAACAGATTTCCAAATATTATATATCTCCCAAGTTAAAACCTACTATTTGATTTTGAAAATATTTGGGATTTCAAATAAAGATCTTATTAATAGAAACAAACCCTATTTTATTAATAAACCTTGGACCATTTTATTTAATAAATAAATGGAACCTAAAAATATTTAAAATATTATTTTATTTTAGAATTTTGGTTCAGTTTACTAAACAGAACAAATTCATAGTTGCATGAATTGTTGATTGTTTGAATGATTTGAGTATGATTTGTTGTTTGGAATTCAAAACAAAAATAGAAATAGAAAAGAATAAAACAAAGTAAACAGAAAAAATAAGAGAAAACGACCAGCCCACCATCTGGCCCAACAGCCCAACTCGCAGCCCACCTCCTCTCCCGAACCGTTTTCTGCACCGCAAAAGAAACCCACCCAGCAACCGACAAGTGGACCCCTCCCCTTCTTCTTTTCTTTCACTGCCAGCGGACCCCACACTGCTTCCTCCTTCTTCTTCCTCGCGCGACCATGCCTCCCCAGACGACGCTGCCGTTGCTGCCCATGAATGATGTGATCAATTCGCGTTAACTGCCACGTTAATTCGCCCAGCCATCACGCACCTTAAAGCGCCAGCCTCCCCTCTTCCATTTCCCCCAGACGCCCCTCCTCGACACGCCTCCAGGCCGCCTCAATCTCTCCTCGACTGCCTCGGCTCCGACCACCGTCTCCGGCTAATTCAGGCCAATACACACCACCCCCTTCCTTCTCGAGAACCCTAGCAACTTCTCCACTCCCAGACGCTCCTCTCTGTACCCTCCTTTCAACCGCGGGCGCCTAGAGCATCGACTTTGACCATATCTGACCGCGCCGCCGCGTCTGCTGTTCTCCGATGATGTCTCCCCGGTAAAACCTGACTCCCCTCCCATCCCCGTAGACACGATGATGATACCCAAGCTCTTACGAACCTTACCGCACTTTCCGTTTGTCCTAGGGCGCTTTCTATCCTCACCTTCGTCAACATCTGAACGCGCCCGACGCCGACGACGTCTCCGACGAGCAATCGCCACCGTTCCCGTACGCCCCCTGCCCAACGACGAGCACCTTCAAAGATCGAGGCCACCGAGGTCACCGTAAGCACCTCACCTCCTTCCTCGTTTCGCCCGCCGCCACTATCGACCGTCGCCGCCTAGCCACGCCGCCGCTCGCAAATGGTCGAGCACGTTAGCACCGTAGGATCACGATCCGACGCTCCTAATAGATCACTTAACCGCGAAGGGGTACGTGATCTGGACCATGCGATCTAACTTGATCCAACAGCCAGCATCGCCCGATCCGGCCGAACCGGTACCGACCAATCACGGTGCGCCGCGTGTCCCTGTTCTGATTAAAAACAGAATTAGAAACCAGATTTAAAATCCATTTTCAAACCATTGTAACTTTCAAACCACACGTCCAAATTTGGAAAATTTTATATCAATGAAATCAGGAGGACAAGCCCTAGCTAATCATGGCCTTAGTTTGACAAATAGTATCTGATTGCTTGTTTGAAACTACAGAAACATTTGTGTACTTGTTTAGAGTATAAAAATTGTTTAAGATTGATTTTAGGATTAAATCTTTTGCAAAATGGATTTGTGTGACCTTACTGACCCTAGGAACCAACCCATAGTGTTAAAAATGATTTTTGTGAAATTTAAGTTGAATTATTTAACTTAGTCATTTTCTAGCCAAATAAACTCATTAAATTTTATTATGGAAAAGTTTTTGCAAGGAAAACTTTGAGAAAATGTTATGGACCAAACCTACTGACCCAAAACACCAAGCCTTGCCAAAGGCAACTTACTTGGTGAAAAACATAAAGTTTTGATTTGAAAAGAATAATTTTCACCACATAAAATGTTGAATGGATTTTAAAATAGACTTTGAGAAAAACCCTCTAAATAATGACTTTGCCATTTTGGTAAATGACCAATGTGGACCTTACAAAGTTTATAAACCTAGTAGAGACCAACTTTGCAATAGAACCCTCTTTTTACAAGACTTAGGAATCATTGCTTTGTGTATGTGAATTATTATTTGAATGTTGGAATGCTACTTGATACTATGCTTGTTTGATTGTAGTGAAATTAGCAAAGTGGGAGACTAGCAAGATCAAGGAGTGACTATCATTCCCTAAACAAAAAGGCAAGTTACACTATCATACAAAAGACCTACTATTTTTCATTATACTTAGTGGATTTTGTAAACATGCATGAAAATGTTTTATACTTATGCTATGCTAATCCTAATAGGATTCCCTTTATACTCCTTAGTAAAAATATTGAAGTTGTACATGCTTAGCCATGCTATGTTTTGAAAAGAGATACATGTTAAGATTTTACAAAGGTTGAGAAAAGGACTTGTGTTTTTAAATAATAAAACAAGGACTCAATGAACCATCTAGGTGGTGGACACTTTATGTTTTGGAGAAGGTGGCAACAAAAGGGAACCATGTCTATGGAAATCACTTTGTGTTGTGCTCCAAATGAAAACCACCTAGGAAACTTAGAGATTGAACATGTTTCTCCAATTGTGGCTTTCGTGTACAACCACATGCTATTATGGCTCTGGCTTAGTCAACTACATTGGGAAGACCCATACATTGTCTTTAGTTACCGGACATGGGGATCTGGAATGCTTCATGGGGTCAAGACAAGCTAGCAATGATGTATGGGAGGACCTTTTGAAAGACTTCGTCACTCTCACCGCCAAGATCCATCTTGGTGAGCACTAATCCAGAGGCCACCGGTGGCAACAAGATGGGATTGTGTCATGTGGGTAAAGTGTACTCCTTCGCAGGTTAATAAAATCTAAGTACTTAGCTGTGTCCCCGGTTATGGACAATACTGAGCAACTAAAGTTTGAACTATGGGAGATCTCGACATTCCAACTTCTAATATAAAAACTTGATGCACTTGGGGGTACCAAGGAATTCAAAGAGATTTGATAAAGCTTGTTGCACTTGGGGTTACCAAGGTGCACAAGAGTATGATGTACTTGGGGTTACCAAGGTGCATAAGAGTATGATGTACTTGGGGTTACTAAGGAACTCATGAGGTTTTGATAAAACTTGTTGCACTTGGGGTTACCAAGTAGCTCAAGGGATTTTTGACAAGAACTTGAACACTTGAGTGTCTACCAAGGAGTTCAAGGAACTTGGAAAAGAGTTTTGACAAAGGACCAAAATCATTTTGAAAAGATAGGATAAATATTGCTTTATGCAAATAAGCCTTAAAACTCTACTTAGCCAAATATGCATGTATTAGTAGGATCCACTCATACACACATAGAAGTGAAACTTGCCAAGACAATTCAAATGTATTGACCCTTGTGGCTGTAACTTGTAATGTTGCAGGTTGATTGTTTTTTTTTTAAATGAAGATTGTTTGATTGACTAGGACTACAAAGCCTACAACCAACATCTGCCTGTGGCACTATGAAGATGAAAGACCCATGACTATATTTATTCCGCTGCAATGTAATGTAATAGCCAAATGAGCTATGTATGATGTAATAAAATTTATGTTATTCCTGGTTATAAAGTTATGTAATGACCTTTGTATCTTGATATTACATCTTTACTGTGGATGCTAGCTATTGATCCAGGGACTAGCATTGTAAACACAAGGGGCTCTATCTTATTAAAGATTGGAACCCCTACAGATGGTATCAGAGCATTGCGTTGCCTGTAGGATTTGTAAACCCTAGGATTGGACAAAAACCCTTAGAAAATAGGAGTGTATTTGTTCCAAAAACTTATTTACAAAAACACTTGTAAACTCTTTCCTTAACCATTTTAGTTTCAACTCTACTTCTCTTCTACTTCAACTTGATGGAAAAGCCTAACCATGACCAAAGACTACATCATGTGCAAAGGACTTCTTCAACATCTTCAACCTCTTCACCAAGGACTTCCAACTTGAAAACTACTAAGGACCACAAGTGAAACAAGGAAATCTTGCTCAAGGGTTAGAGACTGAGGGAATGCAAAAGTTAGAAAGAACCTACATCACTTGAAGTTTTGAGACCAAGAAATTATCCTAAGGAAGCCATGATCTCATGTAGTAAGAAGCAACCAAGAAGGATGGAAAGATCACAAGTGAACCATATAGATGGACCACCATATTTAAGTTAAGTCAAACCCACCAACTTATGTGGTGTAGCAAAATATTTTGTTGCCTAGGTATGTGCTTGGGTGCAAAGTTGATTGTGATTGTTAGATTTGTGATTGCATGCACCTTGTTTGTATGAATTGTGATGTGTGTAATTAAAAGTATTTCCTTAGAAATATCTTGCCCATCCTAATCTCCTTCAAACCAAAACAGATGACTACTCCAAAGGACTCCAACACCAAGGTTGATGACACCAACACCAACCAAGCTGACAGCATGAGGGAACTCATAGCAACCCAACATCAGTTGAACCAACTGACAGCTCAGTTCCTAGCCAACAATAGTGATAAAGATCCAGCACTGCAAAAGTTTTTGGAGGAACAATCCCAATTGATGCTTAAGGTGACTAATCAAATGATTATCATGGAAGAAAGCTATCCTAGAAGTGTGTATGATGACAAGGATGACAAGAATGTTGTTCTAGATGGAGCCCCAACTTGCATTATTTGTGGAGACAAGGATCATACTTCCACAGAGCATGAAGGACAATGCCCCAATTGTGATGAAGACCATCCTGTTGGACAATGCCCCACCTCTCAAGCTACATGCTACCTTTGTGAAGGAAGTGATCATACTCCTGGTCTATGTCCCATCTATGCCATGGTAGAACAAAGGAAACAAGAAGGATCCAAGTCTACCAAAGGAAAAGGACCACTTATACCTCCAAGCAAGACAACCCAATTCAAAGGATCAAAGAAAATCAAGAAGCCCAAGCAAGACATGAGCCTTGTAAATGTAAGGAAATGGGACACTACTCCAGTGGATGCCCAGAGAACAAGAAGAATAAAGGGATTGACCAAGTGTGGTGCAACAACTAATGAACTGAGTCATTTTGTAGCTACTTGCCCACAAGAGCCACGTAAAGAACTCAATGACATTCATTGCTTCAACTACAAGAATGCGGGACACTATGCAAGCAACTGTCCAGAAAGGATGAAGAACAAGTTGAACAAGCCTATGGAGAAGCTCAATCTTGGCCCATGAGTCAAGTATGGAAACCAAGGAAACCATGCAAATGTTTGCAATAAGAAAATTTTGTCTAGGACCCAAGAAGGCCAATATGTAATTTTTGTTTGAAAAATTTGAAGGGTGGTAGTACCCTAGTTGTTTTGAACTTGCTTGTAACCCTAACCTTCCCAAATCTCGGGACGAGATTTATTTTAAGGGTGGTAACCTGTCACATTCCAAGATTTTCCAAATCTTGTAATGTGAAATTAAATGAATAAAATAAAACTTTGTTTAATTTTTAGAGCCTGAAGAAACTTTTGAAATCACTTAGAAAATCAATCCCTTTTTGAATTAAATAAAATCTTAAAGGGATTCATAAATATAAAAATTTAATAAAGGAAATTATAAATGTTTTGGGAATTACTATTATTGGATCCTTTGGTAAAAGACTTGGTTTCCAAAAGAAAAGATGGATTTACAAATAAGGATTATTTAAAGCCTAATTAAACTTTGACCAAGCCTTGGAAATTAAAATATTTAGTTTTGAATAAAAATAAACAAAGGTTTATTTAAAATAAAGGAATAAGGAATTAATATCAAATTTTATTCAAATAAAAGGTTTTACCATTTTAAATTAAAACATCAAAACTTATTAAATTATTTTAAACAAGTTTTCCAAAGTATTTTATTTTCTCTAATAAAACCTACTAAAGTGTTTGGACTTTATTTTAGATTTCAAAATAAATATTTTTATAAAACAAATCCTATGGATTTAATAATGGAAGTTTATTAAATTAGTTAATAATGGACACTAAAATAAAAGGTTATTTGGTGTTAAAAACAGATTTCCAAATATTATATATCTCCCAAGTTAAAACCTACTATTTGATTTTGAAAATATTTGGGATTTCAAATAAAGATCTTATTAATAGAAACAAACCCTATTTTATTAATAAACCTTGGACCATTTTATTTAATAAATAAATGGAACCTAAAAATATTTAAAATATTATTTTATTTTAGAATTTTGGTTCAGTTTACTAAACAGAACAAATTCATAGTTGCATGAATTGTTGATTGTTTGAAATGATTTGAGTATGATTTGTTGTTTGGAATTCAAAACAAAAATAGAAATAGAAAAGAATAAAACAAAGTAAACAGAAAAAAAAAGAGAAAACGACCAGCCCACCATCTGGCCCAACAGCCCAACTCGCAGCCCACCTCCTCTCCCGAACCGTTTTCTGCACCGCAAAAGAAACCCACCCAGCAACCGACAAGTGGACCCCTCCCCTTCTTCTTTTCTTTCACCGCCAATGGACCTACATCGCTTCCTCCTTCTTCCTCACGACCATGCCTCCTCAGACGACGCTGCGTTCTTGCCCATGAATGACGTGATCAATTCGCGTTAATCGCCAAGCCGCCAGCCATCACGCACCTTAAAGCGCCAGCCTCCTCTTCCATTTCCCCAGACGCCCCTCGACACGCCTCGAGCCTCAATCTCCTCGACGCCTCGGCTCACCACCGCCTCCGCTAATTCAGGCCAATACACACCACCCCTTCCTTCTCGAGAACCCTAGCAACTTCTCCACTCCCACGCTCCTCTCAGACCTCCTTTCAACCGGCGCGCCGAGCATCGACTTCGACCATATCGACCGCCGCATGCCGTTTCTCCGACGACGCTCCCCGAAAACTGACTCCTCCCATCCCGTAGACACGATGATGATCCCCAAGCTCTACGAACCTTACCGCACTTTCCGCTTGTCCTAGGGCGCTTTCTATCCTCACCTTCACAACATCAACGCTACGACGCCGACGACGTCTCCGACGAGCAATCGCCACCGTTCAGACGCCGCCCAACGACGAGCACCTTCAGATCGAGGCCACCGAGGTCATGTAAGCACCCTCACCTCCTTCCTCGTTTCTGTTTCACCGGCGCCACTATCGTTGTCGCCGCCGCTTAGCCACCGGCGCCGCAAATGGTCGAGCACGTTAGCACCGTAGGATCACGATCCGACGCTCCCAATAGATCACTTAACCGCGAAGGGGTACGTGATCTGGACCATGCGATCTAACTTGATCCAACAGCCAGCATCGCTCGATCCGGCCGAACCGGTACCGACCAATCACGGTGCGCCGCGTGTCCCTGTTCTGATTAAAAACAGAATTAGAAACCAGATTTAAAAGCCATTTTCAAACCATTGTAACTTTCAAACCACACGTCCAAATTTGGAAAATTTTATATCACTGAAATCAGGAGGACAAGCCCTATCTAACCATGGCCTTAGTTTGACAAATAGTATCTGATTGCTTGTTTGAAACTACAGAAACATTTGTGTACTTGTTTAGAGTATAAAAATTGTTTAAGATTGATTTTAGGATTAAATCTTTTGCAAAATGGATTTTTGTGACCTTACTGACCCTAGGAACCAACCCATAGTGTTAAAAATGATTTTTGTGAAATTTAAGTTGAATTATTTAACTTAGTCATTTTCTAGCCAAATAAACTCATTAAATTTTATTATGGAAAAGTTTTTGCAAGGAAAACTTTGAGAAAATGTTATGGACCAAACCTACTGACCCAAAACACCAAGCCTTGCCAAAGGCAACTTACTTGGTGAAAAATATAAAGTTTTGATTTGAAAAGAATAATTTTCACCACATAAAATGTTGAATGGATTTTAAAATAGACTTCGAGCAAAACCCTCTAAATAATGACTTTGCCATTTTGGTAAATGACCAATGTGGACCTTACAAAGTTTATAAACCTAGTAGAGACCAACTTTGCAATAGAACCCTCTTTTTACAAGACTTAGGAATCATTGCTTTGTGTATGTGAATTATTATTTGAATGTTGGAATGCTACTTGATACTATGCTTGTTTGATTGTAGTGAAATTAGCAAAGTGGGAGACTAGAAAGATCAAGGAGTGACTATCATTCCCTAAACAAAAAGGCAAGTTACACTATCATACAAAAGACCTACTATTTTTCATTATACTTAGTGGATTTTGTAAACATGCATGAAAATGTTTTATACTTATGCTATGCTAATCCTAATAGGATTCCCTTTATACTCCTTAGTAAAAATATTGAAGTTGTACATGCTTAGCCATGCTATGTTTTAAAAAGAGATACATGTTAAGATTTTACAAAGGTTGAGAAAAGGACTTGTGTTTTTTAATAATAAAACAAGGACTCAATGAACCATCTAGGTGGTGGACACTTTATGTTTTGGAGAAGGTGGCAACAAAAGGGAACCATGTCTATGGCAATCACTTTGTGTTGTGCTCCAAATGAAAACCACCTAGGAAACTTAGAGATTGAACATGTTCCTCCAATTGTGGCTTTCGTGTACAACCACATGCTATTATGGCTCTGGCTTAGTCAACTACATTGGGAAGACCCATACATTGTCTTTAGTTACAGGACATGGGGATCTGGAATGCTTCATGGGGGCTGAAGACAAGCTAGCAATGATGTATGGGAGGACCTTTTGGAAAGACTTCGTCACTCTCGATGCCAAGACTCCATCTTGGTGAGCACTAATCCAGTAGGCCACTGGTGGCAACAAGATGGGATTGTGTCATGTGGGTAAAGTGTACTCCTTCTGCAGAAGTTAATAAAATCTAAGTACTTAGCCGTGTCCCCGGTTATGGACAATACCGAGCAACTAAAGTTTGAACTATGGGAGATCTCGACATTCCAACTTCTAATATAAAAACTTGATGCACTTGGGGGTACCAAGGAATTCAAAGAGATTTGATAAAGCTTGTTGCACTTGGGGTTACCAAGGTGCACAAGAGTATGATGTACTTGGGGTTACCAAGGTGCACAAGAGTATGATGTACTTGGGGTTACTAAGGAAATCATGAGGTTTTGATAAAACTTGTTGCACTTGGGGTTACCAAGTAGCTCAAGGGATTTTTGACAAGAACTTGAACACTTGAGTGTCTACCAAGGAGTTCAAGGAACTTGGAAAAGAGTTTTGACAAAGGACCAAAATCATTTTGAAAAGATAGGATAAATATTGCTTTATGCAAATAAGCCTTAAAACTCTACTTAGACAAATATGCATGTATTAGTAGGATCCACTCATACACACATAGAAGTGAAACTTGCCAATACAATTCAAATGTATTGACCCTTGTGGCTGTAACTTGTAATGTTGCAGGTTGATTGTTTTTTTTAATGAAGATTGTTTGATTGACTAGGACTACAAAGCCTACAACCAACATCTGCCTGTGGCACTATGAAGATGAAGGACCCATGACTATATATATTCCGCTGCAATGTAATGTAATAGCCAAATGAGCTATGTATGATGTAATAAAATTTATGTTATTCCTGGTTATAAAGTTATGTAATGACCTTTGTATCTTGATATTACATCTTTACTGTGGATGCTAGCTATTGATCCAGGGACTAGCATTGTAAACACAAGGGGCTCTATCTTATTAAAGATTGGAACCCCCTACACCAGGGCACATCTATCATTGTTTGGGGGTAACAATCCAGTCGGTAACAAATGCATTTACTAATCTGAAAGCTAAGGTGGCCACTGGCCCACTGGTCAATGACTAGGGCTAGGTGTGGGTGCGGTGTAAAAAGTTATTTCCTATTTAAGAAAGAATAAAAAGTATAAATCCAAATATACATATTCCAGAAATGAAATAAAATGATTAAATCTTATTAAATCAATAAATTTTGTTTTATAATTCAGAAAAAAATGTGTATAATATATGGAAATTTTTAGAAAAATAAAATCTATAACATTAAACTATTATTAAAAATTATTGTGATAATCATATAAATAAAATGTTATTTAACAAAGGTTTTATAAGTAATAAAATTTAAACAATTCATATTTAATACTAATAGGTGTGAAAAATATAAATAAAACACCAAAAATCTTGGAAAAATAAAAACAATACTTTAAAACATAATCATACATTAATATTTCACTTAAAAAAGTATTTATTATTTATTAAGAATTTAGAAAGTAATAAATCTTATAAAAAGCATATCTTATTATTTATAAAACACAAAAATAAATGTAATATATCAAAATGATCACGAAAATGATACCTACTTGTTAAAAATATAATATTGCACTTTTAAAGTAAATAAAAACTTAATACTCTAGTAATTTGAATTTAAACCTATTTCCTTAGTTTAAAATTCATTCAAGGGTAAATAAAATTTGTTAATATTTCTAAAATTGTCAATTTAGGTCTAATAAGCAATATTAGCCATAAATATTATAATGTAAGGTCTAATTGGTTCAACACATTTTAAATACAATTACATTGAATTACCATTCCAACCATATATGTAGTTTATTTTCTAAAAATATTCTTGTCCAATATAAACCCTTCAAGAATAAATTTTGATAAATCTTTTCCATATACTTCAGCCATCAGTTTAAAAAACTATCACAACACTATGGTGAATCCAGAAGTATTTAAGTAATATTATTTCCTTGTTTGCAAAATATAACCACTCGTCCTTAAAAAGTTAAATGATACTATTCCATTATAAAATCAAGAAACCACTACACCAAGTAAAAATATAACCATTCTTAAGTAACCTTAAGGCAACATTACCAAGTACACAAGGTACAAATGTTATAAGCATTATACTTTCAAACTATCAATGTTTTAAAGTTAACTTTAGTCTATAAGACTCTAAATATAATATTATAAACATTGTTATATGTTTTATAATTAACTTTGGTCTGATATAGTTAAGTCATAAAGCATCTCAAGACCAAACTATTCAAGCAAGCACAAATAACATTGACTAGACTCAACTAACCACAAAGATTGATTAGACCTCAGAAAAGAAATCTTTTCTTCAAATGTTATTCTGTTTGCCACTTCAAAACAACAATTCTTATATAAGCAATCTTAAGTAGCATTTCACAATTAAGTGTGTCTCATTATTTTATGATATTGTAACTGCATATTGCTTCACACATACTCACAAGCCCTAATAAGAAGCACAAGTATTAAACTCATCTAAAAGTACAACACATTTCAAAGACATCATTCCAAGTATCCAAACCCTAGAACAACGTTATCCCCGGGATTCGTGTTTATAATGTGCATCATATTACTTATGCATAAGAGCATATTGCTTCTTTAAACATTAGTCCTTACCGGACCAATGATGATGATTTCAGATTTTGGATCTTATACTGACTCGAAGACCATGAGTGCATAATCTTGCAATCACAAAAGGCAAGTTCACACTTGCTCATGTCCTTTGTTTATTTTCTGTAAAGTATTTTCCAAATCCAGTTTTGTCATCACCTGCACTTGAAAAAGGTCAGAAAACACTATTTTCGATAATAATGTGAACTATTGGTTACTGATCCAGGGTGATCAGCTAATCTATTAAATCTGACAGTGGGAATACCATTGTTTAGAAATATATCACCTAGGACTTAACAACCAATATCGCTTGTGATTCTTGCGCCGTATATTACGTGTTGACCATGAGATTTGGAATGGGACGGAGAAGTCAACTGTATCTTATTCCTCTCGCATGTAGCCGGATGTGCAGGTCGTGGCTGTTATCCTCGTAGCGTGCATATTAATTGGTAATCCGTAAAGGATATACAACATATGGGTGGGAACCCTCAACGTCCCATGATAGTTCTGGCATCTAACGGTTTGTACAAACCATTGCCGTAATCCAATATGTGGGCATGGTGTACACCAAGGAGGCATGCGAGGTCGCGAAGAGGGTAGTGATTGGCTTGGATCATATTTTGGGCCCCACATCATGGAATTGTGGACGGGAATAAGCTGCCCGGTTGTGCAACAAAGTGTTGATCTCTCATGGTAAAGTGACACACCTCTGCAGAGTGTAAGAACTGTAACTTGTTACTCCATGTTCCGGGAAGGAGCTGCGAACGCAGAGGGAAAGGAACTCCATGAAAGTTCTGGTAAACCCGTGAAGTCTGACGGACATAACTTTTCAGAATAAAATCAACCTTTGAAGAAATGTTTATAAAAACTTGCATTGCCTACGACCTACGATCTGTGGTTGTAGTTATAGTGCATCAAACACTCCTTTTCTAGTGAACTTTCTGAGTACTCTCGTACTCAAAGTATCTTCTTATCCCTTGCTAGATTCTGAAGCCATTAAGACGATGTCTACACCAAGTTATGCTCCAGGAATCATCATCCAAAGCTAAAGCTCTTCAACAAAGACAAGGAAGTCAACAAATACCTCAACTCAAGTGAAGACGAAGTTACTGATTAAATAGGAATATACTCTCTAACCAAAGAACCTATTTCTATAGTGCATTGCAATAGCAGCAATGCCAACCCCTTAGTTAAAATACTAGTCTTAAAAGTATAATAGTTGGTGAATTATTTATCTTTGATTCCTCTTTGTAAGAAGTTCTTTCTCTCTCTTTAACCTAAAGTGTTCTCTGGATGTTGTGTATAGAGTGAGTTGTAACCTTTAGCCATGTATTGGACCCACTATGTTTCTATTGTGCCATTCTGAGGGATGTAATACTAGTGAACAGTGTTTCATTGGTGTTATGTCAACGACTATAGTATACTACATCATGTAGTGGTATGTTGGGTCACCGCAGTTGGTACCAGAGCATATGCTTTGACCTTAGGTTGGAAACCTATTAAATGGGTAGAACCTGTAGGACACATCCTAGCAATAATAAAGAGTTCTCTAGTGATACGAGGGATATTGACTTGAGAATAATCCTGTTATGTTACTAGTGCGATAATTCTTTAGTATGATTCCCATTCCGATCATTACCCAAGAGTTTTAACTCTATGTGACTGATGATAATTTCTTATCTACAGTTCCACATGGCACCTCAATATCCACCTCGGAATGTTCAAGTGATGAACAAGACGTTGAATGACTACGAAAGGGATTGGACAGATAATCTCCCAACTTCTATGGAGTTTGGAATGTGAATCGAGGCTTTTGGTCAAGATTTACAGTTACTATGATGGGCAGGTATTAGCTAAATACCGTGTCATGATCATGTTACCCAAGAAGTTAGGACTTAAGGGAGAAATGCCATCAGGAGAGGCAAGGTGCATGGCATCTGCATATCAGATTGCCGTAGCAGCAACCATAACCATGATCCGTGAACAAAAATCCCAAGCTCTAGAAGGTAGTACTCACACCATTATACCTCATGAAACCGCAAACCTAGACCATGAGTTAGATCACTCTACTCTAGTCCAAACTGAACCCACTCTAGCTGTAGAGTATATGGATCGTTATCGGTCTTTGCTAAACACAACACTCACCAAGTTTTAGTTCAGGAACTGGATAAGTCATTGAGGATTTTACTAATCCTGATAAGGCAATGGCATGTAGGAAGAAGTTAGATAAAGAATCTAGGCATCCCAAATACATACCTTCAGGAGAAGTGTATGAAGAAACTGAGTTTGATGATCCAAACTCGGAGAATTATGCCTACTACCAAACTAAACCCCAGTCACCTGAAGATTTATGGACCAAGTATAACTCCGAACAAAAGGAATGGAATGGAGTTATTCCAACTAACCCTGAGCCAAACAAGTATGGATGGGGAGTAGAATCTCAAGGTGGAACCATAGGAAATCCTATACCTTGTGATACAGGTATCGAAGAAGAGACCAACTATAACCATAGAGAGCCTTATGGACCATATGGGGGTGATACCAATCCAATCAACTTAGAAGAGTATTCCGATAACTACTATACCAATATGTACGACTGGATCCAAGAAAAGGCTAAGGAGCCAACTTACTTTGAGGAAGCGTTGCTGGAAAACCAGGAATATTCGGTAGAAGATTACGCCAACTCTAGTCATTTTTCAATGACTAATCTCAGTCTCGGTACTTCTAATCAAGAATACGCACCTCCTGGATGCTCCTATGCTCTAGAAGGCAGTCGTAGGACTTCACGTCATCATGGACGGAACTCTAGGAAGCACTAGTGGAAGATGAAAGTAAGAAAGGAACGACATCCCAAGGGATGGGTGCTTGAATAATGTACATAGAGGATAATGCGTATTGTAGTTTGAAAGGGTTGTCGAAATAAGTGAGGATATACTCACAAAAACAAGAAGTTCTTGTAAGATAGTTGAGTAAATAGGTGTGGACCAAACCATTGGAACATCTAGTACATTTGTAAATTATTTAAAACCTATGTATAATACATGGTATATGTTTTGTTGTTTATCGACTTTTCGATCTTCTTGAATCTTCTTGATTGCCTAGATCTATACATGAAGTTTAATTAGGTGTGCAAATGGATGATGTAACACCCAGTTATTACTTGATGTTATAGACCTAAATAGGAATGGGAATTCGTGTAAGGGAGTGACGAGTTTCAAGGATCAAGATGAAGACTTATTTGAAAAATAAAGAAAAAGATAAGGAGCATTAGCGTAGTTGAAGGATAGATCAAGCATAGATCATTTCTAGCCAGCTTTAGAAGAAATTTTAGTGTAGAAGATGTATGGAACAACAAGAAGGGATGAACTTAAGGTTCAATCGAGTAGGTGATATTACTAAGGGATTAATAAAGTAGTAATACCTAGTTCATGGAAGCATCATGAATTAGTACAAAGATGAAATTGTGGAGCAAAATGGTATGTAAGCTCTGACAATTCAGAGGGAATGCCAGTAGTAGGTCGGAAACCGTAAGGTAATACCTATCACCCATGATGATCCGCAACTGGTATTTGATCCATAGTCACTATTCCAATCAACCGCTGGTATTTTGTCCGTAGCTGGTATTTGGTTAACTTAGTTAACCAGATCTTCTTAAAATTTGCATAAAGAGCATAAAATTTGGCCTAAGATGAGTAAGACCTAAAGAAGTATAACATTTAAAGGCAATCGTCTTTCGAGATGCTTCGCAAGGTCATACTTATCCAAGCGAAAATGTCCAAAAGTAAGTAGACATATAATGCTGAAAGATTTGTTTCGGAGATTCACAATTGTGTGGATACACCGTACAATCTTTCATCAGACCCTAATTAGGTAAAATATAAACTGAACATAGACCAACATTCTAGTTATAAAGCCAATAAATACTATATAGAAAATTTAAAGACTATTAGTAAACCGTAAGGGGGAGAGCAAACATTATAAATAAAAGTTAAAGAAGTACTATAGGTAATAATGAAAGATTATCTAAAACTTAATAAGGTAAAAGCTTGAAGGTGATAAAAGGTTAATCCTAACCGACTAATTCTAGAAGAAACAACTCTTAAGTAACCCTTAAGAAGTAATAGAGAATATCCAATTGGACAAGTATTGAGGAACAAGAAATTCCAATGGGTATGGACTAAATGAGTTCAAATCCAATCTTGGGAGGCGTACTAGTACAACTCATATAATGACAAATCAAAGATTAGTCTTTTGATCACAAATATTGTCTAATAAAATTTGGAACACTGTTTAGTGATACTTCCTAGACCTTATATAATATAGTAAGAAATCTCAATAATTAAATAAGAAGAGTTGGATTAGGATACCTAACCAGGATATAGAATGCTAAAATTATTATCATTTAAGGTCACCATAGAGTGGAGAAATGTAGCAACCACTACAAGTCAATTCCTTACCCCGAGACGTGAGAATTTGCGACTTCGAGGACGAAGTTTATGTTAAGGGGGGGGGAGACTGTAACATCCCAACATTAGAGCCTAGAAATAAGCTGAACCCAGATGTGTGCATTGCATTCATGCATAGAAAATTCGAATAATTTTCGCGCTTTTGAACAAAACCTGTCAAAGTGAGTGAAGCTTCTCTTAACTTGATAGAATTGAAGTAGATCATCAAGTTGACTGCGATAAGTTTCAATATGATCTTTGCTAAAACCTTATTTTTGGGTAAGGGAGATTTAATCTAAGGGAAGATCAAATGTAATAAAAGATAAACCCTAATACATTATGATCTATATTTGATCCTTAGGTGATCATATCATAGTATTCATTGTAATCACTCATGAGTACCAAGTTAAGGATATAACACAAATAATAAGAATGTAACAACTATATCTTCATCTCATCTGCTTATACCATGAGTATCATGGTAATACCTAACCCTATTTCTTAAGTAACATTGAGTAGGAAAGAAACTAAGTTTAGATCATTCACCATATATCTTTCTTTCCATATCAATCCTTATCATCTCTATTGAGTTATATTCAAATATTTGTTGTTCATCAATGTTGAGAAATCAACTATTGATTCTCCAATTCTTAATCTATCAACTCCTGACCATACCATAGCATACATCTAAGTGTATACAAATAAACAACTAAGAAGAGGTAAATAGTAATGCTAGTTTTAGATATCATCTATAGGATGGGAATGATTGAAGAGAATCAAATCAATAGGATAATTGATGGAGTTAAATCACTCCTAAATAAATAGAAGAATTATTTATATTATCTAATTATATGGTAGTACAGAAGCTTACAAGTATGAATCCTGAAGTAATTCTATTGGATCAAGTGGGCATAGTCCATGAATAACAGCCTTAATACAATTAAAGATATTAAGAAGATAATTCCAATACAATTGTAAGGTTGTATTGAAAAAACCTTGCTTAGCCAA
Organism: Avena longiglumis; assembly: GCA_030063025.1. Taxonomy (NCBI): domain Eukaryota; kingdom Viridiplantae; phylum Streptophyta; class Magnoliopsida; order Poales; family Poaceae; genus Avena; species Avena longiglumis. Next base: position 524,995,386 of record CP125976.1, read on the forward strand.
TTAAAAATCTAAGCTATCAATGATTAAAAGAATCATGATGATCATGCCTTGCTCACCAGGGTTGTATACTTATATCTTGTTTAAGTGAAATTGGTGGGTAGAACATAATTGAGAACCTAGTATAGATAAGTGATCCTAGAGTAGTTATTACGGGTCACATTAATATAATGTGAGGTTGGAGTATGAGTTATTAGAGTAAAGTAAATGTAGGATAGAATGATTAAATTAAAGTTAGTATAACATAGAGTTATGGAAGTAGTGTTATTCATCTTAAAGTATAGTAAGCTTTAGAGAAAGGTAGTTGGATGTATGCATCTAATGAAGAAATATTAGTGATGGATGATTAAGGAAGATTATCAGTGGAGTTTGAAATAACTACTTGTTGGATTGAAGATTATCAACAGTAGAGTAGTGGGTATAACCAAGCAAGGATATGAGAAAACTATGAAATGCGTTAGTATCAAACTCATTGGATTCATCCATGAGTTTAGAAGAATAATAGGTGAATATGAATATTATTGTGGTAAAGCTCATCATGTTAACCATGTTGATGGATAGGAAGAAGTAGTATATCTAGGAAAGGAATTCCTTAATTAGAAGTCCATACTTATGAATTAGGGAGGATAAGAATTCTTAGTAAAACCCTAAATCTATGGTCAAGCTTAACATCGAGCTCATCTGTTGGATAAATCATTTTATCTCCACAATATTTTATAGGAATAGTTATTTAGCAAATCACTTAAGCACATCTTTGTCAATTCCAATTACCATAATTATATATGCTTAGGAGTATTCTTATCAACTCTTTTCCATAAGACATTTTAATTAACAGTTTTCTATTTTTTTAAAAAGTGATATCATTAAAGATCACCAACAGAAGATAATATGCTTAGCTATTAAATCTTTACTTACATCAACAAAAGAAAATAAGAAAATTAAGAACCCTAAACCCTTGGGTAAACATTTACAATTCAAACCCTACACTTTTATGTTTATCATAGTAGAATATATACATTGCCATTTTCTAAGTCAATGGAAGTAGTATTAACCATATTAATTTCATTTCTATTTCATGCATCAAATAATGATATGGGACCAATACATATAAAAAAATTATATTCAAACTATGAGCCAACTAGAGTTAAGTTTTATAAACAAATAATAAAATGTCATATAATAAAGCCATGGTTTAATATAGAGATAAAATTAATAATAAGGGTTTCTACATAATATAAAAGGGGTCCTGATAGAAAATAAATAAAGAAATAATATCACTATATTACAAACTCATAAAAGAACCTTAATATACTTTATTAATGCTACAATCACTCAGCAAATCAATTCTATAAAGATAATTCAAATCAAATAAGTAAAAATTCAAATCTGAAAGTAAATCAGAAAATAGAAAAAAGGAAAAGAAATAAAAAACATTTCCTGGCCGTGGCCCAACTCCTCTTTTCTTACCTGTCGCACATGTGCAGCCTCTTAGGCCCAACAGCGAGCCCAGCTCATCCACGCAGTAACTGACGAGTGGGACCAGAAGTAGGACTATGGGTTGAGTTTGAAATTTCACGAGGGGGTTTTCTGTAAAAACGAGCATCGTCGTCTTCCTCCAGCTGGAAGCAGCTCGCTGGCTGGAGCTCCGCCGTTGATCGACCACCGCGCTATGATGTGTGCCGCCGCTCCTGGAGGAGGGGATAAGAACGCCACGACGTCTCTGCTCGTCCTCATCCCCATTTCCCCCTCTAAAAACTCTCCCCGCCTTGTTCCCCAACCATGCCGAAACCCTAGCTCGTCGGTGTTAATCACTCCGGCCATGTCCGACCACCCCGTGCCTCGCCAAGGCCACCGTTAGAAGCTCCATCGTGGACTCATTCGATTAGGACCAAGACCGGGAGTTGGCGCGTCGGGAATCAAGCGAAATCGAGCGTTCCTTTTTGGCAGTCACCGTGGCCATCATCGTCGATTCGTCGTCTACACGTCTCCTCACACTTCTCCGAGCACTCCATCGCAACCAGGGTGAGCTCCTCTATGTTCCAGGAGTCTTCGGTGATTCAATTGCATCCTGTATCGAGGTCTCGCCGTGCGCCGTCGTGCACCGTCGTCGGTCACCGACGTGGATAGTTCTCCGGTGACCATTTAGGGGCGGCGCGACCATAGTTCAACTTGCCAGCGTATGCTCTTTCTAAAGCATCTAGTCACAGCCCCGCGCGCGCACTAGATCGATCGATCGATCCTCAACCAGTGAGGATCAACTCGTGTGAGTCATGCCTACGTCGAGTTCTAGCCATGTCATCTAGTTTGACCAGTCCTTGCTAGTGTGGCGTGTGACGTGGCCCAGGGCCCATCTGTCATTGTCTGGGGGTAGCAATCCAGTCGGTAACAAATGCATTTACTAATCTGAAAGTTGAGATGGCCACTGGCCCACTGGTTAGTGACTAGGGCTAGGTGTGGGTGCGGTGTAAAAGTTATTTCCTGTTTAAGAAAGAATAAAAAGTATAAATCCAAATATACATATTCTAGAAATGAAATAAAATGATTAAATCTTATTAAATCAATAACTTTTGTTTTATAATTCAGAAAAATGTGTATAATATATGGAAATTTTTAGAAAAATAAAATATATAACATTAAACTATTATCAAAAATTATTGTGATAATCATTTAAATAAAATATTATTTAACAAAGGTTTTATAAGTAATAAAATTTAAACAATTCATGTTTAATATTGATAAGTGTGAAAAATATAAATAAAATACCAAAAATCTTGGAAAAATAAAAACAATACTTTAAAACTATAATCATACATTAATATTTCACTTAAAAAGTATTTATTATTTATTACGAATTTAGAAAGTTATAAATCTTATAAAAATCATATCTTATTATTTATAAAACACAAAAATAAATGTAATATATCAAAATGATCACAAAATAATACCTACTTGTTAAAAATATAATATTCCACTTTTAAAGTAAATAAAAAACTTAATACTCTAGTAATTTGAATTTAAAACTATTTCCTTAGTTTAAAATTCATTCAAGGGTAAATAAAATTTGTTAATATTTCTAAAATTGTCAATTTAGGTCTAATAAGCAATATTAGCCTTAAATATTATAATGTAAGGTCTAATTGGTTCAACACATTTTAAATACAATTACATTGAATTACCATTCCAACCATTTATGTAGTTTATTTTCTAAAAAGATTCTTGTCCAATATAAACTCTTCAAGAATAAATTTTGATTAAATAAAATCTTTTCCATATAATTCAGCCATCAGTTTACAAAACTATCACAACACTATGGTGAATCCATAAGTATTTAAGTAATATTATTTCCTTTTTTTTTGCAAAATATAACCACTCATCCTTAAAAAGGTAAATGATACTATTCCATTATAAAATCAAGAAACCACTACAACAAGTAAAAATATAACCATTCTTAAGTAACCTGAAGGCAACATTACCAAGTACATAAGTTACAAATGTTATAAGCATTATACTTTCAAACTATCTATGTTTTAAAGTTAACTTTAGTCTACAAGACTCTAAATATAATACTATAAACATTGTTATATGTTTTATAGTTAACTTTGGTCTGATATAGTTAAGTCATAAAGCATCTCAAGCCCAAACTATTCAAGCAAGCACAAATAACATTGACTAGACTCAACTAACCATAAAGATTGATTAGACCTCAGAAAAGAAATCTTTTCTTCAAATGTTATTTTGTTTGCCACTTCAAAACAACAATTCTTATATAAGCAATCTTAAGTAGCATTTCAAAATTAAGTGTGTCTCATTATTTTATGATATTGTAACTGCATATTGCTTCACACATACTCACAAGCCCTAATAAGAAGCACAAGTATTAAACTCATCTAAAAGTACAACACATTTCAAAGACATCATTCCTAATATCCAAACCCTAGAACAATGTTATCCCTGGGATTCGTGTTTATAATGTGCATCATATTACTTATGCATAAGAGCATATTGCTTCTTTAAACATTAGTCCTTACCGGACCAATGATGATGATTTCAGATTTTGGATCTTATACTGACTCGAAGACTGTGAGTGCATAATCTTGCAATCACAAAAGGCAAGTTCATACTTGCTCATGTCCTTTGTTTATTTTCTGTAAAGTATTTTACAAATGTAGTTTTGTCATCACCTGCACTTGAAAAAGGTCAGAAAACACTATTTTCGATAATAATGTGAACTATTGGTTACTAATCCAGGGTGATCAGCTAATCTATTAAATCTGACAGTGGGAATACCACTGTTCAGAACTATATCACCTAGGACTTAACAACCAATGTCGCCAGTGATTCTTGTGCCGTATATTACGCGTTGACCATGAGATTTGGAATGGGACGGAGAAGTCAGCTGTATCTTCTTCCTCTCGCATGTAGCCGGATGTGCAGGTTGCGGCTGTTATCCTTGTAGCATGCATATTAATTGGTAATTCTTAGAGGATATGCAGCATATGGGTGGGAACCCTCAACGTCCCACGATAGTTCTGGCATCTAACGGTTTGTAAAAACCATTGCCGTAATCCAATATGTGGGCATGGTATACACCAAGGAGGCATGCAAGTTCGCGAAGGGGGCAGTGATTGGCTTGGATCATCTTTTGGGCCCCACATCATGGAATTGTGGACGGGAATAAGCTGCCTAGTTGTGAAACAAAGAGTTGATCTCTCATGGGTAAAGTGATGCACCTCTGCAGAGTGTAAGAACTGTAACTTGTTACTCCATGTTCCGGGAAGGAGCTGCGAACGCGGCGGGAAAGGAACTCCATGAAAGTTCTGGTAAACCCGTGAAGTCTGACGGACATAGATTTTCAGAATAAAAGCAACCTTTGAAGAAATGTTTATAAAAAGTTGCATTGCCTACGACTTAAGGTCTGTGGCTGTAGTTATAGTGCATCAAACACTCCTTTGCTAGTGAACTTGCTGAGTACGCTCGTACTCAAAGTATCTTCTTAACCCTTGCTATATTCCGAATCCATTAAGACGATGTCTACACCAAGTTATGCTCCAGGAATCATCATCCAAAGCTAAAGCTCTTCAACAAAGACAAGGAAGTCAACAAATACCTCAACTCAAGTGAAGACAAAGTTACTGATTAAATAGGAATATACTCTCTAACCAAAGAACCTATTTCTGTAGTGCGTTGCAATAGCAGCAATGCCAACCCCTTAGTTAAAATACTAGTCTTAAAAGTATAATAGTTGGTGCATTATTTATCTTTGATTCCTCTTTGTAAGAAGTTCTTTCTCTCTCTTTAACCTAGAGTGTTCTATGGATCTTGTGTATAGAGTGAGTTGTAACCTTTAGCCATGTATTGGACCCATTGTGTTTTTGTTGTGCCATTCTGAGGGATGTAATAGTAGTGAACGATGTTTCATTAGTGTTATGTCAACGACTATAGTATACTACATCATGCAGTGGTATGCTAGGTCACCGCAACTGTCTCCATGTACTAGTTTCCCGGTATTCATGCAGTCAGGGTACCACTGATCTAGGTTGAGGACGGTCATCCCGTTCTCGCTGTAATGCCCCTTTCCCTTCTCCCTCTCTTCTGTAGTAAATGAGAGCACCTCCCTCCGTCCCTGATCGAGCCGAGGCCCTCGGCCGGGGAGCGGCGGAGGCGAGGTCCCCCATGTAGTATAGGTAGTCTAGGGTCTTGGCTCTTCGCCATAGGTGTCGTAGGTTTAGGTTTCTTAGTGTCTGCCTCCATGGCATTTGGCGAGATGCCGGACAACCTGTCCCCTCTGGTGTTCTAGCACGATGCTGGCAGGCCGTCTTCGCAGTGGTCCGGCGAGCTCCTGTGGGTGGAAAGTGCCGTTGCCGCTGCTGTGGACGAAGGCTCTCGAAATAAGTGCTCCCGCCTCTGGATCTGGCTGCTGCGTGTCTCTCTTCTTCCCCTGGACGGCCTTGGTGGCGAGAGGTGGGAGGAGGATGAGACGGTTGTCACTAGGTTCGGGAGGCGGTGCGGGTATTTGGCGCGGGATCGTTCTGGTCTGATCCGGCGTCAGCCAGGGAAGAGGTTTCCTGCTACGGTGCTTTGTTGGTCAGAGGCGGATGCAGCGGTCTTCCTCGGCTCCGGAAGCTCCTTGGATAAGGTTAGTTGGTTTGGTTCGCGACAGGCTTCTGCGTGCTCTCGCCGCTCTTCTCTGGCCGGCCGTGGCGGCGAGGGGAGTAGGGTTGGTGTGATCGTGCGACAGCCTGTTGCTGCACCAAGCTCGCAGCACAATCGAGCTCATCACGCGATGGCTACGTTTAGCCCCACGATCTGTGACCGAAGGGAAGGCCTGCTCGGACGCCAGCGATGTGTCCTTTCAACCTCCAGGATGGAAGCCTCTGCTCGAGCTCTGCACCGGTGTTCTGTGCTCCTTCGTCGCCAAGTGATTTGTCCCCGATGGTGGAAGGGTGGCCAGAGCTGGAGTCTCGTTGTCAATGGTGGAGGACAGGGACCTGATTGCCTTTTCTTAGTTTCTTCTAGGGTCCTTGTTGTAATTCTGCAGGACTTTGTTTTACTTTCTGCTTTGTACAGGGTCCTGCGTGTAATTCTGTACCCACCGCTTGGATAACAATGATATTGCGTCGGGGTCCTTCAAAACCCCTGTATTGTTCAAAAAAATCCTGTTCTCGCTGTTACTGCTCGCCATGTATCCTCGATCTCTTTGATTACGTTACGTGGGCTCTTCTTCTTTTCCTGTTCCATGATCCCCACCACATCCCGTCCACCCCTGCCCCGCCCCGCCCCGTCCAACACAGCCCCACATCTTCTCCACCGCCCCCTGGATCCTACGTGGCCGAGGGAGGGGCTCCCTCCCTCCCCCTCCATCTCTCTGGCTTAGAGCATCCCCACTCGTTGGGCGGTCCCAGGCCGAAATCTAGACCAAGTTTGGGCCGAATGAAACTAGATTTCGTCCTTGGAACACCGAGTTTCCCACTCATTTTCCCAGGTCGAGTTCCCGTGTTCGGCTAAAATTTAACAAATTTCAGCAAATTTAGGCGGATTTCATTGATTATGGGCGAATATAGGCGGATTACATCGAGTTCGGGCGAACACCCGAATTTAGGCTAGATAATAAAATAAAAACATTAAAAAATCCGCCGCCGATGCCGTCACCGAAGATACCGCCGCTTCTACATGCCGAGGTTTCCATAGAAGGAGGTGTAGCCGGGATCGATCTTTCCGTCGTCTTCGCCGCCTTCGTCGCTCGGCGGCTGCGGCGGGCGGGAGCTCCCCTGGACAGCGTCACCACACCTCCAGGGCTGGTAGGAGGGTCTATCCTCCTTGTTGTCATCAAGGACGAAGAGCGGGGAACCCTGGTAGGCAAGCGTGCGCCCAGACCACGCCTGCCGCTCGGCCTCCTGCTGCAGGCGTTGGACGCGAAGGCGCTCCTGCTCCTCCCAATCCGCCCTCGACCAGGCCAGGATGTTCGACAACGAAGGCTCCACCGGCGGCTGCGGCGCCGAGTCTCGGAGTGACTGCTCCATATCCATCCTTATGGCGAAGGCATCCTCGTCGGCCGGCGCTGACCAGTCGGCCGGGTCAGGCTTTAGCTGGTGAATTCGAAGGTGGCCAGTGGGCAGCGACTGTGCCGACACGCTGGGCTTGCTGATTACGATGCCTCGCGAGCGTGTCCGCGGCGGCGAGCAGACCGGCGAGACAGCCTCGCGCTTGACTGGGCGCAGAGTCGGCAAAGGCAAAGGAATAGGCGTGTGATACGTCCATTTTGCATCACTATTATATATCATAATTTGCTACTATTCACTATATATTTCATATTAAGAGGTGATACTTATGTAGTTTCATATATTTTTGCATGTTGAATGATTCTTGGATGATGAACTGCCGGAGTCAGGATTCTGATGGAAAAAGAGGTGTTTGGATGCAATTTTTGCGAAGATCATAAAATACCAGAGAATACATGGAATATCATATTTTTCCAGAAGACGAAGGATGCTAGAAGGGGATGCTGAGATGGGCCATAGGGGGCCCACACCCCCCATGCGCAGGCCACCCTAGGCCGCGCCACCAGGGGGCGTGGCCACCCTGGCTCACCTCCTGCTCCGCCCTTTCACCTATATCTTCTCCTCGAAACCCTAATACACGGAGAGCAACCACAGAAAGATTTCGCTGCCTCTGCTGGGCGGAAAAAACAGAGAGAGAAAGAGCGCTCCAGCAGACATATTTCTGCCAGGGAAATTCCTTCCCGGAGAGGGGAGATCGTCTCCATCAACACCGTCATCAAGCTAGACTTCATCGGGATCATCATCATCCTCACCACCATCTCCACCAGCACCATCATCACCACTCCATCCTGCTGTAACAATTGTGTTGAATCTTGCATAGTTCTTAGGGGAAACTTTCCTGGTGTTGATTACTTTTGTAGTTGATGCTTGTGAGTGGAACCATTGAATTATTGTTTATGTTCAGATTGTTATTCATCATCATATCATCTTTGATCTTGATCCATATGATGTCTCGTGAGTAGTTCATTTAGTTCTCGAGGACATGGGAGAAGTCATGTTGTTAGTAGTGGAATTGTGTTGAGGTATTATTCAATGGCTTGATATTTAAGTTGTGGTGCTATTCTTCTAGTGGTGTCATGTGAACGTCGACTACATGATACTTCACCATTTATGGGCCTAGGGAAATGCATTGTGAATTTGTCTACTAATTGTGGGGTTACCGGAGTGACAGAAACCTGAACCCCCATTAGGAAACCTTTGCACAAGGGAGTGTAGGATCTCAGAGTTTAATGTTGTGTTTAGGTTTTATCTTAATTACTTTCTTGTAGTTTCAGATGCTTGCAAGGGGTTTAATCACAAGTATGTATTAGTCCTAGTAAGGTCGATACATTAGCACATGTTGACTCACACAACACTTATCAAACCAATGAAGATTAATCAACTATATGAACAAAAGCACTTGATTGTATTCACATGTGTCCTCGAGAATGTTTGGGCCTCATAAGTATTACAACCGGATTGTCCTTTGCTAAGAAAGGATTGGTCCACTTGCTGCAATTATTTGCTGTCTTTATTTACTTGCACTTTATTTCTTTGCTTTATCAAAAACCCCTAAAAATCCATTTGCTAAGTATTTATAGAGAATTCATGCTCCAAACCAGTAGTCAACACCTTCTGATCCTCGTTGGGATCAACAATCCTATTTATCGAAAGTACTATGATACCCCCCCCTATACTTGTGGGTCATCAAGACTATTTTCTGGCGCTGTTGCCGGGGAGTGAAGCGCTATTGAAGAGTGGAACTAGTAAAGGAAACTTCCACTCTGAGTATTACTTTTTATTTCTGTTTGTTAATTTGTTTCCAATATGGATAACTCACTTGGTTTCCTATTTGGGAAAGCTACTACCACTGCTAGGATAGTAGATGAATCGCCACTTGCTGAGTTAGATCCTTTTAAGATACCTACAAGAATTGTTGATCGTGTTATGGATAATTATTATTTTAGGGATGGAACTGTCCATCCTGGTGATCACTTGCTCTTTATCCATGAATTATGCGGGTTTTTTAAGTGTGCAGGTATCACAACGGAACAAGTTAAAAAATGTTACTCTATATATCATTGAAAGGAAGAGCTAAAGGATGGTATAAGATGCTAAAGAATGGACAATCTATGGAATGGTCGGAAATAGTACCTATCTTTTATTCTAAATTCTATCCTCCCAGTGAGATTCATAAGGATAGAAATAAAATATATAACTTTTGGCCTCGTGATGGAGAGAGTACAACCCAAGCTTGGGGGAGATTGAAGTTACTAATGCTTAAATGTCCTATTCATGAACTCCCTAATAATATTATTATTAATAACTTTTATGCAAGGCTTTCTCTTCATGATAAAGATTTATTAGATGCTTATTGTTCTAGATCATTCACACGTATGAAAGAATAAGCTAAATGGGATCTCCTGGACCGTATTCAAGAGAATACTGAAGCATGGGAGAATGACAAAGGAAGAAAGTCAGGTATAAATTATGTTTATGAATGTATTAAATCTTTTATGGGAACTGATGACTTTCATGATATTAGTACTGAGTATGGTCTTGATTATCAAAGTATTGCCAATTGTTTTAAGTACTTTGCATCTTATATATAAATTCCAAAAAAGAAGTGGAGCAAGTACCATGCACCTTATAAAGATATTGTTAATCATGTTCCTGTTAGAAATACTAAAGTTTGTACTGTTGATCCTATTTTTCCTGAACCTTATATTGAGAAAATACCTTTCCCTGCCAAGGTAAAGGAACATTCTATTATAGTGAATATGGTTAGCAAAAGTACAAAGAAATCTGTTGAGCCAGATGAACAAATAAATATTAAACCTGTAGTAGCCAATGTGAAAGACCTTGTCACTAAAAATATAGAAGATGGGCACATTAGCTTTTGTGAAGATGCTTCTAATATTGTCTCTGATCCTAGTAAAGCTAGGAAAGCTAGTGTCCCTGTGCTTTCTGTTAGAATTGGTGACCATTGCTATTATGGTTTATGTGATATTGGTGCTAGATCTAGTGCTATTCCTTATGAGCTTTACAGAGAAATTATGCATGAAATTGGTCCTTGTTAACTTGAGGACATTGATGTGGTTATTCATCTTGCTAGTAAGGAAACCATTTTCCCTATTAGTATTGTTAGAGATGTGGAAGTCCTTTGTGGTAAGATTAAATATCCCGCGGATTTTCTAGTGCTTGATTCAGCTGCTAGTAAAACTTGTCCTATCATTTTTGGTAGACCCTTATTGAACACTTGTGGAGCTATTATAGATTGTAAGGAGGAGAAAGTGTTGGAGATATGCCCTAGAGGCAATAATAAATGTAGTTATTATTATATCTTTGTGTTTATGATAAATGTTTACATTCATGCTATAACAATATTAACAAGGAAACATTAATACTTGTGTGATTTGTAAACTAAATTAGAGTCCCTAGTAAAGCCTCTTTATAATACTAGATTGTTGGTTAATAAATGATTGTGGTTTCCCTATCATGAACATTGAGATGTTATTAACAACAAGATCATATCGTTAGGAGAATGGTATGATGGACATAATCCTATAGATAAGCGTAGCATAAAGATCAAGTCATTTTAATAGTTAAATTGCTATATGCTTTCTGATACATAGTAACCTAATTCCTTCGACCATGAGATCATGCTTATCACCATCACCGGAAGGATGCTTTGATGACATCAAACACCACACCGTAACTGGGTGGTTATAAAGGTGGCATTGAGTGTTCGGAAATTATTGGTTGAGACACATGGATCAAGACTGGGATTTGTCCATCCATATGACGAATAGATATACTCTGGGCCCTCTTGGTGGAATGTCGTCCAATTGGCTTGCAAGCAAGTGACTAGATCACAAGGGATCACATATCACGGGAACGAGAAAAGAGTACTTATCAGTAAGGAGGTTGAACTAGGTGCAGAGATACCGACGATCAAAACCTCGGATAAGTAAACTATTGTGAGACAAAGGGAAATTGGTATCGTATGTAAGTGGTTCATTCGATCGCAAAGTAATCACAGAAATATGTGGGAGCCATATGAATTTCCAGATTACTCTACTGGTTATTGTTCGGAGAAGTGTCTCGATCATGTCCGCATAATTCACGAACCGTAGGGAGACACACTTAAGGATTCGATGTTGTTGAGTAGTTATGGAATGATGAGTAAGAGACCGAATGTTGTTCGGAGTCTCGGATGGGATCCGGGATATCACGAGGAGATCTGGAATGGTCCGGAGAATAAGATTCATATAAGGAAAGTCCTGTTTCGGGGTTGGAGAATGGTTCCGGTGTTTTCATCGGGAATATTATAGAAGGTCCGGCACTCCGGAGGGGAATGGTACATGAATGTGTCATAACAAGTTGGAATGGTTGCATCATGTACTAGATGTCATCGCTGAGCAAAATAAAGGGATAAATCAAATCCTAGTTTGAAAAGTCAAACGCCAATTTGAAAAGCCAAACGACAAGTTTTGCTTGGTGGAGGGAGAGTAGGAAACCTACTTGGGGAGGAGTTCCTCTCCCTCCACCCGCCGGCCTTGGAAGCCGAGTTGGGGAGGGACTCCCCTCCCCTTGGCTGGCGCCCTCCACCTATATAAGGAGGGGCAGGGCTGCCCCTCCAAGACTACACCTTGCCTCACCAAAACCCTAGCCCTAAGCCACCGACGCCACCACCTCTTGCTGCTGTCGCCGCCGCCTAGGGCAAACCCTAGCCGCCGACTTGGGCTTCTCCAATCCCTAGCCGCCGGCCTATCCCTCTCTCCTTGGTGTGTCTAAATCCTAGATCGCCGAGGCCTCTCTCATAGTCCACCATACTGCCCGCTTAAGGCGGCTCACGAGATCTCCCTCTACTTCCGTACCACGCCGTCGTCGCCGAATCGCGAGGAGAGTGCTACAACCTCCGCTGCCTGCTGGAACAAGGGAGAGGAAGGTCTTCATCGAGTACCGAACGTGTGACCGACTGTGGAAGCGCTACCGGAATGCAGCACCGGAAGGATCGTCTACACGATCTTGAGATCGGAAAGAGTACGACTACATCACCCACGAGAATCCGCTCTCGTTAAACACTTTGGAATCTTAGAGGGTGAGTTATTCTATCGACTCGTTGCTACAATCTAGTAGATAGATCTTGGCTTGTTTGTTCGTATGCGGTAGAAATTTTTTGTTTTCCATGCCACGAACCCCTACAGTGGTATCAGAGCCGTGTCTATATGTAGATATGTTGCACGAGTAGAACACAATGGTCATTGTGGGTGGTGGTGCTTTTATTATCAATTGCTTCTTGTGTACTTTGCATCTTGCGGTATGATGGGATGAAGCGGCCCGGGCTAACCTTACATGACATCGTTCATGAGACTTGCTCCACGCTCAACATGCAACTTGTATTGCATAAGTGGCTTTGCGGGTGTCTGTCTCTCCCATTATAGTATAGATCCAATTTACAATGGGCACTTGATAGTTCAAACATCAACGTTGTGGTTCTTGTTCGTAAGTTAGATCGACACTTATTGAAAGCCCCAAACCACGTAAAATATGCAAAGAAAATTAGAGGCGTCTAACTTTGTTTTGCAGGGGTGTGCTGTGATGTGATATGGCCATGATTGTGATTATATTTGATGTATGCAATGTTCCTTATTGTAAGTTGGCAACCGGCAGGAGCCATATGGTTGTCTTTAAATTCTGTTAAGACCCGCGTGTCTATTCAAAGTAGTTGTAATAGTTGAAGACAATCATGGAGCAGCGTCATTGACCTTGATGCAATGCCGGTGATGATGGAGATCATGCTCGTACTTGAAGATGGAGATCGGAAGCACAAAGAAGAAAGGCCATATCATATCACATATTATGAATTGCATGTGATGTTAATCCTTTATGCATCTTGTATTGCTTAGTTAACGACAGTAGCATTATAAGATGATCCCTCATGCATATGAATTTCAAGTTCTAAAGTGTTCATCCTTAGTAAGCACCGTTGCTAAAGCTTGTTGTTTCGAAGCACCACGTGATGATCGGGTGTGTTAGATTCTGCAAGTGTATACAACGTGAGCAAGCCAGATTTGCTCATGCGGAAGCTAATGTTTGATCTTGACGAGCGTAGCATGTACATACATGGTCTTGGAACACGGACCACCGAAAGGTAAAACATGAATCATATAGTAGATATGATGAACATGTCGATTGTTCGCCATTGAAGCTACATCAACTCTCGTGATGATCGGATTTGATGTGGTGGATTTGGTTCGTGTGATCACTAAAACAATGTGAGGGATATTGTTTTGAGTGGGAGTTCACCTAGATTAATTTAACTATTAATTAGAACTCAATTTGTCATAAACTTAGTCTTAACTATTGCAAATATGTTGAAGATAAATGGCGGCCCCTACCATCAATTTTAATGCGTTCCTAGAGAAAGAAAGGTTGAAAAACAATGGAAGCAACTTCGCGGATTGGTTCCGCAATTTGAGGATTGTCCTCAATGCTGGTAATTTGGACTATGTGCTGGATGCACTGGTGACTCCGCACTGATGCTACCGATGAAGTAAAGAATGTTTACCTCCTCGGAAGAATCAGTACTCCTGATTCGTGTGCTATCTTGTATGGTTTGGAATCGGAGCTTCAGAAAAGGTTTGAGAATTCAGACCCACATGATATTGTCCATGAACTCAAATTGATTTTTGAGACTCACGCGGCAGTTGAGAGCTATGAGGCTTCTAAAAAGTTCTTTAACTGCAAGATGGAAGAGCGCAGCTCCATCAGTGAGCATGTGCTTAAGATGTCTGGGCACGCAAACAAACTCCAAAGCTTGGGTATAGTGATTCCTAATGCTTTGGGGATTTACCATGTCCTCCAATCACTACCACCAAGTTACAAGAACTTCGTGATGAACTACAATATGCAAAGCATGAACAAGCAGTTGCCAGAACTCTTCTTTATGTTAAAATCTGCAGAAGTGGAGATCAAGAAAAAGCACCAAGTGTTGATGGTCAATAAGACCACCAAATTAAAGAAAGGCAAGTCTAAGCAAAAGGGACACTTCAAGAAGGGTGGCAAGAAAGTTACCGCACCGACAAAGAAGACCAAGGCTGGACCTAAGCCTGATACTGAGTGCTTTTACTGCAAGGGAGAAGGTCACTGGAAGCGGAATTGCCCAGAGTACTTGGCGGATTTGAAGAACGACAACATCAAGAAGAAAGGTATATCCGATATACATGTTATTGATGTGTATCTCACTAGTACTCGTAGTAGTGCCTGGGTATTTGATACTGGTTCGGTTGCTCATATTTGTAACTCGAAACAGGTGCAGAATAATGCGAAGCTAGCGAAGAACGAGGTGACGATGCGCGTGGGAAATGGATCAAAGGTTGATGTGATCACGGTCGGCACGCTACCTCTTCATCTACCATAGGGATTAGTTTTATACTTAAATAATTGTTATTTGGTGCCTGCGTTAAGCATGAACATATCGGGATCTTGTTTATTGCGAGACGGTTACTTGCTTAAGTCCGAGAATAATGGTTGTTCGATTTATATGAGTAATATGTTTTATGCACATGCACCTTTGATAGATGGTCTATTCTTATTGAATCTCGATAGTGGAAATACACATATTAATAACATTGAAGCTAAATGTTTGAAATCGAGCGATAACTCGACCTATATGTGGCACTGTCGTCTTGGTCACATTGGAGTGAAGCGTATGAAGGAACTCCATTCTGATGGACTTCTTGAATCACTTGATTTCGAATCACTTGAAAGATGCGAAGCATGTCTGATGGGTAAAATGACTAAGACTCCATTTTCTGGTATGATGGAGCGAGCTACGGACTTATTGGAAATCATACATACCGATGTGTGTGGTCCAATGAGTGTAGCATCGCGCGGTGGTTATCGTTATGTTCTTACCTTCACGATGACTTGAGTAGATATGGGTATATCTATTTCATGAAACATAAGTCCAAAACTTTTGAGAAGTTTAAGGAATTTCAAAGTGAGGTGGAGAATCAACGTAACAAGAAGATTAAATTTCTACATTCTGATCGTGGAGGTGAATATCTAAGTTACGAGTTTGGCGAGCATTTGAAGAAATGCGAATACTTTCACAATTGACACCGCCGAACACCACAACGTAATGGTGTGTCCGAACGTCAGAATCGAACTCTCTTAGATATGGTTCATTCTATGATGTCACTTACAGTTTACCGCTATCATTTTGGGGTTATGCATTAGAAACAAATGCATTCACTTTAAATAGGGCACCATATAAATCCTGAAACGACACCGTATGAATTATGTTTGGAAGAAACCTAAATTGTCGTTCCTTAAAGTTTGGGGTTGCGAAGCCTATGTAAAGAAGTTATAGCCGGACAAGCTAGAACCCAAAGCGGAAAAATGCGTCTTCATAGGATACCCAAAGGAAACTATTGGGTATACCTTGTATCATAGATCCGAAGGAAAAATCTTTGTTGCCAAGAATGGATCCTTTCTAGAGAAGGAATTTCTCTCGAAAGAAGTGACTGGAAGGAAAGTAGAACTTGACGAGGTTTTCGAACCTTCTCTCGAACTTGCGAGTAGCGCAGCACCGGAAGAAGTTCCTGTGGTGCCTGCACCAATAAGAGAGGAAGCTAATGATGATGATCATGAAACTTCGGTTGTAGTTGCTACAGAACCTCGCAGGTCAACGAGAACTCGTACCACTCCTGATTGTTATGATCCCGTTATGAGTGTCATGTTGGTAGACAACACCGATGACCCTGCCACATATAAGGAAGCGATGATAAGCCCAGATTCCAATAAATGGCAAGAATCCATGAAATCCGAGATTGGATCCATGTACGAAAACCAAGTATGGACTTTGGTGGACTTACCGGATGGCCGGAAGGCTGTCGAGAACAAATGGATTTTCAAGAAGAAAACATATGCTGATGGTAATGTTACTGTTTATAAAGCTCGACTTGTCACAGAAGGGTTTCGACAAATTCAAGGAGTTGACTACGATGAGACTTTCTCACCAGTAGTGAAGCTAAAATCTGTGAGGATTTTGTTAGCAATCGCTGCATATTACGATTATGAGATATGGCAGATGGATGTCAAAACAGCGTTCCTCAATGGAGACATTGATGAAGAGTTGTATATGATGCAACCCAAAGGTTTTGTCGATCCTAAAGATGCTAACAAGGTATGCAAACTTCAACGGTCCATATATGGATTGAAGCAAGCATCCCGAAGTTGGAATCAACGTTTTGATAAGATAATCAAAAGTTTTGGTTTTATACAAACTTATGGAGAAGCTTGTATTTACAAGAAAGTGAGTAGGAGCTCTGTAGCATTCTTAATACTATATGTAGATGACATATTGTTGATTGGGAATGATGTAGACCTTCTTAATAGTGTCAAGGAATATTTGAATAATAGTTTTTCAATGAAATATCTTGGCGAAGCAGCTTACATATTATGCATAAAGATTTATAGATATAGATCGAGACGCCTAATATCATTGTCACAAAGTACATATTTGGACAAAGTTCTAAAGAGGTTTGGAATGGAAGATAGCAAGAAAGGGTTCTTGCCCATGTTGCCCAATACGACCTTGAGTAAAACTCAAAGTCCAGCAATGACAAAAGATAGAGAAAGGATGAGTAATACTCCCTATGCCTCAGCCATAGGATCTCTAATGTATGCCATGCTATGTACTAGACCCGACATTGCATATGCTGTTATTTTGACTAGCATATATCAAAGTGATACAGGAGTGGATCATTGGACAGCGGTCAAAAACATCCTTAAGTACTTGAGAAGAACTAAGGATATGGTTCATTCTTATGGAGCTGATGAACAACTCGTTGTTAATGGTTACACCGATGCTAGTTGGAACATCGATCCAGATGATTCTAAATCTCAATCTGGATATGTATTTACTTTGAATGGTGCAACAGTTAGCTGGAGGAGTGCAAAGCAAAGCGTTGTGGCGAGATCTTCAACTGAATCGGAATACAAAGCTGCTTCGGAGGCTTCACAAGAAGCGATATGGATGAAGGAGTTCATTACAAAGCTCGGCGTGGTTCCAAGTGCGCTGGACCCAATGTCTATCTACTGTGATAACATGGGCGCCATAGCCAATGCGAAAGAACCAAGGTCACGCAATAAGCTGAAGCACATCAAGCTACGTTTTCACGCTATTCGAGAACATGTCCAAGATGGTGACATAAATATTTGCAAAGTACACACATATCTGAATGTGGCGGATCCGTTGACTAAACCTCTCCCGAGGGCAAAACATGACCAACACCAAACTGCCATGGGTGTTCAGTATATTACCATGTAATCTAGATTAGTTGACTCTAGTGCAAGTGGGAGACTGTTGGAGATATGCCCTAGAGGCAATAATAAATGTAGTTATTATTATATTTTTGTGTTTATGATAAATGTTTACATTCATGCTATAACAGTATTAACAAGGAAACATTAATACTTGTGTGATTTGTAAACTAAATTAGAGTACCTAGTAAAGCCTCTTTATAATAGTAGCTTGTTGGTTAATAAATGATTGTGGTTTCCCTATCATGAACATTAAGATGTTATTAACAACAAGATCATATCGTTAGGAGAATGGTATGATGGTAATACTCCTATAGATAAGCGTAGCATAAAGATCAAGTCATTTTAATAGTTCAATTGCTATATGCTTTCTGATACATAGTAACCTAATTCCTTCGACCATGAGATCATGCTTATCACCATCACCCGAAGGATGCTTTGATGACATCAAACACCACACCGTAACTGGGTGGTTATAAAGGTGGCATTGAGTGTTCGGAAAGTATTGGTTGAGACACATGGATCAAGACTGGGATTTGTCCATCCATATGACGGATAGATATACTCTGGGCCCTCTCGATGGAATGTCATCCAATTGGCTTCCAAGCATGTGACTAGATCACAAGGGATCACATATCACGGGAACGAGAAAAGAGTACTTATCAGTAACGAGGTTGAACTAGGTATGCAGAGATACCGACGATCAAAACCTCGGATAAGTAAACTATCGTGAGACAAAGGGAAATTTGTATCCTATGTAAGTGGTTCATTCAATCACAAAGTAATCGTAGAAATATGTGGGAGCCATATGAATTTCCAGATTCCTCTATTGGTTATTGTTCGGAGAAGTGTCTTGATCATGTCCACATAATTCACGAACCGTAGGGAGACACACTTAAGGATTCGATGTTGTTAAGTAGTTATGGAATTATGAGTAAGAGACCGAATGTTGTTCGGAGTCTCGGATGGGATCCGTGATATCACGAGGAGATCCGGAATGGTCCGGAGAATAAGATTCATATAAGGAAAGTCCTGTTTCGGGGTTGGAGAATGGTTCCGGTGTTTTCATCGGGAATGTTCTAGAAGGTTCCGGAAGGTCCGGCACTCCGGAGGGGAATGGTACATGAA
Source organism: Avena longiglumis (assembly GCA_030063025.1). Classification (NCBI taxonomy): domain Eukaryota; kingdom Viridiplantae; phylum Streptophyta; class Magnoliopsida; order Poales; family Poaceae; genus Avena; species Avena longiglumis. The sequence goes on from CP125976.1 coordinate 525,014,384, forward strand.
TGTGTCATAACAAGTTGGAATGGTTGCATCATGTACTAGGTGTAATCGCTGAGCAAAATAAAGGGATAAATCAAATCCTAGTTTGAAAAGTCAAACGCCAATTTGAAAAGTCAAACGGCAAGTTTTGCTTGGTGGAGGGAGAGTAGGAAACCTACTTGGGGAAGAGTTCCTCTCCCTCCACCCGCCGTACTGGGAAGCCGAGTTGGGGAGGGACTCCCCTCCCCTTGGCCGGCGCCCTCCACCTATATCAGGAGGGTCAGGGCTGCCCCTCCAAGACTACACCTTGCCTCACCAAAACCCTAGCCCTAAGCCGTCGGCGCCACCACCTCCTGCTGCTGCCGCCGCCTAGGGCAAACCCTAGCCGCCAACTTGGGCTTCCCCAATCCCTAGCCGCCGGCCTAGCCCTCTCTCCTTGGTGTGTCTAAATCCTAGATCGCCGAGGCCTCTCTCATAGTCCACCATACTCGCTCCGACTTAAGGCAAAGCCTCGAGATCTCCTCTACTTGCGAGGTCTTCATCGAGTACCAACGCAGTGACCGATCGCGAAGCGCCGCTTAACGCAGACCTAAGGATCGTCTACACGATCTTCAGATCGGAAAGAGTACAACTACATCACCCACGAGAATCTGCTCTCGTTAAACACTTTGGAATATTCTAGGGTGAGTTATTCTACCGACTCGTTGATACAATCTAGTAGATAGATCTTGGCTTGTTTGTTTGTATGCGGTAGAAATTTTTTGTTTTCCATGCTACGAACCCCTACAGAAAGTTCTAACTAAGTTTGATGGAGAATCTTATGAGTTTAATTTTTCCAAATTTGCTAAAGCTGCTTATGAAAAATATATGCCTGATGAGGATTTTAGAGTTGAAAAACTTGCTTCTATTGACCCAGTTTATGACCTTAGACCTCTTTTTGATGATTGTAAGTATGCTCATTCTGATGATAAAGTGGTTTCTTTTGACAGTTATATTGTCAACTTTATTCAAAGTTCTACTAAAAGTTATTTTGAGAGAGGGAAACATGGTTTTATGCATCTCAATAATATTAAGTTTCCCTGCTTTATGTTGAAAGTTTTGAAGTTGCATTTGTTTTGTCTTCCTATGCTAGTGGCCTTTTGTTCCAATAATTTGTTTTCTTATGAAAATCCCTTGAATAGGAAGTGGGTTAGACTCAAATGTGTTGGATATTTGCTTCTTGATGCTCTCTTTCACTTCAAATTCATATTTCCTATGTGAGCATCATTGAAATTATCAAGCCCATCTTAATGGCTATAAAGAAAGAGCTTTTGGGAGACAACCCATTTTAGTTTGCTTTCGGTTTTTGTTTCTTTGAGTCTTGGAAGTTATTACCTCTATAATAACCACTCCTTATACTTTTTGTTTGGTTTTTGTGTCAAGATCAACCTCTTTTGAGAAGTAGGTGAGTTGTGAGAAGTTTGCTGTCCCGGTACAGATTTTTTGTTCTTCATTGTGAAATTCATGAAAAATCTCAATACTTCGGATGAAGCTGTAATTTTCTGTGCTTGTGCCCCAATTTGTTATCCGACTTTTGTTAGTTTTCACTTTTTGATTTGAGAAACAGAAGATTTTTGAAAAAATCAATCTTTACATGCTGGTCTGTTTTGACAGATTTCTGCCATCATTCGCATTTGCCTCTTAAATCAACTTCCTTTTAAATTCTTTTGGGGATTTTGAAAGGAGTTGATACAGTAGCTTTCGCTTTGTTGGATTTCAGTTGAAATTTGAACCCAAAGGTTTATTTTTTTTGCATACACTAATGCTGCTAATGAAGATTGAGTGAGGCTTTGAAAGGAACTTTCAAGTGTTGGAGAGAAGGAATTTGCAGAGTCGGAATAGGTAAAAGTGCTGGAAATCAAAGGTTCATGAAAAACTTTTCTCTTTATATTTTTGTTGTTTTTATTCCATATGGAAGGTTACGAGACGAAAAAGAGGAAGAAACGGAGCCCGGGTGGGCCACACCTCAAAGTGGCGCGGACCCTCCCTGGTCGTGCCACTAGGGGGTGTGATCAACCCGGAGCTCATCTCCGTCCCGTTTTTGCATAGTACCTTCCTTATGTCGTAAAACCTCGTAATTATAATCACCCGGATCCCCCGAGGTTAGTATATCGTGTTCTCTTCATGTTTTCGTTTCGATCTATTTCTGTAAAGAAATATTCTCAAGTTTAGAGGCATCATGGTCTCCGCCAACGACAAGGGCAAGAAACCCGTGGAAGAAGAAAGGATCGCAGCTAGGCGCGAAGATATGGATTGGAGCGTCGAGGAGGAAGTAAAGAACATGTCAGGAGGCATGAAGGGACAAACTGCCACGGGATCAAGGGTGAGAATACCTACTTTTGTAGGAGCAATTAAGAGTGGACGTGCATTTTCTCAAAATATGCAGGAAATGATGACATTCATTCCAGACTTCAGTTCCTTCCCTAGGGCAGTGGAAGCGCTTAGAACCACTGATGAGTTTTGTCATAAGTACCGAGCTCTAAGGAGGAAGGTGGATATACTTCAAGAGGAGAATGACAGGCTTCGTAAGATGCTGGAGGATTGATACGTCGGAAACGTATCTATAATTTTTGATGTTCTATGCTTGTTTAGTATCTACTTTGCTTTGCTTTGTCTACACTTTGAGGTATTTTTATATGTTTTTTGGTACTAACCTATTAACAAGATGCCACAATGCTAGTTGCATGTTTTCTTCTGTTTTTGGTTCCAGAAAAGGCAGAAAATCAATATTCTCGGAATTGGACGGGACAAAAGCCCAAGTCAATATTTTACCGTGGGGAACACGGAGCCAAAATACGAGGCGGAGGGGAGCCTACCGACGACGACATCGCCATGGACTACGTGGTGGTGGTAGGCTTAGTTGTGTTTTTATGTATTTCGTTTTTTTATATTTTTTGTACAAATGTCGCCGAACTATCTATGCAACCGCCAAATTATCTATGCACTTGTTTTTTTAAAGAATTTTGATCGTATTCAAATATTTAAATTTTTTGTATGGGGACATGGCTGGGAGCCAGCGCCCTCTCATTACTTAGCACACGCTAGCCCACCCCCATACAGGTCTAAAAATGGTGCGTCGGACGCCGTATTAGGGGCACAAGGCGTCCCCTTTGAACCCTAGCCATCCGCAGGCCACTGCTGCCGCCCGCACCGACGGTGGCGGCCATGCCTAGGATGCCAAAGGCGATAGGAGATCTTCACGGCCCCGTCGATCCTCTTCGCACCAGGGGTGTACCCCAAGGGGCGGTGCCAGTGGATCCAGGCAGGGGATGGAGGAGCGAAGGAGAAGATGGGGGCGATGGTGCAGACTTGGAAGCGACATGGTGGTTACCTTAGGTGGCGGCGTTGCATCTTGGTCTCCTCTAACCGATTTGTGGGTTCAGCCATGCCTTCGAAAGGGCTGAAGGCTGACCCGCTCGTTCTGTTCGCTGGAAGCCGACCGACAGTGTGGGGACCGCTGGATCAGCCTGAATAATGATGGTGGTCCTAGGGTGCCTTCCGCGTGAAGACGAAGATCTACTGGCTACCTGTTGTCAATGATTGATGGCAAAAATCGTGGCCACTTTTCGTTGGAACTCCAAGTGCAGAGTGTTGTAGCAAGATTTTTTTCCCAAACTCTCGGGGAATTGGTTATGAAAGTTTATTCGTATTCTCCTCATCAAGCAACTTGTAAAGTAAAATAATTTGTCTTGTGTCCCCAACTCCAACAAGTGGTTGTCAAGCACAAGGTTTCGTATTAGTAATACAAAATAAAATATATAGTAAACTAAAATAAATAAAGTAAAGTAATGAAAACTATATGATATGGAGGATAGTAAAGTTGTTTTTGGGTTTTTATGAGTGATTGCAAGTAAGAAAAGTATTTTTGTATTTTCGAAATAATAAATTGTAGAAAATAGAAAATATAGTAATTGCAATGGAAAGGTGTTTCTTATGATTAAAATTGGACCAGGGTTCATGGGTTCACTTGTCTACTCTCTTTTTAAGTTGTAGTGATCATAAAAGAATTCATCAATGATAAATATTCATGAAGCTTCTATATATGTATGGTAAGTATTCATATGCGCATCATGTCCTAACATAGATATGAAACACATCTCTCTTATACTCCTCAAGAAAGGGAAACTCCATGCAGTCTTGAATTAAGAACAAATCAGAGTATATCTTTAAGTAATATAACATGATGTTTGAAATACAAATATGCTACCTTGATCTAACAAGATTATCTCACTGTCACATGATAATTATAGCACATGATTTCACTTTATCCCTAGTGAGGCAGCAAAAGAAACGTAAAAACCAAAGTAGATCTTGAATATTGTTTGTCACAATTCAATCACTACCACCATGCTACTCCATCTAATACACACTTCTCCCCATACAAGTTCTTGCATACAAGTTGGATCAAAACAAGCAATTAAGAACATGGTACATGATATGCATCTACCAATACATCTTACACAAAATAGGTTCCAATCTCATATATCAAATCATATAATAAAGATCCACCGAATAGGAATTACATATATGACCATAATCATGTTAGGCAGCTCATATGGTACTATATCTATGAAGAACAAGAGAGAAATAGATCAAGCTAATGCCACAAACCCATAGTCCATAGGTGGACTACTTCCTCTTCATCATGGTGATGATGCTAGAGATGGTGGAGAGGGTGGAGATCCCTCCAAAGGCGGCTCCAGCAGAGTTTCCCCCTCCAATCTTTGTTGTACCTGACACTGTTTGGTGATATTTTCATCTCTTGTGTGCTCCCTCTTGAGGACTCCCCGGGGGATTCCTTATATAGGGGGTTTTAGGTTAAGAGAACTCCGTGGGTGAAAGAATCAAGGCGATCGGACGGCTGAGGAGGAAAATAGGGTAGGTGGCGCGCCCCCTTTACTGGGCGCACCACCTGGTATCTTTTGGGCCTCTTGGACCTCCAGGTGAGGTTCTTGCGCTCCAGATGCTTCTCATGGATAAATATTGACATCCCCAAAAGTTCAGGTCCATTTGACTCCGTATAGGTCCTGAAACATCAAAATCATTGAAAACAGGGTTTTTCTTCCCTGCAGGGTTATAACCAAAATAAAGGGGATTATTGGTAAATCCCCAAAAATCAATGTAAAACATGGATATAACATTATATATGATGCAAATATGTGGATAAACATGTTAACAAACTACAAAGTTCATGTATGCATTTTACATGCATCAACATCCCCAAGCTTAACCTATGCTCGTCCTCGAGCATAAAGGTGATTCAAATAAACATGGACTTTGGAGTTTGTTACTTTTGCTTCTTTCATTATCATTTAAAGTTCATAGGTTCAAATCCTTTCAATGAAACATAATATGCAAGTATACTATCAAGTTGTACCCTTTGCACATCTATAAACATGTTAAACAATAAGTAATGTGGTGTGATAAAACAAATGATGGACACAACAAACCTTCAATCACACTTTGATGAACCTATACAATAAGAGACTCTTCCTATAATCGGCATTGGTGTTTTATGCCTCTACTTTTATTTTTGGGCTCCTTATTAGTTTAATGTTTGACTAGAAGACTCACTTCTTAGTTTCATGTCTTCCCTAGAGATTTTTTGCATCTCGTACCAAAAGTAAGCATTGAATACATATGTTAATCCTCCATAAATAATGTAAAATAAATTTTTGAGCTATGTAGTTGATGGTGGCTCAGATCAATGTAGAGCTTCGTTGGGAGTCCCCAAGAGGAAGGTGTGATGAGCACAACGGCAAGTCTTCTCTCGGTAAGAAACCAAGGTTATCGAACCAGTAGAAGGAAGGAAATGACTCAAAGGTGTTGCTAGCAACTTGGAAACCTGCACAACACAAATTCAAGACTTTGCCCCAACGAACAGTGAGATTGTCAATCTCACCGGTTTGATGAAAACAAAGGATTAACTGTATGGTTTGGACGGTAATGGTGGTTTGCAGAAAGTAAACAGTAACAATGGAATATGTATCAATGGTAAAGATTGGATCAGGGTCCATAGTTCACTAGAGGTGTTCTCCTTAAGATAAACAAACATGGCATGTTGGGTAAACAAATTACAGCAGGGCAATTGACAGGACTGAGCAAGGCATAACAATGCAATACTAGACATTCATGATCCTATGAGATTTGATTGGGAAATACAACAAGATACATAGACATCCATCCAACTGCATCTATGACTAGTAATCCACCTTCAGGTTATCATCTGAACCCCGTCTAGTATTAAGTTGCAAGCAACGGATAACTGCTTTAAGCAAAGTGTGTAAGGTAAACAATCTACTTGTTCCATGAACAAGAGATCGTTGTTTTCTCCCTAGTAGCAACATCACATCTACAACATTAGAGATTTTTGTCACTTCCCTTAGATTAAATAGAGCCATGAACCCACTATCGAGCATAAATACTCCCTCTTGGAGTCACTAGCATCTACTTGGCCAAGATAGCTACTAGAAACGAAGAGCATGCAAGATCACAAATAACACAGACATGATAGAATCAATAAGACAAAACCATTAATCAATCTGACATAGTAATCTCAATATCCATCGGATCCCTGCAAACACAACATGCATGATTACAAATAGATGACCTTGATCATGAACGGATCTCACAAGATCTAAATATGGTAGCACAAAGGAGGAGAGACAACCATCTAGCTACTACAAGGACCCGTAGTCCAAGGTGGAACTACTCACGCTTCATACCGGAGGCTGGCATGATGATGAAGAAGGCCTCCGGGATGATCTCCCCTCCGGCAGGGTGTCGGGAAGAGCTTTAGATCACCCGATCTAGGGACGATGGTGGCGGCGGTTGTGGAATGTTTCGTGGAAGATTGATCGGGTACTCAGGGTTTTGGTATCGGGGGCTTCTTATAAGCAAAGAGGCGAGGCAGGGGGGCACCCAGTGTGGCCGCACCCCCAGGCACGGGCCAGGCTTGGCCACGCGGCTAGGGTGTGTGCCCCCCTGGTGGCTCCCCTCCGTCTCGTATTCTGGCTCCGTGTTCCCCATGGTAAAATATTGACTTTGGCTTTTGTTCCATCCAATTCCGAGAATATTGATTTTCTGCCTTTTCTGGAACAAAAAACAGAAGAAAACAAGCAACTGGCATTGTGGCATCTTGTTAATAGGTTAGTAACAGAAAACATATAAAAATACCTCAAAGTATAGACAAAGCAAAGCAAAGTAGATACTAAACAAATATGAAACATAAAAAATTATAGATACGTTTACGACGTATCAGTAGTTCATGTCAACACTACTAATAAGGATGGGGTTCCAAATTGGTTTTGTTTCAGAAGTTGCATATGGTTTATGTGTTAAAAAATTTACAAGTTGAATGTCTCATGCAACTTTACCAATGAACTGACGCTACAACATGTCATTGTATAGCATAAGTTGTCATAAAAATTGCATCATTGAGGTACCTCTTGTCGCTGTGTGACTATATTCCCTTTACACGTTTGGTGCCTAGGAAGCATGATTATTTTGCGTTATTTTCATACGAGGCATATCTCCATATTTTTGAAGACAAGACAAACAAACATATGAGTTCTCTCGGCAAATTTCTTTTGAAAAGAGCGTCATTGATTGTCATGCTATAAGTTTCCATCATGTCATGCATGGGTTTGGCTAGCGTCCCATGAGAATTTTCTCTTTCCTTATGCTTACTCCAGTGTGTAGTGCAAGACAAAGTAAGAACAAATATGAGATATTGTAAGCTTGTGCCATGACAACATGGTTTTTCTAACAAACAACTTATGAGATGTAAGCAAAAAAAGTTCCATAGTGGTAAGACCCCAAACCTTACTTTCATATGAGCTTTAAATTACACAAAAGGGATGTTTTAAGAATCTTTAGAGAATTAACACACATATTATACTTGAAAGTAGCTTTTTTCCACTGGTAGGTGGATACGCCTAATCTAGTTTAGGGGGTTTGAAACAAGTCTTAGCTTGCATTATAAAGGGTTAGCAAAAAAAGATCTAAAGAGTGTGCCATCTAGTTCATAATGCCAACATTTATTTTATCACCTTGCTCCTTATGGTTGAACATAAATATACATGAGCAAAGTATACAAATTAATAGGCACAAAAAATAATACTTCATATAAAGTACTTGAGCTTAAAAACTAGACACAACATGAATTTCAGCCTTTTTGCTTTTATCCCCCATTTTATTTCATTTCAAGGCATTTATATTTAATCTTAATCTTATAATGGAAAAGTTTATTTTCAGTAACGTAATCATAAAAATGCATAATTATTCAAGATTGTGGTCCTTTTATTGCAAACAAAAGTAAAATAAACAAAACAAGCGCTCCAAGTTTCTACGATAGTTTTATGTTGCTCGAAAAACAAAACTTAGAGGTTTGCAAACCGAGAGTTTAATAAGTCCAGTGGGATGCCTTGGGGATCCCCAAGATTATGGTTTTTACCATCCTTGGATTGCTCTTGGTGTGATGTTCCTCTATTTCCTGTCAAAAAACTTCAACACAAAACTTTTCTCCCATCTCTTTTCCGAGAGGTGACATTAGTGGCACAAAAGCATAATAGTTGCTGCATATATATCAAAGACAAAATTCTTTCTAAATGTTCCATCAAGAATATAATGTTTCTAAACATCCCTAGCATATAATATGACTCATAATGCGAATATAGGCTGACTAGGTGAGTCCACTCATCGACTGTTTTTTTCCACTGAATTCGCTTCGTCCGGCGTTTCCAGGACGTTCCCGGGATCCTGGGAATGGCCTGGTAAGTCCGGACCATAGTTGGTCCAAATTCGAACGAAACAGGAATCCTGAAAACACGACTAGACCAATTTTCATTGTCCGGACCAAAAAATCATTCTGAGTTCGGCGTGGTAGGAACGTGAGTGGAGATGCTCTAATGTAGTAAGCCTGGGCCAAACAAGGGCGAGCAGGCCAGCGTACCCAGGGCTGGCAGGCTGGGCCTATCGCCTCCTCAATTCTGCATTTCGCTTTACTCTTTTCCACTTCTTTTTATGGGTTCAAGAGAATTGTGCGGGGCTCTAGATAACCTTAATAAGTTGGAGGCCGACTCATTGCACACATTAAACAATGTCCTTTATCGAGACGTAGGCATCAATCTTTGATTGACAAGGTCGTTAGGAAGCTTTACGATCCTTTAGTTAATAATAACGTGTTTGAAAGTTGAAACAAAGTGATGGAGCACCGCTAAATCCTTGTATCCACAGAACGAGTAGTAGTAGTAGCAAAAAGCCGCACACGCCGGCCTGATACTACATCACCAACCGCTCATGATTACTCGGCAGCCCCCACGTTGAAAGACTCATCACCATCACCTTTGCATCATGCTGCCCCTCTTCCGTTGCTTAATCATATGCCCAATATATAATTAAACCACTTTTGCTAGGACAGGGGTGGCTGGCTACCTTCCATTCTACCGGCAATCTTCGTTTTTCTTCTCCCTTGTACTCCTCCGCTCCCTACAGTACAGTAGCATTTATAACGAGTATGAAGTTATAGACAGATGGATGATTCGAGTTGTAGTAATTGTGCAGTGACTTTGCATGCAAGAAGAAGGCCCTTCCTTGGCGCAACAGAATTACCAATCAGGTGGAGTACTCGACTAGACTGAGTGCAACAGGAGGAGAAATGAAGAATGCATGCCACATGATAGAGAGTAAGTTCATTTGATACACCGTTCGTTCAGTAATATAAGACATTTTAGATACTCTCTCCGATCTAAATTAGTTGCCTTAGATTTTTTAAATTCAATTGTATCTAGATATAATTTAGTATTAGATTCATCTATATTTTGATAAATTTGAGTCAATTAATTTAGATCGGAGAGAGTATTTAAAGTTGATTAGATTTAGACTAAAATCGATAAACCTAAATAGTATAACACGTGTAGATGCATATAATTTTTTTTAGAAAAATTAGAAGCTCTTACGTTAATGAACGGAGGAGTATTTGATCTCGCGGCAAGCAAACCCGGCCACGTCGATAGCTTCTCTCGCGGAACCCGACGGTTGGTCCAGCGCAGAACCCGGGTTGCACCATGCCCGAGGAACTCCGATCACTTTCAGGCAAGGATCCAGTCACCGTCGTCAGGAATTAGAATTCCGCACGCGAAGATTCGGAGTTTAATGGGCGAGCACTGCAAACCTTGACGCACCTCTTTCAGCCCCTGAATTCCTCCCCTTTCTCAGCGGGTTCAGGATCAGTCCATTTCATGATTCGGTCAGTCAACTCAATCGATCGTTCTGCGTGTGTCGCCAGGTTGCCACCCATGAAATATATAAAATAAACCGTTACCGGATTTATCCGATCCTTTAAATAGGATTTCGTCATGCTATATTAATATAGCAATTGCCGAGAAGCTATGATGAAATGCACGTACGGGACAAGCTGAAGAGTGGTGCTAACTTGCTAATAATAGTAGCATAAATTATCAAACCATGGCCTTTTCTAGAAAATTATGTGGGAGCCACAGCCCAGTTAGACCCGTGTGTAGCTTCGCCACTTATAGCAACCACAATACAATCATAAGAGTCTTGAAATGAAATAAAATGCTAGACAATAGCAAACACACGCTCAAAAGAAAGAGAAAAAGAAATGTCCTCCGCACCACGCTTCTAGCAACAACCCGTCAAACACCAAGCAACACCTTTGTTGCTGTCCGGACCAGAAACTGGTCCTAGGGTTTCCCCTGGCACACAAAGGTAGGCGGACGCAAGGTAGCCACAACACCCTCCAAGAAGGTATGGTGCCACCCAAGAACGGCATCGGTTCGGTGTTGGTAGAGCCAACAAGGATTTCTTACAAAAAAAAACATATACACAACCCCCGAGCGATCCTTTGCGCAGGAGCCTAGCGAGATCAAGGCCTCGCCTCCACCAAGCTGGCCATCCACGAGTGTAACACCCTCAGAATCAGCCCTATGCAAGTTTTAGCGAACCCAAAACCGAATAATGCGATGAAAGGTGGTGCACACGGCACTTAGATGCGGTGGAAAGAAATCAACACCTGCTTAACAAAAAGGGTGCCGGGGCAAAGGAAAAAGGAAAAAAGGAATCGGAGGTCGAGACACGGATAGCGATACTAAATCTTGGGGTCGCATACATAGAATGGTGGAACCAACGATACTACCAACAAAAACAAAACCCTGGCGTTTCCTCCCTCGAGACCAAACGAATCACAGAGAGAACTCCCTTGGCATTTACTTTATTGATTATTATGTGCGGTAGCTTTACAGCTCGGGTTTGTGGGGGCCATATCTCCCCACGTGTTTAAGGCCGATCTCTCTGGAGCTGTCAAGAACTCCTCCTACCTGGGACTGGCGTCGGGAAAGCACTTGGTCCGGGGTCGGGGCATCGGACTGCGCCGCGATTTCGCTGCTTGTTGCTCGGCTCTTGTCTTAGCCGCCAGCCGCGCCCAGTGTGGGTAGGTAGGTTGGGTGAGTTTATAAACTTTTTATTTGTTTTAAACGGGCCGTTTGCAAACCGATAGCGGCCAAAATAATTAATCCGAAGAACCGGGCTTTGCATTTGAATAAAGATGGGGCGTTTTAGAAAACAAAACGGGCTTTGCGAAAATAGTTTTAGACAAACAACATATGATGATGCCGATGCAATGCACAAATTCAACGCGATTTTCTAGTAGTGGTTTTTGCGGGATGCCACAACGAGCATGCACCACTACGGTCATGAAACCGTCATCATTGTGTCACCAAGGACAGAGGCAAAACGTAGCTTGAATCAGGGCCAACGGTACCATGGTCGTGCGGGAGAAATCGTTTCCACCACCAAATACGGTAGTTGACCTAACACGGTTGTAGGCACACCAGTCCCAGATGGATCCGGCCGGGTCCAACTAGCCCGTAAAGCTTCGAGGAGACACACTAGTCCCAAGAGAGTCTAGTCGGGCCCGTAAAGCTCGCAACCACGCTGCAACAGGCCGATCATGGTCGTCGTCGATCCCTTGCACAAACTATCTCTGGTGAAAAAAGGGTCGGCAGTCCCGGTCCGCAACTGACTTTAGTCCCGGTTTTGGGCCCGGGACTGCGAAAACGGGACTAGAGGCCCCCCTCTAGTCATGGCTCTCTAAGGCCCGCGTCTGATAACAGCCACGTGGTTGTTTCAGCGCCGCGGGGGGCGGAAACCCTCTAGTCCCGAGCCATAACATCACCCGGGACTATAAGGTTTCTGCATGACAGAGAATTGTGTTTCTTCGCCGCGAGATTGTACTTCCTTTTTTTGCCATTTCGTTCTTTTTTCGTTTTGTGTTTCACTATAATTCAAACATATATTTCAGTATACATATTATACGCTACTACGTACACACTACACGTCGATGCATTTATATAATTAATCGATCCCTTGCAAGCATACATATAATCAATCATATCAAAAGGAAGAAATGTTTTGAAATTACATGGTCATTGATGAATATATATATCATATCATCTACATGGAGATGACTAAGGCAGATCGAGTTCCACGTCATCCGCATAATGTTCTCCATGTACATCAAGGACTTTCTTCGTCATAAATCCCGCCAGCTCCTCTTGAATTGCTCTTATACGCTGGTTTGGCTCTAGTTTCTCCCGCAAATCATAAATATAATGTGAGTCAACTTTCTGCTCACTGGTCAACTCGCGGATGTACTCGTAGACGTAGTATCCACATAAATGAGTTCCCAGTGGCTGCTGGAAACTCTTCACTATTTTATAAGTTAACTCCTCTTTGAATGGACCTGGTATTTTCTGTCTGAACCGTGTCCAACACCTGCTCGGCAAAGAAAATGAACAAAGAAGTTATTAGTTACTTGATATCAGGAAATGAATGAAAGAGGATGATATAATGCGATAATGATTGAAATTACTTATGGAGCATTGCTTTCATGTCGCTCCACTGTTGTTGGTCCCAACTTAATGAGTCGTGGACTTCAACTAGGGAGTTGTCAACTTGAATGTTTAGCAAGATCCAGTAGAATCTGCGGACGTTTACATAAGCATACATGCATAGCTCATCCATTAAGCAAAAATAAAATGTGTACAAGATATAAACACTCACTTGAAGTTGTAAGGAAATAGTATTTCCTTAACAAAAAATTTCTCGGTTAAGAACCTGCACAGGTCTTTCTCCACGTCCTTGGGGTGATTCTTTAACGTATATTCATTAACGATATATGGGTCAATGAACCCAACGTCGTATCTTCTAGCTCTTTTGCATTCAGGCATCTTCATTCTGCAGAATATAATATCATCATACAAAAGGATATATAGTTAGGATAATATATTAAATGCAATGGACGAGCTGAGCTACAAACTTAATTATAAAAATAAATCACTTACAGATAGTAGCAACCAATGATAGATTTGTCAAGGGCGCGCTGGTTGTATAACTGAAACAGTTCGGTCATTTGAACCTGTATCGAGTATGCTTTGAAGTGATGCTCCTTTCTAACGTCCACCGGAAACCAATCTTTCTGATGCTTTTTCTGCTTGCGACATGTACCATTCGTGCATATTTCGCATATGTGTGGATAGATGCGCGAGATCCTCATTACTGACTAGAGGCTCCCCTTGGACATACTGCTGTACTATCTGACCCACTGGCGTATCTTCATAGCCTAAATATTGACCAAGAGACATATTTTCTTCGGTAGCAAGTGCTTTGGCCTGCGATACAGTGATTCCCATAAGTGCAGCATTATTACGGGCTCTGGGGTCCATTATTTGCATGTCCATATCCATTTCAGCTCTAAAGGCCTTGTCGAGGTCTGAAATGACTTTGAGCGGGGCGACCGATTGATTCTTCTGTGCTCCGAGCTGGGCAACTTGCTTCCTGCTTTTTGCACTTGTGATTTTTTTCTTCTGTGCTTGCTTAATAATCTTCCGGTCATAGTCTGATTCTAGATTCATCGATATCTGCGATGGTTGCTCAAGAAAGGACTTAGCCCACTTTTTGGTTTTTTCATTATATACCGGATTTGGCTCAGGATTTTTGGGTGCAAAATGCGCCTTAACTTGGGCAGCCACATCCGCGTTAGTTTCCTCATCGCTCTTGTCATAAGGTCTCTTTGGAAGAGCCGGCGGGATGTCGACTATCTTCGCCGTTTGACCTTTCTTTGAGCGCGGGGGAACGTCGAACTTCTGTTTCTTCGACGAGGTAGTAGTATTGCACGGAGGCGGAGGCGGAGATTGAGTATTGCGCGGAGGCGGAGATCGAGTTGATGTACTCCTGTTGCGGCGATCGTCAGCAGGCGGGGTGGACTTGGAGGTTGGCGATAATCGGGTTGGGGTGGACTTGGAGGTTGACGATATTCGATGCGGGGTGGACTTGGATTCCTCGAAGTAGGTGGCCTTGGCGCCGAGCCTGGAAACTTGATGTACTTCTTATTCCATAGAATGATGTTGCGCTTGACATCTCCTAGTTTCGTAAGGCCTTCAGGCGTAGCGATTTCAATCTCTAGGTCTGCAAAATCCTCCACTATGGCATCCACCGTGACACGAGCATAGCCTGGTGGAATCGGAAGTGAATGGTGGAGTGCTCTAGGTAGACAAGGTAAAGCAGTGCCGATCGCCACCTTGAAGGACATGTTGTTCATTGGCTGATGTAGCTCACATTGTGCCATCTCTCTGACATCATCCACGGGGTAGTGATGAGCCGGTGCATCATCTAGCAATTCTTGATCATCAGCCCGGACCTCCGTGGAAGCCACGTTGCTTCTCCGCTGGCTAAGATCCAATGCAGGATCATCAGCCTGCGGGTGAGTTGACGATGGCCTTTGGCTAATTTCATGCATGAGGTTCTTCAGATCAGCTAGGTCCTGCTCTACCCTGGAGATCCGGTCTCTCCCGGTCCTTCTTTCTCTGACGTCTTCTGTAACTAGCATCGTATTGAGGAAACCCTTTCTTCCACGAGACATCGACGCCTTTGCCTCGTGTTCGTACTACATTTTCAGGATTCCCTAGGGCGTGTGTCAGCTCGTCGTTCTCTCTCTCTGGACGGAACAATCCCAATTGAGCATCGTTCATTGCTTGAATAAGGTCTTTGGAGGGTTTTAGAATTTTATCATGAAATAATGTCTTCCCTGTTTCTGGGTCCAAGGATCCCCCGTGCCCGTACCACCAGTGCTTTGACCTCTCGGGCCATCCATCTGTACAAGGAGTGACGCCTCTAGACCTCATGTTCTTCTCCATAGTTTCCCACTTAGGGACGGCACTCTTGTAGCCACCTGTCCCCATTTTATGATGGTATTTCTTGTTGGCAGCATTTAACGCGTTCTTTGCTGACTTTGCCTTTGATTTATCATATTGCTTGTACTTTACAAAATCGGGCCACTGTTCTCTCAACTTCTCGTTTACTCCTTTGAAGTCTGGAGTTTTCTTTTTCGCGACATATTTCGCGTATAAACTTTTCTTGTGGTTCCGGTACAGTTCAGCCATCTTGCTCAGAGCCCACTCCTTCACTTTCACTCTATTTTCAAGCCCACCCGGCCTTGGGGTAATACCATCTACCTCAAATTCTTCATACTCTGGAGGTAGTATGAAATGCGTTATGAGCTTCTGCCAAAGGTCATCTTTGGCATCATCGGTGACATAGCTAGATTCTTCACCGGATTTCTTTGACTGATTCCATTCTTGGATGGTGATCGGCAGGTTGTCCCTAACAAGCACCCTGCATTGATTTATAAACATCCTCCGGTGCTTCTCTGGAGCAATCGGTTCACCATCATCATCTATTTCTTCGATGGTGAACCTCTGATTACCATCCAACTTTTTGTTCGGCCCTCGTTTCGTTCGAGTTGTCGATTGCTTTGATCCGGTGGGCTAAAAGAAGAAGAGAGAGTGATTAATATATATCTAGATCAGTTAATGAATAGAGGTAACACGATACTTTATATATATATATATATGTACCTCGCCGGATCATGTCGAGGGGCCATCATTATTGTTGTTATTTGTTTGCCCTTCGTCCATCTAGTCTTCCCCTTGGTACATTAGGTTGTCCTCTAGTCCATCACCGGATGGATTCAGATATGAGGATATTGTTGGAATTATGCCCTAGAGGCAATAATAAAGATGTTATTATTATAATTCTTGTTCATGATAAAGTTTATATTCCATGCTGGAATTGTATTAAGCGGAAACTTTAATACTTGTGTGGTTTGTGAACAACACCGTGTCCCTGGTACGCCTCTAAGGACTAGCTCATTGATCAATGATGGTTAAGGTTTCCTAACCATAGACATGAGTTGTCAATTGATAATGAGATCATATCATTGGGAGAATGATATGATGGATGTACAAACTAAGCGAAGCAATTAGATCATATCATCGTGTTCATCTTTGCGTAGCTTTTCCTATGTCAATTATTGTATTCCTTATACCATGAGATAATGCGTCGCCCTTGTATCGGAAGAAAGCTTTGAGGTCATCAAACGTCATCCTATGAGAGGGTGATCATAAAGGTGTCTCTCGGTGATCGGAAAGTATCTTTGGGTTGTATGTATCGAGATGGAATTTGTCCCTCCCAAGTCGGAGATATACTTGGGCCCCTCGTGTCGATATCAACACCGCTTGCAAGCATGTGGTTAAGGAGTTAATCACAAAGTGATATCGGATTACGGAACGAGTAAAGTACTTGCCGTGAACGAGATTGAACTAGGTATGATGCATCGACGATCGAATCTCGCAAGTAAAATATCGCGAGACGAAGGGAATATATATATATATATGGGATTGATTGAATCCTGGCATCGTGGTTCATCCGATATGATCATCGATGAGTATGTGGGAGTCAATATGGGTTTCCAGACCCCGCTGTTGATTATTGATAGAAGATCATGTCTGCATATTCTCGAACTCAGGTCACACACTTAACGTGTCTCGACGCTAGGATAGATTGGATAATTGGTTTATGAATTTTTGTTCGAGTCTCGGATGGGATCCGGGATATCACGAGAGGTTCCGAATGGTTCGGAGAATAAGATTCATATAAGGCAAGGCAGTTTTTGGAGTTCGAATTGTTCCGTTAATCGGTATTGTACCGAAGCTTCTAGAACCTTCCGGAAGGGGACCAACGTGGCCCCACCTTCCGGGAGGGGCATGGGCCTATGAGGGAGTGTCCTGGCTTTGGGGGGCACAAGGCCCCATAGGGCCCAGCCGATTCTAGAGAGATTTGACTCGTTTAAATCTCGATAGAATTTCTAGATAAGGGAGAGTTTAAATCGTTTAAACTAGAGATAGGATTTCTGGACAAGGGAGAGTTTAAATTGTTTAAACTAGAGATAGGCTTGGAGGAGGGGCAGGGCTGGCCGCCCCTCTATATATAGAGGGTGCGCCTCCCCACACACACCTTCCTCCAAGCCCTAGCAGTCTTGCTACCTTCCTCTCTCCTCCCGACTATTTGTAGGCGAAGCCTGCAGAAATTCTCCACCATATACACCACGCCGTGTTGTAGATCCAATATCTGTCCACCATACTCGCTGGTCCGAGGAAGGAGGAGACGTCGAGGTGCCGTGTGCATCTCACGGAGGCACCGCCACTTGTGGTGCTAGATCGGATCGGATCGCGAGGAGGAGAAGTAGTACGACTACATCACCCACGCCCGTTAACGCTCATTGCGAATCTTCAAGGGTATGAAGATCTAATCCAATCTCTCTCGTTGATTGCATCTCCTAGATTAGATCTTGGCTTTCCCTCTGTTCGCATCCGTAGAAAATTTTGATTTACTATGCCCTGAAACCCTTCAGATATCTCTTCCTCGAGCAAAATATCTTCGCCGGTAGTAATATTAAGAGGAATTTCACCTCTTATCATGCCCTGAAGAAAACCTTCACCGATGCGACCAGGATCTTCGAATGGATCCAAAAGAGAGTTAAACAGGTTAGAAAAAACAATAATCCTAATAACTAAAACAATATAATCCTAATTATAATAATCCTAATATTATTTGTGCTAAAACAATAATCATAATAACTAAAACAAAAAAACAACCCTAATAAAACAATAATCCTAATATTATTTGTGGTACAACAAAAAAATAACTAAAACAATATAATCCTAATAAATAAAACAAAAAAATAACTAAAACAATATAATCCTAATAAATAAAAAATTAACTAAAACAATAATCCTAATCCTAATTCTAATATTTTAATTAAAACAATAATCCTAATACTAATCCTAATAACTAAAACAATAACTAATCCTAAAAACTATAGAAAAAAATATAACAAGAAACTATAAAAAAACTATAAAAAGTACTAAAATTTACTAATAATATAATAATAATATAAATACTAAGAATAACATTTATACAAAACCTAAATATTACTAATAATAATAATAAATATTACTACAAAAACCTAAATATACTACTAATCAATACTAGACTAATTATACAAAAACCTAAATATATAATTAATACTAGACTATATAATTAAATAACCACCTCCAGCGAGGTGGGCGGCTGGAGGAACAACGGCGCGGCGAGGAGTTGCGACACGGCGGGGCGGCGCGGCACGACGGCACGACGCGCGCGATACGTACGGCGGGCGGTGACACGGCAAGGCGACGCGGAGGCTCGGCGATGCGGTCTGGCTGCTGCGATGAGAGGCGGCGGCAGGGCACGGGAATCGGCCGTGAAAGACCTCCCTATTCTCTGTGTCGATGGCGCCTTCTCGTCTTCGTATTCGTCATCAAATCTTGCTAAGTGCTGGGTGGGCGCACCAGGGGCGAGCGCGTGGTATATAAATGGTCACCCCTTTAGTCCCGGGCTAAGCCACGGGACAGGACTAAAGGGTCTTTAGTCCCGGGTCGTGGCTTAACCCGCGACTAAAGACCCCCCCTTTAGTCGGAAGAAAGCACGACCCAGACTAAAGGGTTTTTTGGCGCTTGCTTTTATGCCACAAGACCCTTTAGTCTGGGTCCACGACGACCATGACTAATTATTTTTTTGTAAATTTTCTTTTTTTAGTTCAAATCAAATATAAAACTTTGGAAAATCATATCTTTTATTGTAATAATCCTAATAAAACAAATAATATGTCTATTATTATCGGAAAAATATAAAGAATCTTAATATAATATTCATCTGTTTGCGTCATTCATAAATTATTTCATTTGTAAATTTCTTTTTTTAATTCAAATCAAATATAAATTTTTGGAAAATCATATCTTTTATTGTAAAAATCCAATAAAACAAATAATATGTCTATTATTATCATAAAAATATAAAGAATCTTAATATAATATCCATTTATCTGTTTGCATCATTTATAAATTATTTCATTTGTAAATTTATTTTTTTAATTCAAATCAAATATAAAACTTTGAAAATCATATCTTTTATTGTAAAAATCCAAATAAAACAAATAATATGTCTATTATTATCATAAAAATATAAAGAATCTTAATATAATATCCATTTATCTGTTTGCATCATTTATAAATTATTTCATTTGTAAATTTCTTTTTTACATTCAAATCAAATATAAAACTTTGGAAAATCATATCTTTTATTGTAAAAATCCAACTAAAACAATATGTCTATTATTATCAGAAAAATATAAAAAATCTTAATATAATATCCATTTAGTCTCGGTTGTAGTCACAAACCGGGACTAAAGATATTTCCCGCCATGTCCCACCGGTTCCCGCCAAGTTTTCCCACCCTTTCCTTTCTACGAGAGCTTTTAGTCCCGGTTGTAGTCACTAACCGGGACTAAAGATATTTCCCGCCATTTCCTAAAGCTTCACGCCAAATTTTCCCGCCATTTCCCTCTATATCTAGGGCGATCGCGCCATGGCTATCCACACATCCACACCATCCTCTCTTAGAACAATGGACAACGCCTATTGGGCCATTCTAACCCTCGAGGAGACCGAGGCGTTGTGCGCCTCCAACTACCCTTGTCCGTCGGGCTACCGGCCGCCCGCCGGCTGGATGCTAAGCACTGGAGGGGTTCCTGTCCCTCAAGGTTCCGCACGCCAGGCGGCCATCACGAACCACTTCTACCACGAGCTCACGCCGGAGCAGCGGATGGATCCCCATTGGGATCCCGACAACTACGACACCTGGAATGCCTTCTTTGCTAATAGGCGGGAAAGGGAGCTCGCCAGGTACGAGGGTGATGGCCCACCCCCGGTGAACCATAACGAAGCCGACCATCATCTATGGTGGGCGAACCGTACTATCATCGGAGTGATGCGCTACATCGTCGGGGGGAGACCATCCTCGCATGCGGTGCCCACGATTCCACCCACCATAGAGCCACAAAAAGGCCCCACACCCGCCCGGCGGTAGCGGCATCGTCTTCTAGGATACCCCTCCCCTGCCCGCCGTGAATCTGAGGCCGGAATGGCCCCTAGTATATGCCATGGCTGGGCTGAAGATCCCCGGAGTGGCAGGTGACAATGACGATGAAGAAGAAGACACTGAAGCTGCGTACTATAGGACTAGGCATGATTATGACTAAAGGGGGCGACTTTAGTCCTGAGTGTTAGCTAGTCCCGGTTTGTCCCGATTTTTAATATCAATAAATGTCTTGATTGTTACCTAAATATGAAGATGTTGTATTTAGAGGAAAAGGCCTATAAATAGAGCAGGCTGGATCGAGCAACCTATAAATAGAGGGAAATGCCTATAAAGAGAGGGTTCATCTTTAGTCCCGGTTGGAGAAACCAACCGCGATCAAGGATTATGCATCGGGCCAGGCAACACTAATAATAGGGGTGAGTGTCGACATTATGTCGTGCGAATTGTACCTTGTCCCAGATGGTGTCACCAACTGGGACTAAAGATGAACCTTTAGTCCCGGTTTTAGACACCAACCGGGACAAAACATGAGTCAGCACTAATAATAGGGGTGAGTGTCGACATTATGTCATGAGTGTCGACATTATGCCGAGTTGCTTGTACTATAATAGGCATCCTTGTGAGTCCAGTCCTCCAGCCAGTTTGAGGCATCTCCAAGATGGTCTTCGAGAGCAGGGACACCACTACGGCATTTTGGGAGATGCCGCGGATCCGATCCTCGGCATCTCCAAGAAACTGGTCATAGATGCACTCCCTAATATGTGAAATTAGTTAGCTCCCAGGCGTATTGATCTAGTTAGATAAGTTACAAGTTGCAAGATGGTTTTCGAGAGCAGGGACACCACTACGGCCGGTTCAGGAGATGCCGCCGAGCCTGGCCTCCAGCATCTCCAAGAAATTGGTCATAGAGGCACTCCCTAATATGTGACCTCACGCGTTTGGAGATCAGATCTTAATGGTAAGTATGAATCGGGACTAAAGGCCCTCCTTTAGTCCCGGTCCAGCCACAAAACGGGACTAACACACTCAAGATTGTTTGCAGAAAACACTATAAAAATGGACACATGGAGCATCTTCACTCATAAAATGTTACAATTATTACATATCATTTCTTCGCATGTGTTCCTTTATGATCCCGTCGTATCCATGGAGCATATTCATTCATTAACATGATGCTTGGGTCATCCTTCACCGCGAAGGGAGGAATTTCATGAAACTTATCACAATCTTCTGACATGTCTGTCTTGTCCTCCACTCCCACGATGTTTCTTTTTCCTGAAAGAACTATGTGGCGCTTTGGCTCATCGTCTGATGCATTCTTTTTCTTATTTTTTCTTTTTTAGGTTTGGTAGACATGTCCTTCACATAGAAAACCCGAGCCACATAATTGGCTAGGACGAATGGTTCGTCTAAGTACCCAAGATTGTTGAGATCCAATGATGTCATTCCGTATTTCTTGTCTACCTCAACCCCTCCTCCTGTCAGCTTGACCCATTTGAACAGGGGGACCTTAAAAGTAGGTCCATAGTCAAGTTCCCATATCTCCTCTATGTAACCACAATATGTGGTCTTTGACCCATTGTTGTCTGTTGCATCAAAGTGGACACCACTGTTTTGGTTGGTGCTCTTTTTATCTTGGGCTATCGTGTAAAATGTATACCCATTTATCTCGTACCCTTGGAAAGTCGATATAGTCGAAGATGGTGACCTAGAAAACAAGTATAGCTGATCTCCAAGAGTGTTGTTTTTTATGAGATGTTGCAACCAACCGCCAAAACTCTTCATGTGTTCATCTCTAATCCAAGAGTCATGCTTTCCAGGGTTGTTGGAGCGTAAGATTTTCTTGTGTTCCTCGATATATGGGGCTGCCAAGATAGAATTCTGTAGAACGGTGTAATGTTCTTCGGTGTAAGAATGTTCGTACCTGCATATTATTGATTTCATTCCTAGAGTACCCTTTCCACTCAGTCTCCCCTCATACCGCTATTGAGGAAGACCAATCGGCCTAAGGTCAAGAACGAAGTCAACACAAAATTCAATGACCTCCTCTGTTCCATAGCCCTTGGAGATGCTTCCTTATGGCCTAGCACGGTTACGAACATATTTCTTTAAAATTCCCATGAACCTCTCAAAGGGAAACATATTGTGTAGAAATACAGGACCGAGAATGGAAATCTCTTCGACTAGGTGAACCAAAGAAAAGGCCATAATATTGAAGAAGGATGGTGGGAACACCAACTCAAAACTGTCAAGACATTGTACCACATCATTCTGTAACCGTGGTAGATCTTCAGGATTGATTATCTTCTGAGAGATTGCATTGAGAAATGCACATAGCTTCACAATGGGTACTCGAACATTATCTGGTAGAAGCCCCCTCAATGCAATCGGAAGCATTTGCGTCATAATCACGTCAAAGTCATGAGACTTTAGGTTTTGGAATTTTTTTCTGCCATATTTATTATTCCCTTTATATTCGATGAGAAGTCAGACGGGACCTTAATACTGCTTAGGCATTCAAAAAATATTTCCTTCTCTTGTTTGGTAAGAGCATAGCTGGCATGACCTTGAAACCATTCTGTATGCAGGTCATCTGGGTCTTTCATACGTTGATGGTCCTTTCGTGCTTCCGGTGTATCTTTTGTCTTCCCATATACGCCCAAGAAGCCTAGCAGGTTCACGCAAAGATTCTTCGTCACATGCATCACATCGATTGCAGAGCGGACCTCTAAGAATTTCCAATATGGTAGCTCCCAAAATATAGATTTCTTCTTCCACATGCGTGCGTCTCCTTCGTCCTAACAGATTTTCCCGTAACCCTTTCCAAAGGTTACCATTTGATCCAAATCTTTGACCATATCAAATATATCAGCACCAGTACGCTCCTTAGGCTTCGTCTGGTGACATGCCAGACCGTTTAAATGCTTGCCTTTCTTTCTTAAGGGATGCTTGGCCAAAAGAAATCGACGATGCTCATTGTATACATTCTTCTTACAATGTTCCAAATATATACTTTCAATCTCATCTAAAAAGTGTGTGCATGCATTGTATCCCTTGTTTGACTGTCCTGAAAGGTTACTAAGAGCGGGCCAATTATTGATTGTTACGAAAAGCAATGCTCGGAGGTTAAATTCTTCCTGCTTGTGCTCATCCCACACTCGTATCCCGGGTTCGTGCCACAACTGTAAAAGTTCTTCCACTAATGGCCTTAGGTACACATCAATGTCGTTGCCGGGTTGCTTCGGACCTTGGATCAACACTGGCATCATAATGAACTTCCGCTTCATGCACAACCAAGGAGGAAGGTTATAGATGCATAGAGTCACGGGCTAGGTGCTATGACCGGAGCTCTGCTCCGCAAAGGGATTCATGCCATCTGTACTTAGACCAAACCTTAAACTCATTGCGTCATCTGCAAAGTCCGGGTACTTTCTATCAATTTTTCTCTATTGCGACCCATCAGCGGGGTGTCTCAACATCCCGTCTGACTTACGTTCCTCTTTATGCAATCACAACAACTTGGCGTGCTCTTTATTTCTTAATAAGAGTTTCAACCGTGGTATTATAGGAGCATACCACATCACCTTGGCAGGAACCCTCTTCCCGGGGGGGGGGCCCCTCAACGTCACCAGGGTCATCTCGTCTAATCTTATACCGAAGTGAAGTGCATACCGGGCATGCATCCAAATTCTCATACTCCCCACCGCGGTAGAGGATGCAGTCATTAGGGCATGCATGTATCTTCTGAACCTCTAAACCTAGAGGGCAGACAAACTTCTTTGCTTCGTACGTACTCGCGGATAATACGTTATCTTTTGAAAGCATATTCTTCATCATTTTCAGCAACTTTTCAAATGAGGAGTCAGGTATAGCACACTCAGCCTTCCATCGCAGCAATTCCAGTGTGCTGCCCAGCTTTTTCAGACCATTTTCGCAATTTGGGTACAACAACTTTTTGTGATCCTCTAACATGTGATTGAACTTCTCCCTATCCTTTTCAGTTTCACAATCTCTTCGTGCATCGGCAATGGTCCGACCAAGATCATCAGCGGGTTCATCATGTGTCTCTTCTTCATCCTCCACTTTAGCATCCCCCATGGAAGTATCTCCGCATCGTGGAAACCATGATAGTTGTCATCCTCCTCCTCTTCTTCATTGTCTTCCATTATAACCCCTCTCTCTCCGTGCTTGGTCCAACAATTATAACTGGGCATGAAGCCGGACTTCAACAGGTGGCTGTGAAGGGTTTTTGGGTCAGAGTAATCCTTCTGATTCCTACATCCATTACATGGACAGAATACAAAACCATTGCGCTTGTTTGCATCAGCAACACGGATGAATTCATGCACGCCATTAATGAACTCGCCAGAGCATCGGTCAGTACCGTGCATCCATTCCCGGACCATCTGCATTATAGTAAAAGTATATCAAAAACCATTACACAACATGATAAAATTATTACAAGTTATATTAAGAGCTTCTAGAGCATTAATTTTGAATTTTGAAAAATTTACATGCACCAATTTTTGAATTGGAGAAAACAATCAACATGATAAATGTGGAGTTTTTTATTATTGTTCTATCAGTGAAAACATCATTCCATTCTAAGCTCCGAAACTCTAAAATTACACATTTCAATTTTCAGTAACTATGTGCCTAATCAAAATTTGTTACACATATATATCAAAATCCTTCTAGATACTTCTAGAGCATGTACGCATTGATCCATATCTCTATACTTCTAGAGTATTATAGAGCTAAAGTAGCAATAAGAGATGAAAGAATGAAGTTCTAACCTTTTAAAGCTTTGTATTTAGGTGTTGCAAACTAAATCTTGAGAAAAAAAATGGCATGAACTCTCTTGCTTCTTTGAGAAAAATGGCCACCATATGCTTTAGGGCAGCAGGACAGGAAGCAGAATATATAGTGGTGGACAACTAGTCCCGGGCCGTGATACGACCCGAGACTAATAGTCCACGAAAGGACCAGCTGGCCTGCTCCAGGTTATTAGTCCCGGGCCGTATTACGGACCGGGACTAATGACCTGGTCCGTCCCGGGACTAGTGACTACGGCCGTTTCTAGCCGTTAGAGGCCTCACGGCCCGGTACTAGTGCTCCCACTAGTCGCGGGCTGTGCCAGGCCGGGACTGCTGGCCTTGTTCACGTCGAACCGAAGATGGTTTTTCCAGTAGTGTATCTTGCCTCGGGAAGGGCATGCAGATCAATTGGAGCACAGGGCAGCCCTCCTGCACATGACCTAGATGGGGGCCCTAGGACCGTGATCTAGGCCGGCATGGCTTGGCCAGTGCACCCCACTGCAGCCTGCCACCAGCCGCGCCGCGTTGCCCCCGCCACCATGGCCGTGCCATCAAGCCAGTACCTTCCCGCCAAAGCCGAACCGCTGCCTCCCTTTGAGCACCGCCACCAGGAGGAATAGGGCCGGACCCCGCCTCCAGACCACAGGGAATGACCATCCACCACCGCTGGTGCCACTTTGGATGTGCCTAAAGGGCGCTGTCGGCAGTGGCGACGTGGGAGAGTGGAAGGAGAGGAAGGTTCACCCGGGGGTGGGTGGTGACACCCCTGTCACCCTCGGGGGGAGGGGACGGGTCGGGCCTGGGGTATTTTTTTCTCTGTGACCCCCACCAGGTGCCCAACCAGTGAAGTGGAGCTACCAGATTTATCTGATCGGCCCGTGTTTATTTCAAGGAGCTTGTGTTTTGGTCTTTGATCACTCCATGTCAAAAATTAATTCAGACATCGAGATTACATAGTTTTAAATAATTAAAAATTTCAAAAATATACATGACAAAATAGTCATACTAGAACGATCAATGACACATAAAAAGGAACCATTGACATCAACCATCACCATGGGCAAACCATTGAAGTTCAGACCACAAAGTTTCATTCTGGAGCTCACCACTAACCGGAGTCATCGTGTGTTGTCGTCCCTCACGCGTATCTAGTGCGGGTGCAGATTTTTTTGACAATTAGTCTAATTTCAGCAATGTTATGTGTAAAAAATACTTATATATAATATTTAAGCTATGAATAATGAGCTTGACACCGCTTATGATTTCATCCTACATCCGCCACTGCCCTCTCTCACTTGTCGCTCCAACAGTATTATGTATACCTTCTTACCATGGACATGAGATCCCCGCGGCGCATCGGATTGCCTTTGTGGGTCACCGAAGTCGTCCATCTAGCCATGAAAAAACAGTTTTTATTAGAGAATTCAAACTCATGAAACTCAAAATACAAATACAGTCAAGATTGACCAATATCCTTTCATGTCCTCCAAACCAAAGGGGGTATGGATCAATCATGTATGTTCTTGTGTTTTAAATTTGATCAGTTTAAGAGGAGTTGTGTAAAATGAAGAGGGGATTTTTATAGAGAAAAGGAAAAAAAACAGAGTTGTGAAAAGACGGAAGCGGCCATGGATAGGCTAAAGTAGCGCGGCACGCAGAAAGATAACATATCTCGAGACTTTGGTAGCATGCACGCGTGCACTCCCCCTATCTGTCCCACGACGAGCGCGCAGCGAATTGCACCGCCGAATAGTAGTAAGATTTAACGACGCGACCACAGGACAAGATGGTGATCAGTACTCTACCGTGTAAAGCTATCCAGGCCAGGGGAGCGGACTGTGTCGTGGGAGGAAAGCAAGGCCAGCGACCGATCGAAATGGACGCACACCAAACACGACCATGCGTCCCTGCCAAGCTAGCTAGCTATAACGGCCCAAATGATTGCAACATATACACGTTCGTCCATCCACGAACATGGCAGGCACTAATCCCATCTGCACGGGGCCCGGCTGTCTGAAACGCTCTCCTTTTCTTCTCTGAATCATCGATGATCTTTCGAAGATTCTTGGCTAGTTTTCTAGTGCCACTCATGGCCACCATGGAACCCAATATGTATATAATGTATCGGGCAGCCTGCCACCACCGCCGCGCCCCGCGAGTGCTCTCCACTCGTAGCATCCACTCACACTCTCATCTCTCTCTCTCGGTGTAAGCCTAGGCCACCGTGCTCTTCATAAGAGCAAGAGGAAGACGAAGCTCTCAACTGAGCTCAGACATCTGCCTGACACGATGATTCATCAGGCTTTGCCTCTGCTTGGTGTAACCATCTTCTTGTTGTCGGCGGCCGCCGCGGGAGGCGACCGGCAGCCGTACATCGTGCAGATGGACGTGTTGGCGATGCCCACGCCATTCACCACGCACGAGGGCTGGTACACGTCGGTGCTGTCGTCGTTGGTCGGCAACAGAGACGAGGCGGCGCCGGAGCACCTGTACACGTACGCGCACGCCATGAACGGCTTCAGCGCCGTACTCACCGCGCGGCAGCTCGCGGAGATACAAGGCATGGAAGGGCACGTGTCCGCCTTCCCGGAGACCTACGCGCGCCTCCACACCACGCGCACGCCGGAGTTCCTTGGGCTCGTCGGCGGTGGCGCCTCCGGCGGCGGCATCTGGCCGGCGTCCAAGTACGGCGAGGACGTGATCGTCGGGATCGTCGACACGGGCGTGTGGCCGGAGAGCGAGAGCTTCAGCGACGCAGGCATCACGAAGCCCGTGCCGGCGAGGTGGAAGGGCGCGTGCGAGGCCGGGAAAGCGTTCAAGGCCTCGATGTGTAACAAGAAGCTCATCGGCGCGCGGTCCTTCAGCAAGGCCCTGAAGCAGCGCGGCATGTCCATCGCGTCAGATGACTATGACTCGCCCAGGGACTACTACGGCCACGGCTCCCACACGTCGTCCACGGCGGCCGGCAGCGCCGTCAAGGGCGCGAGCTACTTCGGCTACGCCAACGGCACGGCTACCGGCATCGCGCCCATGGCCAGGGTGGCCATGTACAAGGCCGTGTTCGAGGGCGACACCCTGGAGTCGGCCTCCAGCGACGTGCTGGCGGCCATGGACCGGGCGATCGCCGACGGCGTCGACGTCATGTCGCTCTCGCTGGGGTTTCCGGAGACTTCCTACTACACCAATGTCATAGCCATCGGGGCCTTCGCCGCCATGCAGAAGGGGATCTTCGTGACGTGCTCGGCTGGGAACGACGGCTCCGATGGGTACACCATCATGAACGGCGCGCCCTGGATCACCACCGTCGGGGCGTCCACCATCGACAGGGACTTCACGGCGACCGTCACGCTCGACATCGGCAGCGGCGGCGGCGCAAGGAGCATCCGTGGCAAGTCGGTGTACCCGCAGCCCACGGCGATCTCTGGCGCCGACCTCTATTACGGGCACGGCAACAGGACCAAGCAGAGGTGCGACTACTCCAGCCTCAGCAAAAGGAGGTGAGCGGCAAATACGTCTTCTGCACCGCCGGCGAGAGCATCAGGGAGCAGATGGACGAGGTGCAGAGCAAAGGAGGCCGCGGGCTGATCGCCGCGAGCAACATGAAGGAGTTCCTCCAGCCGACTGACTACACCATGCCGCTGGTGCTGGTCACACTCTCGGACGGCGCCGCCATCTTGAAGTACGTGACGTCGGCGAAGGCGCCACCCAAGGTGAGCATCCAGTTTGTCGGGACGGAGATCGGCGTCAAGCCGGCGCCCACCGTGGCGTACTTCTCAGCCCGCGGGCCGAGCCAGATGAGCCCGGCGATCCTGAAACCAGACATCGTGGCGCCCGGGGTGGACATCCTCGCGGCCTGGGTGCCCAACAAGGAAGTCATGGAGATCGGCACGCAGAAACTCTTCGCCAAGTACATGCTCGTGTCCGGCACGTCCATGTCGTCGCCGCATATCGCCGGCGTGGTCGCCCTGCTGCGGTCGGCGCACCCGGACTGGAGCCCGGCAGCCATCCGCTCCGCCATGATGACGACGGCCTACGTGAAGGACAACGCCAACAGGGCCATCGTCAGCATGCCGAATGGATCACCGGGGACGCCTCTCGACTATGGCAGCGGCCACGTGAGCCCCAACCAGGCCACCGACCCCGGCCTCGTGTACGACGCGACGGCCGACGACTACGTGAACTTCCTCTGCGGCCTCCGCTACAGCAGCCGCCAGATAGCGGCCGTTACCGGCAGGCGAAACGCCAAATGCTCCGCCGGTGCAAGCCTTGATCTGAACTACCCATCATTCATGGTCATCCTCAACAACACCAAGTCGGCCACCCGGACGTTCAGTAGGGTCCTGACCAACGTCGCCGGCAAACCAGCAAAGTACAGCGTGTCCGTGACAGCTCCGGCAGGGATGAAGGTGACGGTAAACCCATCGGCACTGTCATTTGGAGGCAAAGGCAGCAAGCAGAAGTTCAGTGTCACCGTGCAGGTCAGCCAGGTGAAGAGAGCAGGAGATGACTACAACTATATTGGGAATCATGGGTTCTTGAGCTGGAATGAGGTTGGAGGATCAGGACACCATGCTGTCAGGAGTCCAATAGTCTCAGCGTTCGCTCAGTGACGGGCAAGAAATTTCAGTATAGCAGGAGGGAAAATAAAATCATGACAATAGAAAAACAGTAATTATATATATTATTAATTCCTGATTAGAGGAAGTAATACATAGACTGAAAGGAAAGGAAAACACACATCAGGGTACTGACGGTGTCAAGTGTATTTGTATATAGTCTATAAACTACAAATTTGTAAATATTTTTCTCAACATATAACAGCCCTTTTAAATTGAATTACTAGCATGTACTCCACTAGTTTGTTCTGCTCCAAAATATGTAATTTTTAAAATGTAATAGGTTGTGAAATTATAAACATTATCTATCACATGCTTTAGCTCAGAATCTCAAATGGCCGGTTTCTTCTCTATCCAAAACATTTATCAGGTACCAGTGTACACCAGAGATACAAAGGTTATTTGTTCATGAGAAAATTAATGAAGCATGTTGTCTACCTTTAAAGAAGTTATTGACATTTACATGAGGGATGTAAATAAAACTTCATAAAGGAGTACATTGGATGATCCACAGTACATATGAATGTCATAAATCCGAAAGGGCACCGCTAGGAGTCAGGAGTCGGACACCGATGTTTACTTCCTATCGGACTAGTGTCTAGCCGTAAGATATGATGCAGTTTGACCGTACGATTTTCAACCAGGCCCACAGCTCTTTGCGTGATTGCAGGGATTCATTGCGTGCTTTTCTCTCATTAAAACTGCTTCCAATAACGGTTCCCGGAATTCACGTCCGGCTATAGCGCTAACCTTTTCGATCTGCGTTTCTTCTTCCTCGGAGTTGCTTCTTCACCAGATCAAGGGAAATAGACATGATAAGATTGATTTTCATGGGAAGTTTCTGTGAAGCATATTTTTTTATGTAAGAAGCTTGCCACTCTTTCATCGGTAGCTTTGTAATTTTGAACGACCTGTTTCAGGAATTGGAAGCAATTAAATTGGTAGTAGGAAGCACATGTGAGCTAATATAATCCATGGTCTGGAAGCAACGCTGGTTTTACTAAGTGCGTGCCTTATTTGTAAGAAGCATACACATGATACATCGGAATCACTGTTATTTTACGAAGGAAGCAGAAAACAATTTTGTTAGGAAGCATCATGTGGTCAGCGGTATGGCAGAGATGGCGGCGGCACCAAACCATGCGGGGATGTCGGCGAAGAAGGCGGCGTGCCGGTGTCCCTGCGCTCCACGCGTCAGCGAGCGTGGTCAAATTAAGCGCAATCCTAGCGGACGAGAACCATGAACCACAGCGACTGTGTGCAGTGCTTCCTCGGCTCCTCGCCGTGATCACCCTCGCCGTCATGCGACATGTGTCGTCTTGCTCTGCCGCCACGCGCCAATGGAGTTGTTGGTCCTCTGCTTCTCTCCCTCGTTGTCCAGGAGGGCCCTAATCGAGGTCACCGGATGCATGCAGCACCGGCGAGCACCACCGAAAGCTTGGGCGGTGTCAATGGCGGCAACAACAAGTGCTGACCGGGAGGATCGACGGCAGTGACGGAAACAACGTGCTACATGAGGACGAGGTGAGGTGTGGTGCCTGGTGTAGGTCGTTATATAGCCTGACTATGTGATTCGTTGGATGGATTGCTCCATATCAATGGCCAGATGTTGGTCCGACGATATGTTTTAAATCAGACCCTGATAGATAGTATTTACCAATCCGAAAAGGCAGTAAGCACCTGGTGCACCACCATTGTCTAACCAGCTTCACTTCTGTACCTTCAAAACTACGAGTAGCATAAAATTCTAGGGGTTTTTATGACTGTGTCACACTGTCACTAGTTCGCTTAGATATTATGACCGTGCTACTACAATCCATCGAATTGTAGAAACATCACAAGAAATCGTTGTCTCGTGGCGTCTATGCCCCTGGTTCTGTCTGTTGACGGCTGCTGCAGTCTGTTGTTACGACCGCCTCAGTTGCCCGTCTGGTTGACTCGTTTCCTAACATGTGGGCCCAGTCCGGCTCAGTCGTTTTTGTGACATTTCTAACTAGCGGGCCCCGCCACCTCAACCGTATGTGGCCCCGCCGCCTCAATTACCTCCTATTATTGTGCGATTTTCCATATTTCGTCTCTCTGCTCCATTTCTCTGGTCCTCCCGTCGCCACTCTGTTTCGTAGTGCCCCACTCTCGTCCTTCCCTTGGGCCTCTGATTTTTCGCCCTCCCGCCGCCCCTCCCTTTCCTCCCTCCTTGTCGTTGTGCCCTGCCCAGGCATGGTTAGGCGGCTAGAATAAAAAAGTGTGAGCCGGCCGTTGGTTGATCCCTTGGGAGATGGATTCACAAGGCCGAGAGCACGGAGATGGACCCACAAGGATGGAAAGCACGGTGAGGAGAAGCAGGAAAGGACGAGCAACAAAGCTTTGTGTTAGAGCCCGATGAACTTACCGCCCTCCCTAAAGGGTAAGACCTGTAATTCTTTCTATGTGTTCCCAATTAGCATTTATAGTCTCGTGGTGATGGCGTTTATGGAAACATCTGTCGTTCCCAACACCCCTCCCGGGCTCGGAGACTGGAACCCGGGATGACTGAAAGAAACCTTCGGGGCAGCCTCCTCCTAGGATCACTCTATGCCCAGGGTAGGGAATCTTCGCGGGAAGATTCTCTCTCCTCCTCCCAGGAGGATCGGGCCATCGCCGAAGACTCGGGTTCATGAGAGTTGGTACTAGAGGAGTTCAAGCTCTCTCCCCCTGAAGCCTCAGTCTCGGACTCTGAATCCTCCTCGCCAATGGCACCTTTGGAATTTCAAGCGGGCAATGACGGTGCTCGACGTGGCACTTCGTTGGTAACCCCAAGCGCAGGGTGTGAAGAGCACAACAACAAGTTTTCTCTCAGTTGAGACCGAGGTTATCGAACCAGAAGGAGGAAGGAAACGTCACACATGTGTTTCAAACAACGTGGAGACCCGCACAACACAAACTCAAGACTTTGTCCCAACGAATCAGTGAGGTTGTCAAGCTCACCGGTTTGCTGTAACAAAGGATTAAACGTATGGTGTGGAAGGTAATGGTGGTTTGCAACAAGTAAACAAGTAACAGTGGAAGATGTATCAATGGTAAAGATTGGACCAGGGTCCATAGTTCACTAGAGGTGCTCTCCTTAGATAAACAACATGGCATGAAGGGTAAACAAATTACAGCGGGGCAATTGACAGGAACTGAGCAAGACATAACAATATAATTACTAGTCGGAAAGATCCTATGAGATTCGATTGGGAAATACAACAAGATACATAGACCGCCATCCAACTGCATCTATTACTAGAAGTCCACCTTCAGGTTATCATCTGACCCCCCTCCAGTATTAAGTTGCAAGCAACAGACAACTATTTTAAGCAAAGTGTGTAAGGTAAACACTCCACATGTTTCATGAACAAGAGACCGTTGTTTTCTCCCTAGTAGCAATAGCACATCTACAACCGAAGATATTTCTGTCACTTCCCTTGGAAACTAGAGGCATGAACCCACTATCGAGCATAAATACGCCCTCTTGGAGTCACTAGCAACTACTCAGTCAAGATAGCTACTAACAACGGGGAGCATGCAAGATCACAAACAACACAGACATGATAGAATCATAAAGACAAAACCATTAATAAAACCAACATAATAATCTCAATATCCATCGGATCCCCGCAAACACAACATGCATGATTACAAATAGATTAGATCTTGATCATGAATGAAGCTCACAAGATCTATAGATGAAAGAAAAAATGAGGAGATACAACCATCTAGCTACTACATGGACCCATAGTCCGTGGTGGAACTACTCACGCATCATACCGGAGAGAAGGCCTCCGGGATGATCTCCTCCAGGTGCCGGAAGAACTCAGATCCCCGATCTAGGGACGAGGGTGGCGGCGGATACAAAATGTTTAGTGGAATATTGAGCGGGAACTTAGGGTTTCTGCATCGGGGGCTTCTTATAGGAGAAGGGGGGCGGTCGAGGAGGCGGCCAGGGGCCCCACCGCCTAGGCGGCGGTGGCCCACCCGCCTAGGGGTGTGAGCGCCTGCACGCCTCCGCTCTCCTCCGAATTCTTGTTCCCCATGGAAAGTAATTGACTTTTACGTTTGTCCCGTCCAATTCCGAGAATATTTTCTTACTAGCTTTTCTGGAACCAAAAACAGCAGAAAATAGGCAATTGGCACTGTGGCAACTTGTTAATAGGTTAGTACCAGAAAACATGTAAAAAGCACCTCAAAGTGTAGACAAAGCAAAGCAAAGTAGATACTAAACAAGCATGGAGCATAAAAAATTATAGATACGTTTCCGACGTATCAAGCATCCCCAAGCTTAACTCCTGCTCATCCTCGAGTAGGTAAGTGATAAAAAGAATATTTTTTTAGGTGACATGCACCCTCACAATAAAGATCAAACCATTTGCAAGCATTGAAAGATGGGAACAAAGAACTCTAAACATGTGCATGAAAGATGGAGTTCTAACAATAGGACATAATAACTATGCATGCAACATGACAAGCTACAAACAAAGATCAAGAATAATATGCATTGAAAAATGTTTGTTTGTTTCACATACAAAAACATGGCATAGTGGCAATCAGCTTGTCCCTCGTAGAGTAGAAAATAGATGAATAAGACACCTTCAAAGTTCACAAGGGTGACTAGAAACAAGTAGCACAAGAACAAGTAATATCACAATATGCATCAATCAATAAGCTTTAGAACACTGCACACAAAATGACAACTAAGCTCTCTTAATGGTGCCTAAAGGTAGAAGGTGGAGACTCAAATAATGGTGGAAGAAAGGACTTTTATAAAGGAAGCAGGGATTTAAAGTTTCAAAAAGAGCTTCCAAAAATTATGGTACTTGTTAGCTTTCATCCCTTATTGCCCCTATGATAAGCATCTTAAAGTGATTAAGGTTAAAGTGAACAAAGATGGAGTATATGCTTGACGAAGTATAAGTTGGCAATCTCAAGTCCCTTGAATACGAGGGCCACACCTCATGCTACTCAACTTCAGTCACCTGTAAGTTCTTGTCATTGTAAGTATTTGCATATCATAGAGAACCGCCAACGAGGTACCCCTTGCACATGGTACAGGAGCTATCCCATAACCAAAATGACAAGGCAAGCAGACAATAAGCATCTCAGCATTCTTATTATTTACTATGGGAATATGGTGCTTTTTTCTCTCCTCTTTTCTCATATGTCTCTTTTTCTCAATCTATTTTTTTATAAGAAGAATGCTTCATAGATGTCACTATGGTGATGTTGCAAGTTTTCACCATGATTAGGCATGGCTTAGGCTAGCGGCCCAGGCGTTTCTCTAACACAAAATACAAACTTCATGGACTTACAAGTTCCCTTTTATTTCATACCGGTGACATCCATAAACAAAAGAGCATGATATCAACTGAGTACAAAGTACAAGTGCAATGTTGAAAACATTCCCCGTGACAACACGGTTCTGTTAATTCCAACGTATAAGTGCAAGCATATACAACATAGATGACATAATGGTTCAAGTTTATTAGGGGCAAAGAATATAAAGTGTGCCATCAAGTTTGTGAGGGATTTAATCACTAAGTTTTCACATAACAAAATAGTTTTTAATTGGAAGATAGCTGAAAACAAGAATATACTTTGGAACGGTGTAACACACCATGCATAGGAGTTTATAGTGGACACTTTGAAATAACTTGGTTTCTTGGGAGTTGGAAGCATGAGTAGAGCTTACTCATATAAGTGGAGGCTAGCAAAAAGACTGGGAGCAACCAACTAAGAGAGCAATAATGGCCATAATCATGCAGAGCAACAAAACTTTACTAATCAAAGCATAGAGTGGTACTACAAGTCAATGACTAAATGATCATAGAGTCTATGGTGACTTGTGAGAGTCATAACATGGTGTGAGCATGTGCCAAGTAAACCCAAACAAACCTCAAAGGAGAATACCACTATACTATGCTTTTGCATGCTAAGACAATGCATAATTTCTGCAAGGCACATTAAGCAATCCCAATGACTTGGAGCAAGTCATGCTATAGCAATAATCACTAATCATAAGGTCAAAACAACACCTATCATGTCATGCTAAAGTCTAAGTCACAGTCAATGCAAGCTCCTCTTGCACTTACAAGCAAGAACTTACTACTCCTTTCCAACACCAAGCAACTTATTTGCGAAACAACACAGCGAGAACGGGTGTCCAAACTACTTTATTCAAGCAAACTAAACGAACTAAGCAAAGAAAACGAAAACTAAGACGCTCCAAGAACAACACAACAGTGCATGAAACGATAAAAACGAAGTGTCTAGACATACCCAAGCTTTCTATTGATGAAGAAGGGGATGCCTTGGGCATCCCCAACCTTTGACGCTTGTACCTCTTGGATATTTCTGTGTCACCCCCAAGATTGAGCTTTTGTACATTCTTCATCTCATTGCATCATTCTCTCTCTACAACTGAAATTTTTCCTTCATACAAAACTTCAGACAATCTTTATTAGCAACATTAGCTTATTCAAAAGATATCAGACCTCTGGCAAAGCTTGGGAACAGCAAGGCTTTTCACTGAAAACAAAAGATACTGTAGTAACTCCTTAAAAATCTCAATTCACCTTAAAGAGAACTCAAAAAGGAATCAATAAGAAGCAAATGCAAATAATGGCAGAAATCTGTAAAAAACATACCAGCAGGTAGAAACCGATTTTTTCGAACATCTTCTGTTGCTCAAATCAAAAAGTGTTGAACTAACGAAAGTTAGATAACATACTGGGGATTTATTCATTAATTTTGAGCTCAATCCGAGTTATAGAGACTCCTCACAATTTTTTTGGTGGAGGACAGAAATCTGTTTCGGGACAGCAACTCCCGAAATCTTACTTCCCTCTCATTAGAGGTCATTCTTGGCACAAAAAGCAAACAAAAAGGATAAGGAGAGATCATTACTGAAGTAATAATTTCCAAGACTCAAGGAAACTCTTGGGTTATCTCCCAACAAGTACTTTTCTTTAACACCTTTAAGTTAGGCATGATAGCTTGAAAAGATGCTCACATAAGAAATATGAATTGAATTAAAGAGAGCATCAAGAAGCAAATTCAAAACACATTTAAGTCTAACCCACTTCCTATGCATAGGAATCTTGTACACAAATAAATTCACAAAGAACAAAGTGAAAAGCATAGGAAGATAAAACAAGAGTAACTTCAAAACTTTCAGAACATAGAGAGGTGTTTCAGTACCATGAAAAATTCTAAAACCATACTTTCCTCTCTCATAATAATTTTCAGTAGCATCATGAATAAACTCAATAATATAGCTATCACATAAAGCATGCTTTTCATAATCTACAAACACATAATTTATATCAAGCTCAAAAATAGTGGGATTAAAACCTCCACAGGTTTTATCCAAAGTAGATATTTCAAAAGGATCCACAGGAACATCACGTTCATCCTTTTTTGGTAAACAAGGGGGGAAATCAAATAATGTAAGAGGTAAAGAGTTACTATCATTATAAGGTAGACATGGGTATATCCATTATTCCTCCTCTTGACCATTACTCTCCTCCTATTTTTCATCTAATGAGCTTTCAGTTTCAGCAATTTCTTCTTCCATAGTCTCCTGCAAGGCATTAGTCTCTTCCATTTGTGGAAAACGCCTATTAAAATATTCAAGAATATAGCCATTTTCTTCCTTGTAATTTTCAAAGCAAAATTTAAGTATCTCATAAACCTCATTTTCATAATGTGCATCATCAGTATTTTCAAACAGACTAGCAAGTTCAAATGCACCCTTGAAGGCAATGAAATCTTCAATTTGTTCCACATCATAAAAGTCATAATTTCCTTTAACATATTAGGATATGGTAA
Source organism: Avena longiglumis (assembly GCA_030063025.1). NCBI lineage: Eukaryota > Viridiplantae > Streptophyta > Magnoliopsida > Poales > Poaceae > Avena > Avena longiglumis. The sequence goes on from CP125976.1 coordinate 525,052,011, forward strand.
CATTATCATTATACTCACATTGAAACGGGAGGTGTTTATACCTCCTATAGCAACAAGATTTATCAAAGCAATAAGTAACATTATAAGTAGAGCACACGTCTCTAGCAATAGTATTCAACTTACCAATTTGCTCCCATAAGTGTTTCCCTTTTTGTGACAAACGGTGTTCCTTATAATAATACTTTTGTTCTTCCATGAACCCACATTGCCAATAAGAACTAGTTTCAAAGAAACAATCCATTGATAGAAAGCATGACCAACCAAGGCAACAACAGACCACCAACTAGAGTAGGAATTATTTTTGTGTATTTTTGAATAAGGAAACCTACTTTTTTGGGTTTTTTGAAAATAGGCAAACAAAACCAAGCAAAAGGAACAAAGCAAACTAAAAATAAAGTAAAGAGAAAGGAAGTGGAGGACTCCCCTAGTAAAGACGTCCTTAGCCTCCCCGGCAACAGCGCCAGAAAGACTTGACGGTGCTCGACGTGGCACTTCGTTGGTAACCCCAAGCGCAGGGTGTGAAGAGCACAACAGCAGGTTTTCCCTCAGTTGAGACCGAGGTTATCAAACCAGAAGGAGGAAGGAAACGTCACACAGGTGTTGCAAACAACATGGAGACCTGCACAACACAAACTCAAGACTTTGTACCAATGAATCATTGAGGTTGTCAAGCTCACCGGTTTGCTGTAACAAAGGATTAAACGTATGGTGTGGAAGGTAATGGTGGTTTGCAACAAGTAAACAAGTAACAGTGGAAGATGTATCAATGGTAAAGATTGGACCGGGGTCCATAGTTCACTAGAGGTGCTCTCCTTAGATAAAAAACATGGCATGAAGGGTAAACAAATTACAGCGGGGCAATTGACAGGAACTGAGCAAGGCATAACAATGCAATTACTAGTCGGAAATATCCTATGAGATTAATTGGGCAATACAACAAGATACATAAACCGCCATCCAACTGCATCTATGACTAGAAGTCCACCTTTAGGTTATCATCTGAACCCCTCCAAAGATAAGTTGCAAGCAATGCATAACCGCTTTAAGAAAAGTGTGTAAGGTAAATAGTCCACATGTTCCATGAACAAGAGACCATTGTTTTCTCCCTAGTAGCAACAGCACATCTACAACCGAAGAGATTTCTGTCACTTCCCTTGAAAACTAGAGGCATGAACCCACTATCGAGCATAAATATGCCCTCTTGGAGTCACTAGCAACTACTCAGCCAAGATAGCTACTAACAACGGGGAGCATGCAAGATCACAAACAACACAGACATGATAGAATCATAAAGACAAAACCATTAATAAAACCAACATAATAATCTCAATATCCATCGGATCCCCGCAAACACAACATGCATGATTACAAATAGATTAGATCTTGATCATGAATGAAGCTCACAAGATCTATACATGAAATAACAAATGAGGAGATACAACCATCTAGCTACTACATGGACCCATAGTCCATGGTGGAACTACTCACGCATCATACCGGAGAGAAGGCCTCCGGGATGATCTCCCCTCTGGCAGGGTGCCGGGAAGAACTTCAGATCCCTCCCTTCGATCTAGGGACAATGGTGGCGGCGGATACAGAAGGTTTCGTGGAATATTGATCGGGTACTTAGGGTTTCTGCATCGGGGGCTTCTTATAGGAGAAGGGGGAGGTCGAGGAGGCGGCCAGGGGCCCCTGCCTAGGCGCGGGGCAGGGCCCACCTGCGCCTAGGGGGTGTGGGCGCCCTGGCACGCCTCTCTGTCTCCCCTCTGAACTTCTTGTTCCCAACGGAAAGTAATTGACTTTGACGTTTGTCCTGTCCAATTCCGAGAATATTTCCTTACTAGCTTTTCTGGAACCAAAAACAGTAGAAAACAAGCAACTGGCACTGTGGCAACTTGTTAATAGGCTAGTACCAGCAAACATGTAAAAAGCACCTCAAAGTGTAGACAAAGAAAAGCAAAGTAGATACTAAACAAGCATGGAGCATCAAAAATTGTAGATACGTTTCTGACGTATCAGGCAACACCGCAAGAATCTCGTCGTGATGCTTGTCAAAGAAAGGTGGAAGGAGCCCCTTCGGATGACCACCAGTGTCTGTGGGAAAAGGATCTCCTTCATTAGCTTGGTATACTCCTCTCGGGACAAATCTTGGTCCTTCCCGGGCTGAAGGCGGAGTGGGTCATCAGGACATCGGTATGCCCATGTCGGATGGGACCTCTTCAGCAGCGGCACCATGCACTGACGAAGAAAGTTCGAGATGTCAGCATGCATCATCAAGCATTTCTTAGCGATCGCCTGAATCATGTCGGACACAAGCTTTAGGCTGGCTTCATGGGCGCTCATCCTTCCCCACCCTTGACGAGGTTGGGAGACCTCTTGGTGGTCGTACATCCATGGTAAGCGTTCCTCCACGTGCACCACTCGGTCCTCTCCGTGCCACTCTTCCCACTTGGATTTGAACTTCCCCTAAAGGTACTTCTTGGAGAGATTATTCCCAAGACGGAAGGTGATCCCCTCCCCCCACACACACAATCCTCGGTTTCTTGTCAACCCGAGGAGTGAAGTAGTGACGAAACAAGGACATCGAGGGCATCACCCTGATGAACCCTTCGCAGAAGTGGGCGAAGGCCACCAGTGCCATAAGGGCATTGGGATAGATATGAACAATATAGAAGCCGTACGTCTTCATCAGCTCAACGAAGAAGTTAGAAAAAGGTGGAACGAACCCAATCTTGAGGAAGCTGTTGTAGATGGGAATATCCCCCATCTCCAACCCCTCCACCTAGACAATGGAGCATGGTGCCTCCATTCTCATGGCGCCCATCGGCCACATGAAGCCTCAAAGGCTGGAGATTCTTCTAGTCGATTGTGGGCGGGAGGCAAGCTCACGCAGGCCTCTCTGCCCAGAAGCCCAGACCGAGTTCTCGAAGACGCGAAGGCCCTTTTCCACTTTCATGTACTCACGATTTACCTTGGGAGCCATCTGAGTGCTCTAGATCAAGGTCCGAGTGTGAGTAAAGGATGATGGATAAGAACGTCAAGAGTAAAGGGGGAGCAACCGCTATCATTTATTTATGGGACCAGGCCTAGGAACTCATCTACTTGCTCCCCACACCACAATTACTACTGCGCATTCCCAGGATGTGTCAGTGTATGGCCACTCACACCTTTCAAAAGGTTCAAGGTAGAAGTGACACCTCGTTAGCAGGAAGGTCAGGGCTCACACGGACCCGCATGATGAAGATATGATTAAATTTGCAGCTCCACCAAAGATAAGAGCGCAACTCCAGCCACGGCTAGTTTGGTCAGGGCACACCCAGGGGCTACTATCGGCTCCACGGGTCCGGGGGTACTCCAGATTGAATGGGTGGACCGCGACTTCAGGAAAGAAGGGGCCCTAAGAGAGGTCGTGATCGGGAACGTCCCTAGAGACCCGACAATAGTGTCCGCGAGAAGCATGACCATCTGACGAACGACACCCAATCAGGACCAGGCTGATGGGACGGGACATAGACAGTCTCTATGCGCCCAGGCACTTAGTCCACCCGGACGGGCGACAAAGACGCTTAGCCACGTTGAATCCATGCATGTAGCACCTCGCCATGTGGTACCGACTCTTGAGGTGACCCCTTGCCATTATAAATAGTTGGAGAAGAACAAGTTAGCTTAGTAGGGAAGGAACCAGCGGATCGTTTCCCGGGAACAACCATTGTAACTAGTTCATCATACACCATATATACCATAGTTGTGGGACATAGAGCTTTGCACAATGTAGCCTGAACCCGGATAAAAACCTGTGTGTCTCTGTGTGAATGTGTGTTCTTGGCATTCGTTGACCGATCTTGCCATGCTCTGTTCCCCTGGCCGAAGTATAAAGGGGAGTGACAATCCCCGATGTCAAAATCTAGGACACAACACTATTTTTGTCTATAGCATGGTGTATTAGATTGAAATCACCCCTAACTAGCCATCTTTCTCCATTAGGGTGTTTGGCCACCACCAACTCTATGAAGAAAGCGTCTTTGAGATTACCACGGGTTCATACATACTAAGTGGTAAGCTTGAAGTTTTTCTTGTGAAATTCTACCTATCAATTAATAATCATCAACAGTTGTACAAAGAGTCCTAAAAGTAATGAAAATTACAAATAGGTCACTGGTCCACCTCGACGACTACAACCACTAGCACGAGCCGAAGGCGCACCGCCGTCCTCGCTCCTCCATCACCAGAGTCAAGCAAAGATTGTCGTAGAAGAGCTTATTATAGTAGACTGACGAGAAGTCGTCGTGCTAAGGCCCGAAAGGACCAGCACACTAGAGAAACAACCATTGTCGAAGATGACAAACGTAGATTAGAAAATACTAACCTCAAACCATACCAACCAATATAAAGAACGACCGAATCCCAAGGAATCCGTCGGACACACGACTCCACGTGTCCTCCGATGATGCTAGACGCACCACCAAAGCAAGGATAGGACGGAAAAACCTTATTCTAACCTCAGGACATAGCCGCCGCCTTAACATCATAAAGAAGACACTGAAAATAGTTTAAACAAAATACAGAGACCCCCGCCGGCGATGGGCCGTGGTCCGCCATGCTTTAAATAAGCATCACAATTTTATACTTCTTTCATCAATCTATTCTACATCAGCTTTGACCAGAAATAGACATGATCAATAAAATTTTGTGATCAAAATATCTGTCAATCAGCTTTGGCTAGAATGACAGATATAAGCTACACTTAATTAGATCCTCTAATCATACGGAATTCTTTTATCAATCCAGTACACATTAGCTTTGGCCAAAAGTGATAAGAACCAATAAAATTTCATGGTCAAAATGTCTATCAATCAACTTTGGCCAGAATGATAGACATAATCCATGCTTAATTTGAGTATTTACAAAAAAAATTGCAGCAAAACATTATTGTAACAATTTATTTGGATAAAACCACAAAAGAAACAACTAAGTATAAAAAGACATTCAAGTATAACACATAATTGCATGGCAAAAGAATAAAAGATGTCATACAATTATGTTACATAATTGGCATAAAAGATATGCCAAAACTTAGCCCCAAAACTCATTCAAATTAGCCCTAACTTATAAACATTAATACTTAAAATATATTCATTATCTGGGCCCATAAAGAAAATTTGCCCCACAAACCCTAAAACCCCTTTACTAATTTTTAATTTTAATTAAAAAAGAATAAACTTATAGACTGGACCGAAACTGGCCCAACCCGTCTTTCTTGGTCCTCAAAGCGGCCCATGTGGCCCGTTAAGCAGCTAAGCACTACGAGTCGTTGGATGCGATCCAACAGATGAGGATGCGTCGGGTCAGAACAAAATCGTCCTACAACGACACCCGTGCGAACCCTAGCCTCATTCCCCCTCCCCTTCCCTCTGCCTTCCCACCTGCGAGCGAGAGAGAGCGAGCGGCGGCGGTGATGAGCGCCCGCGCTATAGGAGAAGGCGAGACATTGGTGTCGTCCACGCCCCCTTGCCGGATCTGCGTGCAGCTTTGGCTTGCGCGCACTCCATCGAGCGGCTCTGGACAACTCCCTCTTCACGGAGACGGCGATGGCGGGCAGGCGTCCCTGCACCAGCGTTGATGACACCGTGCCAAGTCCGGAGCCACGATGAGCTCCTACGGTGGCAAACGATCGAGAGAGCTCCATCACGGCCCGGTGTGGTGGATGGCAAGGTTACACGGGATCGAGCCCGAGCATTCCTGCCGACTTGAGAGGGTGGCTCCAGCGTCGCCGTGGCCAGCAACGGTGACAAGTCCCGTAAGGGAAGTATCCACCACCACTTAGTCATTAAATTAGGGTTAGGGTTCTTCAATTTAGGAATTAGGGTTAGGTTCATCAATAATTGGGGAATTAGGGTTAGGGTTCTTCAATTCGATGAACTAGGGTTAGGGTTCTTCAGGAATTTGAGGATTTTCGATTAGCTTTTGCACCAAAACCTCAATCCCCTCATCATATAAACATAATCAAAACCTTAGACCCAGTGATTCATCTATTAGGGCTTAAACTTAGAAAAAACTGGGGCTAAAACATCAACCTTATTCAGTTCTGAGCAAGAAATTGATCTTAAATCAAAATTCCAGCAACAAAACACTTAAAAATAAGCTTAAAACTTCATATAAAAAAGAAGAAGAACTCACTTAAATATAAAACCTTAATAAAGAGGGCTCAAACTTGCAGCTATATTTCTCTGATACCACCGTTAGATCCTTTGGATCATCTAGCTCAAGGTTAAGCCACAAAAGATAAGATCAGAGGTGTGTACCTTGATCTGGAGGTCTAGCCATGGACTCCTCTTGATGTGCTTCCACTCATGTTCTTGATATTCAGCAGTGAGTGGTTCTTCCTGGTGCTTTCAGTCCTTGCTTGATCAGTGAGCAGGGGAGAGAGTGAGAGAGAGATAAACTGTATCACTATCCTTATCAAACCCTAGGGCCCCTTTATATAGGACTTACACCAAGGGAACCACACACAATGGATGGATGGTCAGGATGCCCCTGATCAGGGCATCCAATGGCTGTAATTAAACAACCCCTAAAAGCCATAATCTTGATTTATTTGACTACAGAAAACTACATATCACTTATATATCCAACGTTCTCCCCCTTGATTGTAAGGATAAACTTATAATCCCATTTCTCAACAAAACAACATATGAGACAACAGAATTACAACTGTCATATAGAACCGCAGAACCCAGTTACTACAATACACCACTTCATTTCAAAACAAAACTTCTTTAACTTAGGCGCTCCATAAAATTATATTTATTACAAACTTATGAGCTCAACTCTTTGTTGAAACTTATATAGAGACAATAAATTGCAATGGTCAGTTAAGCACCATTGAACTAATTGACTATAGTACATCATTTCATCGAAGTGAAGAACCCTTCTTAGCTTATGGGCAGATGGTGTCATAACGGTTCCAATTCCAAGATAAAAAGCTTTCTACCAATCCCATGCTAGGAACATGCTCTTTGAGCATGCTGGGTTGCAAGCCTTTTGTAAGTGGATCGGCTAATATTGCGTTAGTCCTTATATGCTTAATACTTATTGTCTGATCCTGGATTCTATATTTCACAACAAGATACTTGATGTCAATGTGTTTGGCAACAACACTTGACTTGTTGTTACTCGAGTAGATCACTGCGGGTTGATTATCGCAGAAAAGAGTGAGTTCTCAGATATACTATCAATCACCCTTAAACCCGGAATGAAATTCTTCAGCCATACTGCCTGCCCAGTTGCCTCATAACATTCTACAAATTCTGCCTGCATTGTTGATGATGCAGTAACACTTTGCTTGGTGCTTTTCCAAGAAATAGCACCTTCTGCAAGGGTGAATATATAACCCGATGTGGATTTCTTAGTGTCAACACACCCCGCAAAATCAGCATCTGAATAACCCACCACCTCGAGGTTATCAGTTCTCTTATATGTGAGCATGAGGCCTTTAGTGCCTTGCAAATAACGCAAAGCTTTCTTAGCAGCCTTCCAGTGATCCAACCCTGTATGAGACTGATATCTGCCAAGCATCCCGGTTATGAATGCTAAGTCAGGGGGAGTGCACACTTGTGCATACATCATACTTCCAATGATTCAAGCATAAGGAACTAACTTCATTTGCGTAGATACATAATCATTACTTGGGCACTGGAAAGTCCCTAACTTATCGCCCTTGACAATAGGAGCAGGCGAGGCTGAGCACTTATGCACATTGAAATTTTTGATTACCTTATCAATATACGCTCTTTGTGATAGCCCCGAGATTCCTTTGGATCTATCTCGGTGAATTTGAATGCCTAAGACATAAGCGGCTTCACCAAGATCTTTCATGTAAAACTTTGAAGAGAGAAACCTTTTAGTTTCCAGCAGCATATTCTTATCGCTACTGGCTAAGAGTATGTCATCGACATACAATATCAGGAAGACAAAATTGCTCCCCCTAAACTTCACATAAATGCAATTGTCCACTTCATTCTCTTTGAAACCAAAAAGCTTTATGACCTGATCAAACTTGAAGTACCATTGCCTTGAGTCTTACTTCAATCCATAAATGGAGTTCTTAAGATGACATCCTAAATGTTCTTTCCCTTCCATAACAAAACCTTCTGATTGAGCCATGTAAACATCCTCATGTAAGTCACCATTCAAAAATGTTGTTTTGACATCCATCTGATGCAACTCTAGATCATAATGAGCCACAAGTGCCATAATAATTCAGAATGAGTCCTTAGAAGAGGCAGGTGAAAAAGTCTCATTATAATCAATACCTTCCCTTTGAGTGAAGCCCTTAGCCACAAGCCTTGATTTGAACCTTTCGATATCACCTTTGGAGTCGCGTTTGGTCTTATAGACCCATCTTCTACCCACAGTTTTGGCTCCTTCAGGAATTTCTACTAAGTCCCATACATCATTAATGCTCATAGACTTCATTTCATCTTTCATAGAATCAAGCCATTCTGATGAATTATCACTTTGTATGGCTTCCTTAAATGATGCAGGATCATCATCCAACATCGACTCATTTATATCCTCACTCATATAAGTCACATAATCATCAGGAATGGCAGACTTTCTAGCCCACTTTGACCTTCTAAGAGGTGCATTATTTTGTAACTCAATCACAACTTCAGGATGCTGAGCATCTTCCATAGAATTATCATTAGGTATAGACTCTAACAGAGTCGCAGATATCTTAGCAGGGATAGGATTAACAGCTCTTTCAGCTGGAGGTGAAACCTCAACATTAACAGGAAACACTGGTTCTTGGATCATTGGTATCGGGACATATTCTTGTTTCTCCTCCAAGGTTATTTCCCTGGGAGTCATACTTCCCCTCAATATATCACTTTTCAAGAACACCGCGTGTCTTGTTTCAACAAACTTAGTGAATTGCTTTGGACAATAGAAACGACACGCCTTAGATTTGTCAGGATAACCAATGAAATGGCAACTGACAGTCTTGGGGTCTAACTTTCCCATAATTGGATTGAAAAATCTTGCCACAGCAGGGCAGCCCCACACATGCAAATAACTCAGGGTAGGTTTTCTCCCAGTCCATAATTCATATGATGTTTTTGGCACCTATTTACTAGGGACCTTATTAAGAATATGTGCAGCTATCTTTAGAGCTTATCTCCATAAACCAAGCGGCAAAGTGGAGTGACTTAACATACTCCTTACCATATACATAAGAGTACGATTCCGCCTTTCCGCGACTCCATTTTACTGAGGTTCGCCCGGTGCTAAATACTGAGAAACAATACCATTTTCCTGTAGGAACTTAGCAAAAGGTCCAAGAATTTGGCCATAAGAAGTGTGTCTTCCGTAGTACTCACCACCATGGTCAGACCTTACAACTTTGATCTTTTTTCCAAACCTGATTCTCAACTTCAGCTTTAAATATCTTGAACTTTTCTAATGCCACAGATCTTTCTTTGATAGGATAGATGTCGTCGGATTGATGACAAGTATGCCCTAGGAGGTCCTAGCGATGTTGAGAAGATGGGGTGTGAGCCGTACGGTGTTCCGGGAGCGGTGAGCACAAGTTTACCCAGGTTCAGATCCAACTGCGGTGATCGGATCCTACTCCTGCTAGCAACCCAGTAATATGTCTGCGAGAGTCGGATGTTACAGCGGATTACAGGAGAGGTTCGCCTGTGCGAGTTGGTTGTGGTTGTAGAGATTGTCTTGCCCTAAAGGCTTCCATAGGGTCGGTTTATATAGTCACCCGAGCCTAGGGTTACAGGATAAACCTATCTGTCTATGTTACAGAGTCGGTAACTATATATAGTTTGGACTACAAGTAATACTGCAGGCCTAAGTCGGTAAGTCTTCTGGGCCTTGTCATAGCCAGATTGGACTCCGTCTTCTTTCTCTTACAGGGCCGCCCGTGAAGCAAAGCTCTAACCCGTTGGTGGGACACCCTGGTTAGTGGGTCATGTGGGTATACCCGGAAAGTATATCTCCAACAGTATCCCCCGGAAGTTTCCAAGATCCAAAGTCGGATAAATCGTCTAGATTGATGGTTTCTTCGTCTTGAGAATCTTGAAGGGTTCCCGAAAACTTCTTTCAATAATGTAGGATTCCGAGTCATCTGAGTCAGATATATTTTCTTTGACTTCAGTCTTTTCACTGCTCAATTCAAAACATGAGCCGAATTTTAAACAGCGGTGTGTTGTTTGACAACTTTTCAGACCAGGTCTAATCACTGACAAGAGTCCCATCGGCACGACCATTGGTGGGTCCGTTCTTTATATAATAGAACACCGTTTCAATGCCGATGCGAGAATCGAGGGGGCGGAGGAGTCGCGAGGAAGTTACCTCCCTATCTCCTATACGTGTGGCGCAAATCACGCGATTTTAACACGAATCTTGGCGCATAGGTAAATAAGAGAGAGGAAATCCTTCTCTCCCAGATTCATTCTTCACTGTTTCATTCATTACCTCCTCGTACTCCTCGAGCCCTCCGCAGCCATTCTCATCTACACACCAAAAAAAACCAGCGCCGCCAATCTTTGACCTTCTCCGACAAGATGGAGGCACCATCTAGCTCCAGAGCGGCAGTAGCGACGGGCGCGGTGGCAGAGGAGAGGAAGCTGCGGAGCCTTTGGGTTCCCAGTGCTATGGACAACACCGAGTTCCAAGTCATGGAGGACGAGGGCTACATCGTCGCCGGCGCTGGAGAGGCCGTCCCTGCATCGCGCGACGATGAACAAGTTCTCTTCGGCACACACGTTGACCGTGGACTCAGCCTGCCACCGTCAGAGTTCTTCACCGAGGTTCTCCAATACTACGGTGTGCAGCTTCATAACCTCCCCCCTCCCACTCCTTGCTTGAGCTTAGTGCTCACGCAGCTTTGAGCGAGGGGTTTCTTAGCATTAGGCCAAGTCTCACCCTTCTCCGGTACTACTGTGGTACTCAGAAGAACTCAATTAGTGTTGGTGTTCCTTACACCACTGTCACCCTTAGCTTAGTCCTTAGGATAAACCGAGTTTATCCTAGGATTAACGCTAGAAAATCTGTAAAAAGATGGGCCAGAAATTTCTTATATCACAAGGATATTCCGGCTCCAGACAAGGCGGAAGATCTTCCGGCCTTCGTCGATGGTGCCACTCACCACCAAGAATCGTGGGACACGGAAGCGCCGGAACTGTCCGAGGACTTGATCCTTGCCAAGAGGCGGATCGTGATGAAGCACAAGGGGCTCCGTGGATCCGACTTGATCCACTGCTGGCTGGATCGCCGGATTCAGCCATTGCAGTTTCATGGATACCGCTTGATGCACACGGTCACCGGAGACCGGAAAGACAACCTGAAGGTCTGTTCGACTCGCATACCTGCGAAGGACTACAAGACCCGAATGCAGTACTTTATCAAGGAGCGGGTGGAGAAGAAAATCCCCGAAGTATCCATGAAAATGTTCACCGCCGACCGTCCTATGATCCCGGTAAATTTTTCGACTTTGTTTTAAGCTTATTCTCTCTGTTCCGCCTCGTAATCCGACTTCTCTCTTACTGATGTTTTTAATACTTATCAGCTCAGGCACTGGCGGACCTTCTTGGATGCCAAAAGGGCCATGCCCCCTACTCAATTACAATTTGCATTATACTATTTCGTATTTATCATTTTGACCATAGAAAACATAAAATACTTTAAGTTAGCCCCCTTAACTATCATCTAATGTATTTTGCCCCCTCCTATAATGATGGTCAAGGTCCGCCACTAAGATTAGGGAACTTCCCGAGTCCAAGCTTGCCCCTGTCGAGGGTTGTGACTTGGAAGCGATGGAGGACGACAAGGTGAAAGAAGTTCATGCCTCTGCCTCCAAGAAGCACAAGGCCCAGGAAACCATCGTTACTGTTGCACACAAGTGTTACCAGTAGTTAAAAGGTAACCATCTCGTGGTTTTTAGTATTATGTACATTGTTTTCCATCTAAAGCACATCTGACATCATTCATATGTGTTCCAGAGCTAAATATATTTTGAAGAGCAAGCTGAAGCCAGCGAGCAAGCTAGGCAAGCAACTACGTCAGCAGAAGCTTGTCGTATCTCCAGTTATGCCTCCTCTGACTCCCAATAGTGCCCAAACATCAGCAATGGAGGCTTCGCCTCTCAAATGTTGGTTCTTCCATCCCGACGCCATGACACGTCGCAAGCCCTGGTTACCATTGGTAGGCAGGCAACTAACAAGGGTGAACCCATCAAGGGTAATGATCCATGGTGATATCAACAAGGGAAGTAGATAAAATGGACGGCTCTGCTGCCTTCGACCTGAAGAGGAAGAAAAAGGAGGAAATTCTTAAGCTGGCTCAAACTAGTCTCGAAAAACAAATCCTCACTCCAGAGGCAGCGAGCCAAGAAAAGGAAGACGTGAAGCTGGTGAATCTCCTGGACCAAATTTTGGTCCGGGATGCAAAAATCGAGTCTGGCAAGCTTCCAGCAACAAACGTCCCTTTCCTATCCCTTGCTGAGAAAGTGTTCCATAACACGAAACTCGGATTTGAGAAGATGCACTTGGAGCACATTGTAAGTTTTCCAAATCTCGTTTGTAGTATTTACTATCATATCCTCTAGCCCCCGAGCATAAATTCGGATAAACATCATAGTATTAAATCCCAGTTGATTCTTATAGGATGCAAAAGAACGATATAGTGTAGCCCCCAAGGCTCGTGCTGTATTTTGACTTGGTTAAAGTTGCAGCCCGAGTCTTAGTAGTCGTCTGATGGTATTCTGTCTTTAAACTTACAGAAAGTTGCATCTTCCAACCAGGAATTGCTCAAGAACATATGAACCAAGCACAAATAGATCAAGGCTCTACGTCTTGAGAATTCCAAGTTGTAGGTGGAGAAGGATGAGGCGGAAGATAATCTTTTTCGACCATTATCCTTAATAGTTTGTCATAGTCAAGACCATTTCAGCCAACTGATAGTTCTTCCTTTGCAGAATTGCTGATGCAATCCAGCAAGATGGTGGAGGAGGCCGAGAACTTTAAGGTCTAGAAATTATAAAATGTTGAACTCCGGGATGAGGTTGGGAAGCTAAAGGTTGAATCGGAGAAATCCGTGAGCGCCGTCCTGGAATCAAGCAATATGGAGACCGTGAGTCTCGAGAAGTTTGTGTCCCTCCGAGATAAACAAGTAGATGATCTTAAGAAGGATTTTGAGAGTCAGCAAGATCTAGCCCGGGCCACAAAAGTAGAGCTGAAAAGTCTCCGAGAGGAGCATTCTTAGTGGAACTGCTGTGTCCTAGGTAAGATTTTCGGCTTTCGCTCTTCTCTTGATTTCCGACTTTTTCTGAGTCAGATTTTTATTTTTTGGTTCTTTCCCAGATCCTCTGCATCTTTCTGACTCTTCTTCCTATGAACCCCGCCTCGAGCACATAAAACTTGTCGGAGATGTTATTTTCGACTTCTGCCAGACTCTTGAAGAGCCTGGCCAGTCGGTTAGACTTTCCGACTTGCACAAAATGCTAGTGCTTGAGGTGAGGGACAAGGTCAAGGAGTTTCTTAAACTTATCAAAGACTGGAAGATTTCCTATGCTTGGACTGCTGCACAGACCACCCTCACCATGGTGATGAGCCACCACAGCGATATGGAGATCTGGCATGTCACCAAGGGCATCGCCGACGAGGACGATGAGGGTTACCCTCAGAATATCAAGGCCATCCAAGAATCTTGCACGGGTTATGCTTGTCGTGTGGCGGAGATGACGAAATATGCGATGCCATTCTTCAAATCCGTTAGTGTGCCTCCTTCTCCTCAAGAGTCGGAAGATAGCCTCATTGAAGGATCTTCCGAGTCTCAGGACCAAGGTGACAACGATGTCGACTCCAACGCTCCAAGGTCTCCACCACCACTGCCTAAATCTGCAACATAAATATCTTGATGCATTATCCTAAACTTTTATTTGGCATGTAATAATGGGGAAAATATTTTGTTTAAGTGTGTGTTGGTCTGTAAGAACAACTTCTTTACTGCTTAGCGCTTTTTGTATATATTTTTATGCATGTGTGCTTTGAAAATTTCTTAAGAACTTTTTGTGTTTGCACTTATCGTTTTATCTAGATCTCTGCCTCGTCCCTTTCATGAGCCGTCCAACTTTTAGCACGGAAACTTTGGCGAGCAACAGAGCTCAATTGCTAAACCTGATTAAACTCGGAAACAAAGCCGGCCTCCGGTATCAACAATTCATTACTCTAAAAATACCTGCATCTAAGAAATTAGATAAAAAACCAAAGTACAAACATAAAATGAGATTTACACCCGAAGATAAATTTTTAATATCTATTCAAAAATGATTACCAGAATGAACATGAGCATAAAGTACATTCAAGCGTCTTGGAATTTTTGAATTTTAACATGCTCTTTTTGGAAATAAGATGGCAAAAAACTACTCAAAAAACAATATATGAGGGAACCAATACTTTATTTCACTTTTGAACATGTACATATATGATTACAAGGAAATATAACTTAAAAATAGAAGGGACGTAGTTGTGCAATGTTCCACGGATAGTCTATTTCATATGGGTCTGTGCTACCATTGCTCTCTTTCTCTTTCGAGTATCTGGTGTTTCCTTGATTGGTCTCATATCGGATAAATAATATGACTGTAACACCCTCAGAATCGGACCTATGCAAGTTTGAGCAAAATTCACCAAACCCGCATAGAAACGATTCAAAGGTGCCCACCAGGCACTTTCGCAAGGGTGGAAAAGCGTAATAACATTACACAACAGTCCTCGATGGGACCCACAGAACATATATATATAGCAGCGACTCAAAGAGTCAAGAAGACAGATAAAAAAATATACAAGATCCAAATCACCTTGAAAATGGTATAGCGTCCGACTACGGACAAGAAGCAAATGGGGCTAAGAGCCCTGAAGATTAACCAATGGCGTCCATAACCCTGCCAAGCCGAAGGGTAACCGCTAACGGCGCCGATCTCAAACCTGCTTAACAAAAGGGTGCCGACAAAGGGCAAAGCGAAAACAAAGAAGGCGTCGATCGAGGCCAAGACAGCGAGGCTAGAATTCGCGGTCCTCGCCTACATAGGTATGGTGGATCGCGGCGGCAGCATGCACTAAACAACCTATAGAGACTCGAAACATCTGGCGTCAAACAGAGAGGGGTGAGAATGACCTATCCGGATCCAACCTGAAGCTAACACCAAACAAACCCATCCTGGTGTTTCCCCCTCGAGACCAAACGAGGAAGTCAACCGAGGAACTCACACCGTTGGCAGTTTTACTTATTCAGTTATAGTTGCAGCAATTACTAGTCAGGTATAGGTAATCATCCTGATAAAGTAAGCAGTGGGCACTTTTAGTTAACCATTCCGTTATAGTGGCAGCACTTACTAATCAGATATGAATAGCATGAGATAACCCTTAAACCCGGCAGTTGTTGTTACTTTTATTCAGCCATTTCGTTGTAGTTGCAATACTTACTAGTCAGGTACAATGGTCGCAAGCGACAACTCAACAAGCAATTGTGGGCAGTATTAATTAGCCATTCCTTTATAGTGAAGCTGATTACTAGTCATTATAAGTCAAATTTATAGCAGTAAACTTTAGTTATGCTTGTCTATGATCGAGATACTGTGCTCCAAGTCGTCCATATCCGCGGACACGGCTTTCAGAAAGTTTCACCCGGCCGGGGTGCACCAATAGCAACACACGCTCGATCAACCTCGGAAAAACCAAATCAAAACCCAACGAGGCTTTCACGATCAACAATCACAGATTCAGAAATATTTCAGGGGTCACCTTAAGTAGATCCCGCAACGGCGGTGACTCGAGACGGGCTCAAGGTTTGGGTATACTACGGTGAACGATCGGGAACCCGAAAGTGTGGCTGGGCTTGTCGACACCGCGGAATCGTGTCCCGATCCTAACAGATCTGAGGTGCTCCTCGCAAATTAAATACAGAAAGTAGCATGGCATAAGTACAGATCGTAAATAAAACCTCAAACTAGTTTGTGGCCCCAAGAAATAAGAATGAATCAAGCTCGCTCGGGGGTCCCATATACCTCCGGATGTGGATAGCGCGATAAATCAAGGAACAGTATCAAGTACTGGGTCTTACGGACACAAGTGGGCGTTCGAAACCAAACATTTTCTATCACCCACCGATGCCTCCTTATTTCAATTTTAGTTGTTAAACAGGAATTAAAGTGTGCGATAAGTAAAACTAAGATCATCTCCAACAACAACATGCGGCAATACATCAAGCGTGGCATAAGACGACACATCAAGACTTGAGCAAGCCACTACGACGCGCAAGTCCAACTATCTACCAAACAACAGGTAATAGGATGTGTCCGAGGCAAAATAGGGCTGCAATGGATATCACGGGTACGGAAACTAAAGCATCGCAACACAGATAGCAATAGATCAACAGGAGGGAAGTAAATACTAGAAAGTAAGATAGGTAGAAAGGGGGAGATGCTCGCCTGAAAACATTGTCGAAGGTTCAACCGGAGAACGGGGCGAAGCTCACATCAACTCAACGGCCTTATCCGCGAAGAAGCAAAAACACTAGAATAAACACCGGATGCACTATTTAATACCAAGGCAAAATATCGGCATGATGCAGGCATGATGCATGTATGACGTATGTCATGGCAAAGGTGCGATGCAATTAGGTCAAATTGAGTGGAACCGGGGTCCCGACAATTAGTTAGATGGTGCAAGTTGTTTAGAACCCCCGCGGTTTAACTGTTGTTTAACATGGTAGAAGATAGCACCGGGTTTGCTACACAATTTAAATGAGGCCAATATAAGGCTAGATTTGCCCGCATATGGGCCCCATATTTAATTATTAGGTGAATCGGCATAAGGCCCCCAACCACAGATATGCATGCGAGATGACAATTAAACATGCAACAAGTTGTTATGTTATAGAATAGGGTTCGAGGGAAAAGGGTCACACATCAGAGGGGGCTCGACGATCTTGGGTTCCGGGGTCCGGGGTTCGACGGATCTGGGGTTCGGGGGGGTTCGGCGGAAGCGTTCTCGGATTCAGGGGTAGGTCTTGTCGCATCCGGGGTTTGGGGTTCGCGTCCGTGACGGAGAACTCGTCGCATCCAGGGAGATCTTGATGTAGGGACGGTCCTTGTCGGCGATTCCTCGGGTCTTATGCTCGGGTAGAAGTGCTTGTCGTTCTCGCATCGGCGACATTGGCGTTCGGGTTCGCGGCGAACTTGGCGTCTGATCGTGCTTGGCGCACCGGGTCTTAGGGTTCCACCGGATTATCGGGACGAACTTGGCTCGACGGGTCTCGTGGTCCTTGTCGGAGCTTCTTGGTGCCTTCACCGGTACGGTTTGGCGTTGACGGAGGCCTTGAGGTACCTCGACACCAAGGTTCGGTTCGGTCTTGGCGTCCGTGGCGTCGATCTTGAGGTTCGTGTCGACGAAGAACTTCGACGATCTTGGCGACATCAAGGCATCCACGAAAACTACAAGGACGCGCAGACGGGTTCGGTCTCGCTGAGCTCGGCAGACGGCGGGCAGGACCGCCGCAGACGCGAGACGGAGGTCTTCGGCGAGAGGCCGCAGAGGCGGGCGCGGTCTCGGGCGGACGGGCGGAGCGGAGCGGAGGAGCCAGCGTCCGGGCAAGCGGCAACGCGCGGCCGCAGCTTGAGCCCGAGCAGGAAGGAGGCGGCCGACGGCGGCGCCAAGCAGCTGGGACAGGCCGAGGCGATCCGGGAGCCGCGCTGGGCGGAGGAGCTCCGGTCCAGCTGCCGCGGATGCGTCCATGGGCGGAGGGTGGCTCGGCGAGCCAGCTGGGCCTTGCGGGACGGTCGGCCCGGGCGAAGCTTTGAAGGCAGGCTGACCGCGGGCGCGGGGTCAAGGGCGGCGCAGCGGCGAGCTCAGGTCGGGCCGAGAGGAGGCGAGGCGGGCGGTGAGGAGGCGAGGGCGCCTGGGCTCGAGCGGAGGAGGCGCGGTCGGCCCAGCAGTGGTGGAGAGGAGGTGCGGGGGCCAGGCGGGCGGAGGCTGGAGCAGGCGACCGAGGCCACCTGCCTGCTGGGGAGGAGGATCACTGGGGAGAAGGGAGCGGGGCACGCGGGCTGGGAGGAAGAAGGGGAGAGAGGAGAGAGCGGTAGGGTCACACGGGTCAGGGTGGGGTCCACCTTGGGGACAGGGACGGGCCGCTGGTGGGGTGGTTCAGGGGTGGGGGCGGTGTGCTGGGAGCCTGGGATTGGGCAGGTGGGGAGGGCTGCGCGCGGGTGTGTGTGTTTGGTGCTGGGTGGGGCAGTGTGTGTGTGGGGCTGGGAAGAGAGGGTAGAGAGAGAGGGAGTTGGGGTGGTAAGGTGGCAGGGAGGGATTGGTTAGGGGGGGGTTAGGTGAGGTGGCAGGATGCTAGTGGAGGGGGGGAGGGGGCCAGGTAGGGGGGGGGAGAATATTAGGTGGATGTAGGATTTAGATGGGGCGGCAGTTGGACCGCTTGTAAACGTGGGGGTCGTTGGTCCGAAACGGCGCTCATTGCCCGCTAAAACAATTAATTAAATATTTATTTTCAAACAGCGCTTTTGTAATCCGACACGGGTGAACAAAATATTCCGGGACCCGGTTTTGCTGTTTGAATAAAGAGGGCGTTTTAGAAAACAAAACGGGTGTTGCGAAAATAGTTTTGGCAAACAATGCATGATGATGACGATGCAATGCACAAATTCAACGCGATTTTCTAGTAGTGGTTTTGCGGGATGCCACAATTCGACACCACTAACAAAGGATCTCGCCCTCGAGATCCGCCTCATGGTACCGGAAAGAAGGTCGGCGATCTGCGTCTTCTCGCTTCGTGTAGGTCCTCGCGACACCACTAACGAGGGTTCCTTCTTCATCTGGAAATCGGCGATACCACCAACAAAGGGTCGTTGCTCCTGATCGTCGAGAGAACACTCCGGGGAAACAAAGGACGAAGTTGAAGGTAAGGCCACCTCTAACTTCCATGGATAGAGTAAAACTGCTGGATCCACTGATTCGGCGTACAAGAGCAAATGGTAAGAGCAGTGGTAGGGTAGCTACTCCATCCCGCACTCAAACCATTACTCTGCACACGAATAGGCGGATTAAGCAACCAACTCTCAGAATCAGACTGAAGATCTCGACAAACGAGGTTCGGAACAAAGGAGTGATGCAGACTCTGCATCGGATCTGGCGTAGATGATGTCATCACATCGGGAAACACCGAAAGATACAACAGAAAACGTATGAAAGACACACTGATTAGGTTTCGCGATGGTTCCATTGGCATGAACAACACATGCTCAAGGTCGACTCCAACTTCACCAAAGCTCGTCCTTCTCATATGTTTTTCAACGACACTGATATCCAGCAAGGAACACATAGGGATAAAGAGCTCAAGGACAAAAGATTGGATGAAGGCACAACAGACCAGCTGCAGATTGATGATCGTAGCACCTCCGTTACAAAAGGGGGAAAACGAAACCCTAAAGGCACGACGGAAAACCCAACCACGAGAAATCCTGGACTCGAAGAGAGGGAAGAGAGCGGATTCAAAACACGTAGAGGTAAGAGGAGAACAACATAGGGGTAAGGAGTAAAATCAGACCTAATCAGAACTATCCAACCGATTTTGCAAAATAGTTTTGACTCTCTACTTCGGCCGTTAGCTAGGTTATCCTGATTTGGACTTGTAGGTATCGCAATCACGAGCTCGATACCACTCAGAACACCCTCTGGATCGGACCTATGCAAGTTTGAGCAAAATTCACCAAACCCGCATAGAAACGATTCAAAGGTGCCCACCAGGCACTTTCGTGCGGGTGGAAAACGAAGTAATAACATTACACAACAGTCCTCGATGGGACCCACAGAACAGATATATATAGCAGCGACTCAAAGAGTCAAGAAGACAGATAAAAAAATATACAAGATCCAAATCACCTTGAAAATGGTATCTCGTCCGACTACGGACAAGAAGCAAATGGGGCTAAGAGCCCTGAAGATTAACCAATGGCGTCCATAACCCTGCCAGGCCAAGCCGGAAGGGTAACCCTGCTAACGGCGTCGATCTCAAACCTGCTTAACAAAGGGGTGCCGACAAAGGGCAAAGCAGAAAACAAAGAAGGAGCGTCAGTACTGAGGCCAGTACACGGCGAGGCTAGAATTCGGCGGTCCTCGCCTACATAGGTATGGTGGACTGAAGCGGCAGCGGCAGCATGCACTAAACAACCTATAGAGACTCGAAACATCTGGCGTCAAACAGAGAGGGGTGAGAATGACCTATCCGGATCCAACCTGAAGCTAACACCAAACAAACCCATCCTGGTGTTTCCCCCTCGAGACCAAACGAGGAAGTCAACCAGGGAACTCACACCGTTGGCAGCTTTACTTATTCAGTTATAGTTGCAGTAATTACTAGTCAGATATAGATATTCATCCTGATAAAGTAAGCAGTGGGCACTTTTAGTTAACCATTCCGTTATAGTGGCAGCACTTACTAATCAGATATGAATAGCATGAGATAACCCTTAAACCCGGCAGTTGTTGTTACTTTTATTCAGCCATTTCGTTGTAGTTGCAATACTTACTAGTCAGGTACAATGGTCGCAAGCGACAACTCAACAAGCAATTGTGGGCAGTATTAATTAGCCATTCCTTTATAGTGAAGCTGATTACTAGTCATTATAAGTCAAATTTATAGCAGTAAACTTTAGTTATGCTTGTCTATGATCGAGATCTGTGCTCCAAGTCGTCCATATCCATGACACGGCTTTGAGAAAGTTTTACCGGCCGGGTGCACCAATAGCACACACACGCCGATCAACCTCGGAAAAACCAAATCAAAACCCAACGAGGCTTTCACGATCGAACAATCACAGATTCAGAAATATTTCAGGCCACCTTAAGTAGATCCCATAGCAACGGCCGACTCAGAGACGGGCTCAAGGTTTGGGTATCTGGTCATGAACGATCGAACCCGAAAGTGTGGTGGGCTTGTCGACACAGCGAATCGTGTCCCGATCCTAAAGCAGTCAAAGGTGCTCCTCGCACAAATTAAATACGAAAGTAGCATGGCATAAGTACAGGATCGTAAATAAAACCTCAAACTAGTTTGTGGCCCCAAGAAATAAGAATGAATCAAGCTCGCTCGGGGTCCCATATACCTCCCGGATGTGGATAGCGCGATAAATCAAGGAACAGGTATCAAGTACTCGGGGTCTTACGGGACACAAGTGGGCGTTCGGAAACCAAACATTTTCTATCACCCACCGATGCCTCTGCTTATTTCAATTTTAGTTGTTAAACAGGAATTAAAGTGTGCGATAAGTAAAACTAAGATCATCTCCAACAACAACATGCGGCAATACATCAGCAACTGTGGCATAAGACGACACACATCAGCACTTGAGCAAGCCACTACGACGCGCAAGTCCAACTATCTACCAAACAACAGGTAATAGGATGTGTCCGAGGCAAAATAGGGCTGCAATGGATATCACGGGTACGGAAACTAAAGCATCGCAACACAGATAGCAATAGATCAACAGGAGGGAAGTAAATACTAGAAAGTAAGATAGGTAGAAAGGGGGAGATGCTCGCCTGAAAACATTGTCGAAGGTTCAACCGGAGAACGGGGCGAAGCTCACATCAACTCAACGGCCTTATCCGCGAAGAAGCAAAAACACTAGAATAAACACCGGATGCACTATTTAATACCAAGGCAAAAGATCGGCATGATGCAGGCATGATGCATGTATGACGTATGTCATGGCAAAGGTGCGATGCAATTAGGTCAAATTGAGTGGAACCGGGGTCCCGACAATTAGTTAGATGGTGCAAGTTGTTTAGAACCCCTGCGGTTTAACTGTTGTTTAACATGGTAGAAGATAGCACCGGGTTTGCTACACAATTTAAATGAGGCCAATATAAGGCTAGATTTGCCCGCATATGGGCCCCATATTTAATTATTAGGTGAATCGGCATAAGGCCCCCAACCACAGATATGCATGCGAGATGACAATTAAACATGCAACAAGTTGTTATGTTATAGAATAGGGTTCGAGGGAAAAGGGTAACACATCAGAGGGGGCTCGACGATCTTGGGTTCCGGGGTCCGGGGTTCGACGGATCTGGGGTTCGGGGGGGTTCGGCGGAAGCGTTCTCGGATTCAGGGGTAGGTCTTGTCGCATCCGGGGTTTGGGGTTCGCGTCCGTGACGGAGAACTCATCGCATCCAGGGAGATCTTGATGTAGGGACGGTCCTTGTCGGCGATTCCTCGGGTCTTATGCTCGGGTAGAAGTGCTTGTCGTTCTCGCGCCAGCATTGGCGTCGGGTTCGCGGCGAACTTGGCGTCTGCATCGGTGCTTGGCGACCGGGTCTTAGGGTTCCACCGATTATCGAGGATGAACTTGGCTCGGCCGGGTCTCGGTCCTTGTAGGAGCTTCTTCGGTGCCTTCAGGTAGTGCGGTTTGGCTTTCGGACGGAGGCCTTGGTACCTCGACCAAGGTTGAGTTCGGTCTTGGCGTCCGTGGCGTCGATCTTCGGGGTTCATGTCGACGAAGAACTTGGACGATCTTGGCGACATCAAGGGTGCATCCACCGAAAACTAGGACCGCAGGGCGGGTCGGGTTCGGTCTCGGGCTCGCGGCGGACGGCAGAGACCGCGAGCAGGACCGCCGGCTGAGCCGAGACGGTGCTTGGGCAGCGAGGCCTTGAGGCGGCCAGCCGCGTCTCGGGCGGCGGGGCGGCGGAGGCCGACGGAGGGAGCCAGCGTCAGGCGGCAAGCTGCCGAGGCGCGGCCAGCTTGAGCTCGAGCGAGGAAGGCGGCGGCGGCGGAGCCTTAGGCGCAGGCGAGCGGGAGGGGCGGCCTGGAGGAGCTCAGGGTCGCCTTCGGCGGATGCGTCTGCATGAGAGGCGTGGCTGAGCGAGGGGCCAGGCAGGCTTGGGCGAAGGCAGAGGCCAAGCTGAGGTCAAAGCGGAAGCAGGCGAGCCTGGGCCGGCCATGGAGGAGGCGGAGGGCGGGGCCCAGGCGGGCGGAGGGGTGGCGTCAGCTGGCTCAGGCCGGAGGGAGGAGGCCTGGAGGCGCTGGCCGCGGGAGAGGCGGGTGAGGCGGCCGCGTGTGGAGGCAGTGGAGAGGAGGTGAGGGCAGGGGCGCGGAGGCTGACGGGCGGCGGCTGGCTGCTGCCTGGGGAGGAGAGGATCATTGGGAGAAGGGAGCGGGGCACGCGGGCTGGGAGGAAGAAGGGGAGAGAGGAGAGAGCGGTGGGGTCACACGGGTCAGGGTGGGGTCCACGCGGGGACAGGGCCGCCGGTGCTGGGTGGTTCCTGGGTGGGGCAGGCGGTGTCTTTGGGAGCCTGGGATTGGGCAGGTGGGGAGGGGCTGCTGGTGTGTGTGTTTGGTCTTTGGGTGGGGTGTGTGTGGGGGAAGAGAGGGTAGAGAGAGAGGGAGTTGGGGTGGTAAGGTGGCAGGGAGGGATTGGTTAGGGGGGGGTTAGGTGAGGTGGCAGGATGCTAGTGGAGGGGGTGAGGTGGCCAGGTAGGGGTGGGTAGAATATTAGGTGGATGTAGGATTTAGATGGGGCGGCAGGTTGGACCGTTTGTAAAACGTGGGGGTGGTCGTTAAACGGCCGGCCGATTCGCCAAAACAATTAATTAAATATTTATTTTCAACAGCGCTTTTGCAATCCGACAGTCAAACAAAAATATTCGGGACGGTTTTGTTTGAATAAAGAGGGGCGTTTTAGAAAACAAAACGGATGTTGCGAAAATAGTTTTGGCAAACAATGCATGATGATGACGATGCAATGCACAAATTCAACGCGATTTTCTAGTAGTGGTTTTGCGGGATGCCACAATGACCCATTATGTCGAACTATGTTACACAAGTCGGAGAACCAAATCACCTTTTCTGAAGGAACAATTTTGAACTCGTTGACTATGGTACTTGCGTAACTTCTGCTGATAGGTTGTAGATCTGCTCATCAACAACGCGAACTTCTTTGACTATGTCGAGATCATCTTGTCGAGAGAATTCAGAATCTTCTTCGGTATACGCTTTGACCCTAGGAGACTGATGAATTAGGTTACTTGGAAGAACTGCTTCTGCACCGTAGAACAAGAATAAAGGAGTGTATCCAGTTGACCTATTAGGAGTTGTTTGTAAACTCCATATTACAGACGGCAATTTTTCCGCCCAAGCCCCCACGGCGCGATGAAGTGGTGCCTCGAGACAAGGTCGGAGTCCTTGTAAAATTAGACCATTTGCTCTTTTGACTTGTCCGTTGGCTTGTGGATGTGCAACTGATGCCATATCAAGTCAGATCCCTTGTTCTTCGCAGAATTCAGCTAGGTATCCCATGGAAAAGTTGCTTCCATTGTTAGTAATGATACTGTGTGGATATCCGAATTAGATGACCACGTCTTTGACGAACTTTCTGGCTGTGGCTCCATTGCAACTTGTTACGGGTTTAGCCTCAATCCATTTTGTAAATTTATCCACCATCACTAGTAGGTGAGTAAATCCCCATTTTGCCGTGCGAAATGGCCCTACCATATCAAGCCCCCAGACCGCAAATGTCCATGTAATAGGGATTGTTCGCAACTAATCAGCTGAAACGTGTGCCTGACGGGCGTACTTTTGGCAGCCTTTGCATGTTTTGACCAAATTCTCGGCATCCATCTTAGCTGTAAGCCAAAAGAATTCATGTCTAAAAGCTTCTGCCACTAAAGATCTGGCTACGGCATGATGATAGCATTCGCCTTTGTGGATTTCTCACAAGATTTCCGCTCCTTCTTCCGGAGATACACAACGCTGAAAACCCCCAGAAACACTCGGCTTACATAGCTCACCATTTACTATTGTATAGTCTTTTGCTCGTCGGACGATCTGCCGGCTCAAAACTTCGTCTTCGGGTAAGTTTTTGTCTATTGGGAAATCCAGATAGGGTTGTGTTCAGCTGGGAATTACAGCCAGAACTGCGACTAAAGGTGCATCGAATTTCGTTGGATATTCCTCATCAACACCTGTGATAAAAGGAACTTTTAAGTGCTCTAAAAAAGCACCATCCGGGACTTCTTTCCACACAGAGGCTATTCTTGATATCGCATTTGCTTCCTCATTTTCTGCTCGAGGGATGTGTTGAACCTCAAAACTCTCGGACGATTTGGATAGTTCATCCACAACAACTTTGTATGCTGCCATGTGCTTATTTGCATTACATATATTGGATACTTGTTGAACAACTAAATCCGAGTCTCCATAATACATGAGTCTTGTTACGTCAATACTTTTGGCCATGCGTGTTCCATGCAATAGAGCTTCATACTCGGCAATATTATTGGTTGTCGTAAAGTGTATATGTAATACATAGAACATCTTATCTTCTTGGGGTAAATTGAGGACCACGCCAGCCCCCGAGCCTCCTCGTGCTTTTGATCCGTCAAAATAAAGAGTACAGAATTCCGAATCTGGAGGACTTGTGTTTTCTACCCTCTGTCCAATCAGCGACAAAGTCGGAGAGAATTTGGGATTTGATTACTGTACATGGCTTGTACTCAATGTCAAAAGCTGCAAGCTCTATTCCCTACTTTGTGACACGTCTTGTGGCATCGCGATTATTGATTTTATCTCTCAGGGGAGCGGTGGTCACCACTGTGATCTTGTGCTCTTGAAAATAATGTCGTAGCTTTCTGGCAGCGAATAACACACCATAAGCTAGTTTTTGGTAATGTGGATACCTTTGTTTTGACTATGTTAGTACCTCTCTTAAATAATAAGTAGGATGTTGCACCTTATGTTCGTGACCTTCTTCCTCGCGCTCCACTAATGTTACCACACTCACGACCTTGTTTGTCGCTGCGTTGTAAAGTAACATAGGCTCTGGTGCTGCGAGAATTGGTGGATTTGAAAGTAAATCTTTCAAACTTTGCAGGGTTTTGTCAGCTTCCTTGGTCCAGACAAATTTGTCGGGTTTTTTCAAGAGTTTGTACAAAGGTGCGGCTCTTTCTCCGAGCCGGTTGACGAACCGAATTACTGCTGCAATGCAGCCGGTGAGTCGTTGGATGTCCTTTAGGCGAGTCAGCCTGGTAATGTTTAGTATAGCCCTAATTTTGTCCCGGTTCACCTCTATGCCTCTTTCAGGCACGATGGAACCAAGTAATTTTCCGGCTCGTATTCTGAAGAAACACTTCTTCGGATTTAGCATCATATTGAATTTTCGTAGGTTAGAAAATGTTTCCTCTAAGTCGGAAATTAAGGTTTTCTTATTTTTGGACATAAATGCTATATCATCTACGTATACATGGAAGTTGCATCCAATTTGATCGTTGAGACAACATTGCATAGTACGCTGATAAGTTGCTCCTGTGTTCTTTAAGCCAAAAGGCATAGTTTTATAGTAGAAGGTTCCGAATGGAGTGACGAAAGATGTCTTGATTTGATCCAATTTTTTCATCGGTATTTGGTGATATCCGGAATATGCGTCGAGAAAACAGAGTAACTCTGACCCAACCGTTGAATCGATAACTTGGTCGATTCTTGGCAAAGGGAACGGGTCTTTTGGACAAGCCTTGTTCAAAGAGGTATAATCAACACACATCCTTAATTAAATAGTGTCCTTTTTAGGGACGAGTATAGGATTTGCCACCCAATCTGTATGGATGACCTTTGTTATGAATCTAGCTAAATCTAGTCGGGCTAATTCCTTAGCTATAGCTTTGTGCTTTTCATCACCAAGTCGTCGTAAGGACGATTTGATGGGTTTAGCATCAAGGTACATATTAAGAGAGTGCTCGGCAAGTTCCCTAGGTACTCTGGTCATGTCAGCAGGCTGCCATGCGAAGATATCACAATTTTTTTTGAGGAACTCGACGAGCGTACTTTCCTATGCGAGGTCTAAGACTACCCCTATGTTCGTTGTCTTGGAGGGTTCTTCTTCCTTCAGCGATGTCTTCTTCGTCTCTTCTGATGCCTTGAACTCCATGCTTGGCTTCAGTACCTCGTTCTTCGTTGCTGGCATTTCTGACGGGTTTGTGTTATTCTTGATTTCCTGGTACTCTTGGGCATACAAAACAGCTTCGGAAAAGGAGGAAAATCCATCTTCACAATCCTTTGCTTTCTTCGGGTTTCCCCGGATAGTGATGACGCCCTTTGGACCCAGAAGTTTCATCATGTTGTAGATGTAGCATGGGTGGTCCATGAACGCCCAGTAAGCCAGACGCTCGAAGATAGCATGGTAAGCACTTTTAAACGGTACCACCTCAAAGGAAAGTGGCTCGGTCCGGTAATTTTCTGGAGTTCCGAATGTCACTTTCAGTGTGATCTCACCTAGAGAATTTGCCTGCCTTCCTGGTACAATGCCATGAAAAGTCACACTGCTGTGATTTAACTGGCTTCCGTGGATCTTCATGCGGCGGAGCATTTCGATGTAGAGGATGTTGATGCTGCTGCCACCGTCCATGAGAGTTTTAGAGAACTCGTAGCCATCAATAAGAGGATTCACGACCAGAGGTTATTTTCCCCGACGATGTGTTTTCCTCGGGTGATCTTTGCGGTCAAAGGTGATGGTTACATCCGACCAATCCAAGAACTGGGGGACAGCCGGAATCGTGGCGTTGAGCTCACGAAGAACCACCTTTCTGACCTTAGCTGGTTGAGTGCCAAGGAAGCAGACGTAAGCATCTTTATTTGTAGGGTAATCCTTCTTTCCGTCCGACTTGGGCTGTGTGGCATCTGCTTCTTCCATGTCGGAATCTTCCTTGGGCTCCTTGACTTTTTCGGAATTTTTCTTTCCTTTTTGTCGCTTGGCTCTATAGCTAGCGTTTCGTATTTTTTGATGTCGTCATTGAAATGACACTCGATCGTTAGTGTGGGTAGATCCTCCATTGCTGTACAGGTGATGAACACAGGGATTTTTAGCAATGTCATCCTAGGTATAAGTTCTTCCGAGTTGCTGATCTCCTCTGCCCTGGACTCGGGAATTTCCACAGCTTCGTCCCCAGCTGCCTCCACGCCCTCCTCGTCCTCCAGATCTGAATGTTGCGTTGACGTTTGCACTATTCGGAGCCGTTTTATATTTCGAGGTATTCTTGCGCTTCTGAATTTGCTGTTTTGGCTGTTTGGCCGCATTGGGATTGGCTAGAATATTTAGCAAACCTTCTGAATCATCATTGGCATCTGCATATTTGCTCGTCGATTCTATCATCTCTCCCAGATTGGTTACATGGTCACGCTTAAGCTCGTGCCTTAATAATCCAACTGGGAGCCCTGCGATGAATGCTTCAATCACGGTTTGCTCGTTTACTCCCTCATAGGAGTTATTTGCGTCGATCCAGCGTCCGAGGTAGTCCTGGCAAGTTTCTCCGGGTCTTTGAGTGCAACGCTGCAAGTCTTCGACTATGCAGAGCCTCCTGTATGTTCCCTCAAAGTTTGAAAAGAACGCACTTTGCATATCATACTAGTTATGAATTTAATTTTCTGGTAGTTCATTGATCCAAGATCGAGCCGTCTTCCGCAACATGAGTGGGAGATATCGGACTGTGACCAGGTTGTTTCCTCCTTTGGTGATGCAGCAGGCCTGGAAGAAATCATGTAGCCAAGTATCTGGCCGAGCTGCGCCATCGTAGGGTTGAATATGCTTGGCAATACCAAAATCAACCAGAAACTTGGTTTGACGAATACGTGGTCCAAAGCATTTGGTTCCCACATACACGTCTTCCTATTCATATCGCCGCACAGCTATGTTAGATTCGATTCGGTGGCGAGCGTCATTGGGCGATAACGATCATCGCCTTCGTTGCTCGTCACGTTTGCATGGTGGCTGAGTAGAATTCCGGCTCCTTCTTCCTCCATTTCCTCCTCCACCCCTGCGGCTTCCATGGTTATGGTGTGACCTTTCATGGTTGCTGCTGGGCGGTGATGGCGGCGCTAGTGGGTTATTTCCGGTTGAGCAGCGAGGTGGTGGAGCTTCGTTGTGCTGGCTCCGATTCCGATGAGCTCCGTCCCGGCTTCCTTTGGGGCGGTCCTCATCGTTTCTTTGTCCGGCGTTGCCATCAGCCGGACGGCTAGTTTGTCTTCGAGGTGGCATTCTCCTCCGGTCCTCTTGTTGCTAGCATCGCACTTCCGGGTCTTCCCCGAGCCAGTTTCTTCGACGAGAGGGCTGATGAGGGATCATAGCCCTTGCGGCATCTTGAGATGTGCCTGGGATAATGCCCGACCAATCTCGTGCGGCCCGACGATGATGAACGTTGGATCAGGTTCTTGGATTCTCTTGCTCTTGAGGTTGTTGAGTCGTATCTCTCCAAGGTCTGATATCGTTATCTGTGTTAGTGTGGAAAATGCGGATTTGGATGCGAGCTTACCATTAAATGACGCAGTCGCTTTATGTTGTTGCATTCCTTTGTCGAGCAACGCCAGGCATTGTTGGACCTATTCTGGAGACGGATTATTGGCGAGGATAGCGCGGGCAACTGCAGTGTTCTCCACCGGTGTGCTGTAGACTCGGATCTTCTCTCAAGTTCTTCCGTCGAATAGATCTTTGTGGACTTCTGGGTTCCTGTTAGCAAGAACCGGGCCACCCCTTGTTTTGTTTGGTAGTTGCTTATACTCTGACTAGTACTAGGCAGGGTTGCTGTCTATCTGTTGCCTAATCTTGGCGATGCGCGCAACCTTTTTGAGCAAGAACAACCGATGTTTTTCCAGGTCCTCGGCCCTTTTCTCTAGTTGATTCGGGGTAAGATCCGAACCAGCTAGGATTGGTATCATAAGTGCATCTCCGTAGATTTCGCACGCACCCTTGGTGATGACGTGTCCATCAACTAGAGGATCGTTCGAGGTGGGTTTTGCCGGATCACAATCCTGGGTCTCCATCTCAATTTCTTCATCGACTTCCTCGTCAAGATCTTCCTCTCCCGAATTTGTCGGTGTCGGGCTTTTGTTGTTCTTCTTCTTCTTTGTCCGGCCAGTAGCCTTTACGTGTACCGTGGCAAATCTGACTTTTGGTCCCATCGGGATAAATCAAGGAAATATGCCCTAGAGGCAATCATAGAGATGATTATATTTCATATGTATCCATGAGTTATTGTAATGTTCCTTGAATATCCATATCAGGTAACTTGTATTGATTGGAAATTATGTGAATTGTTTGTGAAACTCTTTACTTGTATGGTTATTTAAGAGTTGTCCCTAGTCGGAGTTCATGTGAGGACACACGTGAATATTAGACTAGCACATCGATTGGTTGATGACTATGTTTCGCAAGTCATAGACATGGAGATGTCAAACCAATGGTGTGGACACATGTTATGACCATGGGGTTGGACTGACCCAACTTGAGACTGGAAATTAGTTGCAGCTCTCTTTCTACACATCGTGTACGTTTTGTCCTTATACCTGAGATTGTCGCATGTACTTGAGATGTGGATCGACCTACTTTGGGGCTATCAGACGCTATTCCATAACTGGGTAGTTATAAAGGTAGCTTTCGGCTTTGTCCTAAAACATCCTGCAAGGCATGGTCAATCAAGATGGGATTTGCCCCTCTCTACTTGAGAGAGATATCTCTGGGCCCCTCGAGTGATCGGATCCAGAAATGCATGGCCGTGCTACATATGGTTAAGAGTTAACCTAGTAAAGGGATTCTGAATCACAGTATCGAGAAAGAGAGGTCAGCTTGGAGCTAGACCAAATATTGTGAGGCAAAGGGAAAGACATGTACTAAACCTTGTGATGGTTCGTCCGATATGATCTTTGTATGCGTTTAGGAGTTGGCACATCTTGCTAGAGGCCGCTACCAACTATTGATGAGAATAAGTGTATTCGTGTCATGTCTATAATATATGAACCTATAGGGTCACACACTTAAGAAATTTGGAAGCCTAATGAGGATTGGATCCGAATTAGACCAGGCTTAGGCTACTAATGGGCTGCTAATGTAGAAGCCCACTAGGGACGCCTATATAAGAGAGGGTGGGGTGAGATGACCAAGGTTAGACCTTAGACCATTCCACCTAGCTGCCACTCCTCACGCCTGTGTTGCACGCGCGGACCTAGCAGTCCGGCGTCTGACGCTTCCACCCTGTACGTGTGGATACCTCGGAGGCACTGCATCTGTAGCGCTTGGACGAGCCGCGCAAGGGGAGATGCTCGTGGGACGAGGACAAGGAGGAGACATGGAACGTCTGCACTGCCTCGACGCGCTTCATCAATTCCGCAACTGCGCGTCTAGTGGTAATCCCGTGATCTATGACAACAGTAATCCTGGTCTACGTGGTAGAACGCTAGTGTATCCTACCCGTATCCCTACAGTGGTATCATTGCCGACGCTGTTCAGTTATAGGTTCGGGATGTTTGCATATGGTGATATGCAGATTGATATGAATGATGTGATCGTTTATATGGCGGTGGTTCAGGATTGATCTCTGATCTTGCTCTCAGTGATCGTGACTCTGAGGTTGTCGAACGACTTACCCCTACCGGTCGATTTCCACCATCGGGGTAGACAGTGACACATAAATACTGTTGAATCACGCGAAGATCAATATGATTGATCGAATCGGAACCTATATCTAAAATCGATGTACCGTGATAAAAGGAGTTTGATTGAATCGGGACAGGAGTCGGTTTATGGTAAATTTGATTTGCCGATCAAAATCCTTAAAGAAAATTGTGGAGATACTTGAGATGACGCCCCTTGAACCTGAGGGGAGACCCCTAGACCCCCCTTAATCGTAGCCCCTTTTGTATCTCGTTAAGGTAACTAGGTGTTGTGATGTCACATGATCCGGTAGAATGCGATTCTATGCATAACTTGTTTTTGCAGGATGTATGTGATCAGTATGTCCCATATATGTATGTGATGCATGTATGAAATTTTTCATGACCTGCGTGTCGTGAGTAGGGCAACACGGCTGGAGCCATATATGTTGTCAATTATTGTAATGGCCTGCGTGCAACCTTGTGATGATCCCAATACTATGTAATTTTGATTACTAGCTGTTAGGAGTAATAGCTTGTATTAGTTCTTGGAGGACTCATCACTTGGAGGATGTCTCGCATGGAACATGAAGATGGAGATCATCATGGTGGACAGGTTCTATGGCGATGGAGATCACCATGAGAAAATGGGCCATACTATGTCACATCTATGTGAATGCTATTCTTATGTGTTTTACTACTATGCATGCTTAGATGATAGAAGTAGAACGATCCCTCAGAAAGTTTAAGTTAAACCATGCCCTCCCAACCAAACCTTGCACCATCCTATGCCATGTACAATCGTTGGTGGGCCTATGAAATTAGGGTGCCGCGGTTTTCCTTGGCTGGATGGGTTTGTATCGGATACCTACACGAATAAGGGTTGGTGAGCTTAACAAGGTCATCTTAACAGTTAAGGACCTTGGGGCATAAAGGTTGGACGCCTAGTTTTGACATAGAGATGTCACCCAACAACAAGAGTCATATGTGATATGATAGCAAGTGTTGCTTACCGATTTACCTTGTCTTCTAGCAGTCATGCTAAAGCTCACTAGTCGACTTGTTAATTGTGGATCTTGAATCACTTAGTATCAATAGAGGGATATTGATTTAAGTGGGAGTATATGCTATTAAATTGTTTAATATGTTTTACTCTTTCATGGTTACATGGCTTAGTATTTTGCATGTTTTCTGCTGTAGATCAATGGCACCAAACACTATATCACCTTTCTCTTTGCGTTCAATTCTTGACAAAGATAAACTAAATGGAACAAACTATTCGGACTGGGTCCGTAACCTGAGAATTGTTCTCAAGTCTGATAAAAAGGAAACGGTTTTGGATACCCCAATCCCCGATGAACCTGCTGATAATGCATCTGCTGCCCTCAAGAATGCCTACAAGAGAGCATGTGATGATTCTCTTGAGGTTAGCTGTCTTATGCTTGCATGCATGGAACCTGAACTCCAAAATAAGTTTGAGGATCAGGAAGTGTACGATATGATCGTCGCGCTTAAGGACATGTTCCAAGATCAGGCAAGGACTGAGAGGTATAATGTTGCCAAGTCCTTTGTCGAATGCAAGCTGGCAGAGGGAGCAGCTGTAGGCCCCCATGTGATCAAAATGGTTGGTTACAGTCAGACTTTGGAAAAATTTGGTTTTCCACTAGGCCAAGAGTTAGCCACTGACTTCATTTTGGCGTCTCTTCCATCCAGCTATGGGCAGTTCATTTAGAACTACCATATGCATGGGGTGGAGAAGGGCCTTAATGAGTTATGCGGGATGCTAAAAACAGCAGAAAGTGACATGAAGAAGTGTGCAGGGCATAGCCATGTGATGGCTGTGCAGAACAAGCCTAGCTTCAATAAAAAGGGTACTTCTTGGAAGAAGAAGGGCAAGGCTAAGGATACGATCCCTAAGTCTGCACCCAAGCAAAAGGCTGGACCTGCAGATGACACTGAGTGCTTCTTTTGTCATGAACATGGCCACTGGAAGAGAAACTGCAGCAAGTACCAGGCTTATTTGAAGAAGAGTGGAAGTAAGAGTACTTCCCACTCAGGTACGCTTGTTGTAAATGTTGTGGAAATTATTCTTGCTGATTCCTATGTTAACTCTTGGGTATTTGATACCGGATCGGTTGCTCATATTTGCAATTCGATGCAGGGGCTAATAAGGACTAGAGAAGTGCAGAAAGGCGAAGTGGATTTTCGTGTCGGAAATAAAGCAAGGGTTCTTTGCATTGTTAAATCGGTGTCATGCAACTTCACCTTCCGTCAGGATTTATTATGGAGTTGAATAATTGTTATTACATTCCTAGTATGGTTCGAAACATTTTATCACCTTCATGTTTGATGAGGGATGGTTATTCATTCGCGAGTGCAAACAATGGTTGTGTAATCTCTAAGAATGATATGTTTATGGCTAATTCTCCCATTGTGAATGGGTTATTTATTTTAAATCTTGATGATGCATCTGTTTACAATGTTAGTGCTAAAAGGCTTCGGCCTAATAATTTGAATCCTACCTATTTATGGCATTGTCGTTTGGGGCATATAAGTGAAAAGCGCATGAAGAAGCTCCATGGTGATGGTCTTCTAACTTTGTTTGATTTTGAATCATACGAGACATGTCAGGCTTGTTTACTTGGAAAGATGACCAAATCGCCTTTTTCGGGTTTACCCGAGAGAGCGACAGACTTGTTGGAACTCATACATACTGATGTATGTGGACCAATGAGCACGACAACCAGGGGAGGATATCACTACTTCATTACTTTCACTAATGATTTTATTAGATATGGTTATGTCTACTTGATGAGGCATAAGTCTGAAACTTTTGAAAAGTTCAAGGAGTTTCAGAGTGAAGTAGAGAATCAACGTGGCAAGAAAATAAAGGCCTTGCGATCTGATCGTGGAGGTGAATATTTGAGTCACGAGTTTAGCGATCATCTTAAGAGTTGCGGAATTGTTCCACAACTTACGCCGCTCGGAACGCCTCAAAGAAACGGGGTCTCGAGCGTGTCGAACTTTATTAGACATGGTTCGATCGATGATGAGCCAGTCGGATTTGCCATTGTCATTTTGGGGTTACGCTCTAGAAATGGCAGCTTTCACACTTAATAGGGTACCATCTAAATCCATAGTTAAGACACCATATGAGACGTGGACTTGAAAGAATCCCAGTTTGTCTTTTCTAAAGATTTGGGGTTGTGATGCATTTGTCAAGCGACTTCAGTCGGACAAGCTAACACCCAAATCAGATAAGTGCATTTTCGTGGGATATCCAAGGGAAACCTTAGGGTATTACTTCTACAACCAAGAGGAGGGCAAAGTGTTTGTCGCTCGTAGCGGTGTTTTCCTAGAGAAATAGTTTCTCACAAAGGGAACAAGTGGAAGGTTGGTGCGACTTGAAGAAGTTCAAGATGAGCCATTTGGGGATGCTTCTACGAGTGATGCTATTGTAGCAGAACAAGTTGAGGAACCCGTGGCAACAGAAGCACCACAACCACGAAGGTCGGCGAGGCTCCGCGAAGCGCGAGAATTATTATTGTTAGATAGATGAGCCTGCGACCTATGCAGAAGCGATGGTGGACCCAGACTCTGAGAAATGGCTGATCGCCATGAGATCCGAGATAGAGTCCATGGGAGACAATCAAGTTTGGAACTTGGTTGACCTGCTTGATGGTTTTAAAGCCATCGAGTGCAAATGAATCTATAATAAGAAGATTGATATGGATGGAAATGTTCACATCCATAAAGCTCGACTTGTTGCAAAAGGTTTTCGACAAGTTCAAGGAGTTGACTACGATGAGACTTTCTCGCCCGTAGAGATGCTTAAATCTATACGGATAATTCTAGCCATTGCTGCACATTTCAACTATGAAATATGGCAGATGGATGTCAAGACGGCTTTCCTAAATGGAATCCTAACTGAGGACGTGTATATGATGCATCCCGAAGGTTTTGTCGATCCAAACAATGCTGGAAAGGTATGCAAACTTCTAAAGTCCATTTATGGGCTGAAGCAAGCATCTCGGAGTTGGAACATTCGATTTGATGAAGTTGTAAAGGAGTTTGGCTTCATCAAAAACGAACAAGAACCTTGTGTTTACAAGAAGGAAAGTGGGAGAGCGCTGGTATTTCTAATCTTATATGTAGATGACATATTGCTGATTGGAAATGACATTCCTATGCTCGAGTCTGTTAAGACCTCATTGAAAAATAGTTTTTCGATGAAGGACTTGGGAGAAGCGGCATATATTCTAGGCATCAAGATCTGTAGAGATAGATCAAGAAGGCTAATTGGATTAAGCCAGAGTACATACATTGACAAAGTGTTGAAACGGTTCAGCATGGAAGAGGCTAAGAAGGGGTTCTTGCCCATGTCTCACGGTATAAAACTCAGCAAGACTCAGTGTCCTTCGACTACTGATGAGCGTGAGCGCAGGAGCAGGGTTCCATATGCTTCAGCTATTGGATCCATCATGTATGCAATGATATGTACTGCCGGATGTTTCCTATGCTCTAAGTGTTATGAGCAGATACCGTGTGATCCAGTGAAGGTCCTTTGGACGGTAAAGAATATCCTTAAGTACTTGAAAAGGACTAAGGATATGTTCTTAGTTTATGGAGGTGAGGATGAACTCAGTGTAAAGGGTTACACAGATGCGAGTTACCTTAACGACTCAGATGATTCGAAATCGCAATCAGGTTATGTGTTTGTCATGAATGGTGGTGCTGTGAGCTGGAAAAGTTCCAAGCAAGATACGGTGACCTCCTCTTCAACAGAAGCTGAATATATTGATGCCTCGGAGGCCGTAAAGGATGTTGTTTGGATTAGGAATTTCCTGATCGCTCTCGGTGTGGTTCAGGGCGCGTCCAATCCCTTGGACGTTTATTGTGAAAACAATGGTGCTATTGCACAAGCCAAGGAACCTAGACAGCACCATAAGAACAAACATATTCGCATGCGTTACCATCAGATTCATGAGTTTGTTGAGGATGGTAGTATCATGATATGCAAAATACATACGGACTCAAATGTTGCTGATCCATTGACTAAGCCTCTCCATGACCAGCATGAAGCGCACACAAGAGCAATTGGTATTAGATACATTTTAGATTGACTCTAGTGCAAGTGGGAGACTAAAGGAAATATGCCCTAGAGGCAATCATAGATATGATTATATTTCATATGTATCCATGAGTTATTGTAATGTTCCTTGAATATCCATATTAGGCAACTTGTATTGATTGGAAATTATGTGAATTGTTTGTGAAACTCTTTACTTGTATGGTTATTTAAGAGTTGTCCCTAGTCGGAGTTCATGTGAGGACACTCGTGAATATTAGACTAGCACATCAATTGGTTGATGACTATGTTTCGCAAGTCATATACATGGAGATGTCAAACCAATGGTGTGGACACATGTTATGAACATGGGGTTGGACTGACCCAACTTGAGACTGTCAATTAGTTGCAACTCTCTTTCTACACATCGTGTACGTTTTGTCCTTAGACCTGAGATTGTCGCATGTACTTGAGATGTGGATCGACCTACTTTGGGGCTATCAGACGCTATTCCATAACTGGGTAGTTATAAAGGTAGCTTTCAGGTTTGTCCTGAAACATGCTGCAAGGCATGGCCAATCTAGATGGGATTTGCCCCTCTCTACTTGAGAGAGATATATCTGGGACCCTCGAGTGATCGGATCCGTAAATGCATGGCCGTTCTACATATGGTTAAGATTTAACCTAGTAAAGGGATTCCGAATCACAGTATCAAGAAAGAGAGGTCAGCTTGGAGCTAGACCAAATATCGTGAGGCAAAGGGAAATACATGTACTAAACCTTGTGATGGTTCGTCCGATATGATCTTTGTATGTGTTTAGGAGTTGGCACGTCTTGCTAGAGGCTTCTACCAACTATTGACAGAATAAGTGTATTCGGGTCATGTCTATACGCATATGAACCTATAGGGTCACACACTTAAGGGGCTGGAAGCCTAATGAGGATTGGATCCGAATTAGACCAGGCTTAGGCTACTAATGGGATGCTAATGTAGAATCCCACTAGGGACGCCTATATAAGAGAGGGTGGGGCGAGATGACCAAGGTTAGACCTTAGACAATTTCACCCAGCCGCCACTCCTCCTCACACTGTGTTGCCTTGTGAGACCTAGATCCGACGACGCTTCCATTGTGTGTGGATACCTCGGAGGCGCTGCATCTGTAGCGCTTGGACGAGCCACTCAAGGGGAGCTGCTCGTGGGACGAGGACAAGGAGGAGATGTGGAACGTCTGCACTCCCTCGACGTGCTTCATCAATTCCGCAACTGCGCGTCTAGTGGTAATCCCGTGATCTATGACAACAGTAATCCTGGTCTACGTGGTAGAAAATTTTGATTTGCGCTAGTGTAGCCTACCTGTATCCCTACATAAACTTCCGTCGGTACTTTCCATCGTTGTTGGCTTCTGAATCTTGGAGGAATCTCCGGTGTCCATGTCATCTTGCAAGGTGTAGTCCTCTTCCATGCTATCGTATGGTCTCGGAGGGGTTTCCAGCTCACCTCGCGGTAGAGTCATATTATTTCTCATACTGCTCCATATCCTTCTCGAAGTCTCGAATCTCTTGCGATGTCAGAGATTCCTGAGGGGAACCGGGTGAGCCCGCGTTCTCTTCAATTGCATTGAGAACTGAATCGTTTCCGGCTCCAGCGTCAATAGAGTCGGATCCAGAGCTTACGTGGTATACGAAGCAATGCTTCCTGTTTGTGGTCTCGAGGGAATGGAGCGTCCCGATCTTTGCCTCCAGCTTGCAGTTGAAGCGGGGGCGTCTCTTCAGCCTGATCCTGTACCCTGTGAACATTTTTTCTGCCTCAGCATCGACATAGTCGGATCCGAAGCGAATATACTCCTCATCCATGTATCCGATCTCGACTGGGAGATCAGATTCGGATTTTTCTTCCACCACTTCTTCCACTACGGGAGCGAGATGGGTGGGCTCTGGTTTTTCTGGGACTTTGAACTCTTCCACCTCTTCGGACAGAGTAGATCCAGATTTTTCTTCCGCCGTGGTCATCACCTCAAGGGTGGGTTGGGCGGGTTCAGCGAAACCGAGATAGATATCGATCTCGCCGATGGACATGATTGTGTAGGTTGCCATGGGATCCTTAGACGGAATCTAGGTCTTGTCCAGAAGGATGAGAGGGATATCACTAGCGTAAACCACGCGACACATAGAGATTGTTTCGCCGATTCCTGCTCGCGCATATTCCGCCTGGAACGAAGGTCTGAAGGTCACGGGCCCCACGGTGGGCACCGACTATCGTCGGATTAATGACAAGTACGCCATAGGGGGTCATAGCGGCCTTGAGAATATGGAGTGTGAGCCGCATTCGCTCCGGGAGCGATGAGCAGAAGTTTACCCAGGTTCAGATCCGACTGTGGTGATCGAATACTACTCCTTCTAGCAGCCCAGTAATATGTCAGCGAGAGCCAGATGTTACAGCGGATTACAAGAGAGGTTCGCTTGTGCGAGTTGGTTGTGGTTGTAGAGATTGTCTTGACCTAAAGGCTCCCATAGGGCCGGTTTATATAGTCACTCGGGACTAGGGTTACAGGAGAAAATTGTCCGGCTACGTTACAGAGTCGGTAACTAGATGCAGCTTGGACTACAAGTAATACTGCAGGCCTAAGTCGGTAAGTCTTTTGGGCCTTGTCGTATCCGAATTGGACTCCATCTTCTTTCCCTGACTGGGCCTCCCGTGAAGCAAATCCCTAACCCGTTGGTGGGTCACCCTGGTCAGTGAGTCCTGTGGGTATACCCGTAAAGTATATCCCCAACAATAGATATATCCAAAGCGGGAGAAGTCGTCAGTGAATGTTGTGAAGGAACCAAAACCATCCACTGATTTCACATTAAACGGACCATAGATATCTATGTGAACAATTTCTAAAACTCCCGTGCTTTTATTTGCACCTTTCTTGATTCTCTTAGCATATTACCCTTTGATGAAATCAATACAATGATCCAGATCCGCATTTGAGAAATTTAAAGGATGAAGAACTTGCTCCTTAATGAGACGCTCGATTCTCCCCCTCGAAATATGGCCTAGACGATAGTGCCATAGTTTCGAAGAAGTCTCATCATCATCGTTCTTACACTTGGTACTAATATTCACATTAGGGGAAGCATTAAATTTACTTATGGAATCACTTAAGGAAACAAGATAAAGTTTGTCTTGTCGGAAGGCAAGACCAACATCATTATTGTCAAACATAATTATACATCTCTTGTTCCCAAAGTCACAGTGAAAACCATCATCATCTAATCATGAGACGAACACAAGTTTTCATCTCATAGAGGGTACATAAAGTACATTACGTAAATGAAGCATAAAGCCGCTATGGAGCATAAGTGTAAACTCTCCAATAGCCTCAGCTTTAGCTTCAACACCATTATCAACTCCAATGGTTCTTTCGCCTCTTCTTAGGGTCCTCTTCGTATCGAATCCATGTAAGGAGTTTGCAACATGAATTGTTGCACCTGAGTCAACCCACCATGTATTGGTGGCATAATCAACATAAAGGGATTCGTCAACAAAGGTTATAACATTAGTACCTTTCTTATTGAGCCATTTTATGAACCCAATACAATCCCTCTGGACGTGTCCAATTTTTCCACAAAAGCGACATCCATTAGGATCTTTACCATCAGCATTAGGGAGTGCATCTGCATTAGGAGCTATGTTAGGGTTATTTTGCTGAAAGAACTTAAAATATTGCCCTTTATCTTTAAACTGAGCAGGCTTCGGCTTTATAAACTTTTTCTTCTTTTGAGAATGCTTGAACTGATTGACATGATCATCTCGTCCAGCTTTAAGCCTTTCCTCCTCTTGTACACATCTAGCCATCATTTCATCCATGCCCCATTTAGAATCCATCGCATTATAATTGATGGTGAACGGAGAGAACTCCATGGTCAAGGATGACATAATAAAATGGATAAGGAAACCTTCAGAGATTTCCATTTCCATTGTCTTAAGTTTAGTGGCCATGTTAATTTTCCTCATGATATGCTCTCTCAGACTCGCAGTTGGATCATAACTTTCATCAATAAGCCTTCTAATGAGGCTTGTTGCATAAATTTTGAATGATCCCTTAAACTGGTCCTCAATCTTTCCAAGGTAACCCTTGGCGATCGAGAGTCCGAACAACTCCCTCATACTTTGAGTAATGGAGCCCTTAATAATCATGAGGCACTTACAATTTGAATCCTCCCACTTAGTTTTCTCATCATCATAAGCCCTTTCGTGGCATCATAATTCTCATCACCTTCAAGAGGTGCTATAGGAGGATACTTAAGGAGGGCATAATCTATATTCAGCAAAGCTAAAGTGATCTCAAGATTCTCCTTCCAAGTACCAAAATTTCTACCAGTCAATTGTTCTATGCCATTAATAATAACGGCAATTTGAGAGGCATTAGATGCTGCAAAATAAAACAAATGCTTTGAATAAGCATCACAATTTTATACTTCTTTCATCAATCTAGTCTACATCAGCTTTGGCTAGAAATAGACATGATCAATAAAATTTTGTGATCAAAATATCTGCCAATCAGCTTTGGCCAGAATGACAAATATAAGCCATACTTAATTAGATCCTCTAATCATACAAAATTCTTTTATCAATCCAATACACATCAGCTTTGGCTAGAAGTGAGAAGAACCAATAAAATTTCATGGTCAAAATGTCTATCAGTCAGCTTTGGCCATAATGATAGACATAATCCATGCTTAATTTGAGGATTTACAAAAACAAATTTGCATCAAAACATTATCGTTACAATTTATTTGGATAAAACCACAAAAGAAACAACTAAGTATAAAAAGACATTCAAGTATAACACATAATTGCATGGAAAAAGAATAAGATATTTCATACAATTATGTTACATAATTGGCATAAAATATATGGAAAAACTTAGAGCCAAAACTCATTCATATTAGCGCTAACTTATAAACATTAATACTTAAAATATATTCATTTTCTGGGCCCATAAAGAAAATTTTGCCCACAAACCCTAAAACCCCTTTACTAATTTTTAATTTTAATAAAGAATAAACTTCCAGACTGGACCAAAACTCAGTCCGTCTCCCCTGGTCCTCAAAGCGGCCCATGTGGCCCGTGATGGCGCTGTGTCAACGTGGAGCGCTTTGTTGGGAAACCCCAAGAGCAAGGTATGATGCAGCACAGCAGTAAGTTTTCCCTCAGTAAGAAACCGAGGTTATCAAACCAGTAGGAGGAAGGAAACGTCTCAAAGGTGTTGCAAGAAACGTGGAAACCTGCACAACACAAACTCAAGACTTTGCCCCAACTAACAGTGAGGTTGTCAATCTCACCGGTTGCTGTAACAAAGGATTAATTGTATGGCGTGGAAGGTGAAAGAGGTTTGTAGCAAGTAAACAGTAACAGTGGAAGATGTATCAATGGTAAAGATTGGACCGGGGTCAATAGTTCACTAGAGGTGTTCTCTTTAGATAAACAAACATGGCATGTTGGGTAAACAAATTACAGCAGGGCAATTGACGGGACTGAGCAAGGCATAACAATGCAATACTAGACATAAAGATCCTATGAGATTCGATTGGGCAATACAACAATATACATAGACCGCCATCCAACTGCATCTATGACTAGAAGTCCACCTTTGGGTTGTCATCCGAACCCCCTCCAAAGATAAGTTGCAAGCAATGCATA
Organism: Avena longiglumis; assembly: GCA_030063025.1. Classification (NCBI taxonomy): domain Eukaryota; kingdom Viridiplantae; phylum Streptophyta; class Magnoliopsida; order Poales; family Poaceae; genus Avena; species Avena longiglumis. The sequence continues at coordinate 525,094,259 of CP125976.1, forward strand.
ACAAGCGCTTTAAGCAAAGTGTGTAAGGTAAACAATCCACTTGTTCCATGAACAAGAGACCGTTGTTTTCTCCCAAGTGGCAACAACACATCTATAACCGTAGAGGTTTCTGTCACTTCCCTTGATTAAGTAGAGGCATTAACCCACTATCGAGCATAAATACCCCCACTTGGAGTCACTAGCAACTACTTGGCCAAGATAGCTACTAACAATGGAGAGCATGCAAGATCACAAACAACACAAACATGATAGAATCAATAAGACAAAACCATTAATCAATCTGACATAGTGAACTCAATATCCATCCGATCCCCGCAAACACAACATGCATGCTTACAAATAGATGAGATATTGATCATGAACGGAGCTCACAAGATCTAGACATGAAAGCACAAAGGAGGAGATACAACCATCTAGCTACTACATGGACCCGTAGTCCAAGGTGGAACTACTCACGCTTCATATCGGAGGCTGGCATGATGAAGAATAAGGCCTCCGGGATGATCTCCCCTTCAGCAGGGTGCTGGGAAGAGCTTCAGATCACCCCCCCTGATCTAGGGACGATGGTGGCGGCGGCTATAGACGGTTTCGTGGGATATTGATCAGGTTCTTAGGGTTTAGGCATCGAGGGCTTCTTATAGACGAAGAGGCAAGGCAGGAGGGAGGCCAGGGGGCCCACACCTGCCCGGTGAGCCACCCTAGGCGCGCCTGGGGGTGCTTGCATATGGCGCCCTCCGTCTCTCCTTTGGACTCCGTGTTCTCCTCGATGAAATATTGACTTTGGCTTTTGTCCCGTCCAATTCCCAGAATATTTCCTTACTAGCTTTTCTGGAACCAAAAACAACAGAAAACATGCAACTGGCACTATGGCAACTTGTTATTAGGTTAGTACCAAAAAACATATGAAAATCACCTCAAAGTATGGACAAAACGAAGCAAAGAAGATACTAAACAAGCATGGAACATCAAAAATTATAGATACGTTTCCGACGTATCAGCCCGTTAAGCAGCTGAGCACTACGAGCCGTTGGATGCGATTCAACGGACGAGGATGCGTCGGGTCGGAACAAAACCGACCTACCACGCGAACCCTAGCCTAATTTCCCCCTCCCCTTCCCTTTGTATTATCACCTGCGAGCGAGAGAGAGAGCGAGCGGCGGCGGCGACGAGCGCCCGCGCCATAGGAGAAGGCGAGACAGCGGTGTCATCCAGGCCCCCTTGCTGGAGCTGCGTGAGGCTTTGGCTTGAGCGCACCTCCGTCGAGCGGCTCTGGATGACTCCTCTCAGGAGGCGGCGGCGGCAAAGGCCCCTGCACCCCAAGATCAACGGCACCATGCCAAGTCCGGCGCCGCGGTGTGCCCCTACGACGGCAAGCGACCCAAAGAGCTCCATCACGCCCGGTATGGTGGATGGCAGGGTTGCACGGGCTCGAGCCTAAGCATTCCTGTCAGCTTGAGAGGGTGGCTCCGGCGCCGCCATGGCCAGCGACGGCGACAAGGCCCGTAAGGTAAGTATCCACCACTACTTAGTCATTGGATTAGGGTTAGGGTTCTTCAATTTAGGAATTAGGGTTAGGGTTCATCAGTAATTGGCGAATTAGGGTTAGGGTTCTTCGATTCGATGAACTAGGGTTAGGGTTCTTCAGGAATTTGAGGATTTTCGATTAGGATTTGCACCAAAACCTCATTCCCCTTATCAGATAAACATAATCAAAACCCTAGACCCACTGATTCATCTATTAGGGCTTAAACTTAGAAAAAACTGGGGCTAAAACATCAACCTTATTCAGTTCTGAGCAAGAACTTGATCTGAAATCAAAATTCCAGCAACAAAACACTTAAACATAAGCTTAAAACTTCATATCAACAAGAAGAACAACTCACTTAAAGATAAAACCTTAATAAAGAGGGCTCAAACTTGATGTTAGATTGCTCTGATACCACTGTTAGATCCTTTGGATCATCTAGCTCAAGATTAAGCCACAAAAGATAAGATCAGAGGTGTGTACCTTGATCTGGAGGTTTAGCCATGGCCTCCTCTTGATGTGCTTCCACTCCTGTTCTTGATCTTCATCAGTGAGTGGTTCTTCCCGGTGCTTTCAGTCCTTGCTTGATTAGTGAGCATGGAAGAGAGTGAGAGAAACTGTATCAGTGTCCTTCTCAAACCCTAGGGCCCCTTTATATAGGACCTGCACCAGGGGAACCACACACAATGGATGGATGGTCAGAATGCCCTGATCAGGGCATCCAATGGTTGTAATTAAACAACCCCTAAAAGCCATAATATTGACTTATTTGACTACAAAAAACTACAGATCACTTATATATCCAACAGAAATGAATTAGTATCGAATTTTTATTGTCAAAGTTTGAAAAGAAAGGGGGACACTGAAGTAAAAGCGCTGATCCTATTATATTGATGGTGGCCGAGAGCGAGAAGGTGCCTATGATCACATTGGAGGCTTGAACCACTCTATCGTTCCATAACAATTATATGCCACCTTTAGTAATTCGCAGGTCTTTAAGAAAATTGCAGCGACCTTTGACCTCCAAGCTGGGACACAGTGAGAGCATCGATGTTTTGAAGCTTTGTTTCTTGTAGACAAACTAGATGACAGGAAGAGGAGGGTCACCGACGACATCACGACGCTTTGTGCAGTTGAGACCTCTTGGGTTCCAACTCATGCAATTGACATTGTACTCTGTCATTTTAGACCATAGCATACATCTGGAAACACGGGAAGCAGTTTTGGAGAACTAAATTTTTTTTTTGGAAATGGGCATTTATTAACCAAATATTTAATTCTTACACACCTCTGCATAACTAAGATGCACACAGCCACCAACGACGACAGACTAAGACAAAAGCGATAAGCATTACAAAAGGCACTAAAAAATAAAAGTCTAGAATCTAAGATAGATCAATCCTCGGATCATGCGGCCATCCATGTCGTGAGAAAATATTCCTCGCCGTGTCCTCCAATCGCGTACATCCGTCGAAATAAGTCGAAACTCCATGCGTTGGAGAATATTCCATGATCGAAGGATAGCCGTGGCTCGATAAATAACCTGCAGAGGAGAAGACACAATGTTATTAAAAATCTTGTCATTTCTACAAAGCCATAGCGACCATATAATGGCAAGCGCTCCCACCCTAAACAAGGTTCTGTACTTATCAACAATTCCATGCAACCAATTACCAAAAACATTGGTAACTGAACGTGGAGGAGATAAGCCAGAAGATATTTGGATGAATGACCATATAGAACGAGCAAATTTGCACTGAAAGAATAAATGGCGAATTGTCTCATCTTGAAGACAAAAAACACATTGTGTACTTCCATGACAATTCCTCTTTACAAGATTATCTTTTGTTATAATTATCCCTTTCCGTAGATACCATGCAAATATCTTCGTCTTAAGGGGTATTTTCATTTTCCAAATTTTACTATTATCATCGACTAGGAAATCAGGTTGGACCAAAGCTTTATATAGTGAGCCAACAGAAAATTTACCACTTTCCAGTAATTTCCATTTGAACACGTCAACACCGTCCGACAATTGTATCCTGGATAACCGTAATAATAGATTGTTCCAAGATAACAGTCTAGGTCCGATGAGACTTCTTCTGAAAGACACATTAGGAGGATAGTCCTCCATCACTGTGAGATTGTATCCTTGTGTCTAACAATTGAATATAGAGCTGATCTTTGTGAAGAGTAGTTTGGCCTAGCCACTTATCTTCCCAAAACCTAATTTGTGATCCATCCTTAATCTCAAAAGCACCAAAACGAAAGAAATGTTTCTTGGTGGCCATAAGACCTGCCTAAAAATGTGAATCTTCGGGTTTCCAAACCACTTGAGACACAGCTTTGGAGCCCACATATTTCCTCCATAACATGGTTTGCCAAACGCCTTCCTCAGTAAGTACTTTAAAAAGCCATTTGCCCAGAAGCGCGGTGTTTTTGACTTGCAAATCGTGTATGCCCAGTCTGTTGGAGATATGCCCAAGAGGCAATAATAAAGTGGTTATTATCATATCTTCACACTTATGATAAATGTTTACATACCATGCTATAATTGTATTAACCGAAAACATTAATACTTGTGTGATTTGTAAACTAAAATAAGAGTCCCTAGTAAAGCCTCTTGTTAAACTAGCTTGTTGGTTAATATGTGATCATGGTTTCCTGATCATGAACATAGAGATGTTATTAACAACAGGATCATATCATTAGGAGAATGATGTGATGGACATACTCCTATAGATAAGCGTAGCATAAAGATCAAGTCATTTCAATAGTTCAATTGCTATATGCTTTTACGATACATAGTAACCTAATTCCTTCGACCATGAGATCATGCATATCACCTTTACGGATGGATGCTTTGATGACATCAAACACCACACCGTAAATCGGGTGGCTATAAAGGTGGCATTAAGTGTTGGAAAGTATTGGTTGAAACACATGGATCAAGAGTGGGATTTGTCCATCCTCATGACGGATAGATATACTCAGGCCCTCTCGGTGGAATGTCATCCAATTAGCTTGCAAGCATGTGACTTGGTCAAGGGATCACATATCACGGAACGAGAAAAGAGTACTTATCAAGAATCGAGGTTGAACTAGGTATGCAGAGATACCGGCGATCATAACCTTGGATAAGTAAACTATCGTGAGACAAAGGGAAATTGGTATCGTATGTAAGTGGTTCATTCGATCGCAAAGTAATCGTAGAAATATTTGGGAGCCATATGAATTTCAGATTCCTCTATTGGTTATTGTTCGGAGAAGTGTCTCGATCATGTCCGCATAATTCACAAACCGTAGGGAGACACATAAGGATTCGACGTTGTTTGAGTAGTTATGGTATTATGAAAGAGACCGAATGTTGTTCGAGTCTCGGATGGGATCCGGGATATCACGAGGTGATCCGAATGGTTCGAGAATAAGATTCATATAAGGAAAGTCCCGTTTGAGTTCGGGAATAATTAGGTGTTTTCATCGGGAATGTTCTAGAAGGTTCGGATTGTCCAGACTCGGGGAAGGGTACATGAATGTGTCATTACATATTGGAATGATTGCATCATGTACTAAGTGTTCTTGCTGTTCCAAAAACATGAAAGTCAAATTGGCGGTTTGAAAGTCAAACGGCTAAACAGAAGCTGGGAAGCGAAACTGTGGGAAACAAGCAAGAGGAGTTGGAACCAACTGGAGGAGGAGTTGGACTCCTCGCCGGCGCCAGCCCTAGGCCGAGTTGGGAGGACTCCTCCCTCAAGGCCAAGAACCCCTCCCATAAAGGAGGGCTGGGCTCCTCCTAGAAGACACAAGTTCCTATCTTCTACCTCCGGTTTAGAGCCGTTTTGGTTTAGAGCTTCTAATTGCTTTAGCCTGGTTTAGAGCCTTCTAATTGGTTTAGAGCCTTCTAATTGGTGTGTCTAATTACTAGACCACTAATAGCCTCTCTCATAAGCTCCACCATACTCGCACCGCTTAAGGCGAAGCCTCAGGATCTCCCCTCTACTTCCAGGTACCACGCCAGGTTGTCTTTAATCGCGAGGAGAGTGCTACAACCTCCACTGCTGGAACAAGGAGAGGAAGGTCTTCGTCGAAAATCGAACGTGTGACCGATCGGGGAGCGCTGCCAGAACGTGGCGCCGGAAGGATCGTCTACGCGATCTTGAGATCGGAAGTATACGACTACATCACCCACGAGAATCTGCTCTCGTTAACCGCTTTGGAATCTTCGAGGGTGAGTTCCTCTATCGACTCGTTGCTACAATCTAGTAGATAGATCTTGGCTTGTTTGTTTGTATGCGGTAGAAAAATTTTGTTTTCCATGCTACGAACCCCTACAGTGGTATCAGAGCCAGGTTTATATGTAGATCTATTGCACGAGTAGAACACAATGGTCATTGTGGGCGTTGATGCTTTTATTGTCGATTGCTTCTTGTGTACTTTGCATCTTGCGGTATGTTGGGATGAAGCGGCCCGGGCTAACCTTACATGACATCGTTCATGAGACTTGCTCCACGCTTGACATGCAACTTGTATTGCATAAGTGGCTTCGGTGCTGTTTCTCCTAGCATAGTTAAGATCCAATTTACAACGGGTGATTGACAATACTAGTATCAATGTTGTGGTTCTTGTTCGTAAGTTAGAACGACACTTATTGAAAGCCCCAAACCACGTAAAATATGCAAAGAAAGTAGAGGCGTCTAACTTTGTTTTGCAGGTGTCTTGTGATGTGATATGGCCATGATTGTGATTATATATGATGTATGCAATGTTCCTTATTGTAAGTTGGCAACGGCGAATATATGGTTGTCTTTAATTTATGTTAAGACCAGCGTGTCTATTCAAAGTAGTTGTAATAGTTGAAGCGGTGGGCGACAACCATGGAGAGGCGTCATTGACCTTGATGCAATGCCGGTGATGATGGAGATCATGTTCGTCTTTGGAAGATGGAGATCGGAAGCACAAAGAAGAAAAGGCCATATCATATCACATATTATGAATTGCATGTGATGTTAATCCTTTATGCATCTTGTATTGCTTAGTAGACACGGTAGCATTATAAGATGATCCCTCATGCACATGAATTTCAAGTCTTAAAGTGTTCACCCTTAGTTAGCACCGTTGCTAAAGCTTGTTGTTTCAAGCACCACGTGATGATCGGGTGTGTTAGATTCGCAAGTGTATACAACGTGAGAAAGCATTTGCTCATGCGAAACTAAGGTTTGATCTTGACGAGCCTAGCATGTACGACATGGCCTCGGAACACGGATTACCGAAAGGTAGAGCATGAGTCATATAGTAGATATGATGAACATGTTGATTGTTCGCCATTGAAGCTATATCAACTCTCGTGATGATCGGTTTTGATGTGGTGGATTTGGTTTGTGTGATCACTAAAACAATGTGAGGGATGTTGTTTTGAGTGGGAGTTCACCTAGATTAATTTAATTATTAATTAGAACTCAATTTATCATAAACTAAATCAAAGTGAATTTGCATAGTTGTTGTAGTCATTGGCATCCGTTTACCACCTTACGCTTAGTTATAATTGAGATGATAGAACTATAGAATTCTGGTTAGTTACTTTACGAACTGGTATCGTATTGTTTTGAAGTGTTAATCTAAAGTTTAAAAGTCCTATTGCAAACTTTCAGTAAGTTCCGGTTACTCCATGAAGTTTGATAATTGGTATTAAAACAAGAGTAACAATTCCAATGTTAGTATATAAGTATCATGTTTGTCTCCACGATTCTTGATATTCAAAGGATTCTCTTAATATCAAGGTTATCTAGGATCTGAAAGAGTTGTTTCAGAAACCATGATGTGTGGAAGATATTGTGATATCTGAAACAAAGTTTTGGTTGCAACATGATAGAGTATAATATGGCAAAAGTCATGTTCTCATATTTGATGAGAATTTGCAAAAAGGTTGGAGACACTAGTTGTCCTAATCCTCCAAAAGGTTTTGGAGAGCAACATTATACTCGTGATTCACCGTTACAAGCTAAAAGTAACTTGATCATGGATAAATCCATGATAAGGGTGAATATTTGATGTAGGTAAAATGTTTACTACACCAAGAGATTACTAAAGAAAGGAATTTGAAAGAACACCAAACATTTGATGATGGTGATCTACTTCAAAGTGCAAGTCCAAAGACATTGGTATTTAACTATACACGCTTTGGACTATGTGTCATATGTATGACTCCACTATTGATGTTGATAGATTCTTTCAAACAGAAAAGGAAATACTGAAAGAGAATCTCATAAATATATGGCAGAAAAGAAAAGACTAGAATTGTTCAGTTTAAGTATATAGATGATATACGTGTTATGGCTGTATTCTTTGCTTGTTAAACAATGTGGTTCTTAAGTATTTGATACTTAATTTGTTGGTGTGAATCGTCATACGAAACAACACAATTCATGAACTACAATGGCCTAAGTAACTAGCAAAAGAATATGTGATGATGTTCATCGAGAACAAAATAAAGGGTTATTGTGTTGCTCGTTAAACATCAAAGCTTGCCTTCAAAGATTTGTTTTATCAGGTATTATGAGAACAAAAGGGTTGTTCAAATAATTTCCGTAATCCATAAAAGATGGATGATTCGCAAATCTCGTTGGAGGAATCACATCCATAAAACTAGTGCTAAAAATGTCGAAAGACAAATTGATTGAAAGATCACTTAGGAAGTGACATCGCCGTTTAAATTATATTGGAAAGAAAACATGAAGAAACTCCATATGTATGGAATTTTGGAGTCTTTTGATTTTGATCAAATGACGCTTGTGAAACTTTCCTAGAGATAATTAAAACTTCGCTCATAGGCCAAAGGAACGAAAGACTAGCTTATTGGAATTTGTACATATTGTTGTCTAAGTCCATTATGTGTAGTCAAGAGCGATGGATTTCAACTTCATATGCTTTCTCTGAAAATTTGAGTGAATATATGAATATTTACTTAATAAGGATGAAGTATGAAACATTTGAAAAGTTCAAAGACTTTCAAGATGAAGTGCAAAATCATTGTAACAAAAATATAAACAGTTTATGATAATGATCATAAAGGAAGATATTTGAGTTACAGAGTTTAGCATAATACCTAAGATTTAAGGAATCGTTCCATGGATTTGCATTTCCCGAAACACCATAAGAGTATGGAGTGTTCGAGATATGTAATTAAACCTTGTTTGACATGGTAAGATCGAAGGTGTAATTCATAAAACTGCCATTATATTTTAAAGATTAAAAGCTTTAGAGATTACCGTTTTCCTTTGAAAAGAGCTTCATCATAATCCGTTGAAATGACACCATATAAGGTTATGGTTTGGGATAAAACCCAAGTAGTCCTTTCTTAAACATTGGTATGCTATACATAAGAAAGATGTTTGCAACCAAAGTCGGATGAATCTGTCTTTGTTAAGTATTTCTCCATAACAGGAGACAAAAGTGTTTGTCGCTTAGAGAACGCCAAGTTTCTTTAAGAAGGAATTTTTCGTGAAAAGTTAAGTGGGAGGACAATAGAACTTTGATAAGGTTGAAAGAACCTTAGCTATATGTGCAGAGTTCATGACACCGAAAAAGTGTTTCGAGGCGAATAATGCTCATGGCTCACGTGCCTCAAAAGGTTGTGGTCACGGAGATCTAAAGTTCCTATTGAAACAAGTAGGTCGGAAACAATCAAATACCAAGATTTGAGGGTTGAATCATTATTTGAGAATAATGAACCGACTACATGCAAAGAAGCGATGATGGGCCTGACTCCGTCTAATGGCTTGAAAGCCATAAAATCCGTGATAGTTCCATACACGAAAAATCAAGTTTTGAACTTGAAGGACCCTCAAGAAAGGTGTAAGACCTTACAGTTGTGTTTAGATCTATAAAGAAATAGACATGGATGTTTTACATCTATGAAATAGTCGACATGTTGGGAAAGAGTTCACAACAATGTTCAAATGTTGACTATGATAAGATTTGATCTTTCATAGTGATATTTAGTCTAGACGGATTAATGTAGCAACCACTACATATAATTTTGTTATATGGTAGTAGAATAAAACAAAACAAGTTCTTCTAATAGAATCGTTACCTAGGACATGTGCATAACACGGTCCATAGGGTTTTGTTAATTCAAAGGATGCTAAAAGCATATGCGAACTTCAATGGTTAAAGTAAGCATAGCGGAGTTGGAATCTTCACTATGATGAAAGCTTAAAGAGTTTAATTTCATCAGAGACAATGAAGATGCTTGCATTTGCAAGAAATTAAGTGGGAGCGTTAAGACATGTTTCTAATACATTATGTGAAAGACATATTGTTGATTGGAAATAATGTATCTTTTATTAACACATATTAAGAATTTCATCCCGATGAAAGACTTAGGCAAAACCCAAATATTTAGCATCAATAGATGCTAATATGGTTATGCCAGAAGTACATAGACGAGATATTGAATGAGTTCAATATAGAAACTACAAGAAAGTTTCTTGTCGCACAGAAAGGATTGAATGAGTTCAATGTTGATGATATATTCAAGTGTATTGACATTTGGTAAAGTGAAACAAATAATCAAGTATAGATTGATACTTGATGTATGAAATCACAAAGAGTATTTATATCAATCATCTTGTGATATGTACAAATCCAGATATGTCCTATGCTCTAAATATTATGAGCATATACCGTAATGATTCTAAGATGATCATTGGACAATAGTAAGGATATTCTTATGATCTTTTGGAAGAACTAAGAATATATTGTTTGTAGAAGTGACAAATAGATGGTTAGTTCATTGTAAAAGTACTACATTGATACTAGTTTTGTCACAAAGTACAAATTAAGTTTATCTCAATCTAAACTAAGGGTGGCACAATATAATGGAAAGTGAGTTCCATAATGGATTTGGATGAGTTCCAAAGTTAAGACATTGTGACAGATACTACAACAAAAGGCCAAGTATATAACTGCTATTTTAGCGACAAAGAGGGCATTTGTGTCAAGTAGTTTGTTATCAAACTAGGTGTAGTTCACAAGGGATAATACTATGAAGATATATGTTGTGCGACAATATTATCAACATGTTTTAACCCCAAAGAGCTAAAGGTCACACCGAAAGACCAAATTTATACAAAGCCATCTCATTAGAGAATGAGTGATGCGTGAGGCATAAAGACATGCAATTACACACGGACCGAAGTGTCGATCCGAGATCGATTGACCACTAGCGACGTGTACTTACAACACGGAAAGCCATAGGTGTTGAATACACAAAGGTTTGAAACTAGATTATTGACTCTAGTGCAAGTGGGAGACTGTTGGAGATATGCCCAAGAGGCAATAATAAAGTGGTTATTATCATATCTTCACACTTATGATAAATGTTTACATACCATGCTATAATTGTATTAAGGAAACATTAATACTTGTGTGATTTGTAAACTAAAATAAGAGTCCCTAGTAAAGCCTCTTGTTAAACTAGCTTGTTGGTTAATATGTGATCATGGTTTCGATCATGAACATAGAGATGTTATTAACAACAGGATCATATCATTAGGAGAATGATGTGATGGACATACTCCTATAGATAAGCGTAGCATAATGATCAAGTCATTTCAATAGTTCAATTGCTATATGCTTTTGATACATAGTAACCTAATTCCTTCGACCATGAGATCATGCATATCACCCTTTACGGATGGATGCTTTGATGACATCAAACACCACACCGTAATCGGGTGGCTATAAAGGTGGCATTAAGTGTTGGAAAGTATTGGTTGAAACACATGGATCAAGAGTGGGATTTGTCCATCCTCATGACGGATAGATATACTCTGGGCCCTCTCGGTGGAATGTCATCCAATTAGCTTGCAAGCATGTGACTTGGTCACAAGGGATCACATATCACGGAACGAGAAAAGAGTACTTATCGAACGAGGTTGAACTAGGTATGCAGAGATCGACGATCATAACCTTGGATAAGTAAACTATCGTGAGACAAAGGGAAATTGGTATCGTATGTAAGTGGTTCATTCGATCGCATAATCGAGAAATATGTGGAGCCATATGAATTTCAGTTCCTCTATTGGTTATTGTTGGAGAAGTGTCTCGATCATGTCCGCATAATTCACGAACCGTAGGGAGACACACTTAAGGATTCGACGTTGTTTGAGTAGTTATGGTATTATGAGAAAGAGACCGAATGTTGTTGAGTCTCGGATGGGATCCGGATATCACGAGGTGATCCGGAATGGTCCGGAGAATAAGATTCATATAAGGAAAGTCCCGTTTGAGTTCGGGAATAATTAGGTGTTTTCATCGGGAATGTTCTAGAAGGTTCAGTTGTCCCCAAGACTCGGGAAGGGTACATGAATGTGTCATTACATATTGGAATGATTGCATCATGTACTAAGTGTTCTTGCTGTTCCAAAAACATGAAAGTCAAATTGGCGGTTTGAAAGTCAAAGCACCAAACAGAAAGCTGGGAAACAAGCAAGAGGAGTTGGAACCAACTGGAGGAGGAGTTGGACTCCTCCGGGCGCCCAGCCCTAGGCCGAGTTGGGGAGGGACTCCCTCCCTCCCCTGGCGCGCCAAGAACCCCCTCCCATAAAAGGAGGGGCTGGGCTCCTCCTAGAAGACACAAGTTCCTATCTTCTACCTCCGGTTTAGAGCCGTTTTGGTTTAGAGCTTCTAATTGCTTTAGCCTACGGTTTAGAGCCTTCTAATTGGTTTAGAGCCTTCTAATTGGTGTGTCTAATTACTAGACCACTAATAGCCTCTCTCATAAGCTCCACCATACCGCAAGCTTAAGGAAGCCTGCATGATCTCCCTCTACTTAGGTACCACGCCGTTGTCTTTAGGAATCGCGAGAGTGCTACAACCTCCATTTTCTGGAACAAGGAGAGGAAGGTCTTCGTACGAGCGTGTGACCGATCATGAGCGCTGCCGTAACGTGCCGGAAGGATCGCTTCACGCGATCTTGAGATCGGAAGTGTACGACTACATCACCCATGAGAATCTGCTCTCGTTAACCGCTTTGGAATCTTCGAGGGTGAGTTCCTCTATCGACTCGTTGCTACAATCTAGTAGATAGATCTTGTCTTGTTTGTTTGTATGCGATAGAAAAATTTTGTTTTCCATGCTACGAACCCCTACACAGTCCACCAAACTCCTTCGGCCGGCAAACCACATTCCATCTGGCCAGTCGATATTTCTTTTTCTCACTATCCCCTTGCCAAAAGAATCTTGAACGGAAATAATCCACTTTGTTCAAAATCCCTTTTGGCATTTGGAAAAACGAGATCATATACGGTACCATATTAGTAAGTACTGAATTTATAAGTACTAGTATTCCCCCAAGGGATAACGTTTTTTCCTTTCCAACTATTAAGACGTTTTTGTAGCCTTTTGTAACACCCTCAGAATCGGACCTATGCAAGTTTTAGCGAAACCCGCAAAACCCGCATAGAAACGATTCAAAGGTGCCCACCAGGCACTTTCGTGCGGGTGGAAAACGAAGTAATAACATTACACAACAGTCCTCGATGGGACCCACAGAACAGATATATATATAACAGCGACTCCATGAGTCAAGAATACCGATATACAATGCAAAGATCCAAATCACCTTGAAAAGATGGAGCGTCCGACTACGGACAAGATGCAAATGGGGCTAAGAGCCCTGAAGAATAACCAATGGCGTCCATAACCCTGCGGCCAAGCGGAAGGGTAACCACATAACGGCGTCGATCTCAAAACACCTTAACAAAAGGGTGCCGACAAAGGCAAAGGAAAAAGAAGGGCGTCGATCGAGGCCGATGCAGCAGGCTAGAATTCCGGTCCTCGCCTACATAGGTATGGTGGTCGGCGGCAAGGCAAAGATGCACTAAACAACCTATAGAGACTCGATACAATGGCGGTTATCGAGAGGATAAGAATGACCCATCCGGATCCAACCAAACTAACACCAAACAAACCCATCCCGGTGTTTCCTCGAGACCAACGAGGAAGTCACCGAGGAACTCACGGTTGGCAAATTTTACTTATTCGATTAACGTTGCGGCAATTACTAATCGATATCTGAGATAGCATGAGATAAACCCAAAACCCAAAGCTTGTTGGTACTTTTATTTAGCCATTCCATTGTAATTGCCATACTTACTAGTCAGGTACAATGGTCGCGAGCGACACTCCAAACAAGCAATTGTGGGCAGTATTATTTAGCCATTCCATTATAGTAAAGCTGATTACTAGTCATTATAAAGTCAAGTTTATAGCAATAAACTTTAGTTATGCTTGTCTATGGTCGAATCATGCTCCAAGTCGTCCATATCCATGGACACGGCTTTCGAAAGTTTTACGGCGGGGTACCAATAGCAACACGCCGATCAACCTCGGAAAAACCAAATCAAAACCCACGAGGCTTTCACGATCGAACAATCACAGGATTCAAATATTTGAGGCCACCCTTGGAGTACACACCAACGAAGCTAGCTGACTCGAGACGGACTCAAGGTTTGCGTCGGTGCTGTATGACTGGGAACCGAAAGTGTGGTGGGCTTGTCGATACGCGAAAACACTCCGAAAACCTAAAGATAGTGTGCTCCTCGCACTATCGTAAATACATAAGTAGCATGGCATAAGTACAGATAGTAAATAAAACCTCAAACTAGTTTGTGGCCCCAAGAAATAAGATGAATCAAGCTCGCTCAGGGGTCCCATATACCTCCGGATGTGGATAGCGATAAATCAAGGAACAGTATCAAGTACTCGGGGTCCCTACGGACACAAGTGGGCGTTGAACCAAATATTATCTATCACCCACCGATGCCTCTGCTTACTTCAATTTTAGTTGTTAAACAGGAATTAAAATGAGCGATAAGTAAAACTATGATCATCTCCAACACAACATGCGGCAAGGCTCCAACAACTGTGGCATTTGACGACGCATGACACTTGAGCCCGACTACGACGCAAGTCCAACTATCTACCAAACAATGGTAATAGGATGTGTCCAAGGCAATATAGGGTCAGCACGGTATATCACAGTGCGGAAACTAAAGCATCGCAACACGTATAGCAATAGATCAACAGAGGAATAAATACTATAAAAGTAAGATAGGTAGAAAGGGAGATGCTCTCCGAGAAACATTGCCGAAGGTTCAACAAGATCGGTGACTCACATCAACTCAACGACCTTATCCGAAGAAGCAAAACGCTATAATAAACACGGATGCACTGCTTAATACAGGCGGAAGATCGGCATGATGCATGTATGATGCATGGCATGGCAAAGGTGCGATGCAATTAGGTCATATTAAGCGGAACCGGGGTCCCGACAATTAATTAGATGGTTCGAGTTACTTAGAACCCCCGCAAATTAAATGTTGTTTTAACATGGCAAAAGATAGCACCGGTTCGCTACACAAGTTTAAATGAGGCCAATATGAGACTAGATTTGCCGCATATGGGCCCCATATTTAATTATTAGGTGAATCGGCATAAGGCCCCAAACCACGCACAAGGATGCATGCATGGACAATTCAATATGCATCAAGTTGTATTATGTTATAAAATAGGGTTTTGAAGGGGTTCACATTAGGGGTCTCGACGAACTTGAGGTTCGGGGTTCGGGGTCGGTCTCGGGGTCCAGGGTTCGACGGGTTCGTTCTCGGACAACTGAGGTAGATCACGGCATTCCGGGAAGGAGGACTTGGGTCGGTGTCGGGGCGCATCGGCTTCTTTCGGGTCGGTGACATTCTTGTTATCGCGAAGGTCTTGTCGCGTCCTCGTGTCGGGTCGGTCTTGGCGTTCGGGATTGAAGTGCTTGGCGTTCCGGGGACGATCCTGTCGCATCCGCGGTCGTCGGGTCGTGTCGGCGGTCTTGTCGTCTCATGGCGAAGATCTTGGGGTCCTGGGTCTTGGCGCCTTCGGATCGGTCTTCGGTTCGGCTTCGTTTTCCATGAAGGAGATCTTGTCGAGGCCTTACAACACGATGCGAATACAAATGAGGTCGAGGTGAAGCTCCCGTGAGGTGGCGATATCAGGAGGAACATGGGGGCGTCACGAGCTTGCGAGGTGGTCGTACACGCAGGGTGGAGCTCACGCGGCGAGGCTAGGCGAAGGCGGCGGCAGCGACGCAGCTCGAGGTGGAACACCGGCGGTGACGTCTGCGAAGGGCACCAGCGGCAGCGATAGCGGGCCACGGTGGCGCAGGAGGCGGGGCGACGGAAGGCGAGATCAGCGAGGTCCGCGGCGGTGCTCGGACGGAGAAAGCAGGCGGCGAGCTTGCAGCAGGAGGTGGGCAGCGACGGGCTGCAGGCGTCGAGGAAGGCGGCTGAGGAAACTGCGAGCGGCAATGAGAGAAGGCGGACGGCCTTGCAGGGTGGAGGTTGGCGAGAGGCCGGAGCCTGCGGCAGCGGGTGGAGCTGGTCGGCGAAGCTCGGCAATAGCCAGCTCGAGAAGGCCAATGATGGCCGAAGCGAAGAAGGCGGGCGGAAGAAGCGAGGCCGGGCGGCGGGCCTTGGCGCATCGAGGGAGGCGGCGAGGGGCCGGGAGTGGAGGAGGTCATGGCGAGCTTGGCAAGGCTTAGCAGGCGTGGCGCTTCTTGGGGAGGTCCTCTGGCGGGCGGAGGGCCTGGCGGCAGCGGGAACTCACGCGGCCAGCGGTCGAAGGATGGGGAGAGGAGCGGAAGAGCGGGGCGGCCGGGAGGAAGCTTGAGAGGGGGTGGAGCGACGAGGCATGGCAGGGGCAGGTGAGTCGCAGGCAGGTGGCGGCGAGAGGTGCGTGGGGAAGAGGCGGTGGAGGAAAGGAGAGGAGGCGCGTAGGCGGGGCGGTTGTCGGGGCGTGGTGGGGGACGGAGGCCAGGGTGGGCCCATGCAACGCGGGGATCGGGGCAGGGGGAGGGGCCTGCAGGCGCGTGGCGTGCGTGTGGGTCGGGTAGGGTCCAGGGTGGAGGGAGTGGAAAGTGGGGTAGGGTGAGGTGGCTGTGTGGGATAGGGTGAGGGAGAGAGGAGAGGTGAGGTGGCAGGTGGGGATTGGGTGGGGTGATGTGGAGGGGGGTGTGGGTAGATAGGTTGGTAGGTTTAGGAATTAGGTGGACCGTTTGTATTTTCTGGGGTGGTCGTTCGGGTCATTCGGCCCGTTCGACTGCCCCACTAAAATAATATAATTAAATTATTTATTTCAACCAGCGCTTTTGCAATCCGACAGCGGACAAAACAAAATAATCCGGGGACCCGGTTTTGATGTTTGAATAAAGACGGGGTGTTTTAGAAATCAAAACGGGCTTTGCGAAAATAGTTTTATGCAAACAATGCATGATGATGACGATGCAATGCACAAATTCAACGCGATTTTCTAGTAGTGGTTTTGCGGGATGCCACACCTTTCCTCAACAAGTTTCCATTCAGCAATTGTGAGACGCTGATAATAAATCGGTATTCCCAAATAATTGATTGAAATGACCTGCACTACAAACGAAAAGTTCAAAGATATAGGTGGGCCTCGTTTTGGGCCTCGCCAAAACAATACAAATCACTCTTATGGAAATTTATTTTAAGCCCAGATAGCAGCTCGAATGCTGATAATATTAATTTCAGATTCGTAGCTTTCTCCAGATCATGTTCCATAAAAAGAATTGTATCATCAGCGTATTGAAGAATAGAAAGTCCACCATCAAAGAGATGTGGAACTACACCTTCAATTTGACCATCAGCCTTTGCTCTCTCAATAAGGATAGCCAACATATCATCCACTATGTTAAATAGTAAAGGCGATAATGGATCCCCTTGTCTCAGTCCTTTCTTGGTCTGAAAGTATTTGCCAGTATCTTCGTTTACTTTAATGGCAACACGAATCAGAGCACGCCACTCCTCAGAAAAACCTTTCATTCGGAGTGTTTGCTGGAGGAAAGACCAGTTAACTTTGTCATATGCCTTCTCAAAGTCAATCTTGAACATTACACCATTTAATTTTTTTTTAGTGTAGTTCATGGATTGTTTCATGCAGAATTACAACCCCATCTAGGATATTTCTTTCTTGCATGGACGCAGTTTGAGACGGGCTAACAACATTGTCAGCAACCGAATTTAGTCTAATTGTAGCAACTTTAGTGAAAATTTTAAAGCTAACGTTAAGCAAGCAGATTGGACGGTACTGTTGTATACGTTCTGCATTATTAACCTTAGGCAGTAAAATTATGTTACCAAAGTTGAGTCTAAAGAGATCCAATTGTCCAACTTGTAAAAACCCAAACAAATTCATCATGTCCTCCTTGATAACGTCCAGAATTTTTGGTAAAATTCCGCTGGGAATCCATCAGGTCCTGGTGCTTTGTTATGTTCCATTTGGAAAACCGCTTTCTTGACCTTTTCCTCGGTATATGAGATGACAGAACTAATGTTGGCGGCACATAGTATAGACCTTGCCAAGGCCAACAGAAGCATCCTCATCTGAATGCAAACAGGCATAGCCATGAAACAAACAGCTAGGGATGGTTTTCATCTTACAGGGACAAACAAAGGCAACATAAACTGAAACCGAAGATTGCTCCCTAACATGATGAACTGGAAACACTTCTGGGATTTGACAGTTGGAGTCGATCAGCTTTGCCCTCCAGCCGTGGCCATGTCACCTGCCTGGTCAACCATCACAGCTCCGCCGTTCTCCACCAACCGCCGTTGCGAAGTCGCAATCCATGCGAAACAGCGCCCGCAGCGCTGCGATGGCAATGTCTTGGAAGATGGCCATCTAACATCTGCACAAACTTGGGGATCGCGAGCTCAGTTACAGGTTCTTCCCCTCCAACAATGCCCATGCGAGTCTTGGGCGATCACTGGGGAATCCTGCAAAGCTTGTAATCCCAGCCAGCGTCTTCCGCGGCGCCGTTGGCGGCCTCCGCGGCGTTGAGTTCAGAGCCTGTAGAAGTGGAGCTTGGACTGGGACAAAGAGTGGAGTGGAATGCAGGGTCGGGACAGAGGAGCTGGGCACATGAACTGGCGTGTCTGGTACAGCGTCTTGCTCGGCCGGCCTGGGTTGGGGAGTGGTTGCGCTCTGGGGTGGCCAACAGCGGCGGTCTAGTTGGTCTAGTTCATGTACATGCCCTATAAAACAAATTTGGAGAATGCTCTTTTAGAGGATCCAGTAGAGTTGGTCTAGTTCATGTACATGCTTGAACCTATAGGTAGCACACAACATAAATGGCTTTTAATGCTTTTACACAGGAGATTACTTAGTACTTTACACTGCTCAAGTTTGTTGTCAAAACAATGGCACGGCATGTTCCAACATTTTCACGACTGCTAGTTACATAATACCCCCTCTGTACAATGAATGACAAACCATAAAATAACTGAGTAAAAACTGAAATCAACAAAGACCTGAGGTTTTTTTTCTGAAACTGTAAAAACCCATAGTATTCAAAGACTGATGTCATACGTGCACGTCTGAAAAATGTAGTTTTTCAAATACAAGGCATCAGATCCTGAATATGTCCTTCTGAATGCCATCTTAAATATTCCGGTACGGACAAATCTGCTGCGTCCGCTCGGAATGCAGATGTGTCACAATGCATGTTATACGTGATGCTTCCATTCAGGTGATAATAAACCCAGTGACTAAACACGAACTTATAAGTGTACATCAAACGAGTAAAAGAATGAATGGGGGTAACAGGTAAATTACCGAGATAACTCATCAAAACTCTTAAGCGCCAAAACTTCATTCTACAATGTCTGGTATCTGATCCTCACAATTTAGAGGGCAAACAACCTGCCAACAGATCTAGCTCTAGGTAATGAAATTCATTGTACAACACTCTCGTATATATTGCTCGCAAATTGACAGGAAATTCCCACAATGCCTCTCGTGCTCCCATATTTGGTACCTTCAGGAGTGCTGCTTAAATCTGAGCAGCCCCTTAACCTTATTATTTGCCCCTATAGTATTGATGATTTTATGTTCTCAAGCGCCAATGTTCTCGACGCTGGCACCTTTGTTGATCCTTTTAATGATTCCTGCTATAACCTGGTTTGTGACAGACGGGCAAGAAAGTAAATACATCATCATGAACTCTGTAAAGATTACTTATTCCTTCTTTAATGGGCCAGCAATTATCAATAAGCCTTTTACCTTTCCAGGTCCGAGTTCATAGCTCTTCTCAAGGCCTTTACCCAAAAGAGTTGTCACAGTAGTCTCCCATTGCACGGGAGATGTTACCTGTTTCTCCACTTGTCAGTCACGCACAAGTCATTGTAATAAGGCTGTGACACGAACTCAAGTTTAGTCTATACCTGCTGTGCCAAAATCTTCTTGATCGTCTCAGGATCTGAGTGGGGCTGTGCATCGACATTTGAGATTACTGGGATTCTTGGTGATCTGATCTCTGTAGCAGCCAACGCAGATTCCAATCGTGAGACAGCAGGTTGCATGAAGCTTGTATGGAAAGCACCAGCAACAGCTAGGCGAACCTGGTAAGATAATGGCCAACTAAATATAAATCGTTGATGACTATGCAAAAAAAGGAAATAATTTTCTATCAAGCCTCCTGATAAGACAGTAACAGAGCAATCACTTTTCATAGGCCCCCAAGATAAGACACTGTTTAAGTTTTACCTCCTACTCAGAAATATATGCCATTCCAGAATGTATGTAGTGAAAATTTCTTTGCATTTACCACCAATACAAACAAAATCTATTTACAGCGAGCAAGGAAAATGGTACAGTCAGATTTTCATCAACTGTACTCTTGTAATACTATTTATTGTCTCCATGGTCTTTGGCAAACAAATTGCCATGAAAATCTAAGGACAAAGTTGTGTAATAATGTAGACGTACAAAATGGCTTATATTTTTTAACAATGGAACACTATTCAGTAAAATGACCTTCCAGAGTTTCAGTTTTCATTACCACTTTCAATGACGATGACCATTCCATTGTAGGTATTAACAAATGTTTGCATACATGAGCCACTGCCTGAAATTGGATACATGGGAACACTAACCGTCATTCTGGCCTTAAAGGATTTTGCTTTGGCTTCAACTGCTTCAATACCCTTCACACCACCAGAAACCGCATAGTTACCCTGCAGTAAAGTATTACCATGTTGAGTCCTTAGGAAGCCGCAGTAGGGAACTAATAGCATCAGAGTCAGGAAAGACTTACAGGACACAGAAAATTTGCTATTTGAACCTTTTCCTTTTCATCCACGTCCTCATTTGCAGCATCACATAACTGTTGCACCTTTTCTGAATCTAGACCAATCACACTAACCATCGCACTGTTGGCAGCATCTGAAGCATCCTAAACAGATAATGAACATTAGAAACCAATTTGGGAGGTCAATAACTCAAAAGTACACATCTACACTAATATAAAAGGACCCAGAGGTTCTGATCCAAACGATCTAGACTGTTCACATGCCTAGATTCAACATCTGACGTCGTCCCAATGATCTATTGTCCGTCAGCCCGAAACTTCTCCTAATCCCACGATCTGAAAATATCCCCCAAAATCAGGCACGCCACCGCATCCCAATGACCCTCCACCATCGCAGTTGCCATCTCCCCACCACTATCCTCTCCTCGCTGCACTCGTGCGCGGCAGCCCTCCTCCACTCCCCGTCGTCACGGTCAGCAGAACCACCGCCGCCATCAGGCCATCGTCGCGCTGCCTCCACACCCCGTCTTTGCGACCAACATGAACACAGATTAGCGAGAGGAGTCATTGGGTTGCTGCTGCTGCATATGTTTAATTGTTTAAGCTCTAATTGTTGCTACAGTCATGGTGTTTTCTTCTGTCCGATTAGGGAAGGTTCAAGCCCTGATGCTGAATTATGAAAGTGCTGTGGAAACTGACAACATACGTGGGTTTAAAGTGTGATCCGAACAATCATTGTAATTGGCTTTAGGAGGTAGCTTTCCAGCCCGCTGTTTGCCTTCTTGATATTAATAACATGAGCTGGCCTTTCATTTTGTTGGCCTAGACATCCATTCACACTCAGAGGTCTAACAGTGGTGATGTTGGACGTGGAGATTTAAATGACATTTTGGTTTATTCTCTTGATGTAGGTCTGTGCCTGGCTAAAGGAGATTGAGGTAATTAATTGTGATGAACAGAAAATATCTCTATTTTGTTTTCAATTTTTTCCTGTTCATTTTCTACTGAAAAAAATAACGAGCAGTGCTACTTGATTTGAGCTTTATTTGTATCTTCTTATGGCCACCTTAAATGAGGTATCATTTTGACAACCCTTTGAAGACAGAAAAGAGTATATCATGACAACTGATACATCAACTAAATTGCCCAGAGAAATAATTTGTCTTGCAAGAACTACTAGCAGTCATGAAACTGAGCACATAAAATCAGTTCGTTACAGCTCAAGCTATCAAGTTTCTGCAGCACGGGGTGACTATTAATTGTGACACTAGGATGGAACGTTAACATGTTGATTTCACAATGATATCAGAGTGGTCTTTCTTCAGGATAGCTACTATCAATTCAGATTGTTATTAGTACTATTACTTTTTCATATGTCCTTCCAGCCAGTCTGCAAGTCAGGCTTAGTTATGGTCCAGTTAGTATCTCATGTTCATCTTGATCACCATATAAATAGTAGTGCTCTTAGCATCAGTAACCACCTTTGATCGATCAGTTTGCTGTTTGCAGAGGAAGCTGGATGATCAGCATGCCAAGAAGGTGAAGAGGATGCAGAGCAAAGAGCGCGGTTGGAAGAGCGGGTCTGCGAGAGCGGTGTGATTTTTGACAAGATCTTCGCTCACAATGACATGTGCGTTCTTTTAGGATTGTGGTAGCTCCCTATTTCTATTCGTCACATATGAGCTTCTTTATTGTAGGTCTGTACAATCAGCCTTTGATGGATATCAATTATGCAATTACGTTTACACTCTTGGGATATTTAGATGGCGCCTCATGTTCGTGGCAGGCGTGGCAGGCCTCCTGGTGTTGCACGTAGAGGGCGTGGCGTGGTAGGTCTCCGGCTCATGGCCGGGGAAGTTAGCGTAGGTCTGTTTGAGGTGTTGTTCCTCCCGTGCTACCGGTGTGCGGTATCTGCTTATTCATTCAGCTTAAACTAATTGTTGCAACTCATGTTATCTACGGAGTGTCATTTTCTCACTCTTACTATATCCATATGTTTGCAGCAGTTGGGCACATCGTCTTGAATTTAGCTCAATCCTTTATGGTCATAAGGCAAAATTTTCCAATTCAGTTACTCTAGCCTTTTCTATCAACAAAAATGTTGTTTTAGCTTTGTGAATTGCGATTAGATGTTTGCAATACATGGTATTGTGGATTTTCTGCTTTCCATTATCTTCTCTTAAAATGTCTGCTAGAGAAGGGTCGCTTATTACGGTCTTTTCCCAGCTCTTCACCTGCTTCTCTTCCAAATCTATAGACCCGTCTATCTGCAAACTGAACTGATACCATGGCCTGTTTGTGAAATTTAGATGTTGGTACCTCAGACATGTTTCAGTGTCCAGGATTCTGATGATTTCAAATATGATATTTTTTAAAGTTGTTCCTTGCCTTGGTGTCTTGAGGATGGGACTATTCGTTCTCATTTCTGCTCCATTTGCGAAAAGATTTTCTATTGCTCCTCGGCTGCTTGGTTTTCTATTGGAGAAGATTTCGTCCAGCGTGTATGGCCGTGATCCTTGAGTACCTGTTTTGTTGGCCCATTCTTCTGGTCGGCAGCATTCTGTTCTGCATCCTCCTGCACCACGTTGTTCTGGATTGCTTGATGTGCCTTCTTCTGTTAGTTTTCGCCCGCTGCTCCCTTCAATTTTGCCGGGTGGTAGCTGTTTCAGAAAGCTCAGTTTCGAAAACTGAGTTTATGTATTGGTTCTTACTTACTACAACAAAATGTGGGATAATCATCTAAACTCCATATACAGGGATATCACAAATTTCTCACGATTACCTTAACTGTCATGGAAGCTTATTGATTTGAATTTTTATGGGGCGTGCTATGCGGAGGTGTGATAAATATCACATGAATTGCTCAAAACCCACACTTAGAGAGGAAGTGGTCCTTGGCAACTTTTTCTTGCGTTACCCTCTAAAAAAAGATTTCATGGAACATTTCCCTAAGAAATGGGTATAAGTGTGAATCCCTTTTGCCATATGAGTGCATGGATCAGGGACGCTATCATAGGGTAAACTCTGCGGATCGATTTCAGTGGCTCAATGACACTCCTTATTCCTTAGCACAACATGGAGCCCTAATTTTGTGTGAGTTCTTTCTATATGTTCATCGCATCAGAAAACTATCAGTATACTTCACCCCACTCCTTAATCGAATGTGTGGGAAAAAAGTACACCCGAAAGTTGTGTTGAAACTCAAAAACATTTTGTTCCACCTCAACAGTGTTGTACGAGAAGTAATTCTTGGCTTGAATTACAATGTTTTTCTGTGGCGTCGCATAATGAGCCAACAAACAGTGATAGGTTAGAACCTTAACATTACACCTGGATTGAGCACAAGTTATATGGATATTTTATAAGTACATTATTAAACCCTTTGTTAACTTTTTATATTAGTGCATTATTAGACATTTGTATCGTGTGGTAAATTAGGGTGAGCGGAGAAATTCCTTGGACTAGCAAAGAATTCCCTCAGATTACAAGCGCATTGCACGTGCATGATTACTAGTATATTATTGGACACTAACCTGCATGGCTTCTCCTCTAAGCTTGACAAGCTTCAGACCATCTTCAAAGCTACACATTGAAAACTGTTTAAGCACACATACTTGACATAGTGAAAAAACACAAGGCTATTGGGCTATTAATTTGATCATGTTGTCACGGGTATAAAATATTGAACATGACGTTCGCCAAGATTAGATTTAACATACACTCTGTGCTAGCTGCATCATGATGGAGAATTTACATCCTTATATTTAAAACAAAAATGCATAGTTTCATTAGAAGAACAAGGGAAATACCTAAAAGCACCAGCAAATGCAAGCGCAGTATATTCTCCCAAGCTCAGACCACAGGTGACATCTACAGAGTCAATTACTGATTGACCTTCTTCACGTGCACGTAGCACCTCAACAGCTGCAAGGCTGGTGACATATATAGCTGGCTGCAAAATTGTTTTGTTCAGCAATCAGAGTATACCTCATAAATGACAAGATCTGGAACCGTGTCTGAAACAGATCATCATTGGCACTCTAATGTATATGTAGAATAGCTCGGAAAAACAAAATGCAAAACAATCTTGTGGACCAACTATTTTACAAAATAGGAAACTGCAAAGCACAAAGATTGGTACCAAAAAAACATATTTAGCACTGGAAATGACTGACCGCATTCAGCACTTATATGTATTCACCGTTGGAAATTATATTGTGCCAAATGATCACTAAGGAAACATGTTTCAATAGTTCACAATAAGTAGAAGTTAAGGGCAGACACCTAAGAGAAAACTACTTGCATGGATATGAAATGGAATAATATAAAATACAGTGGGAGCGAAAAGTTTGAAATCCACAAACCTGACTGATCACTGTTGAGTTCAGCTTTTCTTTTGGTCCGTCAATGCAAAGATTCAATAAGTCATAGCTACATTCAAAATTAAATTAGCATGAGCACTCGTTGTTTTCCCATTTGGAACTGTTATGAATATCCGTTAACTTTAAAGCACAAGTTTGCTAATGGAGGCAAACACGTAAATCATATCAAGAGTTTTGTAGATACCCAAGTATATCGTTCGCCTTAGCAAACAGTTCCGCAGCTGCTCCAACATTAAGGGCTTCTTTACCCATTCCGACTGCCTGAGCACCCTGTAAGAAGAAGAAAGCATAAATAAAACACGCATAGATAATGAAGTAGATTGCAACAAATGTATTAAGACCCAAACTATGTGTGTGTGGCGCATGAAAATTGCACCATAAGGAAAATGCCTGTTTGTAATTAAAATAATCTCCTACAACAACCTAATAATCACAAACTAATCTCGTGATCCACGTAGACTGAAACAGTGAAGTAATCTTACGGAGCTGGTACAGAACCATTCGGTTCAGATGAACCCAATAAGATACATCAAACCTTCATTACATTAGTCTGATATTGCTAATTAGTAGAAGATCACACAACAACACCAAGAGCTGACCCGAATGATTTTTTGGTTTTAGCTTCGCCCATGCCGATTCGTACAGCTAACCAAATTAAATTAGCATCAACTGAATAAACACTTCCCATTACCAAATATTCCATCAGATAAGCCACCTTTGCTAGATTATATTATATCAGCTTGACCTGATACCAGTAATTTCAAAATTCAAACACACTCGCACGGATAGTTGCATAACGATCGCCATTCCAACAACCTAGCTAGTACAATTCCGGCTCTCATAGTGCCGTGTAGTGTATCAGATACGTACCTGGCCGGGGAAGAGGAATGCGGTTGTGGGCTTGTAGTCGGCGAAGAGCGTGTCGGCGCCCGCTGCCACTGCTGACCCGAGGCTCACCCGTGTAGAGAACCGAGATCTGAACGGCACCTGACGGCCGCCGCCGGGCTCCGCGCGCTCGGGCCGGCGAGCGGGCTTGGCGCGGAGGACCTGAGCAGGGCGAGCGTGGAGGCCATCGGTGACTCCGGGCGGAGGCGGCGAGGAGAGAGGCGTGGGAGGCAAGGAGGGCGAAGGAGCATGCGGGTGCTACTGCGAGCTTTGTAGCTGGCGAGTAGCGGGGCGGAGGCGGAGCTCACGAGGATTAGAGGAAAAAAAAAGGACGCCTCTAGGGAGGGCACAGGCGCTCGATGGGCAGAACGGGCGCACCCTCGCTACACTGACTCGTCATCCCCAACCTCCCCTGCTCGTCTTCCCAACTCACCCGCGCGCAGGCGCGCTTCCCCCAACCACCCAACAAAGCGCCTCCCCCGGACACCCACCTAGAGCGCTGCCGCTGGCTATCCACCGCACCCCGCCATCAGGAGCACCACATCTACCGCGCGCGGCCAAGGGGGGCAACTACTGTGGGGCAGGGAGGCGCCGCAAAGTAGTGGGGAGGCGGCGAACGGCGGATAAGTGCGGCGCGGCGACGGGCGAGCGAGATTTTTTTCTTTAGATCAAAAGGGATATACTCCCCCGTTCCTAGAGCATGACTAGCACCCATAAAAACGCGACTACAGGCCCCTGTACTCACGATTTTCGCGAGTTCGAGGTTGCAGGTTGCGAGTAAGTCGCTGATCTGCGTCGAATGGTTACTGACCAATAATGCTAAGATTACGGATGAATCGTTAGGAGAAGTGACTTCCGGACGAACGTGGCGTGCTTTCTGTCGAAACACCCTGGTACCGGCTGCTACATTCGGGAGAAGGCCCAAGAAGCGCGTTATAAAGTAGATGAAACAGAGAACTTTATTAATAACTCTCTCGGTAAACTTCCGTATACAGATTGTTCCTCTATTTATAGACTATAAAGGAGGATACGATACCCACATGGACAACCCTAGTCTGGTAGAGGTCACACCGAGTGGGCCTTTACCTGGGATTCCAACACTCACAGGTATCTTATCTGATAACCATGGCTTAAAACTCCGAAAACCGGTGGGAAAAATATGGAGAAATGCACACGGTATACTTCTTGCTATGTTGCACGAATTGCCTCATTAAAAACCTCATGTGAGAAACTTCATAAAAACTCACTAATGGAAAAAGAGTACAATTCACTTAACTATAAAGTTAAGTACTCAATCATCGGGATCAAGATTTCAGCGATAAGTTTGTAAAGATTCTCCCCTTAAACCTTGCATCTCCCTAAGTCTCATCATGCCGATCCCTCGGACACATCTCTCGAAAGAAGACGCTGGCAATGATTTAGTGAACAAATCAGCGAGATTTTTACACGACTTAGTATGCAAGACTTTCACTTCGTTCATCTTTTGCAACTCATGTGCATAGAAGAACTTGGGGTTTATATGCTTTGTGAGGTTGCTCTTCACGTAACCCGTCTGGACTTGTGCAACACAAGCGGCATTATCTTCATAGATAATTGTTGGGGTTTGTACGGTGTTCAGTCCACATGACATCTAGATGTGACTGACTACTTGTCGAAGCCATACACATTCTCGTGATGCTTCATATAATACTATGATTTCCGAGTGGTTCGTCGAAGTTGACACAAGAGTTTGCTTAGACGATTTCCAGGAAATTGCCG
Source organism: Avena longiglumis (assembly GCA_030063025.1). Classification (NCBI taxonomy): domain Eukaryota; kingdom Viridiplantae; phylum Streptophyta; class Magnoliopsida; order Poales; family Poaceae; genus Avena; species Avena longiglumis. The sequence continues at coordinate 525,121,962 of CP125976.1, forward strand.
TTCCACCACAAAGGAAAACATATCCAGTCTGCGACTTGGATGTATGCGGGTCCGAAAGGTACCCAGCATCTGCATAGCCTATAACAGATAGTTCTTGGTTCTTTTGGTAAAACAAGCCAAGGTCCTTTGTCCCTTGTATGTACCTAAAGATGTCCTTAACGCCTTTTCAATGCCTCTTGGTAGGCTCAGGCTTACCTTGCAAGCAAATTGACGAATGCGATATCCGCCGTGTACAATTTGCGAGGTACATAAGTGCCTAATCATGCACTTAAGTAGGGAATTCGTCCGGAATTTCCTCCTCTTCTTTAGGCCTAAACGGGTCCTTGTCTTGCTGCAAAGACCTTCCGACCATCGGGGTCTTAGAAGGATATGTCTTTTCAAACCCAAATCGTTCCAACACCTTCTGGGTGTAGGCCGACTGGTGAACTAGAATCCTAGCAGGGGAATGCTCAAGTTGCAGACCGAGACAGAACTTGGTTTTGCCTAAGTCTTTCATCTCGAATTCCGACATCAGGTAGGAACTCGCTTCCTCAATATCGTCAGGTGTACCGATTATATTTAAATCGTCCACGTACACCGAGATAATACAGAAACCATCCTGGGATCTCCATATAAAAACACATGGGCAATCTTCATTGCTCGCGTAGCCCTTCTGATGAAGGAAATCGCTCAAACGATTATACCATATCCTACCTGACTGTTTTAGTCCATACAATGACTTCTTAAGCTAAACACTGTATAAGCTCCTGTTTGCTCTATCTGGTTCGGGACAGGGATGCCTTCTGGTACTTTCATGTATATGTCCGAATCCAAGTTACCATATAGGTAAGCGGTGACAACATCCATTAGTTTCATTTTTAAGTCCATGTTTACTGCCATTGAGATCAAATATCTAAAGGTAATTCCATCCATGACTGGGGAGTAAGTTTCCTCAAAGTCGACACCTGGTCGCTGAGTGAAACCTTGAGCAACGAGCCTTGATTTGTACCTTACTACTTCATTATTCTCGCCTCCCCCTTGCCCGCCTTGCGTTGCTTGGCCGGGTTGGAGGAGTTGGGGCCCTTCTTGCCCTTCTTGCCTCTCTTCTTGTGGATGGGCTTGCGCACCTTGTAGGCACCAGCATTGGCCTCATGACTTGGGCCCCTCGAAGGGTTGGCGGAGAAGTTCTTTTCGAACATTATCCTGCGCCGGCCACCGGAGAGCATCAATAAGCGCGCATATTCCGTGAATCCTTCTGGCGAAAGTTTCGCGAGGATCGGATGTTGTCCGGATGGAGCGTGGAGGGTTTTGTCTATCTTCTGGATCGTGGTAATGGTCCCACGGTGAAGAATAGTACAAATCCGGTGCAACTGAGTTGTACTCTCCCGCGTCTTGAAGTCCGCAAACCTCGGCGTATCCAATCGCCTCCTTTGTGGTGAATGGTGTACCAGCCTAGAGAACCGCTTGTTGAGGCGGTCCAAAGGCGTAGCACTCCGTTCGCCATGTACTCATTCTTGAGAGTCTCACACATGTGATGGCGGAGGAAGTGCGGGACTTTGGCGTTATCCGCCGGGATGGTTTCTTTGAGGCCGTCGGGGTCCCTCAATCAACACATCCTTGATGCATCGGCCCTCAGGGCGATCTCAACGTCGAGGCCCAAGTCGGTAGTTAAGCCCATCACAGGTCAACTCCGAAACTTCATGGTGACGATTCGGTCATCGCAATTTATGCAAAGTGTGTAAGATTACAAAGGTGTCGGTTGCATAAATGCGATAATCGATACAATAATTCAAATATGACGGCGTTCCAAAATTTAATATAAAAGACAAGCTATCTATGAGATACAAAGTATTAAAAACATGCGGTAATTAATAACTATAGTAAAACATAGTGCAAAAGCTTGTTTAAAGTCGGGCCAAAAACATAGCCAAAAACGGTCCAAGAGCCCCGCAAACGCGTGTTCCCACGCCCGAAATCGGCACCAGAATGACCGAAAAACGCGCGGTCGTCCGTGGACCGGCCCACCCCACCGCCCCTGCCGAAACGGGGAACAGAAATCAGTGTGCTCTCGAGTGGGCGGCGGCGGCAAGCGCACCGGGCGGCGGCGAGTGGGGTGGCGAGGCGCAGCTAATGGCAGCTGTCGCCATATGAACGGACGCTGGAGCGCAGCGGCGTCGTGATGGCGGCGCCATGGCGGCGGCGGCGCTTGGCAGCAGCAAGACGGCAGCGGCGCGACGCTGGCGTCGCGCCGGCCTGCGGCCAGCGCATACGCGGCAGCCAGCGGCGGCGGTCATTGGCGCGTGGCTCGGCGGCGGCGCCCGCGGGCGCGGCGCTTGGCATGGCCAGCCGCTGCCACCCAGCGGGCGTCGGCGGGCGTCGGCGAGGTCTAGCAGTAGCGCGGCAGCATGGCGGCGTGGCAAGCAGGCTGGACACGCGCGACGTCGCGACTGGCAGCTGGTGCTCGATCGTCTGCGCGTACATTTCAACTTCCGATCCCATCGATCCATAGAGCAACCACCGGCCTCAACCAGCTACCAGCCCAGGCGGGCGGGGAAGTGTGGGCGTACCGGCCGCCGAACGAACGAACGTCCCGGCCACGACGGCATGCATGCATCTGCTGCAGCCGAATTCTGTCCACGCTAGCACATGCGCGCGCAAATCAGGCGGTCAAGTCGGTCGGGCCGCAGCCTCGCAGGGGCAGGGCATATCCGATGGTGGACACGCATACGTAGCTTGGGCTTGCGACCGGCGGCGGCCGGCATGCACGCAGCAGGCGCGCACGCGTTCATGGCAGTTTAAAGAAAAGTCCAAAAAAACTGTAGATCTAATCGATCTAGTAACTAAAACGGCCAAGATCAGACCGATCTGATAAAAAAAATAGATCGGCACAACACGTGCACTGGTACAGTCAACAAGTTTCTGATCCGGGAGTGACTAAATCGACATTATTCGGCGACGGCAGAGCAGTCGACTCGAAAAGAAAAATCCGTACCTCAGATGGGATCTGATCTAAGATCTGAACGCAAATCTTGAAAGGAAATTGCGAGGCGAATTCATTTTTGTGATCAGATTTGTGTTACCTTCAACGGAAGCCTGCGTGATGCAGGCTCGGCGGTGGCTTGACGGAGGCTCGACGGAGAGACACGTGCTGATAACGTGTTGGAACACCCCTGCCGACTGGCCGGTCCCGAGGTTGTTCCACACCGGAGAAGAAGACTAGAAGAAGGTACACATAGTACAAAGTAGATGAAACAGGGAACTTTATTGATAACTCTTTCGGTAAACTCCCGTACACAGATTGTTCCTCTATTTATAGGCTAAAGGGGGATACGATACCCACATGGGCCAACCCTAGCCTGGTAGAGGCCACACCGAGTGGGCCTTTACCGGCCCAGTTTCCCAACACTTTTATTTGTTCTCTGCTGAATTCTCAGAGCAACGGTCTGTGCCTAGGCCAATCTCCTGAAACCATGACGGCGTCCATAAGTTTCTTCCTTAACTCTCTTTCGTAATTGTAGCATTACTGGTTACTGACCCGTAAATGAGGGATCTAGACAGATTTTTACGTACAAAAGCAATATGTAGAAATATGCAAATATTTGATATATAATTCATAGTTTTACATCAATATAACAAAATAGTTCACAACAAATTCATACGCAAATAGTTCAAGGGAGAATCATGCAAGGAAGAATCATGAATGTGAGTTATTACCATGCTCAACCGAGGCACCTCCGATTCCACTTAGAGGAGCTAGACTTTTTTCTCCGTGATATCCGCAGTGGTCTCTTTCCACCACTCCAATTGTTGCTCATTCATGTCCTTGGTGGACAACATCATTATCTCCCTCTCTTCGACCAAGAGATTCTTCATAGCCTTTGGCTTTTTTCACATTGAGCTTCAACTCCTCCAACTCGGCCTTGCACCTAGCATCTTCTCGTGAGGCTTCCACCTTTCCAAGCTCCACCTCTTTCTTCCTCAATGTGCTACCAGTAGCGCTTCCCGGTTTGATTTGTGCCCGCGGCCGCATCCATTCCAACTTGAGCCCAAGCACGGCACAAAGTTGCATCCTCTATCTCCGTGTAGTTAGAAGTTCTCTTCTTCTTTAGCTTCACCTCGCCCGCAACATCAACCTCCGTAACCTCTTACTCCTCGGCATCACCCTCTTCATCATCTTCGGTCACCTCTTCCTCCTATGCATCATCCTCTTCCTCGTTGTCGAATGGAGCGAGTGGGGGATCATCGGTGTTCACAGTCGTCTCATTCAAGAGATCCATGAATGCCGCATGTCCATTGTTGCTAAAATCAGAGATAAATGTCATAGTAAATCGATTTTGGATTCATTGGACTCGGAGTACAAATTGACATACCTTTGCGGCATCTCCTCAAGCACGTGCAGGGCGACAACAGGGGAAGACGACGCCGGAGAGGTAGTGGTCGACGGGAGGGCGCTACGCTGGACCGGTCTCTTATGCTTCGTCCTCGGCCCGTCGACTACGATTTTGGGCGTGACACCCTCTTCGTGTTTGGATTTGGCGTCAGCGCGGGGGAAGGGGCGGGGGCCGGTGCAGGGGCATCCGCGGCAGCTGGGCCAGCTCCTGGTTGCGGGACGAGGTGTGTTCCCGTCCACTTCTTCTTCACACTGGTGGCGGTGACCATTTTCTAACGCCGTGGTTACGGAATCCTCCGCCAGTTCGAATATACGGTCAACGCCGGAGAGGATGGTTGTTGTGGATTGCCTCTAGAAGTGAGCGGGGCCGATTTGAGGTCCATGCCACTGGGATCCGGCCACGGTGTTGTAGGAGAAGATGGGGGCGTGGAGGTCGACAGCGGCTGGGCGGGACGGGGGAAGAGCTGAAACTAACTCGCACGCAAACAACCTGTGGAGTGTGGGTCTTGTCTGGGTCGGCCTCCCAACCCTTGTTTGTACAGGTTGATGGGCGATTTTTGGGCCGACCCTCAAATTTCTTTACGGATCACAACATTTATGGGTGCTGATCGGCGATGTTTCTTCGCCAAAACCCGTAAACTGGCGGTTATTATAAGGGTTTACCCCTTTTACAGGTGTTGTTAGTCATTCTCTTACACACAGTAACAACGAGTAAAGGACTAAACGTGCAGCTACCGTGCTTTTGTCAAAGCAACTACATCGGCGGAGAAAAAACTACCACAAGATCAAGCTAAGCCATCGGACACAAAGAAGCACCTAGCTATGCAAGGAGAGAAAGAACACCACAACACCGGGGGGATGGACCTCAAAACACCACATGGATCAAGTCCTCCTCGTCTGAGTGTTCCTGCAGATAGTCTAGCAACACTTTTCCTCCATGCACCTTTCTCAGAGAAGTGGTCTTCTAGGTAGAAACCCAGCCAAAATACGGGCAGGTCAGCACAGGGGAGCCTCATCGGTCTTTTGAGATTTTACAGCAGGCGATCTGTGAACTGAGAAGTTTCTCCTCCTCCTAGTTCCTGGAATGGGACCTACCAATTCCTTAGATAGGAAAGCACAAAACCCACACTTGTTTCATATTTATCCACGTAGATCTATTAAACACTAGTCTATTTCTAGAATTCCACAACCTCCAAAGAATAACTACATAAACTACATTAAAATGTAAAAACATTTTAATATATAACCATTTACTAGCTACTGACTCATAATCAGAGACCTGAATATGAAAGATCATAAAAACATCATACCGAAACATCTTAGCAATAATGCAATCAAACATCAGGTGATGAACTGATTCTATCTCCTTACAAAAATCACATTCTAAAGGCTTTGGGATACCTCTTGTTCTTAGATTATCTCTAGTCATGATCTTATTCTGGGAAAGGAGCCACAAAGAAATATAGACCCATGGTGGGATTTTTAATTTCCACACAGCAGGTAAGAAAATTTGATTGACACCTATGAAGTTAATAATAGAGTACATAGAACTAGAAGAATAAACACCTTTAGAATCATGCTGCTAAATAAGCTGGCCTTCCTGATTACTAAAAATAATACTCCTAAAAATGACCAACAACTCTTGTCATTGAATCATCATGCTTTTAGTAAAAGTTCTCCTAAAAGTACCTCTAATCTGCTCTCCATCCCAGAGTTCAGCAATAGTCTGGATTTGCTGATTAGAGATAAAATATAGATCTCAAAATTGCATAGCTAAAGGAGAATTCCCAAATAAAATATCTTCCCAGAATTTATCTGCCTACCATCCCCCACTTGCCACCTATATCCTATCTTAACTGCCTTGGAAGCCCACATTACCCCTTTCGAAAAGGTAGATGGGTGGACATCTTGACATGAAAGAATGTTGTAATTTCTAGTTTCATACTTAGCATCAATAACTCTCTTCCACAAGGATCCCTCCCCCTGAATGTATCTCTTCACCCAAGATCCAATCAGGGAGATATTCAAATTTTGCAGATTAGGGATACCCATGCCCCCAAACTCCTTGTTCATGCAAATAGAAGGCCAATTAGCTGAATGCAATTTATGATTTACTTCCTCATCATTCCACATAAAGTTGGATAATTAAGAATTAAGAAAATGCAAAGCCATCTTGGGAAATTTAAAAAAAGACAAGAGATAAACAGGTATGCTGGCCAATACCGCTTGAATGAGAGTTTTCTTAGCAGTAGAGGAAAGCAACTTGCCTCTCCAGCCAGTCATCCAAGCCAGAATGGCCTCAAAAAGAGGTTGCAAATCCTCCCTACTAAGCCTATCAAAATGCAAAGGTGTCCCCAAATACTTTACAGGGAAATCCCCAGCAACACATTCGAAAATACCCAAAAAAAGGAAGCCAATCCTCCTGACTAATATTAATGGGAAGCGGTTCACTTTTATGAAATTTGATCCTCATGCTAGATATCTACTCAAAACAAGTGAGGATCCACTCTAGATTTCTAGCAACACTAGTAACATTTTCTAGGAAGAGAAGGGTATCATCAGCATATTGCAGGCTGATCACCCCCCCCCCCCCGAATGAAATTTGGGCAACCTATAACTATATTATGTTGAACCCCTTTAATTAACATTTTAGAAAAAACATCAACAATAGAATTAAAGAGGAGTGGGGCAATGGGATCTGTGGGACCCCAGATTTACGGTCCGAGAATCCATGTTATTCCTGCAATTCACGTTCCCATGATCAGTGAGCCGTGAGCATAACCGACTAGTATCATAACAACATCCTTAAATTAACGAAGTAGAAGACTTACATATTTGCCTTTATAGCGATACAAACAACAGCAACTGACTTCTTCAATCACAGAGCCCATGTCATGTCTTAACCTGTAGGCGACTGACTGAGAAGATGGCCTAGCTCGCATAGACATCCATAACTCCTTTATCTTCCTAGCATTTGAAAGTCTGGCCAGGTAAATAGCCTAGGACAAAGCCATTGAATACATTGAATGTACTCGCAAGACCACCGATATAAGGTAAACAAGGATAAAATATAATCTCGTTGTGGCGAGATAACTCTATACTATATTTTTTTAAGAGCCTAATTTGACATCTCTATATCTTTGTTGAAAAAGAGTTTCTGAAAACATGCCTCCTTTTTTTGAAAACCTGGATATCTTGATATCCTTGACAAAACTTTTATAAAACATTTCTAGAGTAAACCCCCCTTTTTGGAAACCTTTGGACCATCCATGGTCAAATCAAAACCGTAGCATTTTTCTTTCCTTTATTTTTCCATCTCATTCCAAGCGTACTCCTAGCAATCACCTTTCCAATTGTCCTTGACCATGGACACCGCTATTCGAATAGATTATACTCTGCAGAGTTTGTGCACTTTATCCATAAGAATCAATAAATCCGCCGGGATTCAACCACGGCCTGTTACTCAAAGTAAACGGGGATTCAGATAATCAATCCTAACCTTTCATTTGTTATCCCTAGCAAAGGCGGCTTTTCCTTTTGGGTTTGTTCCCCGGGGCAACGAGTATGTGGCACTTCTAGGCCATAGTCCTCCCTTCTACACATCTGTATACCCAAAATCGCATCTTGGCAATATACCATAACTTAGTGACTCCGCGTCCTTCTCCATCCTAAGTCATACCGTCTGCGGGAGACCCAATTGTTGCACCGACAAATTGCCGAGACAATCTGCAGGATCCAGATCTATAGATCTGTTAGTGACATGGTTATACCCCGCGGGTACACGATCTCAGCATACCTGGTCCAGCCCAAGAAAGGCCCACGACAAATATACGCCGGCCCATGAAGATTTTCGGGTGGCCAAGGCCCATGACGCCTTCGGATCCTTGGAGAGCAAGACTAGAGTAGATAGGAAATTCAAAGGGGTAAACCCTAGAACACATCGACTAGATCTGCAGGACTGCCTAAGTCTATATAAAGGCCAGGAGGGCACGACCTAGATCTCTCTCTCATACTTTCGCATACACACCTCCACGCCAGATTGCATCTGCGCACCCCTGTAATCACCGGTTCCGCCGTAATCAAGAGCAGACAAGCATGAGTAGGGTTTTCCCTCCGGGGGCCTGAACCTGGGTAAACCTTGTGTCCCTTATTGCTGTAGGGGTTCGTAGCATGGAAAAAAAATTCTATCGCGTGAACACACAATCAAGATCTAATCTATGATCAAGCCAAGATATATCTACAAGATTATAGCAACGAGTCGACAGAATACTAACCCTTGAAGATCCAAAGCGGTTAACGAGAGCAGATTCTCGTGGGTGATGTAGTCGTACACTTGCCGATCTCAAGATCGCGTAGACGATCCTTCCGGTCTTTAGCGTTCGGCCGGCTTCATGATTGGTCACACGTTAATTTCGATGAAGACCTTCCTCTCCCTTGTTCCAGCAGCGGAGGTTGTAGCACTCTCCTCGTGATTTCGGCAAAGGCGTGGTGCAGGAAGTATGGGGAGATCTCGTGAGGGGCCGCCTTAAGACGGAGCGAGTATGGTGGACTATGAGAGAGGCCTTGGTGGTCTAGGGTTTAGAGGCACCAAGGGGAGAGGTGTAGCCGGCGGCTAGGGTTTGGGGAAACCCTAGTCGGCGACTTGGGAGGGCCCTAGGCGGCGGCGACTTGGGAGGAGGCCGGCGGCTTGGGGCTAGGGTTTGGGTGGTGTTGGGTGTAGGGAAGAGGGGGCACCCCTGCCCCTTCTTTTATAGGTGGGAGGGAGGCGCGGTTGGGAGGAGGGAGTCCTCCTCCAACTCCTCCTCCTTGGCCGGCGGGTGGAGGGAGTGGGACTTCCTCCCCAAGTAGGTTTCCTACTCTCCCTCCACCAAGCAAACTTGCCGTTTGACTTTTCAAATTGGCGTTTGACTTTTCAAACTAGGATTTGATTTATCCCTTTATTTTGCTCAGCGATGACACCTAGTACATGATGCAACCATTCCAACTTGTTATGACACATTCATGTACCCTTCCCTTCGGAGTGCCGGACCTTCCGGACCCTTCTAGAACATTCCCGGTGAAAACACCGGAATCATTCCCCAACTCCTAAACAGGACTTTCCTTATATGAATCTTATTCTCCGGACCATTCCGGATCTCCTCGTGATATCCCGTATCCCATCCGAGACTCCGAACAACATTCGGTCTCTTACTCATCATTCCATAACTACTCAACAACATCGAATCCTTAAGTGTGTCTCCCTACTGTTCGTGAATTATGCGGACATGACCGAGACACTTCCCCGATCAATAACCAATAGAGGAATCTGGAAATTCATATGGCCCCCACATATTTCTACGATTACTTTGCGATCGAATGAACCACTTACATACGATACCAATTTCCCTTTGTCTCACGATAGTTTACTTATCCGAGGCTTTGATCGTCGGTATCTCTGCATACCTAGTTCAACCTCGTTACCGATAAGTACTCTTTTCTCGTTCCCGTGATATGTGATCCCTTGTGAGCCAGTCACATGCTTGCAAGCTAATTGGATGACATTCCACCGAGAGGGCCTGTGAGTATATCTATCCGTCATATGGATGGACAAATCCCACTCTTGATCCATGTGTTTCAACCCATACTTTCCTAACACTCAATGCCACCTTTATAGCCACCCGATTCGGTGTGGTGTTTGATGTCATCAAAGCATCCTTCCGGTGATGGTGATAAGCATGATCTCATGGTCGAAGGAATTAGGTTACTATGTATCAGAAAGCTTATAGCAAATGAACTATATTAAATGACTTGATCTTTATGCTACGCTTAACTATAGGAGTATGTCCATCACATCATTATCCTAATGATATGACCCTGTTGTTAATAACATCTCTATGTTCATGATCAGGAAACCATGATCATATATTAACCAACAAGCTAGTTTAGCAAGAGGCTTTACTAGGGACTCTTATATGTTTACAAATCACACAAGTATTAATGTTTCCGCTTAATACAATTATAGCATGGTATGTAAACATTTATCATAAGCATGAAGATATGATAATAACCACTTTATTATTGCCTCTTGGGCATATCTCCAACAGTCTCCCACTTGCACTAGAGTCAATAATCTAGTTTCAAACCTTTGTGTATTCAACACCTATGGCTTTCCGGTGTTGTATGTACATGATTGCTAGTGGTCAATCGATCTCGGATCGACACTTCCGGTCGTGTGTAATTGCATGTCTTTGCCTCTACGCATCACTCGTTCTCTAATGAGATGGCTTTGTATAAATTTGGTCCTTTGGTGAGACCTTTAGTTCTTTGGGGTTAAAACATGTTGATAATATTGTCGTACAATATATCTTCATAGTATTATCCCGCTATGAACTACACCTAGTTTGATAACAAACTACTTGACATAAATGCCCTCTTTAGCTGCTATAATAGCAGTCATATACTTAGCCTTTTGTTGTAGTATCTGCCACAATGTCTTAACTTTGGAACTCATCCAAATCCATTATGGAACTTACTTTCCATTATATTGTGCCACCCTTAGTTTAGATTGAGATAAATTTAATTTGTACTTTGTGACAAAACTAGTATCAATGTAGTACTTCTACAATGAACTAACCATCTATTTTCCACTTCTACAAAATAATATACTCTTAGTTCTTCCAAAAGATCATAAGAATATCCTTACTATCGTCCAATGATCATCTTATGAATCATTCTGGTATATGCTCATAACATTTAGATCATAGGACATATCTGGATTTGTACATATCACAGTATGATTGATATTAATATTCTTTGTGATTTCAAACATCAAGTATCAATCTATACTTGAATATTTGTTTCACTTACCCTGTGTCAATACACTTGAATATATCATCAATATTGAACTCATTCAATCCTTTCTATGCGACAAGAACCTTTCTTGTAGTTTCTATATTGAACTCATTCAATATCTCGTCTATGTACTTCTGGCACAACCATATTAGCGTCTATTGATGCCAAATATTTGGGTTTTGCCTAAGCCTTTCATCGAGATGAAATTATTAATATGTGTTAATAAAATATACATCATTTCCAATCAACAATATGTCTTCCACATAACGTATTAGAAATATGTCTTAGCGCTCCCACTTAATTTCTTGCTAACGCAAGCATCTTCATTGTCTTTGATGAATTTAAACTCTTTTAACAATTTCATCATTGTGAAGATTCCAACTCCGCGATGCTTACTTCAACCATTGAATTAAGCATATGCTTTTAGCATCCTTTGAATTAACAAAACCCTATGGATCGTGTTATGCACACGTCCTAGGTAACAATTCTATTAGAAGAACTTTGTTTTGTTTATTCAAGTACCACATAACAAAATTATATGTAGTGGTTGCTACAGTAATCCGTCTAGACTAAATATCGCTTAATGAAAGATCAAATCTTGTCATAGTCAACTCTTTGAACATTGTCGTGAACTCTTTCCCGACATGTCAATAATTTCATAGATGTGAAACATCCATGTCTATTTCTTTATAGATCCAAACACGACTGTAAGGTCTGACACCTTTATCGAGGGTCCTTCAAGTTCAAAGCTTGATTTCTCATGTATGGAACTATCACGGATTTTATGGCTTCAAGCCATTTTATGGAGTCAGGGCCCATCATCGCTTCTTTGCATGTAGTCGGATCATTATTGTCAAATAATGATTTAACTCTCAAATCTTGGTATTTGATGGTTTACCCGACCTACTTGTTTCAATAGAAACTTAGATCTCCGTGACCACAACCTTTGAGGCACGTGAGCCATGAGCATTGTTGCTGCCTCCGGAACACTTTTCGGCGCTGCGCAACTTTGCACATTTAGCTAAGGTTCTTTTAACCTTATCAAAGTTCTATTGTCCTCCCACTTATCTTTTCACGAAAAATTCCTTCTCAAAGAAACTTGACGTTCTAAGCGACAAACACTTTTGTCTCCGATGTTATGGAGGAATATTCAACGATTATTCAAAATAACATACAAAGATATGTTCATCCGTCTTTGGTTGCAAACATCTTTCTTATGCATAGCATACCAATATTTAAGAAAGGACAACTTGGGTTTTATCCCAAACCATAACTTTATATGGTGTCAATTCAACGGATTATGATGGAGCTCTTTTCAGTGGAAAAACGGTAGTCTCTAAAGCTTTTTAATCTTTAAAATATAATGGCAGTTTTATGAATTGCACCTTTGATCTTACCATGTCAAACAAGGTTTAATCACATATCTCGAACGCTCCATACTCTTATGGTGTTTCGGGAAATGCAAATCCACGGAACGATTCCTTAAATCTTAGGTAATATGCTAAACTCGTAACTCAAATATCTTCCTTTATGATCTTATCATAAACTATTTATATTCTTGTTACAATGATTTTGCACTTCATCTTGAAAATCTTTGAACTTTTCAAATGTTTCATAATTCATCCTTATTAAGTAAATATTCATATATTCACTCAAATTTTCGGAGGAAGCATATGAAGTTGAAATCCATCGCTCTTGACTATACATAATAGACTTCATACAACAATATGTACAAGTTCCAATAAGCTAGTCATTCGTTCCCTTTTGGCCTAAGAACGAAGTTTTAATTATCTCTAGGAAAGTTTCACAAGCGTCATTTGATCAAAAATAAAAAAGACTCCAAAATTCCATCCACATGGAGTTTCTTCATGTTTTCTTTCCAATATAATTTTAAACGGTGATGTCACTTCCTAAGTGATCTTTCAATCAATTTGTCTTTCGACATTTTTAGCACTAGTTTTATGGATGTGATTTCTCCAACGAGATTTGTGAATCATCCATCTTTTATGGATTACGGTAATTATTTGAACAACCCTTTTGTTCTCATAATACCTGATAAAACAAATCTTGAAGGCAAGCTTTGATGTTTAACGAGCAACACAATAACCCTTTATTTGTTCTTGATGAACATCATCACATATTCTTTTGCTAGTTACTTAGGCCATTGTAGTTCATGAATTCTGTTGTTTCGTATGACGATACATACCAACAAATTCAGTATCAAATACTTAAGAACCACATTGTTTAATAAGCAAAGAATATAGCCATAACATGTATATCATCTATATACTTAAGCTAAACAATTCTAGTCTTTTCTTTTCTGCCATATATTTATGAGATTTTCTTTCAGTATTTCCTTTTCCATTTGAAAGAATCTATCAACATCAATAGTGGAGCCATATACATGACACATAGTCCAAAGCATGTATAGTAAAATACCAATGTCTTTAGACTTGCACTTTGAAGTAGATCACCATCATCAAATGTTTGGTGTTCTTTCAAATTCCTTTCTTTAGTAATCTCTTGGTGTAGTAAAAATTTTACCTACATCAAATATTCACCCTTATCATGGGATTATCTATGATCAAGCTACTTTTAGCTTATAACGGTGAATCGTGAGTATAATGTTGCTCTCCAAATCCTTTTGGAGGATTAGGACAACTAGTGTCTCCAACCTTTTGCAAATTATCATCAAATATGAGAACATGACTTTTGTCATATTATACTCTATCATGTTGCAACCAAAACTTCGTTTCAGATATCATAATATCTTCCACACATCATGGTTTCTGAAACAACTCTTTCAGATCCTATATAACCTTGATATTAAGACAATCCTTTGAATATCAAGAATCATGGAGATAAACATGATACTCATACACTAACACTTGGAATTGTCACTCTTGTTTTAATACCAATTATTAAACTTCATGGAGTAACCGGAACTTATTGAAAGTTTGCAATAGGACTTTTAAACTTTAGATTAACACTTAAAAAACAATACGATACCAGTTCGTAAAGTAACTAACCAGAATTCTATAGTTCTATCATCTTAATTATAACTAAGCCCAAGGTGGTAAACGGATGCCAATGACTACAACAATTATGCAAATTCACTTTGATTTAATTTATGATAAATAGTGTTCAACTTTTAATCATATTGCCGTTGAACTCCCACTCAAAACAATATCCCTCACATTGTTTTAGTGATCACACAAACCAAATCCACCACATCAAAACCGATCATCACGAGAGTTGATGTAGCTTCAATAGCGAACAATCAACATGTTCATCATATCTACTATATGACTCATGCTTTACCTTTCGGTGATCCGTGTTCCGAGACCATGTCTGTACATGCTAGGCTCGTCAAGATCAAACCTTAGCTTCCGCATGAGCAAATCTGGCTTGCTCACGTTGTATACACTCGCAGAATCTAACACACCCGATCATCACGTGATGCTTCGAAACAACGAGCTTTAGCAACGGTGCTTACTAAGGATGAACACTTTAAAACTTGAAATTGTGTGCTTGAGGGATCATCTTATAATTCTACCGTCGTGAACTAAGCAATACAAGATGCATAAAAGGATTAACATCACATGTAATTCATAATATGTGATATGATATGGCCTTTCTTCTCGTGCTTCCGATCTCCATCTTCAAGCATGAACATGATCTCCATCATCACTGGTGTGGCGTCAAGGTCAATGGCGCCGCTTCATGGTTGTCTTCCACCAGCATCAACTATTACAACTACTTTGAATAATAGACACGCAGGACTTAATGGAAACAACCATATATTCTCGCCGTTGCCAACTTACAATAAGGAACATTGCATACATCATATATAATCACAATCATGGCCAAATCACATCACATCACACCCCTGCAAAACAAAGTTAGACGCCTCTAATTTTCTTTGCATGTTTTACGTGGTTTGGGGCTTTCAATAAGTGTCGTTCTAACTTACGAACAAGAACCACAACATAGATAATAGTATTGTCAATCACCCGTTGTAAATTGAATCTTAACTATGTTGGGAGAAACAGGCACCCGCAAAGCCACTTATGCAATACAAGTTGCATGTCAAGCGTGGAGCAAGTCTCATGAACGATGTCATGTAAGGTTAGCCCGGGCCGCTTCATCCCACCATCCCGCAAGATGCAAAGTACACAAGAAGCAATCGACAATAAAAGCATCAACACCCACAATGACCATTGTGTTCTACTCGTGCAACAGATCTACATATAGACACGGCTCTGATACCACTGTAGGGGTTCGTAGCATGGAAAACAAAAAAATTCTACCGCGTGAACACACAATCAAGATCTAATCTATGATCAAGCCAAGATCTATCTACTAGATTGTAGCAATGAGTCGACAGAATACTAACCCTTGAAGATCCAAAGCAGTTAACGAGAGCAGATTCTCGTGGGTGATATAGTCGTACACTTGCCGATCTCAAGATCACGTAGACGATCCTTCCCGCGTTCCCCAAGAAGTGCTTCTCGGGTCACATCGCTCTGCACGATGAAGACCTTCCTATCCCTTGTTCCAAAGAAAATGGAGGTTGTAGCACTCTCGTGATTCCTAAGCAACACGACGTGGTACCCAAGTAGGGAGATCTCGCAGGCTTCGCCTGCCGAGCGAGTATGGTGGACTATGAGAGGCCTTGGTGGTCTAGGGTTTAGAGGCACCAAGGGGAGAGGTGGTGGCGGCTGGGGTTTGGGAAACCCTAGTCCGACTTGGGAGGGCCCTAGGCGGCGACTTGGGAGGAGGCCGCGACTTGGGGCTAGGGTTTGGGTGGTGTTGGGTGTAAGAGGAGGCACCCCCCTTCTTTTATAGGTGGGAGGAGGCGGTTGGGAGGAGGAGTCCTCCAACTCCTCCTCCTTGAACGGCGGTGGAGGAGGGACTTCCTCCCAAGTAGGTTTCCTACCTCCTCCACCAAGCAAACTTGCTTTTGACTTTTCAAATTGGCGCTTGACTTTTCAAACTAGGATTTGATTTATCCCTTTATTTTGCTCAGCGATGACACCTAGTACATGATGCAACCATTCCAACTTGTTATGACACATTCATGTACCCTTCCTCCGAGTGCCGGACCTTCCGACCTTCTAGAACATTCCTGAAAACACCTAATCATTCCCCAACTCGAAACAGGACTTTCCTTATATGAATCTTATTCTCCGGACCATTCCGGATCTCCTCGTGATATCCCGGATCCCATCCGAGACTCAACAACATTCGGTCTCTTACTCATCATTCCATAACTACTCAACAACATCGAATCCTTATGTGTCTCCTACGGTTCGTGAATTATGCGACATGACCGAGACACTTCTCCGATCAATAACCAATAGAGGAATCGAAATTCATATGGATCCCACATATTTCTACGATTACTTTATGATCGAATGAACCACTTACATACGATACCAATTTCCTATGTCTCACGATAGTTTACTTATCCGAGGTTTTGATCGCTTCAGATCTCGCATACCTAGTTCAACCTCGTTACCGATAAGTACTTTTCTCGTTCCTGATATGTGATCCCTTGTGAGCCAGTCACATGCTTGCAAGCTAATTGGATGACATTCCACCGAGAGGGCCCAGAGTATATCTATCCGTCATATGGATGGACAAATCCCACTCTTGATCCATGTGTTTCAACCCATACTTTCCGAACACTTAATGCCACATTTATAGCCACCCAGTTACGGTGTGGTGTTTGATTTCATAAAAGCATCCTTCCGGTGATGGTGATAAGCATGATCTCATGGTCGAAGGAATTAGGTTACTATGTATCAGAAAGCTTATAGCAAATGAACTATATTAAATGACTTGATCTTTATGCTACGCTTAACTATAGGAGTATGTCCATCACATCATTCTCCTAATGATATGACCCTGTTGTTAATAACATCTCTATGTTCATGATCAGGAAACCATGATCATATATTAACCAACAAGCTAGTTTAACAAGAGGCTTTACTAGGGACTCTTTTATGTTTACAAATCACACAGGTATTAATGTTTCCGATTAATACAATTATAGCATGGTATGTAAACATTTATCATAAGCATGAAGATATGATAATAACCACTTTATTATTGCCTCTTGGGCATATATCCAACAGTCTCCCACTTGCACTAGAGTCAATAATCTAGGAGCACAAGAAGCAGGTCAAGATGCAAGAGGTGCTTGACAAACGCAAACAAGCAGCCTCGGAGTCCAGCACGCGACGAGCTGCGCTCTCCGCCATGGGCATCGGCTCCAGCTCGAACGGCAACCATGGCAACAAGCACCGCTCCTGGACGGAGAACATGGACCCCAAGGAGCGCCGTGAGGTGACCCGAACCCTCCACGCATCCTTCATGGAGATGGATGCCGACGGCAACATCATCCCGAAGACGCCGCAAGCTGCGATCATGGCAGCCACCGCGTACCTCGCGTCCCACGCACCTCCGGAGGGGGACCCGAAAAGAGCCATGCACAAGTCCGCACTCACCGGACTCGGACTCGCCGAGTCAAGGCCCATCAAGAAGCTCCTACGGAGCCGAAAAAGAAAGCTACTGTCAGGTTCGACTGCAGCCCCACTCCTTCATCCGAAGAAGAGGACAATGACCTTCCTCGAAGGCACAAGAGCTCGCGTCATCGCAGCCGCAATTACGACGCCAGAGACGCGCTAACACAACACAAAATCGACAAAGCGCTAGCCAAGCGCGCATGCTCGTCTGAATCTGAGATGGACGAAGACGGCGAGAACTCTGCGAGCCCTGCTTCAGCAGATCTGTCGACGGACACGGATGCCGTGAAATTTCAAGATTCCTTCAATACCCAAGTTCGATGGCACACAGACCCCAAGGCGTGGCTCAACGACCACCACATCCGTCTGTCGCACGGTGGAAACAAGGAAACCGCCATGCAATGCCTTCACCGCAATGATAGGCGAGCCGGATCCGCTTAGCGTTCCTATCTTCGAGATCCATCCGTCGAGGATTCGCTTACGCCATCCAAACTTCAAAGGGACCAGCAAGAGGCCCGCCGATCGAGGAATTGCGAGCGTACTCAACGAACGGCGAATCCATTCGCCAGATATACTGCGCTGGTCCAACACCAAGAACTCCGCGGCGCACATCTCCGAAGAAAGGGCCATCGACACCTTCAAGGATGGCGTCAAGCGCCAGGACTTCAAGGAGGAACTTGGGCGCGTCAAGCCCAATACACTCGACCACCTCATGGACATCGCCAACAGGTGGGCCGACGGCGAAGATTCCATCCACCGGGCACAATCGGAGGAAGAGGACGATTACGGCCGATGACAGGAGCACCATAACAAAAGGAGACCGCGCGTATACGACGATCGCGATGGACCCGACATGGTCGCGACCGGCTACGCCGATCGCCGCAACGACGCCAACCACAACAGCGGCGGATACCGCGGAGGAAACTTTCGAGATGGAGGATGCCCAACGTAGTCGTGGCAGCACCGCGGCCGCGACAAACGAAAAACTGTCGGGTCCATGCACCATCCACTTCTACATCGACAAGCAGGATGGTAAGAAGAAGGCAAGCCACATGCTCAAGGACTGCCGCGAGTTCCAAAAGCTCAGCGAAAGCATGGTTCAGATGAGGTATCAAGCTCCACCCCCTGGATTTGGGAACGCACCCGCACCAGGAGAGATAGCGCATGGATCTCCTCCACCGCCACTTGTATGAGGCCCGAACCAACCGGTCGCACTAGCACAGAACAACGCTGGGCACGGGTATCCCCCGCCGAAAGGAGCACTGATGATACAGAAGGGGCGCCCCACGAATAGTGTTGGAGATATGCGCAAATAATAATAAAGTGGTTATTATCATATCTTCACACTTATGATAAATGTTTACATACCATGCTATAATTGTATTAACCGGAAACATTAATACTTGTGTGATTTGTAAACTAAAATAAGAGTCCCTAGTAAAGCCTCTTGTTAAACTAGCTTGTTGGTTAATATATGATCATGGTTTCCTGATCATGAACATAGAGATGTTATTAACAACAGGGTCATATCGTTAGGAGAATGATATGGTGGACATACTCCTATAGATAAGCGTAGCATAAAGATCAAGTCATTTCAATAGTTCAATTGCTATATGCTTTCTGATACATAGTAACCTAATTCCTTCGACCATGAGATCATGCATATCACCTTTACCGGATGGATGCTTTGATGACATCAAACACCACACCGTGAATCGGGTGGATATAAAGGTGGCATTGAGTGTTCGGAAAGTATTGGTTGAAACACATGGATCAAGAGTGGGATTTGTCCATCCATATGACGGATAGATATACTCTGGGCCCTCTCGGTGAAATGTCATCCAATTAGCTTGCAAGCATGTGACTGGATCACGAGGGATCACATATCACGAACGAGAAAAGAGTACTTATCAATAACGAGGTTGAACTAGGTATGCGTAGATACCGACGATCATAACCTCGGATAAGTAAACTATCGTGAGACAAAGGGAAATTGGTATCGTATGTAAGTGGTTCATTCGACGCAAAGTAATCGTGAGAAATATGGGAGCCATATGAATTTCCAGATTCCTCTATTGGTTATTGTTCGGAGAAGTGTCTCGATCATGTCCGCATAATTCACGAACCGTAGGGAGACACACTTAAGGATTCGACGTTGTTTGAGTAGTTATGGTATTATGAGAAAGAGACCGAATGTTGTTCGGAGTCTCGGATGGGATCCGGGATATCACGATATGATCCGGAATGGTCCGGAGAATAAGATTCATATAAGGAAAGTCCCGTTTCGGAGTTCGGGAATGATTCCGGTGTTTTCATCGGGAATGTTCTAGAAGGTTCTGGAATGTCCAAGACCGGGGAAGGGTACATGAATGTGTCATTACATATTGTAATGATTGCATCATGTACTTAGTGTTCTTGCTGTTCCAAATAAAGGATTAAATTGAATCCTAAAATTGAAAATTCAAATGGCCAGTTTGAAAGTCAAACGGCTAAAACAGGAAACTCTGGGAAACAAGCAAGAGGAGGTTGAAACCAACTTGGAGGAGGAGTCCCTCCTCTCCAAGCCGGCGCGCCACCCAAGGCCAACTTGGGGAGGGACTCCCTCCCCTTGGCCGCCCCTCCCACCTATAAAAGGAGGGTGGCCTCCTCTAGACACACAAGTTCCTATCCTCTAATCTAAATCCTAGCCCTAGACTCCGCTTAGAGCCGCTGGTTTAGATCTTCTAATTGCACTAGCCTTCGGATTAGAGCCTTCTAATTGGTGTGTATAAACCCTAGACCACTAATATCTCTCATACTCCACCATACTCGCCCCGGCTAAGGCGAAGCCCTCATGATCTCCCTCTACTTCACGCCACAGTCGCCTTTGGAATCGCGAGGAGAGTGCTACAACCTCCGCCACCGGAACAAGGGAGAGGAAGGTCTTCGTCGAAAATCGAACGGTGATCGATCATGGAGCGCTCGAACGCAGCGCCGAAGGATCGCCTACACGATCTTGAGATCGGAAGAGTGCGATTACATCACCCACGAGAATCCGCCTCGTTAACCGCTTTGGAATCTTCGAGGTGTTATTCCATCGACTCATTGCTACAATCTAGTAGATAGATCTTGGCTTGTTTGTTTGTATGCGATAGAAATTTTGTTTTCCATGCTACGAACCCTACAAATAGGGTGCGTAAGAAAATCACCCGCCGATCAACCTGCCGGGTAACTCCACCGTCATCCCCGAGTACCTCAATGGATCGAGTCCCGCATCATGTTCACCGCTCGATCACCTTGCCAGATCCTCGCCCATGCCATGCCGGCTCGCGCCGAGGCGCAGATCGGAGGTTTCGAGATGAGTCGCTCTTCATGGACGGCAATGACATCAACCTGATGTTTGCAAGCACTCTAGCAAAGAATGCGATCCCGGCTATGCCTCGGAACAATCGACACAACGCTCCACGGCATCGCCCCGTGAAAAGGCATATTCCCTAGGAAAAATATGGCTCGACGTCATCTTCAAGCCGGAGAACTTCCGATGCAAGCGGCTCGAAGTGGTGGATCCATCACAATACCACGCCATCCTCGCGTAGCATTCGCAAGGTTCTTGGCTGTACCACACCACGCCGCACTTACTCAAGATGCCAGACCTGTGGGCGTCATCACGGTCCACGGAGCTTCACCCGATCGGACCACCATGCAGGACTTCAACGTAATCTCCCGGTCATTCGGCATGCAGGAGGAGCTCGTAAGGCTCCACAAGGTGACGGACAACGGGGCACCCCCAGTCGCACGACAAAACGCAGCTGATATGTCTTTTGACTCCACCATCAACACAAAGAAGGTGCAAGTACACCCGACGGATGCCTCCAAGACGGCGCTGATCACTAACGATCTCAGCCCAAGATAGAAATCGCTGCCGAATTCCTCCGTGGCGCTGGAAATTACCGGTGTCCCCGCGGACATGCCAGAGTTCCTGAATTCGCCGAGCATGCACTAAATTTCTTTCCGACACCAAGACCGGCTACCCATCCGGAGATCGTCCAACCACGGAAGCCATCGGGATGGAAATCAACAGACACTACCGCAGACTTCATCCGAGAGATTAAAGAAAGCGGTGGCTCGCCAATCACGTTGATGGTCCCCAAAGGACACGACATCCCGCGGATGCGCGTGACTTCACGTCGCTAAACAAGCACCGCCAAAGGATCACTTCCTCTTCCTCGATCGATCGATCATTGATTCGACCGCAGGATGCGAGAAACTCCTTCCTCGGCGCCTACTCAAAGTTACAACCAGATTCGACTCAAGGTCGAAGACCAAGAGAAAACGACGCTCATCACGCCGTTCGGAGTGTTCTACTACAACACAATGCCTTTCGCCAAAGAACGAGTGCATCAGCGATGCATGAAGGCATGCTGAAGGACCAGATCGGTCGTTGTAACCCTCGACCCATCGGACCTATGCAAGTTCGTGCAAAATTCACCAAACCCGCATAGAAACGATTCAAAGGTGCACCAGCACTTTCGCAAGGGTGGAAAACGGTAATAACATTACACAACAGCTGGGGACCTGAGCGGATATATATAGCAACACTCAAAGAGTCAAGAATACGTATATAATATACAAGATCCAAATCACCTTGAGAATGATAGAGCGTCCATCACGGACAAGAAGCAAATGGGGCTAAGAGCCTCAAGAATAACCAATGGCGCCCATAACCCCTGTGCCAAGCCGAAGGGTAACCCGCTAACGACGCCGATCTCAAAACCCGCTTAAACAAAAAGGGGTGCCGACAAAGGGCAAAGGAAAAGAAGGAGCGCCAAGATCTTGAGGCCAAGACACTACGAGGCTAGAATTCGCGGTCCTCGCCACATAGGTATGGTGGATCAAGCGCAGCAAAGATGCACTAAACAACCTATAGAGACTCGATACAATCGGCGGTTATCGAGAGGGGTAAGAATAACCTAACCGATCCAACTCAAGCTATCACCAAACAAACCCATCCCGTGTTTCTCGAGACCAAACGAGAAGTCAACCGAGGAACTCACAGTTGGCGCTTTATTTATTCAGTTATAGTTATGCACTTTACTAGTCAAGTTTAGATAATCGCCCCGATAAAGTAAATAAGGCACTTTTAGTTAACCATTCCGTGATAGTTGCAACAATTACTAATCGACATGATAGTATGAGATAAACCCAAACCCAAAGCAGCTTGTTGGTACTTTTATTCAGCCAATTGCTAGAAGTTGCAATACTTAC
Organism: Avena longiglumis; assembly: GCA_030063025.1. NCBI lineage: Eukaryota > Viridiplantae > Streptophyta > Magnoliopsida > Poales > Poaceae > Avena > Avena longiglumis. The sequence continues at coordinate 525,144,936 of CP125976.1, forward strand.
TAGTCAGATACAATTGTCGCAAACGACAACCAAACAAGCAATTGTGGGCGATTAATTAGCCATTCCATTATAGTGAAGCTGATTACTAGTCATTATAAGTCAAATTATAGCAAGAAACTTTAGTTATGCTTGTCTATGATCGAGATATCGTGCTCCAAGTCGTCCATATCCGCGACACGGCTTTCGAAAGTTTTACCCGCCGGGTGCACCAATAGCAACACACGCCGATCAACCTCGAAAACCAAATCAAAACCCAACGAGGCTTTCACGATCGAACAATCACAGATTCGAATATTTCAGGGGCCACCCTTAAGTAGAATCCATAACGAGTAGGCAAGCTCGAGACGGCCTCAAGGTTTGGCTAGACGCTGTGAACGATCGAACCCCAAACGGGCTTGTCGACACCACAAATCGTGGTCCGATCCTAACAAGACAAAGCAGCGACTTCGCACAATCGTAAATAAAGCGGTAAAACATGGCATAAGTACAGATCGTAATAAAACCTCAAACTAGTGGCCCCAAGAAATAAGAATGAATCAAGCTCGCCTGGGGTCCCATATACCTCCCGGATGTGGATAGCGCAAAAATCAAGGAACAGTATCAAGTACTGGGTCTTACGGACACAAGTGGGCTCGGAAACCAAATATTATCTATCACCCACCGATGCCTCTGCTTATTCAATTTTTGTTGTTAAACAGAAATTAAAGTGACGATAAATAAAACTAGCATCATCTCAAAAATAAAAATGCGGCAATACATCAAGAATCGGCATATGACACACACAGACTAGAGCAAGCGATCGCACGCAAGTCCAACTATCTACCAAACAACAGGTAATAGGGTGTGTCCAAGGCAATATAGGGCTGCAAGGGATTTCACGGGTACGAAAACTAGAGCATCGCAACACAGATAGCAATAGATCAACAGGAAGGAGTAAATTACGATAAAGTAAGATAGGTAGAAAAGGGGGAGATGCTCGCCTGAAAACATTGTCGAAGGTTCATCCGAAGATCGGGGCGAAGCTCACATCAACTCAACGGCCTTATCCGCGAAGAAGCAAAACGCTAGAAGAAACACCGGATGCAATATTTAATAAAACGGCAGAAGATCGGCATGATGCATGTATGATGAATGACATGGCAAGGTGCGATGCAATTAGGTCGATATTAAGCGGAACCGGGGTCCCGACATTAATTAGGTGGTGCAAGTTATTTAGATCCCCGCAATTTAAATGTTGTTTTAACATGGCAAAAGATAGCACCGGTTCGCTACTCAGATTTAAATGAGGCCAATATGAGACTAGATTTGCCCGAATATGGTCCCATATTTAATTATTAGGTGAAACGGCATAAGGCCCCCAAACCAATGCTATGCATGCGGGAATGACAATTTAATATGCAACAAGTTGGTTATTATGTTATAAAATAGGGTTCTCGGAAGGGTTCACACATTAGGGGTCTCACGGTCTTGGGGTTCCGGTTCGGGTCGGGTCGGTCTCGGTCCGTGGTTCGACGGATCTGGGATTCGGGGTTCGGCGGAAGTGTTCTCGGATTCCGGGGTAGGTCTTGGCGCATCCGGGTGCGGGACTTGGGGTCATGTCGACGGCCTTGGTTTCCTCGATGGAGAACTTGGTGTGTCCGTGTCGTGGTTCCGGTCGGGGTTCTCGGCTTCGGGGTTCGCGTCCGTGATGTCGATCTTGTTGCATGTGAAACGGTCTTCGTTCGAGGCGTCTTGGTATCCCGGAGGGAGAACTTGGCGCCCAGCGGCGTTGTTGAACCGGTGGCGTTCTTGGCGGTCATCGGGTCCGGACTTCGCCCCCGGAAACGGGTCTTCAGGGTCTCGACGTCTTTGGGGTCCGGGAACCGCTTCGGGGTCCGGGCGGCGATCTTGGCGCTTCAAACGGCAGCATCGGGGATTCTTCGGCACGGGAGTCTCGGCGAACTTGGCGTCCGTGACGTAGAACTCGGCGTCGACTTAACATCAATGGTCCACTTGTAGCCGGGTGATCTTGAGACGAGCACTTGTCTTCGGTTCGGCTCAACGCGGCCGCACTAGCGCAGGAACAACGCGAGATGGCATGGCGCGATCGGCGCCGCCGCAGCCTAACAGAGGCGCAGGCACCGGGTTCGGCCACGCCGGGCGTGTTTCGCGGCCGAGGGACCGCGCCGGTGGTACTGTGGCGGGGGAAGGTTCGGGCGGCGGAAGGTGCTGGCGCCGGGCCGGAGTCATTGGCGACCGGGCGCACGCAGCGGACGGCGCGGGACGGTGGCTGAGAGAGAGGGCCAGCTGGACGTGAGAGGAAACGCGGGCGCGCAGGGGAGGTCGGAGCAGGTAGGCGCGGGCAGAGGCTCGCCGGGCGGGCGGATGAAAAGGGTGCCGCGACGGCGGAGATGGAGGACGGTGGAGGCAGGTGTCGCCACGAGGAGGGCTGTGGCGCGGCCAGCGCGTAGAGGCGTAGCGGAGGTTCGCCGGCGAGCGCAGGCGACGGAGGGGAAGGGCAGCCAGGAGGTTCGCGGCGACGCGGAGATGCGAGGAGCGGCCTGGAGCCAGGCTGGCGAGAGAGAGGCGGAGGCCGCCGGAGCAGGCCACCAAGGAGGGACGGCGACGGGTGATGCGGGAGGCGGGCCGACGCAAGCGCGCGGGCGCAGTGACGCGGAGGGCGCGGCGGGCGAAGCTCGGCCTGCGCGAGGCGGACGGAGGAGAAGGCGGGCCATGAGCGGGCGAGGCGGGAGACCGGGCGGCGCCAAGGGCGAGAGGCGAGGCTCGGAGAAGGGCGCGCGCTGCGGGCGCCAGGGCGTGAGGGAGGCCGACCGGCGAGGAAGAGGGGAGGAGCGCAAGGGAGAAGAAGAAGGTGGGGAGGATGCGGCCTGGGGCTGCTCGGGAAGAAGAACAGGGGGAGGAAGGTGGGGCGCTAGGTGGGCCCTGGTGGGTCCGGGTTGGGGGACAGGGGTGTGAACCGCGGGGCGCGTGAGGATGGGACAAGGGGTCCAGGGTGGGGCTGACCAGCCTCGGGAGGGCTGGGCTCACAGGTGGCGGGTCCGCCAGGGAAGGGGTTGGCTGGTGTGTCCCAGGCGTGCGCAGGCGTGGTGTGTGAGCTGTGAGGTGGGTTGCCTGTGAGGGTAGGGGTTGGGTTTAGAGGGAGAGAGGGAGTGGGTAGGTGTGGCTATGATTGGTCGTGAGGGGAGAGGTGGCATGGCCTGATTGGGGGGGGGTGAGGTGGAGGTGTGTGTGGGTAGAGTAGTGGGTGGGTTTAGGATTTAGATGGGGCAGGTTGGACCGATAATTAAATCAAGGCTGCTCGTCGGGTTTGGCCTGCTCGACCGCCTACTAAACAATTAATTAAATTATTTATTTTAAACAACGCTTTGCAATTCGACAATGACAAACAAAATACTCCGAGCCCGGTTTTATGCGTTGAAATGAGTTGGGCGTTGGAAACAAATCGGGTTTTCGAAAATAGTTTTGGCAAACAATGCATGATGATGACGATGCAATGCACAAATTCAACGCGATTTTCTAGTAGTGGTTTTATGGATGCCACAATTCGACACCACTAACGATGGATCTCGCCGAGATCCGCCTCATGGTACCGGAAGGAAGGTCGGCGTTCGATCCTTCGCCGTGTAGATCCTCGCGACACCACTAACAAGAGTTCATCCGCCACCTTGAAATCGGGCGACACCACCAACAAAGGGTCGTAGCTCTGGTCGCCGAGACACACTCCGGGAAACAAAGGACTAAGATAGAGGCATCAACAAATAAAAGCCACCTCTAACTTCCGATAGAAGAGGAGAAGTTATATTGATCCACCGATTCGATGTAAGCGAAGAAGAGTCGGTAGGGTGATCACCCATCCCGGACCCAACTACCAACTCTATACATGGGTAGGAGAATCAAGGCAACTCCACTCTCGAGATTTAGACTGAAGACCTTCTTAGGCGGTATCCGGAACAAAGGAATGTTGCCAGCAGAAATCGTATGAAAGACACAATGATTAGGTTTCGCGATGGTTCCATTGGCATGAACAACACGTGCTCAAGGTCGACTCCAACTTCACCAAAGCTCGTCCTTCTCATATGTTTTTCAACGACACTGATATCCAGCGAGGAACACAGATGGATAAATAGCTCCAGAACAAAGATCGGAGGAAGATACAACAGACAAGCTGCAGATTGATGATCGTAGCACCTCCGTTACAAAAGGAAGAAAGCGGGCTCAAGGTACGACGGAAACCCAACCACGAGAATTCCTGGACTCGAAGAGAGAGAAGAGAGCGGATTTGAAACACGCAGAGGTAAGAGGAGAACAGCAGAGGGGTAAGGAGTAAAACCAGACCTATTCAGAACTATCCAACCGATTTTCAAAAATAGTTTTGACACTCTACTTCGGCCGTTAGCTAGGTTATCCTACAGGCTGGACTTGTGGGGTATCGCAACTGCTGGGCTCGATACCACTCAGAACACCCTCAGACGGACCTATGCAAGTTCGTGCAAAATTCACCAAACCCGCATAGAAACGATTCAAAGGTGCCCACCAGCACTTTCGGGTGGAAAACGAAGTAATAACATTACACAACAGTCCTCGTTGGGACCCACAGAACGGATATATATAGCAGCGACTCAAAGAGTCAAGAATACAGATATAATATACAAGATCCAAATCACCTTGAGAATGATAGAGCGTCCGACTACGGACAAGAAGCAAATGGGGCTAAGAGCCCTGAAGAATAACCAATGGCGTCCATAACCCCAGGCCAAGCCGTTTGAAGGGTAACCCCGCTAACGACGCCGATCTCAAAACCCGCTTAAACAAAAGGTGCCGACAAAGGCAAAGGAAAAAGAAGGAGCGCCAAGATCGAGGCCAAGACACACGAGGCTAGAATTCGCGGTCCTCGCCACATAGGTATGGTGGATCAAGCGGCAGCAAAGATGCACTAAACAACCTATAGAGACTCGATACAACCGGTTATCGAGAGGTAAGAATAACCTAACCGGATCCAACTCAAGCTATCACCAAACAAACCCATCCCGTGTTTCTCGAGACCAAACGAGGAAGTCAACCGAGGAACTCACACGCTGGCGCTTTTATTTATTCATTATAGTTGCGCACACTTACTAGTCAAGTTTAGATAATCGCCCGATAAAGTAAACAAGGCACTTTTAGTTAACCATTCCGATAGTTGCAACAATTACTAATCGACATGATAGTATGAGATAAACCCAAAACCCAAAGCAGCTTGTTGGTACTTTTATTCAGCCAATTGCTGTAGTTGCAATACTTACTAGTCGATACAATTGTCGCAAACGACAACCAAACAAGCAATTGTGGGCGTATTAATTAGCCATTCCATTATAGTGAAGCTGATTACTAGTCATTATAAGTCAAATTATAGCAAGAACTTTAGTTATGCTTGTCTATGATCGAGATATCACGTCTCCAAGTCGCCCATATCCGCGACACGGCTTTCGAAAAGTTTTACCCGCCGGGTGCACCAATAGCAACACACGCCGATCAACCTCGAAAACCAAATCAAAACCCAACGAGGCTTTCACGATCAACAATCACAGATTCAGAAATATTTCAGGCCACCCTTAAGTAGAATCCGCAACGGAGTAGGCAAGCTCGAGACGGCCTCAAGGTTTGGCTAGGCCGTGAACGATCGGGAACCCCAAACGGGCTTGTCGACACCACAAATCGTGGTCCGATCCTAACAAGACAAAGGTGCACTCGCACAATCGTAAATAAAGCGGTAAAACATGGCATAAGTACAGGATCGTAAATAAAACCTCAAACTAGTTTGTGGCCCCAAGAAATAAGAATGAATCAAGCTCGCTCGGGGTCCCATATACCTCCCGGATGTGGATAGCGCCAAAAATCAAGGAACATGTATCAAGTACTGGGTCTTACGACACAAGTGGCTGCTCGAAACCAAATATTATCTATCACCCACCGATGCCTCGCTTATTCAATTTTTGTTGTTAAAGAAATTAAAGTGACGATAAATAAAACTAGCATCATCTCCAACATCAACATGCGCAATACATCAAGAATCGTGGCATATGACGACACACATCAAGATTAGAGCAAGCGATCGCGACACGCAAGTCCAACTATCTACCAAACAATGTAATAGGGTGTGTCCAAGGCAATATAGGGCTGCAAGGGATTTCACGGTGCGAAAACTAGAGCATCGCAACACGTATAGCAATAGATCAACAGAAGGAGTAAATTACGATAAAGTAAGATAGGTAGAAAAGGGGGAGATGCTCGCCTGAAAACATTGTCGAAGGTTCATCCGAAGATCGGGGCGAAGCTCACATCAACTCAACGGCCTTATCCGCGAAGAAGCAAAACGCTAGAAGAAACACCGGATGCAATATTTAATAAAACGGCAGAAGATCGGCATGATGCATGTATGATGAATGACATGGCAAGGTGCGATGCAATTAGGTCGATATTAAGCGGAACCGGGGTCCCGACATTAATTAGGTGGTGCAAGTTATTTAGATCCCCGCAATTTAAATGTTGTTTTAACATGGCAAAAGATAGCACCGGTTCGCTACTCAGATTTAAATGAGGCCAATATGAGACTAGATTTGCCCGAATATGGTCCCATATTTAATTATTAGGTGAAACGGCATAAGGCCCCCAAACCAATGCTATGCATGCGGGAATGACAATTTAATATGCAACAAGTTGGTTATTATGTTATAAAATAGGGTTCTCGGAAAAGGGGTTCACACATTAGGGGTCTCGACGGTCTTGGGGTTCCGGGGTTCGGGGTCGGGGTCGGTCTCGGGGTCCAGGGTTCGACGGATCTGGGATTCGGGGTTCGGCGGAAGTGTTCTCGGATTCCGGGGTAGGTCTTGGCGCATCCGGGTGCGGGACTTGGGGTCATGTCGACGGCCTTGGTTTCCTCGATGGAGAACTTGGTGTGTCCGTGTCGTGGTTCCGGTCGGGGTTCTCGGCTTCGGGGTTCGCGTCCGTGATGTCGATCTTGTTGCACAGCTGAAACGGTCTTCGGGTCCGCGAGGCGGTCTTGGTATCCGGGAGGGAGAACTTGGCGCTCCGCGGCGAAGTGCTTGTTGAACCGGTGGCGTTCTTGGCGGTCATCGGTCCGACGCCCGAACGAAACGGTCTTCGTGGTCTCGACGCCTTTGGGGTCCGGAACCGCCGTCCGGCGATCTTGGCGCTTCAAACGGCAGCATCGGGGATTCTTCGGCACGGGAGTCTCGGCGAACTTGGCGTCCGTGACGTAGAACTCGGCGTCGACTTAACATCAATGGTCCACTTGTAGCCGCCCCGGGTGATCTTGGAGACGAGCACTTGGTGTCTTCGGTTCACAACGCTGGCGCACTAGCGCCAGGTGGAACAACGAGATGGGCATGGCGTGATCGGCGCCGGGCCGCAGCCAACAGAGGCAGGCACCGGGTTCGTTCGCCACCGGGCGTTTCGCGTCTTTGGAGGGACGCGCAGGTGGTACTCGTGGCGGGGAAGGTTCGGGCGGAAAGGTGCTTGCGGCCACGGGCGGAGCTCATTGGGCGACCGGGCGCACGGCAGCGGACGGCGGCGGGCGGACGAGGTGGCTGTGAGAGAGGAGCCGGCTACGGACGCAGAGGAAACGCGCCAGGCAGGGAGGTCGGAGCTGAGGCGCGGCAGGCTCTGCGGGCCAAGCGGGATGTCATGAAAGGGTCGCGACGAGGCGAGATGGAGGACGGTGGAGGCAGGTGTCGCCCATGAGGGAGGGCTGTGGCAGGCGGCAGCCAGGCGGAAGTGAGGCAAGCTCGGGGGCCTTGAAAGCAGGCCGGGCATGAGGGAAGGGCCAGAGCGGAGGTTCCAAGGCGACGGTGGAGATGAGGGAGGAGCGCCCGGGAGCGGGGGCGAGCGCGCCTGGGAGGCGAGGCGTCAGGAGCAGGCCACTGAAGGGGAGGGCGACGGGTGATGCGGAGGCGGGCCGACGCAGGCGCGGGCTCGGGCGCAGTGACGGAGCGGGCGCTGGCGGCCAAGCTCTGGCGCGGAGGCGGGACGGAGGAGAAGGCGGGGTCGCTGGGAGCGGGCGAGGCGGGAGACCGGGCACAAGGCGAGCCTTGGCCGAGGCTCGGAGAAGGGCGGGGCGCGGGCGCGAGGCGGGAGGGAGGCGAGGCCGAGGAAGAGGGAGGAAGCCGCGCGCTGCGGGAGAAGAAGAAGGTGGGGAGCGCAGGTCATGGGGCTCGGGAAGAAGAACAGGGAGGAGGGAAGGTGGGCGCTAGGTGGGCCCGTGTGGGTCCGGTGGGGGGTGTGGAACTGTGGGCGGCGTGAGGATGGGACAAGGGGGTCGGGTGGGGTTGACAGTTCTCGGGAGGGCTGGCGCGTGGGCTCGCCTGGTGGCGGGGTCCGGCAGGGAAGGGGCTGGTGTGTCCTGTGGGCAGGCGTGGCGTGGTGTGAGCTGTGAGGTGGGTTGCTGTGAGGGAGAGGGGTTGGGTTTAGAGAGAGGAGTGGGTAGGTGGCGGCTATGATTGGTCGTGGGGGAGAGGGGGTGGCATGGCCGATTGGGGTGAGGAGGTGTGTGTGGGTAGAGTAGTGGGTGGGTTTAGGATTTAGATGGGCAGGTTGGACCGATAATTAAATCTGGGCGCTCGGGTCGGCCTGCTCGACCGCCTACTAAACAATTAATTAAATTATTTATTTTTAAACAACGCTTTGCAATTCGACAGCGGACAAAACAAAATACTCCGGAGCCCCGGGTTTTGGCGTTTGAAATGAGTTGGGGCGTTTGGAAACAAATCGGGGTTTTCGAAAATAGTTTTGGCAAACAATGCATGATGATGACGATGCAATGCACAAATTCAACGCGATTTTCTAGTAGTGGTTTTGCGGGATGCCACAGTCGCAATGTCCAAGTCTATGTCGACGACATAGTCATCAAAACCAGGAAGGCGAGAACACTCATCGACGATCTCCTCGAGACGTTCGATAATCTCGACCGCTACAGGATCAAGCTCAACCCCGAAAAGTGCGCCTTCGGCGTCCCATCTGGTCAGCTACTCGGCTACTTCATCTCCCAGCGGGGGATCAAGGCGAACCTGAAGAAAATACGGGCCATAATGTCCATGGAGAAACCGAAGAATCTCAAGGGTGTCCAGCAGCTCGCAAGACGAATAGCGGCATTGAGCAGGTTCATCAGCCGCATGGGCGATAAATCCCTGCCATTCTACCGCTACCATAAGGCGCATAAATTCGAATGGACACCTGAAGAGGACGATGCATTCAAAGATCTGAAGCAGCTGCTCTCCACCTCGCCCGTCTTGGTTACACCAAAAGAGCGCGAGCCCCTACTACTATACATAGCAGCCACACACCAGGTGGTAAGCACCGTGCTGGTGGTCGAGCGACCCGAAGAAGGTAAGACCCACGGGGTCCAACGCCCAATCTACTACCTCAGCGAGGTATGACGCCAACAAAGCAGAGGTACCCTCACTACCAGAAACTCGCCTACGGCATGTTCATGACGGCTCGTCAGTTGAGCCATTACTTCCAGGAGCACTAGGTGATGGTCGTCAACGAAGCACCCCTGAACAGCATCCTAAACAACCCGGAGGCCACAGGACGCGTGGCCCTATGGGGCATCGAGCTGTCACCCCTAGACATCGTCTACGAGAAGCGACTCTCAATCAAGTCTTAGGTCCTCCCGGACTTCCTTGTACACTGGATGGAGCTGTAGCTGCCAGACACCCCAGACATGTCACAGTCATGGACGATGCATTTCGACGGCTCCAAGCGCGAAGCCGAGCAGAGCCGGGTCATATCGACCTCCTTAGGCGACAAGATGAAGTACGTCCTTTAGATGAAATTCCGAGCTTCCAACAACAAGGCCGAATATGAAGCCCTCATCCACGGCATGAGGATGTCAAAGATCTGCGGCGCAACGCGCCTGGTCATCTACGGTGACTCCAACCTCGTCGTCCAACAGACGATGAATGAGTGCGATGCACACGCCGAAAACATGATCGTGTACCGCGCACTCTACAACTCACTCGAAGGAGAATTCGATGGCTGTGAGCTTCGGCATGTTGGAAGAGAAAGCAACGAGGAGGCCGACAGACCTTCACCATCATCAATGGCGAGTTGTACAAGTGCAATATTTCGGGTGTACTACAAAGGTGCGTCACCATCGGTGACGGGAAAATCATACTTCAAGACATCCACGAGGGCATCTGCGGCCATCACGCAGGCAGTCGCTCCCTTGTCGCCAAAGCTCTACGAGTTGGATTCTACTGGCCAACGACCATGAACGACACAAAAGACATCGTCTGAAGATGCAAAGGGTGCCAAAGGTTCGCCGACAAACCACACGCACCCGGGTCAGAGCTCAGGCCCATACCCTTGGCCTAGCCCTTCGCCCAATGGGGCCTCGACATGATCGGCAAACTTCCAAGGTCCTCGAAAGGAGGGCACGTCTACCTCCTGGTCGCAGTCGACAAATTCACCAAGTGGATCGAAGCCATGCCGGTCACTAACCAAAAGGGCAAGACTGCCGTCAAGTTCTTTGAATCCATTTTCTGTGTTCGGCATCGCATAGCATCACCACCGAAAATGGATCGAACTTCATCTCCAAAGAATTCCAAGACTTCTGAAGGCCTCGAATCAACATCACATACGCCTCGTGGCGCACCCGCAAACGCGGCAGGTGGAAAAGGCCAACGCCTAATCGGATCGGCATCAAGAAGCGCCTCATGAGCCCACTCGAGCGACTCACGGAGCTCGGACGAAAGAGCTACCCTCCGTCCTATGGAGCCTAAGTACCACGCCAAAGCTCCACCGGCTACACGTTTTCTTCATGGTGCACGGAGTCGGCCGCTACCACCGGGCACGCCACCAGGCCCGGTCGCCGCTATAGCGAAGCCGAGTCCACAACAAGACAAGACGCCGCCGACACACTCGATGAAGCACGAGACATAGCAAGCAATGATCAGCGGTGTAACAGAAGTCTCCACAACTACATAGCCACGGCTGCGCTTCAAGGTCCTTCGTCGAAGGAGACCTCTTGCGACTCAAGCAAGAGCGATCAAGAAATTCGAGTCACCATGGGAAGGAGCCTACATCGTCACCGAAGTCATCCTGTGTGGCGCTATCGCCTCAAGCACGTGGAGTCTGGAGTCGATACTCCAACCCATGGAACGTCGCACAATCGCGACGATTCTACTCCTAGCTACCTACCCTTTACTTTCAATAAGGCTATTCAGCAGGACCACCAAGAATGTACCTCCTCCATTACGATATAAATAAAGCTAAGTGTCTCGCCCAAAATTTTGTTTCTATTCGCACTTTTACTCCATGCTACAAACGCACTGGGCTCCACCTCATGATTTCATCGACTGAGGATAACACGTGTACACCTGAGTAGCTGACCACGTCAGGCTAACGAAAAGGACACGTATGCGAATAAAGCACTACGTGCTCAAACAACAACCAAACCTTTATAACAAAGGGCAAAACACGCCGAGTCAAATATATACAAATTTTACATCTATATCTTTTATAGGTACTACCTACTCTAAAGAATAACCTGAGCACGCTGCTCAAACAGATCTACGATCTCTTCGGCATATTGCCTTACAGCAGCATAATGCGCATATCCCACACACCACCATCCGGCCGAAGTGGCGGCCCAGCCGCCACAGCCGACAGATCCACATCAGGATGATGCAGCCTAACAAGGGACAGCACAACCTTCACCCCTGCGACGAGCTGCTGTCTCACCAATTCCTTGACATGATGCACATTCTGAAACTTCGATAGAAGACCAGAGAGGGTTGAAGGTGCAACATCCAGCGGAAACATCACATGTAGAACCGACGCGAGTGAAGTCTGCACCTGACGAAGCACCTGCGATACTTGGTGAACGCGATCATGCACCGTCGCAAGGACCATAGCACGGTCACGATCCATCCAGAAGAACCCGCCGGCTTCCATGTCCTGTTGAGTCAAGCAATTGACCCGAACATCAACACGCTCCTTCTCCTCCCTTGGAGCAAGGTTAGCACCTGCAATACTTGCATAAAAGTAAGATGCAATGCCAACAGGCGCATCCGAAGAAATGGGCAATAGCTCGAAAAACTTACACTGAAGCTTCTCGGATAATCGAAGCAATTCCGCCATCAAGTACTCCTCTCTGGCAGCACCTCGATCTGCCTTAGACTTCCAAACGTCGGCATGGCCACGCACCACAAGCAACTCCTTCTCGAAACTACGAACACGGTCTCGAAGAAACGCAAGCTGCGACGAATCATCCAAGGATGGCCGCAGCGCCGCAGCGGCGTCAATGGGATCGACCAAGGACCCTAGATCAACAGAAAGGCAAAGACATGAACACGCAGACGAAGGATCACATAACTCAACAAATTCATAAGTGCATCAAAAGCCACTACGTGGCACAAGGATTTGTTCATCAAAATAATTATAACAAAAGAGACTACAACTATCCTACAGCTACAGCGTGTAAGACGTGGCACCCTGAGTAGCCTCGGAGCCGGATTGCCTCGCCTTGGCTTCCCCCTGCTGCCGTAGCGTGTACTCGGCTAGCATATCAATCAGCTTCGGCCCATAACCCTTATAGCGAGCAGAATAGGTAGCGAAGGCTACCTCGGATCCATCAACAGTCGTCGGCATCCGGAAGTGACTGGGAAGGTCCAGCCCGCTCACCGCCAAGGCCATTGCCACAGCGGACGGATGCCGATGCCCTTCGCTTGCGCGTCGCAGTGCTTGCCGGGCGAGCCTCCGCCAGAGCATCAACATCATCAAGGGCCGCGCCCTTGGGGACAAGATCCTTGTAGAAGCGCCCAAGGACCTCCTTGGCCTTGGCAAGCGAGTTGACGACGGTGCCACAACAATCTTCAACCGCCGCAGCAACATCATCAAGAGCACTCCCGTGCTCCAGAGCACCGCGATCAAACTCGATGCATGCGGCATCTAAAACAAGAAGGAAGAAGAATGAACGACAACACCGCAAAAGAAAGACAAGGAAATCAAAAGAGGACGGCGAAGATACTCACCCGAAACAGCCTTGGCAGCCGCCATAAGCTTGCCGGCCACCTCTCTCTCATGAAGCGTGGCGTGCGGTGCTGCTCATGTCCGTGGCCTCCCGCTGCAGGTGATCCTTAGCCTCGGCCGCAGTGGCCAGCTCCAACTCGAGGCGCTCCTTCGCACCAACGGCGACCTCGACCTTCTTCTCCGCTTGACTGAGGCTCTTTTTGAGAGCATCAATCTCACGAAGGGAGGTGTTGTGCTCCTCTGCATTCAAATAATACAAACGTCGGATAACAGGACAATAATACAAGAAGAAGCAAAGACCAAGGCATACAAGCACCTTGAAGCTGTTTGAGGCTGGCCTCTAGCGCCAGGTGCTGCTGCACCAGTCGTTTGGCATCCTGCACAAAAGGCTACAGGAAAAAGACCTACTAGTCAAAAGAAGGACTCGGGGGCTACGCGCAAAAAGAAAGAGCAGAAGCAAAATACAAACACGAAAACACTAAGGGGCTCCCCCCGAGACCCGAAGGAAGAACAAACAACAAAAATCCTTTACAGATGCTCGGGGGCTTCCCCCGTGGCAGGAAGCAGAACTACTCACATGATCCGATGGTGACTCCGAAGGTCCGCCTGCAGCCTTCTGAGGCGCAACCACCTGAACCTCCTGCGGAGAAGGGTCTGGAGCAGCGCCTTCAGAGGTAGCCACCGTCTGAGGAGGAGGAAACACGATTTTCGACTCCCCCATCATCTCTCGAGCACCATCACTGGAGGAGTCGTTGGAGGAGTGGCTGCACAAGGACAAATTAGCACAAGTACAAAGTAAACAGGCAAGGAAAAGCAGTGCAAGACTAAAGAAATTTACGAGTCAAGCTCGCTCAGGTTGAAGACAGGAGGGGTCCTCCGGACTTTCTTCTCCTCTTTCTTTTCTTCCTTCTTCCGCTTCGCCGGCGGGTGCGGTGCCACAGCCCGCACGGGAACGGCATGAATCGGAGAGGAAGAGCCTCCATGACCATCACGGTGACGTTCAAGACACAGTGGATTCCTAGGAGTCGGAGGATTCGAGGCATCCGAAGACTCGCTGGAGCTCTGTGTCCTCTTGCGAGTGTGGTCCTCGCTCGACTCGTTGGCCTCTTCAGCCGGAGATCGCGCTGATGGCAGCTCGGACATCGAATCCACCACCTCATTATCTGGAGCATCCGGAAATACTTCGGGTAATGGAGGCGACATGCCCGGCACTTTGAAGTCCTGCACAAGAGAAGAAAATTTGTTAGCAAACAAGTGCAAATACAATGAAGTCGAAAATAGCGCTACGCGCACGGATCTACACCTGTGGAACAGGAAGCGAAGCAGAAAACGGAGAAGTCGGCGACTTCCCCGGGATATCCTCTCCAGCCTTGAACTTCAGCAGCGAACGAAGGGCCCTGCCGAGATCTCCCTGGGAGAATTTCTCAGCCGAAACCCTAGTTGGATCACGGCGGCCAGCATAAAGGAACATCGGGTGCGCCCTAGCCTAGAGTGGCTGCACCCGACTCTCAAGAAAAGTGCGGATGATATCCACACCATTCACTTCCTTCTCCGGAATCAACTAGAGATCCTCCACTCTACGATAGAGAGCCTCTATCTCCGCTACCTCGCCATCCAAGATCTGGTTTTTCTAGGACCTCTTCGGCTCGATCTTTTGGGAGGGGTCGAAAGGAGCAAGACCAAAGTCCTGCCCAGCCACTGTGGAGTCGCGGATATAAAACCATCGCCTCCGCCAGTACTGGACAGATTCGGACATGGAAAAAGAAAAGAAAAGCAGATTGGGTTTGAGGGAGATGATGCAACCCCCAATGGGATAAACACCATCCGAACCAGATTGCCTCTTCACGGAATAGAGTTTCCGGAAGAGGCCAAAGCAATGACATCTTGAGCCAGACTGAGAAAGTGATAAAACAAGCAATGTGAAGAAGAGAATTGGGGGAAATATGATGCAATTGGACACCGTAAAGAAAAAGTAGTCCACGAAGGAAGTCCTGGACTATGAAGGAAAATCCGCGAATAACGAAGGCGAGGAACATAACCCGAAACCCAGCAGGGGGACGGGGGATTACCTTGTTGCCTGGGAGTTTTACGGCCTCCCTATCCTGCGGGATCAAGACCCTCTCACGAAGCTTGCGGAGATCAGTCTCCCGCGTCTCCAATCGCCGCCAGCCACCGTCGGTGACACGGGTAGCGGCGGCACTCTTCTTCCCTCCAGCAGCGCTGGTACCAACTGCAGAGGAGGACTTCTTTGGTTTTCCCATTGCGGTATGGCGGCGCCGGCGACGAGGACGTAGGATGGAAGAAGGACATGTCCGAGGATATTCCAGCACGCAGCAAGAACTCTCAGCGAACAAGGGAGCAGTGAAACAAGAATGGCTGAAGTGAAATCAGACTAATGTTTTCCCCCAATGATTATAAAGACGAAGACCGTGCACGACAACCGTCCATCGAGAAGACCTAACGCCAACGGCACGATCTGGCCATACACGTGTCAGCATCGCAACGAACCGTCGCTAACACGCCGTCCACTATGCGTGGAAATCGAGGCGATGCCATAATTATCTCCACGCCGCGCGTGACCGGTCAATTCAAGGTCAGAAAGTGGGACCCATGTTCGTCCAGTCAAGTCATCTCTGGCGCAGCAGATGCTTGAGGTCATCGATCGTCAGCACTGACGTCATCAAAATCTATACTAGCAACAGCCACAATTTCTTCGGCTTCAAAGCTAAGAGTACTTACTCGAATCTATGATTCGACCAATTACTCGGGGGCTACTCCTATTAGGAGCGCTGGCCGCGCACCCGAAAAATGAACAACACGTTACAACACTGAACTGTTTCTTCGAGTCACACGTTGAGTCTACGACTCCACAACGGGCTCGGGGGCTACTCCCATAGGGAGGATGGATTTAAGCATCCGAAATTTTTTGTGTCCTACGGACCTGACACTAAATAACGGCCGAATTAATGTCTCCACTCAAGTCTACGACTCGAACAGACACTCGGGGGCTACTCCCATAGGGAGCGCTGGTCGCGCATCCTATAAAATTTCAACTGCGATCCTTCGGATCAGTACGCAAAAACTTTTTGGCAACTCTGCCAAAATTAAACGCTAAGTGAGTAGCATTCTCCTTGGCTACCCGAAACACTTCCGCGGTGATAAAATTCGGATGCTGTGTCTGTGACACACAGATAAGACCTACAAATATCATCTGATGGCCTGGTAACGCACATGACTGCTCTCTGCTAGTATAAACCCGTGCCAACAGGTGCGATGAAAAATCCAGACGGACGCGTTGGGTACATCAATTAAATTCACTGGAATTCCACTCCTGTAAGTCCTCCGCGACCTGAGTCGAATTACGCCAGAGTCGAGGGACTCGAACCTGAAGAAGATCGTGTTGTTTTGTCCTAAGACAGTTAAATGACCCTGATCCGTTGGGAGAGTCAGGCACACACATCAACAATCCCTACACATTCTCTTGAAAGACAGAGTTGCACCCGAAGGATTGAAGATTCCTCAGCCGGATCTACGATTCGACTGAACACTCGGGGGTTACTGACATGGTTATACCCCTGCACACGATCTCGAGATACTGGTCCAGCCCAAGGAAGGCCCACGGCAAATATACCACCCGTGAAGATTTTCGGGTGGCCAAGGCCCATGACGCTTCGGATCCTTGGAGAGCAAGACTAGAGTAGATAGGAAATTCAAAGGGTAAACCCTAGAACTCAGAATCGACTAGATCTGTGCCTGGAACCTGCCTAAGTCTATATAAAGGCTAGGAGGGCACGACCTAGATCTCTCTCTCGTACTTTCGCATACATACCTCCACGCCAGATTGCATCTGCGCACCCCTGTAATCACCGGTTCCGCCGTAATCAAGAGCAGACAAGCAGGAGTAGGGTTTTCCCTCCGAGGGCCTAAACCTGGGTAAACCTCGTGTCCCGTATTTCTTGTTTGCTAACCGTTCCGTGATCTCCAGCATCCCCATCTTCTCCAAAACCCAACTCCATAACAATGGGCATTGACGAGATCAAACCTCGTCAGTTAGAGAGCCCACCCGGAATTCCAGTGATTTCTCCCCTTAAGCAAGTGTAGGAGCTGCCCTGTATAAAGACAAAAAACTACGAGCTAAGCCCCAGCTCCTAGGGTAATGTGGTTGCACGGATAAAATTATTCTGGTAAAGGCATAGGACATCCCTTCTCTTTCTCTTGTTCATCTTTCTTATTTCGCATCCTCCTAATTTTTTTAGTAAAAACATCTACTTGGAAACGATGCCACTTTCCAAGGGTTTTATATTTTTGAAACATTTGTAGTAGGGTAAACCTAAAACAGTTTTATTCATCGAAAACGATGGTTTCTAAGGAGGTGCGATGCTAATCATCATAACCTCGACCTAAAGGGGCAAGGTAGGTGTCGATAAGGGTATATGTCCTAATGGACACTCATTCATAACTTGGAGGAGCCAAGTTACAATCCTAATGCTGTTAAAACAAAACATGCAAGTAATAATACAGCTTATAAACGAGATACAAAACAAGTAGTAAACAAGAGTAGGACATATATTGGAGTTCAGGAATGGTGGCTTGCCTATGACCAACGAAGTTTCCTTGGACTTCTTATTTAGAATACCAGAATGCCCAAAATAATAATATCACCCCTTCTTCTCGTAGTCAATAAACACACAAGTATCGTTGTTATCGAGCAAACATGCATACAAGCAACACCACAATCAAAACAAGCATCCAAGCATTGATAGAAAATAGCAAACACATAAAGAGCATATGCTACACTATAGTAGGGTTTGGGAAGAATGGTTTTAGAAGGATTGGAATTGTCTTGGAAGCATTTGTAGAAATCTCTTAAGGAGTTAAGGACTAGGACTACTTGATTAAGGGGTTTTATACCAAGGCTAGATTCTGCATGATAGCATTGTATAAAACTAATACTGCCAGATAGGTAATGATAAAATGAAACCCACAAAAGTGGTTTCACTATTTTATCGTTTTTCTTTGATTTGATATAAATTTTCTAGTGATAAAAGCTCTAATTTTAGGAAATAATTCACAAGAAATGATAAGTGGTTCCAAAAATTATTTCCTCTTAGGGTTAGGGAGGGTTTGATTTACTGGTTCAAGGGGAGTTGGAATTTCCTCAAAATAATTACTAGAGTTCCCACAGGAAATTCCCAAAGGAAATTCTGGAAGGTAATTGTATTTTTAACCAGATTTAATCTACAGGGGATTTTGGTATGAATCCAAATAAAAATGTTATGTATTTGAAATACCTTTCTATAGAAATTAGAATTACTAAATTAGGTGACACATAACTACTGGAGTGATTTTATAGTGAATCAACCATACACAAAATAGTTTAATTCACAATAAATCAACCGGGACTTGATAAATCTTGGGCTTCTAGGGTTTGTTAGTTATGATGGTATAAGAGTACTTAGAGTTGTAATTAGGTCAATACCAATTATGGTTTGACCTAGAGAAATTTCTAAGGACGGAATAGGGATGTTTTGTTATTTTTGGTACATGCAATTTAGGAAGCAAAATAGGATGGGGCCAAGGTGACATGAAAGAGTTCTCTAATGTCTTTTAATACCATTTGGTTCCATGCCATTTGGCCATACTAAACATTCCGGAGAGATTTAATAGTGTATTGGATACTTTCTAGTAATTAAAATACCAGAAAATAATGAAATGACATTTGAGCACGTGGTTTGTACTGAATGCTTATGAAAACCACAGGGAACCATTATAAAAATAGATCTTGGCATTTAGGGTTGGTTTCCATTTTCCAATTGATTTATTTCTAAGTGCAAGATTCAGATTTGGGAAGAAATGAATAAAATAGAATAGCCAGTGGGCTGGGATCTGGGAGCAGGTAGGCCGTGCGGCGTCTTCCGACCCATACCACGGGCGAGCGCATGCAGGAGACTCGTTTTAAACTGCACGGGCATGGACCAATGGTCAGAGGAAGATATGGGGCGAAGGGGTATGGGGCACGATGGTCAGACGATTAGAAAGGTGATCGACGGCTGGCAGCCATCGTCCACCTCGCGGCGCTCGTTGCTCGAGGCTCACTGGGGGATGGGGAGACGCAAGCGAGGGCGCATGGTGATGTGGTGCTTCACGATGGTTCCGATGAGGGGCAGCACGACGGTGCATGCTTGGAGGATGCAGCTCGTGAGAGAACGCCGGAGATAAGGTCGCCAGGGATTCATGGGGGCACCAGTAGAGGTGGTCCTAGGAAGAAAGGAGGGGATGGTTAGATGTAGAATCGAGAGGGAAGCTCAGGAGAGCAACATGCAAAGGGAGAAGGGCATGAGAGAGAGAGAGAGTTGTGCTCATATCTTGAATAATGGCCGAAGTGCCTTTCTTCTCTTCTCTCGAGCAGGGTAGAGCAGGCAATGAGGATGGAATTCTAGGGATGGTAAGAGAGGGGCGAGGAAGCAAATGAGCAGAGAGAGAATATGGGGTGGCTGGTAGCCTTTTAAACCAAAGAGAGAGGCTTAGGGTGGACTATGTCCATGGAGGGCAAAGGGAGAGGGGTGGAAACCAAGAAGGTTGCTGTGGGCGAGGGGAGTGGTTTCTGGTCAGGCATCAGGGCAGAGAGTAGGGATGGGGATGTTGCAAGTTTAAAATCATACAAGATTTGACATGGCCATTGATTTATTTCCCACCAAACACTAGGAGACAAAGGGAGAGGGTGCTACAGTGGAGAATCTATAGTGCTAGAAAGAGGGTGTGAGGTGTGCTGTGCAATATTGCTTGGTCCAAAAGGATTGATGTTGGTGTGGATTAAAGCTTAAGTTTGTAATTTTTCAAGATTTGACTAGAAAGAGGTTTGTGAAGAAATTCAAGAATTTTGGTCTTGGAATGTGAGGCAAAGGCAATGCAAGATAGTGGAGGTCATGAAACCTCTCTAGGAATTATTTGATATTTTTCAAAGGATTTAAAGTCCACTTAAACCATTTATTTAAATAGTACTGAATTGGTTTTTAGAATCTCATTTGATATTTTTGAATTGGGAAAGTGTGGTTTTTGGTGTGAGATGGTCCTACATACCATAACACACATTGGAGAATTTTCTTGGAATTTATTTGGAAGAAAAACTATTTTAAGCTATTATTTATTGTTTCTTCCATTTAAGAAAAGGGGCACAGATAAATAATAAATCATCTCAAAAATAGGATATATATAGGCCTCAATTGGGATTTTATTTGGCGTGTACTTTGGAGAAAATCAAACTTTCCTTTATAGGGGAGGTTTTGAGGAATTTGCAAAGGAGGGGAAATTAAATAGTTTTGGTGCCCAAATAATTATGGAAATTATTTGGTAAATGTTTTCATCCAAGTTAGATTATGTCAACTCGATGTATTCATAATTAGTAACCTTGGGTTTTGCAAAAGGGGACTTGGTTTTGGAAAAGAACAAGGATTAGAGGATCTAGGGCATTGATATTTTTATGCCACCTAAACCTTGTTGGATTAGGGAGCTCGGAGCTCACCTTGATGCAAGGGATAGATGGATGGATAGAACAAGTTATATAGATGATCATTATACCAATAGATTATCTTGATTATAATTTAGGTGGTCTAGGGGTGATATCAAACTTTGTTGGAATTAAGGCTGCCATAGTAGATTTATCATGAAGCCTCATAAACCATGTGGGTTTAAGAAACAAAAAGCTCCAATGAAAACAAGTAAAGTGGGTATTGATATACCATGGTTAGTAGATCATAACCATGCTAAGAGTTGGTCAAGAGAGGATAACATAAGGATGTGAGCTTCTGCCAAAGTAGGCATGATGATGAGATTTGCAGAAACAAGGTATTTTCTTGTCTAGAAAATCATCAACAGTGAGTGGGAGAAATAAGGGTTTAGCCAAAGGCAAGAGTGAAATTTGGTATTGACCATGATGTAATACAATATGGTTCAAGTGCATTTTCATAAATGCACACTGATTAAAATATGTGGAGTCTCAAAGATTGAATCCATTTAAGGATTCCAGACTTAGCCAAATTTGTGGATTTTGACAAGTAGGAAAGAGAGAAGGATTTGGAGAGGACGCAAGGGTCCATGCTTATCATCAAGTGGATGATATTGAAGTATGGAGTGGGTAGAGGAGATCAATGCTTAATATTTGGTCTTTGATGAGTTGGATGCTAAAGGAAGAGATTAGCTCCCAATTGATCTGGTTTAGGGGATGAGAGGATCACTTTGGTAGGTTGAGATAGATCAAGCTTAGGATGCTTGATTTAGATTGGTTATATTATCTATTAGTTTTTTCTTAGGAGAGATGATCTCCTATGGCAACTCATTCTAGTTCCTAAGAAAACAAGCCAATCAGCAGGTCAAAACAATTCATCAGACAACAAATCAATGCAACTCATCTTATCAATCAATCAATTACTACAGGGGTTACCATCAAGACTAGCTTGAGGTAAGGATGGGTATTTTAAGAGGTTGTGTTTTTAAGTAAGGAGAGAGATTCTCGGTTTTCCTACCAAGATAAGAATGTAAAAGGGTCTTATGAAAGGTTTTATAAAACCTAGAGGTAAGAGTGGTTGAAAGTTCTGTCTTGAAAACATAAGGAGATTATATACATGTCTCCATATTTTTGTTAATATAAACTAGTAAAACATTTTTTTGTGTCAAAGTCATCTTGGCTCAAGTTTTAAAATGCCAAAACTTTTGAGAATATGAACGATGAGCCAAGACATTTCTTTTGTAAAATAAGTTCTTGATCAACTAGGGTTGAGTTAAGGAGTATATCATCTAATACACAATCAGTTGCATGAGCATAAGCAAAAAAGTAGGCAAACATTGCAACACTTAACAAGGAAAAGTTTTTGTTCCCCCTGATTTTTGCCTTTTGCACAATAAATCAGGGTTGCTAAAATTGGGATGTTACAGGATCCCCTTGCCCCTGACCTTTCCTAGTAAGGAAAAAATTACTCTCTGCATCATTAATCTTAACCCCAACAGAACCTCCTATTGTGGTCTATCTAATCATCCTAATAAAAGTAGGATCAAAACCTCTACGCTCTAAAATCTCATAAATGAACTCCAAATTAACTTTATCATAGGATTTCTCATAGTCTATCTTGAGGACCAAACCTTGATTCTTTTTCCTATGTACTTCATGGATAATCTTATGATATGTGACAACAATTTCTAGAATAAATCTACCCTTGATAAAGGCAGATTGATAGGAGGAAATCAACCTTCCAATAATATTAGCATATCTATTAGTCAAACCCTTAGTAAAAATCTTAAAAGAACAATTAAGTAAACTAATAGGCTAAACTTTTTCAAAGATCTAGCATCATTTTCTTTAGGAATAAGAGTGATCATAACAAAATTCAAACTATAAATATCTAATTTATCCTGAAACCAAGTGTAACATCCCAGGATTAGCACCTAGAAATAGAGAGGACACAGGTTTGTGCATTGCATTCATGCATAAGAAAATCCGAGGAATTTTCGCGCAAAACTAAAAGAGCTATAGAGGGATCGATGGGAACTTCGGAGCAAGTGCGATAGATTTCGACATGACCTTTATAGAATTCCTTGTTTAGGGGAAAAGTTGTTTAAACATGTATTCAAATTTCAAATATGAAATTCAAATGAATTTATAAAATTCACAAATGGAAATTAGAAACATTTAATAACTTGAATTGAAATGATTACAAAAAATTTATAAAAATATTTCCTTATTAATATATATATATATACATATAGTATTACATTGATCTTTCACAATAATTGACTAAAAGAAAAGTATCAGGAATCAAATAAGCAGAAAAAAGGAATTACATTACTGAAATAAATAAAAGAACTCTTTATTACAACAAAATAAATATGACATTATCTTTACAAAAGAATTGTAAAAGAAAAGGGGAATAAGTAAACTTTATTGAATAAATACAATAATACAATGTGTTTTACAATATTTAAACAGAAAAATAAACTACAATGTTTATTACAAAGAAAATCCTAAACTATTGTTCCTAAGTCACTTCTTCATCTGGTATCCTTTATCCCAGTTGGTTCCTGCAAACACAACAAAAAAAGAAAACAAAACAAAAGTAAAATGAAAGAATGATTAGTGGGTTAGAGTTTTGCTCTCAGATTTGACATAGAAATGCTATGTCTAATTCACCATTGAGCTAAATTTTAGAAAGGGGCAAGTTTCACCAGATTGTAGTATCTATTCATATCAGTATTTTTGCCTCAGGACACCATCATTGGCTATCTAAGAATCCACTTGGCAACATCCAAAAATATAGCTCAACTTTTGATAATACCAATTCAACTGAGCTGATCCACAACAAAATATCTTCCTAGTGAGACAATGAACCTGGGCTGGCAGCACATCAGCTAGCAGCTTACTCACTGTATACAGCAACTGTGCTGTCAAGCACCAAAGGCATCACAAGAAGTACAAAGGGGAGAGCACAGCCGTAGCAGATAATCTAGGTTGTTCAGAATATCTCCACACATTTTACCTAGTCCAGAACTACCATCAGATCAATAGTTCATCACCAGGAACAACATTGTAAGATCCCTCCTTTGTAAAGGAAAGGATCCCTGTGATTGCAATGCTAGTCCCTGTATCAATAGCTAGCATCCACAGTTAAGATGTAATATCAAGAAACAGAGGTCATAATACCATGTTATAACCAGGAATAACATAATTTTATTACATCTTACGTAGCTCATTTGGCTATTACATTACATTGCAGCAGAATATCTATAAGCATGGGGTCCTTCATCTTCAAAGTGCCACAGGCAGACATGTTGGTTGTAGACTTTGTAATCCTAATCAACACACTTCACTAAATCAATCAAACCTGCAACATAACAAGTTACAGCCACAAGGGTCAATACATTTGAATTGTATTGGCAAGTGATACTATGGTAGTATAGTGGAGTCTATCATCTATATGCATTTGGCTAAGTGGAGTTGAGGCTTGCATTGCGCAAAATAGATTTTCCTTATCATTTGAAAACACTAAGTTTTTGCTTGACAAAATAATCTTTCCCAAGACATCTCCCAATCAAAGATTGAAGATCCTTTAACCCGTGTTCAACCCATAAGTTTTTAACTTAGAAATTTGGATGATGAGATTCTTGATAGCTTCCATGCCTTGATGCTCAAGTTGTCCATTGCCATAGACTTGGCTAAGTACTTAGATTTTTCCATCTGCAGAGGTTGTGCACTTTCCCCACCAGACTTGGTTTCCCAAGACAAGATCTTTCAGAAGCCTTCCCTTAGACCAAAATGGACGCGCTCCAACCTATTAAACCACTACCACCAACTGTCCATATGGCTAAGTTCTTGCAACCTATATGATCCAGGCAGAGCCCATAATGCCAAGTGGTTGCACTTGAAGCTTCTCAACATTTGACATCTCAAATCTCTTTGTTCCTGGGTGGCCATCCACAAGTGAGATACACAAGGTTCACCAGTCCCCTGGCCTTGTGTAACCACTCAACCAAAAACCACCAAGCAATTACCATTCCACCCAGGTGATTCATTAACTTAGTTGTTTTATTAAAAAAACACAAGTCCTCAGACTTAGAAATTTTCCATAGTGTGAATATATTTCCACCCTTGTTTTCTATTAGCTAAGCTAAGATTGATAGTAGTAGGAATCTTAACTTAGGAAATTTTCTACTAAGGTTTCATCTACTAGGATTTCCCATAGCAAGGTTTATACTTAGCACAAATTCCATGCAAGTTTTACTTAGAAAAATCACTAATGCATAGTGAAAGTAATGGGACAAAAGTATGTAGCATCACTTGCCTTTTTGGTAGAGTGTAAGTTCACTCCTTGTCCTTGCTATAATCACACTCTTCAAGTCACTACAATTCAATCAAGCAAGGCACAAGTTCAATCCACCAATCAAGCAAAACATCACATAAAATGATAAAGTCAAAGTAATGCATGCAAACATGTCAAGCTTTGCTTTATTTTAAAAAGTGGTTCCTAATGGGTCATAAACATGAAGGGTTTCGCGGCATGGTAAATCAAAATTTTCTACGGATGCGAACAGAGGGAAAGCCAAGATCTAATCTAGGAGATGCAATCAACGAGAGAGATTGGATTAGATCTTCATACCCTTGAAGATTCAAGACATGAACGTTCGCCGAACGTGGGTGATGTAGTCGTACTCGCTTCTCCTCCTCGCGATCCGATCCGATCTAGCACCACAAGTGGCGGTGCCTCCGTGAGATGCACACGTACAGCACCTCGACGTCTCCTCCTTCCTCGGACCAGCAAGTATGGTGGAGAGATAGATTGGATCTACAACACGACGGCGTGGTGTATATGGTGGAGAATTTCTGCAGCAGGGCTTCGCCTATAAACAGTCGGGAGGGAGAGAGGAAGGGCAGCAGGGCAACTAGGGTTGGAGGCAAGGTCTAGGGGGAAGGGGGCGCACCAGCTGTCACATCCCAAGATTTTCCAAATCTTGTAATGTGAAAATAAATTAATAAAATAAAACTTTGTTGATTTTCAGAGCCAGAAGAAACTTTTTGAATACAATTGGAACTTCAAACCCATTTGAATTAAAATAAACCTCAAGAGATTTAAAAAGATAAACATTTAATAAAAGGAAAATAAAAACATTTGGAAATACTATTTTGAAACAATTAAATGAAAAGATTTGTTTTCAAATGAAATAGAAGTTTTATAAATAAAGATTATTAAATAAAGGAAAATTAAACCTTGACCAAACTTTTGGAATTAAAACATTTTATTCTAAATAAATTTAGCAAAGGTTTATTTAAAATAAATTAATAAGGATTTAATATCCAATTTTATTTAACTAAGAAATTTTACCAATTTAATTAAAACATCAAAACTTATTAAATTATTTTAAATAAGTTTTCCCAATATTGGATATTCACAAATAAAACTTATTAAAGTGTTTTTGACTTTACTTTAGATTTTAAAATAAATATTCTCAATAAAACAAACCCTAGTGGATTTAATAATGAAAGTCTATGTTATTTAATTAATAAAGGACTCTAAAATAAAAGGTTATTTTGTTTTAAACAAATTTTCCAAATATTCTTTATTTCCAAATAAAACCTACTGATTGGATTTTGAAAGCATTAGGATCTCAAATGAGGATTTTATTAAATGAACCAAACCCTATTTGATTAATAAACCATGGTCCATTTTATTTAAATTATAGATGGGACCATAAACAAAATCTTGTGAATATAAAAAAAAGAGATAAGTGAATTGAATTTCCAAAGCTATTAAAGCCTTACCAAAAACCCATACCAAGTGGAGTACAATAGATCCTAAAAGGAATCAAAAGTATAAACAAATAATAAATAAGTTTTCATTAATTGGAATCACCAAGTTTGGATCTCTAAATAAAAGGATATGGATTTCATAAGACAAAGATGAAAATATTAATAAAGAATAATTACAGACCAAATCAAATCTTGGCCTAATCCATGAAGTAAATGGAGTGATGATTAATCCCAATTCAAATAAAAATATGAAATAAAGAATATTCCAAATAAAATAAAATGGAAATAACCATTCTATCCCTATTTTAAATAAGGACAAATCTCTAAATAAAATACATGAGAAAATGATATTTGGAAATTAAAACAATTACCCAATCTTATATGATTAATAAATCACTTTGAATACTTTCCAAATAATTCAATATGAATTATTTGAACCAAATAAACAAATCCTAAATGGATTATTATCTAAGGACCATTTATTTAATTATAAATGGAACCTAAAATAAAAGGTTATTTTATTTTAAAACAAGATTTAAGCATCCTTATTTTCAAATAAAACCTACTGGTTTGATTATGAAAATAATTAGATTTCAAATGGAAGATTTATTAATAAAATCAAACCCTATTTTATTAAATAACTAGTGATCCATTTTATTTAACTATTAAATGGATCCTAAAATAAATAAGGATATTATTTTATTTTATTTTGAGATTTGGTTTATGTTGATAAACAAAATCAAATTCAAATTTACAAACTGAATGATTGTTTGGATTTGATTTGAGTGTGAATTGTTTGTTTGGAAATTCAAAACAGAAATTGAAATTAGAAGAGGAAAAGAAAGCAGACGGAAATAAAAATAAAAGCCCCAAATTGACCACCAACTACCCCAGCCCACTAAGCCAATCCAGCCCAGCTCCCCTCTCCCCTCCCCGAACCGTTTTCCTCACCGCTGAAACAACCCACGAAGCAACTGACTGGTGGACCTTTCCTCGATTCATTTCCCCACTGATCAGCGGACCCCACACCTCGCCCTTCTTCCCCAACCGCACGACCCCTTCTCGCCGGCCGTTGCAGGCTTGATTTCGCGCATCAAATACGCCATAACGCGGCCGCCTTAACTCGCTGCAGTCATGCTGTCTTAATCGCCCACGACCTCTCCTCCATTTCCCTCTGCTTCCTTCCCGAAAGCACGCCCCAGGCCGCAATCGCCAACCACTCTCCCACATCCGACGAGGTCCGCGATGTCGAGTTCGACGAGCAATTCCCAACCAGCGCCCTGCCTCCCAAGAGCACGTTGAGCATCAGCATCATCCCGCGAATCAGGTGAGCCCCTCTCTCTTTCGCTTCCGTAACGCCGCGATGCCATGCCGAGCCGCTGCGCTGACGGAATCCACCGCCGCCATTCTAGGTCAATAGATAGGAACCGAGGATGCGATCCACTAGCTGAGATAGAACGACTTAAACGAAGAGGTACTCGATCCGAGCCACACGATTGAGTTAGATCCAACGCATCTGGGCGTGATCCATGCAGCGGTACCCATGAATAGGAAGCCGGCGTGTCCAAAGGTTTGATTTAAATCAGAAATTTGAATCAGAATTGCAAACTTCAAACCTTTGTAACTTTTGATCCATACGTCCAAATTTGACAAATTTTATATCAAAAGATTCAGGAGAACAAGCCCTAGCCAACCATGGCCTTAGTTTGTCAAATAGTATTTGTTAGCTTGTTTAAATTTGCAGATTCTTTTGAGTGCTTGCTAACATTAGAAAAATCATTTAAAATGAATTTTGAGATCAAACCTTTGCCAATTGGTTTATTGTGACCCTACTGACCCTAGGAACCAACCCATGGTTTGGAAAATGAATTTGGAAAAGTTTGGAATGGATTAATTAGTTTAGTCCATTTCTAGCCAAATAAAATTAGTGATTTTATTATGGAAATGTTTAAAGGAAGAAAACTTTGAGTAGATGGTTTGGACCAAACCTACTGACCCCAAAACACCAAGTTTTGCAATAGCAACTCATTTGGTGAACCCTATAAGCTAATGCCTTAGTAAAAATATTTCTACACCACATAAAATAACACTTTGTTTTAAAAATGGTTTTAAAGTGAAACCTTTAGCAAATGACTTGGCCACTTTAGGAAATGACCATTAGATGTACCCAAATGACTATGACCCACTAGGAACCACTTTTTCAAACAAAACAAAGTTTGGCATGCTTGCATGCATTTCTTTGACATTGTTATTTATGTGTGTTGTTTTGCTTGATTGGTAGATTGAGTTTGTGCCTTGCTTGATTGATTTGTAGTGACTTGAAGAGTGTGATTGTTGCAAAGATCAAGAAGTGAACCTATACTCTACCAAAAAGGCAAGTGATGCTACATACTTTCTATCCCAATACTTTTATTATGCATTAGTGATTTTGCTAAGTAAATTGCATGGATTTTGCTAAGTATAGATCTTGCTATAGGAAAACCTTGTAGAAGAATCCTTAGTAGGATTTTCCTAAGATAGAGATCCCTACTACTACCAAGCTTAGCCTAGCTAATAGAAAACATGGGTGGAATATATATTCACACTATGGAAAAATACTCTAAGTCTAAGGACTTGTGATTTTTTCTAATAAAACAACTAAGTTAATGAATCACCTGGGTGGAATGGAATAGCTCGGTGGAGAATGGTTGAGTGGTTCACAAGGCCATGGACTTGGATTGTGTATCTCACTTGTGGAATGCCACCCAGGAAACAAAGGGATTTGAGATGTCAAATGTTGAGAAGCTTCAAGTGCAACCACTTGGCAATATGGGCTCTGCCATGATCATATAGGTTGCAAGAACTTAGCCAAATGGACAGTGGGTGGTAGTGTTTGATAGGTGGGAACGCGTCCATTTTGGTCTAAGGGAAGGCTTCTGAAAGATTTTGTCTTGGGAAACCAAGTCTTGTGGGTAAAGTGCACCACCTCTGCAGAGTGTAAAACCTAAGTACTTAGCCATGTCCCTGGTAAAGGACAATTTGAGCATCAAGACATGGAAGCAATCAAGAATCTCATCATTCCAATTTCTAAATAAAACTTGTGGGTGAACAAGGGATTGTGTATTCTTCAATCTTTGATGGAAAGATGGCTTGATATAAGGATCTTGAAATCTTGGATTGAGGAAAATGATTTTACCAAGCACTTCAGTCTTTGATTTGTAGATGCCTCGAGAAGGATCTTCAGTCTTTGATTGAGAGAAGCATTGGAAAAGTTTTTGACAAAACTATTTATTTTCAAAACGTCAAGGAAAAATCTATTTTGAGCAATGCAAGCCTCAACTCCACTTAGCCAAATGCATATAGATGTTAGATTCCACTATACTACCATAGTATCACTTGCCAATATAATTCAAATGTATTGACCCTTTGTGGCTGTAACTTGTATGTTGCAGGTTTGACTGATTTTAGTGAAGATTGTTTGATTAGGATTACAAAGTCTACAACCAACATCTGCCTGTGGCACTTTGAAGATGATGGACCCATGATTATAGTTATTCAGCTGCAATGTAATGTAATAGCCAAATGAGCTATGTAAGATGTAATAAAATTATGTTATTCCTGGTTATAAAGTTATATTATGACCTTTGTTTCTCGATATTACATCTAAACTGTGGATGCTAGCTATTGATCCAGGGACTAGCATTGTAAAACACAGGAGGACTCTACCTTATCAGGTTGGGACCCCTTACAGATGGTATCAGAGCATTGTGTTGCCTGTAGGATTTGTAAACCCTAGGATTGGACAAAAACCCTTAGAAAAATAGGAGTTGTTTTGTTCCAAAAACTTATTTACAAAACACTTGTAAACTCTTTCCTCAACCATTTTGGTTTCAACTCTACTTCTCTTCTACTTCAACTTGATGGAAAAACCTACCCCATGACCAAAGACTACACCATGTGCAAAGGACTTCTTCAACATCTTCAACTCTAATGACTTCAACATCTTCAGCTCTAATGACTTCAACATCTTCAGCATTTTCACCAAGGACTTCCAACTTGGATATTACTAAGGACTACAAGTGAGACAAAGAAATCTTGCTCAAGATTTAGAGACTGAGAGAATGCAAAATAGGAAGGAACCATCAACAACTTTGAAGTGTTATAACCAAGAGTTTTCCTAAAGGAAACCAAGATATCATGTAGAAAGAAGAACCAACCAAGAAAGATGGAAAGATCACAAGTAAACCATATAGATGGACCACCATATTTTAGCTAAGACAAAACACACCAACTTATGTGGTGTAACAAAAATATTTTGTTGCCTAAGTATGTGCTTGAACTTTGTTGTTTGAGTGAAAAGTTGTTTGTGATTGCATGCACATTGTTTGTATGAATTGTGATGTGTGTGATTAGAAATAATTCCTTAGAAATATTTTGCCTATTCTAATCCCAATCCAACCCAAACAGATGACTACTCCAAGAGACACCAACAACAACCAAGTGGACAGCATGAAAGAGATTATAGCAACCCAAAACCAGTTGAGCCAAGAGATAACTCAGCTTTTAGCCAACAACAATGGATTAGACCCAGCCATACAAAGGATTTTGAAACTTCAATCCCAATTGTTGCAAGGAATAGTTACTCAAATGATCAACATGAGAGAAAACTTTTCCCAAAGAGCTAATGACAACAAGGATGACAAAGATGTTAATCTAGAAGGAACCCAAGTTAGCAATACTTGTGGATACAAGGATCATGCATCCAAGGAGCATGAAGATCGATGCCTCAAGAAAAGAGAAAGATCTCCCACCTATGAAGAACATGAACTAGAAGAACTCCTAGCTTTGGAGAGACCCAAAAAGAAGAAAAGGGACATAAGTCAAGTGCAATGTTACAATTGCAAAGAGATGGGACACTATGCCGGTGAATGCCCAGAAAAGAAGAAGAGACAAGAAGACAAACAAAAGCTAGTGAAACCCAAGATAAGGAAGAATTTTAGCCAAGTGATGTGCAAATACTGCAAAGAGTTAGGACATTATGCAAACTACTGTCCAGAAAAGATGAAGCATAAGATAAACCAGCCTATGAGGGATCTCAGCCTTGTCACATGTTTCAAATGCAAGGAACTAGGCCACTATGCAAACAATTGTCCAGAAAGGATGGAGAACAAGTTAAACAAGTCTATGAAGGATCTAAACCTTGGCCCATGAGTCAAGTAAAGAAACCAAGGACACCATGCAAAAGTTTGTTTAGAGAAATTTTTCCCAGGATCCCAAGAAGGACAATGTGTAATTTTTGTTTGAAAATTTTTAAGGGTGGTAGTACCCTAGCTGCTTTGAACTTGATTGTAACCCCAGCCTCCCCAAATCTCGGGACGAGATTTATTTTAAGGGTGGTAGCCTGTCACATCCCAAGATTTTCCAAATCTTGTAATGTGAAAATAAATTAATAAAATAAAACTTTGTTGATTTTCAGAGCCAGAAGAAACTTTTTGAATACAATTGGAACTTCAAACCCATTTGAATTAAAATAAACCTCAAGAGATTTAAAAAGATAAACATTTAATAAAAGGAAAATAAAAACATTTGGAAATACTATTTTGAAACAATTAAATGAAAAGATTTGTTTTCAAATGAAATAGAAGTTTTATAAATAAAGATTATTAAATAAAGGAAAATTAAACCTTGACCAAACTTTTGGAATTAAAACATTTTATTCTAAATAAATTTAGCAAAGGTTTATTTAAAATAAATTAATAAGGATTTAATATCCAATTTTATTTAACTAAGAAATTTTACCAATTTAATTAAAACATCAAAACTTATTAAATTATTTTAAATAAGTTTTCCCAATATTGATATTCACAAATAAAACTTATTAAAGTGTTTTGACTTTACTTTAGATTTTAAAATAAATATTCTCAATAAAACAAACCCTAGTGGATTTAATAATGAAAGTCTATGTTATTTAATTAATAAAGGACTCTAAAATAAAAGGTTATTTTGTTTTAAACAAATTTTCCAAATATTCTTTATTTCCAAATAAAACCTACTGATTGGATTTTGAAAGCATTAGGATCTCAAATGAGGATTTTATTAAATGAACCAAACCCTATTTGATTAATAAACCATGGTCCATTTTATTTAAATTATAGATGGGACCATAAACAAAATCTTGTGAATATAAAAAAAAGAGGTAAGTGAATTGAATTTCCAAAGCTATTAAAGCCTTACCAAAAACCCATACCAAGTGGAGTACAATAGATCCTAAAAGGAATCAAAAGTATAAACAAATAATAAATAAGTTTTCATTAATTGGAATCACCAAGTTTGGATCTCTAAATAAAAGGATATGGATTTCATAAGACAAAGATGAAAATATTAATAAAGAATAATTACAGACCAAATCAAATCTTGGCCTAATCCATGAAGTAAATGGAGTGATGATTAATCCCAATTCAAATAAAAATATGAAATAAAGAATATTCCAAATAAAATAAAATGGAAATAACCATTCTATCCCTATTTTAAATAAGGACAAATCTCTAAATAAAAATACATGAGAAAATGATATTTGGAAATTAAAACAATTACCCAATCTTATATGATTAATAAATCACTTTGGAATACTTTCCAAATAATTCAATATGAATTATTTGAACCAAATAAACAAATCCTAAATGGATTATTATCTAAGGACCATTTATTTAATTATAAATGGAACCTAAAATAAAAGGTTATTTTATTTTAAAACAAGATTTCCAAGCATCCTTATTTTCAAATAAAACCTACTGGTTTGATTATGAAAATAATTAGATTTCAAATGGAAGATTTATTAATAAAAATCAAACCCTATTTTATTAAATAACTAGTGATCCATTTTATTTAACTATTAAATGGATCCTAAAATAAATAAGGATATTATTTTATTTTATTTTGAGATTTGGTTTATGTTGATAAACAAAATCAAATTCAAATTTACAAACTGAATGATTGTTTGGATTTGATTTGAGTGTGAATTGTTTGTTTGGAAATTCAAAGAAATTGAAATTAGAAAAGGAAAAGAAAATGACAGAAATAAAAATAAAGCAAATTAACCAGCCCCAACTACCCCAGCCCAGCCAATCCACCCAGCCCTCTCCTCCCCGAACCGTTTCCTCACTCAAAACAACCCACGGCAACCGTGGTGGACCTTTCCTCGATTCATTTCCCCACCGATCAATGGACCCCACACCTCGCTTCTTCTTCCCAACCAAGACCCCTTCTCGCCGCCGTTGAGGCTTGATTTCGCGATCAAATACGCCTTAACGCCGCCTTAACTCAGCAATCATGCTGTCTTAATCGCCACGACCTCTCCTCCATTTCCCTCTGCTTCCTTCCCGAGCACGCCCCAGCCGCAGTGCGCCAACCACTCCCTGTCTCCGACGAGGTCCGTTGTGATTCCATCCAAACCGGACCACCCCATGCCACACCGAGCACAAACAGGTTCCCACTTCCTGAAGCTCCTCTCAGACTCTCCTTTCAACGCTGGCGCCAGAAGTCTTCGACAAAAGTTAGCCGCCGTCTTCCTCAACTCCGACGACGCCCTGGTGATTCCAGACCACCCGACCCTCTCGTTCACGCACGCCTTCTTCGTATCCTTGCGCTCGACCATGTGCCTCGTTTGTCTCCGGGTGACTCTAGCCGTCTTCGACTTGACCAGAGCCGTCCGTCACCGATGTCGACTCGACGAGCAATTCCGCCAACCCAAAGGCGCCCTGCCTCCAAGAGCACGTTGAGCATCAAGCATCATCCCGCGAATCAGGTGAGCCCCTCTCTTTCTCGCTTTCCCACGCCGGCGATGCCATCGCCGCGCCGCCACATGAATCCACCGCCGGTTCTAGGTCAATAGATAGGAACCGTAGGATGCAGATCCACCGGCGAGATAGAACGACTTAAACGCGAAGAGGTACTCGATCTGCCACACGATTGAGTTAGATCCAACGATCGGGCGTGATCCGCGGCGGCGGTACCGAATAGGAAGCCGTGTCCAGTGTTTGATTTAAATCAGAAATTTGAATCAGATTTAATTGCAAACTTCAAACCTTTGTAACTTTTGATCCATACGTCCAAATTTGACAAATTTTATATCAAAAGATTCAGGAGAACAAGCCCTAGCCAACCATGGCCTTAGTTTGTCAAATAGTATTTGTTAGCTTGTTTAAATTTGCAGATTCTTTTGAGTGCTTGCTAACATTAGAAAAATCATTTAAAAATGAATTTTGAGATCAAACCTTTGCCAATTGGTTTATTGTGACCCTACTGACCCTAGGAACCAACCCATGGTTTGGAAAATGAATTTGGAAAAGTTTGGAATGGATTAATTAGTTTAGTCCATTTCTAGCCAAATAAAATTAGTGATTTTATTATGGAAATGTTTAAAGGAAGAAAACTTTGAGTAGATGGTTTGGACCAAACCTACTGACCCCAAAACACCAAGTTTTGCAATAGCAACTCATTTGGTGAACCCTGTAAGCTAATGCCTTAGTAAAAATATTTCTACACCACATAAAATAACACTTTGTTTTAAAAATGGTTTTAAAGTGAAACCTTTAGCAAATGACTTGGCCACTTTAGGAAATGACCATTAGATGTACCCAAATGACTATGACCCACTAGGAACCACTTTTTCAAACAAAACAAAGTTTGGCATGCTTGCATGCATTTCTTTGACATTGTTATTTATGTGTGTTGTTTTGCTTGATTGGTAGATTGAGTTTGTGCCTTGCTTGATTGATTTGTAGTGACTTGAAGAGTGTGATTGTTGCAAAGATCAAGAAGTGAACCTATACTCTACCAAAAAGGCAAGTGATGCTACATACTTTCTATCCCAATACTTTTATTATGCATTAGTGATTTTGCTAAGTAAATTGCATGGATTTTGCTAAGTATAGATCTTGCTATAGGAAAACCTTGTAGAAGAATCCTTAGTAGGATTTTCCTAAGATAGAGATCCCTACTACTACCAAGCTTAGCCTAGCTAATAGAAAACATGGGTGGAATATATATTCACACTATGGAAAAATACTCTAAGTCTAAGGACTTGTGATTTTTTCTAATAAAACAACTAAGTTAATGAATCACCTGGGTGGAATGGAATAGCTCGGTGGAGAATGGTTGAGTGGTTCACAAGGCCATGGACTTGGATTGTGTATCTCACTTGTGGAATGCCACCCAGGAAACAAAGGGATTTGAGATGTCAAATGTTGAGAAGCTTCAAGTGCAACCACTTGGCAATATGGGCTCTGCCATGATCATATAGGTTGCAAGAACTTAGCCAAATGGACAGGGTGGTAGTGTTTGATAGGTGGGAACGCGTCCATTTTGGTCTAAGGGAAGGCTTCGAAGATTTTGTCTGGGAAACCAAGTCTTGTGGGTAAAGTGCACCACCTCTGCAGAGTGTAAAACCTAAGTACTTAGCCATGTCCCTGGTAAAGGACAATTTGAGCATCAAGACATGGAAGCAATCAAGAATCTCATCATTCCAATTTCTAAATAAAAACTTGTGGGTGAACAAGGGATTGTGTGTATTCTTCAATCTTTGATGGAAAGATGGCTTGATATAAGGATCTTGAAATCTTGGATTGAGGAAAATGATTTTACCAAGCACTTCAGTCTTTGATTTGTAGATGCCTCGAGAAGGATCTTCAGTCTTTGATTGAGAGAAGCATTGGAAAAGTTTTTGACAAAACTATTTATTTTCAAAACGTCAAGGAAAAATCTATTTTGAGCAATGCAAGCCTCAACTCCACTTAGCCAAATGCATATAGATGTTAGATTCCACTATACTACCATAGTATCACTTGCCAATACAATTCAAATGTATTGACCCTTTGTGGCTGTAACTTGTATGTTGCAGGTTTGACTGATTTTAGTGAAGATTGTTTGATTAGGATTACAAAGTCTACAACCAACATCTGCCTGTGGCACTTTGAAGATGATGGACCCATGATTATAGTTATTCAGCTGCAATGTAATGTAATAGCCAAATGAGCTATGTAAGATGTAATAAAATTATGTTATTCCTGGTTATAAAGTTATATTATGACCTTTGTTTCTCGATATTACATCTAAACTGTGGATGCTAGCTATTGATCCAGGGACTAGCATTGTAAAACACAGGAGGACTCTACCTTATCAGGTTGGGACCCCTTACACCAGCCCTCTATTTATAGAGGGGGGGGGGCGGCCAGCCCTTGCCCCTCCTCCAAGCCTTGGGCCGGCGGCCAAGGGAGGGAGGAGTGGGGGGCAAGGACTCTCCCCTCTTCTAGAAACCCTATCTCTAGTTTAAACGATTTAAACCCTATAGGATCGACTGGGCCCTATGGGGCCTTGTGCCCCTGGCCCAATGCGGCCAGGACACTCCCTCATAGGCCCATGCCCCCTCCCGGAAGGTGGGGCCACGTTGGTCCCCTTCCGGAAGGTTCTAGAAGCTCAGACAATACCGATTAACCCGAACAATTCGAACTCCAAAACTGCACCGCCTTATATGAATCTTATTCTCCTGACCACTCCGAACCTCTCATGATGTCCCGGATCCCATCCGAGACTCAACAAAAACTCATAAACCAATTATCCAATCTATCCTAGCCGAGACACGTTAAGTGTGTGACCTGCGGGTTCGAGAATATGCGTACATGATCTTCTATCAATAATCAACAGGGGTGCAGGCACCCATATTGACTCCCATACATTCATCGATGATCATATCGGATGAACCACGATGCCAGATTCAATCAATCCCATATATATATTCCTCTGTCTCGCGATATTTTACTTGCGAGATTCGATCGCTTGCATGGTCATACCTAGTTCAATCTCGCTCACGCAAGTACTTTACTCGTAATCCGATATCACTTTGTGATTAACTCCTTAACCACATGCTTGCAAGCGGTGTTGATATCGACACGAGTGGGCCCAAGTATATCTCTCCGACTTGGGAGGGACAAATTCCATCTCGATACATACAACCCAATGATACTTTCCGATCACCGAGAGACACCTTTATGATCACCCTCTCATAGGATGACGTTTGATGACCTCAAAGCTTTCTTCCGATACCGTGGAGTTGTATTATCTCATGGTCTAAGGAATACAATATTTGACATAGGAAAAGCTTCAAAGATGAACACGATGAAACAATCTAATTGCTTTGCTTAGTTTGGGTCTGTTCATCATATCATTCTCCAATGATATGATCTCATTATCAATTGACAACTCATGTCTATGGTTAGGAAACCTTAACCATCATTGATCAATGAGCTAGTCCATAGAGGCGTACTAGGGACACGGTGTTGTTCACAAACCACACAAGTATTAAAGTTTCCGCTTAATACAATTCTAGCATGGAATATAAACTTTATCATGAACAAGAATTATAATAATAACATCTTTATTATTGCCTCTAGGGCATAATTCCAACAGTCTCCCACTTGCACTAGAGTCAATAATCTAGTTTACATTTGGCAACAATCTCACACCCATGGCACTGAGGTGCTGATCATGTTTTGCACGTGGAAGAGGTTTAGTCAATGGATCTGCGACATTCAGATCTGTATGTACTTTGCTAATCTTCGATCTCCATCCGCAATATAATATCGGTTTATATGAAACTTGGTTGATATGCTTGGTCTTTGGATGATATCTTGGTTCCTTAGCGAGTGCTATGGCGCCAGTGTTGTCACACAATATCTCTAGTGGGTCCAATGCACTTGAACCACGCCAAGCTCGATGATGAAGTTTCGATCCAAACTCCTTCACTTGACGCTCGCAGAGCCATGTATTCCGCTTCCAATGTAGATCCCGCGATCACGCTTTGCTTGCAGCTTCTCCACTCAGCTCCTCCATTCAAAATATAAACGTATCCCGTCTCGAGATTTGGAATCATCCTTGTCGTTGTCAAAACTAGCGTCGACGTAACCTTTACGACAAGTCGCTCATCACCCCATAGACTAAGAACATTTCTTTAGTCCTATTCGTGTACTTTAGGATGTTCTTCACGGCTGTCGATGTTCCACTCGGATCACTTTGATATCTCGTCAAACTAAGAGCATTGGACACATCCGTCTAGTACACAAGATGGCATACATGATGGAACCTATGGCCGAGGCATAAGGCACTTGCTCATAGCTTCCTATCATTTCATCAGATGGACACCGAGCCTTGCTCAATATATTACCCGCCAACATAGGCATCGGACCTTTCTTTGCCTTATCCATTCCGAACCTTTTAACTTTGTCTAGGTATGTACTCCGCTTAAAGCTATTAGCGCCTTTGTCTATCTCTATAGATTTTGATGCCCAATATATAAGCGACTTCACCTAGGTCTTTCATTGAAAAACATTTGTTCAAATAACTCTTCACATCGTTAAGCATGTTGATGTCATTTCCAATAATCAATATGTCATCCACATATAGTACCAGAAACGTCACCGAGCTCCCACTCACTTTCTTGTAGATGCAAGCTTCGTACCAATTTGGAACAAATCCAAAGCTCTTGATCACTTGATCAAAACGAAGGTTCCAACTCCGAGATGCTTGCTTCAGTCCATAAATGGAACGCTGAAGTTTGCATACTTTATCAGCATCCTTAGGATCGACAAAACCTTCGGGTTGCATCATATACAACTCTTCATCAATGTTGCCATTGAGGAATGC
The DNA here is from genome assembly GCA_030063025.1 of Avena longiglumis. Taxonomy (NCBI): domain Eukaryota; kingdom Viridiplantae; phylum Streptophyta; class Magnoliopsida; order Poales; family Poaceae; genus Avena; species Avena longiglumis. The sequence goes on from CP125976.1 coordinate 525,183,931, forward strand.
AGTCTTGACATCCATCTGCCATATTTCATAATCATGAAACGCAGCAATTGCTAATAAAATCCGAATGGACTTAAACATCGCTACGGGAGAGAGAGTCTCATCATAGTCAACACCTTGAACTTGTCGAAAACCTTTTGCGACAAGCCGTGCTTTATAGATGGTAACATTACCATCCACGTCCGTTTTCTTCTTGAATATCCATTTGCACTCAAAGGCCTTTCGGTCGCTAGGAGGGTCCACCAAAGTCCATACTTGGTTTTCGCTCATGGATCCCAATTAGGATTTCATGGCTTCTAGCCATTTCTCAGAGTCTGGGCTCATCATCGCTTCCTCATAGTTCGTAGGTTCACTGTCTTCTACTAACAAGACAACAAGACAGGTTGCCGCACCACTCGAGAGGGCACGCGACCTTGTCGACTGCGACGCTCAAGAGCAAGATCGTCAAGCTTCATGATCCTTGTCATTAGCTTCCTCTATTGTTGGTGCAGGCGGCACTGGAACATTCAAGAGAAGGTTCAATAACCTCGTCTAGCTCTACTTTCCTCCCACTCACTTCTTTCGAGAGAAACTCCTTCTCAAGAAAGGAACCGTTCTTTGCGACAAACACTTTGCCTTCGGTTCTGTGATAGAAGGTATACCCAATAGTTTCCTTAGGGTATCCTATGAAGACGCATTTCTCCGCTTTGGTTTCGAGCTTGTCCGGCATCAACTTCTTGACGTAAGCTTCGCATCTCCAAACTTTAAGAAACGACAACTTAGGTTTAGCACCAAACCACATTTCATATGGTGTCGTCTCAACGGATTTAGATGGAGCCCTATTTAAAGTGAATGCAGCGGTTTCTAATGCATAACCCCAAAATGATAACGACAAATCAGTAAGAGACATCATTGATCGAACCATATCTAATAGGGTTCGATTCCTGCTCGTACACACCATTGCGTGTGGTGTTCCGGTGGCGTGAGTTGTGAAACGATTCCACTTGCTTTAAGATGCGTGAGAAAATCATAACTCAAATATTCACCTCCACGATCGGATCATAGAAACTTAATCTTCATACGATGGTTCTCCACTTCATTCAAATTCTTTGAATTTTTCAAATGTTTCGATTTATGTTTCATTAAATAGACATACCCATATCTACTTAAGTCATCGGTAAAAGTGAGGAAATAGCGATATCCACCGTCGAAACACTCATCGGTCCGCATACATCGATGTATGATTTCCAACAAGTCCGTTGCTCGCTCCATCATTCCAGAACGGGTTTTGATCATCTTGACCATGAGGCATGGTTCGCATGTGTCAAATGATTCAAAATCAAGAGTCTCCAAAAGTCCATCGAATGGAGTTTCTTCATGCGCTTTACACCAATATGACCTAGACGATAAAGCCACAAATAAGTAGTATTATCACTATCTACTTTGCATCTCTTAGCCTCAATGTTATGGATGTGTGTTTCATCCCTTCGAGATTTAGAAGAAATAAACCATTCACAAGAGGTGCATGACCATAAAAGATGTTACTCATATAAATAGAACAACCATTATTCTCCGATTTAAATGAATAACCGTCTTGCAATAAACATGATCCGAAATGATGTTCATGCTCAACGCAGCACATAATAACATTTATTAAGGTTTAAAACTAATCAAGGTAAAATTAAGGAGAGCGTGCCACGGCCATCACATCAACTCTTGATCCGCTGCCAACGCATCGTCACCTCATCCCTCGCAAGCTCATTCTCGTAGCTCCTTTTGAGTTACAAATATTAGCAATCGAACCGTATCAAATACCTGTGCACTACAACGAGGGATAGTAAGGAAAACATCAATAACATGTATATCAAATATACCTTTGATGGTGCCAGCCTTCTTGTCCGCTAAGTACTTAGGATTCTTGCCCAAAGGACCCTTGTCCTTGCAATAGAAGCACTCGGTCCGCTTGGGACCGGACTTGAGCTTCTTCTCGCAGAGCATCATTAGCTTGCCGCCCTTCTTGAAGGGCTTCTTTGCTCCCTTACCTTTCTTAAAGGAGGGTTTGTTGACCATCAACACATGATTATCCTTCTTGATGTCCACCTCCGCAGCCTTTAGCTTTGCGAAGAGCTCGGTGATCGTATCAGTGGAGCCAATCTGATTATGAGTCACTACAAAACTTTTGTAGCTGGGAGGGAGTGATTGCGAACCTCACAATCTTGAGCTCCTCTGGAATCGTGCATTCCAGTTGCTCAAGGCATTGAGTGTAGCCCGACATCTTTATGGCGTGCTCACTAACGGAACTCCCTTCCTCCATCTTGCAGTTAAAGAACTTCTCAGAGATCTCATATCTCTCAGAACGGGCTTGAGTCTGAAACATGGTTTCCATCTCCTCGAGAATCTCAAAGGGCCCGGGATAGGGTTCAAAACAATTTTGAAGTTCCGGTTCCATAGCAAACAACATGGTGCTCTTAATCACACCATAATCATCTTTGCGCGACTGATAGAAAGCTTTCTCATCACCGTAGCTTGAGCAGGGGTCACCTAACGCCTTTCCAAGGACATAGTCCTTTGTCCGCCGTATGTAATGATTCTTAGATTGCGGAACCAATTGGTGAAGTTAGACCCATTGTTTCTAAGCTTTTCTTTCTCAGCAAAAACGTTGAAGTTGAAGTTGGACTTGGCCATGTGATCTACAGTATTTGCAAGTACAATTTAGACTATGTTCATGATAAATAGTTAAACTTAATCAAATTACTAGATGAACTCCCACTAAATTCAACATCCCTCAATTTGTTTAGTGAACACAATCCAAATTCACCACACCTAATCCAATCATCACGAGAAGAGATGTGGTTTCAATGGTGGACAACAAAGTGTCGATCATATCATTCATATGACTCATGCTTAACCTTTCGGTTCTTGTGTTCCGAGGCCATGTCGTACATGCTAGGCTCAAGCTAGACCCAAGTATTTCCGCGTGTGCAAAACTGGCTTGCACCCGTTGTATGTGAGCGTAGAGTCTATAGCACCCGATCATCACGTGATGCTTGGACACGATGAACTGTCGCAACGGTGCATACTTGGGGAGAACACAGTTTTTATCTTGATATTTAAGTGAGGAATCATCTTATAATGCTACCGTCGCGATCTAAGCATAATAAGATACATAAAAGGATAAACATCACATACATATAACTTTATGTGACATGGTATAGCCAATCTTCGCGCAATGATCTCCATCTTGTGCGTTCCGGCATGATCTCCATCACTCCACCATGATTGCCTCCACCACGAATAGCAACTACAACTATTGCTAACTACTTAGCGATAAAGTAAAGCTATTACATGGCGTATAAGAAGTTGACTCGCAGGTCATACACAATTATAAAGACAACCATATGGATCCTGTCGGTTGTGTACTCATCGACATGCAAGTCGTGAAACATTACAAAACATGATCATCGCATACAATATACACATCACATCTTGGGCCATACCATATCACAGAAAAAAATCACTGCAAAAACAAGTTAGACGCCTCTACTTTGTTGTTGCATGTTTTACGTGGCTTATGGGAGTAGATGCTAAGAACGATTCTTACCTACGAAAAGCCACAACGGTGATATTATGGTTGCCAAACTCCGTGTTAATCCCATGACAACTATAGTGAGAGAACCGACATCCACCACCGCATGCAAGCCACACGTGAAGTGCGGAGCCCTCGCGAACGACGTCGCGTAAGGTTGGCCTGGACCGCTTCAATCTCACTATCCCGTCATAAGAAGAACACAAACAAGAGGCTTGCAACAGAAAACATCAACGCCCGCAACAACCATGTTGCGTTTCTACTCGTGAAACATCTACGCATAGATCTAGCTCGATACCATCAAGGGTTTCAAGGCATAGTAAATCAAAATTTTCTACGGATGCGAATGAGGGAAAGCCAAGATCTAATCTAGGAGATGCAATCAACGAGAGATTGGATTAGATCTTCATACCCTTGAAGATTCGCACAATGGAACATTCGTCGAACGTGGGTGATGTAGTCGCACTCGCTTCTCCTCCTCGCGATCCGATCCGATCTAGCACCACAAGTGGCGGTGCCTCCGTGAGATGCACACGCAGCACCTCGACGCCTCCTCCTTCCTGACCAGCAAGTATGGTGGAGAGATAGATTGGATCTACAACACGGTGTGGTGTATATGGTGGAGAATTTGCAGCAGGCTTCGCCACAAACAGTGGGAGGGAGAGAGGAAGGTAGCAGGGCTGCTAGGGTTGGAGGCAAGGTGTGGGGGGGGGGGCACCAGCCCTCTATTTATAGAGGGGGGGGGGCCAGCCCTTGCCCCTCCTCCAAGCCTTGGGCCGGCGGCCAAGGGAGGGAGGAGTGGGGGGCAAGGACTCTCCCCTCTTCTAGAAACCCTATCTCTAGTTTAAACGATTTAAACCCTATAGGATCGGCCGGGCCCTATGGGGCCTTGTGCCCCTGGCCCAATGCGGCCAGGACACCCTCATAGGCCCATGACCCTCCCGGAAGGTGGGGCAACGTTGGTCCCTTCCGAAGGTTCTAGAAGCTTCGCACAATACCGATTAACCCGAACAATTCAACTCCAAAACTGCACCGCCTTATATGAATCTTATTCTCCCACCACTCCGAACCTCTCGTGATGTCCCGGATCCCATCCGAGACCAACAAAAACTCATAAACCAATTATCCAATCTATCCTAGCCGAGACACGTTAAGTGTGTGACCTGCGGGTTCGAGAATATGCGACATGATCTTCTATCAATAATCAACAATGGGTCTGGCACCCATATTGAATCCCACACATTCATCGATGATCATATCGGATGAACCACGATGCCAGGATTCAATCAATACCATATATATTCCTTCATCTCGTGATATTTTACTTGCCCGAGATTCGATCGCATCAGTCATACCTAGTTCAATCTCGCTCACAAGCAAGTACTTTACTCGTTCCTAATCCGATATCACTTTGTGATTAACTCCTTAACCACATGCTTGCAAGCGGTGTTGATATCGATGAAAGGGCCCCGGTATATCTCTCCGACTTGGGAGGGACAAATTCCATCTCGATACATACAACCCAACAGATACTTTCCGATCACCTGAGAGACACCTTTATGATCACCCTCTCATAGGATGACGTTTGATGACCTCAAAGCTTTCTTCCGATACCATGGAGTTGTATTATCTCATGGTCTAAGGAATACAATATTTGACATAGGAAAAGCTTCGCAAAGATGAACACGATGAAACGATCTAATTGCTTTGCTTAGTTTGGGTCTGTCCATCATATCATTCTCCAATGATATGATCTCATTATCAATTGACAACTCATGTCTATGGTTAGGAAACCTTAACCATCATTGATCAATGATCTAGTCCATAGAGGCGTACTAGGGACACAGTGTTGTTCACAAACCACACAAGTATTAAAGTTTCCGCTTAATACAATTCTAGCATGGAATATAAAATTTATCATGAACAAGAATTATAATAATAACATCTTTATTATTGCCTCTAGGGCATAATTCCAACAAAACATTTGAAAGCACCTAATGGTCATTTTATAAAGTGGCAAAGTCATTTGCAAAGGATTTCACTTCCTAAACCATTTTCAAAACAAAATATCATTTTATGTGGTGTGGAAATGTTTTTACTAAGTCATTAATCTATAGGTTTCACAAAAAGTCTTTTCAAACCATAAAACCTTGTGTTTAGGGTCAGAGAGTTTAAAACAAAAAATTTCCCAAAGGTTTTCTTCCAAAACTATTTTTAATAAATAAACTATATTTTTATTAGGCTAGAATTGGTTTTAAATCAAAGAATCATTCTTTTGTTTCACCAAATACATTTTTGAATCCACAAAGTGTTTCCTATGGTCAGTAGGTTCAAATCAATCCAATTTCCAAAGATTTTATCCCCAAAAACATTTTAGAAAAAATTTTATAACCTAAACAAGCATACAAATGTTTCTGCAAAAACAAACATTTTTCTAGAAGATTTTTACTAAACAAATGGCATGGTTGGCTAGGGCTTGTTCCACTGATTCCATTGATATAAAGTTTGCAAATTTTGGACGTGTGGATCAAAAGTTACAAGGGTTTCAAATCTGCATCTAAATCAGATTTCAAATTCTGTTTTAAATCATCCAGTGACACGCGGCGTGTTCTGATTCGTCCATACCGTTTCGCTCGGATCGGCTACTCTGGCGCGTTGGATCTAATTAAATCGCACGGATCAGATTGCTTACCCCTTCGCTTTAAGTGGTTCTATCCTATCCACTAGATCGAGATCGGACGGCTGCTGCGAGCTTGACCTAAAACGATCGGCGCTGCGGCGGTGGCTGGCGGCGGAGCGGCCAGATGGTGGCGGTGCCGGCGATACAGGAAGCTAGAGTGGCTGGGGAGATGCTCACCGCGTTCGCAGAAGCCTGGGGAAGCTCAAGGTGTTCTCTAGGAGTCAAGGGGTGCTCTGGTCCGACGTGGATTGCTCACCGGAGTCCACACGGCGTCGGGCGTGCTCTGGTCGTCGTTGTGGGCGAGGCTACAGGGCATGCCGAAGCAAAATAGAGGGTTCGTTAGACGCGCATGGTACTAAGGAGCATGTGAGCATCACTGAATGGCATCGGGGCGGTCCGAGCTTACCAGGAAGACTCGCCGGAGTTGTGGGGTTCTTCGGTGGCGCTCAGACGAAGACGGAGGCGAGGTTGTAGGTCACTCGCGGGCGAGCTGAGGCCACAGAGTGGTGCGCCAGAGTCTGGTGAACTTGCCTGCGTGCTCGGGGAGGCAAGGGGCGGCGAGGTTCGGCCGGAATCGTCGCCGGAGCTTGTCGGGGACAGTGGCGGTGTCGAGCGAAATTCGGCAGCCTGGGGGCACACTTGGGGGAGGAGACAGAGGGGAAACGGAGGGGAGACGCTGGCGTTTAAATGGGCATGGTCACGGCGAGGTTTAAGCGTGACATTATGGCGAATTGATCGCGAGCTTTCAACGGCAGAAACGGCCGCGGCGTGGTCTTCGCGGGTGAAGACGATGAACATGAGGGGTGGGGTCGGCTGGTCAGCGAGAGAGAGGAGAGGGGAAATGGGGTCCATCTGCCAGCATCTGTGTGGGTCGTTTCGCGAGTGAGAAAATGTTTCGGGGAGGGGGAAGTAGGTGGGCTTGCTGGGCCTAGTTGGGCTGGCCGGCTGGGCTGTGTCCATTTCTATTTTTTCTTCCTGATTGCTTTTTCTTTTTCTAATTCTATTTTCTGTTTTGAATTTCAAACAACAATTCAAACAACCAAAACAATCCAAACTTCCACCAAACTTTTCCATTGAGTTTGGTTCTATTTAACAACACAAACCCAAATCCCAAAATAAAATAATAATTTTATTATTTTTAGGATCTATTTAATAATTAAATAAAATAGGCCTTAATTATTAATTCAATTAGGTTTTGATTTAATAAAATCTCCATTTGAAATCTAAATATTATCAAAACCAAATCAGTAGGTTTTATTTGAAAATATAAACACTTGAAAGACTTATTTAAAATAAAATAACATTTTTATTTTAGGGTCCATTAATGATTAAATAAAATGGACCTTAGTTATTAAATCAAATAGGATTTGTTTTATTAAAATCTTTATTTTGAAATCTAAAATAAAACCAAAAACACTTAAGTAGGTTTTAATTGATAATATAAAATACTTGGAAGACTTATTTAAAATATTTTAACAAGTTTTGGTGTTTAATTAAAATGGTAAAACCTTTTATTTAAATAAAATTGGATATTAAATCCTTATTATTTTATTTAAATAAACCTTTACTCTTTTAATCAAAACAATACATTTTATTTCAAAAGCTTGGCCAAGGTTTAATTTGGCTCTATAAAATAATCCTTATTTATATTTCTACCTTTTCATTTGAAAACCAAATCTTTTTATTAAAAGATTCAAAAATATTAATTTCAAATATTTTTATTTTCCTTTATTAAATGTTTATCTTTTTAAATCCCTTTAGGATTTATTAGATCAAAATAAGTTTGAAGGCTCCCAATTGGATTAAAAAAGTTTCTTCTCACTCTGAAAATCAACAAAGTTTTATTTTATTCATTTATTTTTCACATTACAAGATTTGGAAAATCTTGGGATGTGACAGACTACCACCCTTAAAATAAATCTCGTCCCGAGATTTGGGAAGGCTTGGGTTACAAGTAGGCTCAAAACATCTAGTGTACTACCACCCTTAAATTTTTTCCAACTAAATTACATCTTGGCTTGCTTGGGATTTTGGTGTAACTTTCCTGGACAGAAGTTTGCATAGTGGCCTAGTTCCTTGCATTTGAAACATGTGATAAGGCTGAGGTCTTGAGGTGGCTTCTCTGGACAATATGATGCATAATGTCCCAACTCTTTGCAGTGGTTGCACATCACTTGGCTAAAATCCTTCCTCATCTTGGGTTTCACTAGCTTTTGTTTGTCTTCTTGGTTCTTCTTCTTTTCTGGGAATTCACTGGCATAGTGTCCCATCTCTTTGCAATTGTAACATTGCAACTGGCTTATGTCCTTCTTCTTCTTTTTGGGTCTTTCCAAAGCTAGGAGTTCTTCTAGTTCATGTTCTTCATACCTCACCTTAGAGGTGGGAAATCTTTCTCTCTTCTTGGGGCATTGGTCTTCATGCTCCTTGGATGTATGATCCTTGTCTCCACAAGTATTGCTAGCTTGGGTTCCTTCTAGAATAGCATCTTTGTCATCCTTGTTGTCATTAGCTTTTTGGGAAAAGTTTTCTCCCATGTTGATCATTTGAGTAACCAATCCTTGCAACAATTGGGATTGAAGTTTCAAAATCCTTTGTATGGCTGGGTCTAGTCCATTGTTGTTGGCTAAAAGCTGAGTTGTCTCTTGGTTCAAATGGTTTTGGGTTGCTATGAGTTCTCTCATGTTTTCCTCTTGGTTGCTGTTGTTGTCATCAACCTTGATGTTGGAGTCTCTTGGAGTAGTCATCTGTTTGGGTTGAATGGAGATTAGAATAGGCAAGAAATTTCTAAATAAGGATTCTAATCACATTCATCACAATTCACTTAAGCAATGTGCAAGGAATCACAAACAAACATTCCACTCAAACAACAAGTTTCAAGCATATTTTTAGGCAACCAAAAATATTTTTGTTACACCACACAAGGGTGTGTTTGACTTAAACTAAATATGGTGGTCCATCTATATGGTTCACTTGAAATCTTTCCATCTTTCTTGGTTGATTCTTCATGAACAAGATCATGGCTTCCTTAGGAAAACTCTTGGCCACTAATCCTCAAAGGTGGTCATGGTTCTTTCTAAGTGGTGTTTCCTTAGTCTCCAAATCGTGAGCATGATTTCTTGTCTCACTTGTCCTTAGTGATAACCATGGTTGAAGTCCTTGGTGAATATGCTGAAGATGTTGAAGTCATTAGAGTTGAAGAAGTTGAAGTCATTAGAGTTGATGAAGTCCTTAGCTCATGGTGAAGTCTTTGGCCATGGGGTAGGTTTTTCCATCAAGTTGAAATAGATGAGATGTAGAATCAAAACCAAAATAGTTGGGTAAAAAGTTTTACAAGATTGTTTGTAAATAATTTTTGGAACAAATACAACTCCTATTTTTCTAAGGGTTTTTGTCCAATCCTAGGTTTACAAATCCTACAGGCAACACAGTGCTCTGATACCATCTGTAAGATCCCTCCTTTGTAAAGGAAAGGATCCCTGTGATTGCAATGCTAGTCCCTGGATCAATAGCTAGCATCCACAGTTAAGATGTAATATCAAGAAACAGAGGTCATAATACCATGTTATAACCAGGAATAACATAATTTTATTACATCTTATGTAGCTAATTTGGCTATTACATTACATTGCAGCAGAATATCTATAAGCATGGGGTCCTTCATCTTCAAAGTGCCACAGGCAGACATGTTGGTTGTAGACTTTGTAATCCTAATCAACACACTTCACTAAATCAATCAAACCTGCAACATAACAAGTTACAGCCACAAGGGTCAATACATTTGAATTGTATTGGCAAGTGATACTATGGTAGTATAGTGGAGTCTATCATCTATATGCATTTGGCTAAGTGGAGTTGAGGCTTGCATTGCTCAAAATAGATTTTCCTTATCATTTGAAAACACTAAGTTTTTGCTTGACAAAATAATCTTTCCCAAGACATCTCCCAATCAAAGATTGAAGATCCTTTAACCCGTGTTCAACCCATAAGTTTTTAACTTAGAAATTTGGATGATGAGATTCTTGATAGCTTCCATGCCTTGATGCTCAAGTTGTCCATTGCCATGGACTTGGCTAAGTACTTAGATTTTTCCATCTGCAGAGGTTGTGCACTTTCCCCACCAGACTTGGTTTCCCAAGACAAGATCTTTCAGAAGCCTTCCCTTAGACCAAAATGGACGCGCTCCAACCTATCAAACCACTACCACCAACTATCCATATGGCTAAGTTCTTGCAACCTATATGATCCAGGCAGAGCCCATAATGCCAAGTGGTTGCACTTGAAGCTTCTCAACATTTGACATCTCAAATCTCTTTGTTCCTGGGTGGCCATCCACAAGTGAGATACACAAGGTTCACCAGTCCCCTGGCCTTGTGTAACCACTCAACCAAAAACCACCAAGCAATTACCATTCCACCCAGGTGATTCATTAACTTAGTTGTTTTATTAAAAAAAACACAAGTCCTCAGACTTAGAAATTTTCCATAGTGTGAATATATTTCCACCCTTGTTTTCTATTAGCTAAGCTAAGCTTGATAGTAGTAGGAATCTTAACTTAGGAAATTTTCTACTAAGGTTTCATCTACTAGGATTTCCCATAGCAAGGTTTATACTTAGCACAAATTCCATGCAAGTTTTACTTAGAAAAATCACTAATGCATAGTGAAAGTAATGGGAAAAAAGTATGTAGCATCACTTGGCTTTTTGGTAGAGTGTAAGTTCACTCCTTGTCCTTGCTATAATCACACTCTTCAAGTCACTACAATTCAATCAAGCAAGGCACAAGTTCAATCCACCAATCAAGCAAAACATCACATAAAATGATAGTCAAATAATGCATGCAAACATGTCAAGCTTTTCTTTATTTTAAAAAGTGGTTCCTAATGGGTCATAAACATTTGAAAGCACCTAATGGTCATTTTATAAAGTGGCAAAGTCATTTGCAAAGGATTTCACTTCCTAAACCATTTTCAAAACAAAATATCATTTTATGTGGTGTGGAAATGTTTTTACTAAGGCATTAATCTATAGGTTTCACAAAAAGTCTTTTCAAACCATAAAACCTTGTGTTTAGGGTCAGAGAGTTTAAAACAAAACATTTCCCAAAGTTTTTCTTCCAAAACTATTTTTAATAAATAAACTATATTTTTATTAGGCTAGAATTGGTTTTAAATCAAAGAATCATTCTTTTGTTTCACCAAATACATTTTTGAATCCACAAAGTGTTTCCTATGGTCAGTAGGTTCAAATCAATCCAATTGCCAAAGATTTTATCCCCAAAAACATTTTAGAAATTTTTTTATAACCTAAACAAGCATACAAATGTTTCTGCAAAAACAAACATTTTTCCAGAAGCTTTTTACTAAAAAAATGGCATGGTTGGCTAGGGATTGTTCCACTGATTCCATTGATATAAAGTTTGCAAATTTTGGACGTGTGGATCAAAAGTTACAAGGGTTTCAAATCTGCATCTAAATCAGATTTCAAATTCTGTTTTCAATCATCCAGTGACACGCGGCGTGTTCTGATTCGTCCATACCGTTTCGCTTGGATCGGCTACTCTGGCACGTTGGATCTAATTAAATCGCATGGATCAAATTGCTTACCCCTTCGCTTTAAGTGGTTCTATCCTATCCACTAGATCGAGATCGGACGGCTGCTGCGAGCTTGACCTAAAACGATCGGCGGAGCGGCCAGATGGTGGCGGTGCCGGCGATACAGGAAGCTAGAGTGGCTGGGGAGATGCTCACCGCGTTCGTAGAAGCCTGGGGAAGCTCAAGGTGTTCTCTAGGAGTCATGGGGTGCTCTGGTCCGACGTGGATTTCTCACCGGAGTCCACGCGGCGTCGGGCGTGCTCTGGTCGTCGTTGTGGGCGAGGCTACAGGGCATGCCGAAGCAAAATAGAGGGTTCTTTAGACGCGCATGGTACTAAGGAGCATGTGAGCATCACTGAATGGCATCGGGGCGGTCCGAGATTACCAGGAAGACTCGCCGGAGTTGTGGGGTTCTTCGGTGGCGCTTAGACAAAGACGGAGGCGAGGTTGTAGGTCACTCGCGGGCGAGCTGAGGCCACAGAGTGGTGCGCCAGAGTCTGGTGAACTTGCCTGCGTGCTCGGGGAGGCAAGGGGCGGCGAGGTTCGGCCGGAATCTTCGCCTGAGCTTGTCGGGACAGTATGGTGTCGGCGAATTCGGCAGCCTCGGGCGCACTTGGGGAGGAGATGAGGGAAACGAGGAGGAGACGTTTAAATGGGCATGGTCACGGCGAGGTTTAAGTGTGACATTATGGCGAATTGATCGCGAGCTTTCAACGCAGAACGGCATGCGTGGTCTTCGCGGGTGAAGACGATGAACATGAGGGGTGGGGTCGGCTGGTCAGCGAGAGAGAGGAGAGGGAAAATGGGGTCCATCTGCCAGCATCTGTGTGGGTCGTTTCGTGAGTGAGAAAATGTTTCGGGGAGGGGGAAGTAGGTGGGCTTGCTGGGCCTAGTTGGGCTACTGGCCGGTGTGTCCATTTCTATTTTTTCTTCCTGATTGCTTTTTCTTTTTCTAATTCTATTTTCTGTTTTGAATTTCAAACAACAATTAAAACAACCAAAACAATCCAAACTTCCACCAAACTTTTCCATTGAGTTTGGTTCTATTTAACAACACAAACCCAAATCCCAAAATAAAATAATAATTTTATTCTTTTTAGGATCTATTTAATAATTAAATAAAATAGGCCTTAATTATTAATTCAATTAGGTTTTGATTTAATAAAATCTCCATTTGAAATCTAAATATTATCAAAACCAAATCAGTAGGTTTTATTTGAAAATATAAACACTTGAAAGACTTATTTAAAATAAAATAACATTTTTATTTTAGGGTCCATTAATGATTAAATAAAATGGACCTTAGTTATTAAATCAAATAGGATTTGTTTTATTAAAATCTTTATTTTGAAATCTAAAATAAAACCAAAAACACTTAAAGTAGGTTTTAATTGAGAATATAAAATACTTGGAAGACTTATTTAAAATAATTTAACAAGCTTTGGTGTTTAATTAAAATGGTAAAACCTTTTATTTAAATAACATTGGATATTAAATCCTTATTATTTTATTTAAATAAACCTTTACTCTTTTAATCAAAACAAAACATTTTATTTCAAAAGCTTGGCCAAGGTTTAATTTTGCTCTATAAAATAATCCTTATTTATATTTCTACCTTTTCATTTGAAAACCAAATCTTTTTTTTAAAGATTCAAAAATAGTAATTTCAAATATTTTTATTTTCCTTTATTAAATGTTTATGTTTTTAAATCCCTTTAGGATTTATTAGATCAAAATAAGTTTGAAGGCTCCCAATTGGATTCAAAAAGTTTCTTCTCACTCTGAAAATCAACAAAGTTTTATTTTATTCATTTATTTTTCACATTACAAGATTTGGAAAATCTTGGGATGTGACAAACATCCATTCTTGCTCATCACCACAAGATCACCAATCTATACCAAACCATCACACCTTAGCTCTGGTTGCTCCCAGGAGCCATCCTAGAGCTAGGATAGGGGGAAATCAAGGCCAGATATACCAAGTCAAGAATAATATCCAGCAGAATGGACATGAATCAATCAAGATCCATCACAAGGGCAAGACAACAACATTAGTAGATCAAGAGCAGATGCAGCTTATCCACAATCTCACCAAGTCAAGCTGATCTATTTTGCATATCAGGTTACCAACTTATAATAGTAATATCACATACTCATTTCATCTTTTAGAGCATAAGTTTTAGTGGGGAAAATTGGAGGCTCTCAGACTGGTGTAGAAATGCTACACCAGTATCATCATTGAGCCAGGAAAAAAACATTCAAGCATCTATTTGTATATACAAACATAATCAAGCCTCAGACCATGCATCATTGGCAGCCGCACATGAGTCTCTTTTTAGCTAGTCAAGCAGTCAAAGCCAACAAATAGATCATGTCCAGAATCAAACAACTAGCAACCACATCCTTCACAACTATGGGTTGTGAGGAGAGATTTCTCTCAAATCCACATAGTAATGCTATGTTGAGTAATCATAGAGAGTTTGGTAGTCAAACTTTAGTATCTGTTCTTATTAAGAGTTTGGCCTCAACCTTTGCATCATAGGACAGGTATAGGATCTTATCAAGTTTTAGTCAATCAAGCTCACAGCAGTTCATGCAAATAGAAAACCAATATGCACACTCCAATGGATGCACCACAGTGGTAGCTATCAAGCATAAGCCTTGCTAAATGAGACAATCACATCAGCCCAAATGAAAGAAAATCATCTTCCTAGCCAAATCCTAGGAATCATTTATAATTATCTGACTATCATGTTGATAGTATACATAATTGGTCACTTTCTCACTTATTAAGCATTCAAATCATTTTCCTAAATATGAACATTAGGAATCATTCTAAAAGCATCACTGCCATATAGACCAACCATAGATGATATATCATTTCATCCATAAACACTAACCAATATAGAACACATCATTTTCTTAAGCATTCTACCCAGGAATCAGTTAGAAAAAATTTCTAACTGTCAATATAGGACATAGCATGATCAACCTCAACCTATACGGAACTAGTTGGTCAGTATAGAACATAACTGTAAATTCTGGAATTAAGCACATATGTACTCAATGCCCAAAATAACAGGAAGTCAAAGTATTATCCAACTAATCATATTTCTCACATAGCTAAGAACAACAGTGACAGTCCAAGCACAATTATACATGCTTAGTTTATCTACTAGTCAGGAGAGAGCATTCAAAGAGGACCCTTTGAGTATCACATGATCTCTGTCTCACAAGCATTACTAGAAATCTAATCACAAGCACTTGACAATAGTGAATCATCATTGACACACTCTAAACAGATCTTACAGATCAAAGATAAGGGGGATTGTCACCACATAAAACCTTAGCAGATGACACTAGGGATCTACAATCTTCAGTAGGTAGGGTAGCCGTACCAGCTATAGAGAGGGTAGAAGGAGCGACCTACCTGGGGCGAGTCCTAGCTCGCCAAAGAGGAAGCAGAGGCCACGAGTGCAGCATCACGGTGGCACGGGGGCACCGAAGCACCGGCACCACGTCGAGCCGTCCCAGCAACATCTGCGACGCGGCGAGTGTCGTAGCCAAACCGCAGCATCCAACACATCACCGGTGAACGGTGGCGCCACGGGCACCACAAATCCTAGCACCAGAGAGGGTCAGATATGACCCGATAGAGACAAGATTCTCAAATAGAGTTAGAGGGCGAGGTCTGTCTAGGGGAGGCGGAGCTTCGGCAACCAACAGAGGAAACCGCAACGGCCTGCCTTGCCGAAATCGAGACAGAGGTGGCGGCGCCTCGCTGCGTCGCGTGAGGGGAATTGGGGTCAAGGTCGTGAGCGTGCGTGTGTGTGTCTGTGTGTGAGAGAAGGAAGAGAGAGGGGCCAAAACAGCCCAAGTTAAATAAAATAAGAAATGAAATAAAAGTAAATAAATCAATTACCAAAATAACCTTTAAGCATTTTCAGCTATAGAAAATTATAGAAAAATCATAAAAATACATTTAATATGTTAAAATTATCATAAAAATAAGATCTATCTAATAAAAAATATAACTTTATTTATTTAAAATAAATACAGAGCACATAAATATTAACATCATTAAATCGTGAGTGAAATTTCATAAAATAAGAAAAACCCCTAAAAATAAAAAAAAATCATTTTTGTGTATAAAATAACTCTATTATTTTATAACTAACTTAGAGTTTTACAAATAAAATATAAATCAAATATTTAAAGACACTTAATTATTTAAATAATTTTATAAAAATAAAGGTAATACTTAAAAATAAATAAAATTCATTTTTAAGAACTTTAATAAGTATAATTCACTAGAAAAATACTATGTGTATTATTTAAAAAACATTTTAAGATAAATAAAATTCATTACTTATTTTACTCAAATAAAATAACCACTTTGTTAATTCTTAAAATTATTATTAAGTAAGAAATAATCACATTTCTTAGTAAAAACACTAAATCCTTTAAATCTAATTCCATAATCATAATCCATAATAAACCTTAAGTAAAACTATTAACTTTTAAATACTCTTGTTAAATCTTAAATCCAAATTAAACTCCTTTTAAATAAATATTACATATCACTCATGTATAACATGGTTAATAATCTTCAACTCTTAACCACTCTTAAAAATAACTCTAAACCCTAATAAATTTATAAGATCATCTAATTATGCTTCCATTAATAAATTGCATGTTATTAAACCCATCCTTCACTTACATTAAAAAGGATCATTCATAATCATATTTGTCAAAATCCTAAAACTAGATAATATTCTAAAACTCATTATATCTTAAAATTCACTTCTATTTTTATAGTTAACTTTGGTCTAAACAATCATAAACATCTCATTTGAAGTTTATTCATGTTTTAAAGTTAACTTTAGTCACTTGTATCATTAATTGAAACATAATAACTTAACATCATTTGTAACCCTCACAAACCCTAATGTAAAACCTAATAAACCTTAAGACTAATTAACCTTAACTAAATACTAGTTTCTTCAAATGTTATTCTTTTTGCCACTTCACACAAACAAGTCTATAATAGTTCCTTCAACTCTTAAGAACTCAACTCAAGGATTTCTTATCCTAGTCACTAGATAACAATTTAATCATAATCACATTACTCTATCCGTATTTGTATATTTTGGATTGTTAACACTTAAGTTCCTTATCAATGTCATTGCTTATGAAATAAACCTAAAGATAAACCCAATCTTAAAGAAGATACCTAAGATCAACTTATTCAAAATACTAAGGGTTTCATTTTGGGAATTATAAAATTGCATAGCATTATTTATGCATAATGGCATCTTGCTTCTTTAAACATTAGTCCTTACCGGACCAATGATGATGATTTCAGATATTGTATCTTATATTATCTCGAAGACCGTGAGTGCATAATCTTGCAATCACAAAAGGCAAGTTCACACTTGCTCATGTCCTTTGATTATTTTCTGTAAAGTATTTTGGTAAATCTAGTATTGTCATCACCTGCATTTGAAAAAGGTCAGAAAACACTATTTTCATAATAATATGAAACTAGGTTATTTACCATGAGGTAAAAATCTACTATGAAAGTTCCGGTGGTAAAGGGATATATTATCTAGGACTTAAACAACCAATGTCGCCAGTGATTCTTGTGCCGTATATTACGCGTTAACCATGAGATTTGGAATGGGACGGAGAAGTCAGCTGGATCGGCTCCCTTTCGCATGCATTGGACACTGTTCTGGGCATTTGTAAGTTGCAGATCATGGGTATAGCCGTTTTATATGGGGAAAGTCTACCGTGGATCTGGGCTTACAAAAGACAAATTTCTAGTGTTAATGGTTGTGGTGTGTATCCAACTAAGGTATAGACGTTTTTATACGGGGAAAAGTCTACCTTGAGTTTGGACATCCAACAATTGTGGTGTATGCGGGGTCGCGGAGAAGGAAAATGATTGGCTTGGATCTTAATCTGGGCCTCACACCAAGGAAGTGTGAACGAGCCTATAACTCGGATGTGCAACAAAGCTAAGATCTCTCATGGGTAAAGTGACGCACCTCTGCAGAGTGTAAGAACTGTAACTTGTTACTCCTTGTTTCGGGAAGGAGCTGTGAACGCTACGGGAAAGGAACTCCATGAAAGTTCTGGTAAACCCGTGAAGGCTGATGGACATAGCTTTTCAGAATAAAATCAACTTTTGAAGAAATGTTTACGAAAACTTGCATTGCCTACGACCTATGGTATGTGGCTGTAGATAGTGCATCAAACACTCCTCTTTAGTGAATTTGCTGAGTACGCTCGTACTCAACGTATCTTCTTAACCCTTGCTAGATCTCGGAGAAACCAATGGCGTGCCCAGGAAATAAGTTACTTGAAGAGTTGAAGATATCTGAGGGAGATCAACAGAGTCGGAGACCTTACTGGAATCTATCAAAGACAAACTGAAGCGTAGAATATAAATAAAACTCCTAGAATCTAAAACCTACTTCTATAGAACAATACTATAGTAGTACTTTCAAGCCTTGTACATATACTAATAGTAGTACTTCTAAAGTAACTCTGATTGGATCTTTCTGGTTCTTTCTGTATATTATTCCTCACTGTTCGAGGAAGCTCTCTGGATCTTTTGTAATATGCTATATGTAATATAAAGTGTTGTCTTGGACCCGCGATGTTTCTGTTGTACCACTCTGAGGGATATAATGCGGATGGAACAGTGTTACATTGGTGTTATATCAACGACTATAGTGTACTACACCATGCAGTGGTATGCTGGGTCACCGCACCAAGCCTCAAACATAGCTAACAAATCAAATTTTATAATATCCCAAAAATGTTGGTAGAACATAAAATAAATACCATCAGGACCAAGATCCCCATCAGAGTAAGAGTCAAACATAGCAGTTTTAACTTCTTCCTCAAAGAAAGGCCTCCCCAACATATTATTCTCTTCTAAAATAACGTTCTTATCATCAGAGAAAAAGTCATGCCTAATATTAATATCATCCAAAGGTTCAAAACCAAAAATATCTTTATAACAATCAAGAGCTACTTTTAGAATGTCCTTTGTTTTAGTAACAGGCCCATCAGGCCCATCCAAAACAGGAATCATTTTTTCTTCTTCTCTGATTGGCCACAGCATGGAAGTAATATGTATTCCTATCACCTTCTAATATCCCTATCCCTAGATCTCTGTATGGCTTTACTCTCCTCCATAATCCAGTAACCATTCAAATATCTAAGAATAAATTCAAATCTAGATCTCTCCTCATCACTTAGAGGAGTGATTTCAGATTTAATGTCAAGAATATCATATTCTTTCATGAAATATTTTTTCTCTTTCCTAATAGCAGCTTCTAAATTAACATTAAAACTTTAGATAATTTCCTAAAATATCTAATCGTAGCTTGCCAAATATCCATAATATCTCTACTATCTACATTAATAGCCCAAGATTTAGTCACTACATCCCTAGAAAGCCACCATTTCTCAAATTTCAACCTATTCTTCTTTGGAGCATCGACTTCACCTGATTCCTAGATAATGGGAGTATGATCACTCCCAATCCTAGCTAAGGTTCTAGCATTAGACAAAGGAAAAATACTTTCAAAATTAGTAGAGTAGAAAATCCTATCAATCTTACTCATGATAAGGTTCTCCTAATTGTTACCCCAAGTATAAGCTCTACCACCTAGCCCTATTTCCACGAGTGCCCAAATTCCCACCCACTCATTGAATATTCAATCCATATAAAGTCTACATTACCACTAATCTTATCACAAGATGACCTAATCAAATTGAAATCTACCCCAATCATGGCAGGGCCATCACAATTGAGGAAGAGCTCATGGAGTTCAGAAATAAAAGCTTGTTTCTTTTCCTCCTAAGTTGGACCATAAACAGTAGTAATTCTAAAGAAAGAACAAGAGACTTTATTCTTAAGGACAATGCTAACTGAGAAACCTCTAATATCCTAGGACACAATATCAAATAAATCACCAATTAATTCCTACCAGGATACCACCTGCAGATCCTACAGCAGGCAGATAGTCCGAAGAAAAATTTCTATTACTTAACAAGGACTTTAATTTTTTTACCAAACTTCTGTTTTTGAGTATCTTGGTGATACGTCCAAAAGGTATCTACTTTCCCGAACACTTTTTCTATTGTTTCTCCTCTAAACTTGTGTGATTTGGATACAACTAACATGGACTGGTGCTGTTTTCAACATATTTACTTTGGTGTCTAGTTTTTGTGCAGAAAATCAACTATGAGGAAAAATCCCAGAAAATATGACAAAAATCCTAATTCACCAGAAGACTCACAGAGCTAGAAGACGATACGGAGTGGGGCTCCGAGGGGCCCACACCCCTGGCCACGCAGGCCAGGCCTAGCCACACCTAGGGGGTGGCTGCCTCGGGCACCCCCGGCCTCCCTCTTCGCCTATAAGAAGCCTCCTGGCCTAAAAACTTCGGGGTGTTCGATAATTTTTAGAGGCGAGATCCTCTGTGTTGCCACCACCAGAAACTGTGATTCGGAATCAGAAACTCCATTCTGGCACCTGCCGGGACGGGGTATTGGAGGAGATCATCGCCATCAACACCAACGCCTCTCCATCAACCATCCATGTTTCCCCATCCATGAGTGAGTAATCCCCCGCTATAGGCTATGGGTATGGTAGGGATTGGATGAGTTCTATCATGTAATCGAATAAGATTGTTAGGGCATGGTGCCTAGTATCTCTTGTTAGTGATATTTGACTTTGTTGCCACTTGTTGTGCTTAATGCTTGTCACTAGGGCCCGAGTGCCATGATCTCAGATCTGAACATGTTACTGATTCATGATGATAGTATTGTTTGTGATCTTATCTGCAAGTTGTGTACACATATCTTTGTTCGTAACCAAAGGCCTCAAAGTGACAGAAATTGGGACAATCTAAGGGGATGGCTGTGATGTGAGGATCACATGTGTTCACAGAGTGTTAATGCTTTTATCCGGTGCTCTATTAAAAGGAGTGCCTTAATTGCTAGTATATTCCCTTGAGGCCTCACTGCAACGGGCTGGCAGGACAAAAGATGTTGTGCAAGTTCTCATTGCGAGCACGTATGACTATATATGGGACACATTCCTAGGATTGTTTAGTACTTGGATGCTTTATCTTATTTATCTACAAATGCCCTAGATCTTGAAGTTATATGAATAGTCTCGTCCATGCAACGCCCGTCCATCCATCCCTATGCCTACCACACTCCAATCCTACTGTTTGCTACTATTGTTACTACTGCCTTTGTTTTACTGCTACTATTACTTTGCTATTGCTACTACAAAACTGTTGCTACTGATAAACTGCTGTGAGCAAGACTATTTCCAGGTGCAGCTGAATTGACAACTCAGTTGTTAAGGCTTATAAGTATTCTTTGGCTCCCCTTGTGTCGAATCAATAAATTGGGTAATACTACCCTCGAAGACTGTTGTGATCCCCTATACTTGTGGGTCATCAAGACTATTTTCTGGCGCAGTTGCCGGGGAGCATAGCTTTATTTGTAAGTTCACTTGGATCTATTACTATTCATTGCTATTCATTCATCATGGGTAAGTCTCGTGATGGAAAGTTTCCTATTTTACCATCCACTACAAGAAGACGTACAGTTCTAAACACCTTTGTTGCTCTTGATTCACCGTCTGTCATAAGTAAGCTTGTTACACCACCACCATAGACACATGTTACACACACTGCTACTATTGCTGAATCTGAAACTGCTTTTGATACTCATGATGTTACTTCTGCTGTTCTTGATGAAAGTGGTTCAATAGGTCCTTTCCTAGATGCTACAATGGCTAGACTAGGAAATACTATAACTCCTAGTGAAGACACTATTACACCAGTTAGCTCACCTGAGTCTAGAGAGAGATATGATATTAATGATGGTTATATTGAAATTACTGATGAATTTATTGAAGAATATTGAAACGCACGAGGTGCTAATGCTATTAGGAGTCTCCTTGAGAGACGTACTGTTATACCTAAACTGTCTCCTGATGCTAAGTTTGCTACTTATCCCATAGATATTAAAGATAAAGATTATGATTTATCCCTTGATTTATCCTATATAAATATTGTTGAGAAAGAACCTTTTTGTGGGACTGGAAATGAAAGTGATGTAGCTCATATGAATGAGATTTCCACTATGAGTGCCTTATTCTCTGATGATGTTAAAATGCACAAGTACTTTGTTACAAAGATCTTCCCTTTTTCACTAAAAGGAGAAGCTAAATCTTGGTTTAATAGATTACCTCCTGGATCCATTGATAGCCCTGATTGCTTGATTGCTACTTTCTTTCAGAAATATTTTCCTAGTAGTGCTAGACATGCTGCTTTGTAGAAACTTTTTGATTTTAAACGGGGAGAAGAAGAGAAATTGCCTGAGTCATGGACAAGGTTTTGTGCCTTGATTCATGCACATCATGGATGTCCATTACCTAAACATGAGCTTCTTGATATTTATTGTAATGGACTAACTGATAATTCTAGGACATACCTAGATAGTTTTGCTGATTGTGTTTTTAGGAAAAGAACTCCTGCAGAAGCTAAAGAATTAATGGCTAAAATAATCAAGATTTATGATGATTAGACTTCAACTAAGCCAATTACACCTGAGCCTACTACTCCTAAACCAATTATGCTTAGACCAACTCCAACACCAAAGAACAGGGAAATGATTGAATTAAATGATGAAGTGATGAAAGAAGCTAAGAAATGTCTTAAGGAGAAGGGTATTAGATCTAAAGATGTGAAGAAGTCACCTCCTATAGAAGAACTATGTAAGCCAATTCCCCACTCATCCACTATTGAGGTACACTCTCTCCAACACTTTGATGAAGGTGATATTCCCTATGGTAAACCTCCTGATAAATGCTTAAAGGAACTTGATACTTTTATTTGTAAGCAAGGTAATTTTAATAAACAAGTTCAGAATCATTTATTGGAAAACTCTAGAGCAATTAATGAGTTGGAAGATATTGTGGAAAGAACTGCTAATGATGTTTAAATGCTTGTTAAACACTTCCAAATGGTTCAAACCCAAATTGATCAACTTGCTAAGGTACAAAAAGATATGCTAGTTAATGCTTCAGGAGATAAACATGCTTATAGAATTAGAACTAGGAGTGGTACAACCACTCAAGATCCTTTATATCCTGAAGGACATCCTAAAAGAATTGAGCAGGATTCTCAACAAGCTGAAAATAATGGTAGTCCTCATAAGAGAAAGAAAAATAAACATAAAACAGTTGAGGAATATCCTGAACCTGCTATAGATCCTAATAGTATATCTGTCTCTGATGCTGAAACTGAAAGTGGTGATAAAAATGATGCTCCTGGTAAAGAAGAAATTGAGAAAGAACCTGAGAAGCACACTAAGTACACTAAGGATTATTTTATTGCTAATAAACATGGTATAGAAAGAGAACCTTGGGTGCAAAAACCAATGCCATTTCCTAATAAGAAACACAATCAAAGGAAGAAGAACACTATAACAAGTTTTGTGAGTGGATGAAACCTTTATTTTTGCAAATTCCTTTGACTGATGCTATTAAGTTGCCTCCTTATTCAAAGTATATGAAGGATATTGTATCTAATAAAAGGAAGATTCCTAATGAGGAAATTTCTACTTTGCTTACTAATTATTCCTTCAATGGTAAGGTTCCAAAGAAACTTGGTGATCCAGGTATTCCAACTATTCCTTGCTCTATTAAAAATAATTATGTTAGAACTTCTTTGTGTGATTTGGGAGCTGGAGTTAGTGTTATGCCTTTTTCTCTCTACAAGAGAATCCAGCTAGAAAAAATGATACCAACTGATATATCTTTGCAAATGGCTGAAAAGTCTACTACTATTCCTGTTAGTATATGTGAGGATGTTATTGTTCAAGTGGCTCATAATTGCTTGGTTTTAACTGATTTTGTTGTGCTTGAGATGCCTGAAGATGATAATATGTCCATTATTCTTGGTTGACCTTTTCTTAATACTGCAGGTGCTGTCGTCAATTGTAATCAAGGAAAAGTAACTTTTAATATTAATGACAAAGAGCATACTGTCTATTTCCCCAAGAAGATTGATAAGAGCTATGGACTAAATTCAATTGAAAATATTGAAGGCATCAAAGTTGGAGAAATATATTGTCCCATTCCACAAGAAAGTTTTGAAACTATTATGATTGGGACTATTGCTATCAAGTTTGAGGCAACATAATAATTTTGTGAAATGCAATGTTCAGTTTCATATAAGATTGCTTTGGTAACAAGACTTGATCAACGTTGTTAACAAAGGGATTTTAATGGACTAAACAATGCTTTCACAATGGTTATACTTGCTCACCTTTATTTTTCTCCATTCCAATATTTTCCTTGTGTCTTGTTAGTTTTAGTTTTGCTAGTTGCTTGCTTGTTAGAGTGTCTTAGAACTTATGTAGTTTTGGTTTTGGTTTTCTTTTGCTTCTTCTCACAAATCTTCTTTTGCGAGAAAATCAGTTTTCATAACCTGAAGATTGGCCAAAATAAAGTTTCCCGAAAAATTCCAGAAAATTCATTTTAAATGTTTTTATGAAAAAAGGGGCAGAAGGGCACCTGGATTGACCTAGGGGGACCCACCAGGCCAGCACACCCCTGGTGGCGCGGCCAGCCCTAGGGCGCGCCTATCCTGGGTGTGGCCCACCTATGGCCCTCCAAGAGGCCTCCTTCCAGCCACTTCTTTCTCTCTCCCAAAAAACACCGGAAAACTTTATCAAGCTAGAGTTCCTACTGTTCTTGCTCCTGATTTTCGATCTCCTTGGTCAGCCCATCTTTTCTGCTGATTTTGGAGGGATTGCTCCTTGGTATGTGCCTCTCCCACCTGTCCAATTAGATTTGTGATTGGTGGTTTGTATCTTGAGTATTTTTCTACTATAGGTGACAGGTTGTGTGAGCTTGCATGCTTGTTCTATGCTTAGAGATTTCATTTTGATGCATGTTAAGCCCTCTAGCAAGTTACTATAATAGTTCCTCATCATTTATAAACTTGGAAATCACTTGGCTTGATGTGGGTCTAAAAAAATTGAGAAGATAAGATGAGTGCATACCAACTGAATCAACATTAATCGATGGTACCTCATGTGGCACCCCAGATTTACGGTCCGAGAATACCCGTTATGCATACAATTCACGTTCCCATGATCAGTGAGACGTGAGCATAACCGAATAGTATCATTACAACATCCATATAGTAACGAGTACAAAACTTACAAAGTGGCCATTATGGCGAATACAACACAAGTAGCGGAAGTCTTTAGCGCAGAGCCCTTGCCTTAACCTACAGGCAACTGACTGGGAAGACAGCCTAGATCACATAGACGTCAACACCTTCGTTCCTTCTTAACATATGCAAATTGGCCAAGTAAATAGCTAGGGACAATGCCGATGAGTACTTTGAATGTACTCGCAAACCATAGAGACAAGGTAATAAGATAATGCATATTTGGTTGTGGCGAGATAGCTCTATACTAAGTTGTTTTCTAAAAGAGTCTACAATGGCATCTCTATATATTTGTTGAAAATGAGTTTTTAGAAGATATGCCTCCTTTTAGAAAATCTGGACATCTCCACATTCTTGTTAAAAAGATTTAAAACAGTTTTGTTGTAAAGCCCGTTTTAAACATCTTAGAGCATCTCTGGTCAAAACCAAACTCATTCTTATCTTTCCTCGTGACCAAGTCACATCCTTGTATTCATCTCAACATAACCGAAGGGTACTCCTATCACTTACCATTCCAATCGTCCTTGACCATGGACACGGCTATTCGAATAGATTAGACTCTGCAGAGTTTGTGCACTTTACCCACAAGAATCAATACATCCGCCGGGATAAAACCACGGCCCGCTACACATGGTAGACGGGGGTTCGGATAATCAAACCTAACTTTTCATTTGTCCATCCCTAGCAACGACGGCTTTTCCTTTTGGGTTGTTCTCTCCAGTACGAGTATGTGGCACGACGGCCATAGTCCTACCTCCCGTACTGGCCCCCATCTCCAAACCGTAGTTTGGTAGATAGCAATTGTGACTCCACTTCCTCCCGTACTTACCATAAGTAATACCGTCCGCGAGAGACCCAATTTTTGCACCGGTACCTTGTCTACGATAGTCCGGATTATAGGGGATTTCTCCCCTTTAGCGAGTACGAGCAGCCCCGGCTAAATACCACAAACTACGAGCTAAGCCCCAGCGACTGGGGTAATGTGGTTGCACGGATAAATTGTTCCGGACATTGTCATAGAACATCCCTTCTCTTTCTCTTGCTTGACTTTCTCTTCATCCACCTCATATCTTCTTTAGTAAAACTTCCACTCGGAAATGATGCATCTTTCCAAGGGTCTTATTTTGAAAATTTTGTAGTAGGGTAAAACTCATAATAGTTTTATCATTGAAAATCCGTGGGTTCCAAGAGGGAAGATGTTAATCATCTTAGCCTCGATCTAAGGGATAAAAATGGGTGTCAAATGGGGTAGGTTGTCCTAATGGACACCCATCCATAACTTGGAGGAGCCAAGTTACTCACGCCTTTTTATTTGAAACAACCATGCATTTGATCATGCGATTCATAAACGAGGTATAAAACAATTGATAAACAGGAGTAGGTTAATATAGGAGTTCAGGAATGGTGGCTTGCCTGTGACGCGTGATGTCCCTTGACTTCCTTATAATACCAGAAAACCAATACAATTAATAATAAGAGAAACCCGGTGCTTCCTTCTTCTCGGCGTCACACAATCACAACTATCGCCGATATCGAGCATACATGCAAACAAACAACACCACAATCAATACAAAGCATACAAGCATCAAACCATACATCAAGAAAAAGATAAATACATGATAAACATCAGTAAGATGTTGGAGGTTTTATTTGATTGGATTTGGAGAAGATTTGGAGGCATTAGGTAAAGGATCCCCTTTTTATTTATAGTCTAGGAATTACCTAAGAGAGAGGTTTTTGAGAAAGGGCTTGATATGTAGGATACCATTGTATAAAAATGATACCATAATATAGGTATTGATAAAATAAAGCCAACAAAAGTGGTTTCACTATTTTATCAATTTCCTAGGATTTATAATGGATTTTATAGTGATTTAAGCTCTAGTTTTAGAAAATAATTCACCAGAACTGTTATGGAGTTCCAAAAATTATTTCCTTGGGTGAATAGGTAGGATTTGGTGGACTGAAACAATAGGAGTTGGTATCACCTCAAAAAAATTATCAGAATGCCCTTGAGAAATTCCCAAAGACAATACTGGATGGGATTTGTCCTTTTTAGTGTATTTAATTTGCAGAAGCTTTTGATATGATTCCAAGGACACATGTTAGGTATGGAGAATATATTTCTGTAGATATTGGAATCAACATTTTTGGAGTTACAAAGCTACTATAGTGATTTTATTAGTGATTAAACCATGCATATAATAGTTTAATTCCCTAGAATTCATTTTTTGTTCAAAAAAAATTGGTCTCCTGGGGTTTGATAGGTAGGGTGTTATAGAGGTACTAAGAGTTGGAATTAGGTCTAAACCTCACTTGGTTTCTCCTAGGGAAATTTCTTAAGGCAGAAATGTCCTATTTTTGTTTTTTATTATTATGGGCAAACCATGAAGCAATTGGACCTGTGTTCAAGATGTCAAGCAAGGTATCACAGATACCAAACATAATAAAGTGGATTGAGTCCATTTCGATTTACCAACTCTCTGGGGGAATTTATGTATGAAAATGACATAAGTTGGTGCTGAATTTACTATACTTAATATATACATTATTTGGGTCCACTTCTTGTACTGCATGTTGGGGAAAACACACACGAGCTTGGTATAAATGATAAATGGTCAAAACTAACTATTTTTCATTTTCAATTTGATTTAAAGTAACTAGACAAAAATGGAGCTAAAATAAACTCATAAAAGGAAAAATGGAAAACTCCCCGCGGGCTAGGATCTGGGGCCTAGTTGGGCCGCACTGCTAGAATCGGCCCACCCGGAGAAGTACTACACGGGGGGAGTGAATTTTGAAAGGCCTGGGCGGGCCCCGGTAGTCAGCGGCTAGGGCCACCTGAAGTGGTATGGGGTACTCCTGGCCGTGCGATCTAATTCGGATCGATGGACAGGGCATCGTCGTCCTCCTATTGACGATAGGAGCTAGCAGGAACCCTAGAGGAAGGGAGACGGGGGTGGGGTTCTTACCAGAGGCCTAGTCGGTGGCGGGGGAGAGGCGGAGGGAACGTAGATCACCCGGATGAGTTTGGAGATGGGCAGAAGTGGCGGTTTTGGATGCGGATCTGGCGAGCACGTGACATCAAGCTGGGGATCGTTCAGGCCGTCACCGGGAAGTTCTCAAGGGCTGTGCATGTCGGTGTCGAGGCTAGGAGAGCAGTCTCGCGCCTCGACACAGTCTTATCAGATCCGTTGCGGGACCGCAAGAGTAGTGGAGTGACCATGCCACCATATTGGCTTCCGCACGGGCATGACCTAGTGGCGGCCGCTCGGAGGTCCCTGTGGCTAAAGAGTGGCATTATCAGGTATATCTGAGGGAGAGGATTAGGGTAGGGGGAGAAGATAGAGCCCAGATCGACGTGGACTACCTTTTATTGAGGATGCCCGAGAGGGTAAGCTTTTCTCCTCCATGGATGGGGAGAGCCAGAGAGAGGGAGGGAGAGAGAGGGGAGCTCTGGGGAGGCTCTCTAGTGGTAAGGGGGATAAATGAGGGGAGCAGGGATGAGGGAGGGGGCCTCTGGCCTATTTACCCCGAGATGGATCGGCTCATGGTGAACCAAGCTTATTTGGGGGCTAGGGCATGGTCCAGGGCTTCTCATTGGTGTCCATGGGCGGTGGAGAGGGTGTGTGGGGTTACTAGGGTCGAGCAGGGGGGTGGTGGAAAGGGGTAGGGTGCAGTAGCTGCACAAGCTTTGATGGTTGGATTGGACATGACCTTTGTCTCTCTCATAAACAAACACAAAGGACAAGAGGGGTGGTGGTGGGGTACTGTAGTGCTACAGTAGTGACGACCAGGATTGTCATGGTTACTGTGGTGGAGTATTTGATAAGATTTGGTGAGGAGTTGAGTTGGTTTGAAACAAGATTTGATTGATTTTGCAAACTTGATCAATTGGTAGCTTGTGAAGGAAGTTGAAAAACTTGCATTGGTAAAAGTGTGTAAATGGTACCGGTAGATAGAGGAGGTCCAATAATATCTTCATGATTTAAATGGGATTTTTCCAAGGATTAAAACCCCATTTAAATGCACTTATTCAAAAAGTGCAGAAGTAGATTTTGAAAGCTAAGATGATAATTTTACATCGGGCATGCTTGGTTTTTGATGTGATATGGTCCTAATTACCATAACACACATTGGAGAATTTTATTGGGATTTATTGAGGTGGACAAGTATTTTTGGGAAATTATTTTATGTTTCTGCCATTTTAAGAAAAAGGGCAAAAAGAAATAATAAAGAATCTCAAAAATATTTATTTTTGAGTTGGAAAGATTGGATATGATAAATATGAACCAAATGTGCCTTGAGTTGGCAAGGTGATTTGGAGAAAAGCAAACTTGCCTTTAGGGACAAGGTTGTTGAGAAATTGGTAAGTAAAGGAAATAAAATAGTTTAATAATATAAATAATTGGGGGAATTATTTGGGGATGCTTATATCCAAGTTAGATGATGTAAACTTGGTGTAGGAATCAAGGTCAACCTTGGTTTTGAATAAAAGTGGTGAAAATGATGGAAACTAGATAAGGGAGGATCTAGGGTTTGGTTATTCTGATGCCACCTAAACAGGGTTGGATTAGGGAGCTCAGAGCTCACCTTGGTACAAGGGGTATATGGATGGATATAACATGTCATATAGATGATCATGGAAGCAAGAGTTAGGATTGGTTGGATTTGAGGTGATCTAGAGGAGATGGAAAACTTTGTTGAAAATAAGGCTGCCATAGCAGATACATCAGGTAGCCTCCTAAACCATGTGGGTTTAAGAAGCACAAGGCTCCAATGGAAGCAAGTGAAGTTGGGATTGATAGACCATGATTAGTATATCCTAACCATTCAAAGAGTTTTTCAAGGGTACGTGGCATATAGATGTGAGCTTCTGCCAAAGTAGGCAAGATGATAAGATTTGCAGAAAAGATTAGTATCTTGACTACAAAACCATCATGGATGAGTGGTAAATATATTGGCATAGCCAAGGGAAAGAGTAGGATTTGGTAGTACTAAAGATGTACTACGAGATGGTTCAGGTACCTTCCCAAGAAGGCACATAGTTTGGAGAAGGTAGAGCTCCAAAGATGGTATCTAGATATGAAATCCAGACAGCCATTTTGGCAGATTTAGGGTTTTAGACTAGAGTGCAAGTGTAGAAGATTTTGAGAGGATGCTATGTTCCAAACTCATGATCAAGGATATTATGTTGAGGTACTAGCTAAGTATATAGGATTCATGCTTAGATTGGGTATCCACTAAGTTGGATACCATCAAGAGGGATTATCCCTGGATTGAGCTGATTTGGGGATGAGAGGGTCACTTGAGTGGCTTAGGATAGATCCAGACTTGGAGGCTTGATAGGGGCTTAATGATCACAAGGAAGGATTGGGTCCTAATGGATGAGCTACTAAATTATCTCACTCTAGTTCCAAAGCAAACAAGGCAAACAGCAGATCAAGGCAATTCATCAATCAGCAGATCAAGGCAATTCATCTTATCACTTATACACTACTACTAGGGTTACCATCAGCTTGAGGTAAGGTTGGGTATTTTGAGTTGGGTGTATCTTGAAGTAAGATTTGGATGATCTTGGTATTCCTACCAATATTGGAATAGAAAGGTTTTAATAAATGTTTTGGAAAACCTAGAGATAAGGGTAGTTGAAGGTTATGTCTTGAAAACATAAGGAGATTATATATAGGTCTCCATAGTTTATTAATAGAAACTAGGAAAGTATTTTGTTGGGTCAAAGTCATCTTGGCTCAGGTTTTTGAAAAGCCAGAACATTTGAGAATATGAAAGATGAGCCAAGACATTTCTTTTGTAAAATAGTTTTTGTAAACTAGTGTTGAGATGAGGAGTACACAACTAATACACAAACAGTTGCTTGAGCACAAGCAAACAAGTAAGCACACATTGCAAGAAAAAGTTTTTGTTCCCCCTGATTTTTGCCTTTTGGACATTTAATCAGGATTGCTGAAATTAGGATGTTATAGACCTTTCCCCCTTAAAATAATCTCGTCCCGAGATTAGGGAGGAGTAGGGTTGGGTGATAACATCCGCTTAACAATTTCAGCGGTGGAAATTATTAGGCACTAACAAGTTTTGCATCTAACCGACGGGGTCCGTTACGGGTCGGAGCTGAGTGGCTTCAGATCGGGCGGTTTAGATGTAACAAGTGGAAAAGCCGCAGTCTTTTCCCCTTAGGGCAAGTCTAGGTAGGTCTTTCTTCGACGGGGCTACTTCCTTCTTGAGGTGAGATGGCGAGTTAAGTCTTCTTTATTCCTTCGTCTCTTGGTCGACTCTTCTCCCTTTAGGGTCTTGATACACCGGGGTGTTAGCTAGACGGTCGACCTTGGAGTGGAGTACCTTCCGATTATGGAGAAGTGTTGAAAGTCGTTCTTCTTGCAGGGTCGATGATTTAGGCTTGGAGGGGTGGTCATCACTTAATGCTACTAGTGGTCGACTCTAGGGGTCTATTATGTTTTGGGCGGGAAAGACACAGTCTTTCCCCCTTAGAGCAAAACTATGGGTGTTTGGTGGAGTTGCCGACTTTCTTGGTTGGAGTCGTATGCCGATGTTGGGGATTGGAGCTACACCTTTTCTTCGGGGTGATCAACTCTGTCGACGTTGTCGGAATAGTTTCATGAGTTAGAAGGTCTATCGTAAAGGGCGTCTACTAGCTTCCGGGTAGTTAGTTCTGAGCGGGGTAGGGGTCCGACGGGTTGGAGGATGCCATTGGAGTTTGGCGGTCTAGATAATGAGGTCCTTTGGAATGGGGTCATTCCGGGTTTAGTCTAATGCAACATCTTGGGTAAAACACGAAAAGAAGGATATCACACTTGCATATCTTCTGGAGAGTTTAGCAGGGTTCGTGCCAGTTGGTGGCGGAGGTACTTAAGAGGTTACAAAACAGGTCGGTGCCGCCGGGCGACAAGGCACTTAGAGTTTTACAAAACATGTTCTAGGGTGATACATAGGTATTATCCCGTGCCATAAGGGGTGAGTCGAGGGAGGAAACTACTCTGTGGGTATCGCTTGACTCTAGTTGCCCTTCTTGAGTTGTTGCATTGACTTCGGCTACTGGAATTCCTCAGGGGTGTGGGGAATATTCAACTCTTCGGCGATGAGGGTGAGGGTCATGTCTGCTTCCAGAGTTTCTTCTGCAGGTGGGTCTTCTGGTGGGGTTGACTGGAAGATAGGTTTATACTCATAAATGGACAACTCTTCATTCTCAGTCTCGGATCTGATAGCTTCTGAGGTGGAAGAGGTTAGAGCGGCCACTCTCCTTTCCAGACGAGCGTTGGCGTCTTGTAGAATTTTCTCCCGGGTACGAAGTATGGAGAGATCCATACACATGAGGATGTTTTGACGATGGGTCTTGTCGAGATCCTCCTGATGGTGTTGCAGGAGGTATTCCATATTCTCTAGCTGATTTCCGATGCAACATGTGAGGAAAGATTCGGTGGGGAGACCATCCTTGTCACGCTTCCCGAATAGGTGGTAAGGGGTATCTTTTAGCTCTTCTTCATGGATCTTGCAGAGGCATGCCATGATTTGTTGTATCACTCGCACGACCCCATCTACCTAGTTGTGGTTAATGAAAGTGAAGATGATGGGCTCGGGGTCGTTCTCACGCTCTGGAATGGTGGCCTTGATGACCCACTGAGCTAGGCTTGAATTGCTGCGAGGAAGTTTTGTCCCTTCGATCTTAGGTGGGGGACGACGGATTACCTTTAGTAGATCATGCAGTTGCTCTTCAAAGGTCCAGAAGCTTTCTCTGACAATGATACTTTCTGAACGGGTGGGAGCCATCTGTAGGGTTTTCTGGTGGAGATAAAGTCTCCGGCTGTAGAAGGAAATGGGCTACGGAGTTAGTCTTCCGAGCGCGAGGGTAGAGGGGATTAGTGAGGTGTAGTATTGGGTGGAAAGCTATGGTTGATGGTGATAGGTCAACATGGGTTTATTGGGGTTGAGTGGAAATACACCGTGTTTCCACCTTAGAGCTTTGCTTTAGGTGATAGAGGTTATCTTATGTGGCCATCCTACTGAGGAGAGGCTTCTGGCTATGAGGTTGCGAGAGTTAGCGTCGGGATCTACCAACTAGGGGGTCAAGACTAAAGTATCGGATGATTCCCGGCAGACAAGCAACACATTTCAATCATCAAACACGCACATGACAAGAAAATAAGGCATACCATAGGTACTAAGGCGGTGACTACACGCCATAATGGGAAACCTATTTTAGGGATGCTAATCCTAAGTACGGACGTTACTAGGGTCTTAACTTCTGTCTTGCCGTCTTTTTATTGTCGGTTCCATACTTGATTGATTTGGGGGGCGGTGAAGGACTCCGTTGGTAGGGCGATCTTGTAGCGTTTGTCGTTGTTGGTAGCTCCTTTGTTGTGCTTGTTTCGGGGGTCTCTTCATTCCGGGATCTCCATCTTCATAGCCTCTGAGTCGGACTTTGTTTGTGAAAATAGATTAGTTGAAGTAGACAAGATATAGAGTAATCCATTTTCAAATTTTTTAAGTCAGAGAAGATTAGATAAGAAATCTTTCGAAAAGCTTTTGAGAAAATAGTTTGCGAAATCCGGTGCTTTTAGATATAGGGGTTGTCCTGTCTAACGTCCATGCTAATTAAGGTCTCCTACAGTCAGGATGATTCTGATACCATGTCTGTGGCACCCCAGATTTACAGTCCAAGAATACCCGTTATGCATACAATTCACGTTCCCATGATCAGTGAGCCGTGAGCATAACCGACTAGTATCATTACAACATCCATATAGTAATAAGTACAAAACTTACAAAGTGTCCATTATGGTGAATACAACACAAATAGTGGAAGTCTTCAGCGCAGAGCCCTTGCCTTAACCTACAGGCAACTGACTGGGAAGACGGCCTAGCTCGCATAGACGCCAGCACCTTCGTTCCTTCTTAACATCTGCAAACTAGCCAAGTAAATAGAGAGGGACAATGTCGGTGAGTACTTTGAATGTACTCGCAAACCACCGAGACAAGGTAATAAGATAATGCATATTTGGTTGTGGCGAGATAGCTCTATACTAAGTTGTTTTCTGAAAGAGTCTACAATGGCATCTCTATATCTTTGTTGAAAAAGAACTTTTGGAAAATATGCCTCCTTTTAGAAAATCTGGACATCTCCACATCCTTGTTAAAAAGATTTAAAACAGTTTTGTTGTAAAACCCTTTCTAAACATCTTTGACCATCTCTGGTCAAAACTAAACTCATTCTTATCTTTCCTCGTAACCAAGTCACATCCTTGTATTCATCTCAACATAACCGAAGGGTACTCCTAGCACTTGCCATTCCAACCGTCCTTGACCGTGGACACGGCTATTCGAATAGATTAGACTCTGCAGAGTTTGTGCACTTTACCCACAAGAATCAATACATCCACCGGGATAAAACCACGACCCGCTACACACGGTAGACGGGGGTTCGTATAATCAAACCTAAATTTTCATTTGTCCATCCTTAGAAACGGCGGCTTTTACTTTTGGGTTGTTCTCTCCGGTACGAGTATGTCGCACGACGGTCATAGTCCTACCTCCCGTATTGGCCCCTATCTCCAAACCGTAGTTTTGCAGATAGTAATTGTGACTCCACTTCCTCCCATACTTACCATAAGTCATACCGTCCGCAAGAGACCCAATTGTTGCACCGATACCTTATCTATGACAGACCGGATTACAAGGGATTTCTCCCCTTTAGCGAGTACGAGCAGCCCCGGCTAAAGACCACAAACTACGAGCTAAGCCCCAACGACTAGGGTAATGTGGTTGCACGGATAAATTTTTCTAGACATTGGCGTAGAACATACCTTCTCTTTCTATTGCTTGACTTTCTCTTCATCCACCTCATATCTTCTTTAGTAAAACTTCCACTCGGAAACGATGCCTCTTTCCAAGGGTTTTATTTTGAGAACTTTGTAGTAGGGTAAAACACAAAATAGTTTTATCATTGATAATCTGTGGGTTCCAAGAGGGATGATGCTAATCATCTTAGCCTCGATCTAAGGGATAAAAATGG
Organism: Avena longiglumis; assembly: GCA_030063025.1. Taxonomy (NCBI): domain Eukaryota; kingdom Viridiplantae; phylum Streptophyta; class Magnoliopsida; order Poales; family Poaceae; genus Avena; species Avena longiglumis. Next base: position 525,219,092 of record CP125976.1, read on the forward strand.
GTGTCAAATGGGGTAGGTGGTCCTAATGGACACCCATCCATAACTTGGAGGAGCCAAGTTACTCACGCCTTTTTATTTGAAACAACCATGCATTTGATCATGCGATTCATAAACGAGGTATAAAACAATTGACAAACATGAGTAGGTTAATATAGGGGTTCAGGAATGGTGGCTTGCCTGTGACCAACAAGATGTCCCTTGATTTCCTTATAATACCAGAAAACCAATACAATTAATAATAATATAAACCCGGTGCTTCCTTCTTCTCGGCGTCACACAATCGCAACTATCGCCGATATCGAGCATATATGCAAACAAACAACACCACAATCAATACAAAGCATACAAGCATCAAACCATACATCAAGAAAAATATAAATACATGATAAACATTAGTAATATGTTGGAGGTTTGATTTGATTGGATTGAGATAAGATTTCGAGGCATTAGGTAAAGGATCCCCTTTTTATTTATAATCTAGGAATTACCTAAGAGAGAGGTTTTTGAACAAGGGCTTAATATGTAGGATACCATTGTATAAAAATGATACCATAAGATATGTATTGATAAAATGAAAAGTGGTTTCACTATTTTATCAATTTCCTAGGATTTATAATGGATTTTATAGTGATTAAAGCTCTAGTTTTAGGAAATAATTCACCAGAACTATTATGGAGTTCCAAAAATTGTTTCCTTGGGTAAATAGGTAATATTTGGTGGACTGAAACAAGAGGAGTTGGTTTCACCTCAAAACAATTACCAGAATGCCCTTGAGAAATTCCCAAAGACAGTACTGGATGGGATTTGTATTTTTTTAGTGTATTTAATTTACAGAAGATTTTTATGTGATTCCAAGGACATATGTTAGGTACTGAGATTATATTTATGTAGATATTGGAATCAACATTTTTGGAGTTACAAAGCTACTGTAGTGATTTTATTAGTGATTAAACCATGCACAGAATAGTTTAATTCCCTAGAATTCATTAGTTGTTCAAAAAAAATTGGTCTCCTAGGGTTTTATAGTTAGGGTGGTATAGAGGTACTGAGAGTTGGAATTAGGTCTAAACCTCACTTGGTTTGTCCTTGGGAACTTTCTAAAGGCAGAAATGTCATGTTATTGTTATTTTTATTATGGGCAAACCATGAAGCAATTGGACCTGTGTTCAAAATGTCAAGCAAGATATCACAGATACGTAACATAACAAAGTGGATTGAGTCCATTTCGATTTAGCAACTCTCTGGGGGAATTTATGAATGAAAATGACATAAGTTGGTGCTGAATTTTCTATACTTAATATATACATTATTTGGGTCCACTTCTTGTACTGCATGTTGGGGAAAACACATAGGAGCTTGGTAAAAATTATAAATGGTCAAAACTAACTATTTTTCATTTTTATTTTGATTTAAAGTAACTAGACAGAAATGGATCTGAAATAAACTCATAAAAAGGAAAAAGGGAAAACTCCCCGCGGGCTAGGATCTAGGGCCTAGTTGGGCCACACTGCTAGAATCGGCCCACCCAGAGAAGTACTGCACGGGGGGAATAGGCCTCGGTCGTCAGCGGCTAGGGCCACCTAAAGCGGTATGGGGTACTCCTGGTCATGCGATCTGATTCCGATCGACGGCCAGGGCATCGTCGTCCTCCTCCCAACGATAGGAGCTAGCAGGAACCCTAAAGGCAAGGAGACAGGGTGGGGTGCTTACCAGAGGCCTAGTCGGTGGCGGGGAGAGGTGGAGGGAACGCAGAGCACCTGGACGAGTTCGGAGATGGGCGGAAGTGGCGGTTTTGGGTGTAGATCTAGCGAGCGCACGACAGCGAGCTGGGGCTCGTTCAGGCCGTCGCTGGAGAGTGCTCAGGGGCCGTTCATGTCGGTGTCGAGGCTAGGAGAGCGGTCTAGAGACTCGACTCAGTCGTAGCAGATCCGTTGCGGGGCCGCAGGAGTACTGTAGCGACCATGCCACCATAGTGGCTTCCGCATGGGCATGACCTAGTGGCGGCCACTCGGAGGTCCCTGTTGCAAAAGAGTGGCGTTGTTAGGTATATCTGAGGGAGAGGATTAGGGTAGGGGAGAAGATAGAGCCCAAATCGACGGGGACTACCCTTTCTTGAGGATGCCAGAGAGGGGAAGCTTTTCTCCTCCATGGATAGGGAGAGCCAGAGAGAGGGAGGGAGAGAGAAAGGGGGAGCTCTAGGGGAGGCTCTCTAGTGGTAAGGGGGAGAAATGAGGGGAGCAGGGATGAGGGAGGGGGCCTCTGGCCTATTTATCCCGAGATGGATCGGATCATGGTGAACCAAGCTTATTTGGGGGCTTGGGAATGGTCCAGGGCTTCTCATTGGTGGCCATGGGAGGTGGATAGGGTGTGTGTGGGGTTACTGGGGTTAAGCAGGGGGTGGTGGAAAGGGGTAGGGTGCAGTAGCTGCACAAGCTTTGATGGTTGGATTGGACATGGCCTTTGTCTCTCTCATAAACAAACACAAAGGAGAAGAGGGGTGGTGGTAGGGTACTGTAGTGCTACAGTAGTGACGACAAGGATTGTCATGGTTGCTGTGGTGGAGTATTTGATAAGATTTGGTGAGGAGTTGAGTTGGTTTGAAACAAGATTTGATTGATTTTGCAAACTTGATCAATTGGTAGCTTGTGAACGAAGTTGAAAAACATGCATTGTGAAAAGTGTGGAAATGGTAATGGTAGATAGAGGAGGTCCAATAATCTCTTCATGATTTAAGTGGGATTTTTCCAAGGATTAAAACCCCATTTAAATGCACTTATTCAAAAAGTGCAGAAGTAGGTTATGGAAGCTAAGATGATAATTTTACATTGGGAAGGCTTGGTTTTCGATGTGATATGGTACTAATTACCATAAGATATATTGGATAATTTTATTGGGATCTATTGAGGTGGAAAATTATTTTTGGGAAATTATTTCTTGTTTCTCCCATTTTAAGAAAAAGGGCAAAAAGAAATAATAAAGAATCTCAAAAATATTTATTTTTTAGTTGTAAAGATTGGATATGATAAATAGGCATGAAATGTGCCTTTATTTGGCATGGTGATTTGGAGAAAAGCAAACTTGCCTTTAGAGACAAGGTTGTTGAGAAATTGGTAAGTAAAGGAAATAAAATAGTTTAATAATCCAAATAATTGGGGGAATTATTTGGGGATCCTTATATCCAAGGTATGTGATTTAAAATTGGTGTAGGCATCAAGGTCAACCTTGGTTTTGAAGAAAAGTGGTGAAAAGGATGGAAACTAGATAAGGGAGGATCTAGGGTTTGGTTATTCTGATGCCACCTAAACAGGGTTGGATTAGGGAGCTCAGAGCTCACCTTGGTACAAGGGGTATATGGATGGATATACCATGTCATATAGATGATCATGGAAGCAAGAGTTGGGCTTGGTTGTATTTGAGGTGATCTAGAGGAGATGGCAAACTTTGTTGAAAATAAGGCTGCCATAGCAGATACATCAGGTAGCCTCCTAAACCATGTGGGTTTAATAAGCACAAGGATCCAATGGAAGCAAGTGAAGTGGGTATTGATAGACCATGATTATTAGATCCTAACCATGCAAAGATTTGGTCAAGGGGAGGTGGAATATAGATGTGAGCTTCTGCCAAAGTAGGCAAGATGATAAGATTTGAAGAAAAGATTAGTATCTTGACTACAACACCATCATGGCTTAGCCAAGGGAAAGAGTAGGCTTTGGTAGTACTAAATAAGTACTACGATATGGTTCAGGTACCTTCCGAAGAAGGCACATAGGTTGGAGAAGGTAGAGCTCCAAAGATGGTATCCAGATATGAAATCCAGACTTAGCAATTTTGGCAGATTTAGGGTTTTAGACTAGAGTGCAAGTGTATAAGATTTTGCGAGGATGCTAGGTTCCAAACTCATTATCAAGGAGATGATGTTGAGGTACTAGCTAAGTAGATAGGATTCATGCTTAGATTGGGTCTCCACTAAGTTGGAAACCATCAAGAGGGATTATCCCTGGATTGAGCTGATTTGGGGATGAAAGGGTCACTTGAGTGGCTTAGGATAGATCCAGACTTGGAGTCTTGATAGGGTCTTGATGATCACAAGCAAGGATTGGGTCCTAATGGATGAGCTACTAGATTATATCACTCTAGTTCCTAAGAAAACAAGGCAAACAACACATCAAGGCAATTCATCAACCAACAGATCAAGGCAATTCATCTTATCACTTATACACTACTACTAGGGTTACCATCAAGCCTAGCTTGAGGTAAGGTTGGATATTTTGAGTTGGGTGTATCTTGAAGTAAGATAAGGATCATCTTGGTATTCCTACCAAGATTGGAATAGAAAGGTTTTAATAAAGGTTTTGGAAAACCTAGAGATAAGGGTAGTTGAAGGTTCTATCTTGAAAACATAAGGAGATTATATATAGGTCTCCATAGTTGTTAATAGAAACTAGCAAAGTATTTTGTTGGGTCAAAGTCATCTTGGCTCAGGTTTTTGAAAAGCCAGAACATTTGAGAATATGAAAGATGATCCAAGACATTTCTTTTGTAAAATAGTTTTTGTAAACTAGTGTTGAGATGAGGAGTACACAACTAATACACAAACAGTTGCTTGAGCACAAACAAACAAGTAAGCACACACCTGAGCCAATGAAAGTTCATCGTGAGGAGGAAGTTTTCTCTTCCATATATCCATGCCCTGAATTTATGAGAGCTACGGGGATCTTTCAGGATTTCCAAACTATGATTTATAATGCAGGGTTGGAGCATTTCATTGGAGAAGAACCTTACCAATATGTTAAGCTAACCATGTCTATGGTGCAGGACTTTCAGTTTAGTTGGTCCTTGTCTAATCCCATGGTCCATTATAAAATTTACAATATAGCTGTCGACCTCCCTTTTGTTGACTTTTGTGAAGCTACCAGAGTGCGACAGTGGGGTTCATGTGAGAAGATTGGAGAGAGGCCTAAGCCACTCATGGACTTATATGCTGATATTTGCCAAGGGTGCGACTTATCAAAGGAGAGTGGTAAAATTCGGAATATTCATTTCCGATCCATTAGATATTTTTCCTATTTCATTTCCAAGTGTGTTCTTTCAAGGAAGACTGCTAGAAAATTATCTTCATTTGATCTAGCTTTTATCTCAGCTGCCTTGAATAGGGATAGAACTTATAACTTGGGTGCTTTGATAGATTTCCGTCTTGCTACTAACCACGAGAAAGGTGGAATTTGTGGAGGTCTCATTACATCTCGTTTGCTAGTTTTTCATGGTTTAGAGCCCCATCATTTTGATTTTCAGTTCCCCATAGAGATACTTGACCTCAATTCCATGGTTCAGCATAAATTTGTTTCTTCTTGGGCTACTTTGAGTGAGTTACCGTATGAAATAACCTTTGTCAAGAGAGGTTGGAGAGGGGGTAGGTCTGAGAAATTAGTCTCTTTGCCTGCACCTCTTTTGTTTAACTTTGACAACATGCAAGGATGGTCATTCACGGAGGAAGAACTTGACACATATGTGGCGGAGCTCTCCCAGCAAGAGGAGAATGTTGGAGAGGATGCCTAAGATGATTTGGTTCAGCCTTCCAACATGGGGGAGTCTTCACACCAACAACCCTCCTATGATTGGAGCGCTTCTTCTTCTTCGCGAGGGCCTGATTATGATCATTCCTACGATGACCCACCAGCTTGGGGTTACAACCCACGTTATTGATTGAGACCCACTTAGGCCAAAAGCCTAAGCTTGGGGGGAGTTATACCGACATCACACTCATCTTTATATCATGTTTCTTCAGTACTTTGTATATCCATGCTTTGCTTTATTTTTAGTTTTTGTTTTTTCTCTCCAAACACAAAAAGACCAAAAAATATTTTTGTTGTTTCTCTTGGCTTGTTTCTTTTGCTTTTTAACTTTGGTTTGCTTTAAGAAAAATCCAAAAAGATTTTTCTTTGTTTGTTTTTGCTTTGAGTGTTTGCTTTAAAAATCGAAAACCCAAAAATATCTGTTGTTCTTCTTTGGTTTTGTGAAGTTCGTTGCAGGGTTCAGCGGTCCTCAGTGGAGTTTGGTTTCATATTATTCAAGCCACACAAGTGAAAGGCAATAATGATGATTTATGACAACTCGAGTTGTGGTAAGAGGTTGGTAATGAACTCTGTTTGTTTTCATTTTTGTACATATATGCATCATTGTGAGAATGCTTAGTCGGTTCATGCAAGGTGTATATTATTTATGGATTCTTAGTAGTTCTTGCTCTCTTATTATTAGCTCCAACTTGCTAATAGTTTGTAGCATGTCATATGAATGTTTGCTTGCATTGTTCTATTCATAACTTGGTATGACATTGTGGTATCCTCCTCTGAATGATTCATTTGAATCAACTTGGCACATGCTCACGCATGCATATGACTGAACAAGAGTCAGTAAGCCTCGATGATCTATTTTGCCTCAGAGTTCTTGTATCACTTTTATGCCATAATTAATTCTATTTTGTTGCAAGCATGATTATGACAGTTATTACTCTCTCGTTTGTCGCTCCCTCTCTATTGCTAGCCTTCACTTGCACTGAGTATGAGCTCTACTCGTGTTTCCAACTCCCCAAAACCAATATTGTCAAAAGTGTCCACCATACCTACCTATTAGCATCATTGCTATTCTTTGCATATTTATTATGCCCCGTTTTCTTCCAAATAAAATGTTTGCTTGTTATGAGAAAGTTAGTTAGTAAAGCTCTCACGAACTTGATGGCACACTTTATTTTCTTGCACTTAATAAGCCTGAACCATTGTGACTATCCTTGAAAGTTATATGCTTGCAAATTATAGGCTGGGAGTTGGCAGAACCGTGCTATAACGAGGAATGCTTTCAACACCTGTAAATATCTACCCAGTTGATATCATGCTCTTTTGTTTATGGATGTCATCGGTGTGAAATAAAAGGGGAGCTTGTAAGTCCATGGATTTATGTATGTGTGTTAGAGAAACGCCTGGGCCATTAGCCTAAGCCATGCCTAATCATGGTGGAAACTTGCAGCATCACCATAATGAGCAATATATGAAGCTTTCTTCTTATAAAATAAGAGAGACAGAGAAAAAGAGGAAAGAGAGCAAAAAACACCATTTTTCCATGGTAAATAAGAGATTGCTGAGATGCTCATTGTCTGCTTGCCTTGTCATTTTGATATGGGATAGCTCCTGTATCATGTGCAAGGGGTACCCCGTTGGCGGTTCACTATGATACGCATGTATTTATAATGACAAGAACTTATCAGTAACTAAAGTTGAGTACCATGAGGAGCGGCCCTCATACTCAAGGGACATGAGATTTCCAGTTTATGGTATGTCAAGCATATAACTAATAGTTGAACTCACTTTCACCTTAACCATTTAAAGATGCATATGATAGGGGCAATGAGAGCTCAAAGCTAATGAGTACCATACTTTTAGTATTTGGAAGCCTTTCAAACTTTTCAAAACCTTTTCACTTCCTTGTTGAGTCACATCTTATTCTATGAGCACCTTCTTGAGAGCATAGTTGTCATTCTTAGTGTAATGTGTTTGTCTCAAAACTTGGTTAATTATGTCATAACTTTGATGCTTGTATCTTTGATATCTTTACTTCTAGTCTTCACTTGAACTTAAGAGGTGCCTTGGCATTTATGTTGTGTTCTACAAACAAAGGCAAGCGAGATACCACTCTATCATACCTTTTTATGAGCATTGCAATGTTGCCTATGTTTATGTTTCATGCTACTTATTATTATTGAGTTGGAATCTCTTCATGGCTTGCAATGACTATTGAGTAGACGTAGTTGCATACTCCTTATTATTAATTGTCTAAGTATCTACTCATGTGCTGAGAATATTTACATCATATGAAGAAAATGTGTTCGTGAAAGTTCTTTTATCGCACTCAGTTTTCAACTGAATTGCTTGAGGACAAGCAATAAGCTAAGCTTGGGGGAGTTGATACGTCCAAAATGTATCTACTTTCCCGAACACTTTTGCTATTTATCCTCTAAACTTGTGTGATTTCGATACAACTAACACGAACTAACGCTGTTTTCAGCAGATTTACTTTGGTGTCTAGTTTTTGTGTAGAAAATCAACTATCAGGAAAAATCCCGGAAAATATGCCAAAAATCCTATTTCACGAGAAGACTCACGGAGACATAAGACGAGACGGAGTGGGGCTCCGAGGGGCCCACACCCCTGGACGCGCGGGCCAAGCCTGGCCGCGCCTAGGGGGTGTGGCCGCCTCGGGCACCCCCTCGACCTCCCTCTTCGCCTATAAGAAGCCTCCTGACCTAAAAACTTCGGGGGTTCGATAATTTCCAGAGGAGAGATCCTCTGCGCCGCCACCACCAAAAACCGCGATTCGGAATGAGAAACTCTGTTCTGGCACCTAGTCGGGACGGGGTATTGGAGGATATCATCGCCATCATCATCACCAATGCCTCTCCATCAACCATCCATGTTTCCCCCATCCATGAGTGAGTAATCCCCCGCTGTAGGCTATGGGTATGGTAGGTATTGGATGAGTTCTATCATGTAATCGAATAAGATTGTTAGGGCATGGTGCCTAGTATCTCTTGTTAGTTCTATTTGACTTTGTTGCAACTTGATGTGCTTAATGCTTGTCACTAGGGCCCGAGTGCCATGATCTCAGATCTGAACATGTTATTGATTCATGATGATAGTATTGTTTGTGATCTTATCTGCAAGTTGTGTACACATATCATTGTCACGAACCAAAGGCCCTGAAGTGACAGAAATTGGGACAACCTGAGGGGACGGCTGTGATGTGAGGATCACATGTGTTCAAAGAGTGTTAATGCTTTGCTCTGGTGCTCTATTAAAAAGAGTGCCTTAATTGCCAGTAGATTCCCTTGAGGCCCCACTACAACGGGCTGGCAGGACAAAAGATGTTGTGCAAGTTCTCATTGCGAGCACGTATGACTATATATGGGACACATGCCTAGGATTGTTTAGTACTTGGATGCTTTATCTTGTTTATCTGCAAATGCCCTAGATCTTGAAGTTATATGAATAGTCTCGTCCATGCAACGCCCGTCCATCCATCCCTATGCCTACCGCACTCCAATCCTACTGTTTGCTGCTATTGTTACTACTGCGTTTGTTTTACTGCTACTGTTACTTTGCTATTGCTACTGTAAAACTGTTGCTACTGATAAACTGCTATGAGCAAGACTATTTCCAGGTGCAGCTGAATTGACAACTCAGTTGTTAAGGCTTATAAGTATTCTTTGGCTCCCCTTGTGTCGAATCAATAAATTGGGTAATACTACCCTCGAAGACTGTTGCGATCCCCTATACTTGTGGCTCATCACTTGGAAAACTATATAATCAACATTCAAAGGAACTGTATTATTGATGTGGCTCGGTTACTATAGAGCCTGTTGGGATACCCCAAGAGCAAGGTGTGATGAGCACAGCATCAAGTTTTCCCTCAGTTGTGAAACCAAGGTTATCGAACTAGTAGGATAAAGGAAACATCTCGGAAGGTGTTGCTAGCAACGTGGAACCTACACAACACAACCACAATACTTTGCCCCAACTTACAGTGAGGTTGTTAAGCTCAACGGTTTGCTGAAAACAAAGGATTAAACGTATAGTGTGGAAGAAAGTAATTGCTTGTAGTAATTGCAGAAAGTAAACAGTAGATAGTAGATTGATTATCAGTGGGAAGGAATGGACCGGGGTCCACAGTTCAGTAGAGGTGTTTCTCCATAAGATAAATAACATGTTGGGTGAACAAATTATAGTTGGCAATTGACAGATAGAGAGTGCATAATAATGCATGTACATGGCATGATGATCACTATGAGATTCGTTTGGGCATTACAACATAATACATATACCGTAATCCAACTGCATCTATGACTAATAATCCACCTCCGGGATATCATCCGAACAACCCTCGGGTATTAAGTTGCAAGCAACAGATAATTGCATTAAGCAAGGTGTGTAAAGTAATCAATACAATTTCCCTTGGACAAAGGATTGTTGTTTTCTCCCTAGTAGCAATAGCACATCTACAACCTTAGAGGTTTCTATCACTCCCCCAGATTACTAGAGGCATGAACCTACTATCGAGCATAAATACTCCCTCTTGGAGTCACAAACAAATACTTGGCCAGAGTAACTACTAGCAACAGATATCATGCAAGATCACAAATAACATAGACATGATAGAATGAATAATCAATCTTGACATAGTACTCAATATCCATCGGATCCTAACAAACACAACATGTAGGATTACAAATAGAAGATCTTGATCATGATAGGCAGCTCACAAAATCTAAACATGATAGCACAAAGAGGAGAAACAACCATCTATCTACTGCTATGGACCCATAGTCCAAGGATGAACTACTCACGCATCACTCCGGAGGCTGGCATGGTGATGAAGAAGGCCTCCGGGATGATCTCCCCTCTCCAGCAGGGTGCCGGGAAGAGCTTCCGATCCCTCCCGATCTAGGGACAATGGTGGCGGTGGCTACCAACTTTTTCGTGGATTTCTGATCGGGTACTGAGGGTTTTCTCCTCGGGGGGTTATATAGGCGAAGGGGCAAGGTCGGTTGAGGTCCAGGGGCCACACCATAGGGAAGCACGCCCCCTGGACGTGCCTGGGCCTGGTGTGGCTGCCCTAGGGTGCGCCTCACTCTGGACTCTAGACTCCGTGTTCGCCTATGAAAAATAGGAAATTCGGCTTTTGTTTCGTCCAATTCCGAGAATATTTCTTTACTAGATTTTCTAAAACCAAAAACAGCAAAAAACAAGAACTGGCATTGTGGCATCTTTTTAATAGGTTAGTTCCATAAAATGTATAAAGATGTCTCAAAGTGTAGACAAAACACAAGATAGTTGGTACAAAATAAGCATGAAGCATCAAAAATTATAGATACATTTACGACGTATCAATTATCATATATAAACTTTTTCCTACCAGGAGCACAAATGCTCCTACTATTCCAAAAAGCACATATCATTCAAACTTTTTCCTGGGGTGCTTGCCCCGAGACTTATTAACCACTTATATCCAATCTTTATCTAAACTATCAACTTCCTCATCATTATGTGAAGAAGTTGGATCTACCACTAGATTACTATTAGAAAATAAATCTACTTCTTCAACAAGATTTTCATTAAGATCAACACCAACAAATAAAGCCATATTTTCTAGTTCATCAACAGGTAAAACATGAAAAGGATTTGAATTCATTATACCTTTCATTTTTGGCTTCTCCATATTGACCACCTTTTTCCTTTCCATTGATTTTTCCAACACTCTCTAATACCTATCAATCTGGGGGCTCTGTCTTTTGGGTTGAACACCACCACACTTTTAGCTTCTTATTCTTACCCCCATCATCTCCCAGGTTCTGCTTGGCAAGTTCTTGTTTGGTGGGCAGGATACAGTTAGGAAGGTGTAGACCCACACTATCAGCAGCTACCTTTTTGGTTTGAAAAGAACCCTGTTCATCCATCCAGAAGTCAGAGACTTGATCCTTCTCTTTGGTAGATAAAGGAGACTTATCCAAAATAAAACCCCCAAAGCTGTCAACAAGACATTTTTCCTCCAAAATCTGTAACACTTTGTTGGCACTTAGGGCTCCCCCCTCTTGGGCACAGTTCCCCCAGCTGCCATGCTAATCCTAAAACCATTGTTCTGCCCCTGGACATGGGAATTTTGATTACTATAGTTCCCTTTGTCCTGATGGCTAGAAGATTTGTCACTATCCATCCCTTGTTGTTTCTGGTTGCCCTCATTCTTATTGTTCTGATCCAATTCATCCCCAAGTAAATCATTAGTTTCTTATTCCTCCATAGGAATCTAAGTTATAAACCCCAATTGGAACAGCCCCCCATGGAAATGGAATAGTCTATTGCTAGGAATTTTTAAAGGATCCCTACATCTAATCTTTAGCCCCATCACACTCTTTGCATTATCCTTGAACACACTTAGCCAGTCAACATCTTACATGATCCCACAGACTGAGCTAATTTGATCAAGCACGTTCCACTCACGCCATTTTGACTGTAGCCTAGTAACTCTGACCCAAGTATCAATTGGAGATTCCAAAATCTCCGTATCATCACTCCAAGCTTCCACCTTGACCCAAAACCCCCTCTCTAGATAGACCAAACCTAGGGTACCCAATGACTTGGTCCACCAGAATGTGTGGTGGGAATTTCACCAGATAGATTCCTGGATGCCCCAATTCCCTAACCTTCCATGGCCAGTTTGTCTTGTAGATCTTAGAGAACTCCTCAGCCAACTCTGCACTAGTGATCTCACCCCCTTCCACAACCACCAAGCCACAATTCTTAGTAGATGAGACAGGATTTATGACCACCTCTGGAGTCTCAATGTGATAGAAACCCAAACCAGTAGCAGCACTACCTACATACCTAGCAATCTGATGTGGTATCTTCTTAACTAGACAATCATCAAACCTATGACTGGTAGCTTTGCAAATGAAATAAGTAGATTGTTTTCCATAGACAACCTGATGATGACCTGGTTCACCACAACACATACAGATTGAGCTTGTGTAATTCATCTAGGCCAGCACATCAGGACTAGATTGACTTTGTTCCTTCTATGAAACAAACTTCTTCTTTGCCTTCCCCTGAGATTTTGCCTTATGATTATCCCCACTGCTCTAAGACTGTTGCTGCTGCTGTGAACCACCCTGCTGAGGAGCAACCCATTGATTTGATTGCAAGCCATACTGCTGACTAGGTCGGTATGGAGGAAAAGTGTAGGGGTTCGTAGCATGGAAAACAAAATTTTCTATCACATACAAACAAACAAGCCAAGATCTATCTACTAGATTGTAGCAACGAGTCGATGGAATAACTTACCCTCGAACATTCCAAAGCGGTTAACGAGAGCAGATTCTCGTGGGTGATGTAGTCGTACTCTTTCCGATCTCAAGATCATGTATACGATCCTTCCGGCGCTGCGTTCTGGCAGCGCTTCCGCAGTCGGTCACACGTTAGGTACTCGACGAAGACCTTCCTCTCCCTTGTTCCAGCAGGCAGCAGAGGTTGTAGCACTCTCCTCGCGATTCCGGCAGCACAACGGCGTGGTACCGGAAGTAGAGGGAGATCCATGAGGCCTTTAAGCCGGAGCGAGTATGGTGGAGTATGAGAGAGCTATTAGTGGTATAGGGTTAAGACACACCAATTAGAAGGCTCTAATCCGAAGGCTAGGGCAATTAGAAGCTCAAAACCAAAGCGGCTCTAAACCGGAGTCTAGGGCTAGGATTTAGATTAGAGGATAGGAACTTGTGTGTCTAGAGGAGGAGGCCCTGCCCCTCCTTTTATAGGTGGGAGGGTGGCCAAGGGAGGAGTCCCTCCCAAGTCGGCCTGGGTGGCCGGCTTGGAGAGGAGGGACTCCTCCCCAAGTCGGTTTCAACCTCCTCTTGCTTGTTTCCTCGGTTTCTGTTTTAGCCGTTTGACTTTCAAATGGCCATTTGACTTTTCAGTTTTAGGATTCAATTTAATCCTTTATTTGGAACAGCGAGAACACTTAGTACATGATGCAATCATTCCAATATGTAATGACACATTCATGTACCCCTTCCCCCCGGAGTGCCGGACATTCCGGAACCTTCTAGAACATTCCCGATGAAAACACCGGAATCATTCCCGAACTCCGAAACGGGACTTTCCTTATATGAATCTTATTCTCCGGACCATTCCGGATCACCTCGTGATATCCCGGATCCCATCCGAGACTCCAAACAACATTCGGTCTCTTTCTCATAATACCATAACTACTCAAACAACGTCGAATCCTTAAGTGTGTCTCCCTACGGTTCGTGAATTATGCGGACATGATCGAGACACTTCTCCGAACAATAACCAATAGAGGAATCTGGAAATTCATATGGCTCCCACATATTTCTACGATTACTTTGCGATCGAATGAACCACTTACATACGATACCAATTTCCCTTTGTCTCACGATAGTTTACTTATCCGAGGTTATGATCGTCGGTATCTCTGCATACCTAGTTCAACCTCGTTACCGATAAGTACTCTTTTCTCGTTCCCGTGATATGTGATCCCTTGTGACCCAGTCACATGCTTGCAAGCTAATTGGATGACATTCCACCGAGAGGGCCAGAGTATATCTATCTATCATATGGATGGACAAATCCCACTCTTGATCCATGTGTTTCAACCAATACTTTCTGAACACTCAATGCCACCTTTATAGCCACCCTGTTACGGTGTGGTGTTTGATGACATCAAAGCATCCATCCGGAAAAGGTGATATGCATGATCTCATGGTCGAAGGAATTAGGTTACTATGTATCAGAAAGCATATAGCAATTGAACTATTGAAATGACTTGATCTTTATGCTACGCTTATCTATAGGAGTATGTCCATCACATCATTCTCCTAATGATATGATCCTGTTGTTAATAACATCTATGTTCATGATCAGGAAACCATGATCATATATTAACCAACAAGCTAGTTTAACAAGAGGCTTTACTAGGGACTCTTATTTTAGTTTACAAATCACACAAGTATTAATGTTTCCGGTTAATACAATTATAGCATGGTATGTAAAAATTTATCATAAGTGTGAAGATATGATAATAACCACTTTATTATTGCCTCTTGGGCATATCTCCAACAGTCTCCCACTTGCACTAGAGTCAATAATCTAGTTTCAAACCTTTGTGTATTCAACACCTATGGCTTTCCGGTGTTGTATGTACATGATTGCTAGTGGTCAACTGATCTCCGGATCTGACACTTCCAGGTCCGTGTGTAATTGCATGTCTTTGCGTCTCTACGCATCACTCATTCTCTAATGAGATGGCTTTGTATAAATTTGGTCTTTCGGTGTGACCTTTAGCTCTTTGGGGTTAAAACATGTTGATAATATTGTCGCACAATATATCTTCATAGTATTATCCCACTGTGAACTACACCTAGTTTGATAACAAACTACTTGACACAAATGCCCTCTTTAGCTGCTATAATAGCGTTATATACTTAGCCTTTTGTTGTAGTATCTGTCACAATGTCTTAACTTTGGAACTCATCCAAATCCATTATGGAACTCACTTTCCATTATATTGTGCCACCCTTAGTTTAGATTGAGATAAACTTAATTTGTACTTTGTGACAAAGCTAGTATCAATGTAGTACTTTTACAATGAACTAACCATCTATTTGTCACTTCTACAAATATTATACTCTTAGTTCTTCCAAAAGATCATAAGAATATCCTTACTATTGTCCAATGATCATCTTACGAATCATTCTGGTATATGCTCACAACATTTAGAGCATAGGACATATCTGGATTTGTACATATCACGGTATGATTGATATAAATACTCTTTGTGATTTCATACATCAAGTATCAATCTATACTTGATTATTTGTTTCACTTTACCAAATGTCAATACACTTGAATATATCATCAACATTGAACTCATTCAATCCTTTCTGTGCGACAAGAACCTCTCTTGTAGTTTCTATATTGAACTCATTCAATATCTGTCTATGTACTTCTGGCACAACCATATTAGCGTCTATTGATGCCAAATATTTGGGTTTTGCCTAAGTCTTTCATCGGGATGAAATTCTTAATATGTGTTAATAAAAGATACATCATTTCCAATCAACAATATGTCCTCCACATAATGTATTAGAATATGTCTTAGTGCTCCCACTTAATTTCTTGCAAATGCAAGCATCTTCATTGTCTCCAATGAATTTAAACTCTTTTAACAGTTTCATCATAGTGAAGATTCCAACTCCGCTATGCTTACTTCAACCATTGAAGTTTGCATATGATTTTAGCATCCTTGAATTAACAAAACCCTTTGGACCGTGTCATGCACACGTCCTTGGTAACCATTCTATTAGAAGAACTTGTTTTGTTTATTCAACACATAACAAAATTATATGTCGTAGTTGCTACATTAATCCGTCTAGACTAAATATCATTACGAAAGATCAAATCTTATCATAGTCAACCTTTGAACATTGTTGTGAACTCTTTCCCAACATGTCGACTATTTCATAGATGTGCAACATCCATGTCTATTTCTTTTATAGATCCAAACACAACTGTAAGGTCTTACACCTTTCTCGAGGGTCCTTCAAGTTCAAAACTTGATTTCTCGTGTATGGAACTATCACGGATTTTATGGCTTCAAGCCATTTGACGGAGTCAGGGCTCATCATCGCTTCTTTGCACGTAGTCGGATCATTATTGTCAAATAATGATTTAACTCTCAAATCTTGGTATTTGATTGTTCATCCGACCTACTTGTTTCAATAGGAACTTAGATCTCCGTGACCACAATCTTTGAGGCACGTGAGCCATGAGCATTGTTGCTGCCTCCGGAACACTTTTCGGCGCTGCGCAACTTTGCACATATAGCTAAGGTTCTTTTAACCTTATCAAAGTTCTATTGTCCTCCCACTTATATTTTCACGAAAAATTCCTTCTCTAAGAAACTTGACGTTCTAAGTGACAAACAATTTTGTCTCCGATGTTATGGAGGAACAGTTATACAAAGACAGGTTCATCCGACTTTGGTTGCAAACATCTTTCTTATGCATAGCATACCAATGTTTAAGAAAGGACAACTTGGGTTTTATCCCAAACCATAACTTTATATGGTGTCATTTCAACGGATTATGATGGAGCTCTTTTCAGTGGAAAACGAGTCTCTAAAGCTTTTAATCTTTAAAATATAATGGCAGTTTTATGAATTATACCTTTGATCTTACCATGTCAAACAAGGTTTAATTACATATCTCAAGGAAAATGATAGGACTCCCAGGGATCAGATCCCGGGTCTTCCATCGCCGTCATGGACGACGCCATCCTCCCGGTCCCACCACGACCCCTTCCTTCGATCCTCACGATCCCCTTCCTTCTTATCCTCTCTCCACCTGCACCACCTAATTAATCTTCTCCGGCTGCTCGTCACGACCCGATTAGCTGGTTCCACGCCTCCCCATCCACCACTTCACCGTGATCGCCACCCCATCCATGTTTTCCTAGCCTCCTCTACGGAAGCCACCATGGATTAACTGATGCGTGCCATGACGCCAAGCACCTCCTCTCTCTCGCCGCCGTGTCGTGCGCCTCTTCCTCTCTACCGTTCGGTCTCGCGCACCTCCTCGTCCCTTTCTTCCTCTATTTTACTCGCGGTGACCACAAAAGCATGATCCGTGGCCAAAATCGAGCTCCTCCATGGGTGTCCATGGCTGCGGATGTCGGAGCTACCTCGGTCCGATGCTTGCTACAAGAGGCGGTGGTGCTTGCTACAGTGCAGCGATGCTTGCTACGTGCGGCATGGCTTCTTGCTACACGCGGCGTCGCTTACGTGGCGTATGTGGCGTGCCGGACGGCGTTGCCTTTCGTACGTCGGCGCACTGCTACAAGAGGCCGTGACGCCGCTACCATAGTCAACACGGCGCTGCTACACACGATGCTAACGGGTGGCGGAGCTGCTCCAAGAGCCCAGTGAGCCGCTCCCTAGGGCAATCATGTTACGCTTGCTACATGCGGCGTGGCTACTTACCGGCGTACCGCTTGCTACGTCTGTTTCGAGTTTACATCTTTTCGAGTTTGCTACATCTGTTTCCTGAGTTTGCTACATCTGTTTTCTGAGATTGCTACATATAGCAAGGCGACCGGCCCTGCTACATATAGCGTTTGGTGTTGCTACCTGCGGCGAGCGGCGCTGCTACATGGCATTTTTTTCTTACAAGTTTTGCTCCGATGTCTCCGTGAGTCGGCTTTTGCTACATTAGTATAATTATTTTGCTACATCTGTTTACGAGTTTGCTACAATAGCAAACTTCTTGCTACGAGGTCTCATGAGATCTCGTAAATTCTCCTGAGTCTAAGACGGAGTCAGTTTTGCTACATTAGCACAAATATTATGCTACATAGTCTCCGGCGAGGTCTCCGGTGAAGTCTCCGACGAGATCTGTCTTTTTTATTTGTAACGTGGACGAACCGTTTTCTGCTACAATGTAGCAAAAGCGGGGCAAAATGTAGCAAAAGCGGGACAAATATAGCAAAAGCGGGATTTTGAATCTAAAAAGAGGACACGTGGTTGGCTGGGGACCCGGGGGATGAAAACCAGAAATCCCCCGGGGGACGCCTAGCACTGGCCTATCTCGAATGCTCCATACTCTTATGGTGTTTCGGGAAAATGCAAATCCACGGAACGATTCCTTAAATCTTAGGTATTATGCTAAACTTGTAACTCAAATATCTTCCTTTATGATCTTATCATAAACTATTTATATTCTTGTTACAATGATTTTGCACTTCATCTTGAAAGTCTTTGAACTTTTCAAATATTTCACACTTCATCCTTATTAAGTAAATATTCATATATTCACTCAAATTTTCGGAGAAAGTATATGAACTTGAAATCCATCGCTCTTGACTACACATAATGGATTTCGTACAACAATATGTACAAGTTCCAATAAGCTAGTCATTCGTTCCCTTTTGGCCTATGAACGAAGTTTTAATTATCTCTAGGAAAGTTTCACAAGTGTCATTTGATCAAAAATCAAAAGACTCCAAAATTCCATCCACATGGAGTTTCTTCATGTTTTCTTTCCAAGATAATTTAAACGATGTCACTTCCTAAGTGATCTTTCAATCAATTTGTCTTTCGACATCTTTAGCACTAGTTTTATGGATGTGATGTCTCCAACGAGATTTGCGAATCCATCTTTTATGGATTACGGCAATTATTTGAACAACCCTTTTGTTCTCATAATACCTGATAAAACAAATCTTTGAAGGCAAGCTTTGATGTTTAACGAGCAACACAATAACCATTTATTTGTTCTCGATGAACATCATCACATATTCTTTTGCTAGTTACTTAGGCCATTGTAGTTCATGAATTGTGTTTTTTCGTATGACGATTCACACCAACAAATTCAGTATCAAATACTTGAGAACCACATTGTTTAATAAGCAAAGAATATAGCCATAACATGTATATCATCTATATACTTAAGCTGAACAATTCTAGTCTTTTCCTTTCTGCCATATACTTATGATATTTTCTTTCAATATTTCCTTTTCTGTTTGAAAGAATCTATCAACATCAATAGTGGAGTCATACATATGACATATAGTCCAAAGAGTGTATAGTTAAATACCAATGTCTTTGGACTTTGCACTTTGAAGTAGATAACCATCATCAAATGATTGGTGTTCTTTCAAATTCCTTTCTTTAGTAATCTCTTGGTGTAGTAAACATTTTACCTACATCAAATATTCACCCTTATCATGGAATCGTCCATGATCAAGCTACTTTTAGCTTATAACGATGAATTATGAGTATAATGTTGCTATCCAAAAACCTTTTGGAGGATTAGGACAACAAGTGTCTCCAACCTTTTTGCAAATTCTCATCAAAATATGAGAACATGAACTTTTCCATATTATACTCTATCATGTTGTAACCAAAACTTCGTTTCAGATATCACAATATCTTCCACACATCATGGTTTCAAACAACTCTTTGGATCCTAGATAACCTTGATATTAAGAGAATCCTTTGAATATCAAGAATCATGGAGACAAACATGATACTTATATACTAACACTTGGAATTGTTACTCTTGTTTTAATACTAATTATTAAACTTCATGGAGTAACAACTTCTTGAAATTTTGCAATAGGATTTTTTAAACTTTAGATTAACACTTCAAAACAATACGATACCAGTTCGTAAAGTAACTAACCATAATTCTATAGTTCTATCATCTCAATTATAACTAAGCGCAAGGTGGTAACGGATGCCAATGACTACAACAACTATGCAAATTCACTTTGATTTAGTTTATGATAAATTGAGTTCTAATTAATAATTAAATTAATCTAGGTGAACTCCCACCAAAACAATATCCCTCACATTGTTTTAGTGATCACACGAACCAAATCCACCACATCAAAACCGATCATCACGAGAGTTGATATAGCTTCAATGGCGAACAATCAACATGTTCATCATATCTACTATATGACTCATGCTCTACCTTTCGGTAATCCGTGTTCCGAGGCCATGTCCGTACATGCTAGGCTCGTCAAGATCAAACCTTAGCTTTTGATAAGCAAATCTGGCTTGCTTACGTTGTATACACTTGCGGAATCTAACACCCGATCATCACGTGGTGCTTGAAACAAGCTTTAGCAGGTGCATACTAAGGTGAACACTTAAGAACTTGAAATTGTGTGCTTGAGGGATCATCTTATAATGCTACCGTAAATACTAAGCAATACAAGATGCATAAAGGATTAACATCACATGCAATTCATAATATGTGATATGATATGGCCTTTCTTCTTTGTGCTTCCGATCTCCATCTTCAAGCACGAACATCATCTCCATCATTACCGGCATTGCATCAAGGTCAATGACGCTGCTCCATGGTTATCGTCCACCGGCTTCAACTATTACAACTACTTTGAATAGACACGCGGGTCTTAACAGAAATTAAAGACAACCATATGGCTCCTACCGGTTGCTGACTTACAATAAGGAACATTGCATACATCATATATAATCACAATCATGGCCATATCACATCACTGCACACCCCTGCAAAACAAAGTTAGACGCCTCTACTTTCTTTGCATGTTTTACGTGGTTTGGGCTGTTAATAAGTGATGTTCTAACTTACGAACATGAACCACAACATTGATACTAGTATTGTTAATTACCCGTTGTAAATTGGATCTTAACTATGCTAGGAGAAACAGGCACCCGCAAAGCCACTTATGCAATACAAGTTGCATGTCGAGTGTGGAGCAAGTCTCATGAACGATGTCATGTAAGGTTAGCCCGGGCCGCTTCATCCCAACATACCGCAAGATGCAAAGTACACAAGAAGCAATCGATAATAAAAGCATCAACGCCCACAATGACCATTGTGTTCTACTCGTCTGTGAGATCTACATATAGACACGACTGATACCCTTTGTGAGGGGCTCGTAGCATGGAAAACAAAATTTTCTATCGCATACAAACAAACAAGCCAAGATCTATCTACTAGATTGTAGCAATGAGTCGATGGAATAACTTACCCTCGAAGATTCCAAAGCGGTTAACGAGAGCATATTCTCGTGGGTGATGTAGTCGTACTCTTTCCGATCTCAAGATCGTGTAGACGATCCTTCCCAGGCTCGTTCGGCGCGCCTCATGATCGGTCACCGTTCGACTCGGCGAAGACCTTCCTCTCCTTGTTCCAAAGGCAGCGGAGGTTGTAGCACTCTCCTCGCGATTCGGCACTGGCGTGGTGGGAAGTAGAGGGAGATCCATGAGCTTCGCCTTAAGCCAGAGCGAGTATGGTGGAGTATGAGAGAGCTATTAGTGGTCTAGGGTTTAGACACACCAATTAGAAGGCTCTAATCCGAAGGCTAGGGCAATTAGAAGCTCTAAACCAAAGCGGCTCTAAACCGGAGTCTAGGGCTAGGATTTAGATTAGAGGATAGGAACTTTTGTGTCTAGAGGAGGAGGCCCTGCCCCTCCTTTTATAGGTGGGAGGGGCGGCCAAGGGGAGGGAGTCCCTCCCCAAGTCGGCCTTGGGTGGCGCGCTGTAGCATCCCAGTTGTCTAACATCTGTAATGCTACTTGTTATAATAATAAAAAGGACCACTTCCAACATATAATTGTTGCATCATCACCATGTCATGCTCATGTCATCATGCCAACTTGCATTTGAGCATCATACAAAACCCCTTTCTTGTTTGGTTCTTATCTCAGGTGCATTATTAATTGTATTTGCCTCTTGATATTGTATTTGGCTCTTGATATATTGTTAAATGCCCAAGTTGAGTTGGGGGCATATCTCTTTTAACCTCCACCACCTTTCTTTCACCACCTTATAATTCCACCATCCAACTAAATATGAGCTTGGCATTTAGAGGTTTACTTCTAGCTCATGTGGGTTGGGATGGATCCTTTCTTTTCCACATGTTCTCATCTTGGCATCATTTTGTTTTCACCTTATTGATGCATGAGAGCCACATGGCCATCTTTGCATGCCTTGTGAGTGGGACCTTTTTCTCCCTAGCTTCCATATGTGTGTTTGTGGGGTTATCATCATGTGGAGATATTTTGTGAGCTTGTTAAATACCTAGTGGCATATACACACTAGCAAGGCCCAATTATCATCACATGTGATCATATCCATCTACTCCATCTGGAACCTTCCTCTTTTTCCTTGCTTGGCTTGTTTCCACTTCTGGAAATGCATATGGACAATGCCATGTAGATGTTGTTGTTTTCACAAGAATAAACATGGCATTAGATATTTTGCATGATCCATGCAAGTGCCATCTAGTGTTTGTCTTTGGTTTGTTTTGGTAGTTGGGTGATCCTCTCTAGCTCTATCTTGTTCTCTTGGTTGGAACCATGTGGATCTTGTTTAAATCCTATCACCATATATCTCTCTCCCTCTCTCTCTTTTTCTTGCCTTGATCTTGTTAGGGCTTGTTTGGAGCATGCATGATCAAGTAAAAGCCACTCCCTCTATCTTACCCTCCCTCTTAGCTAAACCCTAAAATCTACCCCATGCCACCTCCCCATCCTAGCTAAACCAAACTCTAATCTACACCTCCCCTAAACAAAACCCTAAGTACCCCTCCTCTTCTCTACTTCCTAGCATGGTCACACCAAACCCTGCCCCAGCTCACCCTCTCTACTCTGGACCCACCTGGCTGCCCTACCCCACCTAGCTATCTCCCACCACAAACCCTAGCCGAGCCGGCCACTTCCCCTCTCCCTTTCTCCCCCTCTGATCTCTCTGCCCAGCTGGCCACACCGAGTCTCTCGACCAGCTCACTGCAGCCTCCCACCCGCCAGCCTCCTCCCTAGCTAGCCTGACCCGCCACTGCCCCTGCCCCATGCCATGTACGTGAGAAGGAAAAAGGTGGCACCGAGGCCACCTTCCCTCCCCACGCAAGCCCCTCCCCGCCGTCTTATCTACACCCCAAGACCCTTCCGCTCTCCCCAGATCTGCCAGGCTTCGCCTCTTCTCCCTTCCTCCCTTAGCCATCTTCCCGCCGCCATACACCGCTGCACACACCCTGCCCCCATCTATCTAGCCGGTGGCACGCCTGGCAGACGCCGAGGAAGCCCGAGGACCTCGCACGCCTCCCGGCTCGCCAAGGAGGAGGCCCCAGAGCCTGGACCACGCCGCGCACCGCAGTAACCCTAGCGCCCAGGCTCCCCGCCGCCACCGATCAAGCGCGCCCGCCGAACCAATCGCATTCAAGACACTCATGCGGAGCACCCCGCCTCCAGACATCCTCTCCGCCTGCCGCTTCGGACGCGGCGGACCTTCCGTCGAACGGTCTCTGTGCGCCGGCGTCGTGTTTGTTTCTGCTAGCTCCCAGTCGCGAACACCATATCCAGCATGCGTCCATCTCACCGTCAGCTAACCTAGCCTACCCCAGTGGCGACAGGCCCTGAGCCGTGAGCGCGAGTTCGATCCCCATCGCTGCCAAGGCTGCCACATGCCGCCGGCTGCCGTCAGATCTGGGAAGAAAAAGCAGTGGGTCACTTTGCGAATAACCCCCTCCCAAACCTTTTTGCCAACCCGCGGTCCCCGAAGCCCCACCTGTCAGTGTCTTGGCATTTTTATAAAAAGGCTCCGGAGTTTTTTCCCAAATAAACCCGCGGTCCCTCTTTTTCCCAGACAAGGCGTAGGGTCACAAGCACCGGACCACATCGCTGACTGGGCTAGAATAGGCTGAGTATAAAACTACCATAGTCTGTTTAAATTCAAATCTAGTTTAAATTATTTCAAATTCAAATCCAACTCAGTTTTAAAATAACTTTTCCATTATAATTCCAAATCCCACAAATGATATATGTTTGGAGATCAGAAAAATGCCAGGATTTCAAATATGCCATTCAATTTGCCTTTTGTACATTTAAAATTCCAAGTTGATTTAAATTACCCAATTGCCACTAGAACTTAAATAATTAATAACTTTTGCTTTATAATTCCAAATTTAACAAATGATATGTCTAAAATGATCAGCTCGACGAGACCTTTCTGTTTATGCTACCCATAACTTCAATTGCAGCATGCATCATATAAAAATATAGGGTACAGCAAATGTTATGACAACAAAATGTGAACCAAAACCCCATTAAAATGTTGTTACTTGTCTTCCACACCTCACCATGCCATGCTACCTTATTGCCATGTAAATTGTGCATCATTCATCATGGCATGATTTCTTGCTTGACGCATCTTATTCATATGCTTGTGCTCTATATTCATGTTGGCCTTGTTTGTTTGGTTTTTCTCGGATAGACACTGAGCAGGGGTTATATCAAGAGAACCAGGAGCACTACCCAGATCCGTCCCTTGCTTCAACTGAGATATCAGGCAAGCACTTCCACATGCTTGCATACATACAGTACCTATTGCCTCTATCTTATTCTTGCATCATTGAGTCGCGATTGCATTAAATTGAATCCCAAGTATGCATAGCCTTTACTTTTAAAACCCCACTAAGCTTGTTCCTCCATCCCATGAGCCATTACTGCAGGAGTCGTTTGAGCCATGCGAGTCGTAGAACAGCATGTGTAGGGTATGTGAGCGTCTGATGGATAACGAGGTACCTAAACAACTTAACCTGAGTAGTATGGGATAACTAATGAAAGTGGCACCGGTGAGCAACATCTGCTATTTGGTTTTTCCTGCTCACTTGTGTCCCGTAAGACCCCGAGTACTTGATTCCTGTTCCTTGATTTATCGCGCTATCCACATCCGGGAGGTATATGGTACCCCCCTGAGCCAGAGCTTGATTCCGTCTTATTTCTTGGGGCCACAAACTAGTTTGAGGTTTTATTTACTATCCTGTACTTATGCCATGCCACTGTTTATTTACGTTTGTGCGAGGAGCACACTGTAATGTTTAGGTAAGCGGAATGTTTTCGCGGTATCGACACCCCAGTTTTGGTTCGCCATGTACCATTGTCGCAAACCTTGAGTCCGTCTCGAGCTTGCTTCGTTGCGGGTAGACTCAAGGGTGGCCTCAAATATTTTCTCAATCTCGTGATTGTTCAATGTGAAAGCCTCGTTGGGTTTTGATTTGGTTTTTCCGAGGCTGATCGAGCGTGTGTTGCTATTGGTGCACCCCGGCCGCGTAAAACTTTCTTAAAGCCGTGTCCGCGGATATGGACGACTTGGAGCACAGTTTCTCGATCATAGACAAGCATAACTAAAGTACCGCTTTTAATCTGACTAAGTAATTTGACTAGTAAATAGTGCCACGCTCATGGAATGGTTAATAAAATTGCCAACGGATGGGGGGTTGTTCGTTCGCTTCCTCGTTGGTAGAGAGGAGGAGGATGGATCTGATGAGATTACCATTATAACTGTTGTTCTTAATTCACGGACATCCGTCTATCATTGGTTAGGCGGATGGTTAGCGTTTATCTGTAGAACTGCTAGGGTTTATCTTTCGCTGCAATCGCGTCACCCCAGGTTGTGTCCCCTTTAGAGGCATCAAGACTTGCTGAGTACCTTAGGGTCTCACACGATAAATTATTGGTTAAGATGGACAGGTACCCTCACAGGACGGATACTGGGTGGAAGAAGCCGAGGACATGGGCAACGATCGCTCGTGTAGAGATTCCGGAACGGGATCCGTGAGACCTCAGAGTTGGGATGTGCTTATTCCTATGGAATCTTATGCCGATTTGCTTCTTATCCGTACTGGATTTTGTTTGCCGCCTGCATGATACTCTAATGTGTGTGTATGAGGAAGTATCCTAAAATATAGATCTATCTAGGTCATTTGAATCTTGCCGTATGGTGCTATATTTCCTTTCTTTCTAGATGGTATGGCTCGATGTACTCTTGTATGGTGGCTTGCGTACATACCCACTTGTGTACGTAGTTGATCCTTCGCTGCCGACACGCCCAGACAGTCCCGTTGAGAGGGTAGTGGTTGGGACGTCTGAAAGGACTACCATGAGTGGCTTTGGGGCCCCACCGTACTATTTCAACCACTACCACTCATCCAGGCTTGTATCTAGGAGCGTAATTCACCGAGGTAGTTACAATTGGTATCGAGCCATCCCGACCTTCGTGGTTTCAGCCAAACGGTCGTTGTCGATAGCAAATATTTTGGTAGTTATGTATATTAGGAAAACAAAACGCGAGAGTAGGACTGCTTCCACTTTTCTTCTTACCTCCCACCCACCCTTTTCTCGTAAGGAAGTGCAACGCTTTCAATCCTCTTCTCAAAATTCAAACTAGGATTCACGTGTTCGGGTTCGTAGTACCATAGGTTGTGTGTGTGTGTGTAATCCCTTGTCTATCTGTTGCATCCAAGTTGTTATCTTATCCGCCTTTGGTTATCAATCTGGTACATTCCATACCGATGTGTTTTTGCAAACCGACGCAATATATCTTCCTCTTTGTATCCGACGCTATCTTGTTTGGGGTGTTCGCTTCCGTAGTTACCAATCTTTAGGTTTCACAGAGAAGAAGGGGTTAGGATATGTGTTCCACTTGTTCATGTGCGGAGTAATGATTTGAGTGCGGGATGGAGTCGCGACCATACCACTACTTTTATCATTCGCTTTTTATATTGAATCGGTAGAGTCACTAATCTTGATTCGTTAAGTAATTTTATGATCTATTGGTACTTTAATGCGAAATTTGTGGAAAAAATTTTCTTTGATATATTTGTACCACACTCCTTTTCAAATCGTGTGCGATATGCTTAATATCTTTTAGGTGCTATGAACTTTGTTGATATTTTAATATCATCTCATAAATTGTATCCTTTAATCTTGGTTAATTCCATCTTGGTACTATTTTGGATTATTATCATTCTCCATTATAGTAATCGACTTGAGTTTTATATCAATGACGGGATGGCTCCACCATGTCGCATCAAGAGGACATACCTCCGAATCGGGCTCTCAAGATCACAAACATCGCTAATGCTTTGGCAATATGCAAGAGAACCAAGCGCTTTGAGGAGAGTGTCAAGAAACGAGTTTGCTCCACTTCCTCCACCTCCCAAGCGTGGAGACATCAAGAGCTTCCTCAAATTCAACCTCGCGGTTTGATGTTTCGACCGACCTACGGACGCGGATGATTGGCTGCGTGAGATCTCAAGGTTGCTCGAGACTGCCGATGTTCCGAGCAGAGTGGGTCAAGTGTGCTACTCACCTTCTCAAGGGAGATGCAGCTCTTTGGTGGGAGAACTATTTGAAGGCAAGTCACCGGGTTCCAGCCAACTTGGGAGAGGTTCACCGCAGCTTTCAAAGAACAGTTTCTCTCGAGATTGTAATGGAAAGGATGAAGGAGGCTTTCCTCAACTCAAGGTGGAAATGATAACGCCAACACCTATATCAGAACTTCATGAATCTATCCCGTTATGGTGGTGATGAGGTATCTGATGACAAGAAGAAGCAGAAAAGGTTCAGGCAAGGGCTCAATGCGTCGATCAAGTATGCAATCACGCATGCAAGACCGGCAACCTTCCTGGAACTATAGCACACAAGACCGCAAGAGGAGGCAAGGTGCAAATGTTTGAGGAGTCCAAGAAACACAACAGGGATGCATCAAGCTCTGCAGTTATGGCAGCTCCTTCTAAGCGGCGTGTCTGGGTTCCTAACACCCCACCGTCTCTTCCGGCTCCACCAAGACATGCAAGTTTCGCCAAGGCCACCAAACTTCACCATCTGCGGCTCCCAGGGGCTACAACCACCACTACCCTGGAGCGCCTGGCGGAGTCCCTGGCTACTCTGCTCCACGTCCAGCTAGTGCCTGCTTCACGTGTGGAGATCCTGGACATCTCAGCTGGAACTGTCCAATGAAGAACAAAGCTCTCCTCCACCCCGCCAAGATCTGCAACAAACTCTCCTTCGTTCGTGCACCACCGCTGGCTCTCAACATCAACACCAAGCCCGGGTCTGCGGTTGTTCGTGCCAATTGCTAACGCCTCAAGCCGAGCATGCACCGAGTTGTGATGGGTATGCTTTCGTTAACTCACCCCCCTGACGAGTCCTCTTTGATTACGTGCATCGCATTCTTTTGTTTCTATAAAGTTTGCAAGTGAGAATGGGTTAGCGTCGAGCCTCTTCTCAAGAAGTTAATGGTTCTTTCTCCGAGCAAATATGATGGCAACTAAGATCACCATGGCAACCAAGTTGAGATTGGTGGTTCTTCATTCTTGGCTTCTTTGATCGTCGGGCAACTCGACATTGATGTCATCTTGGGAATGGATTGGTTGACAAAGAAATGCAGCTGTGATTGATTGTCTTTGACGCTCGGTCTCTCAAGATTCCTCAAGGCCATATAGTCTTTTCTCCAAGTCCGACTCTATTTGTCCGGCTCTATTCCTTGGCGGCTCAATGATGATGCTATGGAAGCTATTTAGAGTGTACCAGTGGTCCGTGAGTTCCCGATGTCTTTCCCAAGAGTTGCTGTATGCCTCCGGATCGCGAGGTTGAATTGTGATTGAGCTTGAACTCGAACGGCTCCTATCTCCAAGCGGCCATATAAAATGGGTCCTTCCGAGTTGGTGAACTCAAACGACAACCGGATGAACAAGAGAAGTTGGGTTTCATTCAACACAAAGACTTCTTCTTGGGGTAGCCCAACAATCTTTGTGAAGAAGCTTGATGAACCGATAGGCTATGTGTTGATTAAGGCTCTCAATGCTAAAACCATCAAGAACAAATATCCTCTTCCACGGATAAATGATCTTTTGATCACCGGCGTGAGCTGTGGTGTTCTCTAAGCTGGACTTGAGAAGTGGTTATCACCAAATCAAAATTCGCAAAGAAGATGTGCCCAAAACAGCTTTCACCACCCGCTATGGTCCGTATGAGTACACGGTCATGTCTTTCGCCTCACCAACGCACTCGCTACCTTCTCGAGGCATGAACTCCGTTTCATGGAGTACCTTGATAAGTTTGTTGTGGTATATCTGGATGACATTCGTCTATTCCAAGTCTAAGGAGGAGCATGAAGAACACTGCGGTGTGTCCTAAACAAGCTTCATGAGAACCGCTTGTATGCAAAGTTCTCAAAGTGTGAGTTTGTTTTGCTCAAGTAACATACCGGGTCATGTTATCTACGCCAAGGGCATTGCGTCAACCCGAAACCGTGAAGACAATAGTTGAATGGCTTCCTCCTGCTAATGTCAAGGAAGTGCGGAGTTTTCTCGGCTAGCTATTGCCGTCGCTTTGTTCGTAACTTCTCAAGATAGCAAAGCCTTACCGATCTCCTCAAGAAAGGCAAGAAGTACCTGTGGACTCGCATGTCAAGAAAGTTTTGAGACACTCAAAGAGAAGCTCACTTCCACACCGTCTTGGTTCCTCCAGATACATCTAATCCTTTCCAGATATTCATGGACGCCTCCTTGCAAGGATTGGGTGCGGTCCTTATGCAAGAGAAACAGTGGTTGCTTATGCTTCTCGCTTGAAGACGCATGAGATCAACTATCCCACACATGACCTCGAGCTAGCAGCAGCTTGTCTTTGCTTTGAAGCTATGGAGGCACTACTTGCTTGGTAACCGCTAGAGATCTTTTCGACCACAAGAGTTTGAAGTATATCTTCACTCACGGATCTCAACCTTCTAAGAGGAGATGGATCGAAGCAATCAATGACTTTGATGTGACCATCGGCTACACCCGCAAAGCAAATGTCATGGCAGATGCGCTTAGCCGTAAAGCTTATGTCAACAACCTCATGGTGGAAGAGCAACAGCTCTCTTGTGCGAGGAATTCCGTACCAACCTCGAAATTGTGGAACAAGGAATCTCGAACCTTCCGCTACTCCTCTCTTGGAAGAACAGATTCGCTCTCGTCACCTTGGTGATCCGCACACCAAAAGCTCATCTCTAAGCTTGACCTTCCAAGTATGAGTCCTTCCACGTTGATGATCAAGGCACGCTCTTCTTTGAACACCGGATGTTTGTTCCAAACTACCCGGTCCGAGAGACCAAGTTCTCAAGGAGGCACATGATTCGGTTCTTTCTATCCATCCCGGCAGACAAAGATGTACATGGACTTGAAAACACACACTGGTGGCACTGGTTGAAACGGTATTGCGCCAAGTATGTCTCGAATGTGATGTTCGCCGCAGAGTCAAGGCTGTCCATCGAAACCATTTGGTCTTCTACAGCCATTGAAACCTCCTAATGGAAATGGGAGAAAGTAGAGATGGACTTCATAACTGGTTTTCCAAGGTCGCAGAAGGGCAACAATGCAATTTTGTTGTCATCGACAAAGCTTTCTAAAGTGGCTCATTTCTTCCCATAAAGAAACAATTTCGGAATTCATTGGTGAGCTCTATATCAACAGAATTGTCTCTGTATGGGGTTCCACCGAAATCAGTTCCTGTGGGAGCATCTTCACCTCAAAGTTCGGGAGAGTTTCCAAAAGCTTTGGGAACAAAGTTGAACTTCAAGATCGCTACCACCCTCACCGCAAGGACAAGTGGAGAGGATCAATCAGATTCGAGGATATGCTTAGAGCTTGCGTCATCTCGTTTGGCATGAAGTGGGAGGAATGCCTTCCATATGCTGAATTCTCCTACAACAACAGACTTCCGGAAGAGTCCAAGATGGCACCATTCGAGGCTCTCTATGGTCGCAAGTGCGTAACTCCGATTGGTTGGTCGTGTGAGAAAGAATCTGGTTTGGCCCCGACATTGTAACCCAAGAAGAGGAGAAGGTGCATATCATTCGAGAACTCAAGATTGCTCAAAGTCGTCAAGAGCAACTATGACAGAAACACACGGATATGGTATATGCCCTGGTGATCTCGTCTACCTTCGTGTCACTCCCATGAGAGGAACACACCGCTTGGTATCAAAGGAAAGTTGGCTCCTAGATACATCGGTCCTTTCAAGATACGTGGTAGAAGAGGAGAAGTTGCTTATGCACGAGCTTCCGGAAAACTCAAAGTCCATGATGTTTTCCACATCTCTCAGCCAAGAAGTGCTTCAAAGACGCCGAAGACCGTGGATCATGAGCTAATCGACCTCCAAGAAGATCTGTCTTATCAAGAACACCCCACCAAAATCCTTGAGACCGCAGAAGCGAAGGACGCAACAAGTCCATCAAGTTTTGCAAGGTGCTGGTCACACCATTCGCTGATGAAGCCACATGGGAGCGTGAAGATGAACTCCGTGCCAACCATCTTTCTCTCTTTGTATCTTCTTCTTCTTCCTAGAATCTCGGGGCGAGATTCCTGTTAGTGGGGGAGAGTTGTAGCATCCCAGTTGTCTAACATCTGTAATGCTACTTGTTATAATAATAAAAAGGACCACTTCCAACATATAATTGTTGCATCATCACCATGTCATGCTCATGTCATCATGCCAACTTGCATTTGAGCATCATACAAAACCCCTTTCTTGTTTGGTTCTTATCTCAGGTGCATTATTAATTGTATTTGCCTCTTGATATTGTATTTGGCTCTTGATATATTGTTAAATGCCCAAGTTGAGTTGGGGGCATATCTCTTTTAACCTCCACCACCTTTCTTTCACCACCTTATAATTCCACCATCCAACTAAATATGAGCTTGGCATTTAGAGGTTTACTTCTAGCTCATGTGGGTTGGGATGGATCCTTTCTTTTCCACATGTTCTCATCTTGGCATCATTTTGTTTTCACCTTATTGATGCATGAGAGCCACATGGCCATCTTTGCATGCCTTGTGAGTGGGACCTTTTTCTCCCTAGCTTCCATATGTGTGTTTGTGGGGTTATCATCATGTGGAGATATTTTGTGAGCTTGTTAAATACCTAGTGGCATATACACACTAGCAAGGCCCAATTATCATCACATGTGATCATATCCATCTACTCCATCTGGAACCTTCCTATTTTTCCTTGCTTGGCTTGTTTCCACTTCTGGAAATGCATATGGATAATGCCATGTAGATGTTGTTGTTTTCACAAGAATAAACATGGCATTAGATATTTTGCATGAGCCATGCAAGTGCCATATAGTGTTTGTCTTTGGTTTGTTTTGGTAGTTGGGTGATCCTCTCTAGCTCTATCTTGTTCTCTTGGTTGGAACCATGTGGATCTTGTTTAAATCCTATCACCATATCTCTCTCTCCCTCTCTCTCTCTTTTTCTTGCCTTGATCTTGTTAGGGCTTGTTTGGAGCATGCATGATCAAGTAAAAGCCACTCCCTCTATCTTACCCTCCCTCTTAGCTAAACCCTAAAATCTACCCCATGCCACCTCCCCATCCTAGCTAAACCAAACTCTAATCTACACCTCCCCTAAACAAAACCCTAAGTACCCCTCCTCTTCTCTACTTCCTAGCATGGTCACACCAAACCCTGCCCCAGCTCACCACCCCCTCTCTCTACCTGCTGGACCCACCTGGCTGCCCTACCCCACCTAGCTATCTCCCACCACAAACCCTAGCCGAGCCACCACTTCCTCCCTTTCTCCCCTCGATCTCTCCGCCCACTGGCCACCGAGTCTCGACCAGCCCGTGCCTGCCCCCCACCTGCCTCCTCCCTCCCTAGCTAGCCCCGACCACCTGCCTCGCCTGGCCCCATGCCATGTACGTGAGAAGGAAAAAGGTGGCACCGAGCCCACCTTCCCTCCCCACGCAAGCCCCTCCCCGTTCTTATCTACACCCGGCCTTCTGCTCTCCCCAGATCTGCCAGGCTTCGCCTCTTCCCTTCCTCCCTAGCCATCTTCCCTCGCCATACACCGCCAGACTACACCCGCCCCCATCTATCTAGTGGCGTGCACGCTGCGACGCCGAGGAAGCCCCGAGGACCCTACCGCCCGTTCTCGTCGCCAAGGAGGAGAAGCCCCAGAGCCTGACCACGCCCGCCGCAGAACCCTAGCGTCCCAGGCTCCTGCCCGCCACGATCAAGCGCGCCCCCGCCTCAACCAACTGCACCAGACACTCATGTGAGCACCCCGCCCAGACATCCTCTCCTCTCCGCTTCTGGACGCGGCGGACCTTCCGTCGAACGGTCTCTGTAAGGCCGTGTTTGTTTCTGCTAGCTCCCGAACACCATATCCAGATGCGCCCATCTCACCGCTGCCTAACCTAGCCTACCCGGTGGCGGCAGCCTCACTGAGCGAGAGCGAGTTCGATCCCCCATCGCTGCACAAGGCGCGAGCGACTGCCGCGCCGAGATCTGGGGAAGAAAAAACAGTGGGTCACTTTAAATAACCCCTCCCAAACCTTTTGCCAACCGGTCCCAAGCCCCACCGTGGTGTCTTGGCATTTTTATAAAAAGGCTCGAGTTTTTCCCAAATAAACCCGGTCCTCTTTTTCCCAGACAAGGCGTGTGGGTCAGCACCGGACCACATTGTCGGACCAGGGCTAGAATAGGCTGAGTATAAAACTAGTAGTCTGCTTAAATTCAAATCTAGTTTAAATTATTTCAAATTCAAATCCAACTCGCTTTAAAATAACTTTTCCATTATAATTCCAAATCCCACAAATGATATATGTTTGGAGATCAGAAAAATGCCAGGATTTCAAATATGCCATTCAATTTGCCTTTTGTACATTTAAAATTCCAAGTTGATTTAAATTACCCAATTGCCACTAGAACTTAAATAATTAATAACTTTTGCTTTATAATTCCAAATTTAACAAATGATATGTCTAAAATAATCAGCTCGACGAGACCTTTCTGTTTATGCAACCCATAACTTCAATTGCAGCATGCATCATATAAAAATATAGGGTACAGCAAATGTTATGACAACAAAATGTGAACCAAAACCCCATTAAAATGTTGTTACTTGTCTTCCACACCTCACCATGCCATGCTACCTTATTGCCATGTAAATTGTGCATCATTCATCATGGCATGATTGCTTGCTTGACGCATCTTATTCATATGCTTGTGCTCTATATTCATGTTGGCCTTGTTTGTTTGGTTTTTCGGATGAGACATCGAAAGGTGGGTTATATCAAGAGAACCAGAGCACTACCTGGATCCGTCCCTTGCTTCAATCGAGATATCAGCAAGCACTTCCACATGCTTGCATACATACAAGACCTATTGCCTCTATCTTATTCTTGCATCATTGAGTCGCGATTGCATTAAATTGAATCCCAAGTATGCATAGCCTTTACTTTTAAACCCCACTAAGCTTGTTCCTCCATCCCATGAGCCATTACTCAGGAGTCGTTTGAGCCATGCGAGTCGAGAACAAGATGTAGGGTATGTGAGCGTCGATGGATAACGAGGTACCTAAACAACTTAACTCGAGTAGTATGGGATAACTAATGAAAGTGGCACCGTGAGCAACATCTCGCTATTTGGTTTTTCCTGCTCACTTGTGTCCCGTAAGACCCCGAGTACTTGATTCCTGTTCCTTGATTTATCGCTATCCACATCCGGAGGTATATGGGACCCCCGAGCCGAGCTTGATTCCGTCTTATTTCTTGGGGCCACAAACTAGTTTGAGGTTTTATTTACTATCCTGTACTTATGCCATGCCACTTTATTTACGTTTGTGCGAGGAGCACACTGCATCTTGTTAGGTAAGCGGAATGTTTTCGCGTATCGACACCGAGTTTTGGGTTCCCAAATACATGTACCATTGTCGCAAACCTTGAGTCCGTCTCGAGCTTGCTTACTTGCTATGGTAGACTCAAGGTGGTCCCCTGAAATATTTCTGAATCATGTGATTGTTCAGTCGTGAAAGCCTCATTGGGTTTTGATTTGGTTTTTTCGAGGCTGATCGAGCGTGTGTTGCTATTGGTGCACCCCGGCCGGGTAAAACTTTCTGAAAGCCGTTTCCGCGGATATGGACGACTTGGAGCACAGTTTCTCGATCATAGACAAGCATAACTAAAGTACCGCTTTTAATCTGACTAAGTAATTTGACTAGTAAATAGTGCCACGCTCATGGAATGGTTAATAAAATTGCCAACGGATGGGGGGTTGTTCGTTCGCTTCCTCGTTGGTAGCGAGGAGGAGGATGGATCTGATGAGATTACCATTATAACTGTTGTTCTTAATTCACGGACATCCGTCTATCATTGGTTAGGCGGATGGTTAGCGTTTATCTGTAGAACTGCTAGGGTTTATCTTTCACGCAATCGCGTCACCCGTGTTGTGTCCCTTTAGAGGCATCAAGACTTGCCGAGTACCTTAGGGTCTCACACGATAAATTATTGGTTCGATGGACAGTACCCTCACGGATTTGACATCTTGGGTGGAAGAAGCCGGACATGGGCAACGATCGTTCGTGTAGAGATTCCGGAACGGGATCCGTGAGACCTGTAGTTGGGATGTGCTTATTCCTATGCCATCTTATGCCGATTTGCTTCTTATCCGTACTCGATTTTGTTTGCCGCCTGCATGATACTCGATGTGTGTTGTATGAGGAAGTATCCTAAAATATAGATCTATCTAGGTCATTTGAATCTTGCCGTTGCTATATTTCCTTTCTTTCTAGATGGTATGGCTCGATGTACTCTTGTATGGTGGCTTGCGTACATACCCACTTGTGCGTAGTTGATCCCTCCTTCGCCGATTACGCCCGTCTGAGGTCCCGTTGAGAGGGTAGTGGTTGGGACGTCTGAAAGGACTACCAGTGAGTGGCTTTTGGGGCCCCACCGTACTATTTCAACCACTACCACTCATCCAGGCTTGTATCTAGGAGCGTAATTCACCGAGGTAGTTACACGCGCCGGCTTGGAGAGGAGGGACTCCTCCCCCAAGTCGGTTTCAACCTCCTCTTGCTTGTTTCCCTCAGTTTCCTGTTTTAGCCGTTTGACTTTCAAACTGGCCATTTGACTTTTCAGTTTTATTCCTTATATGAATCTTATTCTCCGGACCATTCCGGATCACCTCGTGATATCCCGGATCCCATCCGAGACTCCGAACAACATTCGGTCTCTTTCTCATAATACCATAACTACTCAAACAACGTCGAATCCTTAAGTGTGTCTCCCTACGGTTCGTGAATTATGCGGACATGATCGAGACACTTCTCCGAACAATAACCAATAGAGGAATGAAATTCATATGTCTCCCACATATTTCTACGATTTTCATCGAATGAACCACTTACATACGATACCAATTTCCCTTTGTCTCACGATAGTTTACTTATCCGAGGTTATGATCGCTTGTATCTCTGCATACCTAGTTCAACCTCGTTACCGATAAGTACTCTTTTCGTTCCGTGATATGTGATCCCTTGTGACCCCACATGCTTGCAAGCTAATTGGATGACATTCCACCGAGGGCCCAGAGTATATCTATCTCATATGGATGGACAAATCCCACTCTTGATCCATGTGTTTCAACCAATACTTTCCGAACACTCAATGCCACCTTTATAGCCACCACATTAAAGGTGGTGTTTGATGACATCAAAGCATCCATCCTAAAAGGTGATATGCATTATCTCATGGTCGAAGGAATTAGGTTACTATGTATCGAGAAGCATATAGCAATTGAACTATTGAAATGACTTGATCTTTATGCTACGCTTATCTATAGGAGTATGTCCATCACATCATTCTCCTAATGATATGATCCTGTTGTTAATAACATATCTATGTTCATGATCAGGAAACCATGATCATATATTAACCAACAAGCTAGTTTAACAAGAGGCTTTACTAGGGACTCTTATTTTAGTTTACAAATCACACAAGTATTAATGTTTCTGGTTAATACAATTATAGCATGGTATGTAAACATTTATCATAAGTGTGAAGATATGATAATAACCACTTTATTATTGCCTCTTGGGCATATCTCCAACAAAAAGGTCCAGGGAAACCCGTGGGGAAGGGATGTTTCCAGGCATGAAACCATAATGAGGTGGGATATGACCATAATCATACCCTTGCATCTGCTATTGTTGCTTCATCTAAGGCTGTTGAGGTTGCTGCATCTGCTGCTGCCAGGAATCAAGTCCTATCCCCCTTCCTTGTTTCATTCCACCACCAGCCATGGCCATACCTTCAACATTCTGCTCCAAATCCCAAGATCTATCCTCTTCAACACCCAAAACTTGCAACCCTACCAGTTCCTCCGCCGCCAATTTTGGGAGGAGGGAGCAAACCCTAAGAGGTGGGAGGGGTCTGGCTTTATAGGCTGGAGCGGGTGGGTGGGTAGGATGCCATGGAATATGCCAAAGTTGGTGGAAAAAAGGTTCCACCTCGTTTTCACCATGGACCAAGCTTCCTCCCCCCATCTTTTCACTGATCTCTGGACTTCTCCAGAGGCAACACTTTCCCCTAGCACCACTTGTCTGTTGAAAATTTAGCTCCCGCTGCCTCTGCAACCTGAAGCCACCTGAACTTTCAAGGACAACCACCTCTCTGAACTTTGCACTTAGATCATCTGAGACATTTACAAAAGATTTCAATTCCTCCTGCCATGACATGCCCTAGTTCAGAAGGAGTAATTATTCTAGAGACCGCACTTCTCGGGGTTACAGATCCGATAGATCTGCATCGCAAAGGCTACGTTGCTTCTCCCGAGAGACAGTCGCTAAGCTGTTCCCCTTGAGCTTTCCATGCCGAGCCTTCGGCCCCAACGGTGCCCGCATGTCCAACCAAGCTCGTTTTTCACGCTTCAGAACCCCACTCAGGCATCTGAATCTCATCCATGCATCGATTCTCTCTACGATTGCGTAGGGAGGGCTAGAGCACCGTGTCAGCGAATCCGACAACTCGCATCTTGTACCTCGCAGATTAATGCCGAGTGTGCCGTTGTAGAGACGTTCAGACCCTGGGGAAGTAGAGGAGGTAGTTCCCGAATCCTTGAACGGGGGGCTCTGGCATCCCAGGACGATACTCCCTCCAAAGGCGCATGCATCATTTTTCCATTCCTTGATTCCTCTCCCGCGAAAGCCTACCCGCCACTCAGCTCATACTCTCCTCCATCCTCCACCACTGCCAGCGTGAGTCCACGCATCGCCACATATCTGCGCCGGTGGACAAAGGGAGAAGTCGAGAAAAGTATGCCGGAGGGATAAACCCGTAGGGGGAGGGTGGATAAAGACTAGGAGCGGGTACTCGGGGCACGCGTGTAACTCCAAACCCGCCATGGCCAGGGATCAGACACCCGCCATGAACATGAGACACGGTCGGAACATTGGAGGATGTGAAAGCCATCGTCTGAAATACTGTCCATTGTGTCACATGTTTGTTTGAGTGCTTGCGTTGATCTACATCATGGCCCAAATTTATTACATCACGAGCGACATGGTGAGCATGTTGCTGCCGATGGCGCTATCTACCGCTCGCCCGTGCCGCTTCAAACAGTAGCTTCATGGCCTGCTCTCGAAGAGGCCCATTCAAATCTGATTCGATCCCTTAATGCTTCCATTTTCGTGATTGTTCCGTCACATACAAGGTACACATGATATGCATGCATTATTTTGCCTTGTGCACTAACGTTGCACGGGTTGGAATAATGTATTAGCAAGAAATATGTATGAACATTTTTAGAACCTATAAAAAATTGGGATTTCTATTTTGGTGCCCCTGGTTTGTTAGTTATACTCAGTTTTTCCCAGGCGCTTCGTTTTTTCTCACTTTTGTCCAGCTCCTATTATGGAACTCTCACATTGGTCTGAAACTCGCTCTCCGTCGGGTCCCGTTAGTGGACCCGATCTATTACATGCTGACAAGCGGGGCCGCATTCAGGTGGGTCCAATAGTAGACCCTCGCCATTATGTGCTGACAAGTAGGACCCCCTGTTACGTGATGACAGGTGGGGCCACGTTCTGTCGGGTCCCGTAGTAGGACCCCCCATGGTGTGGGGCCGGCTTGTTGGGAACGCGTTTTGGGGGATGTGGTGTGGGACCATGTGGGGCATGTATGGTAGATGTGCGCCCTGTCGCCTAAATTGAAATATTTCTTTTTTGTTATTTTTATGATTGGACTTTTTAAGAGCGTCTTTTCCCCTTTATGTCGCTAACAGTTGTTATTTTTGCACAAAAAGGCAGCAAATCTAGAGCATATTCTCTCTTCATTCATGGTTCCTTTTGGCCCTCGTATTTTCCCAATCTAGTAGCAAATCTTACCAGCACCATAAATATGTAGATGAACAGAGAAGATGTAGATAAAATAGATAATAAAGGATTATATAGTACGATAATTAAACTAGGTTCGACAATTAAGATGCTCAACAGAAGCCTACAAGTTCAACACAGACAACAAAACAAAAGAAGCTGCTTTACAGAAGCAGCATCAACACAGGATCAGTGGCCCCTCATGGCCTCCGCTAGGAGGGCCTCTGCCTCCTCCCTGTGGCGCTTCCTCCAGTTCCTGCTGCCCAGTCCCTTGACCTTGGGCGCCTTGGGCTTGATCGGGGGCATGCGACCCTCCTCGATGGCCACCTTCTGGAGGTTGCGGAGGTGCAAACTGAGTGCCTTGTGCTGGGCTCTGAAGGCGTTGTCGTTCTTTGATGGGCCACAGGTATTCATGTCCTCGGCATGCATCACGAGGGAGTTGAAGTCACTGGCGAGGATCCTGGTGCAGAAGGGGCACCTGTAGACGTCGCCGATGAATAAGCCATTGAACTAGCCAGACTTCAGCTTCCTCAGCACCTGACAAGTCTTGGTGTCCATGGACTCATCGTCGTTGCAGACGTTGCTGCTATCCACCTATTACAAAAAGCAGTAGCATGCAATAAGGACATGATTGAGATACCGTGATTATCGGGATTGATTACTTGCATAAATTAACCGATTGAGATCCACTGATTATTCCCCAATCCCCAAATCTCAAACCAAATCGAAAACCGATCCCAACTACAGATCGATGCTAGTATTGATCCCAACTATAGATTAGTGCTAGTACTGATCCCAACTACAGATCGGTGCTAATACTGATCCTAACTAAAGGCATTCATCAAAATACGAGATCTAACATAAGAGGATTAGCTACTATAAAAATACCTAGCATCCACCAATTGAAAATACGAACAGACGAGCCATAATAACACACAATCTAGCATCCAACGATGGGAATGGGGGAAGAACAAAAGAAGGGGAGAAAACCCTAGTTACCTCCGACCATGGGTCAGCTAAGCTGGTGTCGAAGGGGTTCTCCGGCCTGATGTAATCATTGTCCCCGTAGGGGTCCCAGCCGTGCAGGATATGCAGGAGAACGACGGGGTCCTGTACGGGGATGGGGGCCTCCTCGCCGGTGGCAATAGCGGAAGCGGGGATGGGGGTCTGGATGGGGATGGCGGCTGCCTTCAATTCCTCGAACGGGGCCTGTACGGGGACGGAGGCCTCCTCATCGGCTGCCTTAGAGGCGACGATGGCCACCACGCTGTTCTTCTCCATCGTCAGCGTGGTTGGGGTTTTCTTGGGGGTTTGCAGAAGGTGATGGGACAGTGGAGATGGTTGTGTGAGTGAGTGAGCGAGTGAGTGATGAGTAAGAGTGAGAGTGAGAGTGAGGAGGCCTCTATAAAGGTGAAGGGAGGAGACGTTTCGTTGCACCACTGTGCACCGCGTAACCGCGTGTGCTACTGCATCGTTCATGTCCACATGCGTCTGCTACCGCCCCGTACACCGCGACACGCATACCGCGTA
The DNA here is from genome assembly GCA_030063025.1 of Avena longiglumis. Taxonomy (NCBI): domain Eukaryota; kingdom Viridiplantae; phylum Streptophyta; class Magnoliopsida; order Poales; family Poaceae; genus Avena; species Avena longiglumis. Next base: position 525,259,708 of record CP125976.1, read on the forward strand.
TCACGTTTTCCCCCTCGTGTCTAACCTTGGCCACTTATTTGTGCTCAGTTATACCCTCGAGTGTAGCACTGGGAGTTTGGTTGTACTCAGTTTTGCCCTCCAGTACTAACACTTTCATGTGTAATATACTCACTTTTACCCTCCGGTGGCTAGTCAACAAAGAGTCAACGAATGGGTTTTAGCTAGCTAATTGAGTCATTTTATGCACAACAAATTCAAAAAGATCAAAACATTGTGGCATCTACCTAGGGAGTCTTATTATGTGAACTACCACCATAAGAAATGTATATAAATCAAGTTTTAACCTAAATCACCACTTCTCAAATCACCTACTATCTATGAAGGTTCATGGCTTTCTACTCAAGCCTCTCCCCAAAACATCCCTCCCCAAAACGTAATTTGTCTGAATGAGGCAATAATTGTCAAACTGATATATATTTGAATTGCAAATAGTTTGATGTATGTGAATATGTATTTTATTATATAAAAGAAGCGTTTTCCATTTTTTAAATCTCTTTTTGTTTTCTATTTGAACCCCCTTGTCAGTTTTGCCCTTGGTTTTAAAGTTATACTCAGTTTTGCCCTTGGTTTTTAAGTTCTACTCAGTTTTCCCCTCCCTCTTAGTGACAAACTCTCACACTTGTGTTCATCTTGGCTGCTACGTTCTGATTGATCGAGATAGTTGTCATGCAGATCGTACCCACCAATCGTTGTTCCTCTGATGGATCATCTGTGATCTAGCAGACATGATAACCCTCTATCTGTCGGGGGGCACCCTCTATCCATGCAAAATAATGAGTTTGCCACTGATGCTTTAACTCCATAAACAAATGATTTTGAATATAATTTGAAGGGAAAGTGTTCAAATGTGTATAATTTTTGCATTATATTTCACTCCATGTCCTAAGTGCGATTTCAAAGAGTTCAAAGGTGTATAGTTTTTGCCATATGCAAGTTTATGCATTACATTTTATGGAAATGCTAATCTCTCAAGATTTTCTTAGCACATCATTATCACGTATTAAGTGAGATTTCACAGTATTCAAAGGTTTATAATTTTCGTATATGCAAGTTTAGGGATCACTTTTCACACTATAAAAATGGTAAACGCCCTTTTTGTAACATCCCTAAAATCATGATTTTAAAGATTGCATTTCATTCATGCATGCATATACAAAACTCATTTCAGAAAAACAGAAGCACATAGTGCTATCATTTTATGTGAAGCAAACTTAAATCAAATGGCCATCCCCATTTGAGAGTTTGAATGTTTTAAACCTAGAGTGTTTGTCTTCCTTGTTGAATGGATTGAGTGTGGAATTTGAACCAAGCTTTACAAAATGGAAATGGTTTCAAAAACCAATTTTCAAACATTTGCAAACAAGTGCAAAGATTCTGTTATTTTTGTCTCTCCAAAAGTGACCAAGCCTTTGCAAAGTAACCACTTGGTTTATGCCTAGTTTTGAGACTGTTGCACACTGCAAAAACCCCAGAAAAATTTGAATTCAAAAAGAGTTTGAATTCATTTGAAAACCATTCCTGAAAATCAAAACAGAAAAAGAAAAAGGAATAAACAAAAGAAAAAGGCCAGGCGCTCCTAATCTAGCCCAGCAACAGAACCGGCCCAGCTAGCCCACCCGGCCACTCGCTCGCTCGCTCGCACGCGCGGACGCACCCACACAGACGCTGACACCCGGACCCCACCCCCTCTCCGTCTCACTCACTGACTGGTGGACCTCGCCAGCTCACCCTCATCTTCCCCAAATCGCGCCCGACCCCGTCGCCGGCCTTTTCCTCCGCCCTTCACTGCCGCGATTGATTCTTTCTTAATTGCCATTGATTCCATGCTTAATCGCCGCTCCCCTCTCGCCTACAAAACCCCCTCTGCACCGCGGTCATTTCCCCCCACTCTCCTCGCTCACTCTGCCACCAGGCTGCGTGCATTTTCCCTCGAAACCCCGCAGTACCGACGACTCCGGCGACTAATTCCGGTGAGCCTCGACCGCCCCCCTCTCTCTGGTTGAAACTGTCGTGTCCAGCTTGATCTTCCGCACCTCCTGATACTTTTCTTTTGCCTGCTCGTGACCCAGGTCGTCGATCCCGTTCACGACCGCAACCACCTGCGCCGTCGCTCGACTCCGGCGAGTAATAGCGGTAAGTTTCATGCGCCCCTCGCCTTCCCTTTGACACCAGTTGATTCGCCAGTCACTTGCGCATCTTCTGAACCCTCTGCCTTGTGCTAGGGCGATACCACACCTCGGCAATGACCTCGACTGCAAGCGACAGACGCCGCCGCAACTCCGACGAGCCCCAGAGACCGTACCCGTGCACCCCTTGCCCAGCCACCACCACGTTGAGCTTCGCCTCGACCTTGCGGATCTGGTAAGCACGCCCTTTCCTTCCCGAGCGATCTAGAACGTTAGCGCGCCATGTCGAGCACTCACGCCGTCGCCGCGTGCCGCCAGGACATGGTCGCTTGATCGAGAGCCCTTGGATCTGGATCCAACGCATAGGATTAGCCACTGAACGAACCGTTATGTTTCGATCTGAACCGTGCATCGCCACTTAGATCCTACGGCTCTTGTGCATGATCTGGTGCGAAGCGGTACGCGCCAATAGAATTAAGATGCGTGGCTAGGGTTTGTGTTTAAAACAGATTTCAAAACAGATTTTGATTCAAATTTGAATAGGCTATAACTTTTGATTTCCATGTTAGATTTTTGCAAATTTTATATCGTTGGAATCAGGGAGACAAGCTCTTTCTGTTTATGCAATGTGTTTAGTAAAAAGTTTCTGTTAAAATGTCTTTTAATGCAGAAACTTGTTTAGGACTATTTTTGAGTATAGGATTTGTTTAGGATTTTGTTTTAGGGCAAAATAAACTTGGTTTGGCAAGATTTTGACTTGCTTATGTTTCAGTATCTTGCACTTTCTTGGTGGAATTTCAAAAATCATCACTTAGCATTCTTGCATGCATGCATACATATTTTTGTTTGTATATGAATTGTATGTGATTGTGGTTATAATCTTTGTGTAGATTTTGGCGCTAGTGATTGTGACTGTGAAGAGTGCTACTCTCCCCATTACCAAGATAAGTGGTACTTCATGAATATTTCCATCCCTATATTTTGTACAAGCATTAGAAATATTTTGCTAAGTATTGCATGTTGTTATTTTTGCCAAATGCTATGTTGGGAAATCCTAAGTAGTTGTAGAATTGCTAGGAAATTTCCTAAGTTAAGTTACTATGCCATGCTTAGCCTAGATAGTAGCAAACAAGGGTTGGTAAAGTATCTACATGCTATGATGAAAATATTTCTAAGTCTTGGACTTATGTTTTTCTTAATAAAACAACTAAGTCAGTGAACCTCCTGGGTGGAATGGGACTTGAATGGTGGTTTTTGGTTGAGTGGTTATACAAGGCCCATGGACATGGTTTACCTTGTGTTTCTCACTTGTGGTATGCCACCCAGGCACAAAGGGATTTTGGAGGCCAAGTGTTGAGAAGCTTATAGTGCAGCCACTTGGCAAAATGGGCTCTGCCATGATCATATAGGTTGCTAGAACTTAGTCAGTTGGATAGTTGGTGGTAGTGGGATGATAGGTTGGAACGCGTCCATTTGGCTAAGGGAAGTCTTCTGAAAGGTCCTGTCTTGGGAAACCAAGTCTGGTGGGGAAAGTGCACAACCTCTGCAGATGGAAAAATCTAAGTACTTAGCCAAGTCCATGGCAATGGACAACTTGAGCATCAAGACATGGAAGCTATCAAGAATCTCATCACTCCAACTTCTAAGTAAAAACTTGTGGGTGAACAAGGGTGAAGGACCCCAATGTCTATTGGTGGTTTCTTGGGAAAGTTTTTGACAAAGAAAACTTAGTGATTTCAACTAATAGGAAAAACCTATTTTGAGCAAAGCAAGCCAAACTACACTTAGCCAAAATGCATATAGTAATATAGTCCACTTAAAATTTACTAAGGTATCACTTGCCAATACTATTCCAAAGTATTGACCCACTGTGGCTGTAACTTGTGATGTTGCAGGTTACTATGATGATGATTAGGTGTCATGAGTCTACACTCAACATGCTTGCCTGTGGCACATGAAGATGAAGACTTATGTTTATTTACTTATTCCAAAACTCTTGTACTAGGCCTGTGGCCTTGAGTTGTAAAAGACTATGTTTTATCTCTGGAATGGATGTAATAAATGACCTTTGTATCTGTGTACTTCATCTTAAACTGTGGATGCTAGCAATGATCCAGGGACTAGCATTGCAATCACAGGGATCCTTTTCCTTTGTAAAGGATGGATCTTACAGATGGTATCAGAGCATTGTGTTGCCTGTAGGATTATGACCCTAGGATTGGAAACCACTAAGAAAAAAAATTCCAACTACTTCTACACTTGTCTATTCTTCTCGTAAACTTTTCTAATCTTCTCATTCTCATCTCTATTTGTAGATGAACTCCATCAACGAAGCCGTAAAGAAAGGACCACTCATGACCATGACCATGGAGTGTGAGACTGAGTTTCCCAAAATTCTCAAGGACCTCATGGTGGCAATGGAAATACATGGTGCAGCTGTGTACAAAGGCTTTCAAGTGATGGATGAAGGAGTTGAATACTGGTGGGTGCAACTTCACTTGTACAAAAGCAAGGAAGACAACCACAAAGAAAGAGGATTCTGCATGTACACCAACACTGTGGTGCATACCACATTCTTTGAGTCAGCAAGAGAAGCAGCTTGGAGGACTATCAAAGAACTTAGTGCTAGAGTCAAGTGCAGAATGCTCAACCTCCAAAAAGACTTAGAGAAAGAGAAGGAACATACCAAAGAGTTGGAAGCCACCAACCAAACCTTAAGAGGAGATATTATAGACTTAGTGATGGAATCATGTGAGCAAGATAGGCTGATTGCCTCTAGGAACATTGTGTTAGCCAATAGATCCAGTGAGATAGGATTGTAAACGTACTTCGTTAGTTTGACCACCACCTATCACCTTATTTTCCAAAATGATACCCTAAATAAGTTTGTACCTTGGTTGATGTAATGGATTCATGTATGCATGACTTGTGTGATTTTGTGTTCCAAGGATATGTATGTGATGTTTGTATTTGTTTTATCTTAAAATGTGTTGTTCTAACTTTTCTATCTTATAAATAGATGCCAATTACCATCAGCACTGTTGAGGAGTTCTAGGTTACCCGCTTTGGTCCTCGTATCGTTGAGCTTACCACTTTGCTCAATCTCCCTCTTCCCACCATCATGGTGCATCCACTCACCAAGTTAGAGAGGAAGGACCTCTGGGGTTTTAAGGTGAACCAGCCCGGACGCCAGACAGAACCTACTACGGAGGCCATCGTCTTCAAGCTTATGCACGATGACAGGGAGAGAGGCATGGAGGTAGTTATGCAGGACCTGATAGGACGTCTGCTAGGCCGGCACTCCCGACAGGTTAGAGGCACCCACTTCCACGTCTTCGGGAGACGTGATGAGGATGGAGAGTCCATCGACTTCGAGGACGACTCGAGGGATGCAGCCGAGCCGATACGCCTGTATCTCCAGGACTTAGAGGCTCTCATTAGGCACGTGGACACGGACAGGACCAATGTCATGCTCAGTAATGACGAGCTCCAGGTGCAGCTTCGCGAGAAGGACAAGCTCTTCACGCAGCAGGACGAGATAGTCAAGGAGATGGAGGCGAAGTTCGAGACCCAGGACCGGAAGTTCAAGAGTTAGGAGAAACGTGTCCAGGATAGGAACAAGAAGATCCGGGACATGACTGAAGAACTGAAGTCCAAGGACTTCGAGCTAGAGCAGCAGCAGATGGTGACTGAGAGGTTTCGTTCCCAGAAGAGGGCTCTCAAGGCCAAGATTGAGTCCTTGACCACTACCATTGAGGAGAACAAGACCGCGATGGAGAATGCAGGTCTTACCTTTGTCGAGGAGGAGATTGATGCTGATGAGTAGACTTGACTACTCGTTTGTCTTTTATTATCGTACTTGTTATTTGTGAACTTGTTGTTGGACCATCCGACATGTGGATGGCTTGCCACTTGTGTGTTTTACTTTGTGAACTTGTTATCTTGTTGTTAAACTTTTATCTTCTATTGCATGCTTGTGTTTTCTTATGTGATGTGATGTGCATAAAAACATCTATGGGTATCTCATTCTTATCTCTATTTGAACAAACCACAGATGCCTCCCCGTCGCGCAAACCCCAACCCCAACAACAACAACAACAACAACAACATCACACCAGAAATGCAACAAATGATGACTGCTCAAACACAGCTCATGCAGATGATGACAACATTCATTCAGAACTAAAACAACAACAACAACAATCCCAATAACAACAACAATAACAACAATAACAATAACAACCCTCCGGGCTTTGATATGCTCACCAGATTTCTGCGATTGAGGCCAGCTAAGTTCTCGGGGACGACTGATCCCATGGTGGCCAATGATTGGCTATGTTCTGTAAACAAGGACTTAGTAACCGTGGGCTGCACGGATGCTGAAAAGGTCAGATTTGCAGCACATCTGCTGGAAGGGCCAGCCGCCACTTGGTGGGACAATTTCCAAATCACCACTCCTATAGATGGGGTGACTTGAGCTATCTTTGAGGATGGCTTTCGCACTGCTCACATCTCATCAGGAATAATGAGCCTGAAAAAGAAAGAGTTCCATAATCTGAAGCAGCGCCACCGCAGCGTGGCTGAATACATTGAAGAGTTCAACAATCTGGCCCGTTATGCACCAGATGAGGTTGACACTGATGCCAAGAGAAAGGAAAAATTTCTGGAAGGCTTGAATGATGAGCTGAATCTGCAGCTGGCTGTGGCATATGTTCCCATTTATCAGTCGCTCTGTGACAAGGCTGCTATATTGGAGAACAAAATGAAACAAGTCGAGAGTAGAAAGAGAAAGCACTCCGACAAGCACATCTCGGGATCGTCTCACAAACGATCTCACTATGATGACGGTGGAAGCTTAGGATCCCACAAGCATGGGAAATTCAACAAGCACTACAACCACAACCGTCATGACAACAAGCATCATCGCAGTCATGACAATGACAAGTACAAGAACCACAAGAGTGGACATAAGAGCCACCAAAGTGGTAATGGTAGTGGGAGTGGAAGTCAGCCTGCTAAGAGAGATATCAGTCAGGTTGAATGCTTCAAATGCAAGAAGATGGGACACTATGCAAACGAGTGCCCCGAAAAGAAAGTTGAAGGACCTGTCAAGCCCAATCCTTTCCAGAAAGGACAGGTGAACCACATTAATGTGGAGGAGGTCTATGAGGAGCCTGACGCTGTTGCTGGTAAGTTCAGACTCAATTCCATTCCAGCATTTGTACTCTTTGATACCGGTGCATCTCATTCATTCATATCAAGAGCATTTGTTGAAACAAATGAACTACCGGTAGAAACTATTGGGTGTCCCATAAAAGTAAGTTCTCCTGGTGGATAAATGATAGTGAATTCAGGATGCCATGATCTAGTCATAGAATTTGGGAAGTATAAGTTTCCCGTTAACTTGATAATACTAAACTCCCAAGGATTGGACGTCATTCTGGGAATGGACTGGATGACTAAGTACAAAGGAGTGATAGATTGTGCCAGCCATACTGTCTCACTCACAACTCCGGAAAATAAAAGGATCAGATTCAAGACCAGCTTTGAAGCAAAAAGGAGTATGCTTAATTCTCTTAAGGGGGTTAGCATGGACAGTGTGCCAATTGTGTGTGAGTACCCGGATGTATTCCCGAAAGAATTACCAGGAATGCCACCGGATAGAGATGTGGAATTTCTGATAGATTTGGTACCAGGTTCTGGACCAATAGCAAAGAGACCATATAAAATGTCAGTTGATGAACTGAAAGAGCTCAAGAAGCAACTAGGAGAACAGTTGTAGAAAGGATTTATTCAACCAAGTTCTTCATCTTGGGGAGCCCCAGTTTTGTTCGTGGAGAAGAAGGATAGAAGCCAAAGGTTATGCATAGATTACCGTTCACTCAACGAGGTAACTATCAAGAACAAATATCCTTTGCCTAGAATCAATGACTTATTTGATCAGCTTGAAGGAGCATGTGTGTTCTCAAAGATTGATCTAAGGTCAGGCTATTTTCAACTCAAGATAAGAGAGCAAGACATACCTAAAATAGCATTCACCACAAGGTATGGATTGTATGAGTATACCGTAATGCCTTTTGGCTTGACCAATGCTCCAGCCTACTTCATGAATATGATGAACAAAGTGTTTATGGAATTCCTTGACAAGTTTGTTGTCGTTTTCATCGATGACATCTTAGTCTACTCCAAGAGCAAAGAAGAGCATGAAGGACACTTGCGTTTGATACTTGGGAAGTTACGAGAGCATAAACTATATGCCAAATTCAGCAAGTGTGAGTTCTGGTTAGAGGAAGTTGGTTTTCTTGGTCATGTTATGACAAAGGATGGTGTAGCAGTTGATCCTGCTAAGGTTTCAGCTGTGACTGATTGGGAATCTCCCAAGAACGTGAAAGAAGTTCGCAGTTTCCTTGGCTTAGTAGGTTACTACAGAAGGATCATTGAAAATTTCTCAAAGGTTGCTAAGCCAATGACTAAATTATTAAAGAAAGACAAGAAGTTTGCTTGGTCTGAAGGTTTGTGGCATCCCGCAAAACCACTACTAGAAAATCGCGTTGAATTTGTGCATTGCATCGTCATCATCATGCATTGTTTGCATAAAACTATTTTCGCAAAGCATGTTTTGTTTTCTAAAAATGCCCCGTCTTTTATTCAAACGCCAAACCCCGGGTGCGGCCGGATATTTTATTTGTCTAAAAACCACTTGCAAAAGTTCATCGCAAATTAAATAAAAATATTTATTATTTTAGTGGGGGACCACCCCAAAACTAAATCGGTCCAACCTAATTCCTAGACCTACCTATCTTCCTACCCAACCCTCCCCTCCACATCACCCCAACCAACCCTTGCGCCACCTCACCCTCCCAAACCCCACCACTAAAAAGCCACTTGGCCAGACCCCACCCCTCTCTCCCTCACCTCTCTCTCACCCCACCCCGTGGACCCTGTGGCCCACCACCCCTGGGACCCATCCCACTGCCCACGCCACCTCCCACCCCTTGATCCCTCCCGTGCCGACCTTCTCTCGAGCCTCCTCTCCCCGCCGCATCTTGTCGCCAGAGCTTCCTCCCGCCTCGGCCTTCCTCTCCTCCGCCGCTGCCGCTTGACCTCACCGCCCGTGTTCTTCCTCCGGCTGCCCGGTGACCCTCCTCCGCCCGCCTGGCCACCCTCTCCGCGCCCGACCGCCTCCTCCTCACCCGCCGCTCAAGCTCGCCTTGCCGCCTCTCCCCTCCTCCCTCTCCTCCTCCTGGCCATCCCGTGGCTCCTCTGCACTGCCTCCTCGTGTCCCATTTTCTCTTTCCATGTTTCCTGTCGCCTGCATAAGCTCCTTGTTCTTAGTCGATCCCTTCTCCTATAGTGGTGAGGTACAGATGATGCGGAAATGGTGTTGAAGCATGTTCGTTGTTTTGGTTGTGTCTAGTGCGATGGAGTTGTCCTGCGATGGGGATGTGGTGTGGTGAAGGCACATCGTCAACCATGTGAAGATTGGGTGTTGAGGCTGGTTCCTATACAAGACCGCGCCAAGATTGCCGACATGGAACCTCAAGATCCCCGGTCGAACCTGATGAACCCTCAGAGTCGGGGCCTCATGATCTACTTCACGGAGTCCGAAGATCAAGACCGATCTCCGAAGACCGATCCTCGAAGACCGAATTCTAGGCACGCCAAGACCGAACCCGGAGTCCGAACCCGGAGACCTCCATCATGGAACCACAAGGACTTCGGGTGGAACGACAAGACCTACCTCACGGAACACCATGATTGCCAACCCGGAACACCGAGTGCAAAGACCACACCGACACGCCAAGTTCGCCGAGAACCTAGATGCCAAGCTCTTCATCGACGGATCGACCCGATCCGAATGCCAAATACTACCCTCGGACGCCAAAACCCGAAGGACGCCAACGCCAAGCTCTACCCGTCAGAACGATCCCGAGTCCGACCTCGAGACCGACCCGAACCCGGAACCCCAAGTTCGTGAGACCCTCTAATGTGTGAACCCCTTCCCGAAACCCTATTTTATAACATAATACAACTTGTCGCGTATTAAATGTTCATGCATGCATATTTGTGTGGTTTGGGGGCCTTATGCCGATTCACCTAATAATTAAATATGGGGCCCATATGCGGGCAAATATAGTCTCATATCGGCCTCATTTAAACTTGTGTAGCGAACCGGTATCTTATCTTGCCTAGTTATAACAACATTTAAATTGCGGGGGTTCTAAATAACTTGAACCATTCAATTAAATTGTCGGGACTCCGGTTCCACTTAATATGGCCTAATTGCATCGCACCTTTTGCCATGTCATACATCATGCATGCATCATGCCGATCTTCTGCCGTTGTATTAAATAGTGCATCTGGTGTTTCTTCTAGTGTTTTGCTTCTTCGCGGATTGGGCCGTTGAGTTGATGTGAGCTTCGCCCCGATCTTCGGTTGAACCCTTCGACAATGTTTTCAGGCGAGCATCTCCCCCTTTCTACCTATCTTACCTTTATAGTCTTTATTCCCTCCTGTTGATCTATTGCTATCTGTGTTGCGATGCTTTAGTTTCCGTACCTGTGACATACCGTGCAGCCCTATATTGCCTTGGACACATCCTATTACCGTTGTTTGGTAGATAGTTGGACTTGCGCGTCGTAGTCGCTTGCTCAAGTGCTGTTGCGTGTCGTCCAGTGCCACAGTTGTTGATGTATTGCCGCATGTTGCTGTTGGAGATGATTCTAGTTTTACTTATCGTCCACTTTAATTTCTGTTTAACAAACTAAAATTGAATTAAGCAGAGGCATCGGTGGGTGATAGAAAATATTTGGTTTCCGAACGCCCACTTGTGTCCCGTAAGACCCCGAGTACTTGATACCTGTTCCTTGTTTTATCGCGCTATCCACATCCGGGAGGTATATGGGACCCCCGAAGCTTGATTCAGTCTTATTTCTTGGGGCCACAAACTAGTTTGAGGTTTTATTTACGATCCTGCATTTATGCCATGCTACTTATGTATTTAAATTGTCGATAGCACGACACGATTCCATGTGTCGACAAGCCCAATTTTGGGTTCACAATGGCCATTCACCCAAACCTTGAGTCCGTCTCGAGCTTGCTTACTTGGTGTACTCAAGGGTGGCCTCAAATATTTCTGAATCGTGATTGTTCACCATGAAAGCCTCGTTGGGTTTTGATTTGGTTTTTCCGAGGTTGATCGGCGTGTGTTGCTATTGGTGCACCGCCGTAAAACTTTCAGCCGTGTCCGGATATGGACGACTTGGAGCACAGTATCTCGATCATAGACAAGCATAACTAAAGTTTATTGCTGTAAATTTGACTTATAATGACTAGTAATCAGCTTCACTATAATGGAATGGCTAACTAATACTGCCCACAATTGCTTGTTTGGAGTGTCGCTTGCGGCCATTGTACCTGACTAGTAAGTATTGCAACTACAACGGAATGGCTGAATAAAAGTACCAACAACTGCTGGGTTTAAGGGTTATCTCATGCCAATTGTATCTGATTAGTAATTGTTGCAATTACAACGGAATGATTAACTAAAAGTGCCCACTGCTTATTTTATCAGGATGATTATCTATACCTGACTAGTAATTGCTGCAACGATAACTGAATAAGTAAAACTGCCAACTGTGTGAGTTCCTCGGTTGACTTCCTCGTTTGGTCTCGAGGGGGAAATACCAGGATGGGTTTGTTTGGTGTTAGTTTCAGGTTGGATCCGGATAGGTCTATCTTATCCCTCTCTGATAACCGCCAGTTGTATCGAGTCTCTATAGGATGTTAGTGCATGCTGCCGCTGCCGCTCAGTCCACCATACCTATGTAGGCGAGGACCGCCGAATTCTAGCCTCGCCGTGTACTGGCCTCATTACTGACGCTCCTTCTTTTTTCCTTTGCCCTTTTTCGGTACCCCTTTTGTTTAAGAAGGTTTTGAGATCGACGCCGTTAGCAGGGTTACCCTTCCGGCTTGGCCTGGGCAGGGTTATGGACGCCATTGGTTATTCTTCAGGGCTCTTAGCCCCATTCGCATCTTGTCCGTAGTCGGACGCCCTATCATTTTCAAGGTGATTTGGATATTTGTATATTATATATGTATTCTTGACTCTTGAGTCACTGCTGTATATATATATCTGTTCTGTGGGTCCCATCGAGGACTGTTGTGTAATGTTATTACTTCGTTTTCCACCCGCACGAAAGTGCCTGGTGGGCACCTTTGAATCGTTTCTATGCGGGTTTGGCGGGTTTCGCTTAAACTTGCATAGGTCCGATTCTGAGGGTGTTACAAGGTTGTGAACTCATCTTTCAGGAGTTGAAGAAGAGACTTGTGACAGCACCAGTTCTATGTCTGCCAGATTTGGAAAAGTATTTCCAAGTATATTATGATGCGTCTCATCAAGGTTTGGGTGTCGTACTTATGCAAGACGGTAAGGTTGTGGCTTATGCCTCGAGACAACTCAAAACTCATGAGGTGAACTATCCTACTCATGATTTGGAGTTAGCCTCTGTCGTCCATGCACTCAAAACATGGAGGCACTACCTTTTGGGAAAGCGATGTGAAGTGTTCACCGATCACAAGAGTTTGAAGTATATCTTCACCCAAAAGGAAATCAATATGAGACAAAGAAGATGGTTAGAGCTTATCAAGGACTATGACTTAAGTTTGCAATACCACCCCGGTAAAGCAAATGTTGTAGCAGATGCTCTAAGTCGTAAGGTATTTGTGAATGGCCTTACCAAAGGAGAATTGCCAGATGATTTGTGTACCCAATTCAGAAAACTCGGATTGGAGATTGTGCCTGAAGGACATCTTATGTCTTTAGATGTTCAACCCACTTTGTTGGACAAGATCCGAGAAGCTCAGAAAACTGATAAGGAAATTGAAGAGATTAAGGAAAAGATTGGCCAAGGGAAAGCTAAAAATTTCCATGAAGATGACCCGGGTACTTTATGGCATGGGAAACGTATCTATGTTCCACAAGATCCGGAGTTACGGAAACTGATTTTGCCGGAAGCACACAACTCTCCATATTCTATTCACCCGGGTAACACCAAAATGTACATGGACATGAAGGAAAGATTTTGGTGGAACAATCTCAAGAGGGACATCGCCGAACATATTGCTTTGTGTGATGTGTGTAGTAGAGTAAAAGCGGAGCATCAGAAACCAGCAGGTTTGCTTCAACCACTACCTATTCCTGATTGGAAGTGGGACAAGATTGGTATGGATTTCATTACCGGATTACTAAGGACCAGATCAGGATATGATTCCATATGGGTAGTAGTGGATCGCCTAACTAAAGTGGCTCATTTCATACCCGTGAAGACAACTTATACAAGTGCCAAGTTAGCCAAGATCTACATGAGTAGAATTGTATGTCTTCATGGTGTGCCCAAGAGTATTGTGTCTGATAGGGGAACTCAATTCACTTCCCATTTTTGGAGACAGCTACATGAGTCATTGGGAACGAGGTTGGAATTCAGCACTGCTTTTCATCCTCAAACCGATGGACAAACGGAAAGGACTAATCAAATTCTGGAAGACATGTTGAGGGCATGTGCCCTAGACTATGGAGCCAGTTGGGATGAAAGTCTGCCTTACGCAGAATTTTCTTATAACAACAGCTATCAAGCCAGTATTGAGATGGCGTCGTTTGAGTTTCTCTACGGAAGAAAATGTACCACCCCATTGTTATGGAATGGTGTGGGAGAAAGAAGTTTATTCGGACCAGATCTTATCAAAGAAGCCGAAGAGAAGGTCAAATTGGTTAAGGACAGGTTGAAGATAGCACAGTCCCGACAGAAAAGCTACGCATACCCTAAGCATAGAGAAGTCACCTACGAAGTGGGCGATAGAGCTTATCTTAGGGTATCACCACTTCGTGGAGTGAAGAGATTCGGAGTCAAAGGAAAGTTGGCACCAAGATATGTTGGGCCATTCAAGATTTTGAGTCGCAAAGGAGAAGTTGCCTATGAAATAGAACTACCAGAATCTCTGCCAGCTGTCCATAATGTGTTTCATGTGAGTCAGCTTAAGAAATGTCACCCAGAAATGGAAGAAACTTCTTTGAAGGATACTATACCTTTGGAGGAGGTTCAACTAGAAAGTGATCTTACTTATGAAGAGAAACCTATCAGGATTCTCGAGACTGCAGAAAGGGTCACAAGGACAAAGACTATCAAGTTTTGCAAAGTATAGTGGAATCATCATTCCGAAGAGGAAGCAACATGGGAAAGAGAAGATGATCTTCGGAAAGACCACCCTCACCTATTTGCTAGCCAATCCGAATCTCGAGGGCGAGATTCACCTTAAGGGGGTTAGATTTGTAACATCCCTAAAATCATGATTTTAAAGATTGCATTTCATTCATGCATGCATATACAAAACTCATATCAGAAAAACAGAAGCACATAGTGCTATCATTTTATGTGAAGCAAACTTAAATCAAATGGCCATCCCCATTTGAGAGTTTGAATGTTTTAAACCTAGAGTGTTTGTCTTCCTTGTTGAATGGATTGAGTGTGGAATTTGAACCAAGCTTTACAAAATGGAAATGGTTTCAAAAACCAATTTTCAAACATTTGCAAACAAGTGCAAAGCTTCTGTTATTTTTGTCTCTCCAAAAGTGACCAAGCCTTTGCAAAGTAACCACTTGGTTTATGCCTAGTTTTGAGACTGTTGCACACTGCAAAAACCCTAGAAACATTTGAATTCAAAAAGAGTTTGAATTCATTTGAAAACCATTCCTGAAAATCAAAACAGAAAAAGAAAAAGGCTCCTAATCTAGCCCAAAGAATGTAACCGCCCAGCCTAGCCACACACTTCGCCACTTCGCTGCCTGACGCACCACAGCATTAACGACACCTGGACCCCACCCCCTCTCCGTCTCACTCACTGACTGGTGGACCTCGCCAGCTCACCCTCGTCTTCCCCAAATCGCGCCCGACCCCGTCGCCGGCCGTTTCCTCCGCCCTTCACTGTCACGATTGATTCTCGCTTGATTGCCATTGATTCCATGCTTAATCGCTGCTCCCCTCTCGCCTACAAAACTCCCTCTGCATCGCGGTCATTTCCCCCCACTCTCCTTGCTCACTCCGCCACCAGGCTGCGCGCATTTGCCCTCGAAACCCCGCAGTACCGACGACTCCGGCGACTAATTCCGGTGAGCCTCGACCGCCCCCCTCTCTCTGGTTCAAACTGTCGTGTCCAGCTTGATCTTGCGCACCTCCTGATACTTTTCTTTTGCCTACTGGTGACCCAGGTCGTCGATCCCGTTCACGACCGCAACCACCTGCGCCGTCGCTCGACTCCGGCGAGCAATAGCGGTAAGTTCCGTGCGCCCCTCGCCTTCCCTTTGACACTAGTTGATTCGCCAGCACTTGCGCATCTTCTGAACCCTCTGCCTTCTGCTAGGGTGACGCCACACCTCGGCAACAACCTCGACTGCAAGCGATATACGCCACCGCAACTCCGACGAGCCCCAGAGACCGTACCCGTGCACCCCTTCCCAGCCACCACCACGTTGAGCTTCGCCTCGACCTTGTGGATCTGGTAAGCACGCCCTTTCCTCCCCGAGAGATCTAGAACGTTAGCGCCGCCGCTGTCAGAGCACTCCGCCGCTCGCCGTCGCCACGCGCCGCCAGGACATGGTCGCTTGATCGAGAGCCCTTGGATCTGGATCCAATGCATAGGATTAGCCACTTAACGAACCGTTATGTTTCGATCTGAACCGTGCATCGCCACTTAAATCCTACGGCTCTTGTGCGTGATCCGGTGCGAAGCGGTACGCGCCAATAGAATTAAGACGCGTGGCTAGGGTTTGTGTTTAAAACAGATTTCAAAACAGATTTTGATTAAAATTTGAATAGGCTATAACTTTTGATTTCCACGTTAGATTTTTGCAAATTTTATATAGTTGGAATCAGGGAGACAAGCTCTTTATGTTTATGCAATGTGTTTAGTAAAAAGTTTCTGTTAAAATGTCTTTTAATGCAGAAACTTGTTAGGACTATTTTTTAGTATAGGATTTGTTTAGGATTTTGTTTTAGGGCAAAAAAAACTTGGTTTGGCAAGATTTTGACTTGCTTATGTTTCAGTATCTTGCACTTTCTTGGTGGAATTTCAAAAATCATCACTTAGCATTCTTGCATGCATGCATACATATTTTTGTTTGTATATGAATTGTATGTGATTGTGGTTATAATCTTTGTGTAGATTTTGGTGCTAGTGATTGTGATTGTGAAGAGTGCTACTCTCCCCATTACCAAGATAAGTGGTACTTCATGAATATTTCCATCCCTATATTTTGTACAAGCATTAGAAATATTTTGCTAAGTATTGCATGTTGTTATTTTTGCCAAATGCTATGTTGGGAAATCCTAAGTAGTTGTAGAATTGCTAGGAAATTTCCTAAGTTAAGTTACTATGCCATGCTTAGCCTAGCTAGTAGCAAACAAGGGTTGGTAAAGTATCTACATGCTATGATGAAAATATTTCTAAGTCTTGGACTTATGTTTTTCTTAATAAAACAACTAAGTCAATGAACCTCCTGGGTGGAATGGGACTTGAATGGTGGTTTTTGGTTGAGTGGTTATACAAGGCCCATGCACATGGTTTACCTTGTGTTTCTCACTTGTGGTATGCCACCCAGGCACAAAGGGATTTTGGAGGCCAAGTGTTGAGAAGCTTATAGTGCAGCCACTTGGCAAAATGGGCTCTGCCATGATCATATAGGTTGCTAGAACTTAATCATTTGGACAGTTGGTGGTAGTGGGATGATAGGTTGGAACGCGTCCATTTGGCTAAGGGAAGGCTTCTGAAAGGTCCTGTCTTGGGAAACCAAGTCTGGTGGGGAAAGTGCACAACCTCTGCAGATGGAAAAATCTAAGTACTTAGCCAAGTCCATGGCAATGGACAACTTGAGCATCAAGACATGGAAGCTATCAAGAATCTCATCACTCCAATTTCTAAGTAAAAACTTGTGGGTGGACAAGGGTGAAGGACCCCAATGTCTATTGGTGGTTTCTTGGGAAAGTTTTTGATAAAGAAAACTTAGTGATTTCAACTAATAGGAAAAACCTATTTTGAGCAAAGCAAGCCAAACTACACTTAGCCAAAATGCATATAGTAATATAGTCCACTTAAAATTTACTAAGGTATCACTTGCCAATACTATTCCAAAGTATTGACCCACCTGGTCAGTAACTTGTGATGTTGCAGGTTACTCCGATGATGATTAGGTGTCATGAGTCTACACTCAACATGCTTGCCTGTGGCACATGAAGATGAAGACTTATGTTTATTTACTTATTCCAAAACTCTTGTACTAGGCCTGTGGCCTTGAGTTGTAAAAGACTATGTTTTATCTCTGGAATGGATGTAATAAATGACCTTTGAATCTGTGTACTTCATCTTAAACTGTGGATGCTAGCAATGATCCAGGGACTAGCATTGCAATCACAGGGATCCTTTTCCTTTGTAAAGGAGGGATCTTACACTTTTCCTTTACATTAAGAGTTGTATAATTTTTCAATTTGAAAGTGTTAAAGAGTAGTGTCAATTATAAACACTCTTTTACATTAAGTGTTGTATAATTTTTCAATTTGAAAGTGTTCAAGAGTAGTGTCAATTATAAACACTCTTTTACATTAAGAGTTGTATATTTTTTCAATTTGAAAGTGTTCAAGAGTAGTGTCAATTATAAACTCTATTTTACATTAAGAGTTGTATGATTTTTTTAATTTGAAAGTGTTCAAGAGTTGTGTCAATTATAAACACTCTATTACATTAAGAGTTGTATGATTTTTTTTAATTTGAAAGTGTTCAAGAGTTGTGTCTATTATAAACACTTTTTACATTAAGAGTTCTATGATTTTTTTAAATTTTAAAGTGTTCAAGAGTTGTGTTAATTATAAATACTCTTTTACATTAAGAGTTGTATAATTTTTTAAAAATTGGAAGTGTTCAAGAGTTGTGTCAATTATAAACACTCGTGTACATTAAGAGTTGTATAAATTATTTTAATTTGAAAGTGAATAGCTAGCCATGCAAGAGTTGTGTCAATTATAGTTTCAGACCACACGAGAGTTTCATAATTATAAACACTCTTGCAAACCAACTGAATTGCCACTTCTCCAGGGGAATTTACAATAGATTTTTTTCACAACCATGAATTACGCTAGCACTAGATTAATCCTATTCGAAAAGCAAGGCAGTTAGTTGAGCACCAGCGATTCGCGTTCAAATACTGCCAACAATCAACCCACAAAAGGAAAATGATGCTTACTCAGATGGAATCCATGCGTTAGATCCCAGCGATTCCACCCAATCTTCTCTGTGCTCGATGGGGATGGACGGTGCACCAGCCGGCGTTGCATACTGTTCCACTAAAGGGGTAGATCTAGAAGGGGCGAGAGCAGAGCCAGAGGTGGAGTGGGCTCCATGGCTAAGGGAAGGGGGCGGCTTTGGGGCCGAGGATGACATAAGGTAGGAGGGCACGACGGCGGGGAAACGGAGGGGCGGTGTAGGAGTTGTTCCAGGCTCGGGTGGAAGTGAATGCTTTGGGTGAGAGAGAACGGTCGGTCCGACGTGTCTCCATGCGGCCCCACTCTTCACCACGTATGCAAGACCCATCTCAATGCGGCCCCACCCTTCACCACGTATGCAGACTCGTCCCAACGTAGACCCACCGGTCAGGCATGAACGGTCGAGGCCTCATAACGTAACGCTCAACGCACGACCCGCCCCAACATGGTCCCACCGGTCAGCATGTAACGGTCAAGCCTTTGACCTGACGGCATCCCTCCGTCTAAGCGCCCGCGAGGGTTTCTTAACATGGCGAGGATAAAAGTGAGTAAAATTTAAGCGGCTGGGGAAAAATGAGTACAACTAACGAACCAAGGGCACGAAAATAGAAATCCCTAAAAAATTCACCTTCTATTTTTCCCAAAATAATAAAAATTTAAAAATAAAAGAACATTCTTTTAAAAATCATCAATATTTTTTGAAAATCATTAACCAAATTTCAAAACTCATGAAAAAAACAAAAAACATGAACATATTTTTAAAATCATGAACATTTTTCGAAAATCATGAAGCAATTTTTGAAATTTATGAACTGAATTTCATAACTCACGAACCAAAATTCAAAATTCATGTATAATTTTAAAAAAATATGAACTTTTTCGAAAATCATGAACCAAATTCCAAAACTCATGAACATTTCCAAAAAGCATGAATTTAAAATATTATATTTTTTGAAAAATTATAAAATTATGAACCGTTTTAATAAAAATATACAAAGAGGAAAATTGAAAAGAGAAAAACAAAACAGAAAGGAAAAAATAAAAAGCAAAGTAATAGCAAAAGGAGAAATAAGGTCAACTAGGCCGGTCCAATGAGGCGCAGGGTGTGCGACACGATCCTCCCGCGCCGCATTGAGTGGCATATAACATTTGCGCTATCTACCTCGATAGGAAAGGTCTATCTAGCCTTATTTCTGTGGGCTATTGGTCTTCTACTGGGTTGAAGATGAGTTAATAGACCACATCTAAAACCTTAGATGATAGGAAACATGAAGCATATGGACTTCCTTTGGGCTAGAGATGTTTAATGTCTTACATGTAATTGCAAAAATAAAATCTTGATTGATAAATGCACCTAACTTAATCTCAAAGTTTCCTAACTAAAAGCAACTTAGCAACCATATAATAGAAGTAAGCAAATTTGCAGCAACAATAGGCAAATTTGCAATAACAATAGTGTTACACACCTTTACCAACAATGTTAGACAACTTTCACAACAACGGTAAGAAATTTATAGCAACTAAAATATCAACTTTGTTTCATGAAGAAGCAACTTTGGTACGCGAAGAAGAAAGTAGATACGCATTGGCAGTAGGAAACTTCATCATATTGTGGTTGTTGTTTCCTAGTGGTGTCATGAAGTTATAGGCAACTTTACAACATCAGTAGACAACTTCACAACTATGGTAGGCATTCCTGACATAGGATAGGCAACTTCGTGACATAGGTAGGAAACTTTGTGAGAAAATAAAAAACAACTATCAAAGATATGCAATTGAAAGAACTTTTCATGATCCCTAGTGTTTTGTGTGTTAGATAACAATATCAAGGATTATTTAATGTGTGTTAAATTGTTGTAGATCTTAACAATATGAAAAGGTTCCTCAAAGTGGTTTTGGGGGACGGATTATCCGCCCTTGCCCAGGGTCCGGATAATCCTCCCCAACCCAATCACAAAGGGCGCAAGGGTGTGGCTCTCTGTGTGTGGGGGGGTATCTCCCGGATTGTCCGGCCAGGGCCGTAGTTTTTGCCCTGGCCGGATAATCCGCCCCTAAAGGGGGTCGGATAATCCTCCCCCAAGGATTTGGCAAAGGGAGCCACAGCACGGCTCTCTGTATGGGGGCGGAGTTTCCCTCGGACTTTCTGGCTCTGGGGCGGATAGTCCTCCCCTAGTTGGGGGAGGATACTCCACCCCCTCGAGTTTATTCTTCAAGTCAAGATCGGTGCAACGCCTAGAGAGGGGGCGGATTTTCCCCCGGACCATCTGGCCCTGGGACAGATTTTCCCCCTAGGACGGATAGTCCGCCCCTAGTGGGGGGCGGATAATCCGCCCCCAAAATGCTCCAATGTCTAGTTCTGTGCAGGGGGTATTTAAACCCATCTTCCCCCTCCTGTCAGAACTCTTGGTTCATTTGAAAAATACAAGATCTTCTCCTCAAGTTCCATCCAAGAGATCTCCACCTTCACCCACCCAAAGGCCCCGTTCTTTGGGGAATCGAAGGAGGAGGGCTCGATCTTCATCAGCAACAATCAAGCGCTTCACCTCCTCTCCATTCATTTGGAGAACTCTTGATCTAGTATTTCTTGCAAATATCTAGATCCTTGTTTTGATTATTTTGATAATCCTTATTCTTGTGACAGCTTGTTGTCATTATGGGAGCCTCCAATTTGGTTTTGGATGTGTGAACGGCTAGAGTTGTAAAGGCACCGGTTCCTGCCTCGAAGGGTACCAATAGTGGAGAAGGTGGATCAGGCCTTTCGTGGCGAGATCCATCAGAGAATAGGGTGAGGCCTATTATGGCGTGGTGGTCTTAGAACCTCCCACCCCTCCATCATAGACGTACTTCCCTTAACAAGGAAGGAAATGCGGTAAAACAAATCCCTGTGTCTCCGCGTTCTTCACTAAGGTTTCCTCGCTCCTCCCTTTATGTGTTTAGTAGATAGGTTTGCATATAGGGAAATTCTCGTAGTTGCATATCTAGAGAATTTACTTTGTGTCAAGCCTAAAATTGTAAAAGAACTAAAAATTGAGTATCACCTATTCACCCCCCTCTAGGTGCCCATGCGACCAATTTCAATTGGTATCAGAGCCCCAACTCTTTATTCGGGCTTAACCGCCTAAGAGAAGTATGGGTTCCAAGGGAGATGGGAGTGATGCTGCAGAAATAGTCACCACGAACGATCTCAAGACGTTGGAAACAACCTTGATTAGTTCTATGGAGGCTAAGATGGAAGAAATGCGACAAATTATAATGCGTATTTCCACACCCGAACACCACCTCCATCTATCTCTGAGGCTACCACTCCGCAATCTAAGGAAAAGGATAACTCCAATTCCAAAGAGAACAAAGTGGTTGGTGATGGCACTAGTAAGAGATCCTCCTCAAAAAAGGATAGTGGTAAGGAAGGATACAATGAGGTTTCTCATGTGTATTCACCCGATCCACCTATCCCACACCCTCATATACATAATAGGGGTGATCCACCCAAACTTTCAGCATCTACTTTTAATCATTGGCAATTTTTGATGAAGTCTCATGTGTGCAACTCCTCCGTTGATTTATGGAAAATCATAGAGAATGGTATTCATGTTGGAGATCCAAACAACCTAACAAGAAGAGAGGTTTTATACAGTCAACTCAATGCAATAGCTCTACACATGATTCATCTTGGTGTGGGTACCAAAGACATGCCCCACATAGAGCGTCTCAACACAGTGAAGGAAGTTTGGGATGCCCTCACCGAGCTCTTCATTGGAAATGAAAGCATGAGAAGGAATATGTATGATGCTTTGAGTAACCAAGCCAAAGGATTCTATATGATGGATGGAGAAGATCACGAGGACATGTATAGGCGGCTCAAGTCAATAGCCACCACCTTCAGAAATCTTGGTGCTTCCCATGTTGGTGATGCATGTATCAAGAGAAAGTATGTTAGTGCTCTTATGCCTTTTGAGCCCACAGATTTGAAGAGTCTCCAAGGTAGGCATAATTACCACCTAATGATATCCAATGAGTTAATGCAAGAAATGGCAGCTTTCAAAGTGGCTACCAAGAATGTCGAAGATGCACGTGCACGAGCTATTGGAATGCAAAAAGGGATTAACATGGCCTTGAAGACAAGTGTGGTTGAACAAGATTAAGATGACATAGAAGATATGGACGGTCCCGAGGATGTAATGAGGGCTCATGGACAATACATGACTTTCTATGCTAGAAACTTTTGGAGGGATCCAGCCAAAGCCAAATCTGAACTAGAACGGAAGAGTGGAGAAAATGGAAGAAGGGAAAATGGTCCCAAGCTGAGAACTTGTTTCAATTGTGGAGACCGGCTGCACTTTGTAGCTGAGTGCCCTTACCAAAGTAGAGAAGACAATGGGGTAGACTCATCCTCAAAGAGAATTTAAAGGCTCCATGAAAGAAGAAATTTGTGAAGAAGAGTGCTCCATTCGAAAGGCAACCAAAGATTGTCTTAGTGGCTCAAGAGGAGTATACATCGGGAACTGAAGATGAAGACGAGGATGATAGCTCTCGAGAAGTGGCTGCTATAGTCACCACGTCTACACCAACATCTCTCTTCAACTCTTTGAATGAAAACATCATCAACAAGAACGCCACATGTCTCATGGCAAGAGGTTACGAGGTATCTTCTTCCAACACTTCTTTTCCTAAAGCTATGATTGACATGGATGATCCTACTAGTCTTAAGGTTAAATAAGAAATTATTGCTTTGGACTATTTTATCACCAACTTGCAAGGTGAGCACAAAAGACATTTTGAGGCTCTCATGGACCAGCTGGCCCAAAATGAAGTGCTTCTTGAAGAAAAGGGCAGGATTGAAAGGGAGGATGCAATGGAGATTGCATCCCTAAAAAATTCTCTAGAAGAAGAGGAAGAGGCTCGCGTTTCCCTTGAAGAGAGACTTGAGTCTGTCGAGGAGTCTCATGAAGAAGTGGTGACCAAGCTTGTTAAGGAACGTGACAATGCAGTAGCCAAAGCTAAGAAACTAAAGAAAGAAAAGGTTGACTTTGGGGCTGCTCATGCTGGACTCTCTAAGGAATTGGAGAAACTTGACATTGCTCACAAGGCTTTGAAAAGTGAATTCTCTATTCTCAGTGAATCTCATGATAAACTCCAAATTCGATTGACTAAATATGATATACCTAGCACATCTAAGTCAACATATACTCATGAAGAAAATGCTAGGGTGGAAAATGAGCTTGCCAAAACCTCCACTTCTAAAGTTAACTGAGTTCTTGATGATATCCTTGGCAATCAAAGATCAAACCTTGGAAAAGAAGGACTTGGCTATGTATCCAAGTACAAGAAGAAGAAGAAGAACAAGAAAAATAATACCAAGAGTGCACAAGAAAAGATAAACACCATTTAGAAGAACATCACAAAGGAAAAAACTAACCATATTGGTTTTGCAGGGTCTACCAATCCTAATTATGAGCTATTTTGTGATTACTATGGTTATGTTTATGATAACTATGTTGGTCCTTTTGATGAATATGTTGCTTGGTCTATTTGGGTTCCAAAGACCCTTGTTACTAACATGAGAGGACCCATTGAAAAATGGGTACCTAAAACTAAGAAGTAATTTTCTTGCAGGGTTATGCTTCCAGTGGTTATAAATGGGTGTTGGATAGTGGGTGCACTAGTCATCTGACCGGAAGAAAAGAGATCATCACGGAGATGAGACCCAACCATGATCATATTACAGTCTCCTATGGTGATAAGTCCAAATCTGAGGTATTGGGTCTTGGCAAGGTTTGTGGTTGCCCATGATATCTCTCTCATGGACGTCATGCTTGTTGAGACCCTCGGTTACAACTTAATTTTTGTTCATGCCCTCGGTAATATGGGCTTTGCTATTTTCATTGATGGTGATTTAGTGGTCCTCTTGTGGAGCAAGTCTCTAAAGGTCGCTTTTGTTGGGTACGTCAAAAATGACATGTATGTGGTGGACTTTTCGGGAAAAACCACTGTCTGTCCGATGTGCTTATTCAGAGAGGCCGACGTGGGCTGGTTATGGCATCGCCATCTATACCATGTCAACATGAGAACTTTGTAAAGTCTTCACAAGGGTGGTGTCACATCCCAAGATTTTCCAAATCTTGTAATGTGAAAATAAATTAATAAAATAAAATTTTGTTTGATTTTCAGAGCCAGAAGAAGCTTTTGAATTCAATTGGAACTTCAAACTCATTTGAATTAAATAAAATCCTAAAAGGATTCATAAGATAAACATTTATTAAAGGATAATAAAAATATTTAAAATACTATTTTGGATCACTTAATAAAAGATTTGGTATTCAAAAGAAAAGATGGATTTATAAATAAAGATTATCTAATAAAGGCAAATTAAACCTTGACCAAACTTTGGGAATTAAAACATTTAGTTTTGAATAAAAATAACAAATGTTTATTTAAAATAAAATAATAAGGAATTAATATCAAAATTTATTATGAAAGGTTTTACTATTTTAATTAAAACATCAAGACTTATTAAATTGTTTAAAATAGGTTTTCCAAGTATTTTATATTCTCTAATAAAACCTACTAAAGTGTTTGGGCTTGTTTTAGATTTCAAAATAAATATCTCAAATAAAATAAATCCTATTTGAAATAATAATGAAAGTCTATTATATTAATTAATAATGGACCCTAAAATAAAATGTTATTTTATTTTAAAACAAATCTCCAAGTAATCTATATTTCCCAAATAAAACCCACTAATTTGGTTTTTAAGATATTTAGTTTCAAATAAAGATTTTATTAATAAAATCAAACTCTATTTGATTTAATAACTAAGGTCCATTTTATTTAATTATTAATGGACCCTAAGGTAAAAGGATTATATTATTTTAAACAAGTTTTCCAAATATTCTTTATTTCCAAATAACACCTACTGATTGGGTTTTGAAAATATTTGGATTTTAAATGAATATTTTATTAAATAAAACAAACCCTATTTTATTTAACTAATGATCCATTTATTTAATTGATAAATGGAACCTAAAAAGATTTAAAATAATATTTTATTTTAGAATGAGAATTATGAGGTTAAGCAGAATCAAATTCATATTTGAAAGGCTTGATGATTGTTTGAATCTTTTGAATATGTTTGGTTGTTTGAATTTCAAAACAGAAAAAGAATTAGAAAAGAATAAAACAAATAGACAGGAAAAAAATAGAGGAAACAGACCAGCCCAACAAGGCCCAGCCCAACAGTCCCACAGCCCAGATTCCCCTCCCCCGAAACGTTACTTTTCTCACCCCAGAAGCAACCCAAACCGACGCTGACAAGTGGACCTCCCCCTTTCTCTCCTTTTCTCACTGACAGAGGACCCCACTCCCCTGCTCTTCTTCTCCACCATGACCGCTTCCTCGCCACATCGCCGATTGATTGCCTCGTCAATTCGCTTCAATGCCGTGCGATTAACGCCCCCTGACCACACACGCTTAAACGCCAGTGACTCCTCTCTCGTTCCCCTCTGTTCCCTTCCCCGAGCACGCCTCCAGTCCATCCCAATTTCTCCTCGACTGCCTCGGCTCCGACCACCGTCTCCGACCAATTCAGGCCAGTACATGCCACCCCAGCCTTCTCGATCACCCTAGCAGCTTCCCCACTCCCAGACCTTCCTCCCCGTACCACCCATTTGACCGCGGGCGCCCCAGAGCCTCGGCTATGACAAACTTTCGAACGCCGCCGCGTCTGCCATTCTCCGACGAGCTTCTCCGGTAATTCTAGACCACCCCGACCCCTTCCGTTCACGCACACATCTTTGCCATGGTCTTGCGCAGCTAACCCCGTCCTCTGTTTGTCTTCTCGTGGACCACAGCCTCGTTTTCGACCGTGGATAACCGTCCGCCGCCCACTACTCCGGCGAGGAATCACGGCCGAACCAAAGCACCCCCGACAAACCGTAGCGAGTTGAGCATCGGCCACCTCACGAACTCGGTGAGCATCCTCTTTCTTCTCCCGCTCGCATCGCCGAACGCGTCACCGCCGCCTCCGCCGGTAGCCACCGCCGCCAGCCGGCTGATACGATGTGAGCCGTTAGATCAAGATCCTATGCACACGATAGATCACTTAAACTGAACCGTTACGTTTGATCTGCACCGCACACTCCCACTTAAATCCTGCGGCCCACATCACGCGATCCTACCGAACCGTTATGAGCCAATAAGATACAGACACGTGGCCAGGATTTGGTTTAAAACAGTTTTGAAATCAGAAACTTTTGCAAACTTCAAACCCTTGTATCTTTGGATCCACGCGTCCAAATTTTGCAAATTTTATATCAATAAATTCAGGAGAACAAGCCCTAGCCAACCCTACCCTTAGTTTAGCAAATAGTATTTGATAGATTGTTTGATTTTGCAGATTCTTTTGTGTGCTTGCTAACATTAGAAAAATCATTTAAAAATGATTTTTGAGATCAAACCTTTGCCAATTGTTTTGTTGTGACCTTACTGACCCTAGGAACCAACCTTTGGTGTTAAAAATGATTTTGGTGAAATTTAAGTTGAATTACTTAACTTAGCCATTTTCTAGCCAAATAAACTCATTGATTTTATTATGGAAATGTTTATAGGAAGAAAACTTTGAGTAGATGGTTTGAACCAAACCTACTGATCAAAACACCAAGTCTTGCAATAGCAACTCATTTGGTGAACCCTATGGGCTAATGCCTTAGTAAAAATAATTCTACACCACATAAAATAACACTTTGATTTGAAAAATGGATTTTAAGATGAATCCTTTTGCAAATGACTTGGCCACTTTAGGAAAATACCATTAGATGTACCCAAATGTCTATGACCCACTAGGAACCACTTTTTCAAACAAAACAAAGCTTGGCATGCTTGCATGCATTTCTTTGACTTTGTTATTTATGTGTGTTGTTTTGCTTGATTGGTAGATTGAGTTTGTGCCTTGCTTGATGGATTGTAGTGACTTGAAGAGTGTGATTGTTGCAAAGATCAAGAAGTGAACCTATACTCTACCAAAAAGGCAAGTGATGCTTCATACTCTTTGTCCCATTATTTTCTCTATGCATTAGTGATTTTGCTAAGTAAACTTGCATGGATTTTGCTAAGTATAGATCTTTCTATAGGAAAACCTAATAGATGAATCCTTAGTAGGATTTCCTAAGTCAAGTTTCCTAATACTACCAAGCTTAGCCTAGCTAATAGAAAACATGGGTGGAAAATATATTCACACTATGGAAAAATATTCTAAGTCTGAGGACTTATGTTTTGTTTAATAAAACAACAAAGATAATGAATCACCTGGGTGGAATGGAAAGATTGGGATATGTTGAGTGGTTACACAAGGCCATGGACTTGGGTTGTGTATCTCACTTGTGGAATGCCACCCAGGAAACAAAGAGATTTGAGATGTCAAATGTTGAGAAGCTTCAAGTGCAACCACTTGGCAATATGGGCTCTGCCATGATCATATAGGTTGCAAGAACTTAGCCAAATGGACAGTGGGTGGTAGTGTTTGATAGGTTGGAACGCGTCCATTTTGGTCTAAGGGAAGGCTTCTGAAAGATTTTGTCTTGGGAAACCAAGTCTTGTGGGTAAAGTGCACCACCTCTGCAGAGTGTAAAATCTAAGTACTTAGCCATGTCCCTGGTAAAGGACAATTTGAGCATCAAGACATGGAAGCAATCAAGAATCTCATCATTCAAATTTCTAAATTAAAATCTTGTGGTTTGAACAAGGGATTGTTTGAATTCTTCAATCATTGATGGAGAGATGGCTTGGTACAAGGATCTTGAAATCTTTGATTGAGGGAAATGATTTTGTCAAACAAAAACTTAGTATTTTCAAAATGATAAGAAAAATCTATTTTGAGCAATGCAAGCCTCAACTCCACTTAGCCAAATGCATATAGATGATAGACTCCACTATACAAATATAGTATCACTTGCCAATACAATTCAAATGTATTGACCCTTTGTGGCTGTAACTTGTATGTTGCAGGTTTGATTGATTTTAGTGAAGATTGTTTGATTAGGATTACAAAGTCTACAACCAACATGCACTGTGGCACTTTGAAGATGATGGACCCATGATTATAGTTATTCCGCTGCAATGTAATGTAATAGCCAAATGAGCTATGTAAGATGTAATAAAATTATGTTATTCCTGGTTATAAAGTTATATTATGACCTTTGTTTCTTGATATTACATCTAAACTGTGGATGCTAGCTATTGATCCAGGGACTAGCATTGTAAAACACAGGAGGACTCTACCTTATTAGGTTGGGACCCCTACAGGTGGCCACATCCTTGGACTAAAAGACAATATTTACTTTTCCAAAGATCGTGTTTCCAGGGCATGTGTTCAAGGCAAAATGCACGACTCTCCCCACAAGAGGACAACTATTGTTTCCTCAAAAGAGGATCTTAGAATTACTTCATGTGGATTTGTTTGGTCCTCCATCTCATGCTAGCCTCGGTGGGAAGAAATATTGCTTGGTGATAGTTGATGATTACTCAAGATACACATGGGTCTATTTTTTCAAGTTAAACAGTGAGACTCAACAAACTGTCATTGATTTTTGTTATAACATATAACCATATTGTATTTGTATAGATATATGGTTGTATATGTGTAGTCTATGTATAACTGTCTGTCTATTGTACGGTACGGAATCCAGCCTTGTAAGTCTATATAATGAGCAATACAAGGCACCACAATGTGTGGTTTCCCCTATCTTACATGGTATCAGACGCAAAAACCTAAACCTAGTCCTGCGCCACCCCCATCCTTCCGCCGCCGCCGAAGCCACCACCGCGCGCCGCCATGGCCAGCGTTGTCACTGCCCGCGCACCCCTCTGATGTCCCTCTTCGATGGTGATCAGGCCTCCAAGGCCCTTGTTGTGGCCAAGGGGACCCAGGACGTCGCCGACGCCGAGAAGGCTAAGCTCGCCCTCCTCTCCACCGCCAATGAACCCGGCTCCAGGTCGAGCGTGGGGTATTTCTCCCTAACCTCGTTGCACGCCCAGGCCATCGGTCTCTCCTCCATCAAGAGGCACATCCCCGTCGAGCTCGCGCTTGACACCGGCGTCCATCATCAGTGGCGCACCTTCTTTCGCCCCGCGTGCCGCAAGTACTCCCTCCTGGATCACCTCGACGCCGACGCCCCTGTTGCGCAGACACTGGAGTGGTCTCTCCTCGACGCCACGGTCGTCTCATGTCTCTATGGGTCTGTCTTTCTCAGCATCCTCAACGCCGTCATGACACCTGGCGACGATCCCCTCGCCATCGAGCTATGGACCAGCATTAACGGCCTCTTCAACGACCACAAGATCAATCGCCAACTCCACCTCATGGACGAGCTAAGCGATGTTAAGATGGGCGAGATGAGCATGACCGACTATCTTTAGAAGGTCAAGTCACACTCTGATGGGATGCATATCTTGGTTCTCCTATTGATGATGCTGAGATGGTGATCCACTGCCTCAACGGCCTCTCCGAGCAGTATGAATCGACCGCCGATCTGATCTCTCTCATGTGTGGGATTAGTTTCGCACAGTGACGCTCGTTGCTATGGCTTGAGGATATGAAGCGGAAGAATCGCCGTGCCCATAACACTGACATGGCCCTATTCACCAACGCCAATGCCAACACTGACAACCCTGGAAAGGGCCCTGGCAAGGGCAAGAACAAGAAGAATAAGAAGAAGAAGAATGCCACCAACGCTGCCAAGGACGCCGCGCCCCCATAGGCGCACGCACCCCCAGCTGCGCTGACCGCCGCCCCTCCTTATTGGTCGTCCCTTTAGCACCCCTAGAATGGAGCCATCCAGATGTGGTCCTATGTCCAGGGCGCCATACTCGGCCAGCAGCAGTAGCCCGCCTACGCCCCACCTCCCAGCTACATGTCGAGGTACGCTTAGGCGCCGCAGGCGTTCTACGCTCAAAACCCGTACGTCTTTGCCCCCTCCCCCTATGTATACAACTACGGGTATGTGCCCGCGCAACCTGCCTATGGACTCGAAGCCCCGGCATCTCCAGCATCTTTGACGACCTCGTGGGATTAGACCGCGCCAATGAACCAGTTCCAGACCATGGGGCTGCAGGCAACCAGGGAGTGGGTGATGGAAACCAGCGCTTCCTCTCACTTTGACTCCGATCCCGTTATCCTAACCTATGTGTCTCCTCCTTCTTCCTCTTGACGTGATGTCATTGTCGGTAATGGTTCCACCCTTCCGATCACCGGTATCGGGCACGCACGTTTTCCTATTTCTACTTCCTCTCGTCCTCTTTACCTTCACAATGTCTTAGTTGCTCCTAACATAGTTAAAAACCTTTTGTCAGTTCATCAGTTCACTATTGATAATCGTGTCTCCGTCGAATTTGACCCTCTTGGTTTTCTGTGAAGGACTTTCTAACCAGGACAGATATTCTTCGCTGCAATAGCTTCGGAGCTCTCTACTCCATCCGCCCTTCATCCACCAGCTAGCCATATGCCTTCCTCGTCGTAGATCCTGCACTTTGGCACCATCGGCTTGGGCATCCTGAGCGGCCAGTCATGGAGAGCTTAGCTTGTTCTTCTATTATTCCTAGGGAAAAGAATAAAAGTAGTTTGTGTCATGCCTGTCAGTTAGGTTGTCATGTTCGTCTTCCTTTTTCTTCTACCAATCGTGTAACCACTACTTCATTTTATATAATTCACTGTGATTTGTGGATATGTCTGTTGAGAGTCTTTCTGGCTTTAAGTATTATCTCGTGTGTATCGATGACTTTACTCAGTATGCATGGGTCTATCCTCTTTGGGCTAAGTCAGAAGTTTTCTCCCACTTGTCATCCCTTCATGCTCTCGCACTCACCAAGTTTATTGCGTCCTTGCGGGCTATTTAGTGTGATAATGGTTGCAAGTTTGATAATTCCCAACTCCATTCGTTTGCCTAGCACCATGGAATTGCACTCCGCTTTTCATGTCCATATACTTCTCAATAGAATGGTAAAGCTGAACGTATTATTCGCACTCTCAATGACATTATCCGCACGCGTCTTGTTCAGGACAGCATGCCGCCTCGTTTCAAGGTTGAGGCCCTCCACACGGACATTATGTTGCATAATCAGCTGCCTTCCAAAGAAATTTCAGATCGTGTTCCCTTTCGCGCTTTACTTGGCATTGATCCTGCTTACGTTGGTCTTAGGGTCTTCGGATGTCTATGCTACCCCAACACCACCGCTGTTGCGCTGCATAAACTTGTGTCGCGCTCTGTTCCCTGTGTGTTCCTTGGTTATCCATCACGGCATCATGGCTATCGCTTCCTTGATCGCTCCACCCAAAAGATCATCATCTCTCACCATGTCGTGTTTGATGAGTCCATGTTTTTTTATAGGAAATGACATCACATCATCACCCACCCTCGATCCACAACCACATCACTAATGGTTGCGTCGCCCCCAGTTGTGCCGAGCCCTTCCCCGATCTCTACCGTCGCTGTCTCTCCTGCCACGGTTGCCCGCCGTGGCAGCGGTTCTAGTTATTTGCCTTCCGCGGAAGAAGTTTGGGCCGTTTTCCTACCGCGGCAGGGACGGTAGCGCCTTCGCCCGCTGCGTCGTTGGTCGCCCCCGTGCCGCCATCACCACCACCCCGCCCTTAGCGGGACCCGCCTCTGCCACCTTCTCATCAATGTTCACTCGTGCTAAACGGGGGATTGTGTATCCCAAGACGATTTTTGATGTTCATGTTGAGGGATTATATCCAATACCGAAGACCTATCGTGGTGCTCTCAAGGATACGAATCGGTACTCCGCCATGGTTGAGGAGTATGGCGCTCTTCTCTCCAACAATACTTGGGACCTCGTTGATCCACCTCGCAATGCTAATATTGTTATGGTCAAGTGGATCTACTGTCACAACATGAAGTCTGATGGTTCTTTGGAATGATACAAAGCTTGTTGGGTGCTCCAAGGATTTACTCAACGCGAAGGTATTGATTTTGATGAAACCTTTAGCCCAGTCATCAAGCCAGCCACTATTTTCACAGTGCTCTATCTTGCGTTAACCAGTGACTGGCCTATTCATCAGCTTGACGTCAAGAATGCGTTCCTCAATGGCACTCTCATAGAAACTGTTTATGGCATGCTCGTCATTCCTCTAGGTTCACTGATCTGAATTTTCCTGATAAGGTCCGTCGTCTCAACAAATCACTCTATGGTTTGAAGCAGGTGCCTCGAGCATGGTTTCAGCGGTTTTCCTCGTTCATTACTTCAGTTGGTTTCATTGGCTCCAAGTCTGACAGTTCGTTGTTCGTCTATCGGCGTGGTGCTGACATGGATTATCTCCTACTCTATGTGGATGACATAATCCTGACTGCATCTCCCTCAACATTGTTGCACAGTTTGATTGCCTCTCTTCATACAGAGTTTAGTATGACGGATATGGGCGATCTTCATTACTTTCTGGTCATCTCTATGACACGCGGCAAGGACAGTCTGTTCCTTTCACAGGATAAGTATGCATTGGAACTTCTTGACAGAGCTGGTATGTTACAGTGCAAATCCATCTCTACTCCAGTTGATACTGCCTCCAAACTTTCAGCCAAGTCCAGCGATCCTATTGTAGACCCGACCGAGTACCGTAGTATTGCAGGTGGTCTTCAGTACCTTACGTTTACTCGGCCAGACATCTCTTATGTCGTGCAGCAGATTTGTCTCCATGATCCTCGGGCTAATCATTTGCTTCTCCTCAAGCGTGTTCTTCGCTATATCCGCGACACCACCAAATATGGCCTCACCTTGCTCCGACGTAGCTCCAACAAGTTGACGGCCTATTCTGACGCTGATTGGGCAGGTTGCCCAGACACTCGATGGTCCACCTCAGGCTACTGTGTCTTCCTCGGTGCTAATCTGGTGTCATGGTCTGCTAAGAGGCAGCACATGGTCTCTCGCTCCAGCACCGAGGTCGATTACAGGGCGGTTGCGAATGTGGTGGCAGAAACTTGTTGGTTATGGCAGCTTCTTCAGGAGCTTCATCGACCGGTGACTGGTGCCACTATGGTTTTCTGTGACAATGTGAGCTTGGTTTACATGACACAGAATCATGTACATCATCAGCGCACCAAGCACATGGAGATCGACTTGTATTTTGTACGAGATCGCTTCACCACTGGCGAGGTCTGGGTTCTACACGTTCCGAGTTCTTCCTAGTTTGCGGACATTTTTACCAAGGGACTATCGTCGCCTCTCTTTTTGGATTTTCGGGACAATCTTAACATTCGTCGATGCCCGTTTACGACTGAGGGAGGGTGTTAGAATATATATCCATATTGTATTTGTATAGATATATGGTTGTATATGTGTAGTCTGTGTATAACTGTTCGTATATTGTATGGTATGGACTCCAGCCTTGTAAGTCTATATAATGAGCAATACAAGGCACCGTAATGTGTGGTCTCCCCTATCTTAAAATTTTTCCAATGAGGTCCAGCGTCAACACAATGTCCCAAAATTGGCATTAAGAAGTGACAATGGCTCCGAGTCAAGAACTACACTTTAAATGAATTTCTAATTGAAGAGGGGATAAGGCATCAATATTCCGCTGCGTACACCCCTCAACAAAATGGTGTAGCCAAGAGGAAGAACCATACTTTGATGGATATGTCTAGATCTATGTTGGTTGAATTCAAGTCACCATACAACTTTTGGGCTGAAGCCATATCTACCGCATGTCACTCATCAAATCAGCTCTACCTCCGCAAGATTTTGGACAAAACGTCATATGAGATACTTACCGGTAACAAGCCCAACATATCATATTTCCGGGTATTCAGCTGTAAGTGTTTCTTTCTTACAAAGGAGTTCGTTTGTCTAAATTTGAGTCTAAGGCTTTAGAAGGTATTTTTGTTGGTTACGGTGCCGAATCCCACACTTATAGAGTCTACAATAAGCTCTCTGGAACTATTGTAGAATCTTGTAGTGTGGAATTCGATGAAAATGATGGCTCCCATGTGGGGCAAGTTGATGTTTGTGATGCAGATTTTGAAATACCCCAAGATGCCATAAGAAGAATGGGCATGGGGTTTTTCTGCCCCATTGAGGAACCCCTTATGGCGGACCGGGAAGGACAATGCTCTACTCAAGTGGAGCCCTCATCTACACAAGATCAACAAGCTCCTCCTGCTGGAGAAACTACTGCACCAACACCACAACCTCCTGAAGATCATCGGTTTTTTGGCTAATCTGGTAGTCCCAGGCCAGACTATCCGCCCCTTCCAAGGGGCGGACTATCTGGCCCTGGAACTCCAACAAGCACCAGGGACAATCAGGACAACCAGGAAGACACTAAAAATCCCAGGCCAGATTATCTGGCCCCTACCAGGGGCAGATTATCCTGTCCTGGCACGCCAACTCATGACAAGGGCAACCAGGAAGAGCAAACTAAAGCAGAAACTCCCAGGACGGATTATTCGGCCCCACCTAGGGGTGAATTATCTAGCCGTGAAGCTCCAAAACAACAACATCCTCCTGTTATGAATACAGATCAATATCAAGGGCAAGGTTCTTCATCTCCAATTGGTAGTAATCAAGTTGTTGATGAAGGACAAGGTAGTGGTCAAGACGAGGTTCCAAATGTTGAAGCAACTCCTCCAAGAAACAATAAGGAAATTGAATCTCATCGTAAAACTCATGTTGAACAGAACCTTGAGTTAAGGGGTCATACTCTTGACAAGTTTGTAGGTGATCTAAGAAGAAGAGTGTCCACTAGAAGAGAACTTTCTAGCTTCTGTGATCATCAAGCTCATATTTCAATGGTGGAACCAAAGATGGTCTTTGATGCTCTTGAAGATCCAGATTGGGAGTTTGCAATGCATGAAGAACTGAATAACTTCGAGCGTAACAAGGTATGGAATCTCGTAGAAAAAACGAAAGAGTGCCGCAATGTTATTGGCACAAAGTGGATTTTCAAGAACAAGCAAGATGAAAATGGCATTGTTGTAAGGAATAAGGCAAGGCTAGTGGCCCAAGGATTCTCTCAAGTGGAAGGCATCGATTTTGGTGAAACTTATGTTCATGTGGCTCGACTTGAGTCCATATGTATCCTCCTTTCTTATGTTGCTCATCATAATTTTAAATTATAGCAAATGGATGTTCATAGTTCTTTTCTTAATGGTCCTATACATGAGTTGGTATATGTCAAGCAACCCTCTAGTTTTGAGGATCCCAAGTTTCGGAACCATGCCTACAAACTTGATAAGGCGCTCTATGGCCTTAAACAAGCCCCACGTGCGTGGTATGATCACCTTAAAGAGATTTTGTTAGACCGTGGATTCGAAGTAGGGCAAATCGATCCCACTCTTTTTACTTAGAAGGTTAATGGGGAGATTTTTGTATGCCAACTATATGTAGACAATATTATCTTTGGCTCTACTAATCAAGCTTTTAATGATGAATTTGCAAAGCTTATGACTGATAGGTTTGAGATGTCTATGATGGGAGAATTAAGGTTCTTTCTTGGATTCGAGATCAAGCAACTAAGAGAGGGAACCTTCATTAATCAAGCTAAATACATCCAAGACATGCTCAAGAGGTTCAAGATGACAGATCTCAATGGCGTTGCTACTCCAATGCAAACTAAATTTCATCTCGAGATTAATCCAAAGGGTAAAGATGTGGACCAAAAGGTATACCGATCCATGATTGGATCTCTCCTTTACCTCTGCGCATCTAGACCCAATATCATGTTAAGTGTAGGAGTGTGTGCAAGGTACCAAGCCGCTCCTAAAGAAAGGCACTTAGTGGTAGTCAAGAGAATCTTCTGATATTTGGTTCATTCCCCAAATTTTGGTCTATGGTATCCCAAAGGCTCTAGTTTATCTCTATGTGGATATACTTATTCAGATTGGGCTGGTGACAAGGATAATCAAAAATAAACTTCCGGTGCATGTTAATTCTTGGGCAGGTCTCTAGTGTGTTGGTCTTCGAAAAAACAAAATTGTATATCTCTCTCAACTGTCGAAGCTGAATATGTTGTCGTTGCAAGTGCGTGTACGCAATTATTATGGATGGAAAAACTTTAAAGGAATATGGTGTCAATTGTGACAAAGTGCCTCTTTTGTGCGATAATGAAAGTGCTATTAAAATTGCTTATAATCCGGCGCAGCATACAAGGACAAAACATATTGAGATTCACAATCATTTTATTCGGGATCATGTTGCTCGTGGTGATATTTCCCTATATTTTGTGAGCACTAAGAACCAACTTGCTGATATTTTCATGAATCCACTTGATGAAGCAAGGTTTTGTTATTTGAGGAATGAGCTAAATATCATAGATTCAAGGAGCTTGGCTTGACTACCCTTGCATGCTCACTTGCACTTTCTCATGTATTTGGTTTAGAGGCGGGCATAGACATAGGGGGGGTGTGGTCCTAATTGATTGGGATAACCCTCCCCCCATAATGCCGAAAGCAAGAAAAATCATTTCCCTTAATATCATTTTGTGATATGTGGGTCATCGATGAGCATTGGTTTTGAACTCAAGATACATCTTTGCGGTGTCATGTCATGCGCTATAACATGGTGGCTTCGGCCACCGCCCTCTTCCTTGAGAAGAGTTGGTTTTTTATTAGATTTCCTTTTGGATTTTATTGCTTATCTTGTGTTCTTATGGTAAACACATCCAATCTTGGCTTTTTAGTTGATTTGTTCTGACAAGGTTGGATGTGTAGTACCATCTCCGTTTGTTGCTCTAAATCCAAGCCTTTTTTATATCTCGAGCCATCTTTTCTTGCACACAAGTCCCATGTATACTTGCGAGGGTTTTTGTTTGGAGAGCTCCGGCCTGAATCTGTGTTTACAGAAAATTCAGAGAGGGGCCAGACTATCTGCCCAAAAAGGGGGCGGATAATCCGCCCTGGGCGGTTTTGTCTCTTAAGGGACAGGGGTCGGGGGGAGGGCTCAAACAGAGCAATCCTTTCTCTTCCACCCCATGTCCTGCCCCCAGCCGCCGCCGGAGCCTCTGCCCCTCCCCGGAGTCGATTTGACCGCCGAATTCTCTGAGCTCTCCCCGGACCTTCTTCCCAGCGCCTCCAGGTACCTTCTCCTCCAAGCTTTTCCTCCAATGAGTGATGGTAACTCCCTCATCCATCTCTTGTGTTTGGAAGTTGTTGTTCTTGGAGGAAACTCATTGTAGAAGATCATATTTATCTCCTTTGCATGTTAGATTCCATAGTATTGCAACCCTAGGGCCCGATCTGTGCTGCCATGGTGAATCTGTGTGGAAACCGAAATTTTTCGCAGGGGGCATATTAACCGCCCCTAGCATGGCCGGATAATCCGGCCTGGAGGTTCACTGCCTATTTTGGTTTTGTCTCAGATTCTCCTAGCATGCATCATTGGACCGTGGGTTGTTTTCCTACTGTATCTACCATTCCACTTAGACTTATGTGTATGCTTATCCCCATGCTACCTATTGATTGCTTCTCACTGGTGGTTCCAGTGCTCCCAAGATCTACAAGCGTTGTCCCCATGCATGTTATCTTAGGCACAACAAATATGGTAAGCTTGTTGATGAGACTGAAATCCAAAGGTCGCAAATAGAGGATGAACGGATTTCCGAGGCAGCTAGAAAAGCCAAGAAGACCACCTCTCGCAAGGGCAAGGGCAAGCAGGCCCGTGTCAACTACAAGGCCATGGAAAGCGTTGAGTACTCCTCCATTCGCCACAATGATTATTATGACGAGGCTGAAAGTGATGGTCCTCTGGAGGATAGTATGTTTTGGTGCTCCAATTCAGGTACATTCATGATGATGTTTATGCTACTCTCAAGATCCGTCCCATGCATCCTCTGGATTTGGCTGAGGCTCAATCCAAGGCAAGACTTCGTGAGGCTTTGGAAATGACTGGTAGGATGTGGCTGCACCATCTTATGACTTTACAGTGCCACTATGACTCCTCGGTTGTGAAGCAATTCTTCTCCACCCTTGTGATTTGCGGAGATGATCTTCACACCATGAAGTGGATGACCGGGACCACTATGCTTCGGTCGTATTTCCGCACTTTTGGTCAAGTCCTTGGATACGCCTTTCATGGTCATGACACAGCTTCTGGCCACCGCATCATTTTTCCTATCAATCCCAGCAACAATTATGCTCTCGCTACATGCCTAAATTCTGATGGTGTTGCTGGTACTTTTGCTGGTTTATCCCCTTTATATGCAGCTCTTGTTGGTTTTTTCTGGGACAGAATTGCTCCAAGCGGAGGCAATAATAATAAGATTCGTGGTCACTTGGTGCCCCTTATTTACTTCTCCCATGAGTGTGCCACCAATACTATCTGCGGGGTACAAGTTGGATGTCATGGATTATATCTATCATGAGATGACTGATACAATGTTCAAAAGGCTCTACATACCTTTTTCTCCCTATATTATGATGCTTATCAATCACATGCTGCCACATGAGGAGTTTTGTAGCGATTTGGATGGAGTGCACAAGCCCAAGAAGATTTACAACAAGGCACATAAGACCTCTGATACGTCGGAAACATATCTTTAATTTTTTATGTTCCATGCTTGTTTAGTATCTACTTTCCTTTGCTTTGTCTTCACTTTGAGGTTTTTTATATGTTTTCTGGTACTAACCTATTAACAAGATGCCACAGTGCCAGTTGCATGTTTTCTTCTGTTTTTGGTTCCAGAAAGGCAGAAAAACAATATTCTCGGAATTGGACGGGACAAAAGCCAAAGTCAATATTTTACCGTGGGGAACACAGAGCCAGAGTAGAAGACAGAGGGGAGGCACCAGGGGCCACACCCCTTGGAGGCGCGGGCTAGCCGTAGTTGCGTCTAGGGGGGTGTCACCACCCTGGCTGCCCCCTGCCTCGCCTGTTCGCCTATAAAGACCCCCCCGATGCCAAAACCCTAAGTATTACACGAAACTGTCTATAGCCACCGCCACCATCGTCCCTAGATCGGGGGAATCTGAATCTCTTCCTGGCACCCTACCAGAGGGGAGATCATCCCGGAGGCCTTCTTCTTCAACATGCCAGCCTCCGGTATGAAGTGTGAGTAGTTCCACCTTGGACTACGGGTCCATGTAGTAGCTAGATGGCTGTATCTCCTCCTTTGTGCTACCATGTTTAGATCTTGTGAGCTCTGTTTAGGATCAAGATCATCTCTATTTGTAATCATGCATGTTGTGTTTGTGGAGATCCGATGGATATTGAGATTACTATGTCAGATTGATTAATGGTTTTGTCTTATTGATTCTATCATGTTTGTGTTGTTTGTGATCTTGCATGCTCTCCGTTTCTAGTAGCTATCTTGGCCAAGTAGATGCTAGTGACTCCAAGAGGGGGTATTTATGCTTGATAGTGGGTTCATGCCTCTATTTAATCTAAGGGAAGTGGCTGAAATATCTAAGGTTGTAGGTGTGTTGTTGCCATTAGGGAGAAAACAACGGTCTCTTGTTCATGGAACAAGTGGATCCTTTACCTTACACACTTTGCTTAAAGCAGTGATCCGTTGCTTGCAACTTAATAGTGGAGGGGGTTTGGATGATAACCTGAAGGTGGATTACTAGTCATAGATGCAGTTGGATGGCGGTCTATGTATCTTGTTGTATTGCCCAATCGAATCTCATAGGATCATGAATGTCTAGTATTACATTATTATGCCTTGCTCAGTCCTTTCAATTGCCCTGCTGTAAATTGTTTACCCAACATGCCATGTTTGTTTATCTTAAGGAGAACACCTCTAGTGAACTATGAACCCCGGTCCAATCTTTACCATTGATACATCTTCCACTGTTACTGTTTACTTTCTGCAAACCACTATTACCTTCCACACCATACAGTTAATCCTTTATTACAGCAACCAGTGAGATTGACAACCTCACTGTTCGTTGGGGCAAAGTCTTGAGTTTGTGTTGTGCAGGTCTCCAAGTTGCTAGCAACACCTTTGATTTGTTTCCTTCCTCCTACTGGTTTGATAACCTCGGTTTCTTACGGAGGGAAGACTTGTTGTTGTGCTCATCACACCTTGCTCTTGGGGTCTCCCAACGAAGCTCTACCACGCTCCATCAACCTCTCACCCTTCCACTGCTCTCGAGTCTTTCACGCGCGATGCACGGGCTAGTGGTCACCGGCCCGCGGTGTCTCCTGTGGCCCATGAGGTCAAGAAGCTCAACTGGTTTCAGCGGCACATTCTTTGCATGGAAGACGACACTCACAAGGGCCACTATGAGGCCTATCGGAGGATCCATGAGATGGCCCACACCCAGCAGCTGATTCTCCACCATGTGCCTGGGGCATCCGGCCATCCTCCTCCTCCTACTTCTCTGGAACCATATGCTCAGTGGAACACTTCAGGGATTTACTATGGAGAGCTCGAGAGTCACCTATTTCCTGCACTGCCTAGCGTGCCTACTCCTCCAGCTGCTGCTGATGATGAGTATGATGAAGAGGAAGGGGAAGGGGACGACTACGATGACGATGAGGAGGAGGACTATGAGGAGTGATCTCTTGGGGCGTTAGCATCGCTCTTCTTCCCTTTTTGTGTTTCGATGCCAAAGAGGGAAGAAGTAGTTCTATTTAGGTCTCGGATTTGCAAGGGTCGGGCGCAAGCATTTTCCTTTTTATCATTCGTTTTCTTTATCGGTTGCTTGTGCCCCTTTAGTGTTGAACTTCTATTTGTGATTTGTTTTGTATGAGACTATATCGTGTGTGAAACTATCCGTATGGAATTCTGGATTTATCTATGGAGTTTGGAAGTATCTTGATGTCATATGGAATTCTGGAATCATATATTGATGCATCAAAATTGTGGGATGTTTTTCAAGGCCTAATATTCTCTCTTCTTATATTGGCTTATTCACATCCCGGTGGTATGAAATGTTTTTCCTAACTCATCTTTATTATAGCCGTCAATCTTATGAAATTGGCTTGCTCCTTAGTGTGTGCATTTGTATTCAAATGCAAGTTATTGATATGCACACATGTAGGGGGAGCCTCTTTCATTTCTTGAAGATGATGTTAGTAGGTTTTATTGCAACTCCTAGTATTGTCATCTAACACCAAAAAGGGGGAGATTGAAAGAACATTTCATGATCCCTAGTGTTTTGTGTGTTAGATAACAATACCAAGGATTATTTAATACGTGTTGAAGTGTTGCAGATCTTAACAATATGAAAAGGTGCCTCAAAGGGGTTTGGGGGGTGGATAATCCGCCCCTTTTAGGGGCCGGATAATCCGCCCCAACCCCAATCACAAAGGGCACAAGGGCGCGGCTCTCTGTGTGGGGGTGGAATATCTCCTGGATTGTCTGGCTAGGGCCAGAGTTTTTGCCCAGGACGGATAATCCTCCCCTCAAGGGGGGCGGATAATCCGCCACCCCCAAGGAGTTATCAAAGGGAGCCACGACGCGGTTCTCTATATGGGGGCAGAGTTTCCCCCGGACTTTCCAGCTCTTGGGCGGATTTTTCCCCAGGACGGATAGTCCGCCCTCGAGTTTTTTCGTCAACTCAGCACAACGCCCAGAGAGGGGGCGGATTTCCCCCCAGACCCTCCGGCCCTAGGGCAGATAGTCCACCCCTAGTGGGGGTGGATAATCCACCCCCAAAATGCATTATCCGCCCCCAAAATGCTCCAACGGCCAGTTCTACGTAGGGGGTATTTAAACCCATCCTCCCCCTCCTGTCAGAACTCTTGGTTTATTCGAAAAAGACAAGATCTACTCCTCAAGTTCCATCCAAGATATCTCCATCTTCACCCACCCAAAGGCCTCGTTCTTTGGGTAATCGAAGGAGGAGGGCTCGATCTTCATCAACATCAATCAAGCGCTACACCTCCTATCCATTCATTTGGAGAACTCTCGATCTAGTATTTCTTGCAAATATCTAGATCCTTGTTTTGATTATTTTGATAATCATTGTTCTTGTGACAGCTTGTTGTCATTACGGGAGCCTCCAATTTGGTTGTGGATGTGTGCCCCGCTAGAGTTGTAAAGGCACCAGTTCCCGACTCGAAGGGTACCAATAGTGGAGAAGGTGGATTAGGCCTTTCGTGGAGAGATCCATCGGAGAATAGGGTGAGGCCTATTGTTGCTTTATGGTCTTAGAACCGCACACTCCTCCAACGCAGACGTACTTCCCTTAACAAGGAAGGAACTGCGGTAAAACAAATCCCTGTGTCTCCATGTGCTTCACTATGGTTTCCTCGCTCCTCTCTCTACGTGTTTAGTAGATAGATTTACATATAGGAAAATTCTCGTAGTTTCATATCTATAGAATTTACTTTGTGTCAATCCTAAAATTGAAAAAGGACTAAAAATTAAGTAGCACCCATTCCCCCCTCTAAGTGCCCATATGATCCATTTCAGCAACAACGTGTAGATATTACACGTAAGAAAATTTTCATCAAAATGGTAGGCAACTTTACGACTATGGTTAATCAACTTCACAATAGAAAACAATAAACAACTTTGGCATGCAAAGGAAACACTCAATTCACAATAATAGTAAGCAATTCTAGTTCCTGACAGAGCAATTTTTTGCTCGGCAAAGCAACATTGGTGCGCGACCAAACAATTTTGGTGCACGAAGGAAAATTAAATTCAAAACAACAACATACAACTTGGTGCCCAATATAGCAACTTTGGTATGTGACGAAGAAAT
Source organism: Avena longiglumis (assembly GCA_030063025.1). Taxonomy (NCBI): domain Eukaryota; kingdom Viridiplantae; phylum Streptophyta; class Magnoliopsida; order Poales; family Poaceae; genus Avena; species Avena longiglumis. Next base: position 525,302,815 of record CP125976.1, read on the forward strand.
TTTGGCCCTTGACAAATAAACTTTGGCATGGCTGAAAAACAAAATTCAGAACAATGGTAAGAAACATTGGTGTCGAATAGAGCAACTTTTGTGTGCGACAAAACAATTTAGTGTGACAAAGGACATTTGGTGCACATCACGAAATCTAAATTCACAATAACAGTAAACAAATTTTGTGCACGGAGAAAGAAAATTTGGTGCACGATGAAAAAAGTACATTCACAACAACAGTATGGAACTTCGATGCCCTACAGAGCAAATTTGGTGCTTGATAGAAAAACTAAATTTACAACAATAGTAGGCAAAAAAAACTTCATCACAAGCATATGAAGCTTCACGATAGAGACTAAGAAACGTCATAATAGCAAAAGTAAGCAATTTTGGCATGCAACAGTGAGCAACTTTGATGCATGACAAAGAAATCTTGGTACATTGGTAGGCAATTTCACAGCAGTTGTACGGATCTATCTTTACAATAATAGTAGGAAATTGAGAAGAATTAAAAGAAACTTAGCATCTTAACAACAACAATGGACAAAAAATGGTTAATCTTCCCTGCCGACCAGCCCTCGTCAAGTTCATGGCGGTACCCCACTACGCCTACCTCAAGATGAAGATGCCCAGACTCCAAGCAGTCATCGTTGTGTTCGGCTACTACAGGTGGTCCATGGAGTGCTATTCGGCCAAATCCAAGCTGGTCGAGTCCCTCGTCATTGCTGAGGCATTGCGCCAGATCAAGCGCAATGTGGCTTGGGCACAAGCTAAGTTGCCGGCTGGCGATACATAGTTCTGGTCGGCCAGGAACACCAAGAATATCCCACTAGACCCCGCGCAACAGGAAAGTCCGTCCTCGTGGGAGATGGCCTCAACAACACATAGGAAAGTGAGCTCATTGGCTTCCTCCATAAGAATCGGGATATGTTTGCACAGTATCCAAAGGACATGTTAGGTGTCCATAGGGAGTTCACCAAGAACTCACTTCATGTCAGGTCGGGTGCCAAGCCGGTCAAGCAACCACTTCGCGAAATATAAGAGGAGGACCATCGGTGAATAGATCACTCGGCTCCTTGCAGTTGGCTTCATCATGAAAGTATTCCACCCAGACTGGCTAGCTAAACCAGTCCTTGTCAGGAAGAAAAACAAGACTTGACGCATGTGTATCGACTACACGAGTCTGAACAAGGCATTCCCCAAGGACCCTTTCCCTTTTGCTCTGCCCCATATCGATCAAGTGATCGATTCCACGGCCAACTACGAGCTCATTTCCTTTCTGGATGCCTACTCAGGCTACCACTATATCATATGGGGCTTATTGTTATGTCTCTATGTCAGACAACTTAAAAAATTCAGGTGCAACCTACCAGCGTTGCATGCAGAAATGCCTACAGACGCAAATCGGCAGTAACATGCATGCATACATCATCAATGTGGTAGTGAAAACCAAGGAGCGGTGCACTATCCTTGATGATCTCAAGGATACATTCACAAACCTAAATCGGTTCTGGATGAAGCTCAACTCAGAGAAATGTGTGTTCGGTGTGCCATCAGGACATCTGCTAGGCTTCCTATTCTTAGAGCAAGGAATCGAGGCCAATCCGGATAAGATCAGTGCTATCAAGCACATGGAGCTGCCTACCTGGCTTAGGGACGTCCATAAGTTCACTGCCTACTTGGCTTCGCTAAGCGGATTTTGCATCCAGCTAAGAGAGAAGGCATTTTTTCTTTACCAGCTGATGAAGATGGACAAGTTTTTCTGGACGGTGCAGGCGGATGCTGCATTCCGCGACCTCAAGCGCTTGCTATCCACTACACCTGCTCTGGTGGCTTCGGCTCCAGAAGAGCCCATGGTGATGCACATCGTGGACACCAAGCGGGCCGTGAGTGTTTTTCTTGTGGTGGAGCTCCCTAAGGAAGGAAAGGACTAGCCGATCCAGATCCTCGTGTACTACATGAGTGAGCTACTCTTGCTCTCTAAGCAAAACTACCCCCACTACTAGAAGCTGGTATATGATGTGTACCTAGCCACCAAGAAGCTCAATCACTACTTCTAGGAGCATTCCATCATGGTAGTGAGCACATAGCTTCCCTCTCAGAGATCATCGGCAACAAGGACACCATTGACCAGGTGGCCAAGTGGGCCATCAAGCTAGATGCACACTCCATTTTGTATGAGCCACGAACGGCCATCAAGTCCTAAGCCATGGCCGATTTCCTAGTCGACTGGGTAGAGATCCAGTACCTGCCACTGGTTCCTGACTGCATGCATTGGAAGACGATGCACTTTGATGGATCCAAAATGCGCGGGGCTTGGGAGCCGACATCGTCCTCACCTTTCCAAAGGGAGACCGGCTGGAGTACGTGTTGTAGATCCACTTCACCACCTCCAACAATGTAGCCGAGTACGAGGAGCTCGTCCATGGCCTCAAGCTCGCCAAGGAGATTGGCATCCGCCGGATCCTCTGGTTCGTGGATTCGTACTTTGGTAAAAGGTAACGAGAGGCATAAATATCTCTACCAAATAGCTCTCCCTAGTTCGATACTCTTACTTCGAAAATAGCTACATTGTGCCTATTCTCTTGCAGTCATCACCTTATGTGCTGCCTCACGCCCTACCCTCCACTTCTCCCTACGCGCTTCCATGTGCTTCTCACGCGCTCCTCCACCTCCTCCTCATGTAGCCTCCTACACATGGCATGCTGCTCTCGCTAGAGTCACTGGCTTCAGCGTCCTCGCTAGATTGCTCAGGGCCAACATTCTCGCTGCCTCCAGCATCGTCGGCCCTGGAAGAGTTGTCCTCGCCATTCTCATCATCGCTATTGTTGTGGACAAGAGCATCATCCTTGGAGTTCTCGACCTCGGAGACGTCGATCAGGACATGGGAGGTGTCCTCGGCATTGTCGCTACTATAACCGCACTTCAACTCGGGGTTGCTACCCCAATGCAACAACTAGGATGAACTCTGCATTGCCTGAAGTCAAACTCGCTGGGTCGACGAACTCGATGTGAACACAGATCTCCAAACCTTGACCCAAGCCCCATGCTAGGCCACAACCAGGCTCCATAAGACCATGCTGCAAGGAGCTTCGAGGTTGCCGCCTTGACACCCAACCACCATCCGGGGATGCCACCCCACGATTTGCCTCCTCTGACCACAAAATCACCCCCTCCGGTTGCCACAAACCAGTTGCACTATGAGGGCTAAGATCCTCCAAGGCGACGCCTCCAAGAAGTTACCGATGCGTCCATTGACATCGCTCTCTCCCGATGGAACTTAGGTTTCTACCCAGACATCTTAGGACCACTCATGTCGGTTAGGGTTGAGAACTCTCCAACGACGCCAACAAGAAGGAGAAAGATGAATGAAAGCAACACCGTCATCAGTATGCACCAATGTCCATGCAAGGTTTCCACCCAGAAATCGACTTGCGTGCAAAGTGAGAGGAGCAGGATACCAGGTAGAGTCACTGTTGCCACCCACTAAGCTCCACTGCATGGCATAGTCGTTGCATCACCTCATGCTTCGACAAGTGCCATGTTCACTGCGCTCAAGTCGCAGCCACCACTCTAGGGCTTTCGCTTTGCAGGTACATGTAGCCTCGGCTCCGGAGAGAAATATGAGGTGTCATCACCTCCTGTAGCCTCGGAACCACCAACTTTCAACCATGAGAACCCTACTATCCTCCTACAATGCAAATTCTCAATGATGAAAATCCACGACCATCCGCAACTCTATCCACACGGGCAACAGGACCGACAAAGCATGCAACCCACCCGGCCGAGACAACCCCATCACCACCATCTGCATCTGCACCTCCTCATCCAGCTCCCTCATAACACTGCAAGATGCCATGGTCATGGCCCATCCTAGGGCCAGGTTAGGCCCAAACATCATCACCGCCCTATGCATTCGCGCTTGAAGGCCGCCTCTCCCTACCCCGCCACTACAGTCCACACTTCCACGACACACCGTGTCGCCATCCACAAGATTTTCCATCGTGAGTTGCAACAACATCTCTTTCGGACTCGCCATGGCGCATCCAGCTACTTCTCCTCTCCATGTCATTGTGTTCATTGACCCCTTCTTCTACATTAGTGTTCATAGATTGGTTTTTGCTACAATATGTTCGTGTTTATTTTCTTCTTTTATTTTGTGCAATGCATGTCTATTCAGTCAAAACTAAACCCGCCCTAGAATAATTGGTGGAATGAAGCATTGATTCCAATAGGACCGATCGGTCTTCAAGTTCTGTAAAACAAAATTTTAGAAAACCCGAGGAACCAACCCAATCAATTTGGGGGAACTAAACGCCCACCCCTAGTCGCCGCTCGAACATCCACATCGGTCCCTATGGTATCGGGCTTCCAAGGCAACACCCCTAGGGAGAAACGATGATGACATCACCATCGCTCACTCTAAATAAGGCCGAAACTTGGGTTTTCACCCAGAGAGCCCAAGGCTCAAACAACAAGCGAGGTGAAGGGGCTCCTCAACGATACCTCCATGGAGTGGAGGTGCGTGAGAGGATGCAAGTCTTTCGGAGCTCACCGAACCCAAAATCTCCATAGTCTGTCAATCCAAGCATTCCATGCATACCGCTCCTTCCCACCACCATATCCGCTAGTGAGATCACCACAACACCTCACATCATGGTGCGCCCCACCACGCCCACCATCCTGGGACCGCCATCCTGGCATCCTCTTCTTCGGCTGTAGGGCAACCAAACAGCTAGAGACATAGCACACACACTACATGTCTGCCATGCACACGCTGGGACGCCTCCCACCCATACTGATATCGCCGCATTGCTGAGGGATGCTATCTTGGCCTCCTCACACACATGAGCACCATACCTTGTCGGCATTAACACCCACTTGCACAGCCGTCGGCCACCAGAGTGAAGGCGATCAGATCTAGTGGGAAAGCAGCCTTCCACGGCCATTGGGGCTGAGCTCCGTCGCTCGCCACATCGTCGGTCGAAGACCTAGCCAGATTTGGGCAGAAATCCAGGATCCATCGCATGACACAACGCTAAAGCCCATAGGTCCACCGCCGCCATCTGGGCCACCATCTCGGTGTTCTTGCGCTGACGAGCCGACCGATGATGCCCCAACTGCCTCGACCTTCCGCCAGCGCCACTAGAGGAGAGGGAGGACCCATGCTAACTTCGGCGATAGGGCCCGCTGCCGCCATGGCAAGGGCTAGCGGCAGTGGTGGTTAGGAGTGTGGGCTAGAGAGAGCTTGGTGACGGTGCGTGGGTCGCCCCCAGTGTTACCTGGGTGCAACATGGGGGAATAGGTTATTACTTATTTTCCTTATTCTAAGAGTTGCCTCATCAGGCCTTAGCATTAGAGAAACTCTAGCGGGTATTGTAAATAGGCAAACCAAAAAAAACGAGTACATGCGACTGTACTTGTGTTTTTCAGTTCTGAGCATCACGGCGCAGATCAGTGCCTGTAATACGAACTGATAAATTCGAAATTTAAAACTTGAACAGCTTGCATGGAATTCCATGTTCAATCATAGTCACATACATACATAGGCAGTGGATCAAAATCTGCTTGCATTTACATTAATTAGCGGCTAATTAGTACGCCTAGCTACTTCAGCGTCCGCAAGGTCAAAATAGAGCTCGGCGGTGACCTTTGGGACGCGGAGTAACTCTAGCGGTGACGAGTACATCACTCGCCGGTGAGGTCGATGAGGTAGCCCGGCGCCGGTGTGCGCTGCTTCCTCCCTCGCGATGCGGTGGTTCACGAGATCCACGGCGTGGCGAGTCTCCTCCTGCTCGTGGACGATATCGTGCTCGCGATCGAGCTCGGACTCGTGCAGGAGCATCTCCACCGCGAAGCGCTCCTCGTCGGAGTCGAGCGAGTAGTCAGCCTGCACGACAACCTGGGCGCGTGGAGGGGAGGGCGAGCTCCACTCTTCGGAGGACGAAGGAGAGTGAGGAGCGTGACGAGAGGAGCCTTCATCGGCATACGCGTACCTGTGGAGGGGCTCCGGAGCGCGGCGAGAGGGGCGGAACCACGACGGCACGTACGCGCACAGCGATGGCAGCGGCGACAAGTTGTTGTTGCACCACTTGAGCGTCGTGCGCTTCTTCGCGCCCTCTGACCGGCGGCGCTTCTTCTCGAACTCGTCGAAGCAGCACCGGCGCGGCTTCCTCTCGTCCTCGCGGTCGCGGATCCCCCACCGCCTCCGGCGCACCCGCCGCCTTGCCCGAAGTGGTCGTGGGGTCCATGCGCGCACGCCATGGCATTTCTGGAGCTCGAACTCGACGAATCGCTCGCTGAAGATGGGGTAATGTCGCGGTAGCGGCTAGGGTTCACGGCGCAGCGAGTGCGGATTGCGACCCGCACCCACCACCGTGGTGGGTACATATACTAGGCGACATGGGACGGTAAACGGTAAAAAAAGCACGGGCCATGCCGCTATACAGCTACCGCTAGCTCGTCCAAATTGTAAATCCTTTCACACGGATTTACCGTATCTGATAGAGTTGCTCTTAGAACGTTCCAAGCAAGTGGCAAGAAGTCTGAAATACTACTATTTATTTTGTGTGGATGACCATTAGAAGATTCTTGGCTAGTTTTCTAGACTTATAGTGCCTCTCATGGCCTCCATGGAACCCAATATGTATATAATGTATCCGGCAGGCTGCCACCACCGCCGCGCCCTGCGAGTGCTCTCCACTTATAGCATCCACTCACTCTCATCTATCTCTGTCTAAGCAAGAAGCGTGCCCTCCATAAGAGTAGGAGCGAAACGAAGCTCTGAGCTGAGCTGAAACATCTAACACGATGAATCAGGCTTTGTTGCCTCTCCTTGGTGTAAACCTCTTCTTATTTGTGGCGTGTTCGGCGGCCCCCGCGGGAAGCGACCGGCGGCCGTACATCGTGCAGATGGACGTGTCCGCGATGCCGACGCCGTTCACGACGCACGAGAGTTGGTACGCCTCGGTTCTGTCGTCGCTGTCCGGCAAGAAAGAGGAGGCGGCGCCGGAGCACCTGTACACGTACGCGCACGCCATGAACGGCTTCAGCGCCGTGCTCACCGCACGGCAGCTCGTGGAGATACAGGGCATGGCGGCGCACGTGTCCGCCTTCCCGGAGACGTACGCGCGCCTCCACATGACGCGCACGCCGGAGTTCCTTGGACTCGTCGGCGCCGGTGCCGGCGCCTCCGGCGGCGGCATCTGGCCGGCGTCGAAGTATGGCGAGGACGTGATCGTCGGGATAGTCGATACGGGGGTTTGGCCCGAGAGCGAGAGTTTCAGCGACGCAGGCATCACGAAGCCCGTGCCGGCGAGGTGGAATGGTGCCTGCGAGGACGGCAAGGCCTTCAAGGCCTCGATGTGTAACAAGAAGCTCATCGGGGGCGCGGTCGTTCAGCAAGGCCCTCAAGCAGCGCGGCCTGTCCATAGCACCAGACGATTACGACTCGCCGAGGGACTACTATGGCCACGGCTCCCACACGTCGTCCACTGCGGCCGGTGGTGCCGTCAAGGGCGCGAGCTACTTCGGCTACGCCAATGGCACGGCCACCGGCATCGCGCCCATGGCCAGGGTGGCCATGTACAAGGCCGTGTTCTCGGGCGACACCCTCGAGTCCGCGTCCAGCGACGTGCTGGCCGCTATGGACCGGGCGATCGCGGACGGCGTCGACGTCATGTCGCTCTCGCTGGGATTCCCTGAGAATTCCTACGACACCAACGTGATCGCCATTGGGGCCTTCGCCGCCATGCAGAAGGGAATCTTCGTGACGTGCTCCGCCGGGAACGACGGCCCCGACGGGTACACCATCATGAACAGCGCGCCGTGGATCACGACCGTCGGCGCGTCGACCATCGACAGGGATTTCACGGCGACGGTCACGCTCGACAACGGCAGCGGCGGCGCAAAGACCATCCATGGCAAGTCGGTGTACCCTGAGAGCACGGCGATCGCCGGCGCCGACCTCTACTACGGGGGAGGGCACGGCGACAAGAACAAAGAGAGGTGCGAGTACTCCAGCCTCAGCCAAAAGGAGGTGAAAGGGAAGTACATATTCTGCGCCGCCAGCGAGAGCGTCAGGCAGCAGATGGACGAGGTGCAGGCTATCGGCGGCCGCGGGCTGATCGTCGCGTGCGATACTAATGAGTTCCTGCAGCCGACTGACTACACCATGCCGCTGGTGCTGGTCACCCTGTCGGACGGCGCCGCCATCCAGAAGTACCTGACGGCGGCAAAAGCGCCGCCCAAGGTGAGCATCCGGTTTGTTGGGACGGAGCTCGGCGTCAAGCCGGCGCCTACCGTGGTATATTTCTCCGCTCGCGGGCCGAGCCAGATGAGCCCGGCGATCCTGAAGCCCGACATCATCGCGCCGGGGGTGGACATCCTCGCGGCCTGGGTGCCCAACAAGGAAATTATGGAGATTGGCACGCACAAGCTCTTCACCAAGTATATGCTCGTGTCCGGCACGTCCATGTCGTCACCGCACGTCGCCGGCATCGCCGCCCTGCTGCGGTCGGCACACCCGGACTGGAGCCCGGCGGCCATCCGCTCCGCCATGATGACGACGGCCTACGTGAAGGACAACGCCAACAATGTAATCGTCAGCATGCCGAATGAATCACCGGGGACGCCTCTCGACTATGGCAGCGGCCACGTGAGCCCCAACCAGGCCACGGACCCCGGCCTAGTATACGACACGACGGCGGACGACTACATCAACTTCCTCTGCGGCCTCCGGTACAGCAGCCGCCAGATAGCGGCCGTTACAGGCCAGCGAAACGCCGGATGCGCCGCCGGTGCAAGCCTTGACCTGAACTACCCATCATTCATGGTCATCCTCCTCAACAACACCAAGTCGACCACCCGGACGTTCAACAGGGTCCTGACCAACGTTGCCGGCAAACCGGCAAAGTACAGCGTGTCCGTGACGGCTCCGGCAGGCATGAAGGTGACAGTGACGCCGTTGACGCTGTCTTTTGAAGGCAAAGGCAGCAAGCAGAAGTTCAGTGTCACTGTGCAGGTCAGCAAGGTGAAGAGAGCAGGAGATGAATACAGCTACATTGGGAATCATGGGTTCTTGAGCTGGGATGAGGTTGGAGGACAGCATGCTGTCAGGAGTCCAATAGTCTCAGCATTCGCTCAGTGACGAGCAAGAAATTTCGGTGTAGCAGGAACAAAATAAAATCAGGACAATACAAAAACACCACCAACATATAAGCCTGGTCAGAAGAAGTAATAAAGACTGAGGAAATGAAATAAAAACACCAAGGTACTGATGATATCAAGTGTATTTATAGTCTGTAAATTACACATTTATAAATATTTTTCTCAAAAGCTTAAAATGAACTAGAACTACATACTATTATATTCCAGTCTTCCACTAGTTTGATATTCTTCAAAACATCTAAATATAACATCATAAGCATTGTTACATGCTTGCTTGGGAATCTTAAATGGCTGGTGTGTTCTTTATCAAGAACAGTTATCAGGTACCAATGTACACCACATATACAAAGGTTATTTGTGCTGCATAAGAAAATTAATGAACCTGATTCTCTGCCTTTCTAGATGCTAATATTTACATCAGGGATACAAGTAAAAGTTCAGAAAGGAGCACAGTGGATGGCTTTTAGAGTGATTATGAAAGATGCATGACCCATGTATGGTTGGAGAAAACAGTCTCACTGTTTCACATTATCACATATACGGACTTCAGCAAAATATTCCCTGGTACACAGCCCCATCCCCATTGGAATCTGCACATTGATGTAATATCGAGCAGTCATCATACGATCACCAGAATGTTGATCTCCATCATGTGGCACGTAATGTGTTTCAGCTGCACATAGATCTACCTGCACCAGAATGTAGTCTCAGCATTCGTTCAGTGACGAGCAAGAAATTTCACTATAAGCAGGAGGGGAAATAAAATCATGACAATAGGAAAACAATAACTATAAATAATCCTGATCAGAAGAAGTAATATGTAGACATGAAAGGAAAGGATAACACACCAGGGTACTGATGATGCCAAGTGTATTTATAGACTATAAATTTGCAAATTTGTAAATATTTTTCTCAACATATCACAGTCCACTTAAAAGGGATTACTAACATGTATCCCACTACTTCAATTTGCTCCAAAATATGTAAATTCTAAATGTAATAGGATGTGATTATTACATGCTTGCTTGAGATTCTCAAATGGCTGGTTTATTCTTTATTATCAAGAACAGTTATCAGGTAGCAGTGTACATAACAGCATAGATACAAAGGTTATTTTGTCCATGAAAATAATAATGAAGCTGATTGTTTGCCATTCAAACGTCATTGATATTTACATGAGGGATATAAATAAAACTTTTATAAAGAAGTACATTGGATGATTTACAGTAGATATGAATGATCCATGTACCTGGTGCACCACCTATGTCTAACCAGCTTCACTCCTGTACCTTCGAGAATACGAGTAGCACTAGACTAAATTCTAACGTATAGCCAAGATGACTTCAGGGATCCAAACTGAATATCGTTGGAGAAAATAATTTCAATAATTTCGCATATAAAGACTTCAGCAAACATTCTCTAGTGTAGACCCATCACCATTGGAATCTGCAGATTGACGTAAGATTGAGCACTCATCAGACGATCACTGGATTTTTTTTAGAGCAACAAGCAGGAGCACTGCCTTTTCAATTAGAAGAGGGAAAACCAAACCATAATTACAGAGGGGGCATGTTTTGATTTAGGTGGAAACATGCTGAAAACCAACAGATCACCGGAATTTTGATCTTTATCATGTGGCACATAATGTGGTTCAGCTGCACTTAGGTTCTACCAGCACATTCTTGTGAACACTTCCGAGCATATTATCGTGCTACCTCCTCAACAGGCTACTCTAAATTGCTAGATATCTGAAACACAAGCTAAAAACATGCAACCACTAGCTAACAGTACCCCTGTGGGAGCAGCTGCAGCTGTGCTACTGTCCATGGAAAATGAGGTAAAATAATTAATTCATATTATTAGCATCAAGGGATTCACTCTCCAAGGAATCCAAATCTAATGTATCATACTCTCAATTAGTTGTCTTAGATTTGTCTAGATACAGATGTATCTAGTTATAGAACACGTCTAGATACATCCGTATCTAGAAAAATCTAAGACAATCAACTTGAGACGGAGGAAGTACAATTATTTTCGAAATAAAATATGTCATACTATTCGATCCACTCAGACCACTCACAGGCACTATGACTAATCTTCATGCATGGAAGGATTAAGAATCTATGGCACTCAGCCTGTTGATTCCGCCTGCCACAGCAACCAACAACATTCCTGCACCTAATCTAAAATCTTATTCTTTGTCATGTTTTACCTAGGTATGGGACTTCTTTATCAGCCCAACAAAAGCTGCAGATTACATCTAGACAGGCTAAAGGAAAATAAAAATATATGCATGACAACCAACATTTAGCCTCTTTGATTCGCAGGATCCTCAAAATGCAGGAATGGGGAAATGCAGGATTAGTGTCATGCCCTGTTGAGTACTGCGGGATTGAAAGTATGTTTGATTGTCCACAGGAAAAAACTTAGGATTCATTCCAAGAGGTTGGAGTGGATGGAATTTTCCGATGAAATCCTTTTAAATGAATCCTAAGTAAAAATTCCTAGGGTTTGCACCCCTACGAATTAAACAACCCATGCATGCAAAATCCCCAAGGACAAGAATACTCCAAAAATCCTTTTGAATCAAAGAGGGGAGTCTTGAAATATATTCTAGATTAGAGACAACAAATAATAGGAACACGAAGTTTAATAATACATACCTTGAAGATCTACCTGAGAGAATTTGCTCGGTAATAGCAGCCCACAGAAACAACAACCGCACTTACATAGCAGAGATGTACCGTTTCAGAAGATAAACTTCAGCAGGTCAGCTGCTTATGTATATAGGATTATAGGTTATAACAAGAAGATGAACTGTGGAAACAAAATGATGAAAGATTTATCCTAGATTTGAAAAATACCACGACGAGTGAAATACATAAGTGGTGCAAAAGAGGAAAATATAACGAAATCTGGTTTTGACATCATTAACAAGATATTTGTGAGGGCCTCAAATATGCAACCCTGTTTCACATCAATGATAACAATCGTGATTCATTACAGCCTTTGAAGTAAAATAAAAAGGTTTAGCAATCTGTTCTTTTTTCAGAGGTACATCAATATTTACATTACGGGTGCATAGAAAAAGGATCACTCGTACAGCGTAAGTCCACGCAAGAAGCTCACGCTGTAACTCCCACTTTACCTTCTGTACCCTTTGCACCAACTGGCAGTGATAAATCAAGTATATGGTAATATGAATCTGGACCAAGCAACAATATGACGTTCTAACCAGAATGATCATTGTTCCAAGAAAGATTTCTCGATGGCCCTCACATACACAGCTTTTGGCAGAGTTCCAGTAATACTATGTATTTTCTCTCCATCCTTGAATAGTAAAACAGTCGGAACCCTCTCGATATTGTAAGATGTTGCAGTTTGTGGGTAATCATCAGTGTTAAGCCTATAGCATTTTATCCTTCCATCGTATTCTTCCGCAATTTCGTTGATAATTCGATCTACCATTTTACAAGGTCCACACCATGAGGCCCAAAACTCAACAAGCACAGGTACATCACTGCAGATAACATATTGGTTCCAGGAACAGGCAGTGATTGCTTCAGCTGTACAAACAGATAGAACATGACCATTGTTAGATATCTTCTCCACATGTGCAGACTAAATTCACAAAGAACTGAAAACAAATGAAGTTAATTAGCAGAGTTGGGAAAATCAAAGATGTGAAAGAAGTGTGGAGGTAGCTACTAGTCTTCACTGAGGTGCATCACGAAGATGAACTAAGATAATGGGTTTTTTCTAAAATCTGAAAGAGAAGGATCTACTCGATAGTGCAGCTTGTAAGAAAAACTGTGAATGACAGAGTAACAGTCCGACACTATATATTAACATATCAGTATGATACACATAGTGACGAACTTAGGACTAGCTAAAATATGTAGGGCAGCCAAATAACACGATAAGGCCAAGAGTACAGTGCCTACTAATTTTCACTATGATTATCAACGGAACAGGCAATCAAGGAACTGAACACGGAGCTGTATTTTTCTGCACAGTATATTACTGACACTAGTTACACGTGCCAGCATCCTTGTACGCAGAGCACTTCATTCCAGAGCTCCAAGCCTCCAATGGTGACGTTCAAAGATTAGGTACAATTTTACAGCGAGGAATTTGAATTGCCAAGGCCCAGGGTTCAACTTTGTAACTATATGCAAGTGGTCCGAAGTTAAATTTGTATGGTCGACTCTTCGGGCCCAATCATTTCATTTCACCAAGTACGTTTACATTCAAGCTTCAGAGCGAACGAGAAACGAAGACATATATAGCGTCCAAGTAAAACGGAAATGGGATTCTAGCGGTTAATAAGGAGCGCAAAACCGAAGAGTAACGGGGATCATCCCAGCGAGGCGGCCCTTACCGCCGGTTTTGTAGGCGCAGCTCACCCTCGCCGTCTTCGAGCGAGGCGTCGGCCGCCGGATCCGGGACGCGGCGTGAGCCCACCGGCGGCACGGCCCCTCGCGGGTGGAAGAGGAGCCGTAGCCGTAGGCGTACCCGATGCTCCGGCGGCTGGGCGCCGCGGCGGCAGAGGGAGACAGCAGGGCCGTGGCGCAGCAGAGGTGACGCGGAGGCGCGGAGCAGGCGGCGGCGGTTGCCATGGTTGGTGTGAGGGAGTTCGGACTTTGGGAGGAGTCGTGGCGGAGAATGTGGTAGAGTAGGTGGAAATTCACGAGACACACGCACACAAACGGTCCGAGCTGCCGCATCACTCACGCTGCAAGTGGATTGACATGCGGGAGTCCCGCAAAATGCCGCGCATACCCACATGATTAATGTGTGGGACTAGAGCAAAACAGCCACTAAAAACGTCACGTGCTAAAATAACCACCGATTTAGATTTAGTGCGTAGAGATCTTTTTTCTTCTCCAGCAAGAGCGCTGCAAAAAAATTCCGGCAGGTCCCGCGCACATCGCAAATTTGGTGTCTGGCCGCCGGAGCGCGAAAATCCAACCGCTGACCTGAAACTTCTCCCGCGTCCGCGCCACGATTCTCACCTCGTCTCCGCGCGCACGCCGCGACCTTCCGGCGATGGAGCCGTCCCCACCGCAGTACTCGATCCCCGGCACCGCCGACGCCGACATGGGAGTTCCGGCGGCGGCAAACCCTAACGCTACCTGCGCCGCCATGAGGTCCGGTATCTCCAACTCAACTTCATACTGCGCGCTGACCTCGGCCGCACCGCCTCCGTCAGCCGCTGCGCAAAAGGAAGGCAACACCGCAGCGCCATGGCGCGATGCCCAAAAGCCGGGTGGCCTCGCGTTTACGCCACCTCCTCAGACGGCAGCGCCAACGCCTCGGCGCGCACCGCCATGCATCGCTGCTTTCCGCAAATGGGCGCGCGCCAACTACTCGATGAATTGACAACAAGGTAAAAAACTCGTCTTTTCGACATGGTAGATGAATGTGCCATGGATTCTAGTGTTGGCATATTCATATGTGGTCATTCAATTACATTGTAGTGTTGACGATGATACATTCATGGCACACATGAATGTGGATATTGGCTCATCTTTCGTCGTCGAGCAAGGAGATTACGAAGAAGAAAAAGAAGAAGAAGAGTATGTGGTGGATGAGCATAGTGAAGGTTTGATAGAGCCGCCGGTTGGTAGGATGGTCAACTACACCGCCGAGGAGGATATGTTGCTTTGCCGAGCATGGTTGACGGTTGCCATGGACCCGGTGGTTGGCACCGACCAATCAAGAGGCACCTATTAGGCGAGGATGAAGGAGTACTTAATGGCAATGAGCGCACCGGTCGTTCTCTTTGGTCCCGGTGGTCGGTCATAAACATCAATTGTCAAAAATAGGCTGGTGCTTTGGTAGGGGTCACCAAATCAATCCAAGTGGCACGGCGGCAGATGATAGGGTAAGTTGTTCATTGGGTGATTCTATCTTATGTTCATGCGCATATGTTTATTGATATTCGTGACTCATTCTTCTCTTATGTTCACCATGTAGAACAACATTGCCCAAAATTTGTTAAGGATCAAGGGAGGAAAGACAAGAGGGGAGGAATGATCACGGTAAAATATTGACTTTGGCTTTTGTCCCGTCCAATTCCGAGAATATTGATTTTCTGCCTTTTCTGGAACCAAAAACAGAAGAAAACAGGCAACCGACACTATGGCATCTTGTTAATAGGTTAGTCCAAAAAAACATATAAAAACACCTCAAAGTGTAGACTAAGCAAAGCAAAGTAGATACTAAATATGAAGGGAATATGCTCGAGAGGCAATAATAAAGTGGTTATTATCGTATTCCTTATTTATAATAAATATTTATTTTATATGCTATAATTGTATTAATACGAAAACGTTAATACATGTGTGTTTAATAAACAAAAGGAAGTTCCTAGTTATGCCTTTCTTGTAAACTAGCTCGTTGATTAACAAGATGATCAAAGGTTTCCTGATCATGGACATTGAATGTTGTTAATAACGAGGTCACAACATTAGTGTAATGTTGTGATGAACATTCATCCGAAGTATAGCATTACTATCAAAGTTATTGAGTTTATATTGCTATAACAACTTACGAAGTGATCCTAATCCTTAGACCATGAGATCATGTCAATCACTAACACCGGAAGAGTTTCTTGATAACATCAAACGTCACACCGTAGTAGGGTGATTATAAAAATGGGTTCAGAACTACTAAAGTGTTATGTTGAGGCCCATGGATAGAGAGTGGAATTTGTTCATCCCGATGACGGATAGATATGCTCTGGGCCTCTCGGTGATATCACATTGGTTAGCTTGCAAGCAAGTGATTTGATCACTAAAATGTTATATCACGAGAACGAGAAAAGAGTGCATGTCAGTAACAAGATCAAACTAGGTATGGAGATACTGATGATCGAATCTCGGACATGTAATATATCGCGAAACAAAAGGATTAATATACTAGTGTAAAAGGTTCCGACGATCACAAGAAAGTCATCTTTGAATGTGTGGGATTCAGTATAGGTCTCTAGATCCCGCTTCTGATTATTGATCGAAGAAGGGTCTCGATCATGTCCGCATTATTCGCGAACCGTAGGGTGGCACACTTAAGAGACACCGACATCCAATTGGAGCAAAAGTTTCATGCCGGAAAGAATAACAAGCGCAGGAATTTATTTCACTAGATACCGAAACAGGTTTTCGGGTGAAATTGCAGAAAGTGTTTTTGCATGTGAAATGAAATACTAGCAAGGTGTTATATGTGAATGTTTGTCATTAAAGTAATTGTCAAAATTCTGAATAAATAAAAGGAGTTTTATTTAATGAGAGCTTGCATTAAATTTGGTGGAAATTTAATGGGAATTTGAGTGGGTTTTTTGAGTGGAGGAAATTGAAAGGCTTTTGTGTGAGTGGAGTGTCCACCCACATGAATGAAAGGAGGGGAGGGGGCATCCCCATGGCTGGGTGCATGTCCCCTTGGGTGCCCCCCTCTCCCTATAAAAGGAACCCCCTCCCTCTCTCTAACTCACACCTCCTCGTGAAGGATCTCTCTCCCCTCTAGAATTTATCCCCATGGTCTCGGACTAGCGAGATACATGTTACCGGTGGCTATTCGGCAATAAAGAGTTGTGCTTCCACTGCATCGCTAGAGCGAGGAGGCGGAGGTTGCTCGGTGCCTCATACGTGTGTGCAAGCACGGATGCGCTGCTGTTTTGCGGCGCTAGGACTTCCTCTCGATCTTGAGATCGGCAAGAGATCGTCTACATCAACCACAATTTTTACTCGTTAAGCTTTGTCGGTCTTCAAGGGTATATTCTCTACGGATGTATATCCGCCCGTTGCTTGTATCTAGTAGATAGATCTTGGTACATAGTTGTTCCCATCATAGGAATTTTTTTGTTTTCTATGCTGCGAACCCTACAAAACAAGCATGGAACATCAAAAATTATAGATACATTTCCGACGTATCAAGCATCCCCAAGTTTAACTCATGCTCGCCCTCGAATAGGTAAGTGATAAAAATAATACACCATCAAAATTAAGATCAAACCATTTGCAAGCATTGAAAGCTGGGATCAAAGAACTCTAAACATGAGCATGAAAGCAGGAGTTCTAACAGTAAGACAAAGTAACTATGCATGCAACATGAAAGGTTACAAACAAAGATCATGAATAACATGCATTGAAAACGTTTGTTTGTTTCACATACATAAAACATAACATAGTGACATTCATCTTGTCCCTCATGGAGTAGCAAATATATGCATAGGACACCTTCAAAGTTCATAAGAGTGACTAGATACAAATAGCACAAGAATAAGTAATATCAACAATACGCATCAATTAATAAGTTTTGGGACAATGCACACAGAAATAAGAATGGCAACTATGCTCTCTTAATTGGTGCCTAAGGATAGAAGGTGGAGACTCAATATAATGGTGGAAGAAAGGCTCTTCATAAATGGAAGCAGGGATTTCAAGTCTCAAAAAGAGCTTCCAAAGATTATGGTACTTGTTAGCTTTCAGCCCTTATTGCCCCTATCATAAGCATCTTGAAGTGATTAAGGTTAAATTGAACAAACTATGGAGTATATGCTTGACAAAGTATATGTTGGCAATCTCATGTCCCTTGAATACGAGGGCCGATCCTCATGCTACTCAACTTTAGTCACTTGTAAGTTCTTGACCCCTTGCACATGATACAGGAGCTATCCCATAATCAAAATGACAAGGCAAGCAAACAATAAGCATCTCATCAATCTTCTTATTTACCATGGGAAAATGATATTTTTTCTCTCTTTCCTCTTTTCAATATGTCTCTCTTTTTTTATAAGAAGAAAGCTTCATAGATTGCTCACTATGGTGATGCTGCAAGTTTCCACCATGATTAGACATAGCTTGTCTAGCATCCCAGGCGTTTCTCTAACACATACATAACTCCATGAACTTACAAGCTTCCCTTTTATTTCACACCGACGACATCCATAGATAAAAGAGCATGATATCAACTGTGTACAAAGTACAAGTGCAATGTTGAAAGCGTTCCCCGTGATAGCACGGTTCTGCTAATTCCAATGTATAAGTGCAAGCATATACAACATAGATGACACAATGTTTCAAGTTTATTAGGGGCAAGAAAAATAAAGTGTGCCATCAAGTTTGTGAGAGCTTTAATCACTAACTTTTCACATAACAAAGAGACTTTTTAATTGGAAGATAGATGGAAATAAGAATATACTTGAAATGGTGTAACACATCATGCATAGGAATTTTGTAACATCCCAAAAATATTAATCAAGATTATCAAGTTCTAATCACCCAAGTTTAGGGCTAACAAAAAAAATATTATTTAAAACTAATATGAATGCATGAATGCTTGCAATGCCATGCTTGATTGTTATGAATGGCAAGGATTGGTTTAAAGATGAAAACAACATCATCTAAATCATTTCCAAGCAGAATCAAGTGAAGAGAAAATCAAAAATAAGATATATATAAGCAAATGGTCATTTTGACCAAAGTTAACCACTAGACCACTTTGAGTGTTCCAAGTCTAAGTTTCTTAACAGAAACAAATCCAATTCTTTTCACCCCTTGCTAGAACAAGCAAAAGTGAACCCAAGCCCACTTTGCAAACCAACAGAAACATATTGCAAATCTATTCAAACTACAATTCAAAATTGAATCCTCAATAGGTACTAACATCACCACTCTCAAAAACCACTCAAACCAGTTCAACTTGACAAACCCAAGCAACCAGATACTACCAAGCATAAGTTTAGGTCACTCACCAAATTTCATTTAAAATTTCCAAACTAAATTTCATGTGGCCATTTTGTCAAACACTTGGTGAGCATAGTAAACCCTACCTAACTAACACTGTTTTTGATCAATGCTTTGTTCCCTCATTGCACCCAAATCTCTACCCTTGTCTCCCCCAGTGACCACACTGCATTGACACAAGCTAGCAAGCTACCCTTGCACCAGTGCCAAGCCACCTAAGCCCCCCCCATTGCCAGCCGACCATGGCTAGCTAGCAGGAAGCAACGCTGCCCTCTCCCACGATGTCCAAAAGATAGGCGACCGTCCACCGCCACCCCCTGTCCAGCCCTTGCCCGTAGCCAGGCCATGTATAACCCCAGCATAACCGCGCACAATTTCTCTGCGCCGTGCCAAGAGCGCGCCAGAGTGCCGCACCCGACCAGCTCGCGTGCACCGTGCCTCGCCCTCACCACGCGTGCACACACTCGCCTTAACACCAGCTAGCTTCCAGACATCCCCGTTCGCTGCCGCGCGACCCTAGCACCTGTGCGTCGTCAAAACCATAGTCGGTGGCTCGTAGAGCACGGACCGTTCCCGACCATTCTCTACCACCCCTTTCCGCTCCATTAAGTCCTTGAGGATCGCCACGAGACCGCGCACCGGCCTACGCCCTCCGCCATTCCAATAGCTCACTCTGCTGTCGACCCCTTCGAGCTCAGACCGTGCCGCACTGCCCCTCCCGCTCAGCTATAAAAGGAGGCCACCCCCGCCTCAATTCTGCACACCACCTCACTCCCCACTCCTCACAGAACCTCCCACACCTCTCCTCAGAGCAAGGCGAGCTCCGCACCGCTGGAATTTCACCGGAGCCCGCCGCTGCAGAAGAAGAAAGGAGTCGTCGATTTTAGCAGCCCCAGGAGCCGCCGCGACCACCATTCAAACCGCCGTCATCGACAACCTCGTTCTCCCCCAACACCGACCCTAGCTGGAGCCCTGGTGAGCCTCACATGACCCCCACCGCCACGTTAGGGTTTAGACCTTGCCGGAGCTGTTAGTCGTCGACGATGAACCCCAACTGTAAGATCAGATTCTAATTTAACGGCCTAGTTTCGTAGAGACCCTTTCGGCAGCCCCTGTCTCACTGACGGGTGGGACAACCCCTTTAAGATAGCCCGGGCGATGCGCTGTGCGCAGTGGGCTGGCCCATTTAGTTCCCGCGCAACCCAGTAGATTCAAATATAGATTTTCCAATTTAGTTCAAACCTAGTTCTGTCTGTAGATTCAAAAATCGATTCAAAGAGTTGTACTGAACCAAATTGCATGAAACCAATTTTTTTAGAAAGGTATTGAAATTATTAATCCAAGCCCATTGGATTCAAACCATTTGGAAATATAGATCACCTATACCAAAAATAACGAGACAGAGACTTTTCTGTATTCAAACATTTTTCAAAAATCAACCATAAATGCTTTTGAGTTGATTCCAACTATCAAAAATCACATTTGACCAGATCTATCTGAATATATAAAAACATTTAGGTTTACATGCAGTAAGCTTGGACAAGTATTAAAAGAATGCCCCATAGGCATTTCTAGTCACTTTAATTATTTAAAATAATAATGTTAAACCTTATTAAATTGTGACATTACTTTAAATCACATTCCCAAGTATTAAAATATGTGGTGATGACATGTGTCAACATGATCCCATATTTTAATTGGAGAATATTAAATCTTAAGTAGTTTTCAATGAGTAGAAATTACTTTTCTAAAATAAAATAAATAAGACTAGATCTTTAATTCATGTGATGATTGTGATGATGCAAGATCATCTAGTGTGAACCTTTGTGTGCTAAATAGAAGTAGTTAAGTATTTTTTGGTGATTGTGTACCTCGTATTTATTTATAGACGCTAGTACCGACCAAGGATACGAGGAGGAAGGAGACTACTACTATGAAGAAGAAGAGAACTTCAATCACTACACTACTCAAGGCAAGCTAAGCTAAACCATGCAAGTCCTACTAGCAAGCCTAAACCTACCAGATGCATTAGGAATATTTGGTTATGCATCTTGATTATACCAAATCCCATTTTTACTCGCAAGATTTATTCTTTTATTTCTTTATCAAAGTTCTTTATTTACTTCTAGTTAGTTTTTTGTGAGTTTTAGAAAGATTTTAGAGGTAGCATAAAGAGCATAAAACTTTTCCTAAGTTAGTTAGAACTAGGTGTCATACTAAGGCATGAGATCTAGATTTGGATAGTCACACTTGAGTAGCACCCCTCATTAGTGATTACCCTCGATATTAGTGGCTAGTGCTAAGCATAAAAGTTGATCACTTTAGATGGGAATACTTGGTGAAAATGATTATGAAAACCTTAGAATGATGAGTCATTCTAATGAAATGTTTTGACATGTGTTATGAACACAAGATGAATTTGATGATGAAAATGTTGAGGCATGAGCCTTAGCCCTTTTATAAAACTGATGGTTGGGTTCGGATGCGATACCATTCCAATATTACCGTACAACCACAATACCCAAATTTGGGTAGGGCTTGACTGGAAATTTATATATTGTGGCATCCCGCAAAACCACTACTAGAAAATCGCGTTGTTTTTGTGCATTGCATCATCATGACCGCATGCTGATGCCATCATGCCACATTGCATTTGAGCATCGTCATCATCTGGCACTTGCTTGCATAAAACTATTTCGGAAAACTTTGTGTCTTCTAAACGCCCCGTCTTTATTCAAACGCAAACCCGGGTCGCCGGAATATTTTGTTTTGACTAAATATGTTTTGCACACGGTCCGTTTAAATACATAAAATATTGCATTATTTTGGAGCGGGCATGAACGGCCGAATGACCCGAACGACCACCCCAGAAAAATACAAACGGCCCACCCCATTAATCCTACAGCTACCAACCTATCTACCCACACACCTCCTCCACCTCACTCCCTCCAATCAGCTCTCACCACGTCACCTCTCCCCCTCATCCCCTCCAATCCCCTTCTGCCACTTGGCCCTCTCTCCCTTTTCCTCTCTCTCTCAGCACACAACCCACCGCCACCTGCCCACACCCCAACACCACCTGGCCCCACCCGAACCACACCTCACACCTTGGCATCACCCAACGCCCATCTCCCCTGGCCCCGCTGCCCCAGCCCACCACGCCTGACAGCCAGCGCACCGCCTCCCTCCTCCGGCAAGCCAGCGCCGCCCGCCCTCGTCACGCCAAGCGCCGCCTCTATGGCCGAGCCCGACCGCGCCTCCTCCGCTGCGGCCCGCCGCCTCCTCGGCGTCGGTCTCCGCCAACGCCTGCCCTCGCCCGCCTCCCTCAAGCCACCGCGAGCCGCTTCCGCCCGCCTCTGCTGCATCCACCGACCCTCCGCTGTCGGCTGCCCAGCGCTCGCCTGCACGCGCCCGGTCCCCACCGCCTCGCCTCGCCTCACGGCGGCCCGCATCCGCCGCTTCTCCGTCCTGCTTCGCTGCCGCCGTGGCGAGCCCCGCCGCTCCGGCCACCGTGAGCCCTTCCCCGCAAGCCCGCGCCGCCGCCTGCCGCCCGGCCGCCTCCCGAGCCGCCGCAAGCCCCGTCGCCGCCCGCCACCCCGCCTCGCCCGCTCCGTGGCTCGACACCCGCCCGCCAGATCTCGCCCTCCGCTGCCGGTCGACGCCCTCGCCTTCGGCCATTGCCGACCTCATTGGGCGCCATGGTCGTCGACCCAGCACTGCCCGCCGGCGGCCAGGTGACGCACGTTGGCGTCTGCGCATGTAACTGTCGGTGTCGGTGTGTTGTTGTAATAAAGCAGTACCAAGAGCTACGCCCACATTCCAGGACCTCGGGCTAGATCCCTTCGACGCCATCAAATCCCCGTACCCCGAAGGTGCTCGAAGAACCACGGACCAGAACTCCCTCTCGGACCATCAAGCACTCCTACACGGACATGAGAACCGATCTTCGAATCTAAAGGCGCCGAGTGTTCCGGCATGGACCCGTCAAGATCTCCGTCACCAAACCCTCGAGGCCTCCCACACGGAACACCGAGAACGCCCCCAGAACACCCAGGTCGACGACACGGATACGACATGAACTTCCCCTCGGACGCCAAGCTCTCCTTCACGGAACCAAGACCCCGGTACCCGATCCACTCAAGTTCGCCATCGACGACAAGATCTTCGCGACTACAAGATCGACACCGAACCAAGCCCTTCCACCCGGATACGCCAAGATCTACCCCGTTATCCGAGAGCAATCCCAGAGTCCGAGAACGAACCCGTCGAACCCTGGACCCTGTCGAACCCCGAACCCCTGGAACCCCAAGACCGTCGAGACCCCTAAATGTGTGAACCCTTTCTCGAGCCCTATTTTATAAAATGAAATATAAACTGTCGCATATTAATTGATCATGCATGCATACTTGTCTGTGGTTTGGGGGCCTTATGCCGATTCACCATATAATTAAATATGGGGACATATGCGGGCAAATCTAGCCTTATATTGGCCTCATTTAAATTGGCGTAGCAAACCGGTTCTATATTTGGCCATGTTCAAACAACATTTAATTGCGGGGTAGATAAATAACTTGAACCGTTTAATTAATTGTCGGGACCCCCGGTTCCGCTTAATATGACCTAATTGCATCGCACCTTTGCCTTGGCATACATCATGCATGCATCATGCCCGATCTTCTGCCGTAATCTTAAATATTGCATCCGGTGTTTAATCTAGTGTTTTGCTTCTTCGCGGATAAGGCCGTTGAGTTGATGCGAGTGTCGACCCGATCTCCGGTTGTACCTTCGGCAATGTTTTCAGGCGAGCATCTCCCCCTTTCTACCTATCTTACTTTTATAGTATTTACTTCCCTCCTGTTGATCTATTGCTATCTGTGTTGCGATGCTATAGTTTCCGTACCCGTGATATCCCCTTGCAGCCATATATTGCCATGGACCCATCCTATTACCTGTTGTTTGGTAGATAGTTGGACTTGCGTCGTGTAGTCGCATGCTCAAGCGTCTTTATGTTGTCAAGCACCAGTTGTTGGAGTATTGCCGCATGTTGATGTTGGAGATGATCATGGTTTTACTTATCGCTCACTTTAATTCTGTTTAACAACTAAAATTGAATTAAGCGAGGCATCGTGGGTGATAGATAATATTTGGTTTCGAACGCCCACTTGTGTCCGTGGGACCCCGAGTACTTGATACTGTTCCTTTATTTATCGCGCTATCCACATCCGAGGTATATGGGACCCCCTGAGCGAGCTTGATTCCGTCTTATTTCTTGGGGCCACAAACTAGTTTGAGGTTTTATTTACTATCTGTACTTATGCCATGCTACTTATTTAAATTGTGCGAGGAGCACTGTCATTAGGATTGGGACACGTTGCTGTATCGACAAGCCTGGCCACACTTCGGGTTCCCGATTTCAGCCGTCCACCCAAACCTTGAGTCCGTCTCGAGTCAGCTAACTTCGTTGGTCTACTCAAGGGTGGCCCTGAAATATTTCTGAATCCTGTGATTGCTTTGTCGTGAAGGCCTCGTTGGGTTTGATTTGGTTTTTCCGAGGTTGATCGGCGTGTGTTGCTATTGGTGCACCGCCGGTAAAACTTTCAAAGCCGTGTCCGCGGTTATGGACGACTTGGAGCAAGATTCTCGACCATAGACAAGCATAACTAAAGTTTATTGCTATAAATTTGACTTTATAATGACTAGTAATCAGCGTCACTATAATGGAATGGCTAATTAATATCGCCCACAATTGCTTGTTTGAGTCGCTTGACCATTGTACCTGACTAGTAAGTATTGCAACTACAACGGAATGGCTGAATAAAAGTACCAACAACTGCTGGGTTTTGGGTTATCTCATGCTATCTTTATCTGATTAGTAAGTGTTGTGACTATAACGGAATGGTTAACTAAAAGTGCCCACTGCTTTTTTTATCAGGATGATTATCTAAACCTGACTAGAAATTACGGCAACGATAACCGAATAAGTAAAACTGCCAACTGTGTGAGTTCCTCGGTTGACTTCCTCGATTGGTCTCGAGGGGGAAACGCCAGGATGGGTTTGTTTGATGGTAGTATCAGGTTGGATCCGAATAGGTCTTTCTTACCCCTCTCTGATTGCCGCCAGTTGTATCGAGTCTCTATAGGTTGTTCAGTGCATGCTGCCGCTGCCGCTTCAGTCCACCATACCTATGTAGGCGAGGGCCAATTCTAGCCTCATGCTTGGCCTCAAGATCGACGCTCCTCTTTTTCCTTTGCCCTTTGTCGGCACCCCTTTGTTTAAGCAGTTTTGAGATCGACGTCGTTAGGTTACCCTTCCGCTTGGCAGGGTTATGGACGCCATTGGTTATTCTTCAGGGCTCTTAGCCCCATTTGCATCTTGTCCGTAGTCGGACGCTCTATCATTTTCCAGGTGATTTGGATCTTTGTATATTATATCTGTATTCTTGACTCTTTGAGTCGCTGTTATATATATATCTGTTCTGTGGGTCCCATCAAGGACTGTTGTGTAATGTTATTACTTCGTTTTCCACCCGCACGAAAGTGCCTGGTGGGCACCTTTGAATCGTTTCTATGCAGGTTTGGCGGGTTTCGCTAAAACTTGCATAGGGTCGATTCTGAGGGTGTTACATATATCTTAGTATGGGTTCCCTGGCGGAAGAGGTTTGAGCTGAGGCTACTTCGTGATGATTATCCACCTGTGCAGTTCCCAAGATGACAGATGGTCATGGTTGGGAGGCCAAACTTATAGGGGAGGTGCCTATACTAGGGTGTGTAATTGAAAGGTTAGGATTGGTTATCCGCATACTGACTATGGTGATTTACGATTGTTCCTGACGAAAGTATCGAATGTTGTGGTGAAAGTGTACAATCTCTGCAGAGTGTCAAACTATTCGAATAGCCACGTGCGCAGTCATGGACAGTTGGAGTGGCCATACTGTTCCGTTGTCAGATATGTTCAAAATGACTTGTGAAATGAATCATGACTTTGACTTGACAACAACAGAGTTGTGAATATGAAAACTAAGTTCCCACTTAGGTGTTGTAAAACATTAAATTAGTTTTATTTACTTCTAAACTCAGTTAGAGATAAACCTGTCTTTTTGAAAATAAACCTAGAGCTTAGGATTCCTACTTGAACCGCTTTACTTGTTAGTTATAGTTTGCGAGTACTTAAAGAGTACTCATGGCTTTGTCCCTGTCTATTCCTATGGCCAGACTATCAGGAGGACTACCAGGATGATGGACATCAGGAAGTCTATGCCAACTAGGATCATCTCCCATCGTCAGCATTGCCTGTGACCCTAAAGATGGAGCTTCGACCATGCTACCGTTATTATATATTCCGCTGCGTTGATTGTATTAAGACTGGATCATGAGATCCTTTATTTGTAAGACCTTTATTATGGTTTGTAATGGATGATGAACTATGGTACCAATCTATTATGTCTCGTAAAAATGGTAATCCTGGGATTGCGATGTATGACATAACAGGCATCTGGGATTAAAAATCCGGGTATTGACAAATTTGTAGTGGATACTTTGGAATAACTTGGTTTCTTGGGAGTTGGATGCATGTGTAGAGCTTACTCATACAAGTGGAGGCTAGCAAAAGACTGGAAGCGACCAACTAAGAGAGCAATAATGGCCATAATCATGCAGAGCGACAAAACATTACTAATCAAAGCATAAAGTGGTGCTACAAGTCAAGGACTAAATGATCATAGAGGCTACGGTGACTTGTTCATAGTCATAACATGGTGTGATCATGTGCCAAGTCAACCCAAACAAAGCATCAAAGGAGAATACCACAATATTATGCTTTTGTATGCTAAAACAATGCATGATTCCTTCAAGGCACATTAAGCAATCCTAATTGTTTGGAACAAGTCATGCTACAGCAATAATCACTAAGCATAAGGTCAAAACAACATCTAGCATGACATGATAAAGTCTAAGTCATAGTCAAAGCAAGCTCCTCTTGTACTATTCAAGCAAGAACTTTCTACTTCTCTCCAACACCAATCAACTTATTTGCAACAACACAGCAAGAACGGGGGTCCAAACTAATTTATTCAAGCAAACTAAGCAAACTAAATGAAAAACTAAGACGGTCCAAGAACAATACAACAATTCATGAAACTATAGGGGTTCGTAGCATGTAAAACAAAAAAATTTACCGCATGAACACAAACAAGCCAAGATCTATCTACTAGATTGTAGCAAAGAGTCGATTAGAGTACTCACCCTCGAAGATTACAAAGCGGTTAACGAGAGTATATTATCGTGGGAGATGTAGTCGTACACTTGCCGATCTTAAGATCGCGTAGACGATCCTTCCGGTACTGCGTTCCGACAGCGGTTCCGCAGTTGGTCACACGTTCGGTACTCGATGAAGACCTTCCTCTCCCTTGTTCCAGCAGGCAGTGGAGGTTGTAGTTCTCCCCTTGCGATTCCGGAAACACGACGACATGGTGTCGAAAGTAGAGGGAAGATCCTGCAGGTCTTCGCCTAAGCCGGAGTAGGTTATGGTGGAGAATTAGGGTTTCCGGCGATCTAGGGTTAGAGGGCCGGAGAGGAGGAGGTGGACTAGGGAGGCAGCGACAAACCGGCAGCAGTGCGAGGCGGAGGCGGCACCGCGGCGGCGACGCTGGGGGGCGGTGGCGCGACATCGGTGTGGGAAGGGCTGGTATTGTGTCTCCTTGGGGCACCCCTCCCCTCTATTTATGAGAGGGAGGGAAGCTTGAGAGAGGGGAGTTTGAATCCTTCCCCAACTCCCTCTCTTAGTTGGCTTGTGGTGGAGGGAAAGAAGGATTCTTTCCTTCCTCCACTAGAATACATTGTCCCAGTTTAACTTTTCAAACTTGCCTTTTGACTTTCAATTTGGAGCTTAATTTCTTTCTTACAAATGCGCAACCAAATGACCTAGGACATGATGCAATCATTCGACTTACTCATGACACATTCATGTACCCTTCCCCTTCCGGTCCGGTGAACCTTCTAGACCCTTCTAGATCATTCCGGTGAAAACACCGGAATCATTCCCAAACTTCGGAATTGGACTTTCCTTATATGAATCTTATTCTCCAAACCATTCCGGATCTCCTCGTGATATCCCGGATCCCATACGAGACTCCGAACAACATTCGGTCTCCCTACTTACATTCCATATCTACTAAACAACATTGAATCCTTAAGTGTGTCTCCCTACGGTTCGTGAATTATGCAGACATGACCGAGACTCTTCTCCGATCAATAACCAATAGAGGAATCTGGAAATTCATATGGCTCCCGCATATTTCTATGATTACTTTGCGATCGAATGAACCACTTACATACGATACCAATTTCCCTTTGTCTTGTGATAGTTTACTTATCCGATGTCTGATCGTCGGTATCTCTGCATACCTAGTTCAACCTCGTTACCGATAAGTACTCTTTTCTCATTCCCATGATATGTGATCCCTTGTGAGCCAGTCACATGCTTGCAAGCTAATTCGATGACATTCCACCGAGAGGGCCCAGAGTATATCTATCCGTCATATGGATGGACAAATCCCACTCTTGATCCATGTGCCTCAACCCATACTTTCCGAACACTCAATGCTACCTTTATAACCACCCAGTTACGGTGTGGTGTTTGATGTCATCAAAGCATCCTTCTGGTGATGGTGATTAGCATGATCTCATGGTCGAAGGAATTAGGTTACTATGCATCAGAAAGCTTATAGCAAACGAACTATTGAAATGAATTGGTCTTTATGCTACACTTATCTATAGTAGTATGTCCATCACACCATTCTCCTAATGATATGATCTTGTTTTTAACAACATATCTATGTTCATGATCCAGAAACCATGATCATCTATTAACCAACAAGCTAGTATTATAAAGAGGCTTTACTTGGGACTCTAATTAAGTTTACAAATCACACAAGTATTAATGTTTCCCGTTAATACTATTATATCATGAATGTAAACATTTATCATAAACACAAAGATATAATAATAACTACTTTTATTATTGCCTCTAGGGCATATCTCCAACAGTCTCCCACTTGCACTAGAGTCAACTAATCTAGATTACATGGTAATATACCGAACACCCATGGCTGTTTGGTGCTGGTCATGTTTTGCCCTTGGGAGGGGTTTAGTCAACGGATCTGCCACATTCAGATCCGTGTGTACTTTGCAAATCTTTATGTCACCATCTTGGACATGCTCTCTAATAGTGTGAAAATGCAGCTTGATATTCTTCAGCTTCTTGTGTGACCTTGGTTCTTGCGCATTGGCTATGGCGCCCATGTTATCACAGTAGATAGACATTGGGTCCAACGCACTAGGAACCACACTAAGCTCTCTAATGAACTCCTTCATCCATATTGCCTCTTGTGAAGCCTCCGAAGTAGCTATGTATTCCGATTCAGTTGAAGATCTCGCCACAATGCTTTGCTTTGCACTCATCCAGCTAACTGCTGCACCATTCAAAGTAAATACGTATCCAGATTGAGATTTAGAATCATCCGGATTGGTGTTCCAACTATCATCGGTGTAACCATTAACAACGAGCTGTTCATCACCTCCATAAGAAAGAACCATATCCTTAGTTCTTCTCAAGTACTTAAGGATGTTTTTGACCGCTGTCGAATGATCCACTCCTGGATCATTTTGATATCTGCTAGTCAAACTAACAACATATGCAATGTCGGGTCTAGTACATAGCATGGCATACATGATATATCCTATGGCTGAGGCATAGGGAGTCTTACTCATCCTTTCTCTATCTTCTGTTGTAGCTGGACTTTGAGTTTTAATCAAGGTCGTATTGGGCAACATGGGCAATAACCCTTTCTTGCTATCTTCCATTCCAAACCTCTTTAGAACTTTGTCTAAATATGTACTAAATGACAATGATATTAGGCTTCTCGATCTATCTCTATAAATCTTTATGCCTAATATGTAAGCTGCTTCGCCAAGATCTTTCATTGAAAAACTATTATTCAAATAATCCTTGACACTATTAAGAAGGTCTACATCATTCCCAATCAACAATATGTCGTCCACATATAGTACTAGGAACGCTACAGATCTCCCACTCACTTTCTTGTAAATACAAGCTTCTCCATAAGTTTGTATAAAGCCAAAAATTTTGATTACCTTATCAAAATGTTGATTCCAACTTCGGGATGCTTGCTTCAATCCATAAATGGACCGTTGAAGTTTGCATACCTTGTTAGCATCTTTCGGATCGACAAAACCTTTGGGTTGTACCATATACACCTATTCATCAATGTCTCCATTGAGGAACGCTGTTTTGACATCCATCTGCCATATCTCATAATCATAATATGCAGCAATTGCTAATAAAATCCTCATAGACTTTAGCTTCGCTGCCAGTGAGAAAGTATCATCGTAGTCAAATCCTTGAATTTGTCGAAACTCTTTTGCAACAAGTCGAGCTTTATAGACAGTAACATTACCATCAGCATCTGTTTTCTTCTTGAAAATCCATTTGTTCTTGACAGCCTTCCGGCCATCCGGTAAGTCCACCAAAGTCCATACTTGGTTTTCGTACATGGATCCAATCTCTGATTTCATGGCTTCTTGCCATTTATTGGAATCTAGGCTCATCATTGCTTCCTCATATGTCGTAGGGTCGTCAGTGTTGTCCACCAACATGACACTTATAATGGGATCATACCAATCGGGAGTGGTACGAGTTCTCGTTGACCTGCGAGGTTCCATAGTAACTTCAACCGAAGTTTCATGATCAACATCATTAGCTTCCTCTCTTATTGGTGTAGGCGCCACAGGAACTACTTCCGGTGTTGTGCTACTCTCAAATCCGAGAGAAGGTTCGACAACCTCGTCGAGTTCTACTTTCCTTCCAGTCACTTCTTTCGAGAGAAACTCCTTCTCTAGAAAGGATCCATTCTTAGCAACAAAGATTTTGCCTTCGGATCTATGATAGAAGGTATACCCAATAGTTTCCTTTGGGTATCCTATGAAGACGCATTTTTTTGCTTTGGGTTCAAGCTTGTCGGGCTGTAACTTCTTTACATAAGCTTCGCAACCCCAAACTTTAAGGAACGACAATTTAGGTTTCTTCCCAAACCGATAGCGGTAAATCTGTAAAGTGAATGCGGGTGTTTCATATGCATAACCCCAAAACGATAGCGGTAAATCTGTAAGTGACATCATAGAATGAACCATATCTAAGAGAGTTTGATTAGGACGTTCGGACACACCATTACGCTGTGGTGTTCCTGGCGGTGTCAATTGTGAAAGTATTCTGCATTTCTTCAAATGCTCGCCAAACTCGTAACTTAGATATTTACCTCCACGATCAGATCGTAGAAACTTAATCTTCTTGTTATGTTGATTCTCTACTTCACTTTGAAATTCCTTAAACTTCTCGAAAGTTTCGGACTTATGTTTCATGAAATAGATATACCCATATCTACTCAAGTCATCCGTGAAGGTAAGAACATAACGATAACCACCGCGCGATGCTACACTCATTGGGCCACAGACATCGGTATGTATGATTACCAGTAAGTCCGTAGCTCGCTCCATCGTACCAGAAAATGGAGTCTTAGTCATTTTACCCATCAGACATGCTTCGCATCTTTCAAGTGATTCGAAATCAAGTGATTCAAGAAGTCCATCAGAATGGAGTTTCTTCATATGCTTCACTCCAATGTGACCAAGACGACAGTGCCACATATAGGTCGAGTTGTCGCTGAATTTCAAACGTTTAGCTTCAATGTTATTAATATGTGTATTACTACAATCGAGATTCAACAATAATAGACCATCTATCAAAGGTGCATGTGCATAAAACATATTACTCATATAAATTGAACAACAATTATTCTCGGACTTAAACAAGTAACCATCTCGCAATAAACATGATCCGGACATAATGTTCATGTTCAATGCAGGCACCAAATAACAATTATTTAAGTATAAAACTAATCCCGATGGTAGATGAAGAGGTATTGTGTCGACCACGATCACATCAACCTTTGATCCATTTCCAACACGTAACGTTGCCTCATTCTTCGCTAGTTTTCGTCTATTCTGTAGCACCTGTTTCGAGTTAAAATATGAGCAATCGAACCAGTATCAAATACCTAGGCACTATTACGACTACTAGTGAGATACACATCAATAACATGTATATCGGATATACCTTTCTTCTTAATGTTGCCGTTCTTCAAATCCGCCAAGTACTTAGGAAAATTCCGCTTCTAGTGATCTTCTCCCTTGTAGTAAAAGCACTCAGTATCAGCCTTAGGCCCATCCTTGGTCTTCTTCGCTAGTGCGGTAACTTTCTTACCGCCCTTCTTGAAGTTTTCCTTTTTATTCGCTTCTTGAATTTGGTGGTCCTATTGACCAGCAACACTTGGTTCTCTTTATTGATGTCCACTTCCGTAGACTTTAACATGGATAAGAGTTCAGGCAATGCCTTGTCCATGTTTTGCATATTATAGTTTATCACAAAGTTCTTGTAACTTGGTGGTAGTGATTGGAGAACACGGTGAATCCCCAAAGCATTAGGAATCACTATACTCAAGCTTTGGAGCTTACTTGCATGCCCAGACATCTTAAGCACATGCTCACTAATGGAGCTGCCATCTTCCATCTTGCAGTTAAAGAACTTTTTAGAAGCCTCATAACTCTCAACTGCCTTGTGAGCCTCATATATCATTTTGAGTTCACGAACAATATCATGTGGGTCAAAGTTCTCAAACCTTTTCTGAAGCTCCGATTCCAAACCATACAAGATAACACACTGGACTATGGAGTACTGATTCTTCCGAGCAAGGAAAACATTCTTCACCTCATCGATAGCATCAGCTGCAGGTGGGTCACCCAGCGGTGCATCTAGCACATAGGTCAAATTACCAGCATTGAGGAAAATCCTCAAGTTGTGGAACCAATCCGCGAAGTTGCTTCCATTGTTTTTCAACTTTTCTTTCTCTAGGAATGCATTAAAATTGATGGTAGGGGCCTCCATTGATCTACAACATATTTGCAATAGTTTAGACTAAGTTTATGGCAAATTGAGTTCTAATTAATAGTTAAATTAATCTAGGTGAAATCCCACTCAAAACAATATCCCTCGCATTATTTTAGTGATCACACGAACCAAATCCACCACATCAAAACTAATCATCACGAGAGATGATGTAGCTTCAATGGCGAACAATCAACATGTTCATCATATCTATTATATGAATCATGCTTTACCTTTCGGTGATCCGTGTTCCGAGACCATGTCTGTACATGCTAGGCTCGTCAAGATCAAACCTTAGCTTCCGCATGAGAAAATTTGGCTTGCTGCCGTTTTATACACTCGCGGTATCTAACACACCCGATCATCACGTGGTGCTTCGAAAAAACGATCTTTGGCAACGGTGCCTACTAAGGGTGAACACTTTATAACTTGATATTTTTTGAGAGGGATCATCTTATAATGCTACCATCGCGAACTAATAAATACAAGATGCATAAATGGATTAACATCACATGCAATTCATAATATGTGATATGATATGGCCTTTCTTCTTGTGCTTCCGATCTCCATCTTCAAGCACGAACATGATCTCCATCATCACCGGCGTGGCATCAAGGTCAATG
Organism: Avena longiglumis; assembly: GCA_030063025.1. Lineage (NCBI taxonomy): Eukaryota > Viridiplantae > Streptophyta > Magnoliopsida > Poales > Poaceae > Avena > Avena longiglumis. The sequence goes on from CP125976.1 coordinate 525,336,360, forward strand.
GCGTCGCTTCATGGTTGCCGTCCACCAGCATCAACTATTACAACTACTTTGAATAATAGACACGCAGGTCTTAACGGAATTTAAAAAACAACCATATGGCTCCTGCCGGTTGCCAACTTACAATAAGGAACATTGCATACATCATATATAATCACAATCATGGCCATATCACATCACAGCACACCCCTGCAAAACAAAGTTAGACGCCTCTATTTTTCTTTGCATGTTTTACGTGGTTTGGGGCTTTCAATAAGTGTCGTTCTAACTTACGAACAAGAACCACAACATTGATGCTTGAACTATCAAGTGCCTGTTGTAAATTGAATCTATACTATGATGGGAGAGACAGACACCCGCAAATCCACTTATGCAATACAAGTTGCATGTTGAGAGTGGAGCAAGTCTCATGAATGATGTCATGTAAGGTTAGCCCAGGCCGCTTCATCCCATGATACCGCAAGATGAAACGTACACAAAAATCAATTCATAATAAAAGCACCACCGCCCACAATGACCATTGTGTTATACTCGTGCAATAGATCTACATATAGACACGGCTCTGATACCACTGTAGGGGTTCGTAGCATGGAAAACAAAAATTTCTACCGCATGAACACAAACAAGCCAAGTTCTATCTACTAGATTGTAGCAACGACTCGATTAGAGTACTCACCCTCGAAGATTCCAAAGCGGTTAACAAGAGTAGATTCTTCTGGGTGATGTAGTCGTACACTGGCCGATCTCAAGATCGCATAGACGATCCTTCCGGCGCTGCGTTCCGGCAGCCCTTCCGCAGTTGGTCACACATTCGGTACTTGATGAAGACCTTCGTCTCCCTTGTTCCAGCAGGCAGCGCAGGTTGTAGTTCTCCCCTTGCGATTTCGGCAACACGACAACATGGTGTCGGAAGTAGAGGGAAGATCCTGCACGGCTTCGCCTAAGCTGGAGCAGGTTATGGTGGAGAATTAGGGTTTCCAGCGATCTAGGGTTTAGAGGGCCAGAGAGGAGGAGGTGGAGTCGGCGGCGTCTAGGGCGGCGGTGCGGCAGCAGTATGGGGAGGGCTGGTGTTGTGTCTCCTTGGGGCACCCCTCCCCTCTATTTATGAGAGGGAGGGTAGCTTGGAAGAGGGGAGTTTGAATCCTTCCCCAACTCCCTCTCCTAGTTGGCTTGTGGTGGAGGGAAAGAAGGATTCTTTCCTTCCTCCACTAGGATGCATTGTCCCAGTTTGACTTTTCAAACTTGCCTTTTGACTTTCAATTTGGAGCTTAATTTCTTTCTTACAGATGCCCAACCAAGACCTAGGACATGATGCAATCATTCCACTTACTCATGACACATTCATGTACCCTTCCCCTTCCGGTCCGGTGAACCTTCTAGACCCTTCTACATCATTCCGGTGAAAACACCGGAATCATTCCCGAACTCCGGAATTGGACTTTCCTTATATGAATCTTATTATCCGAACCATTCCGGATCTCCTCGTGATATCCTGGATCCCATCCGAGACTCCGAACAACATTCGTTCTCCCTACTTACATTCCATATTTACTAAACAACATCGAATCCTTAAGTGTGTCTCCCTACCGTTCGTGAATTATGTAGACATGACCGAGACTCTTCTCCGATCAATAACGAATAGAGGAATCTGGAAATTCATATGGCTCCCACATATTTATATGATTACTTTGTGATCGAATGAACCACTTACATACGATACCAATTTCCCTTTGTCTCGCGATAGTTTACTTATCCGAGGTCTGATCGTCGGTATCTCTGCATACTTAGTTCAACCTCGTTACCGATAATTACTCTTTTCTCGTTCCCGTGATATGTGATCCCTTGTGAGCCAGTCACATGCTTGCAAGCTAATTGGATGACATTCCACCAAGATGTCCTAGAGTATATCTATCCGTCATATGGATGGACAAATCCCACTCTTGATCCATGTGCCTCAACCCATACTTTTCGAACACTCAATGCTAACTTTATAACCACCCAATTACGATGTGGTGTTTGATGTCATCAAATCATCCTTCCGGTGATGGTGATTAGCATGATTTCATTGTCGAAGGAATTAGGTTACTATGCATCAGAAAGCTTATAGCAAACGAACTATTGAAATGACTTGATCTTTATGCTACGCTTATCTATAGGAGTATGTCCATCACACCATTCTCCTAATGATATGATCTTGTTGTTAACAACATCTCTATGTTCATGATCTAGAAACCATGATCATATATTAACCAACAAGCTAGTATTATAAAGAGGCTTTACTAGGGACTCTAATTAAGTTTTCAAATCACACAAGTATTAATGTTTCCCGTTAATACTGTTATAGCATGAATGTAAAAATTTATCATAAACACAAAGATATAATAATAACTACTTTTATTATTGCCTCTAGGGCATATATCCAACAGAAACAATAAAAACAATGTGTCTAGAAAGACCTGAAATTTTTATTGATGAAGAAGGGGAAGCCTTGGGCATCCCCAAGCTTTGACTCTTGTACCTCTTGAGTATTTCTTGGGATGACACGGGGTGGCATACCCAAGCTTGAGCTTTTGTCCATTCTTCATCTCATTACATCATTCTTTCTCCACACCTGAAAATTTTCCTTTATACAAAACTTCACACAATCTTCATTAGCAACATTAGTGTATTCAAAAGATAATAGACTTTTGGGTTTAGTTTTAGAACAAAAAAACTTTCAAAAAAAACACAAGGTACTGTATCAATTCCCTCAAAAATCTCAATTTCCCAAAAATAACCCAAAAAGGAGTCAATAAGAAGCAAATGCAAATAATGACAGAAATGTGTCAAAACAGACCAGCAGGTAGAAACCGATTTTTTCTAAGACCTTATGTTGCTCAAATAAAAAAGTGTTAAACTAGCAAAAGTTAGCTAACATACGGGGGAATGTATTCATAAAATATCAGCTCAAACCGACTTACAGATATTTTACGCGAATTTTTATGGTAGAGCACAAAAATATGTTTCGGGACAACAACTCTCCAAATCTTACTTCCCTCTCATTAGAGGTTATTCTTGTCACAAAAAGCAAAAAAAAGGGTAAGGAGATGTCATTACTGCAGTAATAACTTCCAAGACTCAAGAAAACTTTTGGGTTATCTCCCAATAAGTACTTTTCTTTAACGCCTTTAAGTTAGACACAAGAAGCAAGAATCAAGTATTTTCAAATGAAGAAGCATTAACATCAACTCTCTTGCTCCTACCTTTCTTACCTCTCTGATTATATTTAGGAATATATGATTGCTTATTAGAGAAGAAAAATTCATAATGCCTTTTCCCACATCTATTATTGCTCCAAGGTGTTTCAGCAGGAATCTTCCAAGTGTAATTTGTCCTTTTCCTACACATTCAATAACAAGATAATCAGTAGACACCACTTTCCCTGAGATTTTTGTAAACACACCTTCAGATATTCTAATGGGTAATAAATTTGCATTATTGGTAATAGATATTTGTTCTCCTCCTTTAGAAAGTCCCTAAAGATTCAAAGACTCATAGATATCTTTAGGCACAAGGCAAGATTCAGACATGATATCACAACAAGCATCAAAAGTTTCACTATTTATAGCAACTTTTATTGTAGGAAACCATTTTGAAGGCTCAGAATTATTGGAACATAATCATGGTGCTCTCTAAGCATATTATATCAATATTTCAAAGAAACTGTAATGGTCTCAAGAGTGTTCAACCTAGCATAAATGTTTATAAAGGAAGAATCAGTCTTGCTAGGCATATTATAAATTATAATCAACTTCTGTATGGCATCCAAAGCTTCATCCTTACTATATCGAAAAATATCTTTCCCAGCTACATCATCCAAAGCATATATATAACAAAGATCAAGACCACTATAGAAACTATTAATAACCAAGCTAAGACTCATCTTAGGCTCAGTTTTTCCTTTGTAAATCGGAGATTCTAGACCAAGATTCTTTGAAACTCTCTTCAGTTTCTTGCTTGAAAGAAAAGATCCTTTCCATAGGTGACACAGGGATTGGACCAAAACCATACATGGTAGCAACTAGAGAAGGAACTAATTTTTTTGTGTTTTTGATAAGAGAAAGCAAACCAAACCAAACTATTTTTTTGGAGTTTTTGATAAAAAGAGGCAAACAAAACACTACTAGGAAAAGGCCTATAAGCGGCGCATCATTTTGGGACTTATGTGGCGCATATGGGATACGCCATTGTTATCTCGCCACTAAAGTGTAGTTCTGTGGCGCATATTGAAATGCACCACAGAAGTCTCAAAAACTTCTGCGCCGCATATTGCCAATATGCGCCACAGAAGTCTCAAACCATATCTCAAACTTCTATGGCGCATATTGCCAATATGCGCCACGGATTTTTTTTTTCAAATTTCAAAAAAAAAAATCGGCCAGATCTGGCCGGAGGTGGGGCTCGCCGGAGGTGGGGGTCACCGATGGAGGAGAGGAGGAGGTCACTAGTGGAGGAGGGGCTCGCCAGAGGAGGAGGTGGAGGTCGCCGGTGGAGGAGAGGAGGAGGCCACCGGAGGAGGAGGAGGAGAAGGTCGCAAGAGGAGAAGCTCGCCGGGGTGGAGGAGGAGGGAGGTGGGAGGAGGAGGAGCTCACCGGGGTGGAGAAGGGAGGAGAGAGGAGGATCTCACCGAGGTGGAGAAGGGAGGAGGAGCTCAACGGGGTAGAGGGAGGAGCTCACTGGGGTGGTGGTGGTGGAGGAGGAGGAGGAGCTCACCGGGGTGGTGGAGGAGGAGGTGGAGGAGGAGGAGCTCACCGGGGTGGAGGAGGAGAAGGTGAGGAGAATGAGAGAAAAAGTGGAGGAGAAGAATGGTGGAGGAGGATAAGGGTGGAGGAGTGGAAGAGTATAAGAGAGGGAGAATGGGTGGCGGGATTCAAATTTGGAATCCCGCCCAAGACTTCTGTGGCGCATATAGAAGAAATGCGCCACAGAAGTTTCTCCTCCTTTTTTATTTTTTTTGCAGGAAAAAACGATCTTTTGTCCATAACTTTTTACTCTTTTTGAATTTTGAAAATCTAAAAAGTCGCTAAACGACCTTGGGTCATTGCGAGCGGATGCAAAAATCTCGTTCCGGTCATTTTGGTATATTATACATATTTTTCCGACATTGTATGCAAAAATTACGGCCATTTTACCGTGACATGACCTTTTTTTGCATAAAAAGTCAAAATGCATGTTTGTTAATTTTCCTACAAACTAGACCATATTACCTACCACTATGTGGAAGGATTTTATTTTTTGAAGTGTTTTTCATTTTCTATTATTTTTTGCAAGGCTAAAAAGGAGATCCACGAGGGTGGGATCTATTTTCCTACTCCAATTCTATGGCGCATACCTCTATATGCGCCACAGAAGATGAACACTTCTGTGGCGCATATGGTCATATGCGCCATAGAATGTTGGTCAGAGTACAGTCAACGAGATTCCGTGGTAGGGTCTACCTGAGCTTTCTATGGCGCATATGTCCATATGCGCCACAGAAGTTGGAACTTCCGTGGCGCTTTTTTCCTATATGCACCACAAAAGTGTGAAGATTTCTGTGGCGCATTGTCTGAAATGCGCCACTGGAGTTTATCTGTGGCGCATGGTCACACATATGGGCCACAGAAGATTACTCTATCTATAGCTGGTTTTCTAGTAGTGAAACCAAGCAAAACAAAAACAAAGTAAAGAGAAAGGTTGTGAAGGACTCCCCCTGTGAAGACGTCCTTAGCCTCCCCAGCAACGGCGCCAGAAAACAGCTTGATGCGCTCAGATCAATGTAGAGCTTCGTTGGGAGACCCAAAGAGGAAGGTATGATGAGCACAGTAGCAAGTCTTCCCTCAGAAAGAAACCAAGGTTATCAAACTAGTAGGAGGAAGAAATTTACTCAAAGGTGTTGCTAGCAACTTGGAAACCTGCATAACACAGACTCAAGACTTTGACCCAACAAACAGTAAGGTTGTCAATCTCACCGGTTTTCTGAAAACAAAGGATTAACTGTATGGTGTGGAAGGTAATAGTGGTTTGTAGAAAGTAAACAGTAATAGTGGAAGAAGTATCAATGGTAAAGATTGGACCGGGGTCCATAGTTCACTATAGGTGTTCTCCTTAAGATAAACAAACATGGCATGCTGTGTAAACAAATTACAGCAGGGAAATTGACAGGACTGAACAAGGCATAACAATACAATACTAGACATTCATGATCCTATGAGATTCGATTGGGCAATACAACAAGATACATAGACCGCCATCCAACTGTATCTATGACTAGAAGTCCATCTTTAGGTTATCATCCGAATCCCCTCTAGTATTAAGTTGCAAGCAACAAATAACTGCTTTAGAAAAGTGTGTAAGGTAAACAATCCACTTGTTCCATGAACAAGAGACCGTTGTTTTCTCCCTAGTGGCAATATCACATCTACAACCTTAGAGATTTCTGTCACTTCCCTTAGAATAAATGGAGGCATGAACCCACTATCGAGCATAAATACCCCCTCTTGGAGTCACTAGCATCTACTTGTCCAAGATAGCTACTAGAAACGAAGAGCATGCAAGATCTCAAACAACAAAGACATGATAGAATCAATAAGATAAAACAATTAATCAATCTGACATAGTAATCTCAATATCCATTGGATCACGCAAACACAACATGGATGCTTAAAAATAGATGATCTTGATCATGAACAGAGCTCACAAGATCTAAACATGGTAGCACAAAGGAGGAGATACAACCATCTAGCTACTACATGGACCCATAGTCCAAGGTGGAACTACTCACGCTTCATACCGGAGGCTGGCATGATGAAGAAGAAGGCCTCCGGGATGATCTCCCCTCTGGCAGGGTGCTGGGAAGAGTTTCAGATCCCCCCTATCTAGGGACGGTGGTGGTGGCGGCTATAGACGGTTTCGTGGAATATTGATCGGGTCCTTAGGGTTTCTGTATTGGGGGTTCTTTATAGGCGAAGAGGCGAGGCAGGGGGCAGCCAGGGCGGCCGCACCCCCCATGCGCGGGTTGGGCCTAGCCGCGCGGCTAGGGGGTGTGGCCCCCTGGTGGATCCCCTCCGTCTCGTATTCAGGCTCCATGTTCCCTCACGATAAAATGTTGACTTTGGCTTTTGTCCCGTCCAATTCCGAGAATATTGATTTTCTGCCTTTTCTGGAACCAAAAACAGAAGAAATCAGGCAACTGGCACTGTGGCATATTGTTAATAGGTTAGTCCAGAAAAACATATAAAAACACCTCAAAGTGTAGACTAAGCAAAGCAAAGTACATACTAAACAAACACTGAGCATAAAAAATTATAGATACGTTTTCGACGTATCAGTGTGGAAGACTACTATTGCTATCATCAAGTGCAAGTAAAATCATACTCAAGCCATTCATACATCCAATAAGACAAACTCAAAATCAATAATTCTCCATATATTATAATAAACTCAGAATTTCGTAAGAGGGATCAACTATTCCTGAAGGGAATTTAATGATGCAAACTTTATTTATCAGCTCGAACTAATGGAAAACTAGAATAGAAATAAAAACGTATGAGATAAGTTATAAGGTCTTAAAGATCTCCCCAAGCTTGGAATCAAGCCAGGCATGATCAAATAATCCCTTGTGATTATTTGATACCGTGCTTTTAGAAGGTCACTATGGCGCCATGGCACGTGGTATCTTCTCCTCATGGGCCAGCCTGAGACAGAGGGATTGATTGATGGCCTCCAGTTCTTTAATGCACAGCTTGTAGAGAAGATTATTCTTTTCCATCACTTCGAATTGTTCTTTAATGATCTCATTGTTGCTTTGGAGGGTTTGTATCGCCTTGAGACTCATAGTGAAACCTACTTCAGGGGTTTGCTTGATATCTTCATCGGGTTTATCAAGATAAACATGCAGCCAACAAAGATACTTAGGCGTCCCCGGCATCTCCTTGTTTATTTCTTCAATCTTCAACTCGAGGGCTTTCAACTCCCTCTTCTGGCGTTCTTTGTTCTTGTCAAAGAACTCGAAAGAGGTAGTCTTGATCTCCTGGCCTTGCTCACTGTTTCTTCCGATCTCCATAGGAACTCCTCTCCTTGGCCTCTTGGATCTTGATGGCTCTATGTTGTGTTCTCTTGTATGAACAAGAGGTAGATTTCTTCCTGGTGATTTGTGATTAGAGAGAGGCACAATAGGTAAGTATATAATAGGGGTCAGAGGTCGGTAAAACTCGTGAGAAACATCAAATTGTCGTCCAAGAAAACAATCCAAACTGACTAGAAAAAGAAATCGCGGATTTGGAGGTGTCCTGCGCTGTAACGACCAACTATACGGTCGTGGCCCGTATAGTTTTGGCCGTATAGTTGGTTCCGGGCAGGTACTTCTAAATATTTCAGCCCAAGTCGGTTAGATTACCGACTAAAAACTGACAAAAACATGTTTTTGAATTAAAACGAAAAATGGGTCAAGGGTACTGAATCTTTGACGACCAACTATACGGCGGGAGAATTTTGTCCAGCCGTATAGTTGCGGCCATATAGATACAACACCTCGAATAATTTTTATGCGAAGGGGTATAGAACATTTAACGACCAACTATACGACGGGAGAGTTTTCTTCATCCGTATATTTGCGCCCATATAGTTACAACACCCAAAAATTATTTTGCAAAAGGGATACGGAACGTTTAACGACCAACTATACGGTGGGAGATTTTTCTCTAGCCGTATAGTTACAGAAACCCCTCAAAAATTCAGAAAAACAAGAAGAATTTAAACGCAAAAAATTTATAAGTAGAAACTTTGAAAATAAAAAACACTTATTAGAGTTAGAAAACTTACCTTCCACTTACCATTTACTTAGTCGGGAGTGACAAGCTCCTCCAACAATAAGGACTTCTTCTTCTTGGGAGGACTTGGCCTTAGCTCATATAATAATTCTTGAATACAAAAATCACCGGGACTAAAACTCCTCTCAATAAGATCGATGTCTTGCTAGGTAAATATAGATGATGCATCTACTACCTTTGCTTCCTGTCTCTGCATAATCCGCAACTCAAATTATTAAAGTAAAAGGATCCAACGAATCAATCTTGGCTTATGAAACTTCCTCTCGAGGAGTTCTTTTAAACCATCATGATCCATATGAACTCTCACTTTTGCATCAACAATATAAGAACGAAACTTATCACAAGAGAAAAATACAGCAAAGAGTTCTCTTTCTTCCTTAGCATAATTCTTTTGAGCACTATTGAAAGTTTTACTAGCATGATGTATAATATTAAATCTGTGAGCTATGTGTTGTCCCAAAGTTACTCCTACAACATCATCACTAGTTTCACATATTAAATCAAATGTCATATCCCATATAGGTGGTTTAATGATGGGAGCACAAGATGAAGCATATTTAAGTTTATCAAAGGCAATAAGGCACTTATCATCAAAATTGAATCTTACTCCTTTTTCAATAGATTAGTTAAAGGTTTAGATATTTCAGAAAAAATCCTAATGAACCTTCTATAAAAGCCTACATGATCAAGAAAACTTCTTATACCTTTTACGTCCCTTGGTCGTGGCATTCTCTCTATTGCTTCAACTTTATCCCTATCTACTTCAATACCCTTACTTGATACTTTATGTCCAAGGACTATGCCTTCTTTAACCATAAAATGGCACTTCTCCTAATTCAAGACAAGATTAGTTGCTTCGCAATGCTACAAGATTCTATTGAGATTATCGAAGCAACTAGTAAATGAAGTTCCATAGACAGAAAGTCATCCATAAATACTTCCATTATCAGTTCTATAAAATCTACAAATATGGTAGTCATGCATCGTTGGAAAATAGCTGGAGCATTACATAGACCAAAATGCATACGTTGGTAAGCATGTAAACCATAAGGACTAATGAAAGTTGTTTTAAGTTGGTCTTCAGGATGAATAACTATTTGGGAAAAACCAGAGTATCCATCCAAGTAGCAAAACTGAGTGTGGTTTGCTAACCTCTCTAAAGTTTGATCTATGAACGGTAAAGGATAGTGATCTTTCCAAGTCTCCTTATTAAATTTCCTGAAATCTATGCACATCATATGTCGAACAATAGTTCTAGTGGGTATCAATTCATTGTTTTCATTTGGAACAACAGTAAAGCCGCCTTTCTTAGGAACACAATGAACAGGACTTACCCATTCACTTTCTTTTACAGGATAAATTATACATGCGTCAAGTAAGCGTACTATTTCCTTTCTTACCACTTCCTTCATTTCAGGTTTTAGTCTTCTATTAAATTCTGCAACTGGTTTTACACCTTCTTCCATGAATATACGATGGGAGGCTATCATGGGTCTAATACCCTTCAAGTCATCCATTGAGTACCCAAAGGCCTTGCGGTGCTCCTTTAGTACCTTCACGAGTTCTTATTCTTCCCCTGAAATTTTAGCACTAATAATAACATGGAATTTATTAGTATCATCTAAGAATCTATACTTCAGATTATCTGGTAGAGTTTTTAATTCGGGGGGTGGTAATTCTTCATCCCCTCTCTTTTATGGCTCTTCAAAAGCTTCATCAGTTGGAGGTTATTCATTGGGAAATGAATCAAATTCATTTTCTAATTCTTCTAGAGATCTATCCTCCATAATTATTTCTCCACAATTTGGGTCTTCATTTATTCCTTCATCTTGATTATTTAAGAAGAGAGCTGCCATTCTTCAATAGTTTTCTCTTTCTGTTCTTCTTTTATGAATAGAGGTTTGTCTTAAAATTTGGAAAAGTGGAATTCTTTTCCTGTTTTCCCAAGCTTAAGGGATACAACCTCCTTTTTAAAGTCAAATGTTGCACCTATATCACTCAAAAAATTTCTTCCAAATATGATTGGTCAAAGCGTGTCAATTGGCATTTCAACAACTATAAAATCAATAGGGAAATTTATATTGTCAATTGTGACAGTTGCATCTTCAACTACTCCCATTGGAATTCTAAGATTTTTATTGGCTAACATGATTGTCATATCAGTATTTTCTATTGTAGCCGGTGTTATCTGTTCTTTTATTTCTAAATAAAAATCATAAGATATAACATTAACTTCGGTTCCAAGGTCACATAAACCATAATGCGAGGTTTATTTAAATATGCAGGGAAGAATAGGCTTACCCACATCTTTTACCTTAATTTTACCTTCAACCAATATAGAAGTCTCTTCATCAATTTCAACTATGTTACAATGTGTATACATAGCCATGATTGCTTCCTTGTTTACCTCTTCATCTTTGGTTTCATCTAGATGTTCTTCAATTATTGGCACACTTTCCTCTTCTTTCACCTCCTGTACTGCTTTGACCTGTTCATATTCCAAAATACGCTTTTGTGCAGTGTTAAGGAAAGGTATCTCATACATTGGTTCTAGGAAGGCCAATATTGTTTTAACTTCTCTTTTCTTCTCAGGTTTAGGTGGTGGATCAAACTTGACCGAACCCTCTTTTGGAGCTTCGATGTGTTCTGTAAATACCTCTTGTTCTGTAAATACAACTTGCAACACAAGATCTGAATCTAAATAAATCTCTTTAGATAATTCATTAACATGGCCTTTTTATTATAATCGTGAATACAGTCATGATCTATTTCTGTGCCTCCTTCACTTCCTAGACCAAAATTCCATGAAACTCTACGATCGCGAATTCTATTAAGTAAATACCAAGCTTCAGTTATAGGTAAATCCATAAAATCTCCTCTCGCGCAAGAGTCTAGTTCAATTTTATTAGGTTTAATTAAACCACCATAAAAGATATGCAATAAATACCATTCAGGTAAATCATGATGAGGACATTATATAAGTAAATATGTAAATCTTATATAAGCTCTTACTAGTCCTTAATTGGGACGGTTCTTACAAGTCATTATAAGACGCCTGATTCCAAAATATTTTGATAATGGGTAATATTTAGATAGGAATTCGCAAGCTAAATTATCCCAAGTAGTAGTGGCTTCTGAGGGTAGAGATCTATACCATGAGAGAGTTGTACTTGTCAAAGTTTGACTAAAAAGTGTAACCCTTACCTCATCGGTGGTATAACCCGTTAATTAGAACGTGCCACATATATCTTTAAAACACGCAATATGCTCATATGGATCAGGATCTTCTTCATCTCCGGTAAATTGCTTCTTGTGTAAAATACCAAGTAGTAGAAGATTTATTTCAAACCCCCTTGTCTTCTCGTTGGAGTTGTCTCTTTTATAAATATCATAGGGCTTCCGAAAGTGGTTGAGTGGGTTAGCACTAGTCATATGCCCAAAATCCATCATGTTGGTGAAAACCTGTAACTCAAAACAAAACTTAACAAAACTAGAGTAAATAAGCAAAAACTAAAAGACCTACAACACTTAGCTCCCCGGCAACGGCGCCAGAAAATAGCTTGATAACTGCAAGTGCACAGATCGGTTGTAGCTAGTTTCAAAATAAAGATTTTGATCCCACAGGGAGCAGTAGTCCGAAGTCTAAGAATTCTTGAAGTAAATACCAAAAATAGAAGGGATTTCTATTTTCGTGCCCTTGGTTCATTAGCTGTACTCACTTTTCCCCAACCGCTTAGTTTTTTCTCACTTTTGTCCAGCTCCTATTATGGAACTCTTACATCAGTCTCAAACTCGCTCTCCGTCGGGTCCCGTCAGTGGACCCTCGCCGTTATGTGCTGACAAGTGGGGCCGCATTCAGGTGAGTCCCATAGTGGACCCTCGCCGTTACATGCTGACAAGTAGGACCCACCCCCGTTACATGATGACAGGTGGGGCCACGTTCAGTCGGGTCCCGTTGTAGGACCCCCCATGGTGTGGGGTCGGCTTGTTGGGAACGCGTTTTGGGGGATGTGGTGTGGGGCATGTATGGTAGTTACGTGCGCCCGGTCGCCTAAATTGGAAGATTTATTTTTTGTTATTTTTATGATTGGCCTTTTTAAGAGAGCCCTTTCCCCTTTATATCGCTAACAGTTGTTATTTTTTCCAAAAAAGGCAGCGAATCTAGAGCAACTTCTCTCTTTATTCATGGTTCTTTTTGGCCCTCATATTTTCCCAATCTGGCAGCAAATCTAACCAGCACCATAAATATGTAGATGAATAGAGAAGATGTTGATAAAATAGCTAATAAAGGATTATATAGTACAATACTTAAACAAGATTCGACAATTAGGCTGCTCAGCAGCAGCAGCTTACAAATTCAACACAGACAACAAAACAAAAGAAGCTGCTTTACAGCAGCAGCAACATCAGCACAGGATCAATGGCCCCTCAGGCCTGCGCTAGGAGGGCCTCCACCTCTTCCCTGTGGCGCTTCCTCCACTTCATGCTGCCCAGTCCCTTGACCTTGGGTGCCTTGGGCTTGATTGGGGGCATGCGACCCTCCTTGATGGGCACCTTCTGGAGGTTGCAGAGGTGAAAACCGAGCGCCTTGTGCTGGGCTCTGAAGGCGTTGGCGTTCTTTGACAGGCTGTAGGTCTTCATGTCCTCGGCATGCATCACGAGGGAGTTGAAGTCGGTGGCGAGGCTCCTGGTGTAGAAGGGGCACTTGTAGACGTCGCCGGTGAAGAAGCCCTTGAACTAGCCGGACTTCATCTTCCTCAGCACCTGACGAGTCTTGGTGTCCATGGACTCGTCGTCGCTGCAGACGTCGCTGCTATCCACCTACTACAAAAAAACAGTAGCGTGCAATAAGTACATGATTGAGATACCGTGATTATCAGGATTGATTACTTGCATTAATTAACCGACTGAGATCCCCTGATTATACCCCAATCCCCAAATCTCAAACCAAATCGAATACTGATCCCAACTACAGATCGGTGCTAGTACTGATCCCAACTACAAATTGGTGCTAGTACTGATCCCAACTACAGATTGGTGCTAGTACTGATCCCAACTAGGGGCATTCATCGAAATACGATATCTAACACAAGAGGATTAGCTACTATAAAAATACCTGGCATCCACCGATTAGCCGAGCCCTAATAACACACGATCTAGCATCCAACGGGAATGGGGGAAGAACAAAGGAAGGGGATAAAACCCTAGTTATCTCCAACCATGGGTCGACTAAGCTGGTGTCGAAGGTATTCTCTGGCCTTATGTAATCAGTGTCCCCGTAGGGGTCCCACCCGTGCAGGATCTTCAGGAGAATGGTGGGGGCCTGTACGGGGACGGGGGCCTCCTCGCCGGCGGCTATGGCGTAAGCGGGGACAGGGGTCTAGAAAGGGATGGCATTGACCGCCTTGGAGGCGATGATGGTCACCGCGCCGTTCTTCTCCATCGCCGACGTGGTTGGGGTTTTCTTGGGGGTTTGCAGAAGGTGATGGTATAGTGGAGATGGTTGCGTGAGTGAGTGAGCGAGTGAGTGATGAGTGAGAGTGAGGAGGACTCTATAAAGGTGAAGGGAGGAGACATTTTGTTGCACCACCGTGCACCGCGTGACCGCGTGCGCTACTGCACCGTGCACGGCCACACGCGTCCTCTACCGCCCCGTGCACCGCGACATGCGTACCGTGCATAACGTTTTTCCCCTCGTGTCTAACCTTGGCCACTTAGTTGTGCTCAGTTATACCCTTGAGTATAACACTGGCAGTTTGGTTGTACTCAGTTTTGCCCTCCAGTACTAACACTGTTGTGTGCAATATACTCACTTTTACCCTCCGTTGGCTGGTCAACAGAGAGTCAACAAATGGGTTTTAGCTAGCTAATTGAGTCATTTTATGCACAACAAATTCAAAAAGATCAAAACATAGTGGCATCTACCCAGGGATTCTTATTATGTGACCTTCCACCATAAGAAATGTATATAAATCAAGTTTTAACCTAAATCACCACTTTTCAAATCACCTACTATCTATGAAGGTTCATGGCTTTCTACTCAAGCCTCTCGCCAAAACATCCCTCCCCAAAACATAATTTGTCTGAATGAGGCAATAATTGTTGAGCTGGTGTATATTTGAATTGCAAATAGTTTGATTTATGCCAATATGTATTTTATTGTATAAACGAAGCATTTTCCATTTTTAAATCTCTTTTTGTTTTATACTTGAACCGTCTTGTCAGTTTTGCCCTTGGTTTTTAAGTTCTACTCAGTTTTCTCCTCCCTCTTAGTGACAAACTCTCACACCTGTGCTCATCTTGGCTGCTACGCTCTGATTGGTCGAGACAGTTGTCACGCGGATCATACCCACCAACCGTTGATCCTCTGATTGATCATCTATGATATAGCGGATAGGATAACCCTTGTATCTGTCAGGGGGCACCCTCTATCCATGAAAATTAACGAGTTTGCCACCGATGCTTTAACTCCATAAACAAATGATTTTGAATATAATTTGAAGGGAAAGTGTTAAAAGGTGTATATTTTTTTGCATTGTATTTCACTCCATGTCCTAAGTGCGATTTCAAAGAGTTCAAAGGTGTACAATTTTTGCCATATGCAAGTTTATGCATTACATCATTATCACGTATTAAGTGCAATTTCACAGTGTTCAAGGGTTTATAATTTTCGTATACGCAAGTTTAGGGATCACTTTTCACAATATAAAAATGGTAAACACCCTTTTAATTTATATTAAGAGTTGTATAATTTTTCAATTTGAAAGTGTTCAAGAGTAGTGTCATTTATAAACAATCTTTTACATTAAGAGTTGTATAATTTTTCAATTTGAAAGTGTTCAAGAGTAGTGTCAATTATAAACACTCTTTTACATTAGAGTTGTATATTTTTTTAATTTGAAAGTGTTCAAGATTAGTGTCAATTATAAACACTCTTTTACATTAAGAGTTGTATATTTTTTAATTTGAAAGTGTTCAAGAGTAGTGTCAATTATAAACACTCTTTTACATTAAGAGTTGTATGATTTTTTTAATTTGAAAGTGTTTAAGAGTAGTGTCAATTATAAACACTCTTTTACATAAGAGTAGTATGATTTTTTCAATTTGAAAGTGTTCAAGAGTTGTGTCAATTATAAACACTCTTTTATATTAAGAGTTGTATAATTTTTTTAAATTTTAAAGTGTTCAAGAGTTGTGTCAATTAGAAACACTCTTGTACATTAAGAGTTGTATATTTTTTTAATTTGAAAGTGTTCAAGAGTAGTGTCAATTATAAACACTCTTGTACATTAAGATTAGTATTTTTTTTTTAATTTGAAAGTGAATCGCTAGCTATGCGAGAGTTGTGTCAAATATAGTTTCAGACCACGCGAGAGTTTCATAATTATAAACAATCTTGCAAACCAACTGAATCGCCACTGCTCTAGTGGAATTTACAATAGATTTTAGGGAGATTTTATCTATCTTTGAGAGTTATGGAGGTTGGAACCATCGCTGGAAAGTAAAATCCAGAGAGATATTATTCACAAGAACGAATTACGCCAGCACTAGATCAATCCTATTCGAAAAGCAAGGCTGTTATTTGAGCACCAGCGATTCGCGTTCAAATACTGCCAATAATCGACACACAAAAGGGAAATGATGCTTACCCAGATGTAATCCATGCGTTAGATCCCTGCGATTCCACTCAATCTTCTTCATGCTCGACAGGGATGGACGGTGCACCAGCCGGCGTTGCATACTGTTCCGCGGAAGGGGTAGATCTAGCAAGGGCGGGAGCAAATCTGGAGGTGGAGCGGGATCCACGGCTAGGGTGAGGGGGCGGCTCTAGGGCCGAGGACGACATAAGGTAGGAGGGCATGACGGCGGGACAGCGGAGCAGCGGTGTGGGAGCTATTCTAGGCTTGGGGGGAGCGAATGCTTTGGGTGAGCAAGAATGTCCGGTTCGACGTGTCTCCATGCGGCCCCACTCTTCACCATGTATGCAAGACCCATCCCAACGCGGTCCCACCCTTCACCACGTAAGCAGGACCCTTCCCAACATGGCCCCACCAGTCATGCATGTAACGGTCGAGGCCTTGTAACGTAACACTCAACGCCCGACCCGCCCCAACGCGGTCCCACCAGTCAGCATGTAATGGTCAAGCCTTTGACCTGAAGGCATCCCTCTGTCCGGGTGCCTGTGAGCGCCCGCGAGGGTTTCTTAACATGGCGAGGGGAAAAGTGAGGAAAAGTTAAGCGGCTGGGGTAAACTGAGTACAACTAACGAACCATGGGCACGAAAATAGAAATCCCAAAATAGAATTGCTAAACAAAGTTCTAAGTAACAATATAAATGCGAGTAATGGGTAAAAGGTGTTTTGGGGTTTTTGGTATAAGATAACAATGCGTATAGTACATAAAACTGAGTACAGAAAATAAGTATCGCGTATGTAAAAGAGGTTTGAAACTTCAGTGGGAGAAAGCGTTCTTAGGGATTGGCGGATACACTACTAGCATTATAAATGGCTAAGGTAAAGATTATCATCATGAACATTCTCAACTATGTATGTGTGGGAGGAACTCCATATTTGGACAAAGAGGCAGCAACCACCGCTCAAATCATCCTCATAACCATAGCAGACAGGAATCAACATCAATTGAATTACTGTGCTATTAAGGGACATAATCCTGCAGGACGTATCCCATGCCATGGATATTGTTTTGTGAGTTTCCTCGGTTCCCAAGTTGATATGTAAGGGGTGTCAACAACTTTATAATCACTGTAAGTGCTAACATCCCTTCGTCTACCAACAAGTAGTTCCCTACGTCAAGTCCCCACAAGAGGCAAATATTGGAGAGGTCAACTTCTCCCAACATCAAGATGTAGACAATATAACATATGGTCACAATGATGAATATCATAATAAACTTTGTCTTATTCCAATCTCATACTAGGGTTTCTCCATCTCCCCAAGAACTAATGATCTACTTATAAATGGAGACAAACAGCATCATGGCAATGGTAATGGAAACAATTATCGATAAATAGTACTTGTATAAATACACAACTAGTGCAATAATTACAACAAGATACATATGAGATGGATGGAGATGATGGTGGTGATGAAGATGCAGCGGTTGTTGAAGATGGAGATTGATGCCTTGGCCTTCTAGATCTGCATAAGGCGAAAATGGATCCCTAGGGCCAGTTCCCTCCCAGATGCCTTTCGGAGGTTAGGTTTTGGTGATTTCTGGGTGTTCTGTATGTCGTCTCCCCGAACCAGTTGCACGGGGTGAAACTATTTGAGGAGGCGGAGGCGGCGCCAATTATACGACGGCCGCCCGTATAGTTGGTCGTCAACTCTTCTGTCTCCGTTTCTCGCTTCGGGTTTCTTAATATTTCCTCAATAAGCGACTTACGTAGTTTTTGGCTCCTTTTCTCTCCAGTATAACTGCTCCAAGAATTGTGTCCTTTTGATCCATCATCTGATCTGATCCTGGTGAAAATAAATATAAAAAGTGTGTGCGAGTGCTGTAAAATACAAAAATCCTACATCTAAAATGCAAAATAATAATCTAAAACATGATGCAAATATGCACTCATCACAAGGCGATAAAGTAATTTATTTACCGTGATGGCGTCGAGCTCGGATAATGTCGAGACACCGCATACAACAACGGGCGTGCAAGAGACAGAGGGGCTGCTTGATGGCGCGGTGCCTGCCGCCAATGTATTCTCCCTATCGGGTGCATGGAGCTCCGGTGCCGCCGCGATGATGGCAGGGGGAGTCACCAACGCGTCCAGCGCCATGGTGATGGCAGGGGGAGTCACCAACACTTCTGGCACCGCGGTGCTAGCGAGCAGAGTCACGAACATATAATTTGCTAGATTCACCGGCGCCTCTTTGTTCGAGTGGACGATGACCATGCTTGGAACCAGGGACGGCCCTTGTCGACCAGCCGCATTCCAGTTCACTATTGACTCCACTAAGGTAGGCAGGATGGACATGAGGGTGATTGTTAGGTTGTCTTGGACGATCTGCGGGATCCGCGCCACTTGTTCCTTAAGTACTTGAACCTCGCGATTTTCCTCATTGCTTCCTCCCGCCACACGTTCCTCGGCGATGGACCAAAATGATCCACCCAATTCTTACCTCCGAAGTCAGCCAGACGGCCAGCCGATGACGGCTTCTGTGTAACCGGCGTGATTTCCTTGTCCCGGTTCATCGCCCTGTTAAAAGGGTTATCCCACCGGGTGGCCGCTGTCGACCCCTGGGATGAGGAACCCTAGGATCCCTGACTAGCAATTTCCTGCTCATGCAGAAGAAGTAACAATGAACCGTTTAGAAATTTGACTTCATCGATTAGAATGCAATCGAGTTGATCCGCGGTAATTAAATTACTTACCACAAGAACCTCGAAGTCCTTCACCTTAGGATCCGCAGTGAGTTGTTTTGTTTTTGGGTCCACATGGTAACGGGCCCTGATAAAGTTTTGAAGGTGCCTGTTTTTGAATTTCGCAAAGGGGTTAGGTAGCCCCTTAGCTCTATACTCGTCGTCCTCCTTATCCCATTTGGGCTCCGTGGTTCTGTATCCACCAGATCCAAGATGGTGGTGACCTATATTCATCGCCTTCAACTCCTTTCCCCGCCTACTTGAGGCCGCGGCTTTTTCAGATTCGCACATGTCCTTGAACTCCCGGTATTGATCTTAGGTGACCTGCGGGTCAATCTTCTAGATCTCCTCGAGAATTTTCCCTTATTTAAAGATCTTCTTTATCCGGGTTCTCCAGCTGGACAAGGCAGTGCTCATCCTTGTGAGGGCGTTTTTTTTACTTCATTCCCATGATAATTTGTGTTACGATACTAAGGGGGTGTTTGTTTGGGCTTTTTATGGCTTTCCACTGGAAAAAGCTGCTCAAACAAACCAAACGGGCTACTGTCAGCGGCTTAATAGAATAGACAAAGTGGAGAAAGCACCTGGAGAGGTGCTTCCCGTGGCTTTTCCACTAACGACTGAAACGTTACCTAAATTTAGACATGTCCTTTGAAGGAATTACAAGCATACTGCCACTCGCCAGCCTCTAAAAGTATCCCCCAGAAATCCATCTAGACAAAAAGAACCCGGCATCCCCACCCCCATGAGGACCAGCTCCAGCGCCGCCGGCAGTGGGGAGGATCTCCGGCGGCACTACGTTCCCGTCCAATGCCCGATGTTCCAGATCGAAGGGACAACAAAATCACGTCGCCGTTGTACTGATTGACCCGCCACCAACCGTCGGCCCCACTCCCGGCCAGGTCCCGATCGGAAGATCAAGGCGGCGCTGCTCAAGTTCATCCCGCCACCAACCTCCGGCCCCACTCCTGGCCAGGTCCCGATCTCAAGATCAAGGCGGCGCTGCTCAAGTTCATCCCGTGCTCCTCCGCTGGGCTTGGGTCTTGATTTTTTCTGAAATTTACTTGCTCGTGTCATAGTTCATGCGGTGATGAATAGTTCTCTAGGTACAGAGAGGAGTGCGGTGGTGTCTTCTATTCATTTGCTTGTTCGTGATGTACTCATCGATTCCAGAAGTACGTAAATACAAGAAGCACTCGGTGAATTGATGCTGATTGTAAATTCCTTTGTTACGTGAATACAACGTTGGCTAACTTGGTTATAATTCATAAACAAATACACCGACTCCATTAGAAGTAGCTAAACGAGTATATTATGGATGTATAAAAAAAATCATGTATTCCCTCCATCCTCAAATAACTGATTTAAATTTGTCTAGATTCAAATATATGTATACATATTTTATTAGATACACGTGAATTTAGACAAACCCAAATCGACGGAGGAAGTAGTACTGAAATTAGCTAAACTCGGAGGGTATTTTAGACAATTTCTAGTCTACAACCAGACAAGCAGCTTACCAAACAGTAAAACTTAGAACAGCTTTATGCGCACAGCAATTTTCCTGCAGACAACAGACCAAATAGCCACATCAAACAAACAGGCCCTAAGTGGAGAACTTGTATGTTGCGTGCAGCTTCTCGAAGAGGAGTGTGCGCAAATGACCATTATCTTTATGCCGGAGATTCTCAGTGTTGATCGAGATGGTGGTCCGGGTGATAGCCACCACTTGCCCACCGTACCTTTTGACGACATGGGCGGGCGCCAAAGGAACCATTGTTGGGATCACTTCCGTAATTTCCTCTCTGACGGTGCCGACCGTGTTCGGGCGCCGTTCCTTCTTCTTCTTAGGTGGATTGCTACCACTTGCTGTGCCCTTGACACCATCAGTGGTTTCATTATCCGCTGTTCCTTCGGATTCTTCTTCCTTCGCGTCTTCCATATCATCATCGTCGCTCTCGGAAGGATGGTATTCTTCATCTTTTTCTAGCCGCTGGGCCTCCTCCCAGAATGACAATTGTTTCTTTTGAGGTCTAACTTCTCCTTCAATGTTGATGCGCTTAGAAGATCTGGCCTCGTTGTTGTCACAAATGTTTGCACTAATAAAAACCAAATAATGGTTAGTAAAGTGCACGGAAAAATCCTGCATGACTTTTGCTAATTTTCTTAAACTAGGAGTGCCCGATTTCTACCGAAACGGAAGTTAATTAACATTTCGGCAAAAATCAGGACTCATTTTATACAAGAACCTGTATACACGACATAATAAAGTCCTTCATACAAGCACAATAAAAATTTCAATATATACTTGCACTAAATCAAGTGCTTCATACACAGAACATTGGGTGTGCAAGATCATTACAAGCACAAGTACAAGCACTACTCACTGTTGAGATCATTAGTTGTACTCACTTTTCTCCAACCGCTTAGTTTTTTCTCACTTTTGTCTAGCTCCTATTATGGAACTCTTACATCAATCTCAAACTCGCTCTCCGTCGGGTCCCGTCAGTGGACCCTCGCCGTTATGTGCTGACAAGTGGGACCGTATTCAGGTGGGTCCCGTAGTGGACCCTCGCCATTACATGCTGACAAGTAGGACCCACCCCTGTTACATGATGACAGGTGGGGCCATGTTCAGTCGGATCCCATAGTAGGACCCCCCATGGTGTGGGGTCGGCTTGTTGGGAACGCGTTTTGGGGGATGTTGTGTGGGACCATGTGGGGCGTGTTTGGTAGCTACGTGTGCCCGGTCGCCTAAATTGGAAGATTTCTTTTTTGTTATTTTTATGATTGGCCTTTTTAAGAGAGCCCTTTCCCCTTTATATCGCTAACAGTTGTTATTTTTTCCCAAAAAGGTAGCGAATCTAGAGCAGCTTCTCTCTTTATTCATGGTTCTTTTTGGCCCTCATATTTTCCCAATCTGGCAGCAAATCTAACCAGCACCATAAATATGTATATGAATAGAGAAGATGTTGATAAAATAGCTAATAAAGGATTATATAGTACAATACTTAAACCAGATTCGACAATTAGGCTGCTCAGCAGCAGCATCTTACAAATTCAACATAGACAACAAAACAAAAGAAGCTGCTTTACAGCAGCAGCATCAGCATAGGATCAGTGGCCCCTCATGGCCTGCGCTAGGAGGGCCTCCACCTCCTCCCTGTGGCGCTTCCTCCACTTCATGCTGCCCAGTCCCTTGACCTTGGGCGCCTTGGGCTTGATTGGGGGCATGCGACCCTCCTTGACGGGCACCTTCTGGAGGTTGCAGAGGTGAAACCGAGCTTTGGGCTCAAGGCGTTGCGTTCTTGACAGTCAGAGGTCTTCATGTCCTCGGCATGCATCACGAGGGAGTTGAAGTCGGTGGCGAGGCTCCTGGTGTAGAAGGGGCACTTGTAGACGTCGCCGGTGAAGAAGCCGTTGAACTAGCCGGACTTCATCTTCCTCAGCACCTGACGAGTCTTGGTGTCCATGGACTCGTCGTCGCTGCAGACGTCGCTGCTATCCACCTACTACAAAAAACAGTAGCGTGCAATAAGTACATGATTGAGATACCGTGATTATCAGGATTGATTACTTGCATTAATTAACCGATTGAGATCCCCTGATTATACCCCAATCCCCAAATATCAAACCAAATCGAATACTGATCCCAACTACAGATCGGTGCTAGTACTGATCCCAACTACAGATCGGTGCTAGTACTGATCCCAGCGCCTGGGCAGGGGGTGGTCCCCCTGGTGTCCCCCTTGCCTGCCCCTTCGCTTCTAAGAAGCCTCCGATGTAGAAACCCTAGGCACCCGATCAAAACTCCACGAAACCTTCTGTAGCCACCGCACCATCGTCCATAGATCAGGGGGATCTGAAGTTCTTCCCGACACCCTGCCAGAGGGGATATCATCCCGGAGGCCTTTTTCTTCATCATTCCAGCCTCCGGTATGAAGCGTGAGTTGTTCCACCTTGAACTACGGGTCCATGTAGTAGCTAGATGGTTTTATCTCCTTGTGATTTCATGTATAGATTTTGTGAGCTTCGTTCATGATCAAGATCTAATCTATTTGTAATCATGCATGTTATGTTTGCGAGGATCCGATGGATATTGAGATTACTATGTAAGATTGATTAATGGTTTTGTCTATTTGATTCTATCATGTCTGTGTTATTTGTGATCTTGCATGCTCTCCGTTTTTAGTAGCTATCTTGGTCAAGTAGTTGCTAGTGACTCCAAGAGGGGGTATTTATACTCGATAGTGGGTTCATGCCTCTAGTTTCCAAGGGAAGTGACAGAAATCTCTTCGGTTGTAGATGTGATGTTGCCACTAGGGATAAAACAACGGTCTCTTGTTCATGGAACAAGTTGATTGTTTACCTTACACACTTTGCTTAAAGCAGTTGTCTGTTGCTTGCAACTTAATACTGGAGGGGGTTCGGATGATAACCTGAAGGTGGACTTCTAGTCATAGATGCAGTTGGATGGAGGTCTATGTATATTCTTGTATTGCCCAATCAAATCTCATAGGATCTTTTTGTCTAGTATTGCATTGTTATGCCTTGCTCAGTTCCTGTCAATTGCCCTACTGTAATTTATTTACCCTTAATGCCATGTTGTTTATCTAAGGAGAGCACCTCTAGTGAACTATGGACCCCGGTCCAATCTTTACCATTGATACATCTTCCACTGTTACTGTTTACTTGTTATAAACCATCATCACCTTCCACACCATATAGTTAATCCTTTGTTACAGCAACCGGTGAGATTGACAACCTCACTGTTAGTTGGGGCAAAGTATTGAGTTTGTGTTGTGTAGGTCTCCATGTTGCTTGTAGCACCTTTGGAGAATCAACAATCTCCAGAAGACTGCTCGATCCCCTCAACACCCGAGACATCCAGATTTAAGACGACAAGACTACCCGACGCCGCCAATACTACCCTCCAAGGAGAATAAAGAAAAGAAAAAGCATCGAGTTTATCTGAAGATGTCGCGAAGCCCCCCCCTTCTCTTTGTTTTAGCTACTAGCGACCCTCCGAAAATGACCTCCGCATCTGCAAACCCCGACACGGATAATGAAGAACTATCCCCTTCACGAGTATCAACCCCTCTTCAAGTCACCACCCTGGAAGATCCAATGGGAAGTCTTCGCCATAACACAAACGCCCCAAGAATCCAGAAGATAAGAAGGCTCGAAGGCAACGAGTATACTCCGTCATCAAACCAAAGAAACACAAAGATTTCAAGTGAAGACAACCCATCTGAAGCCAAAATGCCTCCACCTCGACTAAGGACTAATAAGAAACGTCGCTAACCACTAAAACTACCCCGAGATAACCCATACGACTTTGTTAGGTGACCACCATAGGAAGGTAGTCGCAATAAGGCGTCACTCGAGGATCTCAACTCCCGTGTCATGTCGATGCTCCAATACGAAGGATCTACCCCCAACCTCGACGACCCCAAGTAAAGATCTAAGGTGGAAAGATGGCGTCTTTCCACTCAATTCCAGAGGACCGACCATGAGAAGATAATACCAGAAGATCTACAATCCAAGAACCTGCCCCACGCACCATCTCGAGAGTCGTCCGAGGAACAAAAAACAGATTTCATCAACAATCTCCAGAAGACCGCTCGATCCCCTCAACACCCGAGACATCCAGATTTAAGATGACAAGACTACCCGACGCCACCAATACTACCCTCCAAGGAGAATAAATAAACCCAAAAGCATCAAGTTTATCTGAAGATGTCATGAAGCCCCCCTTCTCTCTGTTTTTGCTACTGACGACCCTCCGAAAAGGACCTCCGCATCTGCAAACCCCGAGACGGAGAATGAAGAACTGTCCCCTTCACGAGTATCAACCCCTCTTCAACTCACCACCACGGAAGATCCACTTGTCAAAACAAAACACCAGAGAAGGCACGACCCTCACTGCTGAAGAGGTGAATGTCCCTCAGACCCCGAGTAAATACTGTAACTAAATTTAGTACCCAACCCAAGGATGGCTACAAGATTCAAGGAGCACTCTTGACATAGTCCTTCGTACCCTAACCACTCACTTTTTCAACCCTTATAAAGTGATGGATCGTCTCGAAAACCGGTTCAGAAGGTGTCAAGTACCCTCACTGTTGGCTGGTGCAAATCTGCTGAATTCCGGAGGACCCGTTGGATGATATGCAAGAATTATGTCCTTCTTTGCGTGTTTTACCCATGACGTTGCATCAGACCGAACCCGAAACGACCCCTTTCCTAAAGGACCGCGTTACAAGACCACCAACATCCAACAGCAATCCTCAACCTACTGGACCCCTACCTAGCTCAGAACTAACTAACCGGAAGCTAGTTAAATGCCTTCCCCCCGCTACAACTACTATCTCAATAAGTGGTATCGACGTCTCTCACAAAGCGGATTATACAAGGTCAACAGAAGATAACCACCTCTGGACGAAAGGTGCAACGCCATCCCCTAGCATCAGCTACGACTCCCATAAGCAAGGCCTGCGACTCCACCAAAAACCCCTAGTGTTGATCTAATGGGGAAAGATTGCGTCTTTCCCGCACAAAAACTAGACAGAACCCTGGATGCGAGCACTAGTGATCGTCAAGTGATGACCACCCCTGCGGAATCCGAATCATCGACCCTGCAAGAAGGACGGAAATCTGCACTCCTCTAGAATCAAAAAGGTACTTCAGGAAAGTTCTCCACCATAGAGTCGACAACCCAGCCAGCATTTCTGGCATTGAAAGTCCAAGAAGGCAGAGAAGCTGACTTTAGAGGTAAAGGCTTGAAGAAGGCTCAACTCGCTGTCTCGCCTCAATAAGGAAGTACCACATCGACGCTAAACCTACCTATAATCGTCCTAAGTGAAAAGACTGCTTCTTTTCCAGTTGTTTAAATCTAAACCGCCCAATCAGAAGCCCCTCAGATCAGACACGTGACTGACCATGCTTTATTGTTGGAAAACCTATTAGCCTATAATAATTTCCGCCACTGAAATTGTTAAGCGTATGTTATCTCCCAACCCTACTACTCCCTAATCTCGGGACGAGATTATTTTAAGATGGAAAGGTCTGTAACATCCCATTTCAGCAACCCTGACCTACTGTCAGGAAGGCAAAAATCTGGGGGAACAAAAACTTTTTCTTGTTACATGTGCAATGTTTGTTTACTTGTTTCCTTGTGTCCTTGCAACTGATTGTGTATTAGGTGCTACTTCTTATCTCAACACTAGTTGACAAAACCTATTTTAAAAAAGAGATGTCTTGGCTCATCTTCCATATTCTCAAATGTTCTGGCATTTAAAAACCCGAGCCAAGATGACGTTGACAAAACAAAAATATTTTACTAGTTCTATTAACAAAACTATGGAGAACTAAAATATTATATCCTTATGTTTTCAAGACAGAACTTCAACTACTCTTACCCCTAGGTTTTCCAAAACCTCTATTCAAAACCTCTTCATTCCAAGATTGGTAGAAATACCAAGAGGTACTTATCTTACTTCAAAGTATAACCAATTCAAAATACCCATCCCTACCTCAAGCTAGGCTTGATGGTAACCCTAGTAGTAGTTGGATAAGTTTGATAAGATGAATTGCCTTGATCTGCTGATTGCATTGTGTGCTTAGGAACTAGAGTGAGCTAACGTAGTAGATCATCCCTTAGGACCCAATCTATGCTTGTGATCATCAATCTCATATCAAGCATCCAAGGTTGGATCTATCCTTAGCCACTAAAGTGATCATCTCATCTCCTAATCAGATGAATCCAGGGATAATCACTCCTGATAGTTTCTAACTCAGTGGAGACCCAATCCAAGCATGGATCCCCTATATTCATGCTATACCTCAACATCAACCACTTAATGGGAAGGATAAACCCTTGTCACCCTCTCAAATGTTTCCCTCTTGCATACTAGTCAAAATCCCCAAATCTGCAGAAATGGCTAAGTCTGGATTTCATACCTAGATTCAATCTTTGGAGCTCTACCTTTTCCAACCCATGTGCATTCTTGATAATGTATTTGAACCATCTTGTAGTACATGATTAGTAATACCAAATCACACTATTGTCATTGTCTAAGACATTCTAATTCACACTCATCCCTGATGGTTTTGTAGTCAAGATAGTAATCTTCTCTGCAAATCTTATCATCTTGCCTAGTTTGGCAGAAGCTCACATCTATATGCCACCTCCCCTTGACAAACTCTTTGCATGGTTATGATCTACTAACCATGTATTATCAAACCCTACTTCATTTATTTCCTTTGGAACCTTGTGCATCTTAAACCCACCTGGTTTATTTGGTATCAGGACAATCCTGCTATGCCAGCCTTATTTTCATCAAAGTTTGCCATTACTCCTACACCACCTAAAATACAAACAATCCCAAATCTTGCTTCCATGATCACCTATATGACTTGGTATGTCTATACATATACCCCTTGTACCAAGGTGAGCTCTGAGCTCACAAATACAACCATGTTTTGGTGGCACGAAAATAATAAAGCCCTAGATCCCCAAAAATCTAGTTTCCTCCCATTTCCGCAAAAATCCTTCAATACAAGTGTACAAGGATGTATGAATCAAGTATATATCATCTACTTTGGATATAATATTGTGCCAAATAATTTCCATAATTATTTGGAGCCTAAAGCTATTTAAATTATTTTTCTGGCAAAACCCTAAAATCTCTGTCTATAAAGGCAAGTTGGTTTTTCTCCAAATCACTTTGCCAACTCAATGCATATTTGAGTTCTCCACATCATACCCTATATCTCAAACTCAAAAATAAATATTTTTAAGATTCTTTATTATTTCTTTTGCCTTTTCTTAAAAAGCGTAAACAAGAAATAATTCCTAAAATACTTTCCCACCTAAATAAATTCAAATAAAATTCTCCAGTGTGTGTTATGGCATTTAGGACCATATCACATCAAAAACTAACCTTGTCCAATGGAAAAATATCATATGAGCTTCTAGAAACAACTTCTGCACTTTTTGAATAAATGCTTTTAAATGGGCTTGTAATCATTAGAAAAATCCCAAATAAATCTTGAAGAGATGATTGGACCTCCTCTATCTACCAGTACCATTTACCCACCTTCCTCAATAGAAGTTTCCAAATCTCCTTCACAACCCTTGCTTGAATCAATATTGCCAACCAAGCTTTTTATCAAGTCAAAACCCACCAAAACCTCCCCCAACCTGACCCACCAACTTGTATAGCACACTCTACACCCCTGGTAGACCACTACTGTAGCTTGACCCCTATGGTTTCCCCCTCTCCTTGTATTATGTGAAATGGAAGAGAGAGAGAGACATGTGGCCCCCCTTGCTTTCTTGCAAATATCTCCACCCCTAGGGCAGCCACTCCCCTCTCTGTCCACTAGCACGACCAGATCCCTCTGTCTCCTTGCCCAATGAATGGCCAGCTTCCCTCCCACACCCCTCCTACACTATGCCCACCATGGACCCTCTCCCCTTGGTTCTTAAAGGCCAGAGGCCACCAACCCCTCTCCTTCGCCCCATTTGCCCCCTGTGCTCTCCACTACCCTCCCCAGAACACCCATTCCCCCTCCCCAGTCATGCTTTGCCCAGGAGAACAAGAACTCTCCCTCTCGGCCATGGTCAAGATCAAGCTCGTGCGGCCTCCTCTCCGCCATCATCCTTCTGCATGTCACTGTGCCGACCCCCTCTTCATCTCCTACATCTGACCAGGCTCTTTTTCCTCTGCCTAGGTCCCTCCATGGCACTTCGTGGACAAGCTTGGATCCTCCGCGCCCTCCGCTCAACGCGGGAACCACCTTCCCGCCTCAGAATCTACCTCTTCTGCCCGTCGTTGAGATCGCCGAGGAGCACCGCGCCACCTCCTGGCCCCCCCCCTGGCCGGAGAAGCCCCCTAGGTGATATCACGCATCCCGCTTCCCCACCTTAGGGTTTCCTCGCCTGTGACCAGTCCCCCGTGAGGAAGACGACTCGCGTCCGTCTGATCTAAACAGATCCAACGGGCGAGATCGTTGCATACCCCTTCGCCCCCCTCATTCCTATGGCAAGCGGGCCCCACGCCGGTAGTTTCAAAATCGCGGCCTCCCATGTGTGCCCTTGCCGGGTGGGCCAGATCTGCACAGAGAGGCCCAGATCCCTCAGGATTCTGGCCCAACGAGCGCTTGTTCCTTTTTTTATTAAAAGACGGAACTAATAAAATAGCCACCAGGTTTAATTGCAAACAAAAATGGAAAATACCAAAAAAAGGCTTCATCTAAATTTTTACATGCTCTATGATGTTTTCCCTAACATGCAGACCAAGTACCTTGCCCTAATAATTTTCAGGATTATATTAACAATTAAAATACCAACATGTGTCTAGTTTACTAAAAATTAAATTCAGAGAGTTTGATATTTCCAAATGGTATGAACCCAATTGGTACTGAAGGATCTTAGCCATACCTTTCATGTCCCACTGGACCCACATAAAATTGCTTCCTAGATTACCTATAGCAAAAATAATAAAAACAGTGCATTTCTAACTTTAGAAAATTTTCTAGGCAAAAAAAAGTGTTTTTACCTAATTCCAACTCCCTGCACACATAAATATCAAAAACTTTCAAACACCAGTGCAACATATTTTTACAAGCCCCTGTTGAATTTTGGGGAATTAATAACTTCTATGCATGGTTATTTCACCACTAAATTCACTACATGAGTTCTGCAAATCAAAAAATGGTAATTACAATTTATACATAAAGGTATTTTCAATACCTAACTTGTGTCTTTGGAATCACATCAAGATCCCCTATAAATTTAATCTGATGAAAAAGACAAATCTCAAACAGAATTGCCTTTGGGAATTTCTTGAGGGCATTCTGGTAATTGTTTTGAGGTGATTCAAACTCTATGTGAACCATTCCATCAAATAATACCTAATCACCCAAGTAAATAATTTTTGAAACTCCAGAACAATTCTATTGAATTATTGCCTAAAACTAGAGCTTTAATCACTAGAAAACACTTTATAAATCAATGAAAATTGATAAAATAGTGAAACCACTTTTATGGGCTTCATCTTATCAATACCTATCTGATGGTACCATTGTTATACAATGGTATCATACAGATCAAGCTCTTGGTAAAAAACCCTCTCTTAGGTAGCTCCTACACTTTAAATCCAAAAGGATCCCTTTTCCTATGCCTCCAAATCTTCTCCCCATCCAATCAAATCATACCTCCAACACCTTACCGATGTATATCATGTAATTATACTTTTATTGATGTATGGTCTGATGTTTGTATGCATTGTATTGATTGTTGTGTTGTTTGCTTGCATGTATGCTCGATAACGGCGATAGTTGCGATTGTGTGCCGTCGAGAAGAAGGAAGCCTCGGAGTGTTATTATCGCTATCATTATTATTATTGGTTTTCTGGTATTCTAAAGAAGTCATGAGACATCTCTATGGTCACAGGAAAGACACATTCTTGCTCATACACCTTGTCCTATTATTTTACCTATGCATGTTTTTATCTACCCATTTATGCAAATTGCATTGTTTTACTATATTATGTTACGTGGGGAATGTTTGGCTCCTCCAAACCATTACCCCTTAGTACCATTAGGTACAACCCATCTTTATGATACCTAACTTCCCATAGTATGATAGATGGTGTTTAACACCATAACCCCTTGGAGACCCATTTTGGCCAAAGTAACAACTATGGGATGGGAAGACCCCGGAAAAAGGGTTACAAAAATGTTTTATGAGGAAACCTTGGGGAGGCTTGGCCTGCCAAGTGGATTTGAAAATAAGAAAGGTTTTGGTTTTACAAAATGGTTGGACGAAATATGGAGGAAATTTTTTATGAAAACGCACCCGGTTCTTTGCAGTTTTGCTAGAACAATTAACCCGTGCAACCACATTACTCTGGAATAGGACAGGGCTGGGCTGGAAGTTTGTCTAATCCTGTTAGGTGTATCAAACTACTACGGGGGAGAAAAAATTCCCGAAGGATGGGCTTTCCCCTGTAAAGTCCCATGTGAAACATCGGTCTGGGGAAGGTAAATACCGTCTAAAGCCGGCCAGACGATACTATGAACCCCTCACTAAAAGCGCACACCCTGTAGGGTGCAAAACGCACTCCGGTTGGCTTGTGACTATATAGGGTGTCCCGGTTTTGAGGGGATTAACCTCATAGGGTAGGCACTTGTATCGAAGAGGGCATCCGGAAGGTCTTGACCGGTTATTCGACCCACGATCAGTGTAGATCAGGAACGGGTAATCAGATGGTGTGGGTACAGTGTATAACCTATGTAGAGTGTAAATCTATTTGAATATCCGTGTCCACGGTCATGGACGGTTGGGAAGGTTGTTGTAGAGCGGTGCTGGTTTTGTTTTCAAAAAGGACTTCAAAAAAAGCAATGGCTTGGAAATGATTTGACCATGAGATGGTCGGGAAAAAAAATAAGGAAGGAGTTTGGTCATGAGATGACCGGAAGGAAAAACAAATGGGTGACCCAAATCCTAGTATTTTCTAAAAGCTTTTTTTCAAAAAGATTTCCAAATTGTTTTACAAAAGATTTTCAACAAAGATATAGATATATATATGCTATATCTACAAGAGAAACTAGTTTATAAAAGAATCCATCATGTAGCCATCCTACCACAGCCATATTGCATATCCTTTATTATTGTTCTCGTAGGGTGGTCTGCGAGTACATTCCAAGTACTCACCGGCATTGTCCCTAGATATTTACTTGGCCAGACTTTCAGATGATTGAGAGAAATGATGGAGTTGCCGACGTCTGTGAGAGCTAGGCTGTCTTCCCAGTCAGTTTCCTGTAGGTTCAGGCATGACATGGGCTCTACGCTTGAAGACTTCCGCTATTGATGTTGTATCGCCATAATGGCATAAATGTAAGTACTTGTATTCGTTAATTCTGGATGTTGTAATGATACTTGTCGGTTATGCTCACGATTCACTGATCATGGGAATGTGAAATGCATGCATAACGGGTATTCTCGGACCGTAAATCCGGGGGTGCCACAGACTTGGTATCAGAGCCATCCGTACTGTAGGAGACCTTAGTTAGCATGGATGTTAGACAGGACAACCCCTATTTTTGAAAACACCGGCTTTCAAAATCTACTTCTCAAAAGCTTTTAGAAAGATTTCTTATCTTATGTTCTATGATTTAAAAGAATTGAAAATGGATTACTCTATATCTCGTCTACTTCAAAAGGTCCGTTCCAACATAGTCCGAATTGGATACTATGAGACGGAGACACCGAGACAAGCAAAACAAAGGAGCTACCAACAACGAAAGACACTACAAGATCGCCCTACCAACGGAGTCCTTCAACAACCCCCCCCCCCAAATTGATTAAGTACGACACCGACGACAAGATATGGCAAGAACGAAGTCAAGACCCTCGTAACGCCCGTACATAGGATTCCGCTTATGGCGTGTAGTCACCCCTTAGTATCTATGGTACGCTCTGCCTACTTGTCTTGTGCTTGTGTGATGCTTGAAATATGTTGCTTGTTTGCCTCGGATCACTCTATCCTATTGTATGAACACCTTGTAGGCGTATCCCGACGCTAACCCTCTCAACCCCATAGCTGGAAACCTCTCCTCGGCAGGATGGCCACATAAAGAAATCCTTGAAAACTCCTACTCATGCCTTTGTTCCAATCGCCCCCAAAGGAGCAAAGACCTAGTCCACTCTCCGCCGAATCAACGGGAAGTCTTCGCCATAACACAAACGCCCCAAGAAGCCAGAAGATAAGAAGGCTCGAAGGCAACGAGTATACTCCGTCATCAAACCAAAGAAACACAAGGAGTTCAAGTGAAGACAAACCATCTGAAGCCAAAATGCCTCCACCTCGACTAAGTACTAATAAGAAACGTCGCTAACCACTAAAACTACCCCGAGATAACCCATACGGCTTTGTTAGGTAACCACCATAGGAAGGTAGTCGCAATAAGGCGTCACTCGAGGATCTCAACTCTCGCGTCATGCCGATGCTCCAAGACGAAGGATCTACCCCCAACCTCGACGACCCCAAGTAAAGCTCTAAGGTCGAAAGACGGGGTCTTTCCACTCAATTCCAGAGGACCGACCATGAGAAGATAATAACATAAGATCTACAATCCAAGAACCTGCCCCATGCACCATCTCGAGAGTCGTCCGAGGAACAGAAAATAGATTTCATCAACAATCTCCAGAAGACTGCTCGATCCCCTCAACACCGAGACATCCAGATTTAAGATGACAAGACTACCCGCCGCCGCCAATACTACCCTCCAAGGAGAATAAATAAACCCAAAAGCATCGAGTTTTTCTGAAGATGTCGCGAAGCCCCCCCTTCTCTCTGTTTTTGCTACTGACGCCCTCCGAAAAGGACCTCCGCATCTGCAAACCCCGAGATGGAGAATGAAGAACTGTCCCCTTCAAGAGTATCAACCCCTCTTCAAGTCACCACCACGGAAGATCCACTCATCAAAACAAAACACCAGAGAAGGCACGACCCTCACTGCTGAAGAGCTGAATGTCCCTCGGACCCCGAGTAAATACTATAACTAAAGTTAGTACCCAACCCAAGGACGGCTATAAGATTCAAGGAGCACTCTCGACATAGTCCTTCATACCCTAATCACTCACTTTTTTAACCCCTAGCAAGTGATGGATCGTCTCGAAAACCGGTTCAGAAGGCGTCAAGTACCCTCGCTGTTGGCCGGTGCAAATCTGCCGAATTCTGGAGGACCTGTTGGATGATATGCAAGAATGATGTCCTTCTTTGCGGGTTTTACCCACGAAATTTCATCAGACCAAACCCAGAACGACCCCTTTCCTAAAGGACCGTGTTACAAGACCGCCAACATCCAACAGCAATCCTCAACCTATTGGACCCCTACCTAGCTCAAAACTAACTAACCGGAAGCTAGTTAAACGCCTTCCCCCGCTACGACTACTATCTCAAGAAGTGGTATCGATGTCTCTCACAAAGCGGATTATACAAGGTCGGTAGAAGATAACCACCTCTGGACGAAAGGTGCAACGCCATCCCCCAGCATCAGCTATGACTCCCATAAGGAAAGCCTGTGACTCCACCAAAAACCCCTAGTGTCACTCTAAGGGGAAAGACTGCGTCTTTCCCGCCCAAAAACCAGACAGAACCATGGATGCAAGCACTAGTGATTGTCAAGTGATGACCACCCCTGCGGAATCCGAATCATCGACCCTGCAAGAAGGACGGAAATCGGCACTCCTCCAGAATCAAAAGGTACTTCAGGAAATTTATCCACCACAGAGTCGACAGCCCACCCAGCACTTCCGGCATTTCAAGACCAAGAAGGCAGAGAAGCTGACTTCAGCGGTAAAGGCTTGAAGAAGGCTCAACTCGCTGTCTCGCCTCAAGAAGGAAGTATCCCGTCAACGATAAACCTACCTAGAATCATCCTAAGGGGAAAAGACTGCGTCTTTTCCAGTTGTTTAAATGTAAACCGCCCAATCAGAAGCCCCTCGGATCGAACACGTGACTAACCATGCTTTATTGTTGGAAAACCCGTTAACCTATAATAATTTCCGCCGCTGAAATTGTTAAGCGGATGTTATCGCCCAACCCTACTCCTCCCTAATCTTGGGACGAGATTATTTGAAGGGGGAAAGGTTTGTAACATCCCAATTTCAGCAACCCTGACCTACTGTCAGGAAGGCAAAAATCAGGGGGAACAAAAAAAATCTTGTTACATGTGCAATGTTTGTTTACTTGTTTCCTTGTGTCCTTGCAACTGAGTGTGTATTAGGTGCTACTTCTTATCTCAACACTAGTTGACAAAACCTAAAAAGAGATGTCTTGGCTCATATTTCATATTCTCAAATGTTCTGGCATTTAAAAACCTGAGCCAAGATGACGTTGACAAAAAAAATATTTTACTAGTTCTATTAACAAAACTATGGAGAACTAAAATATTATCTCCTTATGTTTTCAAGACAGAACTTCAACTACTCTTACCCCTAGGTTTTCCAAAACCTCTATTCAAAACCTCTTCATTCCAGAACCCCTATGCCAGCCTTATTTTCATCAAAGTTTGCCATTACTCCTACACCACCTAAAATACAAACAATCCCAAATCTTGCTTCCATGATCACCTATATGACTTGGTATATTTATACATATACCCCTTGTACCAAGGTGAGCTCTGAGCTCACAAATACAACCATGTTTTGGTGGCACGAAAATAATAAAGCCCTAGATCCCCAAAAATCTAGTTTCCTCCCATTTCCCCAAAAATCCTTCAATACAAGTGTACAAGGATGTATGAATCAATTATAAATCATCTACTTCGGATATAATCTTGTGCCAAATAATTTCCATAATTATTTGGAGCCTAAAGCTATTTAAATTATTTTTCTAGCAAAACCCTAAAATCTCTGTCTATAAAGGCAAGTTGGTTTTTCTCCAAATCACTTTGCCAACTCAATGCATATTTGAGTTCTCCACCTCATACCCTATATCTCAAACTCAAAAATAGATATTTTTAAGATTCTTTATTATTTCTTTTTGCCCCTTTTCTTAAAAGGCAGAAACAAGAAATAATTCCCTAAAAATACTTTCCCACCTAAATAAATTCAAATAAAATTCTCCAGTGTGTGTTATGGCATTTAGGACCATATCACATCAAAAACTAACCTTGTCCAATGGAAAAATATCATATGAGCTTCTAGAAACAACTTCTGCACTTTTTGAATAAATGCTTTTAAATGGGCTTGTAATCATTAGAAAAATCCTAAATAAATCTTGAAGAGATGATTTGACCTCCTCTATCTACCAGTACCATTTACCCACCTTCCTCAATAGAAGTTTCCAAATCTCCTTCACAACCCTTGCTTGAATCAATATTGCCAACCAAGCTTTTTATCAAGTCAAAACCCACCAAAACCTCCCCCAACCTGACCCACCAACTTGTATAGCACACTCTACACCCCTGGTAGACCACTACTGTATCTTGACCCCTATGGTTTCCCCCTCTCCTTGTATTGTGTGAAATGGAAGAGAGAGAGACATGTGGCCCCCCTTGCTTGCTTGCAAATATCTCCACCCCTAGGGCAGCCACTCCCCTCTCTGTCCACTAGCACGACCAGATCCCTCAGTCTCCTTGCCCAATGAATGGCCAGCTTCCCTCCCCACACCCCTCATACACTATGCCCACCATGGACCCTCTCCCCTTGGTTCTTAAAGGCCAGAGGCCACCAACCCCTCTCCTTCGCCCCATTTGCCCCCTGTGCTCTCCACTACCCTCCCCAGAACACCCATTCCCCCTCCCCAGTCATGCTTTGCCCAGGAGAACAAGAACTCTCCCTCTCGGCCATGGTCAAGATCAAGATCGCGCGGCCTCCTCTCCGCCATCATCCTTCTGCATGTCACCGTGCCGACCCCCTCTTCATCTCCTACATCTGACCAGGCTCTTTTTCCTCTGCCTAGGTCCCTCCCTGGCGCGTTGTGGACAAGCTTGGAGCCTCCGCGCCCTCCGCTCAACGCGGGAACCACCTTCCCGCCTCAGAATCTACCTCTTCTGCCCGTCGTTGAGATCGCCGAGGAGCACCGCGTCACCTCCTGCCCCCCCTGGCCGGAGAAGCCCCCTAGGTGAGATCACGCATCCCGCTTCCCCGCCTTAGGGTTTCCTCGCCGGTGTCCACGGTCATGGACGGTTGGGAAGGTTGCTGTAGAGCGGTGCTGGTTTTGTTTTCAAAAAGGACTTCGGAAAAAGCAATGGCTTGGAAATGATTTGACCATGAGATGGTCGGGAAAAAGAAGAAGGAAGGAGTTTGGTCATGAGATGACCGGAAGGAAAACAAATGGGTGACCCAAATCCTAGTATTTTCTAAAAGCTTTTTTTCAAAAAGGTTTCCAAATTGTTTTATAAAAGTTTTTCAACAAAGATATAGAGATATGCTATATCTACAAGAGAAAATAGTTTATAAAAGAATCCCTCATGTAGCCATCCTACCACAGCCATATTGCATATCCTTTATTATTGTTCTTGTAGGGTGGTTTGCGAGTACATTCCAAGTACTCACCGGCATTGTCCCTGGCTATTTACTTGGCCAGGCTTTCAGATGATCGAGAGAAACGATGGAGTTGCCGACGTCTGTGCAAGCTAGGCCGTCTTCCCAGTCAGTTGCATGTAGGTTAAGGCATGACAGGGGCTCTACGCTTGAAGACTTACGCTATTGATCTTGTATCGCTATAATGGCATAAATGTAAGTACTTTTATTTGTTAATTATGGATTTTGTAATGATACTTGTCAGTTAACGCGCTTAGGGACTCGGTGCGCCACAGACAGCGCCGCTCGCCGGATGCTCAACCTCACCACTCGCCACGCTCGGCAACAACCACTACTATTTTCAAAATATGAGCCTCAAGTCGCCTCTACAAGCCAACTCGAGCCTCGGGGAGTACTCCTAGGCATGCTGTGTGTACGCGTGGTTCCGCGATCATGACTCGCCTCAGCATCGACACGCTCGGGGACTCGTCACCGCGGACTCGCCTCGCATACTCTCCACGCCGGGGACACGCTGACTCGCCCTCGCGTACTCTCCACGCCGGGGACTCGCCGACGCGACTCGCTCGCCAGATACTCAACACGCCGGGACTTCGCCGTGGACTCGCCATCATGACTCGCCACAGATCGACACGCCGGGGACTTGTCACCGCGGACTCTCACAGACTCTCCACGCCGGGACTTCGCCAGCGGACTCGCCACAGTACTCAACACGCTCGGGACTCGCCACAGATTAACACGCCGGGGACTCGCCGCCGTGGACTCGCCGCTACTCAACACGCCGGGACCCGCCTCGCATTAACGCGCTTAGGGACTCGGCGCCACAGCATAGCCGCCGGATGCTCGACCTCACCACTCGTCGCGCTCGGGGACTCGACACTCGTTGGTCGCTCGACCTCGCCACTCGCTGCGCTCGGGGACTTGGCACGCTCCATGTTCGGGAACTCGCCGCAACTGGCGGCTTCACCGACACCCTACGTCTTTCGCCAACTGGCCATCACCAACTGGCTCACGCCGACCGCCTCCCGCTTCACGGTTATTTTCTCTGTTCAGGAGCTCGTTGTCGATTCGCCACGACTCATCGTCAAGACTCTCCGCGCCCTGCCTCAATCCCACATCGAATTGACAATGCGCTCGGGGACTACTGATGGGGGAATACCAATCGGGGTATACCCACGAAGCGGATTCGCCAGCTGGATCGAGCCGACTGGAACCTAGCCCTGAGCGGGTCGACTCGCCCAATACGGCGACTGGCGCATGCTGGACCCAGACGAGTGGCGCCGACTAGAGGCCCAAGATGGCGACTTCAATGCGTAGCCCACCAAAACCCTTGTAAACCCTAACTGGCTGCATATATAAAGCCACCAGGGGCACCCCCACGGGGTAGGCTCTCCCACAATAGATCAGATCTAGTCTCTCCCTCCGCCTACGGCGGCTCCATTGTAAACCAATCTATGATCATATACTGGATTGATAGCAGGACGTAGCGATCCTCCACCGAGAGGACGTGAACCTGGGTACATCGTGTGCCAATCTCGCTCCCGGATTCTCCTACGTCGCCTTGCTCCCTCTACATAAGCTACCCCCAGTAGCATCTGCCATGCAATACCACGACAAGTGCACATATCGTTTGTAGCTAGTTTCGAAATAAAGATATCGATCCCACAGGGAACAGGAGTTCTGAAGTATAATAACTCTTGAATTAAATACTAAAATAGTAATGCTAAATAACGTTCTATGTAACAAGATAAAATGCGAGTTTTATATAAAAAGGTATTTTGGGTTTTTGTATAAGAGAACAATAAGTGAAGTAAAACAAATTGAATGCAGAAAGTAAGTATTACGTATGTAAAAGAGATATGAAACTGCAATGGGGAAAAGTGTTCTCAGGGATTAGCGGATACACCTCTAGCATTATAAAGGGTTTAAGGTAAAGATTATTATCGTGAACATTCTCAACTATGTATGTGTGGGTGGAACTCCGTAATTGGACGAATAGGAAGCAACCACTACTCACATCATCCTCATAACCACATCAGACAATCAATCGGCATCAATCGAATTATTGTGCTATTAAGGGACTTTATCCCGTAGGATGTATCCCATGGCATGGACAATGTTCCATGAGTTTCCTCGGTTCCCAAGTTGATACGTAAGGACTACTAACAACTTTATAGTCACTGTAAGTGCTAGCACACCTCCGTCTACCAACAAGTAGTTCCCTCCATCAAGTCCCCACAAGAGTCAAATATTGAGAGGCCGACTTCTCCCAGCATCAAGATAAAGACAATCTAACACATGGTCACAACGATGAATATCATAATAAACTTTATCTTATTTAAGTCTCATGCTAGGGTTTTTCCATCTCCCAAAGAACTAATGATCTACTTAGACATGGAGGCAATCAAAATCATGGAAAAGACAATGGAATCTATCATAGATGAATAGTACTTGTATAAAACTATCATAGATCGCATGTAATTCTTCTCCACTTCTTCGGACCACTCATCCATGTCCTCTTCTTCTGCGCTCGACATAGAGTGGCTAAGTTGTTCCTAGGTAGTGGGATGATGGAGAAATATGGTTGTGGCTATGGTGTCGTCCATCTCTTGACGGCCCAATCCTTATAAGCTCAACAACCCCTCGGAAGGAAACATTAGGAAGCCAAGCGGCCGGGCAGGAAACGGTGGCGGGAACCCGCGCGCCCGGACAGGAAATGCCACACTTTTTGAAAAGGGATGTTACCTTCGATCCGGATTCACGGATGTATTATAATAACTTTTTTCCCTAGAAGACATAGGTTTAATCGATCCTTGGAAAGCAATGCTAAAAGGAAATAATAAGGACACGTCTACAATACTTTATTTCTTTGTTTTACCTTAGTTTACCGGATCAATCTAGTTTAATTTTATAGTGGGTTGAATCAATGGATGGAGATAGGCCAGGGTTGAAGATCCATATGCAGCTGCACATCATATGGGATAAAAGATAATAATAAGCATAGTGATTGATACGTCGTAAACGTATCTATAATTTTTGATGCTCCATGCTTGTTTTATATCAACTTTCTTATGTTTTTCTACACTTTGAGGTATTTTTATACATTTTTCAGAACTAACCTATTGACAATATGCCCCAGTGGTAGTTGCCTGTTTTCTGCTGTTTTTGGTTTAAGAAAATCTAGTAAGTAAATATTCTCGGAATTGGACGGGACAAAAGCCAAAGTCAATATTTTACCAGAAGGAAAACGGAGTCCCGAGGGGAGACGAAGTAAGGCCACGAGTCGGCCACACCTGGTGGCGGTGCAGCCTAGGGGAGGGGCGCCAACTCTAGGTGTGGGCCCCTTGGGCGCTCACCGGCCTTGCCCTTTCGCCTATAAAATCACCCCGATGCAAAAATCCTAAGGACCCGATCAAATTTCCACGAAATAGTCCGTAGCCACCGCCATCTCCATCCCTAGATCGGGGGATCCGAAGCTCTTCCTAGCACCCTGCCAGAGGGGAGAGATCATCCTGGAGGCCTTCTTCATCATCGTGCCAGCCTCCGGAGTGATGCGTGAGTAGTTCACCTTTGGACTATGGGTCCATAGCAGTAGCTAGATGGTTGTTTCTCCTCCTTTGTGTTATCATGTTTAGATCTTGTGAGCTCCTTTCATGATCAAGATCATTTATTTATGTAATCCTACATGTTGTGTTTGTTGGGATCCGATGGATATTGAGTACTATGTTCAAGATTGATTATTTATTCTATCATGCTGTATTATTTGTGATCTTGCATGCTCTCCGTTGTTCGTAGATGCTTTGGCCAAGTAGATGCTTGCAACTCCAAGAGGGAGTATTTATGCTCGATGGTAGGTTCATGCCTCTAGTAATCTGGGGATAGGGACGACTCTATATTTTGTGGGGCCCTTGTACGAAATTGATGCATGGGACCCTAAGGCTAATGCATATATAATCGTATCTAAAAAAATTAGACACATATGTATGTACCTTCAATCGTAAAATATTATAATTAATATCCAACCACATATTCTTAATCTCAAAATATAACAAGTAGTATTTTTTGCTAGTTTAAATACCTTAAATAGGAAATAATCCAATGAGTCCAATGAAAGTAATGCTTCAATTATTTAAAAAAGCTTCTTCGGGCATTTTTAGATGCAAAATCATTAAATACATTCTCAAGACCAATTTTAACTAAGATATCCTTCTCAATATAACATGTAGTCAAACCATTCAATCTGTCTTATAACATAGACGCAAAATTTCCTCCTCCGTATTGTCCTCATTAATGTCAACATTTGCGTTTAACCCGTAGAAATAACAATTAGTTACGAACGTCTACAAAACTTGAAACTATTTAGTTACTTTTTGTCTATTGGAGATATGCCCTAGAGGCAGTAATAAATATAGTTATTATTATATCTTTGTGTTTATGATAAATGTTTACATTCATGCTATAACAGTATTAACAAGGAAACATTAATACTTGTGTAATTTGTAAACTAAATTAGAGTCCCTAGTAAAGCCTCTTCATAATACTAGCTTGTCGGTTAATATATGATTGTGGTTTCCCTATCATGAACATTGAGATGTTATTAACAACAAGATCATATCATTAGGAGAATGGTATGATGGACATACTCCTATAGATAAGCGTAGCATAAAGATCAAGTCATTTTAATAGTTCAATTGTTATATGCTTTCTGATACATAGTAACCTAATTCCTTCGACCATGAGATCATGCTTATCACCATCACCGGAAGGATGCTTTGATGACATCAAACACCACACCGTAACTGGGTGGCTATAAAGGTGGCATTGAGTGTTCGGAAAGTATGGGTTGAGACAGATGAATCAAGAGTGGGATTTGTCCATCCATATGACGGATAGATATATTCTGGGCCCTCTCGGTGGAATGTCATCCAATTACCTTGCAAGCATGTGACTGGCTCACAAGGGATCACATATCACGGGAACGAGAAAAGAGTACTTATCGGTAACGAGGTTAAACTAGGTATGCAGAGATACCGATGATCAAAACCTCGGATAAGTAAACTATCGTGAGACAAAGGGAAATTGGTATCGTATGTAAGTGGTTCATTCGATCATAAGTAATCGTAGAAATATGTAGAGCCATATGAATTTCTAGATTCCTCTATTGGTTATTGTTGAGAAGTGTCTCGGTCATGTCCGCATAATTCACGAACCGTAGGGAGACACACTTAAGGATTCGATGTTGTTGAGTAGTTATGGAATGATGAGTAAGATACCGAATGTTGTTCGGAGTCTCGGATGGGATCCGGGATATCACAAGGAGATCCGGAATGGTCCGGAGAATAAGATTCATATAAGGAAAGTCCTGTTTCGGGGTTGGAGAATGGTTCCGGTGTTTTCATCAGGAATGTTCTAGAAGGTTCCGGAAGGTCCGGCACTCCGGAGGGGAAGGGTACAATGTGTCATAACAAGTTGGAATGGTTGCATCATGTACTAGGTGTCATCGCTGAGCAAAATAAAGGGATAAATCAAATCCTAGTTTGAAAAGTCAAACGCCAATTTGAAAAGTCAAACGACAAGTTTGCTTGGTGGAGGGAGAGTAGGAAACCTACTTGGGGAGGAGTTCCTCTCCCTCCACCGCCGGCCAAGGAGGCCGAGTTGGGGAGGGACTCCCCTCCCCTTGGCCGCGCCCTCCCACCTATATAAGGAGGGGCAGGGTTGCCCCTCCAAGACCGACACCTCTCTCCTCTAAACCTAACCCTAGCCGCCGGCCTCCACCAAAGTCGCCGCCGCCCTAGGGTTTGCCCAAGCCGCCGACTTGGGGAAATCCCCTTGCCCTAGCCGCCGGCCTAGATCCCTCTACTTGGTGCCTCTAAACCCTAGATCGCCAAGCCTCTCTCATAGTCCACCATACTCGCTCCAGCTTAAGGCAAAGCCCTGCGAGATCTCCCCTCTACTTCCGATACCACGCCGTCGTGCTGTCGGAATCGCGAGGAGAGTGCTACAACCTTCGCTGCCTGCTGGAACAAGGGAGAGGAAGGTCTTCATCGAGTACCGAACGTGTGACCGATCATTGAGCACCTTAAGCCGGGCCCGGAAGGATCGTCTACACGATCTTGAGATCGAGAAGAGTACGACTACATCACCCACGAGAATCCGCTCTCGTTAACCGCTTTGGAATCCTCGAGGGTGAGTTCCTCTATCGACTCGTTTCTACAATCTAGTAGATAGATCTTGGCTTGTTTGTTTGCATGCGGTATAATTTTTTTGTTTTCCATGCTACGAACCCCTATAGTGGTATCAGATCCGTGTCTATATGTAGATATGTTGCACGAGTAGAACACAATGGTCATTGTGGGCGGTGGTGCTTTTATTATCAATTGCGTCTTGTGTACTTTGCATCTTGCGGTATGATGGGATGAAGCGGCCCGGGCTAACCTTACATGACATCGTCCATGAGACTTGCTCCACGCTAAACATGCAACTTGTACTGCATAAGTGGCTTTGCGGGTGTCTGTCTCTCCCATTATAGTAAGATCCAATTTACAACGGGCACTTGATAGTTCTAGCATCAACGTTGTGGTTCTTGTTAAAAGTTAGCGACACTTATTGAAAGCCCCAAACCACGTAAAATATGCAAAGAAAAATAGAGGCGTCTAACTTTGTTTTGCAGGGGTGTGCTGTGATGTGATATGGCCATGATTGTGATTATATTTGATGTATGCAATGTTCCTTATTGTAAGTTGGCAACCGGCAGGAGCCATATGGTTGTCTTTAATTTCTGTTAAGATTCTCGTGTCTATTCAAAGTAGTTGTAATAGTTGAAGCTGGTGGA
Organism: Avena longiglumis; assembly: GCA_030063025.1. Lineage (NCBI taxonomy): Eukaryota > Viridiplantae > Streptophyta > Magnoliopsida > Poales > Poaceae > Avena > Avena longiglumis. The sequence goes on from CP125976.1 coordinate 525,380,473, forward strand.
CGACAACCATGGAGCAGCGTCATTGACCTTGATGCAATGCCGGTGATGATGGAGATCATGTTCGTGCTTGAAGATGGAGATAGGAAGCACAAAGAATAAAGGCCATATCATATCACATATTATGAATTGCATGTGATGTTAATCCTTTATGCATCTTGTATTGCTTAGTTAACGACGGTAGCATTATAAGATGATCCCTCAGGCACACAAATTTCAAGTTTTAAAGTGTTCATCCTTAGTTAGCACAATTGCTAAAACTTGTTGTTTCGAAGCACCACGTGATGATCGGGTGTGTTAGATTCTGCAAGTGTGTACAACGTAAGCAAGCCAGTTTTGCTCATGCAGAAACTAAGGTTTGATATTGACGAGCCTAGCATATACAGACATGGTCTCGGAACACGGATCAGCGAAAGGTAAAGCATTGTAACATCCCAAAAATATTGAACTTGGATCATCAAACTCTAAGCATCAAAATTAGGGTTAACAAAAACTTCTCTAAATAAAATTATGGAAGCATGCATATGTGTATGCATTGATTTTGAAATTCTTTTGAACCACCTTGTTTGTGTGTTCCATTGCTTGTAAATGGATGCTTAGGTGAAATAAACATCATCTAAACATTTCCCACACTTTTCCTAAAGACAAGTAAATCAAAACAAATAAAATAAGGGAATGGTCATTTTGACCAATTTAACTCCCATGCCTACTTTGGCTGTCTCAAACTTTCAGAACCCAACAGAAACTTTTCTGGATCTTTGCACCCCTTGAATGTACTCATAACAAAGTATCAAGGCCCACTTTGTGATCATCCAGAAACTTTCAAATGCATAGTTAAAATGACAATTCAAAATTGAATCTATATCATATGGGAAGATCCCACTTTTTTAAAAACCACTCAAACAAGCTCAACTTTCAAAACCCAAGCATCTGCAGACTCACCAGAACCAAACTAGCACACCCACCAAAAATCTTTTCAAAATTCAAAACTTGAGTTCTTGCGGCCATTTCATCAAACAGGTTGCAGACACAAATCATACAAAATCTAAACACTATAGTGAGCAGTGATTGAAGCCTAACTTGTTCCCTCTCTGGTTGCAACTAGGCTTTAGTAGATCATCTAGATCAATTGCACACCCTTAGCATCACTGTAATCTTGGCATTGCCATCAATGGTGAGCAGGCCGAATGCACCCTTGTCACCCCCATGTCGACAACCATCTAGGAGGAGAAACAAGCCTAGCCAGCATGTCTGGGAGCAAGCCAACACCCCACCGCCACTCCCTACCCACCGCTCGAACGTTGCCAGCCACTGGACCACGCGCACGAACCATGCCAACCTCGCCAGCAACCATGCCGAGAGCACGCCCCGTGCGCCACGCTCGACCGAAGCCCACAGACCGCGCGCCGCCCTTGCCGCGTGCATACGTGATCACCACCGTCCCAGCAACCCCGCAGACACGCTCGTTCACTGCCGCGCGGACCACGCGCGATGTGCGCCATTAAGTTTTCCATCGGGCACGCGCAGAGCACCGTCGCGTTCCGACTCAACCGCACCGCCCCACGTCTCGCCACCGTGTCGTTGAGCATTTCCAGGGAGCACCGCACCGCCCCCTACCTTTGCCCAAGCCGATAGCCATCTGTACCATCGCCCCCGACGAGCTCACCGTGTGCCCCGTCGGTCCTCTCGCTCAACTATAAATAGAGGCCACCCCCAGTCGAATTCTTCACACCATTCTACTCCCCTATCCTCACTGATCGTGCCACACCGTTCCCGGAGCAAGGAGAGCACCACCTCGTCGGAATTTCACCGGAGCCCGCCGCCTCTGGAGAAGAAGGGAGCCAGCGATTGGAGCCACCCAAGAGGAGCCACCGGTACCAGGAGATTCGCCGTCGCCGACTTCGTCGTTCGCCCGCCTCGCCGACCCTCGCCTGCACCCTGGTGAGCCCCCAACGACCCCCACTGGCCGCGCTAGGTTTCTGTCTCGCCGGCGTTGCCCAACGTCGATGATGACTCTCAGCCGTTGGATTAGAACTAGATCGAACGCACCACAGTGCCCCATACCGCTTCGCACCCCCCTGTGTCACTAACGCGTGGGGACAGCCACTTAAGCAGACCGCGGAAGCACTGCGCTTAGCAGGCCGGCCCAGTATCGTTTCCCGCGCAGTCCAGTTATTTGAATTAAACCTTTTCTATTTTATTTCAAACACACTTCTGTACCCATTTTCAAAAATCAACCCAGGTCGACTCAGTGCACCAATTTGAATGAAACCAATTTTGTTAGAAAGGTATGGGAATGCTGAATCCAAGACTGTTGGATTCAAGTCATTTGGATCTGTAGATCATGCTTGGTAAAAATAACAAGGCAGAAGCTTTTCTGCATTCAAACATTTTTCAAAGTTAAACCACAATATCTTTTGAGTTGATTCCAACTCTCAAAAATCACATTTAACTATACCTTTCAGAATATATAAAAATATATAGGGTTACTTACAGAAATATTGTTCAAGTAATAAAAGAATGCCACATAGGCATTTCTAGCCATTTTAATTAATTAAAATAAAAGGGTTAAACCTTATTAAATTGTGACACCACTTTAAATCACATTCCCATGGACTAAAATATGTGGTGATGACATGTGTCAACATGATCCCATATTTGGTTTGGAGAATATTAAATCTTAAGTAGTGTTTCAATGAGTAGAAATTACTTTTCTAAAAATAAAAGGGATATTTTAAACCAAACCCAAATCTTGTAATGTTAGTGATGATGCTAGATCATCTATAGGGCCCCTTTGTGTGATGATTGCCAGTAGTTAAGTATTGCTTGGTGATTGTGTACATCGTATTTATTTATAGACGCTAGTACCGACCAAGGATACGAGGAGGAAGGAGGATTCTACGAAGAAGAAGCCGAGGAGAACTTCAACCACTGCTCTGCACAAGGCAATCCTTACTAATCAAGTTGCCCTATGCAAGCCAATACCTGCAAGCTATTAATTTAGCAAGCTTATACTGATAATGTGCAAGTTACTACTTGCTTGTTACCATGCCAACCATATGCCTTAAGCATATGTGATCATACCCACTTGATAACCCAATCCTAGTTTTACTTGCAAGCTCCTTACTTTATTTCTTTATCAAAGCTCTTACTTAGAGTTTATTTAAGTGACTTGTAGATTCTAGACAGATATTTTTGAAGGTTGCATAAAGAACATAAAATTTGGCCTAAGTTAGAAACCTTGATATCATCCTAAGATATAAGGTTGTACTTAGTTGAAACTCCACTAGTTTCCACCCCTCATTAGTGCTACCCCCACTTGTAGATGCTAGTGCTAAGCATAAAACTTGATCAACTTTAGATGGGAATACTTGGTGAAAATGGTTATGAAAACCTTACAATGATGGATCATTCTACTAAGATGTTTTGACATATGTTTCTGAACACCAGATGATTTTGGTGATGAAAATGTTGAGACATGAGCCTTAGCCCTTTATAAAACTGATGGTTGTCTGGATGTGATACCATTCCAATTTTATCGTACAACCACAATACCCGAAGGTTGGGTAGGTCTTGACTGGAAACTTATATACCTTAGTATTAGTTCCCTCACGGCCAAGGTCTGAGCTGAGGCTACCTTGTGAAGATTGTCCACCTGTGCAGTACCCAATATGACAGTTGGTCATGGTTGGGAGGCCAAACTCACAGGAGAGGTGCTTATACTAGGGCGTGTAATTGAAAGGTTAGGATGGATTATCCGCATACTGAGTATGGTGAATTCAGGATTTGTTCCTGACGGATGTATCGAATGTTGTGGTGAAAGTGTACAATCTCTGCAGAGTGTCAAACTATTCGAATAGCCGCGTCCACGGTTATGGACAGTTGGAGTGGCCATACTGTTCCCCCGTCAAACTTTTCAAAATGACTTGTGAAATGAACTGAGACTTTGACTTGACCATAACAGGGTTGTGATATGAAATACAAGTTCCCATTTAGGTGTTATAAACTGCAACTAGCAGTAGTGCTCCTAAAATTAGTAGAGATAAATCTGGCTTTTGCAAAACAACCCTAGAGCCTAGTGTCCTATTATCCAAAAAAACCCTTTACTTGCTAGTACTAGTTTGCGAGTACTTAAAGAGTACTCATGGCTTTGTCCCTGACTATTCCCATGGCCAGACTATGAAGAGGATTACCTGGAGGATGGACCCCGGGAAGGTTACGACAACTAGGATCATCTCCCATCGTCAGCATTGCCTGTGACCCCGAAGATGGAGCTTCGCCTACGCTACCGTTACTATTACGTATTCCGCTGCTTGATGTTGTATTAAGAACTGGATCATGAGATCCCTATTTGTGTAAGAACTTATGTACGGTTGTAATGGATGATGTACTATGGTATCAGATTCTGTTATGTCTCGCAAAAATGGTAATCCTGGGATTGCGATGTATGGCATAACAGGCATCTGGGTTTAAAAATCCGGGTGTTGACAAGCATGAATCATATAGTAGATATGATGAACATGTCGATTGTTCGCCATTGAAGCTACATCAACTCTCGTGATGATCGGTTTTGATGTGGTGGATTTGGTTCGAGTGATCACTAAAACAATGTGAGGGATATTGTTTTGAGTGGGAGTTCACCTAGGTTAATTTAACTATTAATTATAACTCAATTTGTCATAAACTTAGTCTAAACTATTGCAAATATGTTGTAGATCAATGGCGGCCCCTACCATCAATTTTAATGCGTTCCTAGAGAAAGAAAAGTTCAAAAACAATGGAAGCAACTTCGCGGATTGGTTCCGCAATTTGAGGATTGTCCTCAATCTTTGGTAATTTGACCTATGTCTTTGGATGCACATGGGTGACCGCACTGCACTCGCTACCGATGAAGTAAAGAATGTTTACCTCACTCGAAAGAATCAGTACTCCACAGTTCAGTGTGCTATCTTGTATGGTTTGGAATCGGAGCTTCAGAAAAGGTTTGAGAATTCAGACCCACATGATATTGTCCGTGATCTCAAATTGATCTTTGAGACTCACGCGGAAGTTGAGAGTTATGAGGCTTCTGAAAAGTTCTTTAACTACAAGATGGAAGAGGGCAGCTCCGTCAGTGAGCATGTGCTTAAGATGTCTGGGCACGCAAACAAACTACAAAGTTTGGGTATAGTGATTCCTAATTATTTGGGGATACATCGTGTCCTCCAATTACTACCACCAAGTTACAAGAACTTTGTGATGAACTACAATATGCAAAACATGGACAAGACGTTGCCAAAACTCTTCTCCATGCTGAAATCTGCAGAAGTGGAGATCAAGAAAGAGCACCAAGTGTTGTTGGTCAATAAGACCACCAAATTCAAGAAAGGCAAGTCTAAGCAAAAGGGACACTTCAAGAAGGGTGGTAAGAAAGTTACCGCACCGATAAAGAAGACCAAGGATGGACCTAAGCCTGATACTGAGTGCTTTTACTGCAAGCAAGAGGGTCACTGGAAGCGTAATTGCCCAAAGTACTTGGCGGATTTGAAGAACGGCAACATCAAGAAGAAAGGTATATCCGATATACATGTTATTGATGTGTATCTCACTAGTACTCGTAGTAGTGCCTGGGTATTTGATACTGGTTCGGTTGCTCATATTTGTAACTCAAAACAGGTGCTGCAGACTAAACGGAAGCTAGCGAAGAACGATGTGACGATGCGCGTTGGAAATGGATCAAAGGTTGATGTGATCGCGGTCAGCACGCTACCTCTTCATCTACCATCGGGATTAGTTTTATACTTAAATAATTGTTATTTGGTGCCTGCGTTGAGCATGAACATTATATCGGGATCTTGTTTATTGCGAGACGGTTACTTGTTTAAGTCCGAGAATAATGGTTGTTTGATTTATATGAGTAATATGTTTTATGCACATGCACCTTTGATAGATGGTCTATTCTTATTGAATCTCGATAGTGGAAACACATATATTAATAACATTGAAGCTAAACATTTGAAATTGAGCGATAACTCGACCTATATGTGGCACTCTCGTCTTGGTCACATTGGAGTGAAGCGTATGAAGAAACTCCATTCGATGGACTTCTTGAATCACTTGATTTTGAATCACTTGAAAGATGGAAAGCATGTCGATGGGTAAAATGACTAAGACTCCATTTTACGGTATGATGGAGCGAGCTACGGACTTATTGGAAATCATACATACCGATGTGTGGACCAATGAGTGTAGCATCACGCGATGGTTATCGTTATGTTCTTACCTTCACGGATGACTTGAGTAGATATGGGTATATCTATTTCATGAAACATAAGTCCGAAACTTTTGAGAAGTTTAAGGAATTTCAAAGTGAGGTAGAGAATCAACGTAACAAGAAGATTAAATTTCTACGTTCTGATCGTGGAGGTGAATATCTAAGTTACGAGTTTGGCGAGCATTTGAAGAAATGCGGAATACTTTCACAATTGACACCGCCGGGAACACCACAGCGTAATGGTGTGTCCTAACATTGTAATCGAACTCTCTTTGATATGGTTCGTTCTATGATGTCACTTACAGATTTACCGCTATCATTTTGGGGTTATGCATTAGAAACAACCACATTCACTTTAAATAGGGTACCATATAAATCCGTTGAAACGACACCGTATGAATTATGGTTTGGGAAGAAACCTAAATTATCGTTCCTTAAAGTTTGGGGTTGCAAAGCCTATGTAAAGAAGCCGGACAAGCTTGAACCCAAAGCGGAAAAATGCGTCTTCATAGGATACCCAAAGGAAACTATTGGGTATACCTTCTATCATAGATCCGAAGGCAAAATATTCGTTGCCAAGAATGGATCCTTTCTAGAGAAGGAATTTCTCTCGAAAGAAGTGACTGGAAGGAAAGTAGAACTCGACGAGGTTGTTGAACCTTCTCTTGAACTTGCGAGTAGCAAAGACCGAAGAAGTGCTGTGGCGCCTACACCAAGAAGAGAGGAAGCTAATGATGATGATCATGAAACTTTGGTTGAAGTTGCTCTGAGCCTCAGGTCAATGAGAACTCGTACCACTCCTGATTGGTATGATCCCGTTATGAGTGTCATGTTGGTGGATAACACCGATGACCCTGAGACATATGAGGAAGCGATGATGAGCCCAGATTCCAATAAATGGCAAGAAGCCATGAAATCCGAGATTGGATCCATGTACGAAAACCAAGTATGGACTTTGGTGGACTTACCGGATGGCCGGAAAGCTGTCGAGAACAAATGGATTTCAAGAAGAAAACAGATGCTGATGGTAATGTAATTGTCTATAAAGCTCGACTTGTCGCAAAAGGGTTTCGAAAAATTCAAGAAGTTGACTACGATGAGACTTTCTCACTAGTAGCGAAGCTAAAATCTGTGAGTATTATGTTAGCAATCGCTGCATATTACAATTATGAAATATGGCAGATGGATGTTAAAACAGCCTTCCTCAATGGAGACATTGATGAAGAGTTGTATATGATGCAACCCAAAGGTTTTGTCGATTCTAAAGATGCTAACAAGGTGTGCAAAATTCAAAGGTCCATATATGGATTGAAGCAAGCATCCCGAAGTTGGAATCAATATTTTGATAAGGTAATCAAAAGTTTTGGTTTTATACAAACTTATGGAGAAGCTTGTATTTACAAGAAAGTGAGTGGGAGCTCTGTAGCATTCTTAATACTATATGTAGATGACATATTGTTGATTGGGAATGATGTAGACCTTCTTAATAGTGTCAAGGAATATTTGAATAATAGTTTTTCAATGCTTGGCGAAGCAGCTTACATATTAGGCATAAATATTTATAGAGATAGATCGAGACGCCTAATATCATTTTCACAAAGTACATATTTGGACAAAGTTCTAAAGAGGTTTGGAATGGAAGATAGCAAGAAAGGGTTCTTGCCCATGTTGCCCAATACGACCTTGAGTAAAACTCAAAGTCTAGCAACGGCAGAAGATAGAGAAAGGATGAGTAAGACTCCCTATGCCTTAGCCATAGGATCTCTAATGTATGCCATGCTATGTACTAGACCCGACATTGCATATGCTGTTAGTTTAACTAGCAGATATCAAAGTGATCCAGGAGTGGATCATTGGACAGCGGTCAAAAACATCCTTAAGTACTTGAGAAGAACTAAGGATATGGTTCTTTCTGATGGAGGTGATGAACAGCTCGTTGTTAATGGTTACACCGATGCTAGTTGGAACACCGATCCGGATGATTCTAAATCACAATCTGGATACTATTTGTTTTGAATGGTGCAGCAGTTAGCTGGAGGAGTGCAAAGAAAAGCGTTGTGGCGAGATCTTCAACTGAATCGGAATATATAGCTGCTTCGGAGGCTTCACAAGTAGCGATATGGATGAAGGAGTTCATTATAGAGCTCGGTGTGGTTCCAAGTGCACTGGACCCAATGTCTATCTATTGTGATAACATGGGCGCCATAGCCAACGCGCAAGAACCAAGGTCACACAAGAAGCTAAAGCTGTAGGGTTTCGTAGCATGGAAAACAAAAAATTTCTACCGCATACAAAAAAACAAGCCAAGATCTATCTACTAGATTGTAGCAACGAGTCGATGGAATAACTTACCCTCGAAGATTCCAAAGTGTTTAACGAGAGCGGATTCTCGTGGGTGATGTAGTCGTACTCTTCCCGATCTCAAGATCGCGTAGACGATCCTTCCAGGCTGCGTTCGGCAGCGCTCCAGATTGGTCACACGTTAAATTTTCACGAAGACCTTCTCTCCTTGTTCCAGCGTGGAGGTTGTAGTACTCTCCTCGCGATTCCTGGCAGACAATGCAGGAAGTAGAGGGAGATCTCGCAGGCTTCTCCTTAAGCGCCGAGAGTATGGTGGAGTATGAGAGAGCTCCTCGGCGATCTAGGGTTTAGACACACCAAGGAGGAGGTGCTAGAGCCGGCGGCTAGGGCAAGGGGCAGCCCAAGTCGGCGGCTAGGGCAACCCTAGGAGGCGGCGGCAGCTGCAGGAGGTGGTGGCGCCAAGCTAGGGTTTGGAGGAGAGGTACTTGTGTGTCCTAGGAGGGTGCCCTGCCCCTCCTTATATAGGTCCCTCCCCTTGGCCGGCTTGGGGAGGATGGACTCCCTCCCCAACTCGGTTTCACCTTCCTCCTCTTTTCCTCTTTCCAAATTTAGCTGTTTGACTTTTCAATTTAGCTATTTGACTTTTCAAACTAGGATTTGAATTAATCCTTTATTTGGAACAGCGATGACACTTAGTACATGATGCAATCATTCCAACTTGCAATCACACATTCATGTACCCCTTACCCTCAGGTCTTGGGACATTCGAACCTTCTAGAACATTCCGATGAAAACACCTAATCATTCCGAACTCAAAGCAGGACTTTCCTTATATGAATCTTATTCTCTGGACCATTCCGGATCTCCTCGTGATATCCCGGATCCCAACCGAGACTCTGAACAACATTCGGTCTCTTTCTCATCATACCATAACTACTCAAACAACGTCGAATCCTTAAGTGTGTCTCCCTACGGTTCGTGAATTATGCGGACATGATCGAGACACTTCTCTGAACAATAACCAATAGAGGAATCTGGAAATTCATATGTCTCCCACATATTTCTACGATTACTTTGAGATCGAATGAACCACTTACATATGATATCAATTTCCCTTTGTCTCACGATATGTTACTTATCCGAGGTTATGATCGTTGGTATCTCTGCATACCTAGTTCAACAAGGTTACCGATAAGTACTCTTTTCTCGTTCCCGTGATATGTGATCCCTTGTGAGCCAGTCACATGCTTGCAAGCTAATTGGATGACATCTCACCGAGAGGGCCCAGAGTATATCTATCCGTCATGTGGATGGACAAATCCCACTCTTGATCCATGTGTTTCAACCAATACTTTCCGAACACTCAATGCCACCTTTATAGCCACCCAGTTACGGTGTGGTGTTTGATGTCATCAAAGCATCCATCCGGTAAAGGTGATATGCATGATCTAATGGTCAAAGGAATTAGATTACTATGTATCAGAAAGCATATAGCACTTGAACTATTAAAATGACTTGATCTTTATGCTACGCTTATCTTTAGGAGTATGTCCATCATATCATTCTCCTAACGATATGATCTTGTTAATAACATCTCAATGTTCATGATAGGAAACCACAATCATCTATTAACCAACAAGCTGGTATTACATAGAGGCTTTACGGGGACTTCAAATTAAGTTTACAAATCACACAAGTATTAATGTTTCCTTGTTAATACTATTATAGCATGAATGTAAACATTTATCATAAACACAAAGATATAGTAATAACCACATTTATTATTGCCTCTAGGGCATATCTCCACAGTCTCCCACTTGCACTAGAGTCATCTAATCTAGATTACATGGTAATATACGAACACCCATGGTTTGGCTTTGGTCATGTTTTGCCCTTGGGAGAGGTTTAGTCAGCGGATCCGCCACATTCAGATCTGTGTACTTTGCAAATCTTTATATCCCCATCCTGGATATGTTCTCGAATAGCGTGAAAACGTAGCTTGATATGCTTGACTTCTTGTGTGACCTTGGTTCTTGCGCATTGGATATGGCGCCCATGTTATCACAATAGATAGACATTGGGTCCAGCACTAGGAACCACACCCAGCTCTGTAATGAACTCTTTCATCCATATCGCTTCTTGTGAAGCCTCGGCGACAATGTATTCCGATTCGTTGAAGATCTCGCCACAACGCTTTGCTTTGCACTCCTCCAACTAACTGCCGCACCATTCAAAATAAATCATTATCAGTTGTGATTTAGAATCATCCGGATCGGTGTTCCAACTAGCATCGGTGTAACCATTAACAACGAGTTGTTCATCACCTCCATAAGAAAGAACCATATCCTTAGTTCTTCTCAAGTACTTAAGGATGTTTTTGACATTGTCAATGATCCACTCCTGGATCACTTTGATATCTGCTAGTTAAACTAACAGCATATGCAATGTCGGGTCTAGTACATAGCATGGCATATATTAGAGATCCTATGGCTGAGGCATAGGGAGTCTTACTCATCCTTTCTCTATCTTCTGCCGATGTCGGACTTTGAGTTTTACTCAAGGTCGTATCGGGCAACATGGGCAAAAACCCTTTCTTGCTATCTTCCATTCCAAACCTCTTTAGAACTTTGTCCAAATATGTACTTTGTGACAATGATATTTGGCGTTTTGATATATCTCTATAAATCTTTATGCCTAATATGTAAGCTGCTTCGCCAAGATCCTTCATTGAAAAACTATTATTCAAATATTCCTTGACACTATTAAGGTCTACATCATTCCCAATCAACAATATGTCATCCACATATAGTATTAAGAATGCTACAGAGCTCCCACTCACTTTCTTGTAAATACAAGCTTCTCCATAAGTTTGTATAAAACAAAAACTTTTGATCACCTTATCAAAACGTTGATTCCAACTTCGGGATGCTTGCTTCAATACATAGATGGACCGTTGAAGTTTGCATACCTTGTTAGCATCTTTAGGATCGACAAAACCTTTGGGTTGCATCATATACAACTCTTCATCAATGTCTCCATTGAGGAATGTTGTTTTGACATCCATCTGCCATATCTCATAATCGTAATATGCAGCGATTGCTAACATAATCCTCACAGACTTTAGCTTCGCTACCGGTGATAAAGTCTCATCGTAGTCAACTCCTTGAATTTGTCAAAACCCTTTTGCGACAAGTAGAGCTTTATAGACAGTAACATTACCATCAGCATTTGTTTTCTTCTTGAAGATCCATTTGTTCTCGACAGCCTTCCGGCCATCCGGTAAGTCCACCAAAGTCCATACTTGGTTTTCGTACATGGATCCAATCTCGGATTTCATGGCTTCTTGCCATTTATTGGAATCTGGGCTCATCATCGCTTCCTCATATGTCTCAGGGTCATCGGTGTTGTCCACCAACATGACACTCATAGTGGGATCATACCAATCAGGAGTGGTACGAGTTCTCGTTGACCCACGAGGCTCTGTAGCAACTTCAATTGAAGTTTCATGATCATCATCATTAGCTTCCTCTCTAATTGGTGCAGCACCACAGAACTTCTTCCGGTCTTGCGCTACTCGCAATTCGAGATAAGGTTTGACAACCTCGTCGAGTTCTACTTTCCTTCCAGTCACTTCTTTCGAGAGAAATTCCTTCTCTAGAAAGGATCCATTCTTAGCAACGAAGATTTTGCCTTCAGATCTGATAGAAGGTATACCCAATAGTTTCCTTCGGTATCCTATGAAGACGCATTTTTCGCTTTGGGTTCAAGCTTGTCCGTGTAACTTCTTTACATAGGCCGCAACCCCAAACTTTAAGGAACGACAATTTAGGTTTCTTCCCAAACCATAATTCATACGGTGTCGTTCCAGCATTTTACGGTGCCCTATTTAAAGTGAATGCTGTTTCTAATGCATAACCCCAAAATGATAGCGGTAAATCTGTAAGTGACATCATAGAACGAACCATATCTAAGAGAGTTCTTCGATGTTCGGACACACCATTACTGTTGTGGTGTTCCCGGGTGTCAATCAGCTGAAAGTATTCCGCATTTCTTCAAATGCTCACCAAACTCGTAACTTAGATATTCACCTCCACGATCAGAATGTAGAAATTTAATCTTTTTGTTACGTTGATTCTCTACCTCACTTTGAAATTCCTTAAACTTCTCGAAAGTTTCGGACTTATGTTTCATGATATAGATATACCCATATCTACTCAAGTCATCCGTGAAGGTAAGAACATAACTGTAACATCCCTAAATTCATGTTTCAAAGCTCATTCATATCATCCTTGCATCCATCATCATTTAGGGTTTCTTTCAAAATCATCTCAGAAACAGAAGCTTGTGCTATGATTTCATGTGAGCAAATTAACTCAAATAGCCATCACCCTTTGAAACTTGAATGATATGAAATTGTTGCTTGCCTCCATTGTTGGCAAGTTTAAATATAAAAGTTTGACCAAAGTTTTCAACTTGGAAATAAATTTAAAACCCCTATTCAAACATTTGCAAAATAGAAGCAAAAGTCTCTGTTTGTTTGAAATCCAAATATGACCAAGCCCTTGCAAAGTAGCCCAAGAATTTTTGACCCATTTATGAGACCAAGTCACCACTACAAAACCTCAGGAGGATTTGAATTTAAATTGATTTTGAAACCATTTGAAAACTCATCCAGAAAATTGAAATAGTAAAGAAAAAGAATTAAACAAAGGAAAAGGGCCGAGCGCCAGATATCTGGCCCAGCAGAGAATCGAGCCCAACTAGCCCATGGGAGTTCCTTTTCTTTTCTCACGCGCGAGCACACGCAGGCTGTCGCTGACAGATGGACCCCACCCTCACTTCGCGCACATCGCTGACGAGCGGGCCCTTCCCACGCTGTCATCGTCTTCCCCAAACTGCGCCCGCGACCACGTCGCATTGCGATCCTGACGGTAATGGCGGCATAAATGGGCATTAATCCACGGCGTTTCACTGTCGAGACACCGGCTATAAGATCCCCACCTAGCGACCATTTTCTCCCGATTCTACCTTCACGCCACCAGTGCCCACGACTCACCCAACACCGCCAGCAGAGCTTGCTCCGTGACGATTCAGTGAGACCGTCGCCCTTCCTCTCTGATTCGTTTGAGCCACTTCGCAATCTTCTTGCGCACCTCCTGACCCCACTCGTTCGTCCTGTACTGCCCCAGGTCGCCGTTTCCGCTCGATGCCGCAAGCATCTGACGACCACCTCAACTCCGGCGACCAAATTTCGTAAGTCCCGTGCGCCCCTTCGCTTCTGACTCACACTAGATTGTTCGCCACGGTCTTGCGCATATCCTAAACCCCCTGGCTTATGTTAGGGCGACGCGGAACCTCGACAACAACGCCGACAACAACCACCCGACGCCGTGCACGACTCCGACGAGCTCCCTCAGCCACATCCGAGCGCCCCTCCGCAAACCAGTACCACGTCAAGCTTCAGCACGCCTTGGCGGATCTGGTAAGCACCTTTCTTCTTCCTGGAGCGATGTAGAACGCCGGCGCCGCCATAGTCAGACGCGCCGCCGCCAGTTAACGCCGCTAGCGCCGCCTGAGTATGGTTAGGATGATTAGGAACGTTGGATCTAGATCCTGCTGCGTAGATTAGAAAGAGGATGAAGAGGTACGCGCGCATCTGAGCCGCCAGATCCCACTTAGATCGTGCGGTCCGCAGGACCCGATCCAACCGAAGCGGTACGCACCAATAGGGACGCGACGCGTGGCAAGTATTAGAAATAAAAACAGATTTAAAACCAGAATTTGATCCAAATTTCAAATGCTTATAACTTTTGATTGCCACGTTGGAATTTTGCAAACTTTATACCGTTGGATTCAGTGAAACAAGACCTTTCTGAATATCCAATGTGTTTAACAAATAGTAACGGTTAAAATGGCTTTATTTGTAGAAACATATTTAAGGCTAAATTAAGTATGAATTTGTTTTGGTAAAATTGTATAAGTGCCAAATAAGGCTAGTTGGCAAACTTGTGACTTGTTAGTTTCTGTAAACATGTGCATGATTGGTAGAGTTTTCAAAATCACCATTTAAGTAAATTCTTGCATGCATGCATACATATTATTTTTGATTGTATATAATTGTTTGTAATTGTATGATATAATTTTTGTGTAGATTTTGCTAGTGATTGTGATTGTGAAGAGTGCTACTCTCCCCATTACCAAGGCAAGTGATAATTTCATGAATATTTCTATCCTATGTTTTGTACTAGCATTAGATAATTTGCTAAGTCTTGCATGCTATTTTCTACCTAGTGCTAAGTTGGGAAATCCTAAGTAGTGTAGAATTTCTAGGGAAATTCCCTAAGTTAAGTTATCCTACCATGCTTAGCCTAGCTATATAGCAAACAAGGGTTGGTGAAAATCTATACTTACTATGATGAAAATATTTCTAAGTCATGTGACTTATACTTTCCTAATAAAACAACTAAGTCAAATAAACCTCCTGGGTGGAATGGAAGGATTGGGTTATGTTGAGTGGTTACACAAGGCCATGGAATTGGGTTGTGTATCTCACTTGTGGTATGCCACCCAGGCAAAGAGGGATTTGGAGGCCAAGTGTTGAGAAAGATTACAGTGCAACCACTTGGCAATATGGGCTCTGCCTTGATCATATAGGTAGCTAGAACTTAGTCATTTGGACAGTTGGTGGTAGTTGGGATGATAGGTTGGAACGCGTCCATTTGACTAAGGAAAGGCTTCTGAAAGGTCCTGTCTTGGGAAACCAAGTCTGGTGGGGAAAGTGCACAACCTCTGCAGATGGAAAACCTAAGTACTTAGCCTAGTCCAAGGCAATGGACAACTTGAGCATCAAGACATGGAAGCTACAAGAATCTCATCTCTCCAACTTCTAAGTAAAATTTGTGGGTGAACAAGGGTGAAGGACCCCAATGTCTATTGGTGGTTTCTTGGGAAGTTTTTGATAAAGAAAAACTTAGTGATTTCAACTAATAGGTAAAACCTATTTTCAAGCAAAGCAAGCCAAGCTACACTTAGCCAAAATGCATATAGTAATATAGTCCACTTAAAATATACTAAGGTAACACTTGCCAATACTATTCCAAAGTATTGACCCTCTGTGGTTGTAACTTGTGATGTTGCAGTTACTCGATGATGAGTAGGAGTCATGAGTCTACACTCAACATGCTTGCCTGTGGCACATGAAGATGAAGACTTATGTTTATTTACTTGTTCCTTAAACTCTTGTATTAGGCCTATGGCCCTGAGTTGTAAAAGACTATGTTTTATCTCTGGAATGGATGTAATAAACGACATTTGTATCTGTGTACTTCATCTTAAACTGTGGATGCTAGCATTGATCCAGGGACTAGCATTGCAATCACAGGGATCCTTTCCTTTACAAAGGAGGGTTCTAACAATAACGATAACCACCGCGCGATGCTACACTCATTGGACCACATACATCGGTATGTATGATTTCCAATAAGTCCGTAGCTCGCTCCATCATACCAGAAAATGGAGTCTTAGTCATTTTACCCATCAGACATGCTTCGCATCTATCAAGTGATTCGAAATCAAGTGATTCAAGAAGTCCATCGGAATGGAGTTTCTTCATACGCTTCACTCCAATGTGACCAAGACAACAGTGCCACATATAGGTCGAGTTATCGCTTGATTTCAACCGTTTAGCCACAATGTTATTAATATGTGTATTTCCACTATCGAGATTCAATAAGAATAGACCATCTATCAAAGGTGCATGTGCATAAAACATATTACTCATATAAATCGAACAACCATTATTCTCGGACTTAAACAAGTAACCGTCTCGCAATAAACAAGATCCCGATATAATGTTCATGCTCAACGCAGGCACCAAATAACAATTATTTAAGTATAAAACTAATCCGATGGTAGATGAAGGGGTAGCGTCTTGAGCGATCACATCAACCTTTGATCCGTTTCCCGTGCATCGTCACCTCGTTCTTCGCTAGCTTCCGTTTATTCTGCAAAGACTGTTTGAGTTACAAATATGAGCAACCGAACGATTATCAAATACCCAGCACTACTACGGTACTAGTGAGATACACATCAATAACATGTATATCGGATATACCTTTCTTCTTGATGTTGCCGTTCTTCAAATCCGCCAAGTACTTTGGGCAATTCCGCTTCGATGACCTTCTCCCTTGCGTAAAAGCACTCGATGTCGAGCTTAGGTCCAGCCTTGGTCTTCTTTCGGCGTGGTAACTTTCTTACCACCCTTCTTGAAGTGTCCTACGCTTAGACTTGCCTTTCTTTAATTTGGTGGTCTTATTGACCAACAACACTTGGTGCTCTTTCTTGATCTCCACTTCGCAGATTTCAACATGGCAAGAGTTACAGCAACGTTTTGTTCATGTTACGCATGTTGTAGTTCATCACAAAGTTCTTGTAACTTGGTGGTAGTGATTGGAGGACAGTAAATCCCCAAAGCATTAGGAATCACAATACCCAAGCTTTGAAGTTTGTTTGCGTGCGGACATCTTAAGCACATGCTCACCGTGGAGCTGCCCTCTTCCATCTTGCGTTAAAGAACTTTTGAAGCCTCATAGCTTTCAATTTGCAGGAGTCTCAAAGATCAATTTGAGATCCTCGACAATATCATATGGGTCTGAATTCTCAAACCTTTTACAAGCTCCGATTCTAAACCATACAAGATAGCACACTAAGCGTGGAGTACCTTGAGTCTTCCGAGTGAGGTAAACATTCTTTACTTCATTGGGAGCATCATTGCAATTGGGTCACCCAATGATTGCATCCAGACATAGGTCAAATTACCAATTGTGAGGACAATCCTCAAATTCGGAACCAATCCATGAAGTTGCTTCCATTGTTTTTCAACTTTTCTTTCTCTAGGAACGCATTAAAATTGATGGTAGGGGCTGCCATTGATCTACAACATATTTGCAATAGTTTAGACTAAGTTTATGACAAATTGAGTTCATATTAATAAAATTAATCTAGGTGAACTCCCACTCAAAACAATATCCCTCACATTGTTTTAGTTATCACATGAACCAAATCCACCACATCAACACCGATCATCACGAGAGTTGATATAGTTTCAATGGCGAACAATCGACATGTTCATCATATCTACTATATGATTCATGCTTTACCTTCGGTGATCAGTGTTCCGAGACCATGTCTATACATGCTAGGCTCGTCAAGATCAAACCTTAGTTTCCGCATGAGCAAATCTGGCTTGCTCACGTTGTATACACTTGCGGAATCTAACACACCCAATCATCACGTGGTGCTTCGAAACAACAAGCTTTAGCAACGGTGCTAACTAAGGGTGAACACTTTATGACTTGAAATTCATGTGCATGAGGGATCATATTATAATTCTACCGTCGTCTACTAAGCAATACAAGATGCATAAAGGATTAACATCACATGCAATTCATAATATGTGATATGATATGGCCTTTCTTCTTTGTGCTTCCGATCTCCATCTTCAAGCACGAACATGATCTCCATCATCACCGGCATTGCATCAAGGTCAATGATGCTTCTCCATGGTTGTCGTTCACCGGCTTCAACTATTACAACTACTTTGAATAGACACATGGTCTTAACATAAATTAAAGACAACCATATGGCTCTGCGGTTGCCAACTTACAATAAGGAACATTGCATACATCAAATATAATCACAATCATGGCCATATCAAATCGGCACACCCACAAAACAAAGTTAGACCTCTACTTTCTTTGCATATTTTTACGTGGTTTGGGGCTTTCATTAAGTGTCGTTCTAACTTACGAACAAGAACCACAACATTGATACTAGTATTGTCAATCACCCGTTGTAAATTGGATCTTAACTATGCTAGGAGAACAGGCACCATAAAGCCACTTATGCAATACAAGTTGCATGTCAGCGTGGAGCAAGTCTCATGAACGATGTCATGTAAGGTTAGCCGGGCTTCATCCCAACATACCGCAAGATGCAAAGTACACAAGAAGCAATCGACAATAAAAGCATCAACGCCCACAATGACCATTGTGTTCTACTCGTGCAAGATCTACATATAGACATGGCTCGATACCCTTTGTAGGGTTTCGTAGCATGGAAAACAAAAATTTCTACCGCATACAAACAAACAAGCCAAGATCTATCTACTAGATTGTAACAGTCGATGGAATAACTTACCTCGAAGATTCCAAAGTGTTTAACGAGCGGATTCTCGTGGGTGATGTAGTCGTACTCTTCGATCTCAAGATCACGTGACAATCCTTCAGTGACTGCGTTAAAAGGCGCTCCATGATCGATCCTGCGTTAAATTTTCGATGAAGACCTTCCTCTCCCTTGTTCCAAAGCGACGGAGGTTGTAGTACTCTCCTCGCGATTCCTGCTGGCGTGGTACCGGAAGTAGAGGGGAGATCTCGCAGGGCTTTGCCTTAAGCCGGAGCGAGTATGGTGGAGTATGAGAGAGCTCCTCGGCGATCTAGGTTTAGACACACCAAGGAGGAGGTGCTAGAGCTGGCGGCTAGGGCAAGGGGCAGCCCAAGTCGGCGGCTAGGGCAACCCTAGGAGGCGGCGGCAGCTGCAGGAGGTGGTGGCGCCAAGCTAGGGTTTGGAGGAGAGGTACTTGTGTGTCCTAGGAGGGTGCCCTGCCCCTCCTTATATAGGTGGAGGGGCCGGCCGGCCAAGGGGAGGGAGTGGAGTCCCTCCCCAACTAGGGTGGTGGCTTGGCTTGGGGAGGAGGACTCCTCCCAACTCGGTTCACCTTCCTCCTCTTTTCCTCTTTCCAAATTTAGCCGTTTGACTTTTCAATTTAGCTATTTGACTTTTCAAACTAGGATTTGAATTAATCCTTTATTTGGAACAGCGATGACACTTAGCACATGATGCAATCATTCCAACTTGCAATGACACATTCATGTACCCCTTCCCTCAGTCTTGGGACATTAGAACCTTCTAGAACATTCAGGTAAAAACACGGAATCATTCCCGAACTCGGCAGGACTTTCCTTATATGAATCTTATTCTCCGGACCATTCCGGATCTCGTGATATCCGGATCCTATCAGAGACTCGAACGACATTCGGTCTCTTTCTCATCATACCATAACTACTCAAACAACGTCGAATCCTTAAGTGTGTTTCCCCACGGTTCGTGAATTATGCGGACATGATCGAGACACTTCTCGAACAATAACCAATAGAGGAATCGGAAATTCATATGGCTCCCACATATTTCTCTGATTACTTTGCGATTGAATGAACCACTTACATACGATATCAATTTCCCTTTGTCTCACGATATGTTACTTATCCGAGTTATGATAAATCGGTATCTCTGCATACCTAGTTCAACCTCGTTATCGATAAAGTACTCTTTTCGTTCCATGATATGTGATCCCTTGTGAGCCAGTCACATGCTTGCAAGCTAATTGGATGACATCTCACCGGAGGCCAGTATATCTATCCGTCATGTGGATGGACAAATCCCTCTTGATCCATGTGTTTCAACCAATACTTTCCGAACACTCAATGCCACCTTTATAGCCACCCGATTCACGGTGTGGTGTTTGATGTCATCAAAGCATCCATCCGGTAAAGGTGATATGCATGATCTCATGGTCAAAGGAATTAGATTAGTATGTATCAGAAAGCATATAGCACTTGAACTATTAAAATGACTTGATCTTTATGCTACGCTTATCTTTAGGAGTATGTCCATCATATCATTCTCCTAACGATATGATCTTGTTGTTAATAACATCTCAATGTTCATGATAGGGAAACCACAATCATCTATTAACCAACAAGCTGGTATTACATAGAGGCTTTACCAGGGACTTCAAATTAAGTTTACAAATCACACAAGTATTAATGTTTCCTTGTTAATACTATTATAGCATGAATGTAAACATTTATCATAAACACAAAGATATAATAATAACCACATTTATTATTGCCTCTAGGGCATATCTCCAACAGAAGCACATCAAGCTATGTTTTCACGCTATTCGAGAACATGTACAAGATGGATACATAAAGATTTGCAAAGTACACACAGATCTGAATGTGGCGGATCCATTGACTAAACCTCTCAGGGCAAAACATGACCAACACCAAGCGCCATGGGTGTTGATATTACCATGTAAACTAGATTAGTTGACTCTAGTGCAAGTGGGAGACTATTGGAGATATGCCTAGAGGCGTGTAATAAATATAGTTATTATTATATCTTTGTTTATGATAAATGTTTACATTCATGTTATATGTAATAAGAATGAATCATCATAGAAATATGAGTTGGAATGGAAAGAAAGGACAGGTGTCATCTGAAAGCAAAATAAAGGGATAAATCAAATCCTAGTTTGAAAATCAACAAGTTTGCTTGGTGGAGGGAGAGAAGGAAACCTACTTGGGGAGTTCATCTCCCTCCACCGCCGGCCAAGGAGGCCGAGTTGGGGAGGGACTCCCCTCCCATTGGCCGCGCCCTCCCACCTATAAAAGGAGGGGTAGGGCTGCCCCTCCAAGACCGACACCTCTCTCCTCTAAACCTAACCCTAGTCGCCGGCCTCCACCAAAGTCGCCGCCGCCCTAGGGTTTGCCCAAGCCGCCGACTTGGGGCAATCCCCTTGCCCTAGCCACCGGCCTAGCTCCCTATACTTGGTGTCTCTAAACCCTAGATCGCCAAGCCTCTCTCATAGTCCACCATACTCGCTCCGGCTTAAGGCGAAGCCCTGCGAGATCTCCCCTCTACTTCCGGTACCGTCGTCTTCTTGGGAATCGTGAGAGAGTGCTACAACCTCATTTTCTTTGGAACAAGGAGGAAGGTCTTCATCGAATCTGAGCGTGTGACCATTGCGGGAGCGCTTAAACGCCGGGGGAAGGATCGTCTACGATCTTGAGATCGGGAAGAGTAATACATCACCCACGAGAATCCGCTCTTGTTAACCGCTTTGGTATCTTCGAGGGTGAGTTCCTCTATCGACTCGTTGCTACAATCTAGTAGATAGATCTTGGCTTGTTTGTTTGCATGCAGTAGAAAATTTTTGTTTTCCATGCTACGAACCTCTACACTGTCACCCAATGATCGACATCTAAATGATGATCACCATCTTGTCCAGGTTCAAAATATTGACTTTGATTATCGTCATTGACATCTGTTGCCGAAAAATACTTTTTTTAATGATCTTTCTATGATTGAATAAGTTTAATCTCTTGTTTTCTTTTATTCCTTCTCCTAGTGCCGGATTGATGTTTCGTCTCCATGTCACCTAAAATTTGGAATTGAATACATTACCTAAATAAAACTTTAAATATAGAACCCTAAATATCTCCACAATTAGGGCATTTATTTATTTTAAGTCAGATACAATTAGTGAAATAGATGCATTATCAGATCATCAATTAAACATGTATGTAGGAATAAAGGGCAAAGAGACAACCGGAACCAGACAAGGATTAGATTAAAGATTTAATTTATCAGGCATTTGCGGCGTGCAGTGACTCAGGCTGCAAGCGAATGAGACTCTCAGAGATCGATCAGAATCACATTCACGTCGTTGTATCCTAGTCGGGATTTAGGCAGGGGACATAGGATCGAGGAGCCCAGGACATCGCGTGCGCTTGCCTTCGCGTGTGATCACAAGATCAACCGGAAATCGCTGGGCCTTTCAATTTTTTTAGAAGTATAGGGTATAGAGTATATATGAATATATATATACATGGGCCCCCCCATTGGCATGGGCCCTTGGCCATTGCACAAGGTTTCCATATGCCTAAGCCGGCCCTGTCTGGGGAAGTGATAGAAATCTCTAAGGTTGTAGATGTGATGTTGCTACTAGGGAGAAAACAACAATCCTTTGTCTAAGGGCAAATGTATTGTTTACTTTACACACTTTTCTTAATGCAATTATCCATTGCTTGCAACTTAATACTGGAAGGGGTTCAGATGATAACCTGAAGCTGGATTATTAGTCATAGATGCAGTTGGATTACGGTCTATGTATTATGTTGTAATGCCCAAACGAATCTCATAGGAATCATCACCACTTGTACATGCATATTTATGCATTTTTCAATCTATCATTTCCCAACTGTAATTTGTTCTCCCAACATGCTATTTATCTTATGGAGAAACACCTCTAGTGAATTATGGACCCCGGTCCATTCCTTTACCATTGATATACCATCTATTGTTTAATTTTACTGTTTACTTTCTGCAATTGCTATCTTCCACACTATACATTTAATCCTTTGTTTTCAGCAAACCAGTGATCTTGACAACCTCACTGTAAATTGGGGCAAAGTTTTGTGGTTGTGTTGTGCAGATTCTAGGTTGCTAGCAACACCTTGGGGTTGTTTCCTTTCTCCTACTGGTTCAATAACCTTGATTTCATAACTGAGGGAAAACTTGATGTTGTGCTCATCACACCTTGCTCTTGGGGTCTTCCAACAGGCTCTACGTCAACCGAGCCACCATCAAGATTTTCTAGCGCCGTTGCCGGGGAGATAAGGACAGCTTCAATCTCTTCCTCCTCGTCATATACTTTTCTGGGAGAAAGAAGATTCTTGAAAGGGGAGTCTCTCACAACCAATCTCTTTACTTTGTTTTAGTTTTGCTTGTTTATTTTTATCAAAAATACAAAAAAATGGTTTTCCTTTTCTTTTATCAAAAGGACACAAAAAAATTAATTCCCACTATGATTGATATTTTTGTTGGTCTGTTATTGCGTTGCTTTATCATGCTTTCTATCAATGGTTGGTTTCATTGAAACTAGATATTATTGGCAAGGTGGGTTCACGGAAGAACAAAAATATTATTATGAGGAACACCACTTGTCACAAAAAGGGAAACACTTATGGGAACAAATTAAAAAATTGCATACCATTGCTAGAAATGTGTGATATACTTATAATGTTACTTATTGCTTTGATAAATCTTGTTGTTGTAGGAGGTATAAACACCTCCCTTTTCAATGTGAGCATAATGACAATGTTACCATATCTTCTTATGTGAAGGGAAATTATGACTTCTATGATGTGGAACAAATTGAAGAATTTATTGCTTGGAAGGGTGCATTCGAACTTGCTAATTTGCTTGAAAATACTGATGATGCACCTTATAAATATGAGGTTTATGATATACTTAAATTTTGCTTTGATAATTACAAGGAAGAAAATGTCTATATTCTTGAATATTTTAATAGATGCTTTCCACCGATGAAAGAGACTAATGCCTTGCAAGAGCCTATGGAAGAAGAAATTGCTGAAACTGAAAGCTCATTAGATGAAAAAGAGGAGGAGAGTGATGAACAAAAGGAGGAAGAATGGATTAGCTACCCATGCCTACCTTCTAATGAGAGTAACTCTTCATCCCTTACATTATTCGATTGTCCCCCATGCTTACCAAAGGAGGATGAATGTTATGTTCCTGTGGATTCTTGTCACATCCCAAGATTTTTCAAAATCTTGTAATGTGAAAAATAAATGAATAAAAATAAAACTTTGTTGATTTTTAGGGTGAGAAGAAACTTTTTGATTCCAATTGGAAACTTTCAAAGCCTATTTGCATCAAATAAAATCCTAAAGGGATTTAAAATTTTAAATAAATAATAAAGCTAAAAATATTTGAAATTACTATTTTTGAATCTTTTAATAAAAAGATTTGGTTTTCA
Organism: Avena longiglumis; assembly: GCA_030063025.1. Taxonomy (NCBI): domain Eukaryota; kingdom Viridiplantae; phylum Streptophyta; class Magnoliopsida; order Poales; family Poaceae; genus Avena; species Avena longiglumis. The sequence goes on from CP125976.1 coordinate 525,404,706, forward strand.
AATGAATAGGTAGAAATATAAATAAGGATTATTTTATAAAGCCAAATTAAAACTTGGCCAAACCTTTGAAATAAAATATTTCCATTTGATAAAATTAATAAAGGTTTATTTAAATAAATTAATAAGGATTTAATATCCAAGTTTATTAAAAATAAAGGTTTTACTATTTTGATTAAACATCAAAACTTATTTATTTATTTTAAATAAGTTTTCCAAGTATTTTATATTCTCAAATAAACCTACTGATTTGGTTTTGAAATTATTTAGATTACAAATGGAGATTTTAAATAAATCAAAACCCATTTGATTTAATAACTAAGGTCCATTTATTTAATTATTAATGGGTCCTAAAAAGAATAAAATTATTTTATTTTGGGACTTGGATTATTTCTGTTAAACATAACCAAAACCCAAGGAAAAGTTTGGAGGAGTTTTGTTTAGATTTGAATGTTTGGTTTGTTGTTTGAAATTCAAAACAGAAAATAAAATATAAAAAGAAAAACAATTAGAAAGAAAAAAATAGAACCAGACCTGACCCAACCCACCTGGCCCAAGAAGCCCAGTTTTCCTCCCCCACTGCAAATCGTTTTCCACTTAAACCCACAACCGCACCCTCACTGACCAGTGGCCCCGCTTTCCCTCTCTCTCCTTCGCTGACAAAGCGGACCCACGTAGCCAGCTCACTCTCTTCTTCCTCGCGCAGACTACGCCCTGCCGTTGCAGTCAGTAACGCCGGCGAACAATTCGTGTTAAAGACCGCGTTACTCCACCCCGCGACCATGCTCATTTAACCGCCCGCGTCTTACCTCTCTTTCCCCCCAGATAGCTCCCCCTCTCTGCCCCTAGGCTGCCTCAATTCGAGCCCACACCGCCACTGCTCCGACGAGCTCCGCAACCAATTCCGGCCAGCAGACACCGCCCCTTGCCACATTGACCAAACTCACACACTCCCCAGCCTCTGACGCTTCTTCCTATGCCTTCCGGTCAACCGCGGGCGCCCCAGAACGTCGACTTCGACAACCTCCGAGCGCCGCCAGTTCGCTATTTTCTCCGGACCTCCCTAGTAAGCAGACCACCCCGAGCTCTCTCTATCATACTCGTGTGAACCCCAGGACTGCCCGCGTCTAACCGTGTCCTCGTTTTTCTTCGGAGTGAACCACAGCGTCGCCCCCGACAACGACCAGAGCCGCCTGACGCCGTCCCCCACTCCGGCGAGCAATCCCGCTGGAACCAGAGTGCCCCTCGCCTCCTCGCAACCACGTTGAGCATCCCCACGTAGCTGCGATCACGGTGAGCATCTCCACTTCTTTCTTTGCTTCCTGTAACCGCCGCTAGCACCTCGTCCGATCGTGCGCCGCCGCTGCTTTTGAGTCATTGCGTAAGAACCGTTAGATCTGAATCGGACGCATAGGATTAGAAGCAACTCGAAGGGGTACGAGTGGACCTGAGACGTGCGATTGAACTAAGATCCGATGCACCAGGGAGGCTAATCTGCACGAAGCGGTACCGCCCAATAAGAACACGACGCGTGGCCAGTCTATGATTCAAAACAGATTTTAGAATCTGATTTAGATGCAGATTTGAAAACCTTATAACTTTCGATCCACACGTCCAAAATTTGCAAACTTTATACCAATAGAATCAGTGGAACAAGCCATAGCCAACCATGCAATTTGTTTAGTAAAAAGCCTCTGGTAAAATGTTTGTTTTTGCGGAAACATTTGTATGCTTGTTTAGGTTATAAAAATTATTCCAAAATGATTTTGAGGTTGAAATCTTTGCAAATTGGTTTTTTGTGAACCTACTGACCCTAGGAACCATCTGGTGGATTTAAAAATGTATTTTGTGGAGTTTAGGAATAAAAACTTGAATTAGCCCATTTTCTAGGCAAATAAAAATATTGATTTTATTATGGAAATGATTTTTGAGCAAAACCTTTAGCAAATGTTTTAGTTCAAACCTACTGACCCAAAACACCAAGTTTTATGAATTAGCAACTTATTTGGTGAACATTATAAAATGGTTGCTTCACTAAAAGCATTTTCCACCACATAAAATGATGATTGGATTTAAAAATGGTTTATAGATAAAACTCTTTTGCAAATGACTTTGCCACTTTGGAAAATGACCACTTGGAACCTTACAAAGTTTAGAGCTTAGTAGAAACCACCTTTGCAAATAAAACTACCTTTTGCATGCTTGCATGCATGACTTAGTTTCTCTTATTTTATGTGTGATTGATTTGTTTGATTATTGTTTGGAATGCTAGTTGAATTTGTGTTTACTTGATTGATTTGTAGTGAAACTAGAAGAGTGTGAGATTAGCAAGATCAAGAAGTGAACCACCATTCCCTACCAAAAAGGCAAGTGACACTATCATCTAAAGTCCTACTATTTTCATCATACTTATGCTATGCTAAATCCTAATAGCATACCTTATATATTCCTTAGTGAAAACATTGTAGTTGTAAAATGCTTAGCCATGCAACATATTTTGAGAAGAGATACATGTTGAGATTTTATAAAGATGAGAAAAGACTTGTGTTTTATATAATAAAAACAAGTACTCAATGAACCACCTGGGTGGACAAGGTTACTCAAGTTTTGGACAAGGTGGAAACAAAACCATGTCGATGGCAATCTCTTTGTGTTGTGCACCAAAAGAAAACCACCCAGGGACTTAGAGATTGAACATGTTTCTCCAACTGTGGCTTTCGTGTATAGCCACATGCTAATATGGCTCTGGCTTAGTCAACTACATTGGGAAGACCCATGCATTGTCTTCAGGTTACTTAAAATGAGGGAACTCGGAACCCTACATGGGTGCCTGAAGGCAAGCTAGCAATGGTGTATGGGAGGAACCTCTGGAAAGACTTCGTCACATTCTCAATCTGCCAGTACTCCATCTTGGTGAGTACTTATCCAGCGGCCACTAGTGGCAACAAGATGAGATTGTGTCATGTGGGTAAAGTGTACAACTTCTGCAGAAGATAAAAATATAAGTACTTAGCCGTGTCCCCGGTTATGGACAATACTGAGAAACTAAAGCTTGAAGCTATGGGAAATCTCGACATTCCAATTTCTAAAATAAAATTTTTTAAGTGACAACAAAAGGCTTGAAACACTTGGGGATTTACCAAGGAGTTCAGAAAGATTTGACAAAAGATTAAAACTATTTTGAAAATATAGGATAAATTATTGCTTTCTGCAAATGAGCCTAAAACCCTACTTAGCCAAGTATGCATGTATTAATAGGATCCACTTATATTCTACATAGTAGTGAAACTTGCCAATACAATTCAAATGTATTGACCCTTGTGGCTGCAACTTGTTATGTTGCAGGTTTGATTGATATTAGTGAAGTTGATTGATTAGGATTACAAAGTCTACAACCAACATGTCTGCCTGTGGCACTTTGAAGATAAAGGACCCCATGCTTATAGATATTCTGCTGCAATGTAATGTAATAGCCAAATGAGCTATGTAAGATGTAATAAAAATATGTTATTCATGGTTATAAAGTTGTATTATGACCTTTGTTTCTTGATATTACATCTTAACTGTGGATGCTAGCTATTGATCCAGGGACTAGCATTGTAAACACAGGGATCTCTACCTTATTAAAGGTTAGGACTTCTACAGATAGTATCAGAGCATTGTGTTGCCTGTAGGATTTGTCAACCTAGGATTGGACAAAAACCCTTAGAAAGATAGGAGTTGTATTTGTTCCAAAACTTATTTACAAATAATCTTATAAACTCTTTCCTCAACCATTTTGGTTTCAACTCTACATCTCTTCTACTTCAACTTGATGGAAAAACCTACCCCATGGCCAAAGACTTCACCATGAGCTAAGGACTTCTTCAACTCTAACGACTTCAACTTCTTCAACTCTAATGACTTTAACATCTTCAACTCTAATGACTTCAACTTCTTCAACTCTAATGACTTGAACTTCTTTAACTCTAATGACTTCAACATCTTCAGCATATGCACCAAGGAACTTCAACCATGGTTCTCACTAAGGACAGGTGAGACAAGAAATCTTGCTCAAGATTTGGAGACTAAGGAAACACAACTTAGAAGGATCCATCCTCACCTTTGAAGTTTGTGACCATGAATTTTTCCTAAGGAAACCATGATCTCATGCAAGGAGAATCAACTAAGAAGGATGGAAAGATCACAAGTGAACCATATAGATGGACCACCATATTTAGCTAAGTCAAACCCACCAACTTATGTGGTGTAACAAAATTATTTTGTTGCCTAAAGATATGCTTGAACTTGTTGTTTGAGTGAAATGTTTGTTTGTGTTTGCTTGCACATTGCTTGAGTGAATTGTGATGTGTGTGATTAGAACTATTTCCTTAGAAATATCTTGCCTATTCTAATATCAATTCAACCCCAAACAGATGACTACTCCAAGAGACTCCAACATCAAGGTTGATGACAACAACACCAACCAAGAGGACAACATGGAAGAACTCATAGCAACCCAAAACCAGTTGAATCAAATGACAGCTCAGTTCATATCCAACACCAGTGGGGAAGATCCAACCCTGCAAAAGTTTTTGGAAGACCAAGCCCAAATGTTGCATAAGGTGACAGACCAAATGCTCAACATGGAAAGCAACTTTTCCAAAGGAGACAAGGATGTTATTCTAAAAGGAACCAAAGCTTGCAATATTTGTGGAGACAAGGATCACACTTCCAAGCAGCATGGAGATCAATGCCCCAACTGTGAAGAGAAACATCCAATTGGATAATGTCCCACCTCTCAAGCTACTTGCTACCTATGTGAAGGAAACAACCATGTTCCTATCCAATGCCCCATCTATTCCGTAGTTGAACAAAGGAAACAAGGTGGAGTGCAACAAATGATTGCAAACTATCAAGAAGGATACAAGTCTACCAAGAAGAATGAGGACAAAGGAAAAGCTCCAATTATACCTCCATGCAATACAACCCAATTCAAAGGACCATGTTCCTGTTATCTATGATAATCCATGCTATTTTGATAAATCTTATGATAATCCTTTATTCGTTCCTAACTTTGAAATGCATGGTACTAAAGAGTTTTGCTTAGAAAATGTTTATGATAAAGCTCTAGATGATGGTCCTATATTGGTTGATAATATTAATTGTACTACTATTGAAAATGAGATTGGATGGGTATTGACTCTATCTTGGAACCCCATACCTCTTGAGAATGATCAGTCATATTGTTATAAAATTGTTAACAGTGGGTTTGAAGGTTTTAATCCCACTATTTTTGAGCTTGATAAAAATTATGTGTTTGTAGATCATGAAAAGCATGCTTTGTGTGATAGTTATATTGTTGATTTTATTCATGAGGATACTGAAAATTATTATGAGAGAGGAAAATATGGTTGTATAAGTTTGCATGGTACTGATGTAGGGGTTTGTAGCATGGAAAAAAAAATTCTATCGCATACAAACAAACAAGCAAAGATCTATCTACTAGATTATAGCAACGAGTTGATGGAATAACTTACCCTCGAAGATTCCAAAGTGTTTAACGAGGCATACTTCTGGTGGGTGATGTACATATTCTTCCCGATCTCAAGATCGTGTACGAAGACCTTCCTCTCCCTTGTTCCAGCAGAATGAGGTTGTAGCACTCTCCTCGCGATTCCAAAGACAACGGGCAGTGGTACCGGAAGAGGGAGATCCCGAGGCTTCGCCTTAAGCCGGAGCGAGTATGGTGGAGTAAGAGAGAGCTATTAGTGGTCTAGGGTTTAGACACACCAATTAGAAGGCTCTAAACCGAAGGCTAGTGCAATTAGAAGCTCTAAACCAAAACGGCTCTAAACCGGAGATTAGAGGATAGGAACTTGTGTGTCTAGAGGAGGAGGCCCTGCCCCTCCTTTTATAGGTGGGAGGGGCGGCCAAGGGGAGGGAGTCCCTCCCCAAGTCGGCCTTGGGTGGCGCGCCGGCTTGGAGAGGAGGGACTCCTCCCCCAAGTCAGTTTTGCCTCCTCTTGCTTGTTTCCCACAGTTTTCTGTTTTAGCCGTTTGACTTTCAAACTGGCCATTTGACTTTTCTGTTTTAGGATTCAATTTAATCCTTTATTTGGAACAGCAAGAACACTTAGTACATGATGCAATCATTCCAAATATGTAATGACACATTCATGTACCCTTCCCCGAGTGCGGACATTCCAACCTTCTAGAACATTCCCGATGAAAACACCTAATCATTTCCGAACTCAAACGGACTTTCCTTATATGAATCTTATTCTCCGGACCATTCCGGATCACCTCGTGATATCCCGGATCCCATCCGAGACTCCGAACAACATTCGGTCTCTTTCTCATAATACCATAACTACTCAAACAACGTCGAATCCTTAAGTGTGTCTCCCTACGGTTCGTGATTATGCGGACATGATCGAGACACTTCTCCGAACAATAAGCAATAGAGGAATATGGAAATTCATATGGCTCCCACATATTTCTACGATTACTTTGCGATCGAATGAACCACTTACATACGATACCAATTTCCCTTTGTCTCACGATAGTTTACTTATCCGAGGTTATGCTCGTCGGTATCTCTGCATACCTAGTTCAACCTCGTTACTGATAAGTACTCTTTTCTCGTTCCCGTGATATGTGATCCCTTATGAGCCAGTCACATGCTTGCAAGCTAATTGGATGACATTCCACCGAGAGGGCCCAGAGTATATCTATCCGTCATATGGATGGACAAATCCCACTTGATCCATGTGTTTCAACCAATACTTTCCAACACTCAATGCCACATTTATAGCCACCCGATACGGTGTGGTGTTTAATGTCATCAAAGCATCCATCCCAGTAAAGGTGATATGCATGATCTCATGGTCGAAGGAATTAGGTTACTATGTATCAGAAAGCATATAGCAATTGAACTATTGAAATGACTTGATCTTTATGCTACGCTTATCTATAGGAGTATGTCCACCATATCATTCTCCTAACGATATTATCTTGTTGTTGATAACATCTCAATGTTCATGATAGGGAAACCACAATCATTAATCAACCAACAAGCTAGTGAAGTATAGAGGCTATACTAGGGACTTCAAATTAAGTTTACAAATCACACAAGTATCAATGTTTCCCTGTTAATACTATTATAGCATGAATGTAAACATTTATAATAAACACAAAGATATAATAATAACTACATTTATTATTGCCTCTAGGGCATATCTCCAACAACTGAAACACCTCTCTATGTGCTGAAAGTTTTGAAGTTACTCTTGTTTTATCTTCCTATGCTTGTCACTTTGTTCTTTGTGAATTTATTTGCATACAAGATTCCTATGCATAGGAAGTGGGTTAAACTTAAATTTGTTTTATATTTGCTTCTTTATGCTCTCTTTTACTTCAATTCATATTTCTTATGTGAGCATCTTCGAAATTATCATGCCTATCTTAATGGCTATAAAGAAAGAAATCTTGGGAGATAATCCAATTTTATTTTTAGTAAGTTTTTATTTTGTTGAGTCTTGGAAGTAATTGCCTCTGTAATAACCTCTCCTTATCCTTTTTGTGTGGTTTTTTTCCAAGAATAACCTCTAATGAGAGAGAAGTAAGATTTGGGGAAGTTGCTGTCTCAAAACAGATTTTTGTGCTTCACTGTAATAATTCGTAAAAAATACCAACACTTCGGATTGAGCTGTAATTTTTTGTCCTTATGCCCCAGGTTTCTATATAACTTTCTATAGTTCAGCAATTTTTTATTTTATCAAAGGAAGATTTTCTAAAAAATTGGTCTTTACCAGCTGGTCTATTTTGACAGATTTCTGCCATTATTTGCATTTGCCTCTTATCGGTTTCTTTTTGAGTTATCTTTGATCAGTTGAGCTTTTAAAAGGAGTTTCTACAGTATCTTGTTCTTTAATGTAAGTTTTACTTGTGTTGAAACTAAACCCAAAGACTTATTATCTTGAATACACTAATGTTGCTAATGAAGATTGTGTGAAGTTTTGTATGAAGGAAATTTTCAAGTGTAGGGGAAAAATGATGTGATGAGATGAATAATGGACAAAATCTCAAGCTTGAGGATGCCAACTGTGTCACCCTAAGAAATATTCAAGAGGTACAAGTGTCAAAGCTTGGAGATGCCCAAGGCATCCCCTTCTTCATCATAAAAATCTCAGGTTTTCTTTCCAAACACTTCATTTTTATTGCTTCATGCACAATTTGTTGTTCTTGGAGCGTCTTTGTTTTTGTTTTTAGTTTTATGTTGCTTTGTTTGCTGCAATAAGTTGGCCGGACCCCAACATTCCTATTTTGGAGAAGTCATACCTAGTTCTTCATTGTCTAGAACACTCTAGTTTTCATTCTTATTGTTTTGTGAGTGTTCTCTTTTGCTAGCTCTGCGCTTAGCTATAGTTTTATTATGCTTTTTGCTTAGAACTTTTTAGTTATTCCTTGTAGATTTGTGAGACAAGCTCACTGATCTTTATTAAGTATTATCCTTGTGAGTTGTTTCAAATAAGTCTGATTGGTGTTGGAAGAGAGTAGGAAGTTCCATGCTTAAGTGGTACAAGAAGAAGCTTGTTTTGACTGTGGCTTAGACTTTATCATGTCATGTTAGATATTGCTTTGAATTTATTCTTAGTCATTATTTTTGTGGAATGACTTGTCTCAAACAATTGAGATTGTTTAATGTGCCTTGAAAGAATCATGTGTTGTTTTAGCATACAAAAGCATAATATTGTGGTGTTCTCCTTTGATGCTTTATTTGGGTTGACTTGGCACATGATTACACCATGTTAAGACTATAAACCAGTCACCTTAGCCTCTATGATCATTTAGTTTTTGACTTGTGATATCACTTTATGCTTTAAGTAATAATGTTTTGTCGCTTTGCATGATTATGGCTATTATTGTTCTCTTAGTTGGTCGCTCCCAGTCTTTTCCTAGCCTCCACTTGTACTGAGTATGCTCTCATCGTGACATCCCAAGATTTTCCAAATCTTGTAATCTGAAAAATAAATGAATAAAATAAAACTTTGTTGATTTTCAGGGTGAGAAGAAACTTTTTGAACACAATTTGAAACTTTCAAAACCTATTTGGATCAAATAAAATACTAAAGGGATTTTAAAATATAATTAAACAATAAAGTTATAAATATTTGGAATTACTATTTTTGGATCTTTTAATAAAAAGATTTGGTTTTCAAATGAAAAGGTAGAAATATAAATAAAGACTATTTTTATAGAGCCAAATTAAACCTTGGCCAATCTTTTGAAATAAAATGTTTTGATTTGATTAAAAGAGTAAAGGTTTATCTAAACAAAATAATGAGGATTTATTAATATCCAATTTTTTATTAAAAATAAAGGTTTTACCATTTTAATTAAAACATCAAAACTTATTAAACTATTTTAAATAAGTTTTTCAAGTGTTTATTATTTCAAATAAAACCTACTGATTGGTTAGGGCACTTTTTTTAGATTTCAAATGGAGATTTTACTAAATAAATCAAAACCTATTTGAATTAATAATTAAGTTCCATTTTATTTAATTAATAAATCGATCCTAAAAAGATTAAAAATATTATTTTATTTTTTGGACTTAGATTTATGTTGTTGAACAGAACCAAACTCAAGGCAAAGTTTAGTGGAAGTTTATTTGATTTGGTTGTTTGAATTGTGAATTGATTTTCAAAACAAAAATTTAATTGGAAAAAGGAAAAAAGATTCAGAACAAAAAAAATGAAAACGGACTCTACCCAGCTAAGCCGGCCCAGCAGCCCATTCCAGCCCACCCGGCGTACCCCCACGTGCAAAACGTTTTCACCCACACCCGCACCCGCAGAGCCAATGATAGGTGGACCCAACTCCCATCTCCTCTCTCTCGCTGACCAACCAACCCCACCCCTCCTGTTCATCGTCCTCACCCGCGGTGACCGCGCCTCCCCTCCTCGACCGTTTCTGGCGAAATTTTCCAGCATCAATTCACGTTAACGCAGCAGTTAATCGCCCCTACGACCACGCATTCTTAAACGCCTCGCCCTCCTCCTTATTTCCCCTCAGTCACCAGCTCCTCTCCGCCCCAGGGCTGCTCGAATTGCTTGTGGCAAACCCACTGGTTCCGACGAGGTCCCGTGCAAATTCCGGCGACACCTGACCATACCTTGCCCCCTTGTGCACGCGAGCTCACTCTCCAGTACCTTGCGCACCCACCAGTCACCCCAGCTAGTCCGCGCGCGCCTTAGAATGTCGCCTCCGACAAAGCCATCTCGCCACCGACGGCTAGCTCAACTCCGGCGACTCTTCTGGTAAGCCCCTGACCGCCCCTCTCCTTCTCCTTCACGCACGCATCTTCACCTTGACCTTGAGCATCTAACCGTGCTCTCCGTTTTCTCTCTCGTGACCCGTAGCGCCGCCCTCGACGACGACAGAACGTGGCCGTCGTCAGACGCAACTCCAGCGAGCCATTAACCTCACCTCCATGCGCCCCTTCAGTAACGACAACCTCCTTGAGCTTCTCCACGATGTTGCGAACGTGGTGAGCATCTTCCCATCCTCTCACGCTTCCTGTTTCACCAGCACCGCCACCATCTGACCACGCCGCCGCCAGCCGCCGTCGCTGCGCCGCCAACCTTTGGTCAATCACACGTAGGCCGTTGGATCCTCATCCTGTGGCGTAGATAGAATGACTTAAGCGAATGGGTATGGGAGCATCTGAGCCGTGCGATTCACATTAGATCCAACGATCCTCAGTGAGTGATCCAGACGAAACGGTATCAGCAAATAGAAAGGCGCCACGTGGCTCAGGCTTCGATTTAAAACAGATTTGAATCTATTAGATTTGTGATTTTGTAAATTGCACAACTTTTAAACCACACGTCCAAATTTTACAAATTTTATATAAATGGATTCTGAAAAGAAATCCCTATCCAACCATGCAATTTGTTTAGTAAAAAGCTTCTGGTAAAATGTTTGTTTTTGCAGAAACATTTGTATGCTTGTTTAGATTATAAATAATGTTCAAAAATGATTTTTTTTGGGATAAAATCTTTTGCAAATAGTGTGTTTTGAACCTACTGACCCTAGGAATCACTTTGTGGTTTAAAAAATATATTTGGTGAAGAAAATAATGATTCTTTGATTTAAAACCAATTCTAGTCAAATAAAAATATAGTTTATTTATTAAAAATGGTTTTGGAAGAAAACCTTTGGGAAATGTTTTGTTTTAAACTCTCTGACCCTAAACACAAAGTTTATGGTTTGAAAACAGATTTTGTGAACCCTATAGATTAATGCCTTAGTAAAAAAACATTTCTACACCACATAAAATGATACTTTGTTTTGAAAATGGTTTAGGAAGTGAAATCCTTTGCAAATGATTTTGCCACTTTATAAAATGACCATTAGGTGTTTTCAAATGTTTATGACCCATTAGGAACCACTTTTTCAAATAAAACAAAGCTTGGCATGCTTGCATGCATTACTTTGACTTTATCATTTTATGTGATGTTTTGCTTGATTGGTAGATTGAGATTGTGCCTTGCTTGATTGAATTGTAGTGATTTGAAGAGTGTGATTGTTGCAAGGACACGGTGTGAACTTATACCCTCTACCAAAAAGGCAAGTGATGCTTCATACTTTTGTCCCATTACTTTCACTATGCATTAGTGATTTCTCTAAGTAAAACTTGCATGGAATTTTGCTAAGTATAAACCTTGCTATGGGAAATCCTAGTAGATGAAACCTTAGTAAAATTTCCTAAGTTAAGACTCCTACTACTATCATGCTTAGCTTAGCTAGTAGAAAACAAGGGTGGAATATACATTCATACTATGGAAAAATTTCTAAGTATGAGGACTTGTGTTTTTGTTTAATAAAACAACTAAGTTAATGAATCACCTGGGTGGAATGGTAATTGCTTGGTGGTTTTTGGTTGAGTGGTTCACAAGGCCCATGTTTATGGTTTACCTTGTGTATCTCACTTGTGGATGGCCACCCAGGAACAAAGAGATTTGAGATGTCAAATGTTGAGAAGCTTCAAGTGTAACCACTTGGCATTATGGGCTCTGCCTGGATCATATAGGTTGCAAGAACTTAGCCATATGGAAAGTTGGTGGTAGGGTTTGATAGGTTGGAGCGCGTCCATTTTGGTCTAAGGAAAGGCTTCTGAAAGATCTTGTCTTGGTGAAACCAAGTCTTGTGGGGAAAGTGCACCACCTCTGCAGAGTGTAAAATCTACGTACTTAGCCATGTCCCTGGTAAAGGACAATTTGAGCATCAAGACATGGAAACTATCAAGAATCTCATCATCCAAATTTCTAAGTTAAAAACTTGTGGTTGAACAAGGGTTAAAGGATCTTCAATCTTTGATTGGGAGATGCCTTGGCAAAGATTATTTTGTCAAGCAAAAACTTAGTGTTTTCAAATGATAAGGAAAATCTATTTTGAGCAATGCAGGCCTAAGCTCCACTTAGCCAAATGCATATAGATGATAGACTCCACTATACTACCATAGTATCACTTGCCAATACAATTCAAATGTATTGACCCTTGTCGCTGTAACTTGTTATGTTGCAGGTTTGATTGATGTTAGTAAAGTTTGATGGTTAGGATTACAAAGTCTACAACCAACATGTTTGCCTGTGGCACTTTGAAGATGAAGGACCCCATGCTTATAGATATTCTGCTGCAATGTAATGTAATAGCCAAATGAGCTATGTAAGATGTAATAAAATTATGTTATTCCTGGTTATAAAGTTGTATTATGACCTTTGTTTCTTGATATTACATCTTAATTGTGGATGCTAGCTATTGATCCAGGGACTAGCATTGTAAACACAAGGGACTCTACCTTATTAAAGGTTTGGGACCCTTACAGATGGTATCAGAGCATTGTGTTGCCTGTAGGATTTGTAAACCTAGGATTGGACAAAAACCCTTAGAAAAATAGGAGTTGTATTTGTTCCAAAACTTATTTACAAACAATCTTGTAAACTCTTTTCTCAACCATTTTGGTTTTGACTCTTCATCTCATCTATTTCAACTTGATGAAAAAACCTACCCCATGGCCAAAGACTTCACCATGAGCTAAGGACTTCATCAACTCTAATGACTTCAACTTCTTCAACTCTAATGACTTCAACATCTTCAACTCTAATGACTTCAACATCTTCAGTATATTCACCAAGGACTTCAACCTTAGATACCACTAAGGACAAGTGAGACAAGAAATCATGTTCAAGGATTTGGAGACTAAGGAAACACAACTTAGAAGGAGCCATCATCACCATTGAAACCTTGTGACCAAGAGTTTTTCCTAAAGAAACCATGATCTCATACAAGAAGAATCAACCAAGAAGGATGGAAAGATCACAAGTGAACCAAATAGATGGACCACCATATTTTAGTTAAACAAACCCACCAACTTATGTGGTGTAACAAAAATATTTTTGGTTGCCTAAAAAAATGCTTGAAACTTGTTGTTGAGTATTTGTTTGTGATTGCTTGCACATTGCTTGAGTGAATTGTGATGTGTGTGATTAGAATTATTTCCTTAGAAATATCTTGCCTATTCTAATCCCAATCCAACCCAAACAGATGACTACTCCAAGAGACACCAACATCAAGGTTGATGACAACAACAACAACCAAGAGGACAACATGAGAGAACTTATAGCAACCCAAAACCAGTTGATCCAAGAGACAACTCAGCTTTTAGCCAACAACAATGGACTAGACCTAGCCATACAAAGGATTTTGAAACTTCAATCCCAATTGTTGTAAGGATTGGTTACTCAAGTGATCAACATGGGAGAAAACTTTTCCCAAAGAGCTAATGACAACAAGGATGACAAAGATGTTATTTTAGAAGGAACTCAAGATTGCAATATTTGTGGAGACAAGGATCATACATCCAAGGAGCATGAAGATCAATGCCCCAAGAAGAGAGAAAGATTTCCCACCTTTGAGGTGAGATATGAAGAGCATGAACTAGAAGAACTCCTAGCTTTGGAGATACCCAAGAAGAAGAAATGCCCCAACCCTAACAAGAAGGATATTACTCAAGTGCAATGTTACAATTGCAAAGAGATGGGACACTATGCCAGTGAATGCCCAGAAAAGAAGAAGAGCCAAGAAGACAAACAAAAGCTAGTGAAACCCAAGATGAGGAAGGATATTAGCCAAGTGATGTGCAACCACTGCAAAGAGCTAGGACATTATGCATCATATTGTCCAGAGAAGCCACCTCAAGACCTCAGCCTTATCACATGTTTCAAATGCAAGGAACTAGGCCACTATGCAAACTTCTGTCCAGGAAAGTTACATCAAGATCCCAAGCAAGCCAAGATGTAAACTAGTTGGAAAAATTTTAAGGGTGGTAGTACTCTAGATGCTTTTGAGCCTACTTGTAACCCTAGCCTTCCCAAATCTCGGGACGAGATTTATTTTAAGGGTGGTAGCCTGTCACATCCCAAGATTTTCCAAATCTTGTAATGTGAAAAATAAATGAATAAAATAAAACTTTGTTGATTTTCAAGGTGAGAAGAAACTTTTTAAACCCAATTTGAAACTTTCAAAACCTATTTGGATCAAATAAAATCCTAAAGGGATTTAAAAAGATAATTAAACAATAAATTTATAAACATTTGGAATTACTAATTTTGGATCTTTTAATAAAAAGATTTGGTTTTCAAATGAAAAGGTAGAAATATAAATAAAGACTATTTTTATAGAGCCAAATTAACCTTGGCCAATCTTTTGAAATAAAATGTTTTGCTTTGATTAAAAGAGTAAAGGTTTATTTAAACAAAATAATGAGGATTTATTAATATCCAATTTTTTATTAAAAATAAAGGTTTTACCATTTTAATTAAAACATCAAAACTTATTAAATTATTTTAAATAAGTTTTTCAAGTGTTTATTATTTTCAAATAAAACCTACTGATTGGTTTTGGTACTTTTTTTAGATTTCAAATGGAGATTTTACTAAATAAATCAAAACCTATTTGAATTAATAATTAAGGTCCATTTTATTTAATTAATAAATGGATCCTAAAAAGATTAAAAATATTATTTTATTTTTTGGACTTTGGTTTATGTTGTTGAACAGAACCAAACTCAAGGAAAATTTTAGTGGAAGTTTATTTGATTTGGTTGTTTGAATTGTGAATTGGTTTTCAAAACAGAAATTGAATTGGAAAAAGGAAAAAAGATTCAGAACAAAAAAAATGAAAACGGACTCTACCCAGCTAAGCCGGCCCAGCAGCCCATTCCTGTAGGGTTCGCAGCATAGAAAACAAAAAAATTCCTACGATGTGAACTATATACCAAGATCTATCTACTAGATACAAACAACGGGCGGATGTATATCCGTAGAGAACATACCCTTGAAGACCGACAAAGCTTAACGAGTTCAACTCGTGGTTGATGTAGACGATCTCTTGCCGATCTCAAGATCGAGAGGAAGTCCTAGCGCCGCCGCAAATCAGCGCATCCATGCTCGCACACACGTTCGAGGCACCAGAAACCTCCGCCTCCTCGCTCCAAAGAATGCAGCGGAAGCACAACTCTTTCTTGCCGAATAGCCACGGAACATGTATCTCGCTAGTCCGAGACCATGGGGATAAATTCTAGAGGGAGAGAGATCCTTCACGAGGAGGTGTAAGAGACAAGTGAGGAGGGGGGCTCCTTTTATAGGAGGAGGGGGGGCACCCAAGGGGGTGGCCGCCGGCCATGGGGGCTGCCCCCTCCCCTCCTTCATTCATGTGGGTGGACACTCCACTCACAAAATGCCCTTTAAAATCCCTCCACTCAAAAGTCCACTCAAATTCCCATTAAATTTTCACCAAATTTAATGCAAACTCTCATTAAATAAAACTCTTTTATTTTATTCAGAATTTTTTCAATTACTTTAATGACAAACATTCACAAATAACCCCTTGCTAGAATTCTATTTCACATGCATAACCACTTTATGCAATTTCACCCGAAAACCTGTTTTGGTATCTAGTGAAATAAATTCCTGCGCTTGTTCATTCTTTCGGCATGAAACATTTGCTCCAATTGGATGTCGGTGTCTCTTAAGTGTGTCACCCTAAGGTTCGTGAATAATGCGGACATGATCGAGACCCCTCTCGGATCAATAATCAGAAGCGGGATCTGGAGACCCATATTGACTCCCACATTCAACGATGACTTTCTTGTGATCGTCGGAACCTTTATGCTAGTATCTTAATCCCTTTGTTTCACGATATATTACATGTCCGAGATTCGATCATCGGTATCTCCATACCTAGTTTGATCTCGTTACGACATGCACTCTTTTCTCGTTCTGTGATATAACATTCTAGTGATCAAATCACTTGCAAGCTAATCAATGTGATATCACCGAGAGGGCCCAGTATATCTATCCGTCATCGGGATGAACAAATTCCACTCTCGATCCATGACATCAACATAACACTTTATTAGTTCGAATCCATCTTTATAATCACCCCATTACGGTGTGACGTTTGATGTTATCAAGAAACTCTTCCGGTGTTAGTGATTGACATGATCTCATGGTCTAAGGATTAGGATCACTTAAAGTTGTTATAGCAATATAAACTCAATGACTTTGATCATAATGCTATACTTCGGATGAATGTTCATCACACCATTACACTAATGTTGTGATCCCGTTATTAACAACATCCAATGTCCATGATCAGGAAACCTTGATCATCTTGTTAATCAACGAGCTAGTTTATGAGAGAGGCATAACTAGGAACTTTCTGTTTGTTTATTAAACACACATGTATTAACGTTTCCGTATTAATACAATTATAGCATGCAAAATAAACATCTATCATATACTTGGAATACACATAATAAACACTTTATTATTGCCTCTCAGGGCATATTCCCTTCAATTCCAGCCCACCCGGCGTACTCCCACATGCGAAACGTTTTCACCCACACCCGCACCCGCAGAGCCAATGACAGGTGGACCCAACTCCCCTTTCCTCTCTCTCGCTGACCAACCGACCCCACCCCTCCTGTTCATCGTCCTCACCCGCAGTGACCGCGCCTCCCCTCCTCGACCGTTTCTGGCGAAATTTGCCAGCATCAATTCGCGTTAACGCAGTAGTTAATCGCCCCTGCGACCACGCATTCTTAAATGCCTCGCCCTCCTCCTCATTTCCCCTCAGTCACCAGCTCCTCTCCGCCCCAGGGCTGCTCGAATTGCTCGTGGCAAACCCACTGGCTCCAACGAGGTCCCGTGCAAATTCCGGCGACACCTGACCATACCTTGCCCCCTTGTGCATGCGATCTCACTCTCCAGTACCTTGCGCACCCACCAGTGGCCCCAGCTAGTCCGCGCGCGCCTTAGAACGTCGCCTCCGACAAAGCCATCTCGCCACCGACGGCTAGCTCAACTCCGGCGATTCTTCTGGTAAGCCCCTGACCGCCCCTCTCCTTCTCCTTCACGCACGCATCTTCACCTTGAACTTGCGCATCTAACCGTGCTCTCCGTTTGCTCTCTCGTGACCCGTAGTGCCACCCTCGACGACGACAGAACGTGGCCGTCGTCAGACGCAACTCCGGCGAGCCATTAACCTCACCTCCGTGCGCCCCTTCAGCAACGACAACCTCCTTGAGCTTCTCCACGATGTTGCGAACGCGGTGAGCATCTTCCCATCCTCTCTCGCTTCCTGTTTCACCAGCACCGCCACCATCTGACCGCGCCGCCGCCAGCCGCCGTTGCTGCGCCACCAACCTTTGGTCAATCACACGTAGGCCGTTGGATCCTCATCCTGTGGCGTAGATAGAATGACTTAAGCGAATGGGTATGGGAGCATCTGAGCCGTGCGATTCAAATTAGATCCAACGATCCTCAGTGAGTGATCCAGACGAAACGGTATCAGCAAATAGAAAGGCGCCACGTGGCTCAGGCTTCGATTTAAAACAGATTTGAATCTATTAGATTTGTGATTTTGTAAATTGCACAACTTTTAAACCACACGTCCAAATTTTACAAATTTTATATCAATGGATTCAGAAAAGAAATCCCTAGCCAACCATGCAATTTGTTTAGTAAAAAGCTTCTGGTAAAATGTTTGTTTTTGCAGAAACATTTGTATGCTTGTTTAGATTGTAAAAATTGTTCAAAAATGATTTTTTTGGGATAAAATCTTTTGCAAATAGTGTGTTTTGAACCTACTGACCCTAGGAATCACTTTGTGGTTTCAAAAATATATTTGGTGAAGAAAATAATGATTCTTTGATTTAAAACCAATTATAGTCAAATAAAAATATAGTTTATTTATTAAAAATGGTTTTGGAAGAAAACCTTTGGGAAATGTTTTGTTTTAAACTCTCTGACCCCAAACACAAAGTTTTATGGTTTGAAAACATATTTTGTGAACCCTATAGATTAATGCCTTAGTAAAAAAACATTTCTACACCACATAAAATGATACTTTGTTTTGAAAATGGTTTAGGAAGTGAAATCCATTGCAAATGATTTTGCCACTTTATAAAATGACCATTAGGTGTTTTCAAATGTTTATGACCCATTAGGAACCACTTTTTCAAATAAAACAAAGCTTGGCATGCTTGCATGCATTACTTTGACTTTATCATTTTATGTGACGTTTTGCTTGATTGGTAGATTGAGATTGTGCCTTGCTTTATTGAATTGTAGTGATTTGAAGAGTGTGATTGTTGCAAAGACAAGGAGTGAACTTATACCCTCTACCAAAAAGGCAAGTGATGTTTCATACTTTTGTCCCATTACTTTCACTATGCATTAGTGATTTCTCTAAGTAAAACTTGCATGGAATTTTGCTAAGTATAAACCTTGCTATGGGAAATCCTAGTAGATGAAACCTTAGTAAAATTTCCTAAGTTAAGACTCCTACTACTATCATGCTTAGATTAGCGAGTAGAAAACAAGGGTGGAATATACATTCATACTATGGAAAAATTTCTAAGTCTGAGGACTTGTGTTTTTGTTTAATAAAACAACTAAGTTAATGAATCACCTGGGTGGAATGGTAATTGCTTGGTGGTTTTTGGTTGAGTGGTTCACAAGGCCCATGTTTATGGTTTACCTTGTGTATCTCACTTGTGGATGTCCACCCAGGAACAAAGAGATTTGAGATGTCAAATGTTGAGAAGCTTCAAGTGCAACCACTTGGCATTATGGGCTCTGCCTGGATCATATAGGTTGCAAGAACTTAGACATATGGACAATTGGTGGTAGGGTTTGATAGGTTGGGAGCGTCCATTTTGGTCTAAGGAAGGCTTCGAAAGATCTTGTCTTGGTGAAACCAAGTCTTGTGGGAAAGTGCACCACCTCTGCAGAGTGTAAAATCTAAGTACTTAGCCATGTCCTTGGTAAAGGACAATTTGAGCATCAAGACATGGAAGCTATCAAGAATCTCATCATCAAAATTTCTAAGTTAAAAACTTGTAGTTGAACAAGGGTTAAAGGATCTTCAATCTTTTATTGGGAGATGCCTTGGGAAAGATTAAGCAAAAACTTAGTGTTTTCAAATGATAAGGAAAATCTACTTTGAGCAATGCAAGCCTAAGCTACACTTAGCCAAATGCATATAGATGATAGACTCCACTATACTACCATAGTATCACTTGCCAATACAATTCAAATGTATTGACCCTTGTGGCTGTAACTTGTTATGTTGCAGGTTTGATTGATGTTAGTAAAGTTTGATGGTTAGGATTACAAAGTCTACAACCAACATGTTTGCCTGTGGCACTTTGAAGATGAAGGACCCCATGCTTATAGATATTCTGCTGCAATGTAATGTAATAGCCAAATGAGCTATGTAAGATGTAATAAAATTATGTTATTCCTGGTTATAAAGTTGTATTATGACATTTGTTTCTTGATATTACATCTTAACTGTGCATGCTAGCTATTGATCTAGGGACTAGCATTGTAAACACAGGGGACTCTACCTTATTAAAGGTTTGGGACCCTTACATCTACTCGTGCATACAACTCCCAATAAACCAAGTTATTCCAAAGAGTCCACTATAAACTCCTATTCATGGTGTGTTACACCATTCCAGGTATATTCATGTGATTACTTATCTTCCAAATTAAACTTTTGTTATGTGAAATTAGTGATTAAAGCTCTCACGAACTTGATGGCACACTTTACTTTCTTGCACCTAATAAACTTGAATCATTGTGTCATCTATGTTGTTTATATGCTTGCACTTATAAGTTGGGAATTAGCAAAACCATGTTGTCATGGGGAACGCTTTCAACACTTGTAAATATTATCCAGTTGATATCATGATCTTTTGTTTATGGATGTCGGCGGTGTGAAATAAAAGGGGAGATTGTAAGTTCATGGAGTATTATATATGTGTTAGATAAACGCCTGGGCGGATAGCCTAAGCCATGCCTAATCATGGTGGAAAATTGCAACATCACCATAATGAGCAATCTATGAAGAATATTTAGAAAACAATATAGAAAAAAACAAGAGAAAAAAAGAAGCACCATACTCATGGTAAATAAGAAGATTGTTGAGATGCTCATTGTTTGTTGCCTTTTCATTTTGATATGGGATAACTCCTGTGTCATGGGGCAAGGGGTACCCCGTTGGTGGTTCTCTATGATACACATATACTTACAATGATAAGAACTTGCTTGTGACTAAAGTTGAGTAGCATGAGGAACGACCCTCGTACTCAAGGGACATGAGAGCGCCAACTTATGATCTGTCAAGCATATACTTCATATTTGTTTCACTTTAACCTTAACCACTTCAAGATGCCAATGATAGGGGCAATGAGAGCTGAAAGCTAATAAGTGCCATAAATTTTGGAAGCTCTTTATGAAACTTGAAATCCCTGCTTCCCTATGTGAAGAGCCTTTCTTTTACTTTTATGTTTATTCTCCACCTTCTATCTTTATGCACCAACTAGGAGAGCATAGTTTTCATTCTTAGTTTAATGTGCATTGTCCCAAAACTTGTTGATTGAATCATAACATTGATATTTCTTATTCTTAAATTATTTGTATCTAGTCACCCTTGAAGGTGTCCTATGCATTTATGTTTTGCTATTCCATGAAGGACAAGCTGAATACCACTCTTGATATTCTTTCTATATGTAAAACAAACAAACGTCTTTCAATGCATTGTTATTCATGATATTTTGTTTGTACCTTTTCATGCTACAACATAGTTCATATGTCTTATTGTTAGAACTACATCTTTCATGCTCATGTCTAGAGTACTTTGATCCCAGCTATCAATGCTTTACAAATACCTTGATCAAGATTATGATGGTCCATGTCACCTCAAAAATTATTCTTTTTATCACTTACCTACTAGAGGACAAGTAGGAGTTAAGCTTGGGGATGCTTGATACATCATAAACGTATCTATAATTTTTTATGCTCCATGCTTGTTTTATATCAATTTTCTTATGTTTTGTCTACACTATGAGGTATTTTTATACATTTTCCAGAACTAACCTATTGACAAGATGTCATAGTGACAGTTGCATGTTTTCTTCTATTTTTGGTTTCAGAAAAGCTAGTAAGGAAATATTCTCATAATTGGACGGGACAAAAGCCAAAGTCAATATTTTACCAGAAGGAACACGGAGTCCGGAGGGGAGACGAAGTGGGGCCATGAGGCGGCCACACCTGGTGGCGGAGTGGCCTAGGGGGCTCCAGCCCTAGGTGTGGGCCCCTCGGGCGCCCACCGACCTTGCCCCTTCGCCTATAAAAGCACCCCGATGCAGAAACCCTAAGGAACCGATCAAATTTCCACGAAATAGTCCATAGTCGCCGCCATCTCCATCCCTAGATCGGGAGGGATCTGAAGCTCTTCCTGGCACCCTGCCAGAGGGGAGAGATCATCCCAGAGGCCTTCTTCATCACCATGCCAGCCTCCGGAGTGATGTGTGAGTAGTTCACCTTTGGACTATGGGTCTATAGCAGTAGCTAGATGGTTGTTTCTCCTCCTTTGTGCTATCATGTTTAGATCTTGTGAGCTCCGTTCATGATCAAGATCATCTATTTATGTAATACTACATGTTGTGTTTGTTGGGATCCGATGGATATTGAGTACTATGTTCAAGATTGATTATTGATTCTATCATGTCTGTGTTATTTGTGATCTTGCATGCTCTTAGTTGTTCGTAGATGCTTTGGCCAAGTAGATGCTTGCAACTCCAAGAGGGAGTATTTATGCTCGTAGTAGGTTGATGCCTCTAGTAATCTGGGGAAGTGACAAAAATCTCTAAGGTTGTAGATGTGTTGTTGCTACTAGGGAGAAAACAACAATCCTTTGTATAAGGGCAATTGTATTGTTTACTTTACACACTTTGCTTAATGCAATTATCTGTTGCTTGCAACTTAATACTGGAAGGGGCTCGGATGATAACCTAAAGGTGGATTATTAGTCATAGATGTAGTTGGATTACGGTCTATGTATTATGTTGTGATGCCCAAACGAGTCTCACAGGAATCATCATGAATTGTACATGCATATTTATGCATTTTTCAATCTTTCATTGCCCAACTGTATTTTGTTCACCCAACATGCTATTTATCTTATGGAGAAACACCTCTAGTGAACTATGGACCCTGGTCCACCTTTACCATTGATATACCATCTACTATTTACTTTCTGCAATTGCTATCTTCCATACTATACGTTTAATCCTTTGTTTTCAGCAAACTAGTGAGCTTGACAACCTCACTGTAAGTTGGGGCAAAGTTTTGTGGTTGTGTTGTGTAGATTCCAGGTTGCTAGCAACACCTTGGGGTTGTTTACTTTCTCCTACTGGTTCGATAACCTTGGTTTCATAACTGAGGGAAAACTTGATGGTGTGCTCATCACAGCTTGCTCTTGGGGTCTCCCAATAGGCTCTACGTCAACCGAGCCACCATCAGTCATGGATAATGTTTGAATGGAGACAATCTCTTGTGGGCTACACATACTAATATACTAGAGCCCCCGTGATGCAGCGGGCATAGCAATAGTCTTTTAATCCAACAGAGTGCACACTGAAGCCATGGTTACAAACGATCATTAAGTGAAGAACACAGATTAAAGCATTAAGTGGTAATGTTGTTGTGATCCCAAATGGGTTGCTAAGCGAAGATCGTACTACCCTTTCTGCCACTGGGGTTCCTGTGAGGTTACCGCTAGCCAAGTATCTCACCTTAAACCTTTATCAATCTATGGGATCTTGAGTACCTACAAGTCCACAGATCGAGACAAGATACAAAGAAGCAAAAGATACAAATCTCAATTGCAAAAAAAATACAATACTCCCATGATTAGATGCACATAGTTGCTGCGAGGTTTCTCCCCAACCCACATCCTGTGAGGACTACTCACTCATAAAAAATAGATCAAGGATAGAAAACATTATGCAAAATACTTAGATTGAAATTGAATATTCTTACAATTGTTGCCAAATCGCAAGAAGAACTAAAGTACTAAGCAATGGATATGGATAATGGAGGTATGGATGGTGGAGTGGATGAATAATGGTGTGGATCTCCTTTGGTGGCGTTTATGAGAATGGTGGCTCTCTAGACGGCGGTTGGAGCCTCAAAATATGTAGGCGTCTTCACAAAGGTTATAGGGTTTAACGAGACGCAGCCATCACCACCCTGTACGGGCAGACTCCGCTCGCACCACTCGTCGTTATGCATACTGTTGCCTGAAATTTACTTCCCAATTACCTGGCCATGTGGACTTCCTCAAAATCCTTCATTATGACTCCCGATTTCGCATTAAAACCCGTGATTTCCTGCACAACATAATTCAAAGCAAGGTATTGCATACCTTTTCAATTATTAGTCATTAGTGGCAAGGATTGAGAGTTTCTTGTCAATTGCTTGACTAAAAACAATGTTTAAACGCAGAGAAAGATGACAAATTTTAGAGCCATCAAGGGGGCAGACGCGGGAGAAAGCAGCGAGAAACTATGAAATGGACGTCGGGAAGTGTGTCGGCCACCGGCCGTAGACCGCGTGTACCGCAAATGGATTACCCCGTTAGGTGCACTCGCACCTCCTGGGGGAACAAAGGATCCTGACCCGAAGACGGACCAGTTGAGATACTTTTGGGGCGTGTTTGGTTGGTCAGGCCCAAATTTTCGTTTTTCCTACTTGGCCCGGTGGGTGCTGCATGGGGGGAGATTGGGCTTGGGCCAAGTTTGGCAGTTCGTTTGGTTGCCCATATCTAGTTTTCCTGCAATTTTGGCAAGTTTTTTGGTTTCCAAGATATCTGATTTTGTGTCGTTTGATGCAAATTTCTGCGTGTTTGGTTTCTCATGCCATAGTGATGTGCTCACCACTTCTCATAGCTGGTGATGTTACCACGTAACAGCACATAGGTAGCAAACTGAACTAATAGTTTCAAGCAAGCATCAAATTAAACTCGCAGTACCAAATTACCATCCTAGCTACTAGCAAATATGAGTTCACGATAATGTTACCTAGATACTAACAAATGACAGTTCACCACAATATTACCTAGCTACTACAAATGAATGTTTTACACCCACATCAGAGGTTGTTCATGGAACACAAGGGCAACACTTCATCAACAAACCATCTTCTTCAGATCCTCTAGTTGCCTCTCGTCGCTCGCATGTCGAGCGCCCACTGTTTTCTCCTGCTCTTCCAAGCAGCACAATAGTTTTGGGTAACACTATAGCCACGTCGGTGTCGTTGTCGTCAGGAACTACATCTTCTTCAGCCGGGAAGTACTCATCGGTCCCAAATTGCAAGATCCAATTGTGCAAAATGCAACATGCAAGAACAAGCTTAACTTGGGTGGGGAAAGAGTTGAAAGGCTTTTGATCAAGGATCTTAAACCTGTTCTTCAGAGCAGCGAAGACCCTCTCAACCGTGACTCTAAGGCTAGAGTGCATAAGATTGAAAAGTTCTTCCGGAGTCCTTGGGTAGTTCCTAGCAGAGAACTCGTTGATATGGTACCTTTTTTATATGAAGGGGTGGCATAATTCTAGGCCGGTAGGCGTACCGACATCTGCAAGGTAGAATTTTCCGTTAGGGAGCTTCATGCCACCAGATCTGCTAAGGATGTCTACCAGAATCATCGCCTCGTGGGTAGATCCTTCCCTCCTGGAAAGCACATATGTGAACTTGATGTCAAAATCAATGGCGGAAAGCACATTCTGACTGGGGTAGTGCTTCCTCCCCCTATATGCAGCATGCTCAGATTTCGGCACTCTAGCCATCACATGAGTACCATCAATTGCTCCAATACAATCTTGGCATTACAAGAATGTTAGTCGGCTGTCCAATACAATCATCCAAAGAAGAACATGCTAGAGTTTCTCACCTTGAAAAAGGGGAACCATCGACCATTGCCATGTATCTTCGCGGGGCTTTGACCAGATGCTGGCTTGATCACCTCCTCTCCGAGTTCTCTGACAACATACAACACCTGATGGAAATACCGGGAAATTGTGTCGGTTGATCTCCTCCATGTGCCGTGGATCACTCGGAATCTCTGGTTATGGCCTAGAACATGACAAAACAGATCCACCTATTCTTTGATACATCAGTTGATGTTGTCTTACATGGGTATGCCCTACGGGTGCCTAATATTAGCCTACCCGGTCCAGCCCAGCGGAAGCCCATGAGACGATCTACCCCTGAGGGTGAAGCCCAGGAGGATTTCGGGTGGCCCAAGCCTAAGAGGAGTGCGATTCCTTGAAGAATACGGCTAAACTCTAGATATAAATTCAAAGGAAAAAAACCTAAACTTGTAACTGACTCGACCTACCTTGGGACTTGGCCTATCTATATAAAGGTCAGGAGGGCATGGCGAGGAGGACACACCACATAACCCTAGCATACTGAAAGAGCATTTCCTATCCCTAGTGATTTTGGTGTTTATAACAACACACATATCGGACTAATTATTTGCCAAGTGTACCACATGTTGTATCAACAAATCCTTGGCTCATTCCTCCCAAAAAGTGGTTTGTAGTGTACCGGGTGTACCGGAACTTGCTACTAGGCTTGGCGGTGTGTTTGGGAAAATCCCAAAACCTTCGCTGTGCTAGGTACCAAAAGTGGTAGTACTTTTTTTACCTAAGCAGAGGGTTTTGGCAAGTTACAAAGCCTCGCCTCCTAGGTACCAAAAGCGGTAGTACCGCATTTTAGTACCTAGCACGATGGAATCTTTGCAAGTTGCCAAGTTGCCACGCTGCCTAGGTACCAAAAAGGTAGTAAGATTTTAGTACCTAGCACGCGTGACTTTGCAAGTTGCCAAAAGCTACTGCCCGCCTAGGTACCAAAAAGCGGTAGTACCGCATATTAGTACCTAGCGCGGCAGAAGCTTTTTTGCAAGTTGCCAAAAGCTACTGCCCGCCTAGGTACCAAAATGCGGTAGTACCGTATTTTAGTACCTAGCGCGGCAGAAGGATTTTTGGCAAGTTGGAAAACGCCACTGCCCTCTCCGGTACCAATATGCGGCACTACCGCATGTCCGCGTGCCCTAGAGTACTGCCCTAGGCTTGATAGCACCACAATTTTGTAATTACCGGTGGTCAGCTGTTTGCTTTGATTGACGCAGTTCCGGTACCAGGCCGGTAGTACCGGTGTTTTCCGGTACTACCGCTTGGAAATCTGGTACTACCACTGCAATAAATGCACAACGGTCAGATCTGCTCAGATGGCTATAAATACCCCTCCACCTACCTTGGGACAAGGTGCTCGTTGCATTGAAGACTACCACCTCCATTTGAGCCACCAAATCGCCAAGATCTCTTCACTCCACCATCCAAAGTCTTAGATCTTTGGGGAATCGAAGGAGGAGGCCTTGATCTACTACTTCACCAAAAGAGATCTTCATTTCCCCCTCATTTATTTGAGGGCCCCCATTGCTCTAGTGTTTTATTTGGAAACCATAGTTCTAGATTTGGTTCTTACAAGCTTGTCTTTGATTGTCTTGACAGCTTGCTTGTATTTGGGAGCCTCCAATTAAGTTGTGGATGTGTGTCCCGAACTTGTTGTAAAGGTGTCGGCTTCCACCTCGACGGTTGTCGATATAGTGGAAGGTGGATCGATCCCGTTGGGGTGAGATTCATCGGAGAACAAGGGAGGCCTCTCGTGGCGTTGGTGGTTTGAAACCAGCCACTATCCAAACGTAGATGTACTTCCCCTCAAAGTAAAGAACTACGGGAAACAAATCCTTATGTCTCCTCCTCCACCACTTTGGTTACTTCTATCCTTGACCGCACTTTACTTACTTGTTCTTGCTTAGTGTTGTGTTTGCTTGTGCTAGTTTGTCATATAGGTAAATTCACCTTAGTTGCATTATCTAGAGAATTTACCTTTATTGTCGAACCTTAATTTGAAAAAGAAGAAAATTTGAAGTAGCACATATTCACCCCCCCCCCCTCATCTAGGTGCCCATACGATCCTTTCAATTGGTATCAGAGCCTCGGCTCTTTATTCGGGCTTTACCTCCTAAGAGTATATGGGTAGCAAAGTAGGGGAAGGTGATGGTGAGTCTATCCAATCGGTGACCATGGATGATCTCAATAACTTGGAAACAAGATTGAGCTCCACTTTGGGCAATGAGATCAAACAATTGCACAAGTTACTTGAGCAACTTGTTAAAGATAAATATGGCTCATCATCCCCTTCTCCTCAAGAGGATCCTTCATCTGTGGTACCTAAGGGTAATGCTTCGGTATCACCCGAGGGTATGGCAGTGGGGGGTAAACAAGACAACACTAATTCCTCCACACAAAATGATGGTGGGAAAGGTGAGCACCGTGATTCATGGTACTCTCCCGACCCTCCAATCCCTCACCCTCATGTAAACAATAGAGGTGACCCACCTAATATTTAAGCATCTACTACTTCTGCTCAATGGCAATCTCTAATGAAAACTCATGTGCGCAGCTCTTGCATTGAACTTTGGAACATCATCGAACAATGACTCTATATTGGGGATCCAAACAACTTGACAAGAAGAGAAGTTGTCAATAGTTAACTCAATGCCACCGCTTTGCACATGATTCAACAAGGATTGGGTACAAAGGATTACACACACATTGAGCACCTCAGCATCGCCAAGGAAGCTTGGGATGCTCTCGCAGTGTTGTTTGTTGGGAATGAGAGCATGAGGAGGAACCGGTATGACGCACTAAGCAATGAAGCCGAAGGTTTCTATATGAAGGAAGGTGAAGATCATGAAGACATGTACTGTAGGCTCAAGACCACCGCCACTGCTTTTAGAAATGTGGGTGCCTCACATGTGGATGATGCTTGGATAAAAAGGAAATATGTGAGTGCACTCATGCCCTTTGAGCCCACCGACTTGAAGAGCCTACAAGGAAGACACAACAACCATCTCATGACCTCCAATGAAGTTATGCAAGAGATGGCCTCGTTCAAGGTTGCCGCCAAGAATGCCAAAGATGCCCATGCTCGTGCCCTTGGTATGAGCAATGTTGTCAATGTTGCTTTGAAGGCCAAAGTTGTGGAACATGGAGATGAAGATGATAGTGATGAAGGCCTCTCCATGGACCACCCCGATGATGTCAAGATTGCTCATAGTCAATATATGGCCTTCTATGCAAAGAACTTTTGGAAGAACCCCGCCAAGGCCAAGATGGAAATGCAACGAAGAAGCAACTCTAATGGGAAAAGAGAAAATACCACTAGATTGAGAACTTGCTTCAATTGTGGTGACTGCTATCACTTTGTGGCGAGTTGCCCCTATGAGAAGAGAGAAGATCATGGGGTAATCTCGTGTTGAAGAAAACTCCCAAAGCACCTTACAAGAAACCCTTCATCAAGAAGAATCCCATCAACAAGATGTCGGGAGAAATTGTCTTGATCACTCATGAAGAATACTCCTCCGACAATGAAGATGAGGAAGAGGAAACATCTATTGGTGTGGCTTCTCTAGACACTACTTTTACTCCGACATTCTCACTCTTCGATTCTCCAAATGAGAACACTCCCATCAAGAACGCCACTTGCCTTATGGAAAGAGGAACGGAGGTATCCTCATCATCTCACTCCACTCCCTTAGCTAATGATGAAAGTGATGATGAGATGTCTCTTGATGTAAAAATGGAATTAATTGCTTTCGATGAGTTTATGACTAACTTACAAGGGGATGCTAAGATACATTTTGGGAACATCTTAGATCAACTTTCCCACACACAAGAGCTTCTAGATGTAAGGTGCATGAACACATGATTGAGCTAGAGGCCCTAAACAATGCTCTAGAAGAAGAACAAGAGACTAGGATGTCTCTTGAACTAAAACTTGAAGGGCTTGATGAGGCCAATGGCATTATTGTCAATATACTCATCAAAGAACGTGATCATGCCATTGCTAAATGCAAAAGGGCTAAAAAGGACAAGATTGAGTTTGGTGTGGTTCATGAAAAACTTGCCAAGGATTTTAGTTTGCTTGACAAGGCTCACAAGGCTTTGGAAAGTGAACTCTTTTCACTCACAAAGTCCCATGAAACGCTTCAAACTCAATTGGCCAATACTCCTTCACCTAGTAATTTCATTCCTTCTAGAAGTACAACTATTCTTGAAGAAAATGTTAGGTTGAAGGGGGATCTAGCCAAGGCCACATTTCCACAAGGTAACAAGTCCATTGATGACCTTTTGAGTAAGCAAAGTCCTAGTGGTGAGAAAGGGGGCATTAGTTTTGTCTCCAAAGCCAAGAAGAACAACACCACGAAGAAGATGGCCAAGCCCGCACAAGAGAAAAACAAGACCGTTGTGGATAGTAAGACCACAAGTGGTAATACTATGTCTCATGATGACTTTGCGGGAAGTGCTAACCCCCACTATATTCTAATGCGTGATTATTATGGTGATGTGTATGCACAATATTTTGGCCCATATGATGGTTATGTTGCTTGGTATATTTGGGTCCCCAAGACCCTTGTTGCTAACAAAAGAGGACCCATTGAAAAATGGGTACCTAAAAATTAGCTTGATCTTTTGTAGACATATGCTTCCGGAGGGTCAAAGTGGGTACGTGATAGTGTTTGCACAAGTCATATGACCGGAAGCTCGTCCATTATCAAGGACTTAAAGCCAAATGATGATCAAATAATCATGACATATGCCGACAAGTCAAAGTCTAAGGTAATGGGTTTCGGCAAGGTAGTGGTTGCTCATAATATTACACTCGTGAATGTCATGCTTGTTGAGACCCTTGGATACAATTTAATTTCAGTCTGTGCTCTTGGAAAGATGGGCTTTGCCGTCTTTATTGATGATGATATTGTGGTCCTCATGTGGAGCAAGTCTCTCAAGGTCGCTTTTGTTGGGTACGTCAAACATGACTTGTATGTGGTGGACTTTTCGGGGCAAACCACTAAAAGTGCGATGTGCTTATTTGGAAAGGCCGATGTGGGTTGGTTATGGCATCCCGACTAGCCCATGTCAATATGAGAACTTTGCAAAGTCTCCACAAGGAGGGCCATATTGTTGGACTAAAAGAAAATGTCTCCTTTGCCAAAGATCGTGTTTGCAGGGCTTGTGTTCTAGGAAAAATGCATGATGCTCCCCATAAGCCAAAGAACCGCATCAAGTCAACCAAGATCTTGGAGCTCCTTCATGTGGATCTCTTTAGTCCTCCATCTCATGCAAGTCTTGGTGGGAAGAAATATTGTTTGGTGATTGTTGATGACTTTTCAAGATACTCCTGGGTATATTTCTTCAAGTTAAAGAGTGAGACCCAAAAGACCTTCATCGACTTCATCAACATGGTTCAATGTCAATACAATCTTCCTGTGTTGATTATAAGAAGTGACAATGGCACCGAGTTCAAGAACTACACCTTGAATGATTTCCTTAGTGATGAGGGGATAAAACACCAATATTCCGCAGCATATACCCCTCAACAAAATGGTGTGGACGAGAGGAAAAACCAGACTCTTATTGAGATGGATAGGACCATGTTGGCGGATTTTAAATCTCCATACAACTTTTGGGCCGAAGCCATCTCCACCGCTTTCCATGCATCAAACCGGCTCTACCTCCACAAAGAAATCAACCAGACTCCATATGAAATACTTACCGGCAACAAGCCCAACGTATCTTACTTCCGGGTGTTCGGTTGTAAGTGTTTCTATCTCATAAAAGATGTTCGTTTGTCAAAATTCGAGTCTAAAGCATTAGGGGGTATTTTTGTTGGCTATGGTCTCGAATCTCACACTTATAGAATCTATGATAAGCTCTCTAGAGCCGTCATAGAATCTTGTAGTGTGACCTTCAAAGAATATGATGGTCCCCAAGGGGGGCGTGTTGATGCTTGTGATGCAGATGATGAAATGCCTCAGTATGCCATAGGAAGAATGGGTGTGGGATATATCCGCCCTGTTGAGGAACCCCTTATGGTGGATCAAGAAGAACTATGCTCTACTCAAGTGGAGCCCTCATTTTCACAACATCAACAAGATCCATCCACTGAGGAGGGCAATGACCCAAGCCAAAGACAAACTGTGGACCCTCAACATGTTGATCAAGGTGACAGCTCTAGTGAAGAGGAACCTGATTCTTTCTCCAGGATGTCAAGTGGTGACAAGTCTATTACTCAAGGAAGATCCATACAAACTGCCCTGAGACAAGCTCAAATCGATGCTAGAAGAGTGTCTGATCAATACCAAGGTCAATATGTGCCTCTTAATGAAGAGAATGATTCCGGTGATGATCAAGGTCAAGTAGATGGTTAAGACGAGGACCAAAATGATGAAGAGGGTCCCCCGAGAAACAACGAGGAGATCCACGCTCATCGTGAAGCTAGAAAGGAGAGAATGTTGGAATTAAGAGACCACTCTCTACAAAAATGTGGTTGGTGACCTAAGGAAAGGCATTTCCACAAGAGCACAATTGAAGAGGTTTAGTGAACACCAAGCACACATCTCCATGATTGAACCAAAGAAAGTGTGGGAAGCTCTTGAAGATTCGGATTGTTTGGAAGCTATGCACAAAGAGCTCAACAACTTTGATAGAAACAAAGTATGGAAGTTAGTTGAGAAGCCAAAGGATTGCCGCAATGTTATAGGCACGAAGTGGATATTCAAGAACAAGCAAGATGGGCATGGAATTATAGTAAGAAACAAGGCAAGATTGGTTGCACAAGGGTTCTCTCAAATTAAAGGCATTGATTATGGAGAGACATATGCACCCGTGGCTCGCCTTGAGTCATCTGTATCCTTCTTGCTTATGCGGCACATCATAACTTTAAGTTGCCACAAATGGATGTAGAAAGTGCATTTCTTAATGGTCCTTTAAATGAGTTGGTATATGTAAAGCAACCCCCAGGATTTGAGGATCCCAACTTCCCAAACCATTTCTACAAACTTGATAAGGCGCTCTATGGGCTCAAGCAAGCCCCACGCACGTGGTATGAGCACCTTAGAGAGTTGTTGTTTGACTGTGGATTTGAGGTTGGGAAAATCGATCCCACTCTTTTTACTAAGAAGGTCAATGGGGAGCTTTTTGTATGCCAAATATATGTTGATTATATTATCTTTGGATAATCTAACAAAGCTTTTAATGATGAATTCTCAAAGCTTATGACTAGTAGGTTTCGGATGTCTATGGTGGGGGGTTGAGACTATTTCTCGGTTTTGAGATCAAGCAAGTTAGAGGAGGGACATTCTTCAACCAAGCCAAGTATACTCAAGATATGCTCAATACATTCAATATGCAAGATTTAAATGGAGATCCTACTCCCATGGCTACAAAGACTCATCTAGAACAAAATCCAAATGGTAAAGATGTGGATCAAAAGGTATGCCAGTCCATGATTGGTTCTTTGCTTTACCTTTGTGCATCTAGACCCGATATTGTGTTGAGTGTAGGTGTGTGTGCAAGATATCAAGCGGCTCCTAAAGAAAGCCATTTAATGGCAGTCAAGAGAATCTTTCGATATTTAGTTCATACCCCATTTTATGGTCTTTGGTATCCTCGAGGGTCAACATTTTATCTTTGTGGATACACGTATTCGGATTGGGCGGGTGATAAGGATGATAGAAAATCAACATCCGGGGCTTTCCAATTCCTTGGTAGGTCCTTGGTATGTTGGTCTTCTAAGAAGCAAAATTGTATATCTCTCCACCGTCGAAGCCGAGTATGTGGCAGCTGCTAGTGCTTGCACCCAATTTCTATGGATGAGGCAAACTTTAAATGAATATGGTGTCCATTGTGACAAAGTGCCTCTTCTATGTGACAATGAAAGTGCTATCAAGATTGCCTACAACCCGGTGGATCACACAAGGACAAATCATATTGAGATTCGCCATCACTTCATTAGAGATCATGTTGCTCAAGGTGATATTGATCTATCATATGTGTCAACCAAAGACCAACTTGCCGACATCTTCACGAAGGCACTTGATGAAGCAAGGTTTTTCTATTTGAGGAATGAACTAAATATCATAGATTCAAGGATCTTGACTTGATTATCTTGCATTCTCACCTATGACTTGACCGAATTTGGTTTAGGTGTAGGCATGGATATAGGGAGAGTGCGGTTCTAATTGTTTGGACTATCCCTCCCCCCATTATTCCCAAAGCAATCAAAATCATTCCTCTTAATATCATTTTGTGATATGTGAGCTTAAATGATGAGTTTCGGTAATGGACCCAAGATATATCTCCGTGGTGCCAAGCCGAGTATACTCAAATATGGTGGCCTAGGCCACCGCCCTCTCTCACTCGAGAGGTTGGTGCTTACTCATGTTTGTCATTCTCGCGTATGGTTTGTTATTCGGTCATGCACTCTCGTTTGGCTCTTCATATCTTTTTCCCAGTTTTAGAGTGCATATGTCCATATCAGTGTGACTCTCTTATCCCAAGCCTTTATTATACTTTCGTCAAAACTCATCTACTCCACACAAGAAACTTCCACTTTATACCCGGCTCTCTGTTCTGGTGGTTACGGTACTAGCGTGTGGCATCCCGCAAAACCACTACTAGAAAATCGCGTTGAATTTGTGCATTGCATCGTCACCATCATGTGTTGTTTGTCTAAAACTATTTTCGCAAAGCCCGTTTTGTTTTCTAAAACGCCCCGTCTTGTTTTCAAAATGCAAACCCCGGGTCTCCGGAATATTTTTGTTTGCCTGCTATCGGTTTGCAAATGGTGCATTTAGAATCAAATAAAATATTTATTTATTTTTGAGTGGGGCAGTCGAACGGGCCGATTGACCCGAACGACCGCCCCAGGATTTAAATCGGTCCAACCAACCAGTCCCACCCATAATCCTAAACCACCTAAAAATCTACCCACACACCCCCTCCACCTCACCCCACCCTATAGCACTTTGCCACCTCACCTCCTCCCTCTCCCTCACCCACTCACACGCCGCCACATCACCCCTGGCCTCTCCTCTCTCTCCCCCTCAGCTCACACCACACACACCACACACGGCACACTACCTGGCCCCAGCCGGCCACCCCCTGGACCCCACGCCCTGGGACCCACCACGTCCCGCCTCGATCCCAGTAACCGCCTCCCGGACCCCTGCGGACGCCTCTCCCCGCGTCCTCTCCCTCGCAGGCCCTTCTTCCCCACCGCGACCGACCTCCCCAAGCTCCACTGCCGGTCTGCCCGCCTGCGCCCCGTCCGTGAGATGGCCGCTGCCGTCTTCGTCCTGGGAGCCGGCCCCCTGCTCACCCTCGGTGTCCCCGGCCGCGCCCCCACGGCGTCCCTCCGGCGCACCAAGCTCGTCCGCCACCACTCCCTTCAGCCCCTTCCTGCAACCTCCACCGTCGGCGTCGCGTTCGTCTGAAGCTGTGTGCTGCCCGTGTTCATGTCGTGTTGGGATGCGAGGACCGTAGCGAGTTTTGGCACAGGATTGTCCGGGCTCCGATGATAAGTTCTCCCATCAGGTTCTGGTGCGCTTGCTGGTCGGAGCTCGAGTGCTCCGTTCCAGAATCCGAAGGTGACGAGAAACCGGGGTCTTCCCTTCGACAACCGTGGACCCAAAGATCAACGTCATGGAACGCAAAGGCCTCCCGAGAAGCATGTACCGCGTGCCGAGGCCGAATCAAGATCTTCCCCGACACCGAGGACGCCTACCCGGAACGACAAGATCGCCACACGGACGCGAACCCCGAAGCCGAGAACCCGACAAGTTCGACACCGGCCAGGGCGAGTCCGATGCCCCGGCGCCAGACCAAGTACGCCCTCCCGGAACGCCAAGGTACCCGCGAGAGACGACAAGACCGACAACATGACCCGAAGACCACGGATGCGCCAAGACCTACCTCGGTTATCCGAGAACGTTTCCGTCGAACCCTGGACCCCGAGACCGACCCCGAACCCCGAACCCCCAGAACCCCAAGATCGTCGAGCCCTCAATGTGTGAACCCCTTCCCGAAACCCTATTTTATAATATGATATCAACTTGTTGCATATTTAATTGTCATCTCGCATGCATGTCATTGGTTTGGGGGCCTTATGCCGAATTCACCTCATAACTAAATATGGGGCCCATATGCGGGCAAATCTAGCCTTATATTGGCCTCATTTAAATTTGTGCATCGAACCGGTACCACATCTTGCCATGTTAAAACAACATTTAAATTGCGGGGTAGCTAAACAACATGAACCACCTGATTAATTGTCGGGACCCCGGTTCCATTTAATATTGCCCAATTGCACCGCACCTTGCCATGACATTCATCATACATGCATCATGCCGATCTTCTGCCGTTGTATTAAATATTGCATCCGGTGTTTCTTCTAGTGTTTTGCTTCTTCGCGGATAAGGCCGTTGAGTTGATGTGAGCTTCGCCCCGATCTTCGGATGAACCTTCGACAATGTTTTTCAGGCGAGCATCTCCCCCCCTTTTCTACCTATCTTACTTTTATAGTATTTACTCCCTCCTGTTGATCTATTGTTATCTGTGTTGCGATGCTCTAGTTTTCGTATCCGTGATATCCCTTGCAGCCCTATATTGCCTTGGACACACCCTATTACCTGTTGTTTGGTAGATAGTTGGGCCTGCGCGTCTTAGTCGCTTGCTCAAGTGCTGTTGCGTGTCGTCTAAATGCCACAGTTGTTGATGTATTGTCGCATGTTGATGTTGGAGCTGATCATAGTTTTACTTATCGTACACTTTAATTCCTGTTTAACAACTAAAATTGAAGTAAGCATAGGCATCGGTGGGTGATAGAAAATATTTGGTTTCCGAACGCCCACTTGACCCCGAGTACTTGATACCTGTTCCTTGATTTATCGCGCTATCCACATCCGGGAGGTATATGGGACCCCCCTGAGCCAGAGCTTGATTCAGTCTTATTTCTTGGGGCCACAAACTAGTTTGAGGTTTTATTTACGATCCTGTACTTATGCCATGCTACTTATGTATTTACGATTGTGCGAGGAGCACATCAGATGCTTAGGATCGGGACACGATTCAGCGGTGTCGACAATCCCAGCCACACTTTCGGTTCCCGATGCTCACAAAGCCGCTTACCCAAACCTTGAGTCCGTCTTGAGTCACCGCTTCGCTATGGTTCTACTCAATGGGGTGGCCCCTAAATATTTCTGAATCCTGTGATTGTTCAGTCGTGAAAGCCTCGTTGGGTTTTGTTTTGGTTTTTCCGAGGTCGATCGAGCATGTGTTGCTATTGGTGCACCCCGGCCGGGTAAAACTTTCTGAAAGCCGTGTCCGCGGATATGGACGACTTGGAGCACAGTATCTCGATCATAGACAAGCATAACTAAAGTTTATTGCTATAAATTTGACTTTATAATGACTAGTAATCAGCTTCACTATAATGGAATGGCTAATTAATACTGCCCACAACTGCATGTTGGAGTGTCGCTTGCGACCATTGTACCTGACTAGTAAGTATTGCAACTACAACGGATTGGCCAAATAAAAGTACCAACAGCTGCTGGGTTTTGGGTTATCTCATGCTAAATGTATCTGACTAGTAAGTGTTGCCACTATAACGGAATGGTTAACTAAAAGTGTCCACTGCTTATTTTATCAGGACGATTATCTACACCTGACTAGTAATTGCTGCAACGATAACCGAATAAATAAAACTGCCAATGGTGTGAGTTCCTCGGCTGACTTCCTCGTTGGTCTCGAGGGGGAAACGCCAGGATGGGTTTGTTTGATGTTAGTATTAGGTTGGATCCGAATAGGTCTTCCTTACCCCTCTCTGATTGATGCCAGTGTATCGAGTCTCTATAGGTTGTTTAGTGCATGATGCCGCTGCCGCTTCAGTCCACCATACCTTTGTAGGCGAGGACCGCCGAATTCTAGCCTCGCTGCATCGGCCTCGATCGACGCTCCTTTTCCTTGGCCCTTTGTCGGCACCTTTTGTTTAAGCAGGTTTTGAGATCGACGTCGTTAGGGTTACCCTTCCGGCTTTTCGGGAAGGTTATGGACGCCATTGGTTATTATTCAGGGCTCTTAGCCCCATTTGCATCTTGTCCGTAGCTGGACGCTCTATCGTTTTCAAGGTGATTTGGATCTTTGTATATTATATTTGTATTCTTGACTCATGGAGTCGCTGTTATATATATATATATGTTCTATGGGTCCCATCGAGGACTGTTGTGTAATGTTATTACTTCGTTTTCCACCTGCACGAAAGTGCCTGGTGGGCACCTTTGAATCGTTTCTATGCGGGTTTGGCGGGTTTCGCTAAAACTTGCATAGGTCCGATTCTGAGGGTGTTACATAGCGGTCCAAATACGCGGTACTACCGTGAAAAACTAGCGGCTCTACCGCTCGGGGGTCAGTTTCTAGGTCGTTTTCTGGATACTTCCCAGGTGCGGAACTTTCGGTCGTTTTCCGCGGCACTACCGTCTCACGGCACTACCATTTGCAAGACAAGAAGATCGCCTAGCAGATTACCGCCAGACGCCTGCAGATTACCGGCCAAGATCTTGGTTAAGGGTGGAGACGCGAGGGTGGGCACCTCTCAGTGCCTCATTGTTCCCCCATCTCCACTCCTAACCACCGCCACCGTTGGAGCAGAGAATGCCGCTGGAGCCCCGCCCCCTCCTTCTTTCCCCGGATCCGCACCGGATCCGGCCTCCTCGCTGGCTCCTCCTCATTCTCCACCGCCATGGACACCGGTACTACCACCCTTCTCTTCTTCTCACATGTTTTCTCCATTGATTCTAGGGGGACTTTGATTCTTGGTCAAAACAAGTGTTTTTGAGGTTGTACCGTGTTCTCATTACCTGATATTACTCCTTGTCCGATGGCATTCTCGTTTTGTATAAATTTTGTTGCCCGTCCATGGATCGATAATACCAGATCTGCATTGTGGTCGCATGTCCGGTAGTATCGGAAGTCTTTTCTGGTACTACCGCCCGTGAGATTCGGTACTACCACCCAGTACTAACAGCAAAATTTCCTCTCAAACTTGAGTTTCCTTGTCTGTTTGTGTCGGGTTCTTGTGCCCTTACCCCACTGCTATCTCCCTCATTCTTTCACAGGTGCAGGGGGTTCCCGGGGTTCACGCAAACGCTCCAAAGATCATCATGAGATCGAGGACTATGAGTTAGAGTCAGAGTCCGAGCCTGAGACAGAGACATAAGAAGAGATCATGCCTCAACCTAGCACCCGTCTGAAGTTGAAAACCACTCGTGGCCGACATGGAGGGGGAGTTAAGCAAAGTGCTGGCCGTGGGAAGGCTCCTCCTCACCCTCCTCCCTCGAGTCATTGCAAGAGTCAAAGTTCTGGGCCAAAGCTACTATCTGATTTGTCTGAGGTTGAGTTTCATGCCTTGAGATCTGTCAATCCATATGCTGTTGCTCACTCTCATGCTCGAAAAAATAGCCTCTTTTATATGGATTTCCAAGAGCGTGTATTCCATGAGATACTCGTGAAGGATGAAAAGCTTGTGGTTCCTCAGAAGTGGATTGAGATGAATCATGTGAAGATGAACCTGCAGTACTTCAGTGAATCCCTTGAGATTTGCACACACATTGGCTTGCTTCCCATTATGCAGTTCCGGTGCAACTACGACCCGATGCTCATTACTCAGTTTTATGCAACCGTTCACTTTTCCAAGGATCAGTCTCGGACTATCACCTGGATGACCGAGGGCATTGTCAAGCAAGCAACCTTCACTGAGTTTGCGGCTATCCTTGGGTACAAGGACCATGGCAAGGACACGCCTGTTGGCTTTCGTTGTCACAACAATGATCGCCCCATGAAGAAGGATGTTCTTGATCCACTGTACATACGGGGGCGCGGTATTCCTGGGAAGATCAAGGGGCTTCTCCCCACATATGACATCTTGCACCGTATATTCCGTGAGACCGTTGCCCCCAGAGCTGTAAATGTTGATGAGATGCATGCATTCATGGTGGATCTCATGATCACCACCTTTCACCACCGTGATTCCGGCCAACCAATGGATGTGATGGATGTTATTTGGAATGAGATGGTCTGTGCCACCTACACTCGGAGGGTGCCTCCTTTTGCTCCCTATATCATGGCTCTCATTCTTAGTGTTGGGGAGGTGACCCCGGATAGGTTAAAGATGAGGAAAGACGAAAGGGTGATCCCCGTCTAGTTTCCGAGTTACAGTCTGAGTCGGCCGAATCCTGTAGAGTTCGGACGAGATAGGAAAGGGCAGGACCCTTATGATAATATCAAGGCATTACCCGGCCAAAATACTGCGTAAGTCGGCCAGGTTAGCCCGAGTAATCTTAATGCAGGTGAAGGACAAGCCGAGTTACGGGAGGCAGGGCCGAATGATACAAGGCTTGCAGGAGAAGGAGAAGCCTAAAGTCAAACTCTAGCCGCAGGCTAGGGAGAATATGAGCGGAGCCAAGCACTAGGGACAAGGGCGCAGAGCGACAGAGGGGCAGAAGGAGGTCACGGAGGTGACAGTCCTGAAGCCCGAGGCGCGCAGGAGGGCCCCTCTAGAACCTTGCCGTCATTAGAGGAGCGACAGGGAAAGGAGGCCGCCGAACTACTATATTGGGACAAGCATATTCCTCGAATATGCTTGCCACGTCAGCCCTAAAGGAACCCAAGGCTCTCCTTTATAAGGGAGGCTTGGACCCTGAGGAAGGCATCGGCTCATTTAGTACCGTTAGGCTGGTAAAGTTCTCTTTTCTCCTTGTATACAGCTCAAGGAGCACTTGTAGCCCAAGGAAGGAGAAATAAAGATCTTTGCCTTAGTCTTTTGTGTGTAGAATCAACTGCATCTTCCCTCCCCAGATACCACTAGCATCCATTGGCCCCATACTTTAGCCTACCCATGGCATCTGCCGTGCCACCACCACGAGCTTGGCGCCCATCAGGGGCCAGCGGTGCTAGCTGGAGTCATGATCCGGACGGAAACTTCATCAACGCGGCGCATTGTCTCGCTTGGTCCGGAGACTTGATCTCTGGATCACGCCGCCGACAACGCAGTGCATTCAAGGAAAAACTCCTCCGTAACGCGGCGTCTTCATCAACACAGGGATGCACCAGATTACGTCGGCGCTGACATCTCCGGCGTTTATCCTCACCAGTTGTGGTTGCAGGAGAACCTCCCTTAGCGCCATGAAAGATCCGCACAGAGCGCCGCCGCCAGCTGCTGAGGTGATGGTCGCGGTCGGGTGCAAAGGGAGTAGCGCGAGGATCAAGGAGACCGGTGGGTGTGCAGGTCGCGCCAGTGCAGCTCCACCACCCACCGAGGTAATCCTTGGGTCAACCAGGCCGAGGTGCGGAGACAACCCCAAAGGCACCAAGGGTAAGAGGGACACCTCTGAAAGACCAGAAACATTCTTCAGAAACCATAGATAACTGACTACACCAGAAGGCCGATACTTGATCCGCAAATGCTCGGGCGAGTTGGAAGAAACCAGCAAAAGGTGCCGGTAGAGGCAAAAAGGTGTCGGCCTTATGAGTCCTTAAACAGGACCTGCTAGAGTATGCCAAGGCAAACAAAATGGCCGACGCCGCCGAGCGGGTTGACGAGTTGAGATTAAGAGGAAAGAACCTCATGGATGATATCAACAAGGAGCATGATGCTCATAAGGCGTAATCGCTTGATTTAGGCTTCCAGGTACAAGACCAAAGAACTGACGAGCAAATGCCGCGGCATTAGAGTTAGAGGGATTGACCGGCGAAGCCCGGCAGAAACAGCAAGAAAGAGTGAATGAGCTGGTGCGCATTGCGAACCAGCAGAATGAAGAAATGCTTAGAGCAGACCCGGTGAGGCTGTGAGCCTCGCAATGGTTCACTCTACTGAGCAAAGACCGCCTTATCTCGTGCAAAGATCTTCACCCGGAAATAATGCACGAAAAGACAGAGCGGTAACTTCGGGAAAAAGAAACAAGCAAATTGTTCCATATGATCCGGCGATAGCTGGGAAAGCAAACGAGAACAGAGGCAATGGAAGCCGGGGTAACAGTGGCGAGAGGAATCCCGGTCGTGCTGAGAAAGGCGGCGGAAGCCGAGGCTATGGGGATCTCGGCAGAGAACTCGGAAGAGGAAATCACGAGAACAATATCCCGGTCGAAGGAAGGAGAGAACCGCCGCCCAACCCGCAGCCAAGACATGAACCTCAGAAAGAAAGAGAAGCGAGACCAGCTCGCCATAATCAGGTGAATGAAAGGTACAATGATGGTTATTCCGAGATGGAATATGCGATCCATGGTGGAAATAACCACTATGGGATGCAGGAGAGAGTTCTGTACAGAGATTTGCCGTCAAATGATGCCAGAGTAAAGCTAGACCGGCTATACAGATCCGAGTTGCTGGAAGAACAGGGTCCACCGGGTCCGACATGCTTCGGACCACGGATCATGGGCGAACCGCCTGTGCCGAACTTTCAGCTGGCGAGAGGCACAAAAACATATAATGGGAGCACCAAACCACAGGATTGGTTGATCGATTATGCCACCGCTGTAAAAATAGCAGGTGGAAACTTACGATGGGCAGTGCGGTATGTCCCGCAAATGTTGGAAGGACCAGCTAGAGTATGGCTGAATAATCTGCCAGCAGGCAGCATCAACTGTTGGTTGGATTTTGAGGAAATGTTCGTTAGCAACTTTACCAGTACTTACAAGAGGCCAAACAGGCCGCAGCAGCTAGCCATGTGCAAGCAAAGGCCGAATGAGACAGATAGAGAATTTTTAACTCGGTGGTGTAACCTAAGAAATTCATGTGAAGGAGTTATAGAATCACAAGCAATAGCTTGGTTCGCTCAAGGATGCCGCTATGCCAGTGTGTTATGGCAGCGACTGCAAAGAGATATGCCAACCACATTGGCAGAAACCATCAAAATAGCGGATTCCTATGCATTGGGGGATCCGACGCAACCAGAATTAATGCCGGCAGACCATCGGGAGCATCAAGATCAATATGCAAGAGACGTGGCCGGGTCATCCAGGCGCAATGACTTTAGAGGAAGAAGAAGAGAAGAAAGACCAGATTATAGATATGGTTCGACTCAG
Source organism: Avena longiglumis (assembly GCA_030063025.1). Taxonomy (NCBI): domain Eukaryota; kingdom Viridiplantae; phylum Streptophyta; class Magnoliopsida; order Poales; family Poaceae; genus Avena; species Avena longiglumis. The sequence goes on from CP125976.1 coordinate 525,447,155, forward strand.
GTGGCAGCAATAGTGCAAGAACAGCCGAGTCACGGAAATACTCAGTGGCAAAAGAATGGTCCTTAGCAATGGACGCCAAGGAATGAAGGGAAAAAATAGTGGACACCAGAGCAAAAGAGGCAGTGGCAGGAGAGGCCGAAGTACACATTTGAATCTATGTTAGATCAGCCGTGCAGATTTCACACGTCAAACCCGGCCAGGTCGGCCAACCATACAACCCGCCAATGTGCATGGATGAAAAATGCAATGGGTAACCCATTGGCATACAACAGCCTCTCAGCACATCTGCAGATCGCCACAACCGATCGAGCAAATGCACAAGAATCGATGTTACCACCTCCTCCCCCGAGGTATGAAAACTCGGACCGGAGAGATGCGGTGCATCAAGTGATAAACCAAGGTCCGGATGGAAGGACCAATCCAGAAATAATGGACGAATGATTACAGAGAACATCATCGTCAGACATGCGTTCACAACAGAACAGCAAGACAAGCAGAGTGTACAACGCCGGCATATGGAGGTAAATGCAGTTATGCCGGCAGTACCAAGATACGTGCCTTGGTCGGATCAAGAAGTAACTTGGAGCATAAAAGATCACCCCAAGATAATGCCGAGTCCGGGGTTATATGCACTCGTGTTAGATCCGACATTTGTCGGACCAAGCATTAATGTGAAATTTTCAAAGGTACTTATTGACAATGGGAGCAGTATCAATATCATGTACAAAGATACAATGCATAAACTCGGAATATCGCAGAACATGCTGCAGTCCACGAGGACCACATTCCATGGGATAGTTCCAGGGCTTTCATGCGAACCCATTGGAAAGGTTCGAGTGGATGTGTTATTCGGCACAAGAGATAATTGTAGAGCAGAAAATTTGGAGTTTGAAGTGGTGGATCTAGAGAGTTGCTATCATGCTCTACTCGGACGGCCAGCATTAGCCAAATTCATGAGCAGCTGCCACGTAACTTACCTGAAAATGAAATTACCCGGACCACAAGGGGTGATAACAGTAGCAGGGGATTACAGGAAGTTAATGGAATGTGCTTCAGCCGGGTCAAATCTGGCTGAATCATTGGTAATAGCAAGAGAAAAAAGAAGGATTCAGGAGGTAGCAGCCCTCGCTCAGTCGGCACAGCTGAATATGTCGGCATTAGCAAAGCCACATGGAAGTGTCTCCTTTCAGCCGACTAAAGAAACAAAGAAGTTCCAGATAGATGAGCAATTCCCAGAGCGCACCGTTGAAAGGGCATGTATGCCCCCATGTGTGGTTTTGGTAATTAATGACAATCTCTATGGACTAATGTGTAAATTGAGTTTCACTTGTAGGTTTGTCCATTGGCATCGCTTGGGCCATGTGTTGGTCTCAAGGTTGGAAGATGAAGAAATGTCCAAGGGCTTTGTGCCCATTGGAATCATGAAGAAAGAAGGAGCTTGAAGGTCGATCAAGGCATGTGCAAAGAGTTGCATCAAGATGGATCATCCTCAAGTAAGGATGAAGAAGGACGAGCTCAAGATGCGCCATCTCTAGAAGATCTCATTCTTGAAGCTTGCCATCCTCGTGCTCATGGAATGATGAAGACAAGTTCAAAGAAGAGGTTTCCCCATGGAATATGGGGGAGCATTTTGCAAGTCTTCATCAAGCTAGAGCGAGCAAGAGCAAACAAGAAAGGTGTTCCCACTATAGAAGAACACGACGGTCTACATCAAGTTCAAGTGGGACACTCAAGGCAAAGGTATGTTGATAGGGCTTCTCTTTTGCCGGTCTCTTGTTGTTAGTTGGGAGACCGGGTTTAGGATAGATAGCCGTACTATCAAGAGGGGATCTCAAGCGGGTGTCTCGTTTGCATCGTTCGGAGAGAGCTCAAACCTTTGCATTCATAGCATCATCTTTCTTGGTTGTTATTTGGTTCTTGTCCATGAGAGGATCTAGAGCTTGTGGTCATCATCATAACAAGCTCTAGTTCATCATCTAAGGATTTCACTTGCATATCTTATTGCGGTTTTTGATCTTGCGAGTTTTCCGGCTCCACACCTTGGGGGATACTTCACATATATATTTATGATATTTTCTCCCAAGGTGATACCCAATATTTCGTCGTCGTTATCTTTCCGGCTCCACACCTTGGATTCTATTCGTCGTTATCTTTCCAAAAAAATTGGTTTCATCCCATTTGGAGTTCGGATGCAAAAGTTATTGCGTTTCTGGTTTTCTGGTTTCTGGAATTTCTCGACCGAAGTTCCGCTTCCCGGAAGTTCCGCTAGGCATCTTTTGCCGAAAGTTCGTGGAAGTTCGGTCTTCTTCCGCCACGCCAAGAACCTTTCGTAGTTGCGTTCTATTTGCCGGAACTTTGTCGGAACTTGCTCGAAAGTTCACCGAACTTCGGTCTGTTTTGACCGAACTTCGGTTGCGCTCGAGCGGCGTCAACGCGACCTGGAGCCGTTGGAGCGTAACTTCCGCCCGAGCCGGAAGTTCCGCCATGTTTCGTTTTTGTTTCTCGCTCGGATTTTCGTCGCTGGTGGATGCCACCGGAACTTCCGGCCTCCCACCGGAAGTTCCGGCCAGGTGTCGCGAATGCCCATAACGGGCAGATCTGGGAGCCCTTTAAAAGGGGCTCCTCTTCCCCTTCGTGGGTACCAGCTTTTCTTCTTGGTTCTTGGCTTTTTCTCTCTCCTCCATTGTCAACCTTGAAGAAGCTTTCCCTCTCCCTTTCCCCTCCTATGATTCTTGCATCCTTTTGAGGGATTTAAGAGAGGAGATCTAGATCTACAATCCCCCCAAGTCAAATCCCTTCTTTGTGAAGGAATCATTGGGATCTAGATCTTGGAGAGTTTTGTGTTCTCCTCTTGTGTTCTTCCTCCCTTATTCCCCCAATAGCTTTTGTAGCTTTGTTGGAATTTGGGGGAGAAGGACTTGCCTTTGCATTTGGTGCATAGGTTTGAGTTCTCCTCGGAGATTCGGCGAGTTCAAGCTTGTGAGCTTGTTTCTCTTGGGTTCCTTGGAACCCTAGACGGTTAATGGTTGGATTGTTGACCTTTTGTGGTCTTGTTGACCTTTTGTGGTCTTGTAGCCTTTTGTGGCGTTGTTGGCCTTTTTTGGCATTGTTGGCCTGTTGTGGCTTTGTTGTTGGGAGCCTCCAATTGAGTTGTGGAGTTAGCCCCAATCTTGTACGGGTTCGGTGACCCTCAAGCGCCCCATAGTGGAGCAAGTGCCCGCCTTTGTGGTGCGCACTTGGGAGAATAGGGTGAGCCTTTTGTGGCGTCGGTGAGTTGCGTGCTTCCAAGATCCGGGTGAGGCCTTGTGTGGCGTTGGGTGAGCATCGAGCCACCACACCTCGAGGTGAGCCATTTGTGGCGTTCGGAGAGCATTGCGCCATCGCACCTCTCCAACGGAGACGTAGCTTCTTTGGAAGTGAACTTCGGGAAACAAATCTTCATCTCCGCGTCTATCGGTTATCTCTCAACCGAACCCTTTACTTATGCACTTTACATTGTGATAGCCATCGTGCTTGAAGTACTTATACCTTGCTATCACCTTGTTGCTTATATTGCTTAGCATAGGTTGTTGCTGCACCTAGGTGAACTTAGTGGCTAGGTTTTGTGCTCAATAAATTAAACGTTAGTTTTATTCCGCATTTACTTGAGCCTAAACCGTAATAATTTTAAAAAGCCTATTCACCCCCCTCTAGGCGACTTCCTTTGTACTTTCAACCGTCACTATTGGTGCCGGCCTAGATGCTAAATCGAAAAGCGAGCTCACCAACTTCCTCCGTGAGAATCGGGATATCTTTGCATTGTCAACTCATGATCTGCAAGGTGTGCCGAGGGAGTTGGCTGAGCACTCTCTGAATGTGAGGCCAGGAGCAAGGCCGGTGAAGCAACCCCTCCGCCGCTTCGCCGAGGACAGGAGAAAAATAATAGGAGATGAAATAGCTCGGCTCCTTGCAGCCGGGTTCATCATGGAGATACTGTATCCGGATTGGCTATCAAACCCGGTGCTAGTGGAAAAGAAGAAGGATGATCCAAATGTAGCCATTGTATGGCAAATGTGTATCGATTACACGAACCTGAACAAGGCGTGTCCAAAAGATCCTTTTCCTTTACCTAGAATAGACCAAGTCATTGATTCGACCGCTGGTTGTGAACTATTATCATTTGTAGACGCGTATTCTGGTTTTCACAAAATACCGTTAAATCCGGCCAATCAAATAAAGACTGCGTTTATTACCCCGTACGGGGCTTATTGCTATCGCACCATGCCATTTGGCCTGCGCAACGCAGGAGCAACCTATCATAGATGCATGCAAAAATGTCTACATGACCAGATAGGAAAAAATGTACAAGTATATGTAGATGATGTGGTTATCAAAACCAAAGAAAGCAAAACATCGGATGATATCCGTGACTTTCGGAACCTCAAGGTTCGAATGAAGCTTAACCGGAAAAATGCACATTTGGTGTGTCGAAAATTGCTCAGTTTCCTCGTATCTAGCCGAGGTATAGAGGCCAACCCAACTAAGATAAAAGCAGTGGAAAGGATGGAATTGCCAAGATGTCTAAATGACGTACAAAAGTTCACAGGTTGTTTAGCCTCGCTCAGCCGATTTGTATGTCGGCTGGGAGAGAAAGCACTACCACTTTATCAGCTGATGAAAAAATCGGATAAGTTCATCTGGACTCCACAAGTAGACAATGCATTTCATGAATTGAAAAAGATGCTGGTCACAGCGCCGGTCTTGGCTTCTCCATTATCAAAAGAGCCAATGTTACTTTACATAGCAGCCACCAACAGAGTAGTGAGCGCTGTGATCGTGGTGGAACGAATTGAAGATGATAAATCAGTACAGAGGCCGGTGTATTACCTAAGCGAGGTATTATCAGCCTCAAAACAAAATTACCCACATTATCATAAGATGGCAAATGGGGTGTACATGTTAGCAAAGAAACTTAAACATTACTTCGAAGAGCACCCCATCAAGGTGATTTTTGAAGCACCCATAGCCGACATATTGAGCAACAAAGATGCAAGTGGCCGAATAGCAAAATGGGCAATTGAATTATCACCTTATGCTCCGCAATTCGATGGGCGAGATGCAATCAAATATCAGGCTGTGGCCGACTTCTACGTAGATTGGGCCGAGGTACAATATGAGCCACCATTACCAGATCCGAATTATTGGATGATGCACTTTGACGGTTCCAAACTAAGAAATGGTTTGGGGGCAGGAATAGTATTAACCTCGCCAAAAAGAGACCAGCTGAGATATGTGCTGCAAATACATTTTGCCGCGTCAAACAATGTAGCCGAATATGAAGCACTGGTCCATGGATTAAAGGTGGCGAAAGAGATTGGCATACGCCAAATCTTATGCTATGGAGATTCAGATTTAGTAGTACATCAAGTCTCAGGCAATTAGGATGCGTTGGATGATAATATGGCCTTGTATAGGTTTCATGTGTAAAAACTCAGTGGATACTTCGATGGATGTGAGTTTCATCATATACCTCAGGCAGAAAATGACACCGCAGATACGTTTTCAAAACTCGGATCAACCAGAGAGTCAATTACCCCAGGTATCGCCCTAGAGCACCTGAGGAAGCCATCAATAACACCATCTCCAGAGTCCGCATCCATTTTTATCCCGGCAAAATCAAGAGAGGATAATGTGCCGATGGAAATGGACAAGCAATGTAACACGGAATTTCCAAAGATAAAGCCAGCCGATGCAAGGATGATTATGGAGACATCCGAGGTAGTCATGTCGGCAGAAAATATGGAAATAGATAGTGAGACTCCACCAGAGAAAATCACACCTACATGGGCGCAACCCATATTCTCTTTCCTTAGAGATGCGGTTTTGCAATAACGAGATATTGGCAAGACAACGGTGAGAAGAGCTAAAGCCTATACAATCATAAACAATGAGTCGTACATAAAGTGTCACAAGTGTGTTGCAAAGATGCGTGAGCTCGGCGAAGGCAGAGATCCTCCTAGATATACATCAAGGAGAATACGGACATCACGCCTCATCCGAGCTTTAGTGACCAAAGCATTCAGCATGGGTTTATTATTGACAATGTTGAAAGACGCCAAAGAACTGGTTGAAAATGTAATGGTTGCCAAATATATGCCAAAATACATATGCCGTCAGGAGTTAAAGACAATACCAATTACTTGGCCATTTTCTGTATGGTTCTTAGATATGGTGGGACCATTTAAGCCGGCCCGAGGCGGGATGACCCACATATTAGTCATGGTGGACAAGTTCACAAAATGGATTGAAGTGAAACCAATAAAGAAATGTGATGGGCCCACAGCAGTGAAATTCCTCAAAGATATTATCTTAAGATATGGGTATCCACACAGTGTTATTACAGACAACGGTACAAACTTTGCAGAAGGAGCCTTCGCTAGATTCTGTCAAGAAAAGCACATAAGACTAGATGTCGCCTCTATGGCTCACCCAGCATCCAATGGGAAAGTAGAAAGATCTAATGGACTAGTACTGTCCGAAATAAAACCACGACTCGTCAAACCGCTGCAAAGGTCGGCAGGATGTTGGATTGAGGAACTACCAGCGGTACTATGGAGCCTTAGGACTACCCCAAACAGATCAACAGGTTATACACCATTCTTTCTAGTGTATGGGGAAGAAGCTGTGCTTCCAGCCAACATAATACATGACTCGCCAAGGGTTACCCAGTATACAACCACTGAAGTAAATGAGGTAGCTCGGCAAGATGATGCCGATCTGCTAGAACAAGCCAGAGAGCTGGCGTTATCAAGATCAGTTATCTATCAGCAGAACTTGCGATGATATCATAGCAAGAAGGTGAATCCAAGAGTATTCAAAGAAGGAGATTTAGTCCTCCGGCTGGTGCAACGCACGGCCGGCATGCACAAGTTGTTGCCTCCATGGGAAGGACCATTCATTGTGAGCAAAGCATTGCACAATGATGCATATTACCTAATCGATGCTCAATCACCAGGAAAGAACAGGGCAGACAAAGCCGGCGAAGAATCGAAAAGACCATGGAGCGTAGCCTTACTTTGTCCATTTTACTCGTAGGAGTCATCCATGACATATTGTAAAATGGTGCTTCAGGAGGGAGCACCAACTATGTATTGAACCTCGGCGTCCAGAGCAGTGACTCGGGGACTGCCATATGTTGTTTTTAAATTTCATGTTATGTATCAAACCTCGGCACCTTGAGCAGTGGCTAGGGGATTGCACTATGTTATTTTTAAGTATGGTTTATGTATTAAACCTCGGCGTCCAGAGCAGTGACTGGGGGACTGCCGCATGTTGTTTTTAATTTCATGTTATGTATCAAACCTCAGCACCTTGAGCAGTAGCTCGAGGACTGCACTATATGGTTTTTTAATAGGGTTTATGTATTAAACCCCGGCACCTTGAGCAGTGACTCGGGGACTACCCAATATTATTTCTAAGTTTGATTCAGGTATTAGACCTCGGCACCAAAGTAGTGTCTCGGGGACTGACACATATTAAACCTCGGCACCCTGAGCAGTGACTCGGGGACTGTCCTATATTGTTTTTAAGTTTGGTTTATATATTAAACCTCGTTGCCTTGAGCAGTGGCTCGGGGAATACCCTACGTTATTTCCACATATGGGTTATCCTTTGTCGCAAGAGTGGGTATCAAACTTCGGCTCCCTGAGGGATATTATTTCGCTCCCCCCAAATACGGTCTTCAAGGTTTACACCCAGATTAACATCCCAAACCACAGTGGTCAAGTGGCAAAGTTTATATGTTTCAAGAAATTGAAGGTAGTCAAAGCAAGGATTCGGACAAACAAAACCAGTTAAATAAAGTAATAACGATCACAACCATATATGTCTCAGCGGCACACGGCAAAAGAAATTCATACCGCGCAAAAGACGGACAAATGTTCCACGTACATCATACGCCCGGCATACCAGGGGTAAGAAATGACTTAGAGTTCTTTAGCTGGAGAGGCAGTAACTTGGTCAGGGGCTGGGCACTCCGACGTAGGTGGAACTTCGGCCGAGGTTGCCTCGCCCTCCACAGACCCAGGAGCAACTTCAGGGGAAGCCCGAGGCTGTGGAGGAGCGTCAGCTTGCGTAGTGGAATGCCCAGTACCTTTGGAGGAGGATCGCGCGTCGCCGCTGCCATCCGAGCTCGAACTGGAATAACCAGAAGCAGCCGAGTCACCCTCATCTTCGCCCTGTTCAGCTGAGTTTTCATCCACGGCATCCTCAACTTCGACCTCGTCCTCCGGATTAGGAAGGAAACTCAGACCTTCATTCCAGGTGTGCACGTCGGCATACTCAACAAGCTAAAAGGCACGAGCTTGCCGGAGAGCGACAAAGTCCGGGTCCTCAACCCAGGGAACTGGGTCATAAATTTCTCAGAACATCAAGAGAAATATCTTCATACCATGACATGATGACAGTGAGAGCCATGTCAGCACCGGCTCGTCCGGCAGATTCCCTCCAAAGACTTAGCTGTCTCTCAAATGCAGTTAGTCTTTCCACCAATAATTTGACCTCATCAATATTAGGAGTCCTAGAAGTATTCGGCCAGAGAACATGGTAGGCTCGGATAGCTGCCTGTACCAAATCCCTGCCCATAATCTTCATCAGACCAAGCTGCGGTATGACAGCAAGAAATCTTCCATCGAGTACTCCGTCCGCATCAACAGAACACCTCGGCGCACGAGCACTAATCACCGCTTTAGAGCTCACGGGCTTAGCTTCGAAAATGGTGCATAAAACACATCGCATCGATCGGCAGAAAGAAAAAAGATAACTCATGCGGTCGAAGCTTACGATGAATATAGCTCAGCATTATCAGAAGATATTTAGCCCAGTCAATCTTGGTCTTCTCAAAGCGGGTGATCTCCTCGCTCATCCCCTGTGTCTTCAGTTCGGCAGCTTCGAGGAGCTCTTTATTTTTCTGCAATTGCAGAGCTAGCCGATTTTTCTCCTCGGAGAACTCCTGGTCGACCTTTTCTAATTCAGACTTCTATGAGAGCTTAAGGGACTCCACCTCGGCACGCAAGCGAGCTATCGCGTCATCTTTATCCTTTAGATGCGCCGAGTGAGTAGCGCTTTGTTCTAAAAAATGCAGCATCACATCAGGCATGGGCGTGCAATCTTGGTGAGATGCTGCAAAGGTTTGTAACTCGGCTTTACCAAAGCCAAAAGAGTTAAAAGAAACTTAGTGCACATTTCAAAGGGGAATATATAAAGTAAAAGAGTAACTAACCTTCCAGGGCCTTGACCTTCTTCTCAAGACGGATGTTAATATTATTGATGTTCCCTGTTTACCAACAAGGTGAGCCAACATCTCGTCTACAAAACAATAAGAGCTTCGGAGATGACGCAAGAGTTTGTCGACTTACCAGCTTTCTTTACCATAGGAATAACATTCTCATACTTTTCTTGCAATTTTCTATGCGCAAAAAGCAGCCTTTGGAATTCGGCAGTCCGTCGGTCATGCGCAACCTAAGCAATAGAGCAAATGGTAATTAGATATTCAAAGCTAAGACAGATCCGAGTCAAGCAAAACTTAACCCGGATCTAGGTGGCTGGATATTCAAAGCTAAGACAGATCCGAGTCAAGCAAAACTTAACCCGGATCTAGGTGGCTGGATATTCAAAGCTAAGACAGATCTGATTCAAGCAAAACTTAACCCGGATCTAGGTGGCTGGATATTCAAAGCTAAGACAGATCCGAGTCAAGCAAAACTTAACCCGGATCTAGGTGGCTGGATATTCAAAGCTAAGACAGATCCGAGTCAAGCAAAATTTAACCCGGATCTAGAGTGAAACTGAACTAAGTAAAGCATCATAAAACTTCCAAACGAATAACAAGTTATTCAGTTGCAAGCTTCGGAGACTAGAGTATATATAATAGCATCCGGGGAACTAATCAAAACTCCATAAAAATGTTTACCTCATTCATCTTGTCACTTTAAAGAATGATCTTGGCTGCCTGATGTAGGCGGCTGCTGATATCGGAGAGTTGAAAGCGGTCGCTTGGATTACCCTCGAAGGCGGTCGGCGTTCCAATTGTTCGCATACTCGACCAACGAGCCGAGACTGTTCCCACTCTCAGTGCGAGTCAGAACTTTACCTCGGACATGTTGAGTAACAACCGCCGCCGCTGGACTCTTGTGAAGAGCAAGCTGTTTATCGCAAGAATGTAATGCTCTTGGCGAGGAAATCCCTTGCGCACTGATCAGCAATTGTAGGCTGAGATGAGCCGGCAAGTCCTTTCTGAGAAGGCAAAGGTTTGGTAACAATGACCTTTATTGCCTTAGGAGAGGCGTCAGTAGGAGCCGATACCTCGGCACTTGGAGCAGCGTTCTTGGGAGCCGGAGGAATTACGGTTGCAGAGGGCGCCGAGATATCGATATCCTTGGCTGGATTTGGTGTCGCATGAGAGACCAAGGGGGTCGGAGGAATCTCAACAAACATTGGGGTTCACGGAGGCCGGGTTCGATAGGAATATCTCGAGGCAGATGTATCAACATCAACAGGAGAAATTTCAGGCATCATGGCAAGGTGGCGTCGATTCGAGCAGGAGGAGAAACAGCAGCGAGACTGGAACTCTGGTATCCTCAGAGGCGGAGGAGAAGGCGGCCGATTTGCGACTCGTCATCTTTGGGACCTGGGCTTGGCAGAGAGAGGAGCCTGCAAAGACAGAAAAGGTCAATTTAGAAAGGAGAAAGAAACAATAAATACAAACAAAGTAACTCACCCAGACCGAGCATAGTTTTACGCTTGAGCGTCTTTGGTGACTTCTTTATTCGCTTCACGGGAGCAGCCGAGGCATCAGTGGAGCTCGGTGTTTCCCAAAGGTAGGAGGCGGGAGGCAAGCAGCGTTGACGCTGAACTGTTGCCGGATTAGCTGATAAAATAGAAGCCGAAATGCATAAGAAATTGGCATTGGCAACTACTTCTAGAACTTGGACCTCATCGAATCACCTTCCTCCTCTCGTGGGCGGGGCCCTTGCCAGCCGGAGCGAGATCTCTTGGGAGCGAACTCTTGAGTCGGCTCCCGCTATCCGAGTATTCGATCCATGAGCCAAGGGAGTGCAAAACCTCGTCGTCCTTAGTCTTACGCTCCTCAAACCTCTGCGAGAACAAGAAAGAAAAATTAGCAAAAAGAGTCACGGACGATCGGGAAGCAAAACACGAGGCATAGACTTACCTCGGGAGGGGCCTTTCATGGTGAATGGCTTCAATCCCAGGCCCATCCTCGGCATCTCATCTTAAAGATAGCTCGGACACGTTTGAAGATGAGGTAGTTGTCCAGCTCCACCGAGACTCGGTTGGGATCGAGGACCGCTCATATAGCGAGCTTGTGTGCGTTTGGAAAGGCGGATCCGTGCTGATGAAGGTAGTCATCGATCCTCACGCGTGGCGGGCGGATCAGTTCCTTGCGAATCTCAAAAGCCTCGGCGAGAGCATGACTCTTCTTCAGATTATAATTCCAGTTCAGCTTGGAAGGGGTGCCGATGGAAAAGGCAGGAAGCCGAATCCTATCCTCATTCCCAGAGTTCTTGACATAAAAGAATGACTTATGCCATTTTTTGCATGATTCTAAACCTGCGACGTGAGGAAATTCAGACTTCCTCCGAGGTGTGATTGACGCGGCACCGCATTGGGTAAGCAGCTTCTTGGAGGAATGAAGATATTTGTCTGGGACCACGTTGGATCGAATATGAAAAAACTTTGACCAAACGTGCACATACGGCCATAGGCCGAAGTATCCCTCGAGGCAGATAAGCAGAGAGGCGATGGCATTAGCGAGGCGGGTGATGATGCGGGCAAGTAATCGAGGAATTCCCTAGCAAAGTCACTAAGGGGGAGACCAAACCCACGAGCGAAATGTGACATGAAGACTACATATTCGCCCTCCCTAAGAACAGGAGAGGATTATTGTAGGTAGGCGACAAGTTACCTCGGCAGGAATCCGGCGAGTTCGGATTAGCCACTCGATCTCTCGGCGGGTGACAGAAGAGCCCTGCCACGAGCCTCGCTCGGGCCCAGAGGCAGCATCATCCTCCTCAATAAGGGCACCACTGACGGAGCTCGGAATGGGGTCGCCGGAGGAATCTACGGAGGAAGAACTAGCGGCGGAGGAAAACTTAGAACTGCACGGCCCCGTCGTGATTCTACGCGGAAACGGAGAAGTAGCAAAGGAGCTACCGCGCAAAAATGAAGGGAAACAGAGGAATCTAGAGGAGATCCTAGGCGATGGGACCAGAAGAACTCACCGGCGATGACAACGGAGTGAGCGAACAAGGACGAGGCAGACGAAGCAGCGCGACGGGGTCCTTGCCGTCGGAGATCCAGATGAACGAACGGCGGCGGAGTCGCGAATGGGCAGAAGCGAGAGGAAGAAGAAGGGCGCAGGTGAGCGGAGGGGGAAAGTGAATCTCCCAACCCCTCTCCCCTCTTTATAAGCGGGAGCCGCGAGGTAGTGGGATCGTGGGTGTGGCAGTTGACCGTGTAGATCGTGTGCGCCGCATGAACGCACGCCGCTAAGCGGAACCGCACCAAGGACCACACGATGGAAAAGAAGGTCACGATCCCCAACGGAAACGACACACGAGGCGTCCTGGCTTGTGGACAGCGCAGTAGCAAGTAGCCTGTCGAAGAATCTTGTAGAGGAACAAAAACTAGAAACAATGATGAGTATGACACGTGGGGCAGGCGTCGCGAGAAGATCTGATGATACCTCGAGCGAGAAAGAGATAACTCAAAACGATGCGGCAGTATCATGAATCGTCTGACGGCCGAGGTTGTCGGCGGGGCCATACCAGCTTCGGGGACTAATGTTGGGGAGGTGACCCCGGATAGGGTAAAGACGGGGAAAAACGAAAGGGTGATCCCCGTCTAGTTTCCGAGTTACAGTCTGAGTCGGCTGAATCCTGTAGAGGTCGGCCGAGATAGGAAAGGGCAAGACCCTTATGATAATATCAAGGCATTACCCGGCCGAAATACTGCGTAAGTCGGCCAGGTAAGTGTGGCATCCCGCAAAACCACTACTAGAAAACCGCGTTGTTTTTGTGCATTGCATCATCATGACCGCATGCTCATGTCATCATGCCACATTGCATTTGTGCATCGTCATGTCATCATGCATGTGTTTGTCGGAAACTATTTTCGTAAAGCCTGATTTTGTTTTCTAAACGCCCCGCCTTGATTTCAAATTAAAACCCGGGTCTCCGGATATTTTATTTGTCTACAACATAGTTGCAACTGTTTTAATTTGAACAAAGCAAAATAAATATATTATAATATAAAAACCCTAATTTATAAACCCCGGAGGAGACCGCCGCCCGCCAGGCCCAAAAACCCAACCCTAGACCAACCTTTTCCTACCTACATCTAATCCCAGCCAGCCCCTCCACATCATCCCCACCAATCCCCTCCCTCCACCTCACCGTTCCCTCCACCTCATCCTCGACTCAGCCACCTCACCAATCCCAGCCGCTCCCACTCCCCACCTCCTTCTCACCTACAGGCCCCACCCACTGGTCAGCCCTCCCCGCTTGAACCTCCCACCACCGCTCTCTCCTGCTCCCTCTCCCTCGGCCGCACACAGCCAGCCCTTCTGGGCCACCCATGGTCCCACCTGCCTGACCGACCCTTTGTCCCCACCTCCTGCCTCCCCCCGCCCGATTCCACCTCCCCACAGGCCTCCCCGGCAGCTCCTCTCCCCTCGTCTCCTCGCTCAGCTCCTCCTCTCGGCCGCCGCCCCTCCCGGCCCTGGCCTTGTGGCCAGCCTCGTCCTCGACCGCGCCCGCCCGTCTCCATCGTCCCCGCCTTCGAGCCGACGAACCCCGCCAGCCACCCTCTGTCGCCCTTCCCGCGGTGCACCGCCTAGCCCGCCGCCCCTCTCGGCCGCGTCGAGCTCCCCGCCCGGCGCGCCTTCCTCGCCAACCCGGTCGTCGCCCCGCCAAGCACCACCACTCCGTCGCCGACCTCCGCCGCCTCGGACCCAGACCGCCTCGTGGCGCTTCCTCCTCGCTCGGGCTCTCCTTGTCGCCCGCGCCTCCTCCCTGCCCTCCCGACCTGGCGCTCACCCCATGATCCGAGCTCGTCGGCCCTCCGTTTCTTCCACCTCCAGCGGCGCATCCGCCAGGCCCCACGCCAGCTCTCTGCCGCTTGTCTTGGTCGCCCGCCCGCCGCCTCGCCTCGCCTCCCTCCTCGTTGCCCTGCTCCGTCGCCGAGCCCGTCTCGCTGCTCCGCTACGTTTGTGTCTGAGGCAATGCGCGTATGGAGTGTTGCCCAAGCGAAGGCGATTGTTGATGCGGGTGGAATGAGTGCCGATGTAGATCCCCGAGCTTCGCGTGTCGCCAAGGGAAACCTCAAACCGCAAACCACTTGTGTGGAAACCAAGTCCGTCAACGATTCATCGGCACGCCAAGACCGATCCCCGAGACCGAACCCTCGGCACGCCAAGACCTTCTCCTCGGAACGCCATGACCGTCTACACGGACCTGAAGACCACGGAGGCGACAAGTACCTCTTCCCGGATCGATGCGAGACCCGGCGCCAAGGTCGTCGACACGGATTCGCCAAGTACTTCCCGAGGATGCCTAGTTCTTCACGAATGCCAAGACCGACCCGATCGAGGACCCGACAAGATCTTACATAGCAGCAAGATCGACCGCTTGGACCCAAGTTCTCCATCTTGAATCTAAACCTCGATCCCTGTTGAACCCTGAGACCGAACCCCGGAACCCCTCCGAACCCCCAAGACCTTCGACCCCAGATGTGTGAACCTTTTCCCGAACCCCTACTTTATAAATGCTATATATAAACTTGTTGCATTAAATCATTCATCTCGCATGCATATTGTCATGTGGTTTGGGGGCATTATGCCGATTCATCGCATAATTAAATATGGAGTTTATATGCGGGATATCTTTGTCTTATTCCGGACTCCATTTAAATTGGTGTAGCGAACCGGTGCTATATTTTGCCATGTTCAAACAACATTTAAATTGCGGGGTAGTTAAATAACTTGAACCATCTAAATAAATGTCGGGACCCCGGTTCCGCTTAATATTGCCTAATTGCATCGCACCTTCGCCATGTCATACATCATACATGCATCATGCCCGATCTTCTGCCGTAGTATTGAATAGTGCATCCGGTGTTTCTTCTAGTGTTTTGCTTCTTCGTGGATAAGGCCGTTGAGTTGATGCGAGTGTCGACCCGATCTTCGGATGAACCTTGGCAATGTTTTCGGTGAGCACCTCCCCTTTCTACCTATCTTACTTTTATACTATTTATTCCCTCCTGTTGATCTATTGCTATACGTGTTGCGATGCTCTAGTTTTCGTGCCGTGTTATCCCTTGCAGCCTTATATTGCCTTGGATACCTCCTATTACATTGTTTGGTAGATAGTTGGACCTGCGCGTCGTAGTCGCTTGCTCAAGTGCTGTTGCGTGTCGTCCAGTACCACAGTTGTTGGAGTATCGCCGCATGTTTAATGTTGGAGATGATCATGGCTTTATTTATCGTTTACTTTAATTACTGTTTAATAACTAAAATTGAAGTAGGTAAATGCAGAGGCACCGGTGGGTGATAGATAATATTTGGTTTCCGACCGCTCACTGGTGTCCCGTAGGACCCAAGTTCTTGACTTGACACTGTTAGAGATCGAGCGCGCTAACCACATGTGGGATGTATGGGCACCCCCATCGATTTAGTACCTGATTCCAAGTACTGTACTGGGGGCCACAAAGTAGTTTGGGGCTTTATTACTATTCTGTACTTATGCCATGCTTTACTGCTTTATTTAAATTGTGCGAGGAGCACCTGTACTGTTTAGGTAAGCGGAGTGTTTTCGCGGTATCGACAAGCCCGAGAGTTTCGGGTTCCCAGTCGTTTACAGCCACTGACGCAAACCCTGAGTCCGTCTCGGAGCCCGGCCGACTTCGTTGCGGGTGTACTTAGTGGGGTGGCCCCCCGTACTTGCTTTGGGTCTGGGAAACGTCGTGTCCGAAACCCCGTCGACATACCGTTGGGTGTATGTTTTGTGATCTTGTACCTACCTGATCCGACAACAAGGGTGTAGGTGCGTGTGGAAACTTTGGTGCACCCCTGCAGGGTTAAATATTTTCGAGAAGCCGTGTCCGCGGTTATGGATGACTTGGAGCACAGGTCTCGATCATACACAACTATAACTAAAGTTTACTATTATAATTTGACTTGTATCTGATATGACTAGTAATCAGCTTCACTGCAACGGAATGGCTAAATAAAAGTACCAACAACTGTTGGGTTTTGGGATATCTCATGCTAATTGTATCTGACTAGTAAGTGTTGCAACTACAACGGAATGGTTAACTAAAAGTGCCCACTGCTTATTTTATCAGGATGACTATCTATACCTGACTAGTAATTGCTGCGATAATCGAATAAATAAAGCGCCAACTGTGAGTTCCTCGGTTGACTTTCTCGGTTGGTATAGAGGAATACCGGGATGGGTTTGTTTGGTGTTAGATTCAGGTTGGATCCGAATAGATCTTTCTTATCCCTCTCGATGGCCGGTTATCGAGTCTCTATAAGTTGCTTAGTGCATCTTTGCTACCGCTTGATCCACCACACCTATGTGGCGAGACCGAATTCTAGCCTCATGTGTCTTGGCCTCGATCTGGCTCCTCTTTTCCTTTGCCCTTTGTCGGCACCCTTTGTTTTAGCAGTCGCCGTCGTTAGCGAGTTACCCTTCCGGCTTGGCGAGGTTATGGACGCCATTGGTTATTCTTGAGGCTCTTAGCCCCATTTGCATCTTGTCGTAGCTGGGCGCTCTATCGTTTCAAGGTGATCTGGATCTTTGTCTTTGTGTATCATATTCTTGACTCGTCGAGTCATTTGTATATATCTGCTACATGGGTCCCATCGAGGACTGTTGTGTAATGTTACTTGCCTTTTCCACCTTGCGAAAGTGCTGGTGAGCACCTTTGAATCGTTTCTATGCGGGTTTGGCGGGTTTCGCTAAAAATTGCATAGGGCCGATGAGGTGTTCTGAGTGGTATCGAGCTCGGCGGTTGCGATACCCCAAGTCGACTGTAGGATAACCTATCTAACGTCCGAAGTAGAGTGTCAAAACTATTTTTGAAAAAAAAATCGGTTGGATAGTTCTGATTAGGTCTGATTTTACTCCTTACCCCTCTGCTGCTCTCCTCTCACCTCTGCGTGTTTTGAATCCGCTCTCTTCTCTTTCTTCGAGTCCAGGAATTCTCGTGGTTGGTTTTTCGTCGTACCTTCAGGGTTTCGCTCCCTCCTTCGGTAACGGTGTTGCTACATCTGGTCTTCATGCTATCCGGGGAATCCTTCATCTGTTTGACTTCTCTTTGTTCCTTCTCGTGCCTTCCGGTGTTTTCGGCCTTCGACATCATCTCGCTAGATCCGATCTCGATGCATCACTCCATTTTCTGAACCTCGATTGTCGAGACCTTGATCGATTCGAGAATGGTTGCACTCTTCTCTCTTGATTGTGCGGGGTAATAGTTTGGGTGCGTGATGGATTGGCCCCATGCGACTACTCACTCTATTCGCTTGTGTACATTGAAGTGGATGAGAATGCATCGGTTCTCTCTTTCTCGAAGCTAGAGGTGGCTTTATTTGTGGATACCTCTACCTTGACCTTTTGTTCGAGTGTTCTCTCGATCACGGACAACGACCTCTTGTTAGTGGTGTCGCGAAGATCTACAAGCGAGGAGATTCAGATTACGCCCCTTCTTTCCGGTACCATGAGGCGGATCTCGGCGAGATCCATTGTTAGTGGTGTCGAATTGTGGCATCCCATAAAACCACTACTAGAAAACCGCGTTGTTTTTGTGCATTGCATCATCATGACCGCATGCTCATGTCATCATGCCACATTGCATTTGTGCATCGTCATGTCATCATGCATGTGTTTGTCGGAAACTATTTTCGTAAAGCCTGATTTTGTTTTCTAAACGCCCCGTCTTGATTTCAAATTAAAACCCGGGTCTCCGGATATTTTATTTGTCTACAACATAGTTGCAACTGTTTTAATTTGAACAAAGCAAAATAAATATATTATAATATAAAAACCCTATTTTATAAACCTCGGAGGAGACCGCCGCCCGCTAGGCCCAAAAACCCAACCCTAGACCAACCTTTTCCTACCTACATCTAATCCTACCCAGCCCCTCCACATCATCCCCACCAATCCCCTCCCTCCACCTCACCGTTCCCTCCACCTCATCCTCGACTCAGCCACCTCACCAATCCAGGCCCACTCCCCACCTCCTTCTCCTGCCTGGGCCCCACACTGAGTCGGCCCCTCACCATCGCTCCTCTCTCACGCTCCCCTCTCCCTCCACACCTGCCTTTGGCCCCCACTGAGCCCACCCCGGTCCCACCTGCCCCCCCTGTCCCCACCTCCTGCCGCCCTGGCGATTCCACCTCCCAGCGCCTCCCCGGCAGCTCTCCCCCACCTCGTCTCCCTCGCGAACTCCTGCCTCCTCTCCGTGCCCGCCTCCCGCCCGGTGGCCTGTGGGCCTCCTCTCGACCGGCCGCCCGCCCGTCGCCATCGTCCCGCCTCCAACCGTGAACCCCGCCAGCCACCCTCTGTCGCCCTTCCCAGTGAGAGCCGCTTAGCCCCTTGGCGCCTCTCCGGCCGCCCGTCGAGCTCCCCGCCGCGCCTTCCTCGCCAACCGCCGGTCGTTGCCCTTGCCCCCGCCAGCACCACCTCTCGTCGCCCGACCTCGCCGCCTCGGATCTGCACCGCTCGTGGCGCTTCCTCCTCGGGCTCTCCTCGCCCGGCCTCCTCCTGCTCGCCGGCCGGCCTCCACGCCATGATCAGCCACTCCCGCCGCTGCCCGGCCTCCAGCCGCTCCTCCCCGCCGCCAGGGCATCTCCTCCTCGCCGACCTGGGCGCTCACCCCGCGGTCCGAGCTCGTCGGCCCTCCTCCGTTTCTTCCACCTCCGCGCGGCCGCATCCGGCCAGGCCCCACCGCCGCGGTGCTGCTCTGTCCGCCTGCGTGCTGGCCGCCAGCGCCGCCTCGCCTCGCCTCCCTCCTCGTTGCCCTGCTCCGTCGCCGAGCCCGTCTCGCTGCTCCGCTACGTTTGTGTCTGAGGCAATGCGGCGGTGTGGGTGTTTACCAAAGCGAAGATTGTTGATGCGGGTGGAATGAGTGCCGATGTAGATCCCGAGCTTAGCGTGTCGCCAAGAAACCTCAAACCGCAAACCACTTGTGTGGAAACCAAGTCCGTCAACGATTCATCGACGCCAAGACCTCGTCACGGAAACATCAAGATCTACTTCTCGAGAATCAGACCGATCCCGAGATCGAACCCTCGCACGCCAAGACCTTCTCCTCGGGCGCCATGACCGTCACACACGGACGAAGACCACGGAGGCGACAAGTACCTCTTCCGGATCGATGCGAGACCCGGACGCCAAGGTCGTCGACACGGATTCGCCAAGTAATTCCCGAGGATGCCAAGTTCTTCACCCGAGCCAAGACAGACCCGATCACGAGGACCCGACAAGATCTTCATAGCGGCAAGATCGTAGCTTGGACCCAAGTTCTCCATCTTGAATCTAAACCTCGATCCTGTTGAACCACGAGACCGAACCCGGAACCCTCCGAACCCCAAGACCTTGACCCCGGATGTGTGAACCTTTTCCCCAAACCCTACTTTATAAATGCTATATATAAACTTGTTGCATTAAATCATTCATCTCGCATGCATATTGTCATGTGGTTTGGGGCATTATGGATTCATCGCATAATTAAATATGGAGTTTATATGCGGGATATCTTTGTCTTATTCGGACTCCATTTAAATTGTGTAGCGAACGGTGCTATATTTTGCCATGTTCAAACAACATTTAAATTGCGGGGTAGTTAAATAACTTGAACCATCTAAATAAATGTCGGGACCCGGTTCAATATTGCCTAATTACGCACCTTCGCCATGTCATACATCATACATGCATCATGCCCGATCTTCTGCCGTAGTATTGAATAGTGCATCCGGTGTTTCTTCTAGTGTTTTGCTTCTTCGTGGATAAGGCCGTTGAGTTGATGCGAGTGTCGACCCGATCTTCGGATGAACCTTCGGCAATGTTTTCAGGCGAGCACCTCCCCCTTTCTACCTATCTTACTTTTATAGTATTTATTCCCTCCTGTTGATCTATTGCTATCTGTGTTGCGATGCTCTAGTTTTCGTACCCGTGTTATCCCTTGCAGCCTTATATTGCCTTGGATACCTCCTATTACCCGTTGTTTGGTAGATAGTTGGACCTGTGCGTCGTAGTCGCTTGCTCAAGTGCTGTTAGTCGTCGATTACCACGGTTGTTGGAGTATCGCCGCATGTTTAATGTTGGAGATGATCATGGCTTTATTTATCGTTTACTTTAATTCTTGTTTAATAACTAAAATTGAAGTAGGTAAATGCGAGAGAACACGGTGGGTGATAGATAATATTTGGTTTCCGACCGCTCACTGGTTTCCGTAGGACCCGAGTTCTTCACACTGTTAGAGATCGAGCGCTATACACATGTGGGATGTATGGGCACCCCATCGATTTAGTACTGATTCCAAATCTTGTCTTGGGGCCACAAAGTAGTTTGGGGCTTTATTACTATTCAGACTTATGCCATGCTTTGCTTTATTTAAATTGTGCGAGGAGCACTGTACTATTAGGTAAGCGGAGTGTTTCATGATATCGACAAGCCCGAGTTTCGGGTTCCCGATCGTTCTACAGCCACCAAACCCCGAGTCCGTCTCGGAGCCGACTTTGTTCTTGGTGTGCCAGTGGGGTGGCCCCGTGCACTTTGGGTGCAGGAAGCGTCGTGTCAAAACCCGTCGACATACTGGTTGGTGTATGTTTTGTGATCTTGTACCTACGATCCGACAACAAGGGTGTAGGTGCGTGTGGAAACTTTGGTGCACCCTGCAGTAAATCTTTTGAAGCCGTGTCGCGGTTATGGATGACTTGGAGCACAGGTCTCGATCATAGACAACTATAACTAAAGTTCTTGTTATAATTTGACTTGTATTTGATATGACTAGTAATCAGCTTCTTTAGCGGAATGGCTAAATAAAAGTACCAACAAGCTGTTGGGTTTTGGGATATCTCATGCTAATTGTCGACTAGTAAGTGTTGCAACTACAACGGAATGGTTAACTAAAAGTGCCTTTGCTTATTTTATCGGGATGACTATCTATACGACTAGTAATTGCTGCAACGATAACTGAATAAATAAACTCGCCAACTGTGAGTTCCTCGGTTGACTTTCTCGGTTGGTATCGAGGAATACCGGGATGGGTTTGTTTGGTGTTAGATTCGGTTGGATCCGAATAGATCTTTCTTATCCCTCTCGATGGCCGAAGCGTATATCGAGTCTCTATAGGTTGCTTAGTGCATCTTTGCCGCTTGATCCACCACACCTATGTAGGTGAGGACCGCAATTCTAGCCTTCGTGTCTTGGCCTCGATCGACGCTCCTCTTTTTCCTTTGCCCTTTGTCGGCACCCTTTTGTTTTAGCGGTTTCGCGTCGTTAGCGAGTTACCCTTCGGCTTGGTGGGCAGTTATGGGCGCCATTAGTTATTCTTGGTCTCTTGGCCCCATTTGCATCTTGTCCGTAGCTGGCGCTCTCGTTCAAGGTGATCTGGATCTTTGTATGTGTGTGTATTCTTGACTCGTTGAGTCATTTGTTGTATATATCTGCATGGGTCCCATCGAGGACTTTTGTGTAATGTTATTACTTCGTTTCCACCATACGAAAGTGTCGGTGGGCACCTTTGAATCGTTTCTATGCGGGTTTGGCGGGTTTCGCTAAAACTTGCATAGGGCGGTCGAGGGTGTTCTGAGTGGTATCGAGCTCGGCAGTTGCGATACCCACAAGTCCAACTGTAGGATAACCTAGCTAACGTCCAAGTAGAGTGTCAAAACTATTTTTGAAAAAAAAATCGGTTGGATAGTTACGATTAGGTCTGATTTTACTCCTTACCCTCTCTTTGCTCTCCTCTCACCTCTGCGTGTTTTGAATCCGCTCTCTTCTCTTTCTTCGAGTCCAGGAATTCTCGTGGTTGGTTTTTCGTCGTACCTTCAGGGTTTCGCTCCCTCCTTCGGTAACGGTGTTGCTACATCTGGTCTTCATGCTATCCGGGGAATCCTTCATCTGTTTGACTTCTCTTTGTTCCTTCTCGTGCCTTCCGGTGTTTTCCGACGCAACAACATCATCTACGCTAGATCCGATGCAGAGTCTGCATCACTCCGTTGTTTCTGAACCTCGATTGTCGAGACCTTTAGTCTGATTCCGAGAATGGTTGCACTCTTCTCTACTGATTGTGCAGGGTAATAGTTTGGGTGCGTGATGGATTGGCCCCCATGCCGACTACTCACTCTATTCGCTTGTGTACATTGAAGTGGATGAGAATGCATCGGTTCTCTCTTTCTATCGAAGCTAGAGGTGGCTTTATTTGTGGATACCTCTACCTTCGACCTTTTCGTAAAGCCTGATTTTGTTTTCTAAACGCCCCGTCTTGATTTCAAATTAAAACCCGGGTCTCCAGATATTTTATTTATCTACAACATAGTTGCAACTGTTTTAATTTGAACAAAGCAAAATAAATATATTATAATATAAAAACCCTATTTTATAAACCCCGGAGGAGACCGCCGCCCGCCAGGCCCAAAAACCCAACCCTAGACCAACCTTTTCCTACCTACATTTAATCCTACCCAGCCCCTCCACATCATCCCCACCAATCCCCTCCCTCCACCTCACCGTTCCCTCCACCTCATCCTCGACTCGTACCTCACCAATCCCAAAGACCCACTCCCCACCTCCTTCTCCCCCCTGGGCCCCACCCAGATTGGTCAGCCCTCCCACCACCGCCCTCTCTCCTGCTCCTCTCCTCCACAGCCGCCTGGCCTTACCCACTGAGCCCACCCATGGGTCCCCACCTGACCAGGCCCTTTGTCCCACCTCCTGCCGCCTGCCCGATTCCACCTCCCAGCCGGCGCCTCCCCGCTCCTCTCCCCTCGTCTCCTCGAGCCTCCTCCCTCTCCGGCCTTCTCCCGGCCAGCGGCGTTCTGGGCCTCCGTCCTCGACCATGACCGCCGCCCGTCGCCATCGTCCCGCCTCAACCGGAACCCCACCACCCTCTGTCGCCCCTTCCCGCGGCGGAGCACCGCCCTAGCCATGGCGCCTCTCCGCCGCCCGTCAGGCTCCCGCCGTCGGCGCGCCTTCCTCGCCAACCACCGCGGTCGTTGCCCCGCCCCCGCCAAGCACCACCTCTCCGTCGCCCCGACCTCCGCCGCCTCGGATCTGCACCGCTCCGGCGGCGCTTCCTCCTCCGCTCGGGCTCTCCTCGTCGCCGCCGGCCTCCTCCTGCCTCGCCGTCGGCCTCCACCGCCCACATCAGCCCTCCGCTTGCGCCTCCGGCCCTCCTCCCGCCCGGGCATCTCCTCCTCGCCCGCACAGGCTCACCCTTGATCCGAGCCTCGGCCCTCCTCCGTTTCTTACACCTCGCGGCCGCCAGGCCCAGCCGTGTGCTGCTCACTTGCGTCTTGGCCTTGGCCGCCCGCCTCGCCTCGCCTCCCTCCTCGTTGCCCTGCTCCGTCGCCGAGCCCGTCTCGCTGCTCCGCTACGTTTGTGTCTAAGGCAATCGTGCAGCAGTGTGGAGTGTTTACCAAATCAAGCGAAGATTGTTGAGTCTGGGTGGAATGAGTGCCGATGTAGATCCCGAAGCCCGGCGTGTCGCCAAGGAAACCTCAAACGCAAACCACTTGGAAACCAAGTCCGTCAGCGATTCATCGACGCCAAGACCTCCAATCACGGAAACATCAAGATCTACTTCTCGGGAATCAAGACCCGAACCGAGACCCTCGGCACGCCAAGACCTTCTCCTCGGAACGCCATGACCGTCTACACGGACCTGAAGACCACGGAGGCGACAAGTACCTCTTCCCGGATCTGATGCCCGAGACCCGGACGCCAAGGTCGTCGACACGGATTCGCCAAGTACTTCCCCGAGGATGCCAAGTTCTTCACCCCGAACGCCAAGACCGACCCGATACGAGGACCCGACAAGATCTTCGCAACGGCAAGATCGACCGCTTGGACCCAAGTTCTCCATCTTGAATCTGAACCTCGATCCCTGTTGAACCCTGAGACCGAACCCCGGAACCCCTCCGAACCCCCAAGACCTTCGACCCCAGATGTGTGAACCTTTTCCCGAACCCCTACTTTATAAATGCTATATATAAACTTGTTGCATTAAATCATTCATCTCGCATGCATATTGTCATGTGGTTTGGGGGCATTATGCCGATTCATCGCATAATTAAATATGGAGTTTATATGCGGGATATCTTTGTCTTATTCCGGACTCCATTTAAATTGGTGTATGACGTGCTATATTTTGCCATGTTCAAACAACATTTAAATTGCGGGGTAGTTAAATAACTTGAACCATCTAAATAAATGTCGGGACCCCGGTTCCGCTTAATATTGCCTAATTGCATCGCACCTTCGCCATGTCATACATCATACATGCATCATGCCCGATCTTCTGCCGTAGTATTGAATAGTGCATCCGGTGTTTCTTCTAGTGTTTTGCTTCTTCGCGGATAAGGCCGTTGAGTTGATGCGAGTGTCGACCCGATCTTCGGATGAACCTTCGGCAATGTTTTCAGGCGAGCACCTCCCCCTTTCTACCTATCTTACTTTTATACTATTTATTCCCTCCTGTTGATCTATTGCTATCTGTGTTGCGATGCTCTAGTTTTCGTACTCGTGTTATCCCTTGCAGCCTTATATTGCCTTGGATACTTCCTATTACCTGTTGTTTGGTAGATAGTTGGACTGTGGCGTCGTGATCGCTTGCTCAAGTCTTTCATTGCGTGTCGCCGATTACCACAGTTGTTGGAGTATCGCCGCATGTTTAATGTTGGAGATGATCATGGCTTTATTTATCGTTTACTTTAATTACTATTTAATAACTAAAATTGAAGTAGGTAAATGCAGAGGCACCGGTGGGTGATAGATAATATTTGGTTTTCGACCGCTCCGGTGTCCGTGGGACCCAGTTCTTGACACTGTTCGAGATCGAGCGCGCTAACCACATGTGGGATGTATGGGCACCCCCATCGATTTAGTACCTGATTCCAAGTACTGTACTGGGGCCCACAAAGTAGTTTGGGGCTTTATTACTATTCTGTACTTATGCCATGCTTTAATGCTTTATTTAAATTGTGCGAGGAGCACCTGTACTGTTTAGGTAAGCGGAGTGTTTTCGCGGTATCGACAAGCCCGAGAGTTTCGGGTTCCGGTCATTCTACACCAGCGCAAACCACGAGTCCGTCTCGAACCGACTTCGTTGGGTGTACTTAGTGGGTGGCCCCGTACTTGCTTTGGTGCAGGAAGCGTCGTGTCCAAACCCGTCGACATACCGTTGGGTGTATGTTTTGTGATCTTGTACCTACGATCCGACAACAAGGGTGTAGGTGCGTGTGGAAACTTTGGTGCACCCTACGAGGTTAAATCTTTTAGAAGCCGTGTCATGGTTATGGGCGACTTGGAGCAGGTCTCGATCATAGACAACTATAACTAAAGTTCTTTGTTATAATTTGACTTGTATCCGATATGACTAGTAATCAGCTTCACCGCGGAATGGCTAAATAAAAGTACCAACAAGCTTTGGGTTTTGGGATATCTCATGCTAATTGTATCGACTAGTAAGTGTTGCAACTACAGAATGGTTAACTAAAAGTGCCCATTGCTTATTTTATCGGGATGACTATCTATACGACTAGTAATTGCTGCGATAGCTGAATAAATAAAGCGCCAAGCGTGTGAGTTCCTCGGTTGACTTTCTCGGTTGGTATCGAGGGAATACGGGATGGGTTTGTTTGGTGTTAGATTCAGGTTGGATCCGAATAGATCTTTCTTATCCCTCTCGATAGCCAAGCGGTTATATCGAGTCTCTATAGGTTGCTTAGTGCATGATGCCGCTTGATCCACCACACCTATGTGGCGAGGACCGCCAATTCTAGCCTCGCCTGTCTTGGCCTCGATCTTGGCGCTCTCTTTTTCCTTTGCCCTTTGTCGGCACCCTTTTGTTTTAGCAGGTTTCGCCGTCGTTAGCAGGGTTACCCTTCCGGCTTGGACTGGGCAGGGTTATGGACGCCATTGGTTATTCTTCAGGGCTCTTAGCCCCATTTGCATCTTGTCCGTAGCTGGACGCTCTATCGTTTCCAAGGTGATCTGGATCTTTGTACTGTGTATCTGTATTCTTGACTCGTTGAGTCGCTGTTGTATATATCTGTTCTGTGGGTCCCATCGAGGACTGTTGTGTAATGTTATTACTTCGTTTTCCACCCGCACGAAAGTGCCTGGTGGGCACCTTTGAATCGTTTCTATGCGGGTTTGGCGGGTTTCGCTAAAACTTGCATAGGGCCGATTCTGAGGGTGTTACAGTTAGCCCGAGTAATCTTAATGCAGGTGAAGGACAAGCCGAGTTATGGGAGGCAGGGCCGAATGATACGAGGCTTGCAGGAGAAGGAGAATCCTAAAGTCAAACTCTAGCCGCAGGCTAGGGAGAATCTGAGCGGAGCCAAGCACTAGGGACAAGGGCGCAGAGCGACAGAGGGGCAGAAGGAGGTCACGGAGGTGGCAGATCCTGGCCCGAGGCGCCAGAGGCCCTCTAGAACCTTGCCGTCATTAGAGGAGTGACAGGGAATGGAGGCCGCCGAACTACTATATTGGGACAAGCATATTCCTCGAATATGCTTGCCACGTCAGCCCTAAAGGAACCCAAGGCTCTCCTTTATAAGGGAGGCTTGGACCCTGAGGAAGGAATTGGCTCATTTAGTGTCGTTAGGCTGGTAAAGTTCTCTTTTCTCCTTGTATACAGCTCAAGGAGCACTTGTAGCCCAAGGAAGGAGAAATAAAGATCTTTGCCTTAGTCTTTTGTGTGTAGAATCAACTGCATCTTCCCTCCCCAGATCCCACTAGCATCCATTGGCCCCATACTTTAGCCTACCCATGGCATCTGCCATGCCACCACCACGACACTTAGCAAGTGCCCATCGATTGCCCGTGACATTACTTCTCAATGCCTTGTCACTCACTGGCACAAGAATCTGTTGATCAAGACCCATCCCAAACCTCGCAATGCGGATGGTCAACTTGTTGATGAGGATGGGAACCCACTTGAGGAGGGGTCCGGTGATGACGATGATGCTCAGGCTGCTGACTTTGTGATCTCACGCCGCAAGCATGCTCAACCATCTTGGGCCAAGAGGATTGAGGCTAAGCTCAAGAAAGTATTTTGCTTCCAAGTTGACAATCAGAAGCGCATGTATGAGGCTCATGTCTATGCCAAGAAATCATGTGCTCGTTAGAAGGAATTGATGGGGGCTCAAGGTTTAATCGTCTCCAAGGGCTCCGAGAACAACATCACCCCTGAAGACCAATGGATCTCCAAGCACAGCCACTGGGATGATGATGCCACCTCCTCCTTCCGTGCCCCGCCGACTCATGATGATGCCTGGGATGATGATGACGAGTGATATCCGGGACGTTAGTGTTTCTCTTGTCCCTTTTTGGCGTCTTGATGCCAAAGGGGGAGAAGTTGCACATTAGGCATGCGGATTTGCGTGGGAAAAGTCACAAGCTCATTCTTGCCATTGATTTTTATTCTCTTGTGAACTTTATTTGCTTGCCTCTTATTATGTGTGAATCTTGTGAACTAACTACTTGTGCTATGTATGGTGAGACTATGTGGTTATCGTATGGATCCATCATTTGTGTGGTATGGGTACTCTCATATGGATCCATATTATGTGTGTGTGATGACATTATCTATTCGTTATCAATATTTCTCATCACACTTTATTATGCAAAGGTATGTGCTCTAAGTGCGACTTTACACTCCCAGGTAGCTTGTAAAATAGAAGGGAGCTAGATTCTACTTATCTAGGGGG
Source organism: Avena longiglumis (assembly GCA_030063025.1). Taxonomy (NCBI): domain Eukaryota; kingdom Viridiplantae; phylum Streptophyta; class Magnoliopsida; order Poales; family Poaceae; genus Avena; species Avena longiglumis. Next base: position 525,475,155 of record CP125976.1, read on the forward strand.
AGCCCCATCTCTATTCTTCAAAACCTTGTTTGTCATCACATTATTATCATGCAAATGTGTGTTGTCATCAAACACCAAAAAGGGGGAGATTTAAAGAGCATTCACTATCCCTAGTGATTTTGGTGTTTATAACAACATACATATCGGACTAATTATTTGCCAAGTGTACCACAGGTTGTATCAAGAAATCCTTGGCTCATTCCTCCCAAAAAGGGGTTTGCAGTGTACCGGGTGTACCGGAACTTGCTACTAGGATTGGCGGTGTGTTTGGGCAAACTGCCCAAAACCTTCTGCCAGGCTAGGTACCAAAAAGCGATAGTACCGCTTTTTACCTAGCGTGTGATGAGTTTAACAAGTTGCCAAAAGCTACTGCCCGCCTAGGTACCAAAAATAGGTAGTACCGCATTTTAGTACCTATCACGGCAGAAGATTTTTGCAAGTTGCCAAAATCTACTGCCCGCCTAGGTACCAAAAAGCGGTAGTAGCGCATTTTAGTACCTAGCGCGACAGAAGCTTTTTTGCAAGTTGCCAAAAGCTACTGCCCGCCTAGGTACCAAAATGCGGTAGTACCGCATTTTAGTACCTAGCGTGGCAGAAGGATTTTGGCAAGTTGGAAAACGCCACTGCCCTCCCCGGTACCAATATGCGGCACTACCGCATGCGTCCGGTAGTACCGTGCCCTAGGGGCGGTACTACCGCTTTGCGGTAGCACCACAATTTGGTACCGCTGGTGGCTGGGGACTGTGTGCTTTGATTGACGCAGTTCCGGTACCAGGCCAGTAGTACCGGTGTTTTCCGGTACTACCGCTTGGAAATCCGGTACTACCGCTGCAATAAATGCACAACGGTCAGATATGCTCAGAAGGCTATAAATACCCCTCCACCTACCTTGAGACAAGGTGCTCGTTGCATTGAAGACTACCATCTCCATTTGAGCCACCAAATCGCCAAGATCTCTTCACTCCACCATCCAAAGTATTTGATCTTTGGGGAATCGAAGGAGGAGGCCTTGATCTACTACTTCACCAAAAGAGATCTTCATTTTCCCCTCATTCATTTGAGGGCACCCATTGCTCTAGTGTTTTCTTTGGAAACCCTAGTTCTAGATTTGGTTCTTACAAGCTTGTCTTTGATTGTCTTGACAGCTTGCTTGTATTTGGGAGCCTCCAATTAAGTTGTGGATGTGTGCCCCGAACTTGTTGTAAAGGTGTCGGCTTCCACCTCGAAGGTTGCCGATATAGTGGAAGGTGGATCGATCTCGTCGGGGTGAGATTCATCGGAGAACAAGGGAGGCCTCTCATGGCGTTGGTGGTTTGAAACCACCCCCTCTCCAAACATATACGCACTTCCCCTCAAAAGGAAGGAACTACGGGAAACAAATCCTTGTGTCTCCGCCTCCACCACTTTGGTTACTTCTATCCTTGACCGCACTTTACTTACTTGTTCTTTCTTAGTGTTGTGTTTGCTTGTGCTATTTGTTCATATAGGTAAATTCACCTTAGTTGCATTATCTAGAGAATTTACCTTTATTGTCGAACCTTAATTTGAAAAGGAAGAAAATTTGAAGTGGCACCTATTCACCCCCCCCTCTAGGTGCCCATACGATCCTTTCACATACACACCGCCAGATTCCATCTGCGCACCCCTGTAACTTTCGACATCGCCATCAATCGAGAGTAGACAAGCGGGAGTAGGTTTTCCCTTCTAGGGCCTAAACCTGGGTAAACACCATGTCCTGCGTTGCTTGTCTGTTAGCCGTTCCACGATCTTCAGCGTCCTCTCCTTCTCCAAAACCCAAGTCCATAACAATGGGCATTAACGAGTCGAACCCTCGTCACTGTCCTTGAGAAGGCCCTAGACCTGAAAGTCTGCACAAGATGGTTAAATGAGGCTCTTCTTATCTTGAGAATGGCGATAGCCTCCACATTATTGTTGTTGTAGATATAGTTCATATTTGCCATCATCTCTCTGTCGCGCTGCATCAAGGGACCATACTTCACGGCCGGCATGTTATGCCTACCAGCCGATCTTCTATAGATCAGAAACATTCATGCCTGGATCAGCGACTAGAACAGCTGCTTGGATGATAACCTTCAGTTGTTAGCCCTAAACGTAGTGGCATTGCGCAAGCACGGTGTACGTCTACCCTAATATCGAGCTAACTAACTTGGTAAAAAAGATGAAGATGAGTCATGGTTGTTACCTTCATGCTAGTGGCCGTCGAGGACTGCGCGAAGCGGAGAAGTCGGCCACGGATCTGAGCCGGAGATGCGGTTGAGGCGAAGGCACGCCGATGCAGTGTGCTTAGCAGCTGCTGTCGGAGATCTAAATCGCCGCCCCCGCCAAAACCGCTGCACAAGAGGAAAATGGGGAGTGATTTGTCTTCCAACGGGAGGGGGTAGCATAACGGGAGTAGGTAGCATAAGAGGGAGGTGAGCCTACTTTTCACGTCATACGGCGCTGCGATTCTGTCATCTCCCGCCATCTCCCCATTGTCTTCCCGCGCACGCCGTTCCTCCCCTTGCGCTCGCTAGGGCCAGGGTCTGTCTCGGTGAAAACTCTCGATTTTGGCGTTTCTCGGAAGACAAGATGTGAGATGCTTTAAGACCCATGCGGACCAAATCCATGGCACGCTAGAAGACACCAAACAAATTTATTTCTTTCAATCCCTGTGTGAAAACGAATCGGGCCAACCAAACATGTCCTTGGTGTTCCATTTGCGGGGAGTTGGTGTTGCCCTAAGTAAATTTAAAATTTTACCTGGTCCCACTAGTCTCGTCTACCTACCGCCACCCCACTCTGCTCGGTCACATGAGCGTGTCCAACCTAATCAAGAAGTGAAGCACAGTGTCCACACAAGCAAACCAAAACCCACCGACACACAGGCCCCACACATGTATGGTCCACATGTCACTGTGCCAACAGCTCTGGATATTCCACCAGACCATGGCAGACGAAGCGCCCACGTGTACCCCAAAACGAAACGAGCAAACAGCAAAGCGAATCAAAACTTCTCGTTTGACTCTCGCAAATTATCCTCCTCTTTTCCGTCGCGAAAACTAGAAAAGCGCAGAGCTCCGACTCCGGAGACCCAAATCTCGACCCGATTCCACGCGGCCTCCGATGGTCCGGCGCCCCGCCGCCGTCGTCCACCCGTAAGTCCGCCGCCCGTCCTAGTACTCCTCCGATTTCGGGCGAGTGGCCTCTCGCATTTTTCAATCCAGTCACCCATTTTCGGTTTGCGTGCTCTCTGTCGTGCTGCATCTGCCCCCGGCGGATGGATCGGGGGCAGCAAGGCGTGAGCATGCAGCGATTCGACCACCCCCGGATGCAGTACCAGCACGGCGGCAGCCGGGCCGCATGCCGCAGTTCGCGCGAGGCGGCGGTTATGGCCGCAGCCGCGGCCGCGGCCGAAAGCACTTCTACCCGCCGCCTCCCATTTCCCCGGGCTTGCCGCCGAAGCACAGGTACGAGGTGCTCATGGAGGCCGGCCGCCTCGCCGCCGAGTACCTAGTGGCGAAAGGCGTGCTCCCGCCTGCGTCCCTGCAGCGCGGCGGTGCTAGCGGCAGCGCTGGATGGAGCCAGATGCCGCCTCCATTCCCGCAGGCACAGGAAGCCCCTGCGTTCTATGATTCCCGCCGGAATGGCCACCAGCAGCTCGATGACGAGTACAATGATCCTAACCCCCGCTCATGGCGGAACCAAGGTGGTGATTACAATAACAATAACTACAATGGAAGGGGGAAGAGGAAGTTTGGTGCATACAGTAGGAATTCAGAATGGGGCCCGGATAGGGAGAGGAGTAGGGGTTACTTGGATAGCCGGAATTATGATGACAACGAGGGGGGGCAGGAGGATGGGGCTACTCGCTATAGGAGGGGCGGCGAAGTGGAGTGATCGATGACATTGGGAGTAGCTTGTCGGGGGTGGCTGGTGAAGGACATGCTTCAAAGGTGGAGGCTGTGGGAGAGTCAGAGTTGGAGGATACTGGGTCAAAGGTGATCCCTAACCGTAGTGCCAGGAAGGATGTTGATGCCGTGCAGGATGAGAATGAGGCTAATAAGATGCAAGAGGATAGTAAGGTGTCCAATTCAGTGGTCTTGGAGCAAGGGGCGAATGGTGAGAGCATTCTTAATCATGCTTCTCCTAGTGTTGATGAGGAGGGAGAGATAAAAAGTTCGCCGTTGCCCTCAGAAGACAAGGTTTCAACTGACAATCCTGATGGCAGTAGTATAATGGATGAGAAGGCTGAATATGACAAGACTTCGGATGAGAAGGCTCAAGATAAGGCTTCAGATGAGAAGGTGTCTAGCGATGAGAATAATTTGAATGATGATTGCCAGAATTTGCTGAGCCAGTGTAGTTTTGCAAGAGCCCCAACAAGACCACGATCAATACTTCCGACAGGAGCGGAGCACCAGCCCATAGGGATACTGCATTATCTGAACAGGTAGATCTGATTCCTCTGATGGTGATTGATGAAGCAGCAAGTTGCAGCTCCTTGACTAACGTTCAGGGAGACAATAAAGATGGCCTTCTCCGCCAGGAATGTACTGACCCAAGTACTTCTTGCAATCAGATGGTGGAACAAGTGAGGCTCCAAGAAAAAGAAATGCAAGATATGCAAGAAAATAATAATACTGCACAACATGACGCAGTTCAGGAAGCTAAGGAGCATGATGGAGTATATCCTACATTGACGTCTCATCAAGATTGCTTGGAGCTTCAAACCAGGGAAGGAGTGCAAATTTACAATATCGATACACCGCCACAAGATGAAGACTTGATTGATTCAGCTGATAAAGGGAAAACGGTTAGTGTGGAATTATTACCCAATATCAGAGCTGAAGCTGTTGTTAAAATGGAAGAGCAAAAGCTTGGTCAATCTAGCTCATTTAAAATACGTGATCTGAACCTGATTGGTAGTCCAGAGCATGCTGAGATACGACATGATCCTACTTTTGGCCAATGCTCCACTATTGTATCTTCAATGGCGGCACACAATCAGCAGCATTTCGATTTTGTGACAACTATGGGTAATGCAAGTAATACTGACAGGTATTCCCAAATTCCAATGGACGATAAGGTGGTTATTGATATTGAAGATGACTCGCCAATTGAACCTAGTGCTTGTGACACTTCAAGAGAAGAGTGAGTTACTTTCTCCTCCCATCTCTCTGTTATTTCATCCTGCTGATAGATACACAAGAGTGAACATTTCCTTTCCTTTTCGGCGTTATGATTCGAATATTACTGGCCTTTAAGAAACATGTATTCAACTTTAAGTAACCATTTTTTTCATAACTAGCTATCAGCATTTATCTGGCTCAGCAACTCTCAAATTCTGTGATATGTAAATATAGGCTGTGTGAGCTATCCTCGCAAGTTTGATTCCTGGCAAATCTTGCCATCTTATTATCAGCAACAGCAAGATATGTATATTCATATTGTGGCATTAATATCATAAGCTACTGCATTCAGTCAAGAAAAACATGAAACTAATTTGTAGCTGCTGGAATTTGAAGTAATTCAGCTAGGAAGCACAATTCATCACTGACTTTTAAACTAAACTTACTACTCCCTCCGATCCATAATAAGTATTGCTGATTTTTAGTACAAAGTTTTACTAAATCAGCGATACTTATTATGGATCGAGGGAGTACTTATATTTATGGCACAATGCCGTAGTAAATATGAAGATGGACTAGGTGGCCATTGTCTTTGCGCTGAATTATGGTGCGACTATTTCTTCAGTATTTCTGTATAGTCCACTGGTAGCTAACATGGGGCAACCATCTCAGTGGAACACCAATCTATGTATGAGTTGACTCATGTTCATTAAGTTTATATTATATTTATATATCCATTATGGCTGCTGATCACATGCTTGAAATACCTTTTTACATTTATTCTTCTGTACTGATACCATCTATGTCGATCAGAAGCGGGATGGTATACTCAAGCATAGATACTATGATGCACCCTGCTGCGAACACCAACATTTTTCCTGGTTTGCAAGATGATTATAATCTTGCAATTCCAGATTTCCTTGGTGCTGATATGCCATGCTACCCACCAATACAAACAGACGTTCATGCTGAGATTGGCCTAAATGAGTCAGAGGTGAGGTTTCTTCTTTCCTGCTATTGTTAGTCATTCATCACAAAGGAGTACATTTTATGTCTAAATTTCGTGGTGTCATCGTTGTATCACGTGTCTTCAAAGTAATGGATACATTTTTTTTGTTCTTGCAGGTCATCACTGTCATGGATGATCCAATATATGGTTCTCTCACTGATATTGGTAATTAATACTTCTGTCTACTCAAGTCTTTCTATGAATTTTTTTATATCAGTTTTGTTGGTTTCTGTATTATTTATTTACTCTGAAGACTTAAAAGACTACCAGAAATGTGCCTAATACTCCGACTTCTAAACTTAACAAGCATGAAAGTTCAGTTCATATAACCTGCAGTATATTATTGATTTACTGTCACCATATTTTGCATTCTGCACACACTGTTATCCCTTACAACACAGTCTTTTGACTTGTTAACAAACAAGTCAGTGAAAATGCTGATAATGTAGTGTCTATGTTCAATTTGAACAGCAAATCATAGCTATCTGATCAATTGGAAAAAGGGTGTCTCATCTTGTGATTTGGCTTATACTTTGAGCTGTTTCTGCAAACTGGTCACACCATTATCCAGTGAGATCACACATTCCAAAACGTTATCAGTTGCAGCCTGCCGCCATGGTTCTCCTGAGCTCCTGGCATTATATTCCATCTTACTTTCACAAAGACCGAGATGCGAATCTCTAATTTTGTCTCTTTGTTTCAGGTTTTATGGAGGTTTGGGACCAGCAGCCTCCAGACTACGCGAAATTCTTCTGATCTGGCATGAAACCTTGCTGCTGAAACTGTTCAGGAATTTTGACGGATCGACACGGGCTGTTTTAGTATAGGTGGAAATAAATAGATAGCTTGCTGCATGGTTAGCTTAACACACACAAACCCACGTCCAGGGTCATGTTGGCCGCTTCGTGAGGCCAAGGAATGCACGCTCGGCCCAACCAGTAGAGTAGAGATGGTCAGTGTTCTCGTCGTCTGGACCAGGCGCACGAGTGTGTACCATGTAATTCGTGGCATACATTTGATCCCTGTTCGATAGTGCATCCATCCAACATGATTGTCCTTTCTTGTATAAACAGTTGGATATGCAATACATACATTTGTTCTTTGGACAATTGTTCTGTGAGCAAGGCTTAGGAACTCTGATCTGCTACACTAATAGTGGGAGCGCTGCCAACATCCGTCAGAGATGCGAGGTGGCGGCTTGCCACAAGTGACAACAATCGTTTGTCCAGAGCTCACAACTATATTTCATGCCGGATCAGAAGAATTTTGAAATGGATGGGATTATTAAACCTCCAGACTACGAACACACCTCTATATTTTGACATGGAAGGGATGTTAAATAGTTGTGCCTAGTCTCATATGGCAGAGGCCGTGGCAATAAAGAAGGGCATTAACCTTGCAAATAGATTGGGATGTAATAATATTCTTGTGGAAGGTGATTCTTTTGAGATTATCAATGCATGCAATGGCCAGGACTCATGGTGGTCGGAGTCATTGGCTATTATGGCTGATTGTGTGGATATTTTGGCTACAATCAGGACTCATGGTGGTCGGAGTCATTGGCTATTATGGCTGATTGTGTGGATATTTTGGCTACAATTGGACAAGTCAAATTTCAACACTGCGTGAGGGATGCAAATAAAGTTGCACATGAGATAGCTAGGTTTTCTTTCAAGAATAAACTGTCTTGTAACTGAGACGATGATCCCCTAGTTTTTTAGCTAATTCCCTCATAAACGATGTAACGACTGTTTGATAGGCTGCAAGTTTCTGACGCACTCTTTTTACTTACCAAGGTATCTAAGGGGACTGGAAGGTTTTAATGAGGTGGCTTGCATGCCTAATATATGATGTTTCAAAAAAAAATAGTTGTGCCTAGTTAAGCATCGATGCTACATCTTGCAATTTTGCCTGAAGAAAGAACAATTTTGTTACCCTCCAAGCACATACTTGTAACTGCTTTAACGAGACTGGATAAAAAGTTAAGGTACATTGTCATTCAAATCTTCAGAGTTTACACCCAAAACACAGCGACTAGATTGCACCAAGGAAAAAGTTCTTAATAAGGATACTTGCGACCACCATAAATGTACATTCTCATATGTGTTGTTTCAAAAAGGACTCCTTCGGAATCAAAACACTCCGCTCCATCATATTAACAGTGCAATTGAGCTCCGGTGCTCTAGCTACAACGACTTGCTACAGCTCGCTCCAGGTTTACGGCGGATTCAGACATCAGCATCCTCTTTGGTATCCTCCAAAGACTCCTCCGAAGATGTGGAGATCGTGTTTTCTTCACCAGGACCGGTAGAGACCTTCACGGTGGCAGGCCTTAACACCTTCTCCCTCAAAAGGAAACCTCTGTGAACTTCGTGTGAGACGATCCCTGCCTTGAACTCTGTGGATTCTTCTCTCGCGATAGCCTCATGAACCTAAGAAAATGAAGGTATCACCGTATCAGCTCCTATTATGTGAAAAGAGTTTCATGAACACAACTCTGTATTTCCTGGTGGAAGCATTGTGCATATGTGAATTCAAACCATGTTATGTGCTTAAACGAACATTTTTTTCTCTGTGCGTCAACAGACAATCAATTTAGATTCTAATTATTATTCATCCTCTTTTCCTTTCTTTTCATAAGTAAGCAAGTGCTAGTTCCATAATTACTACTTTTCCAAAGTGTTCAAAGCAGTAGACAAATGACTTTTTCAGCAGACGATAATTCAAATTCACAAAATGCATATTGATACAATGTGGCAGCTAAGCTAAAATCACTACAGAGCATATATTAAATATGAACCAGGGATAAATATAAAATAATCATTTCACCAATAAATTACCAGCAATCCCCTTCTCGAGATACAAACGTAATGTTTAACTAACCAGCCTACATCATCTACATAACATTAGACTGCGTCCAAAGTGAACATAAAGAAGCACCAAGATGGATTTGTTGATACAAAGGCCAATAAGCCTTAAAGATGTGGCTCCGATGAATGTATATAAAAAAGTGGAAAGGAAAGCTGTACTTACCGATGGATCAAATGGCTTGCCGACAGTTTCAACAACCCCTACGCCTAAGCTTTTCAATGTTTCTACTAATTGCTTGTATATGCCTTGATAGCTTGTGCTAATCTTCTGCTCTTTATCAGTCTCCAGGGTGACCTCCACGTTTGCCTTCTCAAAGCTATCAACCAGAGGCAACAGACTCTGCACAAGATCCACTTGTATATTCGATGTAAACTTTGCACGGTCCTTTTCAGTCTGCTTCCGGAAATTCTCTAGATCAGCATTTAAGCGAAGAAACTTGTTCTTCCCTGAAATTATTTCAGCTGTAATACTTTCAAACTGAGAAGCTGCTTTACTTCTCTCTTCCTCCAGGCCAGTGATTGCCTTCTCAATGTCACTAACAACATCATCGTTTCCATCTAGAAAAGCTTTCTTGTATAGTCGAATTAGGTCACTCATAGGAGGGAAATCTTCCACGCTTACAATCTGCAGTAACACAAATCGGTTTAGTGAAACTTGATATATCAAATTCCTTCAAATACATAAAAATAAGCACCAAAAAATAAAATGAGCAACAGCTGATTATTTTCCATACTCGTACCAATATTTGGTTGCAGCAGTAGCTTAAAATGCTGCAACTGTGTCTTAACACCTACAGTACTTGTTCTATTGCTATACTCAGTCTTGTACAGTTTAGCTGACGAGTGACGAGACAAGTCGAAACCCTGAGCACATCGTGTCTGCCAGCTATGCAATGGCTCTACTTGAGATTCCGTAGGGACAGCAGTCGCTAACCTTTCCTTCGGTCAATCACGATAAATTTTCGAATCGAATCCAATTTTCCATGTTCTTCATTTTCTCATGTAATTGACAAAAGCCCAAAAAAATCGAAACCAATCTAAGTTAAGCTTATCTTCTTCTGGATGTGGCCAACCGATGACTAACACTAAATGGTATTTTCGTTGAGAGCATACTTGCAAGTGTACTGTAAATTGAGTGCTTATCAATTATCATAAGCTTTACCTTGCCCAACACAGTTCACCCATTAGTCACTCAAATACTCTAATTGAGTGAAAAGAATATGAAAACATAACACATCACAAGATACATGCAGAAGAAAAAGCTGGAGCTAAAAGAGTAATAATCTTATAAATTTTCTTCGCCGAGAACAGAACTTCTGCCAATAAGCTAAATCATCCGTCTCTCAAACAATAATAAAGGAGGACCAAAGAGGCGAGTTCTACACGAATCGCGTAGATAATCCAAATCTAGTACTGTAGCTAACAACGGCGAGGACAGAATCCAAAGATCTCACCTGTGGGTCAGCGCCCGCTACTCGGAGCGGCGGCAGCGCTGCATTGGGGCGCCGGAAAGAGAGGACGGAGGGGACTGGGCGGCGGCTGGATATACGGACAGCGCGTAGGGCGGCTGGCGCGGTAAGGGTCCGGAGACGGCGCTGGGTAGGGTTTGCGGCGGCGGCGGCGGCGGCGGCGGAGGCAGCGGGGTAGGTGCAGAAGGTTGCTGCCATACTGGATGCCCCTCTATCGTTTCGCTTCCGCGGTGTCTGGAAGGTAGTAGTAGAGAAAATACTCCGGGGAAATTATACTGTACACACAAGTGACCAGCATTTCATATATATAAAAAAAGTGACCAGCATTTTATTTATTTATTCTTTTCAATCGACTGAGACTTAGATTTAGTCGACATCATCCTACTATTTGTAACCCACAAACAGCTTTTAAACAAAAAATATATACATAAAAAAATTGTGCTGCATGAACAAAAAAATTGTGAGAGAGACGACTAAGATTTAGCAAGTTTTGATACATATGGAAACTAGCAAATCCGTTTTCACTATTATATTTTCTCCATCCAAAAATGGGATGTTGTAGATTTGGCACGCAAATCTAAATAAATCTATGTTATCTATTTAGGACGAAGGGAGTAGTACAATTTCTTGCAAACGTCACACGAACTCCATGAAGCCTGCTTTTAATTCTTTTTGAAAACCTCATTTTCACTTCAACTTTTTTTCGAAAATGTATGCAACATAGAAATGTTTACCAAGTATGTGCAAGGTTTCATTGAGTTAAGAGTTCACATCGATGCCTACCAGAGGCCAGAAGCAAGCGCGGAGGGCAGCCTTTTCTCCTCCCCACCCTCCACGTTTGCGTGTTGACTACCTGAGAATGGGCCGACCCTGGCCTGTCTCCGACAGCGCTGTCAGGAGATGGCAAGGGGGAGGCACCTGAGTGTGTAGGTTTAGAGTTCTCGGTTATTTTCCAGTGTTATGGAGTTCGCTGCCAATTGTTCTTGACTGGCTCCGGTGCGTCCTGCCGTGCCTCTTCTTCCTCGTCGAGCTCTGGTGGTTGGAGCTAGTAGGGGAAGGCGATGATGCAGGGATCTCCGCAATAAAGGTCAGGTTTGCCCTCCCGATGTTTTGGTGGTGGGATTTGCTGCTCTTTCTTCACCGGCCAGCGGTGGCGAGGGAGGAGGAGCAACAACATCTCGAGCTTTCTCGGGATGGCGGGGTCTTCAGTCGTCACGCCATGGTGCTTTGCCTGGTCGGCTTTGAGGCGCTCTGTATGCTCCCATGGTGGGAACGGTTGGAGTTTGCTCTGAAGCCGAGCCCCGGTTCAATAAGCGCCTCTACCTCCGGTGATGTGGTTTCTCTTTGCGGCTGCCCCTATTGGCCGGCCTCAGTGGCGAGGGAGAGGATGGCATGGTACCTATTCCTGCTACTGTTTGGAAGGTGGTGCTCTGGGTCGGTGGAGATGACGACCCTGGCTGCAGTTCACAAGAGATGGCTTCAGGCCAACAATCTCCCATGCCATGCGATTAGCCCTGCAACTTTCAATTTCCAGTCTAATTTTCACACTTCGAATCAATTGTGAATTGCTATTCAGGGAGTTTATGCTGTCTTCGAATCACTCAGGTGTGTGCGCCGGAGACGTATGAGATCGTCTCCTAAGTTGATCCCCAGATTCAGCGGAGAAGACCCGGTATTGAGCTCGATGTTGCATCCTCGAAATCCATAGCTCAATCTTCTACCTTGTATGCCTCTGCCAACTCGATTGTTGGTTGAGCCGCTGGCTCTATGGATGGTGAGGCCGTTTGAGGCCTTTGGAGAACACATTTGCAGGTTTCTTGGTTGATCTCGATGAACTCCCTAACAGGCTCTGACGGTGTTCTTCTTAGACTGTCTGTTCTTCTAGTAGTTTTTTTTTGTGTATCTAGACTGGTGCGGCGGAGAGGACCAGGGCTTTCTTTGTGTTTTGATACTTTCTCCCAGGTTCTTTTGTAGTCTTTTATGCTATTTCTGGTTTCTCCGGGGTTTGTATGTAACTATGTACCCACCGCTCATTTACTGAAGTCTCTAGGGCCTTCCGGCCTTTTCCTGTTAAAAAAGGTTAAGAGTTCATATAAGACCTACACAAAAGAGAAAAATATGAAGTCGAAAAATAATTTTAATGTATACATAGAGTCACATTTTTTGTCATTTCGTGTATCCCAAAATATAAGGTATTTCACAAAAAAGTCGCTTGTAGAAATTGTCTCTATTTACCTCTCTAAAAATCAGTTTTTTTATGAAACATTTAAATATGTTTTTATTTGAATATGGGGCTCCTTGGACATTGCTTTTATTTTAAAACAATTGCTTTTAGTTTGAAATAAACATTGCTTTTATTTTAAAACAATTATGAGCATCCACATCCCAACAAAATATGGTTGGTAGCGAGTTACAAAGTGCTAATTGCCCTTCTAAATATCGTAGGTACGATCGATTATCCAATCTCAGTCTTAAGAGTCTCAGATTGGATAATCTTTTTTGTGGATCAGTGGCAACTAGTCGTTGAGTCCATACCTGTTTTGTTAGTATTGGGTGTTAGAGATATATGTTTTATAGAGCTGTTTAAAGATAGACATTAGTTCTTTAGTAAACATCACGTGAAGTTGATAACAACGCGGTGTGTTTGATAAAAAAGTTTTGCCATAGCTTAAATCACTCGGAGCTAAGCACGCTTGGGAGCACCGATCTGGTTGTCCCTCTTGCGATCTCCTGTCTAAACCAACATGCTTAGTCCGTAATACTTTGTTACTTGATTCAGAATACATGTATTCGAATCTAATGCTTAACTCTTTCCTACTACCAAGTTCAATCGTAACTCTATATATACCTTGACACAAAATCCGGCAGATGAAAGACATCTTTCAGTTTTACTAGGATGGTTCGAAATAGACTGATCCTGCTTTATAAATATAACAAGAAGGGCCGAAACAATACAATGTGATGTAGAGGCCTTCTTATAAAGTAGATCAAGATAAACAAGAAAAATATGGAAGACCAAAATTTGCCATCAATAAACATTGAACGAGACCTAGGAGAACAAGGGCTCCACGACGACGCCCCCAAGAGGGTAACACACCTCGCTACTACCGTCGAGACTAATGGTCAAGGTTTTATTAGAATTGTAGAGCTATGTTATCCTTAATTTTCCTCTCATAGTCTATTGCAACTTTATCTATAGCCTCTGCCCGAAGATTTGTCTATTTATATATGCAAGAATCTTAATAATCAAATCAAATGGTTCTCGGTGTCAACCTAGAATTTAGGACCCTAGTCCAGATCAATGCCAGCCTGGGTGTGACTGAAAATTTGCCGTCTATATTTGTCACACGTCACGTTGTAAAAAACAGAGTGTACTGACCTGGTGGACCAAGCGATTAATACCCCTTAAATTTGTGGTCGTGGAGCAAGACAAACTCTCTGGAGGCCCCGAGCGTCTCCCCTCCTCTTCCCCCTCGAGCACACACGATTTGGATCGTCCGCGCGTGCCATTTCCTGCCGCTCCTCGCTCCGATTCCTCCGAGTTTTTGCCCCCATGTCTTCCCCAGGTATTCGGTTACTCACTCCATGCGAATTTGTGGATTCACGCGGAGAATTTTGTTACTGTACCTCGCTGTTTTTTTTAAAACAAATCAACCTTATGCCCTATCCAATACGGCGTGATGGATTCCCCTCCACTGCCGCGCACGGGAGGTCGCTGCAACCGCGAGCGCCGGCGCTTCGCGGCGACGAAGAAGCCCTGTCCCCTCTCATGTCTCTCCTCTGTGCAACCAAATCTCCTACTTCAGTGCCCTAGCAAGTCCAACTTTAAATTAGACAATTTGTAGATGTGAGGCGCTGCTGGTCCTCCAGGCTAAACTTGCTGGGTTGGGCGGGGAGTGTCAATGACGCAACTAATTTGTGTTTTAGAATTCAGTTGCTTAAGTTATGGTCCTTTATTGTGATCCTTGAACTTGTTTATGTGTAAACCCTACAGTAATAATTGATGAATAAAGAGGCCATATGCATCGATTGATGCAGAGGCCGGGGCTGCTCCTTGTCGAAAAAAAAAGTTGCTTAAGTTAGTGGACGCTGAAGATTGGATTTCTATGCTGTTGGTTTTGCGTGTGTAATGGTCAGAGTTATCTTTGTTGTTTGTATTGATAGGATTTCTTGTCTTCTTTTTTATATGGTGTTGGTTTTCGTTTATGTTCTTTTCATAATTTTGATGGTAGTTTTGTGAACTTATTTGGGCCATCATGGTGTCTATTTGCCTCATTTTTGTCAATATACTGTATCATGACTCGACCACTCGGAGTAGTCCGATTAAAGGTTTAATGGTTTCAAAAACCATTCCTTAGTTGAACAAATCAGTTAGATGATCATCTGTTATGCCATCAAATCACATGTAGTCCCGGCTATTGAGACGCCACTGCAACTAGTGAGATGATCATCAGTTATATCATAGGATGTCTTGCATACAGGCACTATCCTACTTTTAGGCCTCTTTATTTTTCTTGCAGTATTTGTATTTTGGATAAGTTCTCACTTTGGCAAACTTATGTGATGCATCGTTGGATTCTCATGCAGATATCTCCATTGATATTCGCCCAGAGTTCAACTCATTTGATCTAAGAAACTCGAGATATCTCTCAACTGATAGACCATGGCTGAGTAAGTACCAACATTAAGTGGTTGCCTGGCCCTACTCTCACTGGTCACTGACTTGTCCATTAGCTTTAGGATAATAGAAGATTTACGAGCTTTGTGCCTGCTGCTGTTGATTTTGTTCACAGAACTATATGGAATAAGACTTCCACCCGTCTCACCATTCAGCAGTTTGAGCAGTAGGCCCGACCCGGCGCTCATTCACCAGTGCTTACCTGATGAACTACTTATCGAGGTGTTGTATGGGCTAAATGACACCCTTTACATTCTTTTTATGCATGTATTTTAAATATTTTGCTAAATCATTAACTTAATTTTAATTATGTACCGTTCCATTCTCAAATAGGTGTCGTTCAAAAATGTGCGGTTGAACTTTGAAAATTTGTAATAGCAATATAAGCAGAACTGTTAGATTTGTAACATCATTATCATGTAATGAAATTAGTGGATTTTCCTTTAAAAATACATGTACTGCTTTTTTGCTAATATAAATAGTAGCAGTCAAATGCTTTTAATCAAGACCATGTCAATTTCTAAAACAAGTAAAAAAGAAAGGAGGGAGTCACCTCTTAAGTGAACATCTCTATATAAGTCAGCATATCACAATGCTAGTTAATATCCTTCATTGACCGTAGGAATAGGTATCTCTATCATGACATCAGTGTGAGAAAAAAATTATAATATTAAATCGGTACTTAGTCCATATTGCTTCGCTGAACTGTTTTGTGGCAAGAGTACATTAACCGATACCATATTGCTTTTCTTAATTGTGTTGTGGCAATGTTTTCAACAGATCTTTGCGAGAATGAGCCCATATACTTTAGGTAGGGCTGCTAGTGTCTGCCGCAAGTGGAAATATACTGCACGCAATCCTACGTTGTGGCGTAACGCTTGCCTGAAAACGTGGCAGGTTAGTACTGATACCTATTTAAGTAGTTGGTTTCACACTCATGCTTCTCAAACATCTGACTTTTTTATATAAAGAGGAGCGGAATGGAGGCAAACTACAAGATGGTTCAGTCGTTATATGATTCTTCCTGGAGGAAAATGTGGGTGCAGAGACCAAGAATCCGAATTGATGGTAAATATCAAGTAGCGTTTCTGAATTTTATTATATGATATGGTCCATTGTTACTAAATCCCATTTACTCGAATTGGCAAAGTGCATTGATGGTTAATATCATGAAAACAAAGTATACGGTTCATGGAAGTTCTTTCAAGATCTCTGTGTCTGTTCTTTTGCAACAACAAATCCGGTTGTCCCAAGCAAGTTGGGGTAGGCTATACATAGGAACGGCTGGTTTTTTACATTGGCTTGCAAAGCCTATCACAGCCTGCTTCCTTTACCAGGGCTGGGACCGGCTATGCCTTGAAAACATAGGAGGTGTTTGTTTGTGTATGTTAATTTGTAATAAAACTATTTCTATACCTAATAATAATAAAGCACGAAGTGTTTTTCCCGGTCCAATACTTTTTTGGACCAATTTGCCCTCCCACCCAACCCCATATTACCACCGATACAACTGGTAAGTGAAAAAAAATCCCACCGATCTACGTATGATGTTCTGTCTGTGCATCAAACCAATCGCTCGGTAGCGTCGAATTTTTTTAGAAGTATAGCGCCGAACTGGCCCGTCTAAATAAAGTCAATCGGCCCATCTAATCGGTACGATCTTAATCCTGACAAAAATCCTGTCACAGCCCTTCGATTCCTCGCGTGAGACCCGGCCGAGACAAATAGTACCACCTTGCGCTCTTAGAACAAACTACACCGGTTTATATACTTTCTTAGATGGTCTATTAACAAGCCAAGCAACATCATTGATGAGATAGAACGGAATCGGAAGATGAAAAGAAATTCTTGAGCCAAGAAACAGAAGCGGCAAATCTAGCGGGAGCCGAACAGAACAGCGTTTGTCTTGGGGCGTTGGGAACTGAAGGGGAAATTAAGAGGCAGCAGGAGGGAATCGATCGATCAATCAAGTCGACGACGACGGCGACGCAGACGTGCATGCACCTAGCAGAGTAGGCGGTGCTCGGGCGAAGACATGGGATGCGCGGCCGTAGATGGAGTGCAGACTGGAGCTGGACGAGGCCGACTAGATGGGGCGCCGTTGTGCGCAAGAAGAGAGTAGGTACTCGGTGGCGCAGGGCGCAGGGCCGAGTGAGATGGGGGCGAACGACACTGATGCGCGACCGAGCTGGGTTGCAAACAATGGCAGCGGCCGGCGGCAAACAAATCAAGCGCAGGGGCGCACGCAGGGTTCGCGTGTGGGGACAGAGATCCAGAGAGGAGCGACGGGGCCTGGGACCTGATCGCGAAAATGAAGAGGCGACTAGGTGGGTTTGTGCAAAAAGGACAGGGAGACTGGTGGCTGGCGTGGTTTGTGGTCTATATTCCGTGCGCATGAGCGGTGCCAGTGTGTGCGCATTTGTATATTTTATTTTATAATTAAGTTACAATTTATAAAATGACAGTCTCTATTTTTTACCAATTCACTTTTAAATACTTCCTCCGACTCATATTAGCTGACTTAGTTTTATCTAGATTTAGATGTATCTAGCACTAAAATAAGTCTAGATACGTCTGAATCTAAACAAACTTGAGTCAAGTAATTTGGATTGGAGGGAGTAGTTGATTTGTGTCAAGATGGGGCAAAAAAAGAGACGAAGCAATTTAAGAAAGAATAGCAAAACTGTGGCTAGAAAACTTTTGGCTTCATCGATCTTATGACTCGTCGGTTTGTAAAGGCTCGACAACTTAGGATGTTCGTCGCTAGGAACCACGACAATGCACGTGTATTCATCTAAATATTTATCCAAGCATTATTAATAAAAATAGACCCGTAACAACCCTCAAACATATTTGTTAAATTATTGTAATGAAGAATGTTTCCTACTGTTGTCGTTCATCGAAAAAGATGAGTCATATGTCAACTACCTTGATCGATATGTCAACTAGCCTAATCGAGACTCTCGAAGGCTCGGACTCACATGCCTTTTGCTCACTCGGCCCGACAACCTCCAACCAATCTCATGGAAAAAGATTGATGATGAAATAAGATTGGATTTATCTAAGAGGCTCTAAGGAGATTGTACATTTTATTTCAAGTTACAATTTGTGAAATGTTAGTCTCTCTATTCTTTTGCGGTTCTCTTTTAAATAGTTGGATTTGTGTCAATTGAGATGGTACCATTAAAAGAGATGCAACAATTTAAGAAGGAATGGCAAAATTTTAGCAAGAATATTTTGTATTGATCGATTTTGGAAAAATTTAGGCCTATTGACTTTTTTATTCAAAAATAATTATTTTTTCCCGTTGCAACGCACGGGCATTTATGCTAGTCTGTTATAAAGTGCTTTTTAGATTCACAACACTGCGTCCAATTCCTTTTTTGCACATCCCCTTTGCTTTACACACTTGAGGTCTGGGGCTTCATAACATAGTTCAAGTACAATATACTAGATGTTAGTATGACCTGTAGTAAGCAAAGGTATGGAAGGTATATTAGGTTGTTGATATATGCGTTGGTGCTTAACTGCTTATAGTGATGGACTAGTGGGTGCTCCCACTCTTGACTCTTCATGAGAAATATCATGTGGGCTTTTATAGTATTAATTTCACTTTCACTTTTAACTTGTTCTTTTGTATAGATGGTTGCATTGTTCGGTAAATACTTTACCAAAGACCAGCTGAAAGGAGTTGCTTTAATTTCCTGAATGTATTGTTATTTATGTTTTTGCTAGAGCATATATTATTTTGGCTGATTGCTGCTTCTTCAGGTCTTTATGTTAGTAGAAACACATATATTCATACTGGAATTACAGAATGGCAGTTCAAGAAAACTGTCAATGTGGTATGGTGGCACTCTCTGTTCATTTTTGAAGAAATTATTGCTTCTTTCAAGACAATTTTGCTTCACAAACTCTATTCGCAGGATTATATTATTGATTTTTCTTATCGTGACCAAGTTAGCTTCGTTGATAATACTTTTCTTTTGATTTATAGGTTTGCTACTACCGTTACTTGAGATTTTTTCCAACCGGGAAGTTCCTCTACAAGGTTCTTATTTGAACCCCTTTCACCATTAGCAATATGGTTATCATTTGTGAAACATCATTTGATGTTCTGCTTTCATGCGATGAGCAGATTTCTCCACAGAAAGTTAAAGATGTTGTCAAGTGCATGCATCTCCGAGCATCAAAAGGCGATTCTGTGTTTAAAGGCGACTATACACTGTCAGGGGATGGACAGGTAAAACATTTGGGACTCTGTCTGTGGCACTACCATCACTTGCTAACATTAGCTTCTCTTTCTTGCATGCAGATAGAAATGGCACTGCTATATCCAGGGCATCGGTACACGCTTGTTAGAATGCGGCTTAGGTATTCACTTGAATCTATGATCCTTAGGTATTTCAAGTTGGAATTCTCTAGCGGTGTTGATAATGACCGACTTCCCTAATTTCACACCAACATTCTTCAGGGTCAGAGGCACTACAATTGGCGCAAATAACAGGTTGGATGTCTTGAAGATCCTAACCACGGAGTGAATGGAACTGAACTGGGAAACTGGAAAGGCAACATACTTGAACTTGTTGAGGGCTGGGAGGAGAACGAGACACATGACCCGGACGTGCCTGCTGTTTCCCACAGCAGGGGTTTGACTCCCTTTGTGTTTGTTCCGTTTGAGGAGGTATGCCATATGATCTACTGCTAATTGTGTGTGATGCTATTCATGTGTCGTTGGAGCAGCCAGCCGGACCTTGCGGTCTGAATCTCTATCCCAAGCATAGTAAGTATAACTAACTGAACACTTGCAATTTTCAGGCTGATACTTCAGTTCTAAACCTGCCAGTAGAGAAGATGGATTACTTTGTCCCCGGGTGAGCACCTCCAGAAGATGAGCACGATGATGAGGAATGGAGAGATGGCCTTTAATCTCATGGTGCGGATGGAGACGACAAGCATGTTTCGTTCCAGACTGATCTCATGTTGGAGCGATATGTACATATGTAGTACTTGTCTTGTTTCGTTTTCAGGTCTGTTGTTGTATGCTATGCTGCTTCTTTTAATGTGGCCAGAAAATAAACACCATGTCAAAACGGGTGGAAACACCCTCCTATACAACACAAAGTTATGTATAATTATGGGTATCCAAGGCTGTATTGCATAACTCTACTCTCTGAGTCTGGTTAATGATGTATCATGGTTCCTGAACAAAGTTATGCATAATTATGGTTGCCTTTTGTTGCATGGTACATCACAGACGCGGTTTAGAGGAATCATAGCAAATTCTGTACAATGGTTTTCTCATCCCGCAGCAGCATTCTCTGAAACTATATACTCCATTGCTGAATAATCACTGCACAGCACATGAGTAGTTCTCTCCAAATGCTGCTGGGTGATGCCCTCTGGTAATACGAGTGTGGGTGTTTATCCAATATAAATCAAGAAACTTGACATGAGCCTCAGCTTGTACCTGATACGTGTATTGAAGATGATAACCTATTAACCTGTTTCTGTTTATCTCTGCCTTCCATACCAAATGTTCCAATGTCGACCGTACAATGTACTTTTACATAAACACCGAGTCTTAATCTTGGAAGGTAACAGACGCATCAACAAAGGGCTTACAAGATGTGGTTCCCATGGCTGACCTATTCAGTGATACATACATAATAGTTAAGCGCACTTACAGCTCTTCATTGGGCACATTATTTACTACTTCTTCTACATGCTGCTGCTGTTTTGGGGTTGGCCATCCTTGTAGACTAGCTCGTTCCACGCCGGATTGCGAGGGAGGTATGTGTCCTGCAGTTTTTTTCAGGAAATATGCGTCAGGGTCACCAGCAGTTGAAGATTCAAAGTGTTCCCAGGATTGCAGCCGCTAAGTAGTTCAAGACCAGCCTTGAGACGAGTTGAAGAACTATTAGCTATTCATTTGGAGATTCTCAGAAAGAAGATTGATGTAGACATCGCCAAGCTAAGCTACAGTTATGGTACAAACAAAAACGCTGACCTGAAAAAGATCTACTGTAGTTTCCTAGCGAGTCTACGCAGTTGGAGAGGCAGTTATCAATCAGGATTTCTATTATGTTGCTTATTATTGCTGCTGGAAATCCATACGGACTCCATGTTCATTTTTCGCGGCTGAAGTTTTAGCGGCGCTGCTCAATAATCGGTAAAAAAAACTCAGGGAGCAAGAACTGATTTGGCCTTGGGGGAGAGTCAAAACAGTTCAGGTCTTCAGGAGAGGGAAGGGAACTGGAGGTCACCGAGATGTAGGAGCAGGTGGGGATGACGCGCATGCCGTGGCTCCGCGCGTGGGAGAAGGCGGCGTCGCAGAGGCGCGCGGCGAGGCCCAGCCCGCGCTTGCTCCCCGGCACGAACGTGTGCACCATGTCCATCGCCGCCGGGGACACGCCACCGCGGCCGGAGGAGGTGCGTGACAGGTCGACGAGGCGGTACTGGAGGAAGGCCTCGCCGTCGGCCGTCTCGAACTTCCGCGCTTCCTCCCTCCACACGATGCTATCCTCCGGCGATTGCCGCACACCGGCGCTACCCTCCTTCGCCATGGCGTGCTTTTCCGTTCGCGTTTTCTGTTTTTTTAGAGTGGATTGTTTTTTTTTATAGATAGTGGATTTTTTTTAGACAATACTAAGCGTGTTCGGGGATGTGTGCTTTTTTGTCCTCCGGGTCTCCATCAAACGGCAGAATGGGCGAATAGCACAAAATAACCTAAATAATTTCACGAAATGAAGCTACTAACAAATTCACTAACTAACCCATTTTAAAGCACACCTGACTGGCCAGCGCGCAAGGCGCCGATGCGCAAGCCCGCAAGCTGCCGGTGGGCCTGGCCGGTCGATAGTCTGCGGCCTTAGCGCGTCAGCGCCATGTGTAGTCTGCGTTCTGGCGCCGCGACTTTACGTCATGTACCGGTAGCGAGCCCTCCCACCATCTCATTCCTCTCCTGTGCTCTAACAGACGGCGGCATGGCTCTTCTCCCTCCACCTTCTCCCTCCTAGTGTCCAAATCGGAAGCCTCTCCGTGGAGTTCGATCCCCAAGTGCCTTGAGGTATTCTTCCCCTTCATCTTTGATTTGACCCATTAATTTCTTGTTTTTGGTCCATATCTTGTAAACCCTATTTTTTTTTTGTAAGATGCATGGTAGAATGTTCTTGTATTGGCATATGTGTTGGTATTGTGTTAATGTTAGCATGGGTATCTATTAAGTGTGTTGACCATGGTATTGTTGTTGTGATTATGTTAGGCATGGCAAGAATTGTTCATGTTCACCATGTGAACAAGGATGCTTTTTGAGAGGTAACATAGAACCAGGACCCTGACGAGCTCGATTTGGTGTTTGAGCGTACTCCAACATATGCCGAGGTCTTGGAGCAATTGAGGATTGAATTGAAATGGATGGACCCAAAGGATGATATTGAGTTGGAGGAAGACATAATGTTGGCTTGGGAATGCATGTCCGTTGGAAGACCATGCGTATCTTCTCAGGCGTTGGCTTGCATACAAGGAGGTGGTGGCGAATCACTAGACAAGGCTCTTGAGCTATTTGCCACCAAGAAAGTTGGTAGTTCATTGTCTTTGGACTTGAACCGTATGGCATCCCCATTGCGTACTATGAGTCCTCGCACTGTAGACCAAGAGCTAAGGCGTGAACCTCCCTTGACCCAAACATTGAGCCCGATTTCAAGACACCAAGATGATGATTGTGGGGGTGAAGATGAAGATGACAATGATGATGTTGAACTCACGACAACAATATTGGAGATTTAGAGAAATATATCACACAAGATGACATGGACCATGACCTCCGTATTCTCGAGGCTATGCATCGACTCGGATGATGATGGTCCCAAAGAAGAAGTTGACGAGGAGGGTTCACGGCTAGAGGCGAAATCCACCATCTTGTATTGGCGGGACCATCGGGTGCCTTTGTTTCGTGATCTCGGTCTCGTGGATGAAGCCACGGTTGATGGTGGCAAAGGCATTGTGCTCGGACCAAGGACAAGTTCTTACCGGATGGCAATGAAGTGAATAGTGGCTTTTGCAAAGGATCAAGGTTCAGGACCTTGTTGGAATTTAAGCAATGGATAAAGGACTTCTCGGTGAAGCATCATCGTCCTTACACGGTCGTACTCGGACATCAAGAAGCGTTACACGGTGAAGTGCGAGGAGGAAGGATGTCCTTGGATAGTGCGCAAGACCATTCAAGGGAGGTCTGAATGGCACATATCTAGTTGCGTATCAACTCACATGTCGAGGCCGGTGTTGGATGGGAAGGATGCGAAGAACGAGCACCGCAACTCACCTCCAGTTCCTCGCTTATAGGCTTTCCAATGACATCGCGTCGTTTCCAATAATGACCATCAAGCAGGTCATAGAGTTTTTGAAAGCCCTCTTTCACTACGAGGTGAAGTACGGGAAGGCATGGAAGGCTAAGCAAGCCGCATTCAAGATGTTGTACGGTGATTGGGAGGAATCTTATAACCGAATCCCAAGGTTGTTGTTAGCGATGGCCAATGCTAACCCCGGCATGGTTCATGTGGTTGAACCTTATGGGAACAAGACAAGGGTTGTAAACGGGAAAACCGTGCGAGTATTTGGCCGTGCATTTTGGGGTTTTGAGCAATGTGTTCGGGCTTTTGAACATTGTAGACCGGTCATCTCTGTTGATGGCACCTTTATGACCGGACAATTCAAAGGCACTATCTTGATTGCAATAGCCAATGACGCGAACAACCGGTTGATTCCTTTGGCGTTTGCTTTGGTGGAGGCAGAAAGCAATGATAATTGGGAGTGGTTCTTCTATCTTTTGAGAACCAAGATATTAACCCCTCAAAGGGAGATATGTGTCATCTCTGACCGTCATCAAGGAATTCTCAATGCTGTGATGATTGATATTCCCGGCCATGCTCCATTGCACCATCGTTGGTGCATGAGACACTTTTGTTCAAACTTCTATAGGGCATGCAAGAGCAAGGATTTGTCCGATGATCTACAGGATTGTTGCCTCGCTTTCACGGAATGTCGTTTCTCTAACTTGTACAACAAATTGCTAGTCAACAAAGAACTCAATACCGGTGGTCGCGAGTGGCTCAATAGGAACATTGAACATATGGGAAAGTGGGCACGAGCTTTTGATGACGGTGGCCGGAGGTATGGCCAAATGACAAGCAACATGGCAGAGGCATTTAACAAGTTGCTAAAGGTGTCGTGCATTGCGTCACGGCAATAGTCCGATATACATTCGACATGATGAATGAGTATTTTCTGAAATACTCACATGAAACGGACCGACATATTGCGGGGACAACAAGAACAATTACAAATACAAGTTCCTCCGAAGGTTGGCGATTGGATGCAATTTCGGACAAGGAAAGCGGATTCCCAAGTTGTCACGGAATATGACAATGACGAGCTAATTTACCAAGTTACGGAGCCGGAGGTACAACGGTGATGGTGTCCAACACGGAGGCCGAGCTTTCAAGGTCTCGCTCAAGACACAGAGTGCACATGTGGAAGGCCATCATTGCTTCATCTTGCGTGCTCGCACTTGCTCGTGGCGTCGCACGACATTTGGATTACAATAATCCGCTCACGGTGCGAGGCTGAGTTCTCTATTGAGACTACTAAGAAGACATGGGCTCCTAGATTTCATCCATACGGACCAATCACAATGGCGAGTACCATGGAATTCAACTATGGCCCGATCCGAAATGGAAGGTTGTTGGACGTGGAAGACGCAAGACAAAGCGTTTTAGGAGCGACATGGACGGATGGGGACGTGGTGGTGGTCGGGAATCGGGCAACGACCAATTCCAAGAGCCTCGTGAGAGAGCCCGGTGTGGAACATGCAATGGTGAAGGACACAATGCAAGAAAGTGTTCTCAAAGGAAAAGAGCAAAAGGAAGTTGTTGTGGAACATGCAATGGTGAAGGACACAATGCAATCGGGCAACGACCAATTCCAAGATCGAATCCCGAAATGCCCGTGGGTATATCTCCACCCGCGCGTTGTCAACAACCATGCGATGTAGTTGTTGAAAGCATCCCGACTGAAGGGCCTATCCTGTGCTCCTTTTGCTTTCCTAGCCTCGGTCACACACCTCCTGAATTTCTCAAGGTGCTTCCTATGAAGCTTGGGCCAATCCTTCTCCTTCCTCTGCTTCTTCTGCCCAAGCCGCACAACAACAAGTCAAAAGCGTTATTTGGCGAATGATAAGCACATCACATGGTAAGGCGCTTAGTAGCTTACCTATGGAGCCCTATGTCCGTGTCCTTCCACTCAAAGCGGTACAATCTGAAATAACCCAAAGCGGGTCATGACACGGTGAGGCTGGTGATACTCAACAGCCCACATGCACACCATGGGGCAACGCATTAGCCAGACGAGATTCTCTAAGGCAAATAGGGTTAAGGCGATAGTCCGGGACACCAAAGCGTCCCTCGATCAGATGGCTCCCCGTCACCTGCATCATACCACACTCATGTCGTGGTCAAAGATTACAAGTTCAAGACATATAATTGACCGCCGTCGCTGAAATTACCTGATCCATGGTGATCGTGTCGAACTCATTGGTGTACCTCTTGTACGCCTCCAGTGGGTCCGTTGGCGGTTCGGAGACCACATCCCACTTGTAAGCCCACGTGGGGAGAAGGTAGTTGTTGCCGTTATCAATGTAAGGTTTGAATGACAACAATCTCGGCCGTCTAATGGAGAAGCGTTCCCAGCTCCACACCGAAAGAAGGAGCAAACAACCACCAATCCCTAAATCGGCGGAGCTCCTAAGGCAAGCGTCATCCAGCTGCAGATGAAGTGAACAACCATTTGGTAAGAACAATTTTTTTTTGAGATAGTGCAGAAATATACAACAACATTTGTAAATAACTCATTACCTGACGGTACAACCAAAGCCGCCAGAACCCCAATCAAGGTAGAGTCAAAAAAAAGCAACTTGAGCCAATGCCACCGAGCACGATCCCCATCTGTCGGAAAGCGAGTCCTCGTGATAATGTACCGGAACATACACAGTGTATGTCTTGATCGTCTCATCGGCATCCTCGGGCAAATCTTGAAATTGGATGATCCAAGTAAAAGTAGCACCGGCGACCCTAAGTTTTTCCCCTTCGCGTTTATAGCCTCGGGTGGATCCTTCCCTATAAGGAGACCATCTCCTCACGCCACCCGTCAATCAGGACATGCACACGTGGTTTCCCTCGATTGGGAGTGCCAGGATCATGCTCATGTCCCGCAAGGTGATCGTAGTCTCACCGGTCCTAAGGTGAAAGCGTGCGTCTCCGGCCTCCATCGGTCCACAAGAGCGGTGATCGCAGCGGTTGAAGGTGTGGACCGAAAGTGACCATGTGGATAAGGGAGGAGTCCTAGCTGGATGTCTGGTGTACCGCATCATAACGCATCTTGCGGACGAGACCTCGTGGTACCTAAGTCGAAGGGTTGAAGCTCCTGCAAACATACAATGGAAAATGTTAGATTTCCATCTAAACAAACATGGCATCTTGTTCGACTTGCATTGAAGTTTCTAGTACTGTCTCTTCTCCGACATCTTGTAGGCACGGTGTTGAACATCATAGTGAGCATTGTTTAGAAGGGGGTTTAGAGCCATCCTACATATTCAAAACAATAGAGAGAATAAGAACAATTACAAAATGTCCATCTTATTCCAACTATAGTTGACACATATAGTTCTAGCATCTAGTTCTACCCTACTATACCTATAATTCTAACACGAACAAAAATTTCCTCCTACTCTACCTATAATTCTAGGTTTCACTATCCCAAAATAGCTAGGGTTTTACATGCATTCCTAATATTGCAATCTAGGGTTTCAAGATCCAACTTACAAGCATTCCTAAACCTAAAGATCAAGTAAACATGGCAATGGTTCATACAATCTATGGTTTCACCATCCAATCTAGGGTTAGACCAAAATTGCAAATAAGGAGAAAAAGGAGAAATTTGTGGATGTAATTGAGAGGATTAGAGAGAATACCGGGAAGGGATTGGGAGCACAAATCTTGGAAGAAATTCACCAACTGGCCTGGTTGGGGGGAGATTACGTGGAGGCGCCCGCCCTTGGCCGTCTGTTGCCTCGAGCCCGGAGAGGAATGAGATGGGTGCAGGAGGGGCTCGCTACCTGGTACATGACCTAAAGTGCGGCGCCAGTATAGCGACTACACAGCGGCGCCACGCTAAGGCGCCGCACTATCGGGACCCGGCCCACGGGGCTCCTGGCAGTCCAGCGTCGGCGCTCTTGAGGGCGCCTTGGTGTGTGGCGTTGCAAAATGGGTTAGTTCCGTGAATTTGTTCTGGCCAGAGTTCATTTCGTGAAATTGTTATTTCTTTAGGTTATTTTCGTCCATTCTGCCCCATCAAACCATACGTTCTCTTTTTAGTCCAAAATCCTGTTTTTGGTACATATTCTTTCGCTTTTGCTGCATGTATCAAAAAACGATTTGATTCAGAAAATAGAAAAATAGACTGAACCTCGCCGGAGATTTTGCCGGAGACCTCGCCGACGACTGTGTAGCAAAAAATTATGCTAATGTAGCAAAGACGACTTTACTGGAGACTCGTGAGAGACCATGTAGTAAAAATTTTGCGCTAGTGTAGCAAAATCACAAAAATATTATAGCAAATTGTTTTGCAAAATGTAGCAAAAATCCATTCCGTCGTCGTCGGGACTTTGTAGCAATTTATTTTTGCTACCATAGCAAAACTTACTTCGTTGGACGTCTTGTAGCAATTTTTTTACAATATTATAGCGAACAAATAGAACAGTTCTAGCAAAACAAGTACATGTATGTAGCGAATCCCACCACGACAAAAAAAATCCTAGAACGCAACCCTCGTCGTCGGTAGCACCTTCGGGCACCGTCGGTAGCAAGTCGGGTCGCCTTAAGTAGCAACTCTGTCAGTCGTTTGTACCGCTGTTAGTGACCTCTGATCCTCAATGTCACCTGCAACACGTACCATGGGAGATACTCATTGTCCTCGACAGCGCCTTCAACACGCAATGGGGAGAGAGACCCACGTCGTCTCCGACTTGCAACATGTATGTCCGGAGAGAGCCATGGTCAGAGGCGTCGCCGCAGTACGGGAGGCAACAGGCGGAGCGCTGGCGGGCGGAGGCGCGCGTGAAAGGGCAACATGGCTATGGAGGACCGAGATAGGGGTGGGGTGCCCGCGACGGCGGTTGGACTGGATCCATGGCGGCGCAGGCGTCCTCGTTGGTGTGGAGTTGGTGGAGGATTTCGGCGAGCTATAAGGGCGGGCGGCGCGCGGCCTGCACCGGGATCGTGCGGAGCGGCGGCGACGGCGGAAGACGTGGAGCGACATATGGGGAGCGCGGCGGAGAAGACACAGCGGCGGCGCCGCCTGCCTGGGTCGGTGTTGTGTGGTTGTTGGGAGGAAAGAGAGAGTCGGGAGGATGAAGAAAAGCGAGGAGATAAAATGTTGGCCCACTTTCACGCCTTCACAATGCGAAACCGCTCGACTCGGAGGATACGATTCCCCGAGGGAGCCCTATCATTTTCTATTTTTTTAACTATTATATATTAGACATGTAAGCAGACTTATTAAAACTTTTTAGTCTTTTTAGGTACACTAGTAAGAAAAAATATATGTCTAAAACTTACAGCCATCAAACAATTGTTACATCTTCTATAAGTTTGCCAACTATATACCTAAGGGGTTCATCGATCTAATTACAAAAAAATTTGCTAACAAAACAATTCATAAGCAACTTCGTCGGTTTCTCTTGGACAGTGTTTGAAGGACTTTTTCAATAAGTGTTATCAGATCGACACACTCAGCAAAGAATGGC